>CM038672.1:239223181-240521923 GCA_021605145.1 Aegilops bicornis
TGCCCCGTTGCGTCGCCATTTCTGTTGCAGAGACAGAGCGCTCGCGCTCGCGCCGTGAGCTTCACGGACGTAGAGGTCGCGCCGTCTTTCTCCCCTCCTTTTCAAGCCAACAGCCACGCCCTAGGGTTTCCCCTTCTTCCTCTCGTTTTCCTCCGTCGCCGCCAGCCAGGAGGGCAGCTCCTCCCCGGCTCCCCGCTCAATCTCCTCCCTGCAGCCACCATGGCCGGCCCAAGCAAGAGCTCATCGTCAGAGTAGGAGCATCGCCGGCCTCCCCTCCATCGACCCCGAACACCCACAACGCTTCCCCGAGTCCGTTCTGACGCCAATCCGAGCCCGAGGACACCTTCCCCGACGTCCTCTTCATCCTCTACTTCGTCTTCTTCACGGACATCATGTCCATAGGAGTTCCTCGCCAACTCTCCGCCGATATTCTACGTCCCGGGCCGCATCCTCATGTCACAGGCATAATAGGTATACCCAACTCCAAGCCTGCTATTTTCCATCGCGATTCAATTGCCAGAGTCGTTGCTAGATCCATGCCATCTTCGTATTCTCGGTCCTCCGACGAGTTCTGAATTTTGTTGTGTAGCTGCAGTAGTCACCGTGGTTCCTCGTGCTTCACCTCCGCTCTGGATCCTCTCTTGCACACGCCGCCTCGTCGTGCCACTCCCTGCTTGCCCCGAGCTCGCCAGCCCCGCGGCCTTGCACCCGCGTGCCTCATGCCGCATGTCCCTGCAGCCTCACCTCTCACCTCGCGTTGCCGCACCGCGACCACACCACCTCAGTCGCACGCCCGAGTCGAGCCCGTGCTCGTGCTCGAGCACTGCCTCAGCGCACGCATGCGTCTGCACCCTCCCGCACGCATTCGACCCTCTCCATTTTGCACAGTAGCCGCAAAGCACCACCCACGTGGCTCCGGTCGCCTTCTCCTCCATGCCCGGGATGAGCTGTAGCTCGTGCTCGAACGCCTGCGCACACGCCACACCCGCAGCCACCCCGCTTGTAGGCCAGCACCCCCACCTATTTCCGCACCCCATCCGTCGGCCTTGATCGCGATGATCGCCATATTTCTCGCCGACGTTGTCACCCAGTTCTTCTCCGATCCATGAGGAACAAGGCTCCTGCCTTTGGATTATTCATAACATCTGATCTCCTTTTATGCCTTGAACAGAGCGCCGGCGCAGTGGTCAGCGCCCAACGCACACACCAGTAATCACGGGCCCGTGCATGTTTTTTTTCTGCCTGTGCATTTAGTTATTTTTCCCAGTTATTGCATAATTGTAGAAAATGCCATTTAATTTCTTTGCTCATATATAAATAATTGTGCATTGGATTGAAACATGTCATATATGCATCTTGCTCAGATTTCCCAGTTATTTCTTTTTCTTCTGCGCCCCTGTTTTAAATCGTGCACACACCGCGCACACTTGGGCCACATTCACTGTTGGGTCGCTGCACCATGCCCATTTCTTATTCTTTTGTGCCACTGTTTTAAATTGTGCACACATCACGCACACTTGGACCACATTCGCTGCTGTGTCGCTGCACCGTGATACTTAGGGCTCGTGCATGTTTTTTCTGCCTGTGCATTTAGTTATTTTTCCCAGTTATTGCATAATTGTAGAAAATGCCATTTAATTGCTTTGCTCATATTTAAATAATTGTGCATTGGATTGAAACATGTCATATATGCATCTTGCTCAGATTTCCCAGTTATTTCTTTTTCTTCTGCTACTGTTTTAAATCGGTACACACCGCTGCATTACTTGGCCACATTATCTTTGGGTCGCATTGCACCTTGATGTCAAGGGCCCATGCATGTTTATTTTCTGCCTATGCATTTAGTTATTTTTCCCAGTTATTACATAATAGTAGAAAATGCCATTTAACTGCTTTGCTCATATTTAAATAATTGTGCATTGGATTGAAACATATCATATATGCATCTTGCTCAGATTTCCCAGTTATTTCTTTTTCTTCTGCGCCCCTGTTTTAAATCGTGCACACACCACACACACTTGGGCCACATTCGCGGCTGGGCCGCTGCACCTTGATGCTTCGGGCCCGTGCATGTTTTTTTGCCTATGCATTTAGTTATTTTCCCAGTTATTGCATAATTGTAGAAAATGCCATTTAATTGCTTTGCTCATATTTAAATAATCGTGCATTGGATTGAAACATGTCATATATGCATCTTGCTAAGATTTTCATGCACTTTCACAATATCCAACTTTCATCTTTGTTAAAAATGTTTAACCTTGTTGTTTGCATTAATTAGCATAAATGACATGCTGAATGATTTATTTCATAACTAAATAACGGTAGCCTGGAATTAAATAAACTATATATGTAAATGGTGTAGAAAAATGCATAGATTAACTTGGTGCACTTTATTTTGTTGTTTAACAACATTAAAATTGTGTATAGGGAAGAACAGTACCAAATTCAAAAATTACATATGAGGACTTACCGGAATTATTATATGTTGTTTCCGGCCTCATTTAAACTTGCTTTGATGTGATGTTCTTGTATGCATCATCTCTTGCCATGAGTAGCATCATGTAGCCTTGTCGTGCATCGTACTTGGGTGAGCATCATGCCATGTTATGTGTTGTATGTTTACCGTGTTGTTTGCTTCTTTCCGGTTGTGCTTCTTCTTGATAGTTCCTGTTTCGTTGTGATCGTGAGGATTTGTTCGACTACGTGGGTATGTCTTCTTCATGGACTCGATCTTCTTCCTAGAGGGATTTTAGGCAAGATGACCGTCACCTTGGATCTCACTACTTTCTTTGCTTTGCTAGTTGTCTCGATACTATCGCTATGTCACGCTACCTACCATTTGTTTGTCAATCCTCTCAAATTGCCATGATAGCCTCTAACCTTTTTCACCATCCTAGCTAACCGTTGTTTGGCTATGTTACCGCTTTGCTCAGCCCCTCTTATAGCGTTGCTAGTTGCAGGTTGTTCCATGGTGGGACATGGATATTACGGGATATCACAATATCTCTTACTTAATTAATGCATCTATATACTTGGTAAATGGAGGAAGGCTTTGCCTTTTGCTTGGTGTTTTGTTCCCCTCTTGCGGCCTTAGTTTCTGTCATACCGGTGTTATGGTCCTTGATTTTTGCGTCCCTAACACGATGAGGGGTTATGGGCCCCTCTTGACAGTTTGCGTTGAATAAAACTCTGCCAACATGGCCCAACATTGGTTTTACCAATTGCTCACCATAATAACTAAACATGATAATAAATTTGACGCATAGGGAGTTAGCGCTATCGAGGTTCGTTATTCAACATAATACAGTGGGGCCAGTGCTGATGGTATTGGTCCCAAACGGGTAGACTGCGGGGCCATCACGGGGCAACCCGAGGATCTGGTTTTACTCATAGGATGTCCCATCCGGTTGTGGCCTGACACAAGATATGCGCGGCTACTATCAGGGTGTCGGCACGCCGGGAGGTCTTGCTGGATTTGTTTTACCATTGTTGAAATGTCTTGTGCATCGGGTTCCGAGTCTGATTAGAGGGTCCCGAGATGGAGGATTGTCTCCGCGGATCGTGAGCTTGTCATGGGCTAAGTTGGGAGACCCTTGCAGGGTTTAAACTTTCAAGAGCCGTGCCCGCAGTTATGTTCCAAATGGGAATTTTTAAAATCCGGTTGTAGAGAACTTGACACCAGACTCGAAATAAAATAACCAACCGCATGCTTAACCGTGACCGTCTCTTTTCGAGTGAGTCGAGAAGAGAACACGGTGGGGTTATGTTTGAACGTCAGTAGTTCAGGATCACTTATTGATCATTACTAGTTTGCGACCGCTTGCGTAGTTTCTCATCTTACCCTTGTACTCGTAAGTTAGCCACCATACAATGCTTAGTCGCTTGCTGCAACCTCACCACTTATCCTTTTCATACCCATTAAGCTTTGCTAGTCTTGATACCCATGGTAATGGGATTGCTGAGTCCTCGTGGCTCACAGATTACTACAACAACAGTTGCAGGTACAGCTAATGCGATGATTTGACGCGAGAGCGATGTTTGCATGTTTTGTAGTTCTTCTTCTTCTTCTTCTTCTTCTTCTTCTTCTTCTTATTCTTATTCTTCTTCTTCTTCGTCTTCTTCTTCTTTGGTCAGGGGATAGGTTCCTGGTCGGCAGCCTGGGCTAGCAGGGTGGGTGTCGTTTGAGCTTTTGTTTGTGTTCCATCCGTAGCCGGATGTTGTTCTTATGTATGATGTTTGATGTATTCTTGTGGCATTTGTATGCCATGTATGTATCCCTAACTATTATGTAATGGTACGATGTAGTGATATCCACCTTGCAAACGCGTTTTAATATGTGGCTCTATCCTTGGTGGGACCTTCTAGTTCCTCTCCGATAGGATCGCATATTGGGTGTGACACTCTCGCGTCTCTCTTGGTAGCTAAAAGCACTAGGTTTTTCTTATCGCTCATCATGGAGGTACTCAATTTGGGGTTGTGGCACACTCTTTTCGGTGGCTCACTCTCTCACTATTCTCTACACGGTGAGTGGATGCTTGCTTGTTGGAAATTGTCTGGCCCGTGGGGATGGGGGTACCCGGGCCCATGGGACTGGGGGTACCCAGGCCCTTCTGCCTGCGGCCCAGGGCATGACACCACCAGAAGGCCCAGGCTGGCCCAACGTCAGGGCTTCACTAGCAGGACCCTCTCAAGGCCCTCGCCTTGCGACGAGCTTGTCATCAGGTGCTGGCAAGAGCCTTGTGAGGCCCATTCGTGAGGCGGCATCCCGAGGCCCCTTGCGGAGGCGTGCAAATCAAGGATCATGCAACGGAGCTGCCCAAGCCTGCGTCTTCACATGGGTGACGTGTGTGGTGACGAGCGGAGCCAGAGGGGCGCCAGCAGGTGCAGATGAGGCGGCATTCCTCTTTCATGCCAGGGGAGCATGGACAGCGCACCGGTTCCTAAAGGAATCCCCAAAGATTGCCACTTTGGTGCAAGAAGACCAAGAGGGCGGGTACGACGGGACGGAGGTCATCACTGAGCCCACCGAAGCGTCCTGGCAGGAAGCTTTAGCAAGCGAAGACCACCTTTAGTCAGGTAAGTTGTACTCCTATTCCTCTTCGAATTGGCCATTGTGGCAACCCTTCCCGCCTAGTATTTTCGGGGGAAGAGGACCAAGGCTACTATAAGTATAGTTAGGGTGCCACCATAGAGAGGGATCGGATCCTATCGAGGCCTCTCACTTTCCCTTGTACTCTCATACTCATCCTCCCTCGTGAGGCAACCCAACCGCAAAGCAGGAGTAAGGGCTTACACCGCAAGGTGGCCCAAACCCTGGTAAACAGTCGTGTCTGTTGTTCATCCTTCCTCTCACTCGAGAATGTCGGAGCATCGCCGTGAGGTTATGAGCAGTGAGGTAGGGCTTAGTGAGGTTCAGTGAGCACACCCTAGATTTTGAACCTTTCTTGGGTCCCCGAAGCCCCAATTTCCACATTTGGCATGCTAGGTAGGGGTGTGTCGAAGTTCTTTCGCTTCGCTCCAGTTCCTGCTCCACCATCTCCATGGCCGATGCTCGTTGTGTTCGTGTCGAGCGCCGGGTGGCTCATGTCGCCCAGACGGAGCCCGCGGGCCGTGGCGACCGCCGCCAATCCACCTCGGTCAAGACCAACGCTCCCATTGACCCCACTACCCATGAGCAGCAGGATTCCTCCATGCACCCTTTCATGCAGCTCGACGGCCACACAAGCACGCCTTCACTCACCCTAGCTACGACCTCATCCTCCCACGCCCTCTATGGGCCGGTGAATGCGTAGGCCCAGCTGCTCATGGCGCGTGAGCTGCTGCGCTACTGCCCGTCCGATGAAGGCTACGACGCCTAGCTTGGCCACATTACCGAGCTCGTCAACACCGTGGGAGAGGTCCCGGCGCCCTCCCACTCGCTCCATCCTCCGCCGTCTCGTGCTGGCAACGTGGCGCACAGAGTGCCTCCGCCTCCTCCCTTGCGCGGCGACAACACCAAGACCCAACACGCCGCATGGAGCGCCTTGCCGGCCCAAGATGAGGCT
Source organism: Aegilops bicornis (assembly GCA_021605145.1). Lineage (NCBI taxonomy): Eukaryota > Viridiplantae > Streptophyta > Magnoliopsida > Poales > Poaceae > Aegilops > Aegilops bicornis. Next base: position 239,229,226 of record CM038672.1, read on the forward strand.
AGCTGCCAGGTTGTGCACCGTGCGCAGCTTGACGTGCATGAGCCCCTCGAGCAGCAGGCACCAGCACCTGGACCGGGTTGCCCAAGAGTTCGCGGCGGCAGGTGAGGGAGTCCTGGACTAAGGGGTCCTCGGGCATTCGACCTGTTATTTATGGGCCGGACTGATGGGCTGTGAAGACATGAAGGCCGAAGATTGTATCCATGTCCGGATTGGACTCTCCTTGGCGTGGAAGGCAAGCTTGGCGACCGACTATGAAGATTCCTTCCTATATGTAACCCTAGATCCCCCCGGTGTCTATATAAATCGAAGGGTGTAGTCCGGAAAGGATATACTCATGACCATAGTCATACAGGCTAGACTTCTAGGGTTTAGCAATTACAATCTTGTGGTAGATCAACTCTTGTAACACTCATATTCATCAAGATCAATCAAGAAGGAAGTAGGGCATTACCTCCATAGAGAGGGCCCGAACCTGGTTAAACATCGTGTCCCCTATCTCCTGTAACAATCGATCCTAGACGCACAGTTCGGGACCCCCTACCCAAGACCCGCCGATTTTGACACCGACATTGGTGCTTTCATTTTCGTTGTGTCGTCGACGAAAGGTCCGATGGCCCCTTCAATCATCGATAGTGACACCGTCAAAGGAGAAACCTTCCTCCCCAGACAGATCTTCGTGTTCGTCGGCTTCATACTGCGGGCGAACTCGCTTGGCCATCTAGAGCAGATCGATAGCTACGCCCCTGGCCATCAGGTCAGATTCGGAAGCTTGAAATACGTCGCGAACGTCCGCGGAGACTTGATCATCGACGGATTCAAGACCGCGACGATCGCTCCCCCTCGCTTCGATGAACATGACCTAAATATGTCATCGGATCACATCCAGGAGATGGTTCCTGTTGCTGCAACGGCCTTAGAACTGGAGCAGATCGTGCCATCCGAGGCCATAGAGTCTGCAGCGTTGGAGCCGCACACAGACTCGAGACCCCGCAATATTTGCGTCAACGGAACTCTGGACTCGTCTCCGGCTATAAGTTCCGGACCATGTATGCCTGCGGACACCGAGCTAGATCGGTTATCGATTTTTGAATTCAGCACCGCAGACATCTTCCAGCACTCACCTTTGGGTGACGTGGTAAACTCTTTAAAGAATTTGTCCTTGGAAAAGGACTCACAGTCGAACTATGTCCGGTTCGAGCTAGAGGCCGACGATGGGGAATTTTGCTTCCCATCCGCCACCCACTTCATAGCCACTGTCGATGACTTAATCGACGTGCTTGATTATGGCTCCAAAGACATCGATAGTATGGACGACGATGCCGACAAGGAGCAAGGCCAAGACCCGTCATTCACTGGACGTTGGACGACCACCTCTTCGTACGATGTGTACATGGTTGACACGCCTAAAAAAGCTAGCAACGATGACAAAGAAGATACAGTTGCGAACAAACCTTCTGAGACACAGTCCAAGCGCCGGCACCCTAAACGCCGTTCTAAGCCTCGTCGCTCAAAAGATGGCAACACTGGCACCGGAGAAAATAGTACTCCGGGCGACGCCGAAAACAATGAAGACCCTATTGGAGTAGCATCCGAACAGGAGGAACAAGACAACGGGCAAGTTAACTCGATAAATGTGCCATGCCCAATGACCCAGATGACGATAGTTATCATCCGCCTCCGAGATGAGGAGAGCCTCGGCAGCGAGGATTTCATCGTGCTCGAGGCACCCCTCGGCGAGGCGCTTCAAGCGCCAGCTAATAGCTACTGCTAGAAGACTGAAGAAAAAGCAGCAGCAGCTCCAAGCTGATCAATACCTACTCATTGACAGATGGAGCGATGTCCTAGCAGTCGAAGAATACGGCCTCAAGCACCCAGCCAAGAGTTACCCGAAGCGCAGACTGCTACCTCAGTTCGATGAGGAGGCACCAGATCACGTACCTCCCTCGCACAATGCGGGACGACCACCACGTGGTCGGGATAGTGCGCCGGACCGACCACCCCGCGGTCGGGATAAAACAACAACTCAGGCCGAACAACAGCCCGCCCCACCGCCTCGTAAAAAGAGAGACAGAACAGCTCGGGACCATACATATGACCTTCGGCAGGACCTGGATAGTAGAGTAGGACACACCCGATCAATCTACGGATCGCGAGGACGCTTCCCGACTCGGGATGACGGCTACCTACTCGGACGTGACAAACCTAGTCATGCTCGGGCCGATAACCGCAGACGGACTTCATCGGAGGTGCGCCATGATGCGGCCCGATATAGAGGCTCCGCACACCCCCTCTGCTTCACAGATGAAGTACTGGATCACGAATTCCCCGAGGGGTTCAAGCCCGTCAATATCGAATCATACGACAGAACAACCGATCCTGTAGTATGGATCGAGGATTTTATTCTACACATTCATATGGCCCGAGGAGACAACCTCCACGCCATCAAATACCTCCCACTAAAACTAAAAGGGCCAGCTAGACACTGGTTAAGCCTGCCCAAAAAATTCCATCGGCAGTTGGGAGGACTTGGAAGAAGCTTTTCTTGACAACTTCCAAGGTACTTATGTCCGGCCACAAGACGATGATGACTTAAGTCATATAATTCAACAACCTGGAGAATCAGCCAGAAAATTCTGGACTAGGTTCCTAACTAAAAAGAACCAGATCGTTGACTGTCCAGATGCCGAAGCCCTAGCGGCCTTCGAACACAGCATCCGCGACGAATGGCTTGCCCGCCACCTCTGCTAAGAAAATCCAAAATCCATGGCAGCCCTCACGGCACTTATGAACCGCTTTTGCGCGGGAGAGGACAGCCGGCTGGCTTGTAGCAAAAACACAGCCAACGAGGCAGGCCCCTCCAAGGCCAAGAACAGCACCGACAAGCTCCGGCGCAATAGACACAAACGCCGAAGCAATGGCGATAATACCTATGACACTACAGTTAATGCCGGATTCAGCGACTCCATGTCCGGCCAGCGGAAAAAGCCCTACAAAAGGAACAATGAGGGACCATCTAGCTTGGACCGCATACTCAACCGTCCGTGCTAGATACATGGCATCCCAGACAAACAAGCCAATCATACCAACAGAGATTTTTGGGTTTTTAAACAGGCTGGCAAGTTAAATGCCGAGAACAAGGAAAAGGGATCACAAAGCGAGGACGAAGACGAAGAGCCCCGGCTGCCGAACACTTGGGGGCAGAAGAAATTTCCCCCTCAAGTCAAAATGGTGAACATGATATACGGTACACACATCCCCAAAAGGGAGCGCAAGCGAGCACTCAGGGGCGTCTACGCGGTAGAGCCAGTCACCCCAAAATTCAATCCGTGGTCGTCATTCCCGACCACCTTCGATCGTCGAGATCATCCAACTAGTATCCGCCATGGTGGTTCGGCCGCACTGGTCCTCGACCCAATCATCGACGGATTTCACCTAACACGAGTCCTAATGGACGGTGGTAGCAGCCTCAACCTGCTCTATCAGGATACAGTGCGCAAAATGGGCATTAATCCCTCACGAATCAAGCCCACAAAGACTACGTTTAAAGGAGTCATACCAGGCGTAGAGGCCCTTTGTACGGGCTCAATCATGCTGGAAGTGGTCTTCGGTTCTCCGGACAACTTCCGAAGCGAAGAGTTAATCTTCGATATCATCCCCTTCCGCAGCGGCTACCACACACTGCTTGGACGAACTGCGTTTGCTAGATTCAACGCAGTGCCACACTATGCTTATCTCAAGCTCAAGATGCCCGGTCCACACGGCGTCATAATAGTCAATGGAAATATTGAACGCTCCCTCCGAACAGAGGAGCACACAGCCGCCCTAGCAGCGGAGGTACAGTGCGGCCTTCTCAAGCAGAACCGCAATCCGGCTGCCGAGCCCCTGGACATCACTAAGAGAGTCTGGACCACACTGCAACAGGACGGTTCGGCTCGTCAACAGCTCGACTAGCAATTCGGCCTCCGTCCCGGTCCTGATGAGGTAGCCGCATCTGCACCACGCGTACATAATTACGCACTCAAGATCCCATGGGCATCGACGGAGGCACAACTAGCTTGTAGTTCGGCTACACCAGTCCCGGACTCACTAATATCTCTACTATTTTTTCCTTTTCTTTTTCCCTCTTTTTCAGGTATCTTTTATACAGGCCTCCTCCGATGGCCTGACTACCAGTCCTGTCAAAGGACAAGTACACCAGATTGGCACAGAGCACAGGCATACAGGGGAAGCCCTAGAGGACAATCCAACGACTACTCTACCTGTCTTTCAGTGCCCAAATGTAGCTCTCCTCTGGTTCTGGCATGATAAATAGCCGGTTGCTTATCGCATTATTTGTATAAATGCGCTTTGACGCATTAACCCAACCATAATGGAAGCAGTTTACGGCCCAAAGTCAAGGGGCCCCAGATACTACCTCTGCTCCTTTTCTGTTTCCCGTTGTTATTAATTACTTATATCCTCGCACCCGTGCACTTTGGTACATTTCATATTCGTCAGGGGCACCCTATCGCCCCATATTGCGGCAACAAAAGTCCGAACACTTCTTATAGATAAGTTCGGCACCCCGAATTTAGCATTGGCTCTGAATCATGTCTTTGGTCAATAGTTGGGTTGCCCGGCTCCTGTGCTTGCTACCCTACGTTTCGCTACATCGACTAGGGTAGTAAAGGGAGAACTATTGCGATTGTGCCCTGGTCTAAACCCGATGAGCACCTCAGTAGAGAAAGCCGAAAACTGACTGTCATGATGTGGTGAGAGCCGGTCAGCTGTTCGGAGGTCACAAATCATTGGAGATTTTTTTCCGCATTTCGCGAAGGATCGGTACTTCCCGATCAGACGCTGACAACACTCTGGTTGGTATACCAGGGGCTGCGCCTATGTTTTATTATAAAACTCCTATGGCTAAGTGACGGTGTTTAAGCTACATCGTCTGATTGCCTGGTTCATTGCGCTAAACAACTCCATCAAGGACCATATAATTGGATCAAGATTGTTTAGATTCCATCCCGAACACCTCCGTACTAACTAAGTGAGGGCAGAAGCCGACGACTGGTCAACTCTCAGATTCCATACAACACGGCCGCACAGGAGGAAACAATCAAAACATAACAAACATTACATTACAAACCGGATTTGTTTTCATCATACAAGGCAAAGACAAAAAAATGAATGTCTGCATTCGAAAATAATGTCCTACCCGCACTGCGCTGCTGCAAGTCGAGACCCCTCCAGGACATCCGCAAAATATCGCTCGGGTGTGCGGTGCTCCTTGCCCTCCGGTGGCCCCTTGGCCACCTCGACAGCGTCCATCTTTGCCCACCACATCTTGCAACGTGTGAAGGCCATGTGGGCACCTTCGGTGCAGACTGATCACTTGACGATGTCTAGTCACGGACAAGCCTCCATCACCCGGTTCACGAGGCCAAAATAACTGCTAGGTATAGCTTTGGCTGGACAAAGCCGGATTATTAAATCCTTCATGGCCAGTTCGGCCACCGTGTGCAGCACGACCAACTGTTTCAGCTTATCGGCAAAGGGCACCGGATGTTCTGGCACAACATACTGCGACCAGAACAGCTTCTCCGTGGAATTCCCTTCTCCAGCTCGAAAGAACTCCGCAGCATTGGAAATGTTGCGTGGCAGATCCGCAAAGGCCCCTGGGCAACTCCAAACCCGGGTTAGTAAAAGGTACTTATTCTACGCATACTTGCTTTGCATGTTAAAAGCCTTACGCACTGCAATCTTCTTGGCGTCCTGGATCTCATGGAGAGCACCCCGGGCTTCATTTTGTGCGGCCTCTGCGCTCTGACGAGCTTTGGCAAGTTCGGTCTCTCGAACCGACGCTTCACGCTGCAAAGCCTCACACTTCTTCACCGTGTCTTGGAGCTCCTGCTGGATCTCGCCGACCCGGGCCTTGAGCTTCTTACGTGCGGCTTGCTGCTGGACAGCCTTCCCTTCGGCTTCGGCCAAGGTATTTTTCAGGGCCTCGACCTCGGTCGCCGCCCCTACACATATTATGACACTCCTGTCAATACTCACCACTTACTCTTCTCGAATACACAGCAAGTCGTTACTTACCTTGCTTCTCGTGGAGCTGAATCTTCACCTCGCCGAGCTCGATCTCCGTCCACTCCAGCCTCTGCTTCAGTTCAGATACTTCGGCAGCATGCGAGGTCGCGGCCAACGGTGAAGCCTTCTTATTCATAAATATCAAATTAGTCTCCTACAAAGGGTTGATCCTCTGTCCGGCCTTTCTTTCCGAACACCGGACAGTGTCTCAGGGGCTACTGTCAGCACGGGGTGTTCTCTTTCTACGTGACTTACCTCGAAACCTGTCAACAGGTTGTTGCAGGCCTCGTTTAGTCCGCTCTTGACGGACTGAACCTTCTCGATCACCATACCCATAAGGATACGGTACTCGTCCACAATGGAGGTGCCTCGTAGTGCCTCCATCAGGTTATGTGGTGCCCCCGGTTGGACAGGGGCCATCGGTGGAATTGGTGCACCCCCTCCTACGAAGGAAGGCGCGCGCCTGATTCCGGGGCCGTATCGGTCCCCGGGATCGTATTTGGCTAAGCGAACTGAATACGTCCCTCTTCGCCAGTCTCCATGGGGATTTGCTGAGGTCTCGCCTTGCGGCGCCTCATGGACAGCGTCCTGGGCCCCTCCCCGGCTCGGAGCGGTCCTCCGGGATAACACTTCAGTGTCATCCTTGGCCTCAGGGGAATAAGCGGGCGGCGGCGACATACTGGCCATTTCTGCCAGATCCAACGAACCCCCAGATGAGGATCGCTGGATGCTGCCACGGGCCGGACTGCAATGGCACAATTAATCACGTTACAACAATGAAAAGGAGAGTCCTGGTACACTTATGTACGAGAGTCATAGTACTTACGATGCGGCCCAAGGCTTAGTGTGGAGGCGTCGCTCCGGACTGCTGTCAACGTCCCACGCGGTGTTGACCGCAGGGGCGCCCTTCCCCTTCTTGGGCGTTCCCGCCTCCAGATTCGTGGAGCCCCCCTCTTCTTCTCCTTAGGGGGAGGCTTCCTCGTCTTCGACGTCACGTCCGAAGTGCCCTTGCGATGGGGGCCACTTTTGGCCCCCTTGGCCTTCTTCTTGGCCTTCTTCTCCGGCGCCTTATATCGCGCCGGCACCAGCATCTTCGCCAGGCGCGGGATGACCGGCTCTTCAGGCAGTTGAACCGGACACTGGATCCGCTTCGCCCTCTCTATCCAATCCTGAAAAAGCAATAATAAACTCAGGCATCATCCTCGAAATAATTAAGTAGGGGATACGTCAAAAATAACATACCTCGCTGGCAAGGTGTTTGCAATCGTGCCCACGATCTGAATCTGTGGCCGGCGGTTTCTCGTTGCCCTTAAAGAGCAACTTCCAGGAACCTTCGTGAGTGGTTTCGAAGAGCCTCTCCAAAGTTTGGTGCTTCTTCGGATTAAACTCCCACAGAGGGCGACCTCTACGCTGGCACGGGAGGATCCGGCGAACTAGCATCACCTGGATTACATCGACAAGCTTGACGTTCTTGGCTATCATACTTTGAACGCGCGTTTGCAGCACTATCAGCTCATCGGGCGAGCACCAGTTCAGACTCTTCTCGACCCAGGAGGTGAGTCGCATGGGAGCACCGGAGCGGAATTCGGCAGCTGCGGCCCAGGTGGTGCCGCGGGGTTCTGTGATGTAGAACCATTGTTTCTGCCACTCCTTTACTGTCTCCACGAAAGTACCTTTCGGCCAGGAGACGTTTGACAGCTTACTCACCATGGCTCCCCCGCACTCCGCGTGCTGGCCATCCACCACCTTCGGCTTCACATTGAAGACTTTGAGCCATAGCCCTAAGTGGGGTTGGATGCGGAGGAAGGCCTCACACACAACGATAAATGCCGAGATGTTGAGGAAGGAGTTCGGGGATAGATCGTGGAAATTGATCCCGTAATAATACATCAGACCGCGGACGAAAGGGTGGAGTGGGAACCCTAGTCCACGGAAGAAATGAGGGAGGAATACCACCCTCTCGTTGGGCTCCGGCGTGGGGACGACTTGTCCCTCGGCCGGCAGACGATGGGCGATTCCCTTCGACAAGTATCCGGCTGCTCGAAGCTCAGTAATGTCCTCCTCCTTGACGGAGGAGACCATCCACTTGCCCTGACCTCCGGATCCGGACATGGTTGAGTGCTAGCTCGAGTGGAAAGGAGATAAGAACATGGTCGCTGGAGCTCGAGATTGGGAGGGCAGAGATGGAGAGAAGGCGTGGGAGAGGAAGAGGGAATCCTTATCCCTTTATAAAGGCGGTAAATATTGAACGCCTCCCCGCTCGCCTTAGAATTCGCCTGTTCCCAAGGGCTGTATAAACGGCATGGTTGGGTTACCCATACCCGCATTGATGAAAATCCCACGATAAGGGGACACGATCTCTGCTTTGACAAGACGTGCCAATGGCAACCGCGTCTCGGGACGTGGAGCGGCGGACACAGAAACGGTTCGGAATTATGACCGGTCGGACGTGATGTCGTCCTACAAAACATTTGTCTGCGGATTGGATTCGTGTAAAAACTATACTCTGTGGTTGTGTATGGTGCATGTGATAGGTCCGGATACTATCATTGCGTCCGAAGACTATCTTGGAGATCGGAAAGAAGGGAACCCGCCTTGCAATACCGAAGACAATCTGCGCGCCAGACTCCTCGTCATTGAAGCCAGGTTCAGGGGCTACAGAGGGAGTCCTGGACTAAGGGGTCCTCGGGCGTCCGGCCTGTTATTTATGAGCCGGACTGATGGGCTGTGAAGACATGAAGGCCGAAGATTGTACCCGTGTCTGGATTGGACTCTCCTTGGCGTGGAAGGCAAGCTTGGCGACCGACTATGAAGATTCCTTCCTATGTAACCGACTCTATGTAACCCTAGATCCCCCCGGTGTCTATATAAACCGGAGGGTGTAGTCCAGAAAGGATATACTCATGACCATAGTCATACAGGCTAGACTTCTAGGGTTTAGCCATTACGATCTAGTGGTAGATCAACTCTTGTAACACTCATATTCATCAAGATCAATCAAGCAGGAAGTAGGGTATTACCTCCATAGAGAGGGCCCGAACCTGGGTAAACATCGTGTCCCCTGTCTCCTGTAACCATCAACCCTAGACGCATAGTTTGGGCCCCCCTACCCGAGATCCGCCGGTTTTGACACCGACAGCAGGGCGCCAGGATCGCGCCGCCCATGCACGAGGCGTGCCTACAAGCACCGCCGGCTGCCAGGCCTTCACTCGCGAGCTACGTCGGGTGGTTTGTCCAATCAAGTTCAAGCCAGAGCTGCCCACAGAGTTCCTCCTGCTCTACGCGCTGAGCATCGAGGTGGCAAACATCGATGACAAGGTCATGGCGAACTGGTTTTTGATGGCCCTCAAGGATGGCACGCGCTCTTGGCTCATGATACTGCCTGAGGAGTCAATCTCTTCGTGGGATGAGCTCCGCATGCAGTTCATCGCCAACTTCCAGGGCAGTCGCGACCGCGCCCTCACCATCAACGACTTGCAGCATGGGAAGCAATGTCCTGGCGAGAACCTCCGCAAGTACATTCAACGCTTCACCCAGGTGCACCACAAAATTCCACGGGCCTCATACGAAGACATTATATCGGTGTTCACTAATGGCGTCACGGATATGAGGATGTGCGAAAAGCTCTCCATCAACGATGATCCGAGCATAGAGCTGGAACTATTCAACATGGCCGATAAGTGTGCCAAGACAGAGGAGGGCTGCCTCTTCATCCACAATGACCCTAACACCAAGCCTGATGACAAGAAGGCCAAGGCCAAGGAAGTGAAGCGCAAGGGCCCTGCCATGTTGGCGGCGGAGCCTGAGAAGAAGCATGGCCGCGACTGCAATGAGCCCGTCAAGGATGGCCGCTTGTTATACGTCTACCACAACGTGTGCACTCACAACACCGACGAATGTCAGGAGCTCAAGGCACTCCGCGATGAGTGCTTGGGCTGTCGCCTCGACCGCAATGATCGTGGCTTCGACCGTGGAGGTGGCCGTGGTGGCGGCCAGTGGGACAACCACAGCGGCAACCCCTGCTAGGGCTAGCGTGACTAGCCTCGCGAGGGTGGCTGGCGCGACCAACCTCGTGATGGTGCCTAGCGCGATCAGCCCCATGAGGCATGCCCTCAAGACAATGCGGCCCTTCCGCCATTGTCGCCACCACCCAGGAGGAACGAGAACAACTAGCAAGACGAGGAGGCTAGGGGCTACCAGGAGCCTCACGCAATAGCCTGCATCCTCGGCGGAGCTCTGGCTCCTGCATCCAACCACCTCTTCAATCAGTCCACTCAAGAGGTGAACGCTGCCCTCCCGAGGCTTGAGGCTGTGTGGCCCCTCAAGTGGTCACAGTACGCCATCACCTTCGACTCCAAGGACCACCTCAGGTGCTCGGCCACCGCCGGAGCTCTCCCCATGCTGTGCATACCCACCATCAGCAATATCTCCATCACCAAGACCCTCATCGAGGGAGGTGCTGGCCTCAATGTGATCTACATCACAACCTTTGAAATGCTCCAAGTGCCCTACGACCAGCTGACGCCAACAAGGCCCTTCTTGAGGGTGACCGATGGGTCGACCACTCCCCTGGGGAAGGTGCGCCTTCCATTCACCTTCGGCACCCATGAAAACTACCACATTGATCTCATCGACTTTGACGTGGCCCATATCGGCCTCCCATACAACGCCATCCTGTGATACCCCGCCCTCACCAAGTTCATGGCGGCAATCAACCATGGATATAATGTCGTCAAGATGCCAGGATGCAGCGGTGTCATAACCGTCCCCTATGAGGAGAAAGATGTGGTTTGCTCCCATGAATGCGGCGCTGCACCTCCTGAGGCCGCCCCCTTGAAGAAGAAGCAGCTCCTCTCGAAGGGCCGTTCCGAGGCGAAGAAAGCATTGGATGGCGACTCCTCGGGCGCCGCACTCGCAGTCGGGGCTTGCCTCCCCCCGCATAGGACGGTGCACCAGGCGCCTCCCTCTGGGAAGGCTCGGGGGCTTCCACCTGGAGAGCGTCTGACCTGACCAGTGTGACGAGGGAGGTGCTCGGGCACCACTTGGAGGCGTGCATCAACGCATGCCCCTGCAAGCAAGGAGCACGGCGCTAGGCGCCATGAGCGCAAGAGTTCATCACCTAGGAGATTCACAAGCTACAGGAAGCTCTGGCCATGTGCGGTGAGCGTCGCCCCGCGCACCCCGTCGACTCAGCTGCAGCCCCCGACGCGGGCAGCGAGCTGCGCGTGTGCGTCAATATCGTGGTCCTCAACAAGGCCAACTCCCAGGACATCTTTTGTCCATCACACGTTGGCTAGAGCAGGGTTATCGTCACCAACTACGTCTGCAAGCCCTTCGGCCTGCCGAACTTAGGTGCCACCTACCAGCTGTTCGCGCAGCTCGCATTAGCGTCTCGTGAGGCTGCGGTCTCTCACGAGCCCCCAGAGCCTCAGGATCCTCTCGGCCCTTGAGGGGAGGACCCCCATGACGCGCCTTGTCGAGCGCCTCGATGCTTCTACAACAACATCATTGCCAGGTGACTTTTTGGTTTCTTCAATCAAGGCCGCCTCACGGGCTGCACCATCCTCAATCTGGTCAGGGTCAGTTCCTCCAGCCGCCGTACTTTTGGTTGTATACTAAACCTAGTTATGCTCAATGTGTTATGATTACTTGCTTAACTTCGTGCTTAGTGCTGGGTCGCATTAGGAGGCGCCACCCCTTGGGGCCCCGCGTGCCTGCGGGACTCCTCTTGATCGTCCCATGAGCGGGGGCTATTAGCACGACACCTGTGCTCGGGTCCGTCCCTGCAGCGTGATGCCTACTACGCAACCTTCTTCTTGTAGACTCGTGTTGGGCCTCCAAGCGCATAGTTTGTAGGACAGTAGCAAATTTCCCTCAGGTGGATGGCCTAAGGTTTATCAATCCGGGGGAGGCGTAGGATGAAGATGGTCCCTCTCAAACAACCCTGTAACCAAATAATAAAAAGTTTCTTGTGTCCCCAACACCCCCGATACAATGATAAATTGTATAGGTGCACTAGTTCGGAAAAGAGATGGTGATAAAAGTGCAATATGGATGGTAGATATAGGTTTTATTAATCTGAAATTATAAAAACAGCAAGGTAGCAAGTAACAAAAGTGAGCGAAAACGGTATTGCAATGCTTCGAAATAAGGCCTAGGGTTCATACTTTCACTAGTGCAAGTTCTCTTAACAATGATAACATAATTAGATCATATAACAATCCCTCAATGTGCAACAAAGAGTCACTCCAAAGTCACTAATAGTGGAGAACAAACGAAGAGATTATTGTAGGGTACGAAACCACCTCAAAGTTATTCTTCGATCGATCTATTGGGCTATTCCTATAAGTGTCACAAAAAGCCCTAGAGTTCGTACTAAAATAACACCTTAAGATACACATCAACCAAAACCCTAATGTCACCTAGATACTCCAATGTCACCACAATTATCCGCGGGTTTGATTATACGATATGCATCACACAATCTCAGACTCATCTATTCAAACCAACACAAAGAACTTCAAAGAGTGCCCCAAAGTTTCTAGCAGAGAGTCAAGACGAAAACATGTGCCAACCCCTATGTATATGTTCACAAGGTCACAGAACCCGCAAGTTAACCACCAAAACATACATCAAGTGGATCACGTGAATATCCCATTGTCACCACAGATAAGCTCATGCAAGCAATACACCAAGTGTTCTCAAATCCTTAAAGACTCAATCCGATGATATAACTTCAAAGGGAAAAATCAATCCATTAGAAGAAGGTAGAGGGGGAGAAACACCATATGATCCAACTATAGTAGCAAAGCTCGTGGTACATCAAGATCGTGCCAAGTCAAGAACACGACAGAGAGAGAGAGAGAGATCAAAAACATAGCTACCAGTACATACCCTCAACCCTGAGGGTGAACTACTCCCTCCTCATCATGGAGATCGCCAGGATGATGAAGGTGGCCATTGGTGATGGTCCCCACCAGCAGGGTGCCGGAACAGGCTCCCGATTGGTTTTTCATGGCTACGAAGGCTTGCGGCGGCGAAACTCCTGATCTAGGTTTATTTCTCGGGGTTTCTGTATTTATTGGAATTTTTGGCATGACAACAAGTCAGGGGGTCCACGAGGAGCCCACAAGGATGGGGGGCGCGCCCAAGACGGGCTCCCGATTGGTTTTTCGTGGCTACAGAGGCTTTCGGCAGTGAAACTCCTGATCTAGGTTTATTTCTCGGGGTTTCTGTATTTATTGGAATTTTTGGCATGACAACAAGTTAAGGGGTCCACGAGGAGCCCACAAGGACGGGGGGGGGGCGCCCAGGGGGGTAGGGCGCGCCCTCCACCCTTGTGGAGGCCTCATGGCTCTTCTGGCCCAACTCTTTTGCTTCGGGGGCTTCTTCTAGTCCATAAATAATCATCATAAATTTTCAGCTCAATTGGACTCCGTTTGATATTGCTTTTCTGTAGAACTCAATAACAAGGAGAAAACAGAAACTGGCACTAGGTAGGTTAATAGGTTAGTCCCAAAAATAATACAAAATAACATATACATGCATATAAAACATCCAAGATCGATAATATAATAGCATGGAACAATAAAAAATTATAGATACATTGGAGACATATCAAGCATCCCCAAGCTTAATTCCTGCTCGTCCTCGAGCAGGTAAATGATAAAAACAGAATTTTTTGATCTGGAATGCTACCTAACATATTCATCAATGTAATATTCTCTATTGTGGCAAGAATATTCAGATCCATAAGATTCAAAACAAAAGTTTAATATTGACATAAAAACAATAATACTTCAAGCATACTAAGAAAGCAATTATGTCTTCTAAAAATAACATGGCCAAACAAAGCTATCCCTAAAAAATCATATAGTCTGGCTATGCCCCATCTTAATCACACAAAATATTTAAATCATGCACAACCCCGATGAGAAGCCAAGCAATTGTTACATACTTTTGATGTTCCCAAACGTTTTCAACTTTCACGCAATACATGAGCGTGAGCCATGGACATAGCACTATAGGTGGAATAGAATATGATGGTTGTGGAGAAGACAAAAAGAAGGAGATAGTCTCACATCAACTAGGCGTATCAACGCGCTATGGAGATTCCCATCAATAGATATCAATGTGAGTGAGTAGGGATTGCCATGCAACAGATGCACTAGAGCTATAAGTGTATGGAAGCTCAAAAATAAAAAAGTGGGTGTGCATCCAACTCGCTTGCTCACGAATACCTAGGGCAATTTGAGGAAGCCCATCAATGGAATATACAAGCCAAGTTCTATAATTAAAAATTCCCACTAGTATATGAAAGTGACAACATAGGAGACTCTCTATCATGAAGATCATGGTGCTACTTTGAAGCACAAGTGTGGAAAAAGGATAGTAACATTGCCCGTTCTCTCTTTTTCTCTCGTTTTTTTGGGCCTTCTCGTCTTTTTTTTGGCCTTTTTTATTATTATTATTTTTTCTTCTGGAGTCTCATCCCGACTTGTGGGGAAATCATAGTCTCCATCATCCTTTCCTCACATGGGACAATGCTCTAATAATGAAGATCATCACACTTTTATTTACTTACAACTCAAGAATTAAAACTCAATAATTAGAACAAAATATGACTCTATATGAATGCCTCCGGGGGTGTGCCGAGATGTGCAATGAATCAAAGAGTGACATGTATGAAAGAATTATGAACGGTGGCTTTGCCACAAATAAATGTCAACTACATGATCATGCAAAGCAATATGACAATGATGGAGCGTGTCATAATAAATGGAACGGTGGAAAGTTGCATGGCAATATATCTCGGAATGGCTATGGAAATGCCATAATAGGTAGTTATGGTGGATGTTTTGAGGAAGGTATATGGTGGGTTTATGGTATAGGCGAAAGTTGTGCGGCACTAGAGAGGCTAGCAATGGTGGAAGGGTGAGAGTGCATATAATCCATGGACTCAACATTAGTCGTAGAGAACTCATATACTTATTGCAAGAATCTATTAGTTATCAAAATGAAGTACTACGCGCATGCTCCTAGGGGGGGTAGATTGGTAGGAAAATACCATCGCTCGTCCCCGGCCGCCACTCAAAAGGAAGATAATCAATAAATAAACCATGCTCTGACTTCATCACATAACGGTTCACCATATGTGCATGCTACGGGAATCACAAACTTTAACACAAGTATTTCTCAAATTCACAATTACTCACTAGCATGACTCTAATATTACCATCTCTATATCTCAAAACAATCATAAGGAATCAAACTTCTCATAGTATTCAATGCACTTTATATGAAAGTTTTTGTTATATCCCTTTTGGATGTCTATCATATTAGGACTAAATTCATAACCTAAGCAAATTACCATGCTGTTTAGAGACTCTCAAAATAATATAAGTGAAGCATGAGAGTTCATAAATTTCTTCAAAATAAAACCATTGTCGTGCTCTAACAAGATATAAGTGAAGCACTAGAGCAAATGAGAAACTACTCCAAAAATATATAAGTGAAGATCAATGAGTAGTTGAATAATTATGTAACTATGTGAAGACCCTTTTTCATTAATAAAATTTCAGATATTAAGTACTTTATTCAAAAAGCAAGAAAAACAAAATAAAATGGCATTGCAAGGATAGCACATATCATGTGAAGAAGCCAAAACTCAGGCTCAACCAAAACTAACCGATCATTGTTGAAGAAGAAAGGTGGGATGCCAACCGGGGCATCCCCAAGTTTAGATGCTTGAGAATTTTTGAAATATTAATTAGGGATGCCTTGGGCATCCCCAAGCTGAGCTTTTGTGTCTCCTTAATTCCTTTCATATCGTGGTTTCCCTAAATCTTAAAAACTTCATCCACACAAAACTCAACAAGAACTCGTGAGATAAGTTAATATAAATCAACGCATAAACCTTATCATTATCTATTGTAGAAAATCACTAAAATATTATTTGAAATTGCATACTAAATACCTCTGCATATTTAATACTCCTATCCTCAAATAGAATCATTAAACAAGCAAACATGTGCAAACAATGCAAGCAAAACAACAATCTGTCTAAACAGAACAGTTTGTAAAGAATGAAAGAAAAATTCATACTTGTATAACTCCAAAAAATCTGAAAAATTACCACACTGTATAGAATTTGTTGTATCTCATTGTGTAAAAATTTCAATATTTTATCACGTTCTGACATTTTTAAACAATTCAGACAATGATAGAAAAGTTTCTGTTTTTAAAACAGCAACATATAGACTTGCAAACTAAGCATGGTAAAGGCTACACTTGACTTTTTATTGAACTAAAAGATGCAAAAAATTACTCTAAATAGCATAAAGTAAAACAAATAAAAGTAAAATGACGCTCCAAGCAAAACTCATATCATGTGGTGAATACAAATATAGCCTCAAGTAAATTTACCGATGAACGAAGACGAAAGAGGGGATGCCATCCAGGGCATCCCCAAGCTTAGGCTCTTGGTTGTCCTTGAATTTTACCTTGGGATGCCTTGGGAATCGCCAAGCTTAGGCTCTTTCCACTCCTTATTCCTTAGTCCATCGAATCTTTACCCAAAACTGGAAAACTTCACAACACAAAACTTAACAGAAAACTCGTAAGCTTTGTTAGTATAATAAAGCAAATCACCACTTAGGTACTGTTGTGAACTCATTCTATATTCATATTGGTGTTATATCTACTGTATTTCAACTTCTCCATGGTTCATACCCTCCGATACTACTCATAGATTCATCAAATAAGCAAACAACACATAGTAAACAGAATCTGTCAAAAACAGAACAGTCTGTAGTAATCTAGAAACTATCCATACTTCTGTAACTCCAAAAGTTCTAAAAAATTAGGACAGCCTGGGCAATTTGTATATAAATATACTGTAAAACTTTTAGAACTTTTCGACGCTCCAGTGATTTCTAACAATTCTGTGATTGGGCGCAAAAGTTTCTGTTTTTCGACAGAATTGAATCAACTATCATCCACACTATCCCAATGGCTTTACTTGGCACTTTATTGAAACAAAAGCTATAAAACATGATTACTACAGTAGCTTAATCATGTGAACAGAAAAAAAATGTAGTTAAAGGTGTTGGGTTGTCTCCCAACAAGCGCTTTTCTTTAATGCCTTTTTAGCTAGGCATGATGATTTCAAAGATGCTCGCATAAAAGATAAGAATTGAAACGCAAGGAGAGCATCATGAAGCATATGACTAGCACATTTAAGTATAACCCACTTCCCATGAATAGGGATTTTGTGAGCAAACAACTTATGGGAGGAAGAATCAACTAGCATAGGAAGGTAAAACAAGCATAACTTCAAAACTTTCAACACATAGAGAGGAAACTTGATATTATTGCAATTCCTACAAGCATATACTCCTCCCTCATAATATTTTTCAGTAGCATTATGAATTAATTAAACAATATAACCATCACATAAAGCATTACTTTCATGATCCATAAGCATCGAAATTTTACTACTCTCCACATAAGCAAATTTATTCTCATGAATAATAGTGGCAGAAAACTCAACAAATAACTATCATGTGAGGCATAATCCAATTGAAAAATAAAATCAAGATGACAAGTTTCATGGTTATCATTATTCTTTATACATTTCATCACAATAATTATCATAGATAGCAACTTTGTTCTCATAATCAATTCGAACCTCTTCCGAAATAGTGGATTCATCACTAAATAATGTCTTGACCTCTCCAAATCCACTTTCATAATTATCACAATAAGTTCAACACCCTCCAAAATAGTGGGATCATTACTTCCTGAAGTTGACACTCTTGCAAACCCACGTTTCATCAATATAACCATCGTAAATAGGAGGCATGCTTTCATCATAATAAATATTCTCATCAAAACTTGGGGGACTAAACATATCATATTCATCAAACATAGCATCCCCAAGCTTGTGGCTTTCAATATCATTAGCATCACGGATATTCAAAGAATTCATACTAACAACATTGCAATCATGCTCATCATAAAAAGATTTAGTGCCAAAAAATTTATAGACTTCTTCTTCTAGCATTTGAGCACAATTTTCCTTTCCATCATTTTCACGAAAGACATTAAAAAGATGAAGCATATGTGGCAACCTCAATTCCATTTTTTGTAGTTTGCTTTTATAGACTAAAACAGTGATAAAACAAGAAACTAAAAGATTCGATTGCAAGATCTAAAGATATACCTTCAAGCACTAACCTCCCTGGCAATAGTGCCAGAAAAGAGCTTAGTTGATGGGGTGTGAGTGCCGCTTACCTAGCCTGCCCGACAAGGTTGCCAGAAAAGAGCATGATGTCTCCTACGCAAACTTCTTCTTGGAGACTCGTGTTGGGCCTCCAAGCGCAGAGTTTTGTAGGACAGTAGCAAATTTCCCTCAAGTGGATGACCTAAGATTTATCAATCGGTGGGAGGCATAGGATGAAGATGGTCTCTCTCAAACAACCCTGCAACCAAATAACAAAGAGTCTCTTGTCCCCAACACACCCGATACAATGGTAAATTGTATAGGTGCATTAGTTCGGTGAATGGATGGTGATACAAGTGCAATATGGATGGTAGATATAGGTTTTGTAATCTGAAATTATAAAAACAGTAAGGTAGCAAGTAATAAAAGTGAGCGAAAACGGTATTGCAACGCTTCGAAACAAGGCCTAGGGTTCATACTTTCACTAGTGCAAGTTATCTTAACAATGATAACATCATTAGATCATATAACAATCCCTGAATGTGCAACAAAGAGTCACTCCAAAGTCACTAATAGCAGAGAACAAACGAAGAGATTATTGTAGGGTAGGAAACCACCCCAAAGTAATCTTTTTGATCGATCTATTGAGCTATTCCTATAAGTGTCACAAACAATCCTAGAGTTCGGACTAAAATAACACCTTAAGATACACATCAACCAAAACCCTAATGTCACCTAGATACTCCAATGTCACCACAAGTATCCGCGGGTTTGATTATTGTAACATCCCAAATTTTCAATTTGGAATGTTATACATAGAACATTCCTGCATATCATATTTTTCTGCATTTCGTTTCGCGATCCTCGTAATTCTAAGCAACTAAAGGACCCTCGGAGAGAGTTGGGGATTTCACTGTTTTCATATTTGAATTTTATCAAATATTGAAATGAGGATTATTTGTTTTAATTATTTTTCTGTCTGAAAATATTTCATATTAAAATATATGAGAGGAGATAATATGACTTCTCCAAAATAAATGATGTATTGGAGGAAAAATATTAAAATCAAGTATTTGATTTTATTCGGAGTTTATTGCTATTTTATTTGCAATAGAAAAATTGCACGTTTTTCAAAGTTGCATTTTAGGGCCAAGAAAATGTTCATCTCGTTCTAAATTATTAAAAAAAATCTCTTCGCCGACTGGGCCGAAGCCCAGCCAGCTAGCCCAGCCCACCGCCCGAGCTGTCCGCCTCGTCCCCAACGCGGATACCGCCGCCGCCGCAAGCCGAGTCCGACCGGGACTCTGTCCCCGCGCCGCCTTGCCCCCTCCCCAAGCTACCCCCTCCTTATATACGCCGCCCCCGCACCCCACACCACCACCCGAACCACCCCGCCCCGCCGCCTAGCACCAGCGCCCTTGTTGTCGCTTACGGCCGCTTAGCGCCCAGCCGCCGCTACCGTCGCCTCCTACCGCCCTACCAGCGCCGCCGCTGCCGTCGCCGCCCGACACCGCGCCAGCGTGAGACCTCGCCGGAGCCGCCCCGCCTCGCCGGACCTCGCCGGAGGTATAAGCCGCCGTTGCAGCCGTTCGGTTTTATTTTTAAAACCGGTTCATTTTTTTAGAAAACCCTAGGTTCATTTTTTAGATCGGTTCACCGATTTTCTTGGTTTAGTTTATTTAGCGGACGTTGTTAGACGCAGAAAGCGAACGTTCGTTCGTTAGCCTGTTCGTCAGTTTTTCTTTTTCCCGGATTTTCCGCGATTATTTTCAATCGCGATTTTTGATCCAATTTTCATTTCAGTTTATTTTTTCGCTCATTTATCGGAATCAGGCGATTCAAGCACCTAGATCTTTGTCTCGAAACCCTCTTTCTGTTTAATCAACTTGAACAAGATTTTGGTACTATAAAATTTGAGTTTAGTTCAGATTAGCAAACGGATCTTGTTTCTTCGTTGCTCCAATTGATTTGATTCTTTTTGCAAACCGGAGTTCTTAAGTTGAACTTTCTGGTCAATTCTTTTTATTTGAGTTTTGCACGCGCATCTTTGCTTCATTGCTTATGTATCCTATTGTTTGTTTGCGACAGAATTACCGGAGTGCGAAGCGTGCTACTATGAGTCCCTAAGTTTTGCGAATCGTCAGCAAGGCAAGTAAGACATTGATCATACTCTTTTCATACCCAGTTTTTGTGCATTAGCTCCAATCCTCAAACACTGCATGACTAGGATATGATTAACTTGTGGGTATTGGGAAGTGGTTGATGAGGTAGAACCTATTGCCCTGTTATATTCAAACCCTTGGGAGTTACCTCTACGTATTGCTATGCTATGATCGTAGACGTGGTTTGGGTGAGTGAATCCATGACAGATGTGAGATGATTAATTAATGGTTCAACTTAAGGTGGCAACTTTAATACACATCTGGGTGGATTGCTTGTCGGGCACCTGGAGAATCCAGTGTTGTCCTAGAATATCCCGGAGTACCCGTGTGATCATCCTAAGGTCCGTCACCCAGGCTCCAAGGGAACTGAGATATTTTCATGCTAGAAACTTCCGTGTGCAGCCACATGCTATTATGGGCTCTAGCATAGTTGAGTAAGTTGCATGCGCTCTTGAAGAGGTGGATCAACATGTAGAGGGATGTAGGTTGGTATGGTCTACCCGGAGTAAAGAGTTAATGTTTCTGAAAGACTGTGTCTCGGTCATCCGTTTCTCAAACACCATGTAGTGCGAGAAATCCAACGGAGGCGATCGAGTCTTGTGGGGAAAAGTGCGCAAACCTCTGCAGAGTGTACAATCTAATCCTTGTTAGCTGTGTCCCTGGTTATGGACATCTTGAGTATCTAGTACTTGGATTATCTTAAGTATCTCATGACTCTAATTTAACATTGTTGGGTTGATAATTACCTTTAATTGGGATTGAGTTGGAGGAACCCTCTCAATGATGTTTCAACTACCATGATAGTTAAAATAAAACTTATTCCTTTGTTGTAGGGAAAAATTAGCTTTTCGCAAAACTGTAATCATAGAGCTTTCGACCAGCCAAATATGCATGTAGTGATATCATTATTCTGTACTTGCTCTACTGTGTTATATTACCAGCATCTTCCATGTGCTGGCCCGTTTCCGGGCTGCAACGTATTATGTCGCAGACTTTTCAAACGAGGAGTAAGGTTCGTTAGGTCGTTGCCGTGCAGCTCAGCTATGCCGTTGGAGTTAAGGACTCATTTTATCTTCCAAGCCTTCCGCTGTTATCGTATTAGATGGCCTTAAGCCATATTTATTGTAATAAGCTCTCTTTTGAGACATTCGATGTAATAAGTGTGTGATTGCTACTCTGTTATAAATCCTTCGAGTACTATGTGTGTCAGCATTACTGATCCAGGGATGGCACTGAAGCACAGAGACTTGACCGTTTGAGGTCGGATCGCTACAAGATGGTATCAGAGCCCACGCTGAGTGTAGGACACGACCACTAAGATAAAACCCATAGGGCACTCTTCTGTACACATTGCTGACTCCTCTCCATTTTCTACTCTTAGGATGGCGGATTTAAGGAACAAGTTTGCACAACCGGATGAAGACACCCCCTTTGGACGCCACTTGAAGGAAGTCACTAGGTACCTGAACATCGGAATACCAAGCTTCACCGGGACTTACAACGCCACTTTACCAGAAGCGGAGTGCTGGATGATTCATGTTCAAGTACCAGGAAGGACGTTCTCGCCAACCACTAAGCCCATAGAGTTTTCTTTTGAAGCTCCCACCTGGAGCCTAGGCAAGAGCATGGCAGCCCACATTACCATGGGACGCATTGGAGAAGTCTACAACAAGGATCTTAAGGACACTATCTATCAGATATGTGGGCGCCGAGATGAGCAATGGGAGATGATCAGCACCAAGAAGGACAGATCCATTGCAGCTTTCATCCAGGAGTTAAACCAACACATTCGAAGGCCCATCTTCATCAGCACAAGCTCAAGACCCTCGCGAGGGGCCAAGCCTCGCGGGGCGGATGATAGGGAGCTTCCTCAGGCATGGCCTCGACAGGTTGGCTCACGAGGAGGCAGAGAGATCAAGGCAGGGTACCTCACAAGGTGCCCGTGACGCAAGCCATGACGACCAAGGGCGCCAGGCGGGTGCCAGCCCGCGCAGTGTCCTCCTTTCCTCTTTGGTGCAAAGGGAGCAAGCGCAGGCAAGAGTATCAAGCAAAGGCATCCGTTTCGGTGCGACAAGACCAAGACCGTCTGGCGGGGAAGGAAGTCATTGTGGAGCCCAAGCCAAGGCGTCACCACGAGCCTTTGACAGGCGAGGACCAACTTTAGTCAGGATAAGTGTACTAGATGTTCCCCTTCAAAATGGCCAATTGTTGGCACCCTTCCCGTTCAATATTTGGGGAGAGGCCCAGGGCCTTTGCCTATAAATAGGACTAGCCACCCATAAGGTAGGGCATCGAGAAATCTAGAGAGAGGATCCAGCATCTGGGATCAGCAGAGAGAGAGCGACTGAACTCCTCCTAGTAGTTCATCGTGCCAGCCAAGAACAGATCCTCGCGAGGCTGTTCTTCTTTGTATTGTTCATCATCCTCAGCCCAAGAGGCAATCCACCACACCACTTACTAGAGTAGGGTATTACACCACAATGGTGGCCCGAACTAGTATAAACCCTGTGTTTCTTGTGTTGTTACTTTCATAGCTTAGATCTTAGCGAGGTGGCGAGGCGTAGGAAGGTAGAGGGTGAAATCTCCGCGCACACCCCAGTGTTCTAACCTAGAGGGTCTGCCAGAACCCGAAATCCGACATTCGGCGCGCCAGGTAGGGGTGTGCCGGAACTTGTCTTTTGCCGCCCTGTTCTTCGCCGACCACCGCATCCATGTCAGACGCTCGTCGGGGCCCACGCCGAGCGCCGAGCCGATCTCGCTTCCCGCGTCGCCCAGACGGCCCACGTCGGCGGCCGTCCCCGCCGTTCCCCGTCGCCTGCCGTGAACGCCGCCACCGGCCCGGCGGGTAACGAGCAGCAAGCATCGTCCCAGCACCCGTCCGTGAGGCGAGACGGCCGTACCACTACTCCTTCGCTCGCCCCCGCTGGTTCTTCGTCCCGCGCGCTCCGTGCGCCCATGGAGGCTCGAGCTGCGCTCCGCGGCAAACGAGCTCCTGCGCTACCACCCTGTCGGACGACGTCACGAAGAGTGGCTCGACTGGCGTCGCCGAAGCTTGTCCGCGCCAGGCTCCCCAGCGCTGTCCTTCTCGCTGCACCGCGCCCGCCACTTGTGGCGATGTAGCTCCGGGGGCGCCTCAGCCGCCTCCCCCTCAAGAAGGCGCCTTGGCCCCAAGGCGCGTGGCCCATGGGTGGAACCCGCTCCGTCCGGCGCCAGCGCAGCAAGAGCAGAGCTGCCAAGAAGTCCCTCTCCCCCAAGAAGCTGCCCGAGTGCTCCCTGCACCGGCTCGTCTCGACCACGCTCCTGCTTCCAAAGACGCCAAGACCCCGCGCTGCTCCCAGCTGCAGCGCATCGGGACCCGCAAGACCAGGCTTAGCGTCACCAAAGGCCCCCCGTCGCCACAGCAGGCTGCCGCGCCTTCACCGCCGAGCTGCGCAATGTCGCGTGGCTCGACAAGTTCAAGCCAGACCTACCTCCTCGCTACGACGGCACGGCCGACCCTGCGGAGTTCCTCCAGTTCTACGAGCTGGGCATCGAAGCCGCCAACGGGGATGAGAAGGTCATGGCGAACTGGTTTCCCATGGCACTCAAGGACGGAGCCCGCACCTGGCTCTGAACACGGCTCTCGCACGATCTCCTCCTAGGACGAGATGCGCACCCACTTCATCGCCAACTTCCAAGGTACTCGCGACCGTCCTCCTGCTGTGAGCGACATGCGCTGCATCAAGCAACAGCCAGGGGAGACCCTGCAGAAGTACATCCAGCGCTTCAACAACGCACGCCTCAAGATTCCTGTCGGTGTCAAAACCGGCGGATCTCGGGTAGGGGGTCCCGAACTGTGCGTCTAGGCGGATGGTAACAGGAGACAAGGGACATGATGTTTTTACCCAGGTTCGGGCCCTCTCGATGGAGGTAATACCCTACTCACTTGATTAATATTGATGATATGGGTAGTACAAGAGTAGATCTACCACGAGATCAAGGAGGCTAAACCCTAGAAGCTAGCCTATGGTATGATTGTTGTTCGTCCTACGGACTAAAACCCTCCGGTTTATATAGACATCGGACAGGTTAGGGTTACACAGAGTCGGTTACAATGGTAGGAGATCTACATATCCGTATCGCCAAGCTTGCCTTCCACGCCAAGGAGAGTCCCATCCGGACACGGGACGAAGTCTTCAATCTTGTATCTTCATTGTCTTGGAGTCCGGCCATGACGATAGTCCGGCTATCCGGACAACCCCTAGTCCGAGACTCCCTCAATTCCCAAGGTGACTGAGGAGGCCATCATCTCCGCCTTCTCCGACGGTGTGCGAGACGTCAAGATGAAGGAGGAGCTCGCGATGCATGAAGATCTGCGCACTTCCTTGGAGCTGTTCAACTTGGCAACCAAGTGCGCCAAGGCTGAGGAAGGGCGCCTTTCCCTCCTCGAGCTGCCAGCCGCAGACACAGAAGAGAAGAAATCCAAGGCCAGGGACGTGAATCGCAAGGGGGCTACCGTGCTCACGGCAGAACCAGACACCAAGCGGGGCAGAGATCAGCCCGAGTCTTCCAAGGGCAGCCGGTACTGTGTGTACCACGACCTCCACACCCACAACACCAACGAATGTCAAGAGCTCCGGGCCGTGCGAGAAGGGAGGATCGGCCGACGCCCCGACCGCAACGATCGGGGCTACGGCCGAGGAGGAGGAAGAAACGCAGGACGCTGGGAAGACCGTGGCCCTCGCCAAGGGTGGCGCGACCGACCTCGCGAGGATCGCTGGCAGGAGCAGCCTCGTGAGGGAGACTGGAGGGAACAGCCACGCGAGGATCACCCACAAGGAAACGCAGGCCTCCCTCCTCTGTCGCCGCAGCCAAGGAGAAACAAGGACAATCATCAGGACGAGGGGGCTGGGGGCTTCCAGGAGCCACGCGCGATCGCTTGCATCCTGGGCGGAGCTCAAGCCCCAGCCTCTCAACGCATCTTCAAGCAGTTCGCCCGTGAAGTGAATGCAGTCCTCCCCAAGCTCGAAGCCACGCGCCCTCTCAGGTGGTCGGCATGCGCCATCACATTCAGCTTAGCGGATCAGCTCAAGTCTTGCGCAGCCCACGGTAGGAGTCCTCCCGATGCTTTGTTCCCCAATCATCAGCAACGTGCAAGTCACCAGGACCCTCATCGACAGCGGAGCAGGGCTCAATGTTCTGTCCGTAGAGACATTTAACAATCTCCAAGTGCCTTACAATCAACTTCAGCCAACCAAGCCTTTCTCCGGAGTCACTGATGGCTCCACGGTTCCGATTGGGCAGGTCCGCCTCCCTGTCACCTTCGGGGCGCGCGACAACTACCGCACCGAGCTCATCGACTTCGATGTCGCCCACATTCGCCTACCATACAATGCCATCCTCGGGTACCCAGCTCTGGCCAAGTTCATGGCCGTGACTCATCACGGCTACAACGTCCTCAAGATGCCAGGAAGCGGCGGAGTCATCACGGTGCCTTGTGAAGAGAGAGACGTAGTGTGCTCCTGGAGCCGAGCCTTTCAAGCCGCATCACTTGAAGACCCAGATCGCAGGAGTGTGAGGCTCCCGAGACCACTCCCAAGAAGAAGAAGACATCGCCAGGCCGACCCCTCAAGAGGCAGGCCCCTCGGGGTCGCGCGCTTTGCTCGAGGGCACCGCCTGCCGCATAGGAAGGCGTGCCCGGCGCCCTCCTCAAGCAAGGCTAGGGGGCTCTCCCCTGGAGGGCCACCGACCTCGCCAAGGTCACGAGGGAGGCGCTTGGGCACCACTTGGAGGCATGCTTCAAAGCACGTTTCCCTCAGGAAGGAGCAAGGCAAGGAGGGCCAAACCTTCAGGAGTTCGTCAGTCAGATAACGCAGGAGTTGCAGGAATCAAGAGTCATGAGTGGCAGCCGCCGCTTACCCGCTGTAGCTCCCCATCCAGGCGAGGATGGTGGGCTGTGCGTCTGCATCGAGATACCAGGGCTCAACCGAGCCGCCTCTCAGGAGCGCTTCTGGCCCTCACGCGCGGGGCGCTGCGAAGGCCCACCCAACAGCTACGTTCACATGCCCTACGGCCTGCCGAACGCGGCCGCGACGTACCAGCGCCTCATGAGGAGCATCCTGGAGGCTCAAGAGGCCAAGCGTTCCGCGGTCCTGGCGGAGATGGAGATGGTCCACGAGGAGCCAACAGTGCCTCCAGAGCCTCCCGAGGCTCCTGCGCCTGGGGGCTCGTGAAGATCGGCTTCCGCAGCCCACGACATCCGCTACTTCAACAACCCTTCGTCCCCAACGTTATCAGGTGACATCCTCCAAGTTTCATTTCGGTGGAGCGCCCCCAGGCTGCATCATTCCCGGGCAGCGTGGGTCCGTCCACATGGCGTGTATCCCTTTTACTTCATGTTCTTAGCTTACTTTGTTGGGGGCGCCCCTCGGGCTGCATCATCCCCAGGTCGCTCGGGCCAGGCCCAGCGGCATGTACCCCTCTCGCATTTATTTTAGGTCATGCGTTCGACCCATCATGATTGTTATTTGATGCCTGTCCACGACACCCCTTCTTCCTTCATGTCGGCCGCTTGCACGTTAAAGGGGGGGTACATGAGCATCGCGACTCATGGCTCCTACTGGCTCTCCAGCCCTCACCCTCTGGCCTTGTCCACGGCAGCGCGACACAGCATACCAAAGAACGGCTGAGACCCCTCGAGAGCCGGGACCCGAGGACGTGGGCGTCGGCATCTAACCAAATCTGCAGGAACACATCACAAGTTAAGGCCCAGTGCCAGGCGCAACCCGCCTTGAGGTAGGGCCCCATGAGTCCCGCGCTGGCTCACGGGTGCCCAGATACACCTCGTCAGGCCCTACCATGCCAGCCACATGTCAGGGCGGGGCTGTACACGCCCCGGGGGCTCCTCCCGGAGGGGGGCCCCCTCCCACGCACCAGTGGAAGCACCATGATCCGCCTGGATGACGACACTGCTGAGGAGCGGCTATGCCCAGACACATCTGAAGCGCTTATGCTCAGCATGGTGATAAACAATCGATGGTGGCCCCGGCCGCATCAACCTCGAGGAGCCAGAGCTCGGTGTGCGGCCTCATCACAACGCCTCCCCTCGGGAGTGCCTTGAGCGAGGCTGGGCATGGGGGCTATGCACAGGTCCTTGTGCAGACGTACGCCACCCAGCCAGGCCCCTCCGGCCTGGTTCGTCGCGCATCTCTCCCTGAGCGGAGCGAAGGTACGAAGGCCGTTTGAGCATCAAGGGGGACTCCTGAGCATCGTGACTCAGGAGCCTAACTGGTCACGTAGCCCCTCACTCCTTAGTTTCGAAAGGCTAACGGCGGTTGAGGTATGCGCGGGGCCGGGCTCTTCAGACGTAGAATGGTAGATACCCCCCACACAACTCACCTCCCTACTTGCTGTTAAATGCGCCAAGGAGGACTCCGAGCATCGCGACTCGAGAACCCTAACTTGTCACGTAGCCCCTCACTCCTTGGTACCGTCTGGTTTACGGTCGGGGCTAACTTGTTGGCTGAGGTATGCGCGGGGCCGGGCTCTGCCGGCGTAGAACATAAGCAA
Organism: Aegilops bicornis; assembly: GCA_021605145.1. Classification (NCBI taxonomy): domain Eukaryota; kingdom Viridiplantae; phylum Streptophyta; class Magnoliopsida; order Poales; family Poaceae; genus Aegilops; species Aegilops bicornis. The sequence continues at coordinate 239,257,228 of CM038672.1, forward strand.
GTAGGAAGGAAAAGCGCAAATCTCAAGGAATTCAAAAGCAAATATTACAATCCATAACTGTTATCACGACACCAAACCCAAGTTTAAACGCCTCCCCGAGGCATGATACATGTTGCAGGAAACAGAACAGGAGCCACAATGGAGTCACTGGTTGGCGGCGAACCACGCCGAGCAGGTTAAGCCTCGTGAAGCCCATTTGGACCGGCAGCGCCCTCGCTTGACTTGGTGCTTTGAAGGCCGGAACCGACAATGAGCCTCTGCCGACCCTTCACGACCTCGGCAGTGGCGGCAAGCTCGCCGCTCACCGGCTCCAAAGAGCTGTCGAGGTCGTCGTTGGGATCGCAAAGGTAGACGTGGGTAAGGACCCGCGTCAGCGCTGCAGAAGACAGGACACGCGCCTCGGCCTCAGCCGTGGGGCCAAGGCCAAGGGTGACATCTTGAAGAGCGCGGATCAGGAAGGGAAGCATCTTGGCGGGGGCCGTCCTCGGCAGCAGCGGCTTTCGAGCCGCTGTCATAAAGCATCCTCAGCAAGGTGCGAGCCTTCACCTCCATCTCCGTGAAGGCCTCGCGGTCCTCGGCAAGAACCCACGCCTTGCCGTCCAGCTCGACCTCCTTCGCCGCCAACTCCTGCTTCAGCGCACCCAGGCGGTCACGGCGCTTGTTAAGCTTGGCGTCCCGGTCCTTGATGTCCGCCTCGCGAGCCTTCATGTCTTCCTCCTTATCTTGGCGAATGCGGGCCTCCATGGCAAGCTGGTCCCGCAGGCCCTGCAGCTCGCTCTCCAGCGCCTTGCAGCGACCTCGGACATCAGCTACCTCCCCCAAGGCGGCGTCGCGAGCAGCCTTCGCCCCAAGGACGGCCTGCTTCTCCTCATGCCATGGCCGTCGAGGCTGAACCAGCGCCCGCTTTCGAATCGAAGCGTCAGAGCGAATCCGGCAGAGGCAAGCTCCAAGCGCCCGGCCACTGAGCAAGGGTCGGCGCCGAGAAAGATCTTGCCGCACCGGTCCAATTCAGCGGCCACGATCCGGGGCGATGGGAGGAGTCGGAGAGACAGCGGTTGGTGGAGTAGGAGGAGAGGGCGGCAAGCGTAACCACGATATCTGAGGCGGAACCTGCTGCGCCCCAACAGGCATGGCGGTGGCATCAGGCAAGGACACCTCAGGAGTCGCTTGGGCCATGGGGGCTGAGCTCGCCCCAGCCAGCTCTACCAGGCCTCGCGAGGATGACACAAGAGAGGCCCGTGTCTTGCCGTCGACTTCCTTCGGCAGGCGAGGCGCCTCGGGAGCTCCCTTGACTTCTTAGCCGCATGGCCAGCCCTAACCAAGGGATACATATATCAAGCCTCGGCGGCAAAGAAGGGAATAAAACAAGAATCAAACACTTCTTGGTCAGCTTCATGGCTCGAGCAACCTCCGGCCATACTTGAAGCCCTAGAGCCGGCTGCAGGGATCAGCCTCAAGAGGCCCGGGAGCAGGAGGCACGTCTGTGGATTGCCTCGGAGCCGGGGCAGACCCGCGGGGGACCAGCCCAGTCCTATCCTTTTTCGGGATCGGGGGCAAGCTCTCGCCGCCCCGCTCATCGCCATCCTTGTCGTCATTGCTCGGCAAGAGGCGGAGAGCGCGGGACCTGCGTCGAGTGAGGGGCGCTCTCGACTCCCCGTCGATTGCCTCCGAGTCAGGCCCCGCTTCCCGCTCCTCTTCTTCCTCCTCTTCGCTGGAGTCGCCGGAGGACACATTCACCATCGCCTGGGCCGCCGGGTCCTCAGGAACCTCCGTGGGCACGGGCTCGTCCCCATTAAAGGCGGGCATAGCTTCCACCGCCTGCTCCCAATTGTCTTGAAGGAACAAGGGCACATGAGCACCCTCCAGCCTCGCCACGTCTCCCCCGACCAAAGATTTGAGGACCGCGGCCAGATCTTCGTCGGCCAAGACTCTGAGGCTCGGTGAGCCTCCACAATGAGCGATCTTGTTGAAGCGGGGCCACCTGATGCTCCAGGAACTCCCTCAGGAGCGACGCACCAGTCAGCTTCGCCACCTCCATGTTGCTCGGCCGCAGATCCGCGTCCATCTTCTCCAGCACCGGCTTCGCGCGGGGATCCACGAGTACCGCGCGAGACCAAGCGTCGATCGGCGTGGGCTGCTCCGTGGGCAGAATCAGCCGAGAGTGGATGCGCCCAGCATCTACCATGACCCACTTGCTCCTCAAGCCCTCGATCCTCTTCCCGGGCTTCTAGATGGTGTTGGAGCTGCCATACGCGACAAAGCTCGCGCACGCGGAGACGGGACCACGAGAGGTCCGGAGGGAGAAGTAGTGTTGCAGCAAGGCCACTGAGGGCTGCACCCCAACGTGAGCCTCACAATAATAGGAAAAGATCGCTAGAAGAAGAACAGAGTTGGGGTGGAGGTGCAGAGCTTGCAGTTTGTAGTGGAGGAGGACGGAGAAGAAGAACTCAGAGAAGGGAGGCACCAAACCGGCAACAATGGCGCTCACGAAGAGTGGATAGAAGGTGCTTCCTTGGCCCTCGGAAAGGGCGGAGCCAGCCTTGAACACCTCTGCCCCGTCGATGCCTTGCGCCGCTACCATCCGGCGCACCCGGGCGAGGCCATCCTCTGACACATTCGGCGAGTCCAAGGCGGCTGAGTACCAAGCTCCAGCCGGGGTCTGGCGAGGTGCCATGTCTTGCTAGGGCACGCGGTCGAAGTAGATCTGGAGATTTCAGAGGCAGGAAGGGAAGGCGCAAGAAAGGGGATCTGGGCAATGACCGGAGGAAGCAAAGCCTAGACAGACGCCGCTCTTTTGACAATTCGCGCAGTTGCTAAGCCACCCACATCCAATCAACCGCCACGCGGCGCCCCAGGCCGCAGGCTGTTAGGGCCCGCGGTGCTTCGCACTTGCCCCTTCGCTTCTCTGCTCAGCCAAGTCCACGTGCGCCTTGGGCCCGGGGGCTACTGTCGGCGTTCTGGGAACGGGGGTCCCCAGACTTGCCTGCCTGCGGCCTGCGGTGTGGCTGAAGGGGTGGCCCATCAAGGCCCATCTTCATCAGCACAAGCTCAAGACCCTCGCCAGGGTCCAAACCTCGTGGGGCGGATGACAGGGAGCTTCCTCAGGCACGGCCTCGACAGGTTGGCTCACGAGGAGGCGGAGAGATCAAGGCAGGGTACCTCACGAGGTGCCCGTGACGCAAGCCATGACGACCAAGGGCGCCAGGCGGGCACCAGCCCGCGCAGTGTCCTCCTTTCCTCTTTGGTGCAAAGGGAGCAAGCGCAGGCAAGAGTATCAAGCAAAGGCATCCGTTTCGGTGCGACAAGACCAAGGCAAATCTGGCAGCGGGAAGGAAGTCATTGTGGAGCCCAAGCCGGCGTCACCACGAGCCTTTGACAGCGAGGACCAACTTTAGTCGAGGATAAGTGTACTAGATGTTCCCCTTCAAAATGGCCAATTGTTGGTGCCCTTCCCGCTCAATATTTGGGGAGAGGCCCAGGGCCTTTGCCTATAAATAGGACTAGCCACCCACAAGGTAGGGCATCGAGAAAATCTAGAGAGAGGATCCAGCATATGGGATCAGCAGAGAGAGAGCGACTGAACTCCTCCTAGTAGTTCATCGCGCCAGCCAAGTACAGACCCTCGCGAGGCTGTTCTTCTTTGTATTGTTCATCATCGTCAGCCCAAGAGGCAATCCACCACACCACAAACCAGAGTAGGGTATTACACCACAATGGTGTCCCGAACTAGTATAAACCATGTGTGTCTTGTGTTGTTCCTTTCATAGCTTAGATCTTAGTGAGGCGGCGAGGCACAGGAAGGTAGAGGGTGAAATCTCCGTGCGCTCCCCAGTGTTCGAACCTAGAGGGTCTGCCGGAACCCGAAATCCGACAGCGAAGACAAGCATCATTGAGCTGGAAGAAGAACTTAAGTCTACACGCGATGGATATGAGGAGGAAATTGCAATACTATTGGAGAAGAATGATGACTTGATAAAGAAGATCCGAGTATTCATGGGAGACCCCACGCCGGGAGGAGAGGACGATGATTCCACTTGCCCGGAGAACTACATCATGGTCGACGACACCGACTCCGATCCAAGTGAAGATGACTTTGAAGGAGCAGACATCATGGAGTCTTCCACCAATCAAAATTTCTATATGACCACCAAATGATTAGTAGTATTCTCCCATGTATATAGTAGTAGTTGAGCACCTTTTTATGATAGTTCTAGACCATTTGTATGCCCTTGCTTGATTGATTGAGTGAAATGATTGTGTTTGTCTCATGTGCATATGGGTAGTGCTTTCTCACTAGACGCCTTTTCTATTCTAATATCTCCCCTCTAAACCCGCCAGATGCCTCCGAGACGTGACACCGGATTTGCCTTCCCTTGAGAACTCACTCGGTTGATCCAGCTGAGAATGCCTTGATGCAATTGTTAGTCCAGAACCAAGGCAACAACAACAACCTGCCTCCAGTTGACAACTTAGCTCGCTTTCTGAGGTTGCAGCCGCCGGTGTTTTCCGGTAGCACCAAGCCTATAGTTGCAGATGATTGGCTACGCCGTATTGGAAGGGAGTTGACCACTGCAAGTTGCACAGATGCTGAGAAGGTGTGCTTTGCCGCACATCAATTGGATGGACCAGCAGCCTCATGGTGGGAGAACTATACGACCACTTTCTCCATAGCCAACGTCACTTGGGATTAGTTTCAGCAAGCTTTCCGCACGATCGATGTCTCAACTGGAGCTATGAATATGAAGAAGCGTGAGTTTCGCAACTTACGCCAGGGGAACCGTACTATAGCTCAGTACATGGATTAGTTTAGCTAGTTATCTCGCTATGCCCCTGATGATGTGGCCACGGATGCTGCAAAGCAGGAGAAGTTTATGGAAGGGCTGAATGATGAGATGAGCATGCAGTTGATGGTGGGAACATTTAACAACTACCAGGAGTTGGTAGATAAGGATCTTATGATTTAAGAGAAGCAGCAGCAGATTGAAAGCCTTAAGAGGAAGTATGGGCAAGTAAGATACAACTCCGGAGCTCAGCAGAAGCCTCGTCTAACCCCAAACTCGGGAGGACTAGTTCATAACCATGGAGGTCATAACCACACCAGAGGAAGTTCGCATAACCACAATGGTTCTAAGAATGGGACTGGGAACGGAACAAGCAACAATCAGAACCGCTCCAATCCAGCCACACCCGCCAAGAGAGACCTAAGTCACATTACTTGCTTCAAGTGCGGAAAGACTGGACACTATGCCACGGAGTGCCCTGAAGCGAAGAATGGAAATGGTAACGGGAGCGCTGGGAAGAATCCCAATCCATTCAACAAAGGACAAGTGAACCACGTTAACATGGAGGAGGTTGAAGAGAAGCCAGACACGATTATCGGTAAGTTTTTGGTTAAGTCTTTTACCGCCCTTGTTCTTTTGATACCGGTGCATCGCATTCATACATATCAAGGGGATTCGTGGATAAGTTTAAACTACCAACCCAAACCCTTAGGACCCCTCTGTTAGTGAGTTCACGGAGGCAGAGTATATGGCTAGCCGATGGTGCCACCAGATACCCTTAACCATTGGTAGCCATGTTTTCCCGTCAGACCTAATAATTTTGGAGCCACAAGGATTGGATGTGATATTAGGCATGGACTGGATGTCAAAGTATGGAGGAAGCATTGACTGTGCTAGTAAGTCTATTTATCTCACCACCCCGGAGGGAAAAAGGATCAATTATGTATCTAGGCACGCGCCTAGGAGGAGCCAAGTAAGTGCCCTCACGGGAGTCGTTTAGGAGGAAGTGCCTGTAGTACATGATTACCCAGATGTTTTTCCAGATGAATTACCAGGCATGCCACCGGATCGAGACTTCGAGTTTTTGATAGAGTTATTGCCAGGCACAGGGCCAATATCAAAGAGACCCTACCGGATGCCCGCAAATGATCTGGAGGAGATTAAGAAGCAGATCAAGGAGTTATTGGAGAAAGGTTACATTCGACGGAGGTCATCCACATGGGGAGCCCAGTGCTTTTGGTTGAGAAGAAGGATAAGTCTCTAATGAATGGTTGTTGATTATCATGTGTTGAATGAGGTGACGATCAAGAACAAATACCCAATGCGGATGATCAATGATTTGTTTGAACAGCTCCAAGGAGCTAAGGTGTTTCCAAAGATCGATCTGCGATCATGATATCACCAGCTAAAGATTCAAGAGAAGGATATACCAAAGACAGCATTCACCACACGGTATGGGTTGTATGAATATACGGTCATGTCATTTGGATTGACTAATGCCCCTGCTTACTTCATGAGCATGATGAACAAGGTGTTCATGGAATATTTGGATAAGTTTGTTGTGGTGTTCATTGATGATATAATGGTATACTAGAAGAATGAGGAGGAGCACAAGGAGCATTTACGTTTAGTTCTCGAAAAACTCAGGGAACACCAGTTGTATGCCAAGTTCAGCAAATGTGAGTTTTGGTTTAAGGAAGTTGGATTCCTTGGACATGTTATATCAGGAGAAGGTATAGCAGTAGATCCCACCAAGATTGATCGATCCTTTGAATGGTTGGCACCCACTTCAGTTAGCGAGATCCGTAGTTTTCTTGGACTCGCAGGATACTATCGGAGATTCATTGAGAATTTTTCCAGGATCGCGAAGCCAATGACGGAGTTACTAAAGAAGGATACCAAATTTAAATGGACGGAAGAATGTGAGGTGAGTTTTCATGAGTTAAAGAAACGTTTGACTACAGCCCCAGTGCTGATTCTGCCGGATATACGCAAGGATTTCCAAGTGTATTGTGACGCCTCTCGCCTAGGACTTGGAAATGTGCTTATGCAGGACGGAAGATTTGTTTCGTATGTCTCACGACAACTAAAACCGCACTAATTGAATTATGCCACGCATGATTTGGATTTGGCTGCCGTAGTGCATGCATTGAAGACTTGGAGACATTACCTTATTGGAAACCATTGTGATGTGTACACGGATCATAAGAGTTTGAAATACATTTTCACACAGAAGGAGTTGAACCTTAGGCAGAGGAGATGGTTGGAGCTTATAAAGGATTATGACATGAAGCTTCACTATCATCGAGCAAGGCCAATGTCGTAGCAGACGCTTTGAGTCGGAAGAGTTATGCTAACACCCTAGTAAGCACGAGATTGCCAAAGGAGTTAGCAGAGGATCTCAGGGAACTTTGATTGAAGATTGTTCCTAGAGGTTTTGTTGCAACAATGGAGGTTCAGTCTACATTGTTAGGAAAGATTCGAGAAGCTCAGAAGGATGACAAAGAGATTGCCGAAATAAAAGAGAGAATGAGCAAAGGAAAGGCCAAAGGTTTTCGTGAGGATGAGCATGACACCTTTATGGTTTGAGGACCGTGTTTATGTGCCCAATAACACTGAGATCAGGAAGTTAATACTTCAGGAGGCTCATGACTCACCATACTCAATACACCCGGGAAACACCAAGATGTATTTGGATTTGAAGGAACATTTCTGGTGGACTGGTATGAAGAAGGATATTGCCGAGTATGTAGCTGTATGTGATGTATGTCATAGAGTGAAGGCAGAGCATCAAAAGCCAAGCCAGGATTGTTACTGACCTATGCCGATACCGAATGGAAGTGGGATAAACTTGGCATGGATTTTATCACCGGATTGCCCAGGACCATATCAGGATATGATTCTATATGGGTAGTAGTTGATCGCTTGACCAAAGTGGCTCACTTTATCCCAGTGAAAACCACCTATACAAGTGCGAAGTTGGCCAAGATATATATGATCAGGATTGTATGTCTGCATGGATTTCCGAGGACCATCGTATCAGATAGAGGAACACAATTTACTTCAAAGTTTTGGCATCAGCTGCACCAGACTTTGGGGACAAGGTTGGAGTTCAGTACAACATTCCACCCTCAGACATATGGACAGACCGAGAGAGTCAACCAGATTCTGGAGGATATGTTGAGAGCTTGTGCGCTAGATTATGGATCTAGTTGGGATGACAATTTGCCCTACGCAGAGTTCTCATACAACAATAGCTACCAGGCCAGTTTGAAGATGGCACCGTTCGAAGCCCTGTATGGACGAAGGTGCAGAACACTGTTGATGTGGGATGAAGTTGGAGATCGACAGTTTTTTGGACTAGACTTGATCAAGGAGTCTGAAGAGAAGGTTAAGTTGATTCACAATAGACTAAAGGTAGCTCAGTCCAGGCAGAAGAGTTATGCAGATTCGAAACGCAAGGAAGTGACCTATGAAATTGGAGATAGAGCATATCTGCGAGTTTCACCTCTGCGAGGAGTGAAGCGTTTTGGAGTCAAGGGAAAGTTAGCCCTGAGATTTGTAGGACCGTATCGTGTTTTGGAACGTATGGGAGAAGTTGCCTACAAGTTGGAGTTACCTGAAGGACTGTCAGGAGTTCATGATGTGTTTCATGTTTCTGGCCCAAGAAGTGTCACGCTGAGATGGCCGATATACCGTTCTGAGATCTGATTGCCCTTGGAGGCGATTCGGTTGGACGGTGATCGACCTATGAGGAGAAGCGGTCGAGATTCTTGAATTTGCCAGCCGAGTCACCCGCAGCAGGGTTATCAAGTTTTGCAAAGTTCAGTGGAGCCACCATACCGAGGATGAAGCCAGCTGGGAACGAGAGGATGATCTTCGCAAAGACAACCCACACCTATTTTCTAGCCAACCCGAATCTCGAGGGCAAGATTCATCTTAAGGGGGGTAGGTGTGTAACATTCCAAATTTTCAATTTGGAATGTTATACATAGATCATTCCTGCATATCATATTTTGCTGCATTTCGTTTCGCGATCCTCGAAATTCTAAGCAACTCAAGGACCCTCAGAGAGAGTTGGGGATTTCATTGTGTTCATATTTGAATTTTATCCAATATTGAAATGAGGATTATTTGTCTTAATTATTTTTCTCTCCGAAAATATTTCATATTAAAATATATGAGAGGAGATAACATGACTTCTCCAAGAAAAATAAAGTACTGGAGGAAAAATATTAAAATCAAATATTTGATTTTATTCGGAGTTTATTGCTATTTTATTTGCATTAGAAAAATTGCACGTTTTTCAAAGTTGCATTTTAGGGCCAAGAAAATGTTCATCCCATTCTAAATATTTTATTTAGACGGTGAAAATTTGTTTTGGCATTTTTAGACTTTTATTTTATTTTCTAGGATTTATTTAAGTTTCGGTGAAATTATTAAAAAAATCCTCTTGATGTTGGGCGAGCCAGGCCAACCAACCCACCGCCCGAGCCGTCGCCTCGTCCCAAGCCTTGAAACCGCCCTTGGCCTGGCCGAGTCAGCCAGGGACTCTGTCCCCGCGCCGCCTTGCCCCCTCACCAAGCTAGCCCCCCTCCTTATATACGCTGCCCACACACCCCATACCACCACCCGAACCACCCCGCCCCGCCTCCTAGCACTGCGCCACGCCGCCGCTTGCAGCCGCCGCCGCCTAGCGCCCGCGCCGTTATTGTCGCCGCCCCGCCGCCTAGCACTTCGTCGCCGCCTGCCGTGGCAGCCCCGCGCCACCCGCCGCCGCAACTGGACCTCACCGGAGCCGCCCCGCCTCGCCGGACCTCGCCGGAGGTATAAGCCGTTGTTGCCGCCGTTCTGTTTTATTTTTAAAACCGGTTCGGTTTTTTTATAAAACCCTAGGTTCGTTTTTTTAGATCGGTTCGCCGGTTTTCTCGGTTTAGTTTATTTAGCGGATGTTGGTCCGTACGTTCGTTTTAACGAAAGGTTTTCACTCGTTAGCCGCAGACAGCGAACGTTCGTTCGTTAGCCTGTTCGTCAGTTTTTCTTTTTCTCGGATTTTCCGCGATTATTTTCGATCGTGATTTCTAATCTGATTTTCGTTTCAGTTTATCTTTTCGCTCGTTTATCGGAATCAGGCGATTCAAGCGCCTAGATTTTCGTCTTGAAACCCTCTTTCTGTTTAGTCAACTTGAACAAGATTTTGGTACTGTAAAATTTGACTTTAGTTCAGATTAGCAAACGGATCTTGTTTCTTTCGCAGTTTGAGTTTCGTTGCTCCGTTTGATTTGATTCTTTTTGCAAACCGGAGTTCTTAAGTTGAACTTTCTGGTCAATTATTTTTATTTGAGTTTTGACCATGCATCTTTGCTTTATTTCTTATGTATGTTATTGTTTGTTTGTGATAGAATTGCCGGAGTGCGAAGCGTGCTACTACGAGTCCCTAGGTTTTGCGGATCGTCAGCAAGGCAAGTAACACATTGATCATACTCTTTTCACACCCAGTTTTTATGCATTAGCTCGAATCCTCAAACACTGCATGATCAGGATATGATTAACTTGTGGGTATTGGGAAGTAGTTGATGAGGTAGAACCTATTGCCCTGTTACATGCAAACCCTTGGGAGTTACTTCTACGTATTGCTTATATTGCTATGCTATGCTCGTAGACGTGGTTTGGGTGAGTGAATCCATGACAGATGTGAGATGATTAATTAATGGTTCAACTTAAGGTGGCAACTTTAATACACATCTGGGTGGATTGCTTGTCGAGCACCTGGAGAATCTAGTGTTGTCCTAGGATATCCCGGAGTACCCGTGTGATCATCCTAAGGTCCGCCACCCAGGCTCCAAGGGACCTGAGATATTTTGATGCTAGAAACTTCCGTGTGCAGCCACATGCTATTATGGGATCTAGCATAGTTGAGTAAGTTACATGAGCTCTTGAAGAGGTGGATCAGCAGGTAGAAGGATGTAGGTTGGTATGGTCTACCCGGAGTAAAGAGTTAATGTTTCTGAAAGACTGTGTCTTGGTCATCCGTTTCTCAAACACCATGTAGTGCGAGAAATCCAACGGAGGCGATCGAGTCTTGTAGGGGAAAGTGCGCAAACCTCTGCAGAGTGTACAATCTAATCATGGTTATCCGTGTCCCCGGTTATGGACATCTTGAGTATCTAGTACTTGGATTATCTTGAGTATCTCATCACTCTAATTTAACATTGTTGGGTTGACAATTACCTTTAATTGGGATTGATTTGGAGGAACCCTCTCAATGATGTTTCAACTACCATGATAGTTAAAATAAAACTTATTCCTTTGTTGTAGGAAAAAATTGGCTTTTCGCAAAACTGTAACCATAGAGCTTTCCACCAGCCAAATATGCATGTAGTGATAGCATTATTCTGTACTTGCTCTACTGTGTTATATTGCCAGCATATTCCATGTGCTGACCCGTTTCCGGGCTGCAACGTATTATGTTGCAGACTTTTCAGACGAGGAGTAAGGTTCGTTAGGTCGTTGCCGTGCAGCTTGACTCAGCTATCTTTGTTGGAGTTGATGGACTCACTTTGTCTTCCAAGCCTTCATTTGTTATCGTATTAGATGGCCTAAGCCATATTTATTGTAATAAGCTCTCTTTTGAGACATTCGATGTAATAAGTGTGTGATTGCTACTCTGTTATAAATCCTTGATCTTGTGTGTGTCAGCATTACCGATCCAGGGATGGCACTGAAGCACAGAGACTTGACCGTTTGAGGTTGGATCGCTACAATTATATGATATGCATCACACAATCTCAGATTCATCTATTCAAACCAACACAAAGAACTTCAAATAGTGCCCCAAAGTTTCTACCGGAGAGTCAAGACGAAAACGTGTGCCAACCCCTATGGCATAAGTTCACAAGGTCACAGAATCCGCAAGTTGATCACCAAAACATACACCAAGTGGATCACGTGAATATCCCATTGTCACCACAAATAAGCACATGCAAGCAATACATAAAGTGTTCTCAAATCCTTAAAGACTCAATTCGATGAGATAACTTCAAAGGGAAAACTCAATCGATTACAAGAAGGTAGAGGGGAGAAACACCATATGATCCAACTATAGTAGCAAAGCTCGCGGTACATCAAGATCGTGCCAAGTCAAAAACAAGAGAGAGAGAGAGAGAGAGAGAGAGAGAGAGAGATCAAACACATAGCTACTGGTACATACCCTTAGCCCCGAGGGTGAACTACTCCCTCCTTGTCATGGAGATTGCCAGGATGACTAAGATGGCCACCGGTGATGGTTTCCCTCTCGGTAGGGTGCCGGAACGGGGTCCCAATTAGTTTTTCGTGGCTACAGAGGCTTGCGCCGGCAAATCTCCCGATCTAGGTTTATTTCTAGGGGTTTCTGTATTTATAGGAATTTTAGGCGTTGACAACAAGTTAGGGGGTGTCCACAAGGAGCCCACAAGGACGGAGGGCGCGCCCTCCATCCTTGTGGAGGCCTCGTGGCTCTTCTGGACAAACTCTTTTGCTTCAGGGGGTTCTTCTGGTCCATAAAAAATCACCGTAAATTTTCATCTCAATTGGACTTCATTTGATATTCCTTTTCTGTAGAACTCAAAAACAAGGAAAAACAGAAACTGGCACTGGGCTCTAGATTAATAGGTTAGTCCCAAAAATAATATAAAATAGCATATAAATGCATATAAAACATCCAAGATGGATAATATAATAGCATGGAACAATAAAAAATTATAGATATGTTGGAGACGTATCACAACACATAAACCTAAGCGAACGGGCTGTGACTCACGGGCCGGCCCTGCGCACGTCACCTAATGAGGTCCTTAGTGCCTTATCTCCTCATGGAACAATCATGAGTAGCTCAGCAAATCACGCGTCACCCCTATACTTCGTAACCTCTCAACATGCAGCGGCTTCAGGAGCCAGGTGTTCGGACGTCGTATGGATAGCACCTCGCATGGCCTCAGGAGGCTTAGCTTCGAGCAGGAGACAATCCAATCTACGCCACCGGTCGCGAAAATCTAAGTACAGTCACTTCACATGGCGCGCCGTTGCTGGTTGGAATTCCTTCTACCTACAACCCTGGTGAAGCCCATTGCCTCTTATTCGTGTAAGTCGCTTGCACGCCGAAACTGGGTTTCGTGGATTTGTCACGACATATGTCCTAGTGCGAGGACTTGTCGTGAGGCCAACACAACTAGGTAGTATCCTGAACGGGGTTGATCATAATCGAGAGAGGCGAGGCAGGTTAACACACAAGACAAGGGTTTAGACAGCTTCGGGCCCCGGGAAACATCATCCGGTAATAGCCCTACATGTTGTTTGTGGCTAGGTCTCATTATGATCATGAGGGAGTTTCTGTATAAGCTGGCTCCCCTTTTGTTGTATCCAACCTTAGAGATTACTTCTCCTCCCTTTTGGGGTGCCCTACCCCTCCTTATATTAGTTGGAGGGGTGGGTTACATGTGGAGTCCTACCAGGATTAGGACTAGTTTATCTTCTAATACAAACCAGATACAAGCCCGGGTCTTGATTCCTTGTAAGGGAAATATTCCTCACGCCTTTCAACTTAAGCCGGCCCACCATCACATGAACCGGCCTACTGGGCCTTGTCGTCCGTCCGACCCACCCGCTGGGTCACTAGTGAGTTGCAATGTTCAGGCGGGTTGCTCGTAAACCGCCAGGTCTGGGCGGGTCGTTAGTGAGTTGCCAAGCTCCAGCCGGGTCATACATCCGGCGGGTTACACCGTGGGGTATATCCTCGACATTAGCCCCCAGTTTAGCTTGGATTTATCCATGGTAAACTTATGCTGCCAAATAAACACAAGAACAAATTTGACAGGTTGTGCTCCGGGTTAAAAGTTTTTCTGAACCGGCACCTGATCATCCTTAAGTCCTTGTCATTTCCTTCTTCTGGAAAGTCTGGGTCAATAGGCCAGCCTCATAATCAATTTGTTGACATTGGTTTCTCATAGAAAAATATTATGAAGAATAATTCGTTTGAGTCGGCCTTTAATGCTCTGATTTGACAAAAATATTGGTCTTGAAATATTCAACTGATATTCAGCCGGCTTGAAGGTGTATCCATGTCGTTTTATCATGGCCAAAATTGCCGGTTTGTCAATATTGATGGCACTGGGTCTTAAGAAGGGAGCGTAGTAACAGCTTAAGACTTACTTCAATATAAATGTTGCAACCTTGAAGAAATCTAGGTTGTTCATCTCAATCACTAGTCAAAACTGAATATTCCACATATGTAGCCCCCAAGTGCCGGGTTGTCATGCTTGCAGCAACCCAGGACTTGTAATTGCCTTATGCTCATAAAAACGTCAACTAGTGTAGCCCCCAAGGGCCGGGTCATTATAAAATAATGAGCAGGGACTTTGTAGATATGATCATGTAGACTTGAACATCAACATGTAGCCCCCAAGGGCTGGTTCAACAAGACAATACTGAGCTGGGACTTTGTATACACTTCATTGAAAATACCATCATATGATGTAGCCTCCATCATAGGGCTCGAACCCAAGGCCATAAGGTTAAGAGCCTTGTGCTTTACCAACTGAATAGTGGACCTTTCAATATAATGGATTAAGGCTTGTGTACTTGGAATTTTTGACAAGAGCAATTAGTAGCCTCCAAGGGCCGGCTCATTACGATGTGATGAGTCGGTTCTTCAACAAAGCAAGTTAAAAATGACCTTGCATTAGCTCCCAAGTGTCATGGTGCATGCTTGTAGCGACATGGGACTTGAATATTTGACATAATCATGATTTCAATAATGTAGCCCCCAAGTGCTGGGTCGTGTGCCTGCAGCGACTCGGGACTATTCATTCCATTGTAGAATAAATCATATCTATTGATAAATAAATGATAACCATTGCGCTAAAGCGACTTTAAAATCCTCAATCATAAAACTGGTTATTGATAACCATAATAAAAATCCAGTCATGTTGGCTATTCAAGATTTGAATAATATAATCCGGCATGAAAACCTCAATCATTCAATATTATAATGAAAATCCAGCCAAATTTGGCTATTAAAGATTTGAATACCTTATCGGTTGACAAATAAATCTTGTTTAAATACCCGACGGGTCTTGGCTGATGGCGGCTTAATACGCATCCATTGTTATCTGGGATTTTTGTAACCCGGCGGCTTATAGCCTTTAACAATCCAGAACTGATAAAATCAATTTGAAACATCAATTTTGATGATGGGCTTGAATTTAATCATTTATGTAAGCCATAGCTCTACATGTTCTGCACAAAGTTTAAACAACCTACGCCCTGGCGACTTATCGTCAAAAGCCAGGGCGGGTAACAACCAATATAGTCTTAGGCAATTATGGAAAAGACTAGAATTAAGGCCATTCAAGCCTAAACATACTGGCGAGTTAAAGTCAAAAGCTAGGGCGGGTTATCAAACCTCACTTATTTATATAACCAGGAAAACATACCTGTAGAATTGACTTATACTGTCGGCTTACATCGCCATTTGCAGTGAAGGTAACAATCCAATGATTTATAAGCGCATGATTTCAATGGCGCAATCCAATATATGCTGGCAACTTAACGTCAAAAACCAAGGTTATCAAACCTTGCATATTCATCCAACATTTCAGAACATACATAGAAAATTGGCTCAATTGCCGGCTTACAGGGCCACATCCAATGAGGGTGACAACCCAAGTACTCATAAGCGCATAATTCCAATTGCGCAATCAAAGTATAGTGGCGACTTAACATCCAACGCCAGGGCGGTTTACCAAACCCAAAATATTCGTACCATTATTGAAAGACATACATGTAGATTAATACCATGGTGATTCCTTGATAATTATAATCTGGAACTAGTATCAACCCAGAGTAATGAAATATCATCATTTTGATTGCTCAATGCAAAATATCCTGGCGACTTAAAGTCTGCTATCAGGGCGGGTTATCAAACGCAAAGATGCTCAATGATGAGTCATATAATCAAGGCTACATTGCCTATGGAATTGGTTCATACTGCCGGCTCAGCGCCATATGCAGTAAGGGTAACAACCCAAACATTTAGAGCGCAGCGCCTTGTGCAATTTATTCATACTGCCGGCTTACAATGCCATATGCAGCAAGGGTAACATCCCAAAGACTTAGAGCGAGAACTCCAAGCGCATAATCAAAGCACATTGGCGACTTATCGTCCAAAGCTAGGCCAAATTATCAAAACTCCGGATAGATTCAAATATGAACCATAAGGATCAAGGCTACATGGCCTGAATCAATTTTAAACCATCTATTAATATGGTACAAAGATATGAACCCAAACAATGTTCAACTAAAATATCAAACTAGAAAAACAAGGCTTTCATAAGCTGCCAAACCTCATCATCAAGTGCTATTCAAGGGCCGCACAGCCACTGAGCTAATCCTTTATTCAAAACTATAAGCCGGGCCTCACATGACCAATCGTCGTTTTAACTTTGATAAGTTCAGGGTCTTTATAAGATTGACTGTGAAGAGTACGGTGAGTCATTCCAGGATTACCTGGTCGGAGTGGCAAGCATACAAAGGCAGGATAACCCGGATTTTTGGTGAATACACCTGGCGTCCAAGCGAATTATAAGGGTAAGCAAAGCTCTGTTCATTAAACAGGAAGCCCACAAATAATAATTCAATCCAGGCGTACAAGCCGGATCCGTAGGGTAGTCATAGCTATGCTCAATGAGCAGGAATCCCCCAAGTGACATATATCAAGCCATCAAGGCAGAATACCTATGTTTGAACTGCGCACCATAGCAAGTTCTCTTTGGTAACCTTTTAACTTGGGTAGAAAAACCTCAAGTCAGTTTCAAAAAGGCGTATAAGCCGGATCAAAGTGTAGTCTAGGCTATGCTTCATGAGCAGGAAGCCCCCAAGTGATCAATAATATGATAAGCCAATAAGGCAGAGTACCCATGTTTGAACTGCGCACTACAGCAAGTTCTCTTTGGCCACCTTTAATTTTTCTGAGAACTCGAACTTGCGAGAGATGAATTCTTTTTGAGCCGGAATCTTAAACCAGATATTGAGCTTCAAAGCTTTGTGAGAAACAAATTTCCCTTGAGCCGGAATCCTTCATTTTAAGACGGAAGTTTTTCTGACGACTTTCAAATTTTCGCCAATAGAGCAGTAGCCTCCGGGGCCGGGTTATTTTTCCCTCCAATGACCCGGAGTTCTTGAATTCACCGAAAATGGCCAATTCTGCTGATACGTCTCCAACATATCTATAATTTATGAAGTATTCATGCCGTGTTTACAATAGTTTTATATGATTTTGGTATGATTTGATTAGAACTAACCCGGACTGACGTTGTTTTCAGCAGAACTACCGTGGTGTTGTTTTTGTGCAAAAATAGAAGTTATCGGAATGCGATGAAAATCAATGGAGAATTTTTCTGGAAAATATAAAAAGTACTGGAACGAAGAGTTACCGTAGGGGAGGCCCGTGGGCTCCACGAGGGTGGAGGGCGCGCCCACCCCCCTGGGGCGCGTCCCTGTGCCTCGTGGACTCCCCGTGGTGCCCCCTGACTTGTTCTCGACGCCAACCTCTCCTATAAATGCCCAAACCTCCAAAAGATAACCTAGATCGGAAGTTCCGCCACTGCAAGCCTCTGTAGCCACGAGAAATCAATTTAGGCCCTCCCTGGCACCCTGCTGGAGGGGGCCATCATCACTGGAGGCCATGGAGGAGGAACCCGGAGGGGCCATCATCGCCATGAATGCCAAGATCCAGAGGGAGAACCTCTCCCCATCCAGGGGGGAGGCCATGGAGGAGGAAGCACAAGGGGGAGAACCTCTCCTCCTCTCTCTCGGTGGTCTTGGGAGTGCCATCGGGAGGGGAATCATCGCCGCGGTGATCGTCTTCATCAACATCACCATCATCATCACCATCGTCATCTCTTTTACGCGGTCCACTCTCCCGCACCCTGCTGTAATCCCTACTTGAACATGGTGCTTTATGCCACATATTATGATCCAATGATGTGTTGCCATCCTATGATGTTTTGAGTAGATATCCTTTGTCTTTGGGTTGATTGATGATCTAGATTGGTATGAGTTGTATGTTTTATTTTGGTGTTATCTTATTGTGCCCTTCGTGTCGCGCAAGCGTGAGGGATTCCTGTTGTAGGTTGTTGCAATACGTTCATGATTCGCTTATAGTAGGTTGCTTGAGTGACAGAAGCATAAACCTGTAACGGGGTTGTCACATATGGGATAAAGGGGACTTGATGCTTTAATGCTATGGTTGGGTTTTACCTTAAGATCTTTAGTAGTTGCGGATGCTTCTTAGAGTTCCAATCATAAGTGCATATGATCCAAGAAGAGAAAGTATGTTAGCTTATGCCTCTCCCTCATATGAAATTGCAATGACGACTACCGGTTTTGTTAATGATTGCCTAGGATAATTCCGCACACCGACCCATCATTATTCCACACTCGCTATTTATAATATTTAGTAATATATTCTAACTTTATGATAACAGAACCTACTTTTATATTTTAGCTCTCTGATACCATGCAAAGTTATCCTATTCATACCCACAACATAGTTTTATTTCTCATTTCTAGTTGGAAGCAAATGTTTGGTCTACCTAGAGTCGTATCAGTGGCAGATAGGACTTGAGAGAATATTGATCTTACCTTTAGCTCCTTGTGGGTTCGACACTCCATAATTATCACATCCACCTTTGGGAATTGCTACGATGATTCCCTACACTTGGGGATTATCATCTATCGAGTCATGTCATTGTAGCCCCTGAGTCACAAGACGACTCGAAGAGTTGGCTTGAGATTCTTCATATTTAACCATGGCATAAACCGGCATATAGTTGAACAGCGGAACGCTGAAATTTATGTAAACTGGAAACTTGAAGCGAGTTGATGATCCTCACAATATTTGTTATATATTCCCAGTATGAGTCATTCAGCAACTCAGTGCCATAAAGGTCCTTTTTCCAGTATACAATTTGTCCTGCATCTAAAGAATTTTGCAAGCCAGAGTAATTATGTAATATAAAAACACTGGATGGATTTCACCTGATATGTTAGGCCAGAAAATATCCACCGCGGAGTTGATGATCACCACGGTGAAGTTGAAATCAATCACGGCCGAGTCGGCAGCGGAAATAGACAGATGAGCCGGCCGCGGCGTTGTAAGCTAGCGCGGACAGGCGAGTCAGCCACACCATGTTAATGTAAATTGGGCCGCAGAGGCGGCGGTTTGCTCATATATTCATCAAGCATTATGGCACAGTCAAATGCTAGCACATGATAATGGTGGCACGAGATATATATCCACGACCATCGCTCTTGCAGTGAACAATTATCCTGCATAAAAAAATATCACCAGCCAGAGTACTTGTTCTTTGATAAAAAAACAAAATGTGTGAATATAATAAACTTGGACAAATATCAGCTGATGCATCTAAACGCCAGATGATCTTTGCATGATCCATGAGTTAACTTATATATGGAGGCCCAACAGTGGCGTGGATGGGAATATTACTACTGCCAGTAACAATAGATGACCCTGAGCTTTTTTGAACCGGAACGTTTTGATAATTCAGAACTTTTTGAACCGGAACCTCTTGATAACCCGTCCGGAACTTTTTGAGCCGGAGCTTTTTGATAATCCAGAATTTTTCTGTAACCTAATTCGGAACTCTTTGGCGACTCGGACAGAACTTTTCATTGAGGCGATCGGAACTCTTTGGTCATTTAGACGGAACCTTTTCTCGATGCGGTCGGAACTTTTCAATGATCTGGCCAGAACTTTCCGACGAGCCGGCGGAACCTTTCGATGAGCCTGATGGAAATTTTCGGCGAGCCGACTGGAACTATCTGACGGGCCGGCCGGAACTCTTCAATAAATTGGGCGGAACTTCTCGATCCCTGGGATAGCGCCCTCCAAGAACTGAACACCACCGTACGCCAGCCCCACGGTGGGCGTCAAATGTCGTGGATTTGAGACGGCATATATCCTAGTGTGAGGACTTGTCGTGAGGCCAACGCAACTAGGTAGTAGCCTAAACGGGGTTGATCAGAATCGAGAGACGCGAGGCGGGTTAACACACAAGGCAAGGGTTTAGACAGCTTCGGGCCCCGGGAAACATCATCCGGTAATAGCCCTACATTCTGTTTGTGGCTAGGTCTCATTATGCTCATGAGGGAGTTGCTGTAAGCCGGCTCCCCTTTTGTTGTATCTAGCCTTAGATATTACTTCTCCTCCCTTTTGGGGTGCCCTGCCCCTCCATATATAAGTTGGAGGGGCGGGTTACATGTGGAGTCCTACCAGGATTAGGACTAGTTTATCTTCTAATACAAATCGGATACAAGTCCTGGTCTTGATTCCTTGTAAGGGAAATATTCCTCACGCCTTTCCTATTAAGCCGACCCACCATCACATGAACTGGCCTGCTTGGCCTTGGGCCTTGTCGTCCATCTGACCCACCCGCCGGGTCACTAGTGAGTTGCAATGTTCAGGCGTGTTGCTCGTAAACCGCCAGGTCTGGGCGGGTCATCAGTGAGTCGCCAAGCTCCAGCCGGGTCATACATTCGGCGGGTTACACCGCGGGGTATATCCCCAACGGGGAGGCTCCCAGAGCATCACGCCTCGGGGGCTCTCACTGGCTCTCGTGCCCCTCAGCCCTGGCCTTGTGCCATGCATCGCGACCTGACATACCAGCGGTGGCTGAGGCTCGCTCGAGGGCTAGGTCCTGGGGACTGATAACCCACAAGTATACGGGATCGCAACAGTTTTCGAGGGTTGAGTATTCAACCCAAATTTGTAGATTCGACACAAGGGGAGCCAAAGAATATCTGTAAGTATTAGCAGCTGAGTTGTCAATTCAACCATACCTGGAGATTAAATATCTGCAACAAAGTGATCAGTAGCACTATAATATGATAGTTTTGATAGCAGTGGTATCGGTAGTAGTAATGGTAACAGTGATAGCAATGATTTTGTAGCAAGTGTAACAGTAACAGAAGTAGTAGTAAGTTAGCAAGAACAATATATGGAAATTTCGTAGGCATTGGATCGGTGAATTCGTTGGATCATATTCATCATATAACAATGATAACCTAGGGCGATACAAAACTAGCTTCAGTTCATAAGTATAATGTAGGCATGTATTCCGTAAATAGTCATACGTGCTTATGGAAAGAACTCGTATGACATCTTTTTCCTACCCTCCTGTGGCAGTGGGGTCCATAAGGAAACTAAGGGATATTAAGGCCTCCTTTTAATAGAGAACCAGAAAAAAGCATTAACACATATTGAATCACTACAAAAATACCACTTCCATGATGATACCTGTTTGTCACAGTAGGTCACGTTTTCTATCATGCATGTACATCCATGACGATTTTATGACAGAATCAAGATAGTCATACCTGTGTTGTCGAACAAGTGTTCCATGACAATACAAGAATTACCATCACGGAAGTGTTCACTTTCATGACGATAAATGGCGCGTCATGGAAGTGGTTTCGTCAAGGGTAACCGACACGTGGCATCCATCGTAACGGGTCACTGTTAACCCATCGGGTTCCGGTTTGGATCATTAACCCGTTAACCGCCCCTACCAATGGGGATTTTCCACGTGTAAAATTTTGATTCGCCATAGTATCCATGTGTCAGCTCCGCGTTGGGACATGTTTAATCCAACGAGTGGACGCGATGCGCCTATGGTACATCGACATGTGGCTCGGCCTAACAGTGGCTCATTTAGGTTAAAAGGCCGGCCTTTCAAAATAAGCTGACCGACCCATTAGCGGCCTACTCGAGTCAGGACCATTCACAAGCACGACCCATACAAGTTACACAGAATTGGCCCATCAAAGGCCCGATCTAGATTTGACAACTTCCGGCCCATCGTCAGTTCCAGCTTGTTAACGGCCCGCTACGTCTTTGGGCCCAATTACGGACCGACCTTCTTTCGGCCTGTTAGCAGCCCATTATAGATATGGACCAATATGCTGTCGGTATGTCTTTCGGCCTTTTCTTGGCCCATTATGTAGTTGGGCTAACTTCTAGCCCGTTGTGACTTTTGGCCTTTCCTCGGGCCATTCTGTAAATGGGCCAATTCCTAGCCCAATTTGTATTTTGGCCTATTAACGACCTGCATAATAGTTGGGCCTTTGAGGGTGCCACCTTATTTTGGGTCCATTAGCGGCCCACGTTTCGCAGGGCACACTTTCAGCCTGACGCGACTTACGGCCTATTAAACGCCTATTTTGTAAATTGAGCCTCTTCTGGGCCAAAACACTTTTGGCCTCTTACTGGCGCGTCATGTAAAAGGGCCGAGACAAAATTAACAATTATTTCGGCTTGCTAGAGGCCCAAATGGGCCATTTCCATTTATACGGCCCTGTCGAGCTTTCGGCCTGTTAACGGCCTGCTAATAGCCGTTGTTACGGTGGGCCACATCGTTTGGCAAGCACTAAATATTAAGTTGACTAGCCCAATTAAGGCCCGCTTTGACATGTTTGTTCGTTCGGATGGCGTCCAGGTAATGTTTGGCCGTGTTGGCCCTAGTTTCAATGATATAGGATATACAAAGAATTATCCTACTCTATACTATCACCTCTAAAAAACCTACACTATACAATAAAAAGACAAAAGCATAGAAACAAAGAATAATCCTACACTATACAATAAAGAAATTACAGTAGATTATACCCATCGGGCATTACAGTTCGGCACCAGTGATAATAAAGCACACACAAGCAGCAAATTACGTACACTTGGCAAATATAGCTCATACATCATGGACACGCATCAACAGAACTTACCATTTGAACTACAATCTCTTCAGAAAATAGGATTGGCCGGATTCATATAGCACAAATTTCAGTCTAAAAAATCTCCAATTCCTTTGTGGTTACCTCAGTGTCCTATTTCATTTTTTGACTCCTACATCTAATATCTACAACTGCAGTCTCAACATGTTGATTGCATGTTGAGAATCATGTACACATTGTCTTGCCACCTCTAGTTGATGCTCGAGAACATCATCACATTCCAATAATCATTTGGTAACGACCATGCCACACTGCTCTCAGATCTTTGTGTCGATGTCACTTCATCCTGAAAGGTTTCTGTAAGTACACACATGACTAGGGCAAAAATATAGTTACAACAGTGAAGCAAGCAAGACAGACTATTTTGTACATGGCAAAACAGGACTAACAATAATGTTACACGTCATGAAGCATAAGCAGGTGATATTTTAAAAATTATAAAAATGGTAGTCTCTGCAGGCGCATACAAAAATCTCTCTTAGCTCACCAGAGGAGCATGATGTTGGGGCCAAATCCAAAATAGACAGGTTACAAATTTAGACCACACGCAGCTACTAACAATTACACACACACACACAGATATATATATATATATATATATATATATATATATATATATATATATATATCGCGTATAAGTAAGCATGTAGTTGGCCATTCTGTAGCTCAATTAAAGTCTTAGGTAGCATAATGAACAGCAAAGGGATACATACAAACCTACTACAACATGCAAAACTATGCAATCATTAGCCTTGTATAAACTAGATTGTGAGCCACATGCAGTAATAGTTGGTTAATAGACTTCAAAGCTTCAGGCACACTTCACCAGAGTAAATAAATGGTAAGGCCTTTAATTATGTCAACTAATAGTTATACACGTAGCTACAAGTAATTTAATGGAGTACCCAACATCAATCATCATTGTTTGGGCATCTCATTAACTGAGGACAAATAAAGCAATTGAAAAGAGCAATTTAACTGTGCGTGAAACAAACAAGCAATTGAACTGTTGAGTTGCCAGCAGGCATACATGCACGCCTCAATAACATCCATAGCCTAGCTACATTTACTATATAAAGGAACAAGTAATGCAATATTGTTTGCCCCCTATGAAGTATCTCGACTAGTATGTAATCAAGATCCTAGTAATGACAGGGAGGCTAATGATGTGAATATGTGTTTGGTTATGACATCGACAACTCTACCATAGCAGGAAGCAGTTTCACACTATTCACTACTATAAGATGTTTTAGATATTTAAAAGCAGACTACATCCGTAATGAGTGAACACACACATTAAAATGTGTTTACATACATCTGATTTGCAAAAAAGTTAGAACATCATATAGTGTTGAGCGGAGGGAGTTTTAATCAATGGCCCTGTGACTGCGTTACAGGTGAAGAACCCTACGCGAGCGCAGTGTCAGACAAATACGATGTCCTGGTAATTGTAATACAATGACTTACCATAACTGGTTGAATAGGATCAGCGCTACTCCTCCTTCTCTTGCAAGGCTCCTTCCTAACATATTGTACTTGGAAATCCTCAATCTTATCTTCATTGCACCCCCTCTGCAAGGTGACACAAACTAGTTAATGGTCTCCTTGGAAGAAAATATGCATACTTTCCAGTCTGTGAACAACACCAAAGGATGAGTTTATAACAAAACAACACCACATAATGAAACATGCCACATCTCTTGCACACAATGAAATGAGAATTTACTACATGTGCATTGTGTAAAAACTAGGCATAGCTTCGAACTAGATCTCCAGGTACTCTTGGAGAGCCTACTTTAGTGTATAGCCAAACCTTTATGTCACCTATGAGTTATACAAGCCCCCACTACAACAGCCCTTAGTGTTTAAATCGTTGACAAGCTCTGTTGGTTCCAGAATAGCAAGTATTCAAAGCAAATAGTCCTAGTATGGTTGGCTGATACAAACAAGCAATTAACCAGATGTGTGAGCAAATCTTGCACACCATTGAATTACATATCAAGAAAAGAAGCATAGAAGGAGGCCTAAAGACCATCACTTGACTGACCAGGTTTAAGGGCATTTAAACATCATGTGCAACATACGAACTAACATAAAAATTGCATATTTCAGATTCTATAATGAAATGCACATGTATTAGGTTATGCCACGTATGATGCCTAAATGTACACTATAGCAGGCAGGAGTCATTCATCATTGCACGCACAATTGAATTGCAGATTAAGGGCCAGTTCTATTCTGCCTTTTCAGCGCTTATCATCAAAATAAGCCATAAAAGATGTAAAGAAGTCATTTTTGAGTTATGGGCTTGGGATTAACTTATTTCACTTGGGGGGGAGGGGGGTGCTTCGGGTAGAAGCTCACTAAAAATTGAAGGGAAGGGGAATAGTGAAATGACTCTGTTGTCTGCCTATATTACATTTAAAATGCCACAGCTCACGCGCGTGTTACGCCTGACCCTCAAGTAAAAACAAACACACAAGCGTTCATTGCCCTGCCCGCTTGCATCTCCTCTCCCCTTTCCCTCTACCTCGATCCCCTACCTGCAATGCTAGGGTTCCTCCAGCGAGCAGTCGCCACTGGTCCCATCTGGCCTGCTCCTCGACGATGATCCGTCCAGCTAGGCTACATGGCCGGCGGGTAGGGCCAAATCTCCCCGGCTGCTCCTCCCTCTGGCGCTGCCCCTCATTCTCATGGCCTTCAGCAGCTGCTCCTCTATGGTCCATCCAACACACTACCCCTGCGGTCGCCGCACAACTACGGCCGATGCCCCACTCCGGCAGAAGGCACCTCATGCCCCCTCCCCTCCTCCCAGGCCATGGCCTTGAGGTGCTGTTGAAGGATGAGCTCATCCAACAAGGTGAGGATCTCCTCTGATTTTTTGCCAAATTTTCATTCTGATCCGCTATACGATGAATTGCTATGAGCTACTGCTACTATATGATGCATTGCTATGAGCTGCTCCTGCTGCTGTTATATGATGAATTGCTATGAGCTGCTGCTGCTATATGATGAATTCTATGAGCTGCTGCTGCTGTTATATGATGAGTTGCTATAAGCCGCTCCTGCTGCTTCTATATGATGAATTGCTATGAGTTGCTCCTTCTGCTGCTATATGATGAATTGCTATGAGCTGCTCCTGCTGCAACTATATGATGAATTGCTATGACCTGCTGCTGGTATATGATGAATTGCTAGCTGTTGCTTCTATATGATGAGTTTCTATGAGCTACTGCTACTATATGATGCTTTCAGGTGGTGCTGCTATATGATAATAACTAGCCACTTGGACTATTGAATTTTGATAACTAATAGTTCTTCATTTAAATTTAGGCAACGCGTTCTTAATTTAAATTAGGCAATGGGCTCTCTATGGAAGACATTAACCAAAGTAGATTGTGCCAAGTAGATGGTATCTTTGTATTTGCATTTTGAACAAATATTGATGGTCAGTTTTCCTATCATATTAATTGCTGCACTGGGTTCATTTTGTGATGTTTGCAAGTCAAATTAATTTTCAGATGGGCAGCAAAATGACAACATATACTGCAATCTAGACTTTTCACTGATCATACCACAGATAAGCTGAAAAGGCAGGCAATGAAAAGAACTGGTTGGCTTATTACTTGGAGGTTATATTCAAAGGTGCTTATTTTCTTAGGATAACTCTAAATAACTGTCCCTAAGAAACTTGGCCAACAACACGGACATACAAATAACATGTACTATGATTGCAATGGAGGCCCAGTTCTTTTGCTAGATTCTCCCAGAATCTGACCCCTACCCAGATTCTCCCAGAATCTTTGAGCCCCATTTGTTTTACAATCCTATCTAGTTAGGGTCTACTTAGTTAGGATTGTAAAACAAATGGGGGTCAAATATTCTAGGGAAGCTAGAGAGGGGTAGATTCTGGGAGAATCCTGCAAAAGAACTGGGCCAGAGTGACCTACCATAGCACACTGTATATGCTCACCGCTGCCTCTCCTTTTTTTGTGATGTTCTAGGAAATTGCCACATACATCTTGTACTAAGAAATCTTGTACTTTTTCATTGCAGCACTAATTTGAGATGTCTCTACATGATAATACATTGCATATCCCTTGCGCATATTTAAACCACCAATTAACGATTGTGTGTGTAGCATAAACTAGCCATGACTCTGTGTACTGGACTAGCAGGCACTCTAAGGGAGCCTAATGTAGTGCACTGGAATTCCTACATGCCACCTATGATTTTGTGTAATGTACTACCTCTGTTCCTAAATATATGTCTTTGTAGAGATTCTATTATGGACCACATACAGATGTATATAGATGTATTTTCGAGTGTAGATTCACTCATTTTGCTCTGTATGTAGTCTATAGTGGAATCTCTAGAAAGACTTATATTTAGGAATGGAGGGAGTATCATGTATGACATATACATCTCTAATTTAGGAGCCAACAGTGGAAATCATTGTCTGGACAAAGCGATTACTGGTCGAAAATCCTAGCAAAGCACGCCGGCAGGCACACAACAATACAAGAGAGAGAAGCACTTACAAGATCATAGCAATGCCTCAGTCCAGGATCTTGGTTGGCCAAGCTGTTAGATCCAGAAGAAACATCGTACTTGTAGGTTTTGCCTGCTGCATAACATGTAACAGCGACCTGTTAGTATATTTGAAGTACATGGGCAGGTGATGCTGGACGGGTTTAAAGGTGACAAGTACCCAGGCCGCGGTGGGTGCTTGGCATCTTGCCAAACGATGGGAATGAGGTTAGAAACATGATAATATAAATGTAAGATCACATATCACATCAACGAAGATAAAATCTGTGTCACCAAGATGGTTAATTACTCATATACTATCTGTTGATGCATTTAACTTTTTTGACATCACTATAAGAGGGCAACACTGTTACAAAGGGCGACTTATTGACGAAAGGTGCAGAGAAACCATCTTATTTACTCAGTATTACATGGTGCAATTAACTTTGCAGCCAGTAGTAAATTTCTCATGTACACAATGGTGCATTTAACTTTGAAGTGCCACATTATTAGCAAAGGCATTTGAGAGGGAAACTACTATTCACTTGGAAGAGATGAGCACATACAACTAAGTCAGATTGGTTTTTAAGCAAGTGTATGCACGACAGACAACACCGGCACTTTAGAAGGTAAGGTCTTCAATTAAAACATATGTGCAGACAGTAAGTACTTACTACAAAAAATATGTCCTTGTTAAGCTGAGATCTCAATCAATACAAGCAAGAAGTCCACTGACCCGAGTGTTGTTCATAACAGTGAGCATGAGCACGAACCAGGGGGGCATGCTGAACTCCTCCTTCCCCTGCTGGCACAAAAGAGAGAAAGAATCAACCATGATTGTTAGGTGTGCAAGAAGGTCTGGCTCTTAGTTAGTTATGGGCGTTGTCAGATGCTCAAGTCGATGGGTGGTCCCTCCGCCATTGACGCGACGGCTGGCTCGCGGAGCAAATTCGATGATCTGCACATAGAACAAATCAAATCAGTGGTGGCACATGTACCTTTTATTGTTGCGGCGCACTACATACTCCAAAAATCATATATAGCAGTCATTCTATTCCAATTTCCAACAAAATGTGTTACACTATTAAGGAAACAAACTTTTAATTTGAATTTGTAATTTGTTGTCGATAATTCAGACAATTTATGTCAAAATATTGATGAGTCGGCTCCACAAAATACCCTTGTGCATAACCTGCTATTCTACTGATATGTTGCAGCTTTGTCAGACAAATGAGAACAAATAGGCATCATCTTCTTGCAGTGAAAGAGAAACCATGTATCAACATGAACCTTTGGATGCAAACTTAGGGCAGGAATCAATTTGTCTAGTCTCTTCTTTCCAACGGATATATATAGGAAATATCAGCACATTCTGTCAATATTCCAAAAAGAGGGGATGAAGATGAGAGGTGGTGGCTCTATAAGGGCTCTCACCAGCGGCAACCATGGCCAGGTCCTCACGCACTGTGGCCGACTGGATCGATCGGCCCCGAATTCAGCCACATCCCATGCCAGATCCCCTCGCCAGCCTTGCCTAAACTTCATCCCCACCCGCGCCTTGGCTAGATTGACCCAGATCGCCCGCGTCGCCGCATCGAGCGCCTCCGAGCGCGTACAGCGCGTGATCTAGCGATGAGGTGCGCCCCTTGGAGGAATGAGGAGCGGTGGGTGGATCAGAGAGGCGATGAACGGTGGATGGTGAGTAAGCCTCGTTCTTCGAGGCCATGTCAGGCGGCGCCGTCAGAACAGAGCAGATCGTGAACGTGTTTAGGGTTCGTCTGTGGCGTTTCACCTTGTGCTTGTGTTGGATAGGACGGTAGAAAAGGCCAGGATGGTAGAAAAGGGCCAAAAGGCCAGTAGGCCCAATTAAATGTGAGACAACCAAAAAAGCCACCGGAGCAGCGGCCCGCAAAGCCCAGTGCAGCCTGACGCGCGAGTTAGCGCCTACGTACGAGAATTAGGAGGGACTAACAGCGAATCCGACGGCCAAAAATGACTAAAAGTGACGATTTAACGGCTAGAAATGCTAATGGCTTGAGAGGGCTGGGAGGGTGCTCAGTTTTAATATTTCTAAATGATAGACTTAATTACATTTACATGAACTAAGCGGTGCTAATCCGACTCTCTTGGTATAATTAATACCTAATCTAAACGACTGCCCGTGGATCCCTTTGTCTTCCTCATGTCCGACAGACACTTGCGGGGTCAACGAAGGTCCTCGCAAGAGACGAAGCAGCCAAGAGACCACATGTATACATTGTCGTCACCTTGGTGGTGGCCTTCGTGGGACCCAAGTGGCGGTGGCCTCCCGTGTTCTACCTGTCCTAGATGATGGCGGTGGACACGGAGAAGCTGGCCACTGACTCGTCGCTCTTCGTGCACCCAGCTTCTGGCTCTACCTGCATGGCACTGCCGCAGGCACGGGAGGCTCGCCCACAAACACGGGAGGCACGGCCACAGACACTGGTGGCACAATACGACACGGCAGTGACGACGCCCGTGCCGCCGTGCCGGGGTGGAACAACTCGCCACTCCTCATCTAGCTAAACTGGAGCAGCGGGTTGCTGAACAACACGCCGGCTTGGGACGGCAACTGGCTCCGTTTGGCCAGGTGAGGTAGGTGAAGCACCGAGCAGCCTCGCTCATATCCGGAGGGCTCGTCGGGCCACCCAACCAGGTAGTATGCCGGAGAATGGCTCCTCGGAAGCCATCAGAAGAGTGGAGAAAATGGTGAAGGAGGAGATGGGGGAGCGGCGGAGGGGTGCGATTCTTGCCCACTGTCTGACCTCTATTAAATAGAGGGCGGACAGTAGGAGCTTGGCTGGCGTCAGGCCTCGTTTAAACTGAGGGAGGATGGGAGGAGCTCAGCCGGCGTTGTGTATAATCCCAGCCCGCTCATGAATGGACGTGTGGCCGGAGTAGGTTTCTCAGTTTGCATGCAGGCTTAATGGAGGCGTTTGATGGAGGCGAGGAGGCGTGTACAGCCGAGCGTGCAGCAGGCAGTGCAGTACTATTCGATTTGATAGCTACTAGTAAACCAGGACAGTTCCCGATACGGCTTTAATGCAGACGAGGGAGAGGGTAGCGGTTCCCGAAATGTTGAACGGCCAATGATGCATCCTCCTTCAATTAGCATGCTGAATGCGTGAGGGAAATAACAGGAGGATGACGGGAAAAGAGGCAGCACGATGTGAACGCAACACAGTTTGCACTCATATAAAGGCGCCCCTCCATTCCAATGCATCTACCACATCATACGCACCTAAGCACCTACACAAGCGCAAAAGTGCTCACTCCAGACCCATGGTGGCGATGCGCGCAAGAGGCCAGCGGCCGTGCCAGATGGTCCATGATGCCGGCCGATGGCATGGCATCGAGGATCATCTCTAGATGGTGTTGGCGACCGGCTGGTTCATGGCCATTGTCGACGCCAGCTACGACTCTCAGTTGGACCAGATGATCGTTGCCACCATCAACAAGCCCACCGTTGTCAAGAAGCTCGTGGACGACATCACCGTACTCCTCCAGCCCACGTGCCCGGGCTCCTCATTGCCTGCCACCCTAATCGGCCTCCATGGAGAGAACCTCTTTCAAGTACTGGTGGCCATGCGACTGCCCGCCGATGCAACGAAGAATATCCACTTGGAGGTCGCCCTCGCCGCGAGGCGCCTCGCCCTGCAAGAATTTGTTGACCTACACATCCACGTGTACGAGGAAGTCGTGTACATAGGTATCTACAAGGCTGGTGAGGAAACTACGACATTGGCCTTCGTCAATCGGCTGGAAGCATTGGCCGCCTTTGTTGAGAAGCACCTTGAGCTCGCCACAAAAGTCGCCGCTCCTCAGCCGCCAGTTGGTGGCCCGGTGCACTGTGTCAAGGAGGAGGAGGTCGTACGTTGATGGATGCATCTTTCTTCTTGCCTCTTGTAACCACCACTGTGATTACATCATCATGGCCTTAATTCTTATTGTGCTATTGCATTCTCATTCCAGTCAAGACAGACATGTGCGATCCCTTTGCTCACATTTGGATGCAATTATATGCATCACTGTGACTAGTACTCCATCTGTTAATTTATAAGTTGTTCCTACTATTTCCATCAACTTCGTGCAACGCACAGGCATGTTGCTAGTATCACTACAACATGTCGGACCGCATGTGACCAAACCGATGATGCACCAACCTAGCTACTACCCTGCTTATCTGGCGGAAAAAGCCCCGCCCTAGCGTTTCCAATCGTGATTTCTATCTATCGATCGCGCCAAGGAGCAGAACCAAATGTTACAATTTATACATGTTTCTTTACTCCTATAAAAGACTCAGTTGGTGATGGTGGTGTGTCTGCCATCCGTCATTTCTGACCATTAGATCTGCATCTAACGACTCTGAGGTAAGTTGTGGTATTTTTGCAGCAATAGCCCACTTCTCTGCTCCAATTTGCAGAAAACTCCTTATTATCTTGAAAGCAACCACATCCCTCCCTCACCTCATCAAAACAGCCTGAGAAATATATTTGGAGTGAAAAGTAATATATTTTTCGTGGTATATATGTATATCAAAACAAGAGTGTTTTCTTTCATGTTTGTGAACAAGTACTATTCTACTTTGGATCCATCGCAATGCATGAGCACATTGGTAGTAAAAGGAAAAGGCCTGCCGCGTTCGCATCGCACCCCCACACGCCCGAGAATCGGGAGTACACCACGACCCGTCCGGCATGCCACATCGCTAGGGAAGGCGTGTTGCCTAGCATTTTCACTTTCATGTGGGACCACAGTTGAGCAAACCGACTATCGGCAAACTGCACCCCGCCCGCCGCGTTGGAAAACAGAAACGAGGAGGGAAAGATCTAGATGTAGCACGAAAGCCAAGAAATTTGGTGTCAGATGGGACTCGTTGATAGAGTAGGAGCACTTCGTACTACTAATCCTACTACGAAGTTTGTGCTACAACTACTACCACTATACAACTAGGTACGTGCATGGCACAACATCGTAGGAATAAAAAACGGGAAGATCTTGTTTTGGGCAATTTATCTTTTTTAGTCAACATAGTATGAATATTATGATGTGGGGGGCATCCATGAAGCTTATGTGGCTTTTTTTTGAAACTGGAAGCTTATGTAGCTTGGTTGCATGGCTAGGAAAGACTAGACAAAAATAAATAGATAATGTGTTTAGAGTGCACTCCACTAAATAGATTTTTTGGATCCATTGCATTTCAACTGCCGACACATTGTTAGTACTAAGAAACAAATTCTGGGTTTGGCACGAGTTCGTACTGCCAGAGCACCAGAAGGCCAGGCACAGGAGTTACATTTCCCTCTCGGGGCCCACGGGACCGAGCTTCAGCGGCTTAGTGCACCAGCCTTTGAGTCAATGACATGTGGACCCTAAATGCGGCTGGCCCACATGTCAATCTCATGAAAGTAGAGCGGCGGTGGGACCGAGAGGGGTGAGGCGCATGTCGGCGGACGTGTGATGTCATGGGTTCGAGCGGCATCGGACGAGGCTTTCCTGCTCCCCTCCCATGCTTCGATTCGTACTCCTACACCACTAATTTTCGTCCAACGATTATAATAGATTTCCTCGTGTGGGTCATCTATAGCCTCAAAGAAAGGTAAACAAAGGCCGTATCTCCAGGAAATGATTTCCTGGATGAATCTGTACACGCATGCAAAACCCTTTCCTTTCCTGCTCGTACTCCTCCAAATCATCAGCTGCATTGAAAATGTCGGTGCCAACGCCAGAGCGTCGCAACAGGTGCCTGCCTAAGCCATGTAGCACGCTGCGGCGCCAGCGAGTACCACCTCCTCCACACCAACATCGGCGTCTGGGCCATGCACATGCGGCTGCTCCCGTAGTATTTTACCCGCATGTTCGACTGCAGTACCACACCGATCTTGGATGAGACCATGGAGCTTGTGGCTAAGAAAAGTCTCCGCCCGACCGATGCATGTCGAGGTGCTTGACTGTTGTGACGCGCTGCACGATGTTTACTAGCTCGCGCTCCGGATGAGCGGCATGGTGCTGCTCCCGATCGTCATTGGTGCGATGATGTCTACTACGTAACTTTATTCTTGTAGACACGTGTCGGGCCTCCAAGCGTAGAGTTTTGTAGGACAGTAGCAATTTTCCCTCAAGTGGATGACCTAAGGTTTATCAATCCGTGGGAGGCATAGGATGAAGATGGTCTCTCCCAAAAAAACCCTGCAACCAAATAATAAAAGGTCTCTTGTGTCCCCAACACACCAAATACAATGGTAATTTGTATAGGTGCATTAGTTCGGTGAAGAGTTGGTGATACAAGTGTAATATGGATAGTAGATACTGATTTTTGTAATAAGAACAATAAAAAACAGCAAGGTAGCAATTGAAAAAACGGAGCCCAAACTGTATTGCAATGCTTGAAAATGAGGCCTAGGGTCCGTACTTTCGCAAGTGCAATCTCTCAACAATGCTATTATAATTGGATCATATAACCATCCCTCAACGTGCAATGAAGAATCACTCCAAAGTTCCTATCTAGTGGAGAACATAAGACGAAATTGTTTGTAGGGTATGAAACCACCTCAAAGCTATTCCTTCCGTTCGATCTATTCAGGAGTTCATACTAAAATAACGCCAAATAATTTCAGATTCATAATGCTCAATCGAACACAAAGAACCTCAAAGAGTGGCCCAAGATTTCTACCGGAGAAACAATGACAAGAACGTGCATCAACCCCTATGCGTAGATTACCCCAATGCCACCTCGGGAATCCGCGAGTTGAGTGCCAAAACATATATCAAGTGAATCAATACAATACCCCATTATCACCATGAGTATTCATATGCAAGACATATATTAAGTGCTCTCAAATCCATAAAAGTATTCAAGCCGATAAAACGAAATCTCAAAGGGAAAATTCAATTCATCACAAGAAGATAGAGAGGGGAAAACAACATATGATCCGACTATGTAAACAAAGGCTGCGATACATCAAGATCATGACATCTCAAGAACATGAGAGAGAGAGACTAAACACATAGCTACTGGTACAAACCCTCAGCCCTGAGGGGATGATGAAGATGGCCACCGATGATGATTTCCCCCCTCCGGTAGAGTGCCGTAACAGGGTCTAGATTGGTTTCTAGTGGCTACAGAGCCTTGCGGTGGTGGAACTTCTGATCTAGCGTTACCCCGAGGGTTTTTTGAATATCTGATAATTTATAGGGCAAAGAGGGGGTGCGGGAGGCCACCGAGGTGAACACAACCCACCAGGGCGCGCCTGGTGGGTTGTGCCCTCCTCAGGACACCCCCCAGGTGCTTCTCTGGCCCACTGGATGTCTTCTGGTCCATAAAAAGTCCAGAAAAAGTTTCGCGGTGTTTGGACTCCGTTTGATATTGATTTCCTGCGATGTAAAAAACAAGCAAAAACAGCAAGTAGCACTGGGCACTGGGTCAATAGGTTAGTCCCAAAAAATGATATAAAGTTCCTATAAAATTATTGTAAAACATCCAAGAATGATAATATAACAACATGAATACTTCATAAATTGTAGATACATTAGAGACGTATCATGCGACGGCAATGACGGTCGCGTGGGAGATGGGCGGGAGCCGGTGATCTACCTGGGGCACATAGCTCGACTTGGGCTCGAGATTCCGACCACTTGCACCGTCCCGAGGATCTACCACACAGTGACGAGGCTGGAATGCTGGATACATATAGGCGTGTGCTCGTGGGCAGGAGCAACCTGCTCAATGGATACCGGTTTGCGAACATGATGTACTCAACGTAGTTGAGCCAGTGAGCCTGGAGTCATTCCTGCCGTCATACGTTGACGCGCGGCTCAACGGCGTGCAGCCATGTGCCAGCGTAGGTCGGCTACGGGGAAGCGGTATCGGTGTGGTTCGAGATGCCTAGCCGACCGTTGTCACGGCGGCGTTCGTGACTCACTAGTTCGAGATGAACCGGTCGGTGGTGGCCTGGCCATGGCTAGGGTGCCACAGCTGGACGTCAGGGTATTACGAGGCGTAGATGTCCATGGAAGGAAACTATGGCAATTTATACCCACACCCCTCTCCACATTTGCGAATAAGGCCTTCCCTCGTTCATCCTTTTCTCCCACAAGATAACTACTCATACAAATGCATCTTGATGTTTCGTGCAACGCACGGGCATCTTGCTAGTAAGAAACAAATCTCGAGTTCGACACGAGTTCATGAAGCGATAGCACCACAAGGCCTGGCACAGGAGTTACATTTCCCTCTCGGGGCCCACGGGACTGAGCTTCAACGCCTTACTACAGCTGCCTTTGAGTCAATAACATGTGGACCAAATAGGTGGCTGGTCCGCATGTCATGCTCCCGAAGGCAGATCGGCGGTGGGGCCGAGAGGGGTGAGCTGCAGGTCGGGGGACATGTGGGGTCATGGTTTCGAGTGGCGTCGTGGGAATCGCGTGTGGCTGTGGTAGAAACTTGATGCTCGCCGCATTTGAGCTGGCCCACATGTCATGCACACAAAGGCAGAGGGGCGGTGTGATACGTCTCCAACGTATCTATAATTTTTTATTGTTCCATGATATTATATTATATGTTTTGGATGTTTAATGGGCTTTAATATACCTTTTTATATTATTTTTGGAACTGACCTATTAATCGGAGGCCTAGTGCAAATTCCTGT
The DNA here is from genome assembly GCA_021605145.1 of Aegilops bicornis. Lineage (NCBI taxonomy): Eukaryota > Viridiplantae > Streptophyta > Magnoliopsida > Poales > Poaceae > Aegilops > Aegilops bicornis. Next base: position 239,293,049 of record CM038672.1, read on the forward strand.
TTTTCCCTATTTCAGTGTTTCGCAGAAAAGGAATATAAAATGGAATCCAAATGGAACGAAACCTTCGCGAGGATCTTTTTTGGAACAAACGCGATCTAGGAGACCTGGAGTGGATGTTAAGGAAGCAGCGAGGAAGCAATAAGGCAGGAGGGCACGCCCAGGTGGGTAGGCGCGCCCTCACCCTCGTGGGCCCCTTGCAGCTCCACCGACCTACTTCTTTCGCCTATATATACTCTTATACCCTGAAAAAATCCACGGGAGCCATGAAACCACTTTTCCACCGCCACAACCTTCCGTACCCATGAGATCCCATCTTGGGGCCTTTTCCGGTGATCTGTCGGAGGGGGATTCGATCATGGAGGGCTTCTACATCAACACCATAGCCTCTCCGATGATGTGTGAGTAGTTTACCACAGACCTTCGGGTCCATAGTTATTAGCTAGATGGCTTCTTCTCTCTCTTTGGATCTCAATACAAAGTTCTCCTCGATCTTCTTGGAGATCTATTAGATGTAATTCTTTTTGTGGTGTGTTTGCCGAGATCACATGAATTGCGGGTTTATGACCCAGATTATCTATGAACAATATTTGATTCTTCTCCGAATTCTTATATGCATGATTTGATATCTTTGCAAGTCTCTTCGAATTATTAGTTTGGTTTGGCCTACTAGATAGATCTTTCTTGCAATGGGAGAAATGCTTAGCTTTGGATTCAATCTTGCGATGCTCGATCCCAGTGACTGAAAGGGAAACGACACGTATTGTATTGTTGCCACCGAGGATAAAAAGATGGGGTTTATATCATATTGCTTGAGTTTATCCCTCTACATCTTGTCATCTTGCCTAATGCGTTACTCTGTTCTTATGAACTTAACACTCTAGATGCATGCTGGATAGCGGTCGATGTGTGGAGTAATAGTAGTAGATGCAGAATCGTTTCGGTCTACTTGACACAGATGTGATGCCTATGTTCATGATCATGCCTAGATATTCTCATAACTATGCGCTTTTCTATCAATTGTTCGGCAGTAATTTGTTCACCCACTGTAATCTATGCTATCTTGAGAGAAGCCACTAGTGAAACCTATGGCCCCCGGGTCTACTTTATATCATATAAGTTTCCGATCTACAATTCTCGTTTACTATCTATTTATTTTGCAATCTTTACTTTCCAATCTATACAAAAAAATACCAAAAATATTTATCTTATTATCTTTATCAGATCTCACTTTGGCAAGTGGCCGTGAAGGGATTGACAACCCCTTTATCGCGTTGGTTGCAAGGTTCTTGATTGTTTGTGCAGGTACTAGGTGACTTGTGTGTAGTTTCCTACTGGATTGATACCTTGGTTCTCAAAAACTAAGGGAAATACTTACGCTACTTTGCTGCATCACCCTTTCCTCTTCAAGGGAAAACCAACGCATGCTCAAGAGGTAGCAAGAAGGATTTCTGGCGCCGTTGCCGGGGTGATTTGCGCCAATACAAGTCAACATTTGATCTCCCGTCAACTAGCCATTTCTGGCGCCGTTGCCGGGGAGATCTATGCTCAAGTCAAGACATACCAAGTACCCATCACAAACTCTTCTCCCTCGCATTACTTTATTTGCCATTTGCCTCTCATTTTCCTCTCCCCCGCTTCACCCTTGCCGTTTTATTCGCCCTCTTTTTCCATTCGTCTCTTTTTGCTTGCTTCTCCTATGCTTGTGTGTTAGTTTGATTGTTTGTCACGATGGCTCAAGATAATACTAAATTATGTGAATTTTCCAGTGCCAACAACAATGCATTTATTAGCACTTCGATTGCTCCTATTACCGATGCTGAATCTTGTGAAATTAATGTTGCTTTGTTGAATCTTGTCATGAAAGATTAATTTTCTCTCCTTCCTAGTGAAGATGCCGCTACCCATCTTAACAACTTTGTTGATTTGTGCGATATGCAAAAGAAAAAAGATGTGGATAATGATATTGTTAAATTGAAACAATTTCTGTTTCCGCTTAGAGGTCGTGCTAAAACTTGGTTCTCTTCTTTGCCTAAAAATAGTATTGATTCATGGAATAAGTGCAAAGATGCTTTTATCTCTAAGTATTTTTCCTCCCGCTAAGATCATCTATCTCAGAAACGATATTATGAATTTTAACCAACTTGATCATGATCATGTTGCACAAGCTTGGGAGAGGATGAAATTAATGATACATAATTGCCCTACACATGGTTTGAATTTATGGATGATTATACAAATTTTTTATGCTGGATTGAATTTTTCTTGTAGAAATCTTTTAGATTCGTCCACGGGAGGCACTTTCATGGAAATCACTTTAGGAGAAGCTACTAAACTCCTAGAAAATATTATGGTTAATTATTGTCAATGGCACACCGAAAGATCTACTAGTAAAAAAGTTCATGCGATAGAAGAGATTAATGTTTTCAGTGGAAAGATGGATGAACTTATGAAATTGTTTGCTAATAAAAGTGCTTCTTCTGATCCTAATGATATGCCTTTGTCTACTTTGATTGAGAATAATAATGAATATATGGATGTGAATTTTGTTCGTAGGAACAATTTTGGTAACAACGCGTATAGAGGAAATTTTAATTCTAGGCCGTTCCCTAGTAATTCCTCTAATAATTATGGTAATTCCTACAACAACTCTTATGGAAACTTTAATTAGATGCCCTCTGACTTTGAGACTAGTGTTAAAGAATTTATGAATTCGCAAAAGAATTTCAATGCTTTGCTTGAAGAAAAATTGCCTAAGATTGATGAGTTGTCTTGGAACATGGATAGAATTTCTCTTGATGTTGATTCTTTGAAACTTATATTTATTCCACCTAAGCATGATACTCCCTCCATTTCTTTATGTTAGGTGCATTATTTCCAGCTCGGTGACCAAGGCAACAATTTTTAAAGTATCCGGGACAATACTACCCCTGATATTAGTTTAGTGGTAGAAATCAATTACGTGAGAGTCAATTGATTTGACCATTGCATGCCGATATGTTGCCGGCCTTGCATGGCACATGCAACCGGTGTATCCCAGTAAATCAGGGATGGAAATAAGTGTCTTTCCTTGTATACGAAAATGGGTACCCACGTACATGCGCGGCCATCAGGAAAAGGGAGGGAAGTGGATGGCGCCAACTGAATGAAGATTTTAAATTATGTTTTGGTGTATAAAATGAGTCGACTCCCGCTGGTTCTTCTCATTTCCCCTTCTTCCAAAGACATGGCCAACAAAAAACATGGCTGATCTAGAATTGCATCCAGCACCTAATTGGGATTCAATTGAGTAGAACGATGACAGCGCCTTTGATCTTGGATACGACTACGACTGGCTAGCTTCCGATGACTCCCGCGACGGTATGTTCTTGTTTCCGTCTCACCTTTCTGCAGTTTCAGCGGGATAAATTTTTACTCTGGGCTCCGTGTAGAAATTGAGCATGATGCGCTCCATGACGGCAACGGACCTCGTCATGATCGACTTAATGCCTGCAACGAAGCCGACGATGAGGCGAACCTCTTTCAACACACAGAGCGAGGTGCTTCTGCCGAGCACGGCGAAGTTGACGACGCACGCCGCGGTGGAAGACGCGGGTGCGCGGACACGGAACGACCAACGTGCTCGCAGCGCAGGCGCTGGCGCGACGCTGGCGCGACGCGGCATGGGCACGGTCAAGGCGCCGCGGTCGCGACGCCAAGACGAGGCCAACGTGCCGACGGACGCGGCCACGCAGTGGATGCAACGCCGTCTTCACAGGTATGTACTATATGTATTCCATACTCGTTGAACCAGATCATGTAGTACTTGACCCGTTGTGTCACCATCTACGTACAGTTCAATCATCGAGGCGCTGGTGGACGAGGCCACGCAGAGGACGGAATACAGTGCAAGCCGCCGGTGAATCTAGCGGAAAAGTGGTGGCCGGTGTCTTTTTGCACGACGGTTTCGCTCAGAAGTAGGAAGACCTTCTATATGGGGACGATCCGGCTTGGTACCACCAGGGCCTATCTCTTCGATGGTGAACAAATTCTCATAGATTCTCGTGCACGCCTGCATCGGTGAAGTATTCATCCGTGGAACTGTTGTCATGTTCCTCGCCATCTCGCAAACATCGCCACCGGTGATCAAGGAGTTGACGCGGCAGGTTCTATGTTCGCGGACGTCTCAGGCCACGGAGTAGATGTTGGTGATGGATGCGATGGCTCTGAAGGAGAAGAAGCTGCCAGTATGTACGCGAGCCTCGGACATGCCCGTGGTGCACATGACGTCATGCTTAAACGCGTGCGTGCGGCTCTATTTGCTGGTCCTGTTGTGGGGCATGGCCGGGGAGGTGACGACAATGCCGTCAGGGACGCCAGTGACGCTCGCCGTGGTCGTCGACGCTTGGGCTTGGCTGGTCGCGGCAGAATGCACCCGGCTCTGACGAAGTGGCAAGGTGGCTGTACCGAAGTTGTTCCATCTTCACTAAATGGCAGCAACAATGATGCGAGCAGCCCCGCCCGCAACATTAACCAAGCTGACTGTCCCGAAGGTGCTCCATCTTCACTAAATGTCAGCGGCAGTGATGCAACCAGCCCCGCCGGCAACGTTAACCCATGCATCCGTGTGGAGTTGAAGAAAGATGTTGTTCCGGAGACTGATTGTGGAGTACAAGCTGAAGTAGCTGACACCGGCAGCAACAATGGTTAGTCTACTCCACGAGTTATTTAAGTTAGTCCTTGTTTGAAGTCATTGAGAGAATGTTAGTTCATTTTAACTGAAAGTAATTTATTTCTTGTTCTGAATATTCTGCAGTAGGCTCAAATGCTAAACAAAAGAAGAAGCGAAGATGGTACCCAGACAATCAAAAGCAACAAATTTATGCCATGCTATTAGAGCGGACAAATCAAGGCGTACTAAACCAAGGGGTGGTTGAGGAGGTGGCAGAACTTTGTCAAGTTAATTACCGGACTGTTCAAAACATATGGTTGAGAGGCAAGCGAGCCGGTGGTATTCATGGAGTAGCAAACAAAAGGGTGAAAACTTGTGGCCGCAAGAAGATACCATTTGATTCGGATGCTATAAAACAGATTGATTTGATCAAAAGAACTACACTTAAAGATCTTGCTAATGAGCTTAGAATGGCGAAGACAACATTATGGAGAAGGTTGAAGGAGGGCAGACTGAAGCGCCATACAAATTCAATTAAATCCACATTGACTGATGACAACAAGCTAGGTCGGATTTGGTTTTGTTTATCCATGTTGGATGAACTAAGCGTGCCTGAAGAACCCACATTTAAAGGCATGTACAATGTCATCCATATTGATGAGAAGTGGTTTTACCACACTAAAGGTACTCAGAACTACTACTTGGCACCTGATGAAGAGGAACCCTATCGCAGCACTCAGAGAAAGGGATTTATTGAGAAAGTGATGTTCTTGGCAACGGTAGCAAGGCCTCGTTATGATGATGATGGTGTCATGACATTTGATGGAAAGATTGGAATTTGGCCGTTCACATATCAGGACTTCGCAAAGAGGCGTAGCCCTTACAGAGAGAGGGGGGAAGAGGTAACCAAGGTTTTGCCGTCAGTGACAAAGGATGTCAGTAGAGACTATATGGTGAACAAGCTTCTACCCGCCATCAAGGCTTTCTGGCCGGCTTCAGAACGCGGACTACATTCAGCAAGATAATGCAAAGACACATATTGTCGTGAATGACAGTGTGTTTTGTGCAGCGGCACAGTCGGATGGATGGGACATTAGGCTTACATGTCAGCCGCCCAACTCACCTGATTTGAACATTCTTGACTTAGGGTTCTTTGCGGCACTTCAGGCTCTTTTTGAGAAGATGTCCCCCGGTAAAATTGTTGTTGTTGCGAAGGTGAAAAAAGCATATGACACGTACCTGGCCGAGAGAAGCAATCATATTTTTCTGACCCTTCAGTCATGCATGCGCGAGGTACTGAAGCAGAAAGGAGGAAACAGGTATAAGGTCCCGCACATGAGGAAGTCATGTCTGGCGGCACTTCGAAATGCTTCGGACGTAGTACCCTGCGATGCTGATGTTGTAATTGCTGCTATTGAGGCCCTTCCAGATGCTTGATGTACTTCTCGTCTCTTGTTATCATTAATAATCTTAGCGAATTTGTTAGTTACACATAATTGAATTTAAACTTACTCGTACTGTACGTCAACCACTCATCATTAATCTTAGCGAACTCATTGTTCGTGTTTTGTGATGTTTATTACTCCATGCCATCAATTAATCCTAGCTAACTTGATGTTCTATGTTTTTTGATGTTTACTACTCCATGCCATCGACTCTTATCGAACTCATTGTTCATTGTTTTGTGAGTAGCACCTGGTAAGTAACAAGAACAAACAGAATGAACTTCATTTATGCCATTATTCGTGTATGATGTCACTTAACATATTCATGCAATACAAAAAAGACTTTCGGCACCATTACAATTTATGAAATAACACCAAACATTGACTGCTAAACATAGAGTAGTTGCGCCATTGATTACGTGGTCATTTCTTCATCATCTTCGGATCATACGATGTCATCAAGGACTTTAGTATGAAATCCCTATATGATTCCATTCACCGGGGTACAGACTCGGCATTGAATCCGGGGCATAAAGTCGTTGCACATGCACTTCACTTGCTTTGGCAGCCTGCAACTCTTCAAACTCTAAATCGATGGTTTCATCATCGCTATCGACCTCAAAGAAATTTGATGTCTTTGCCATTCACCGCGCCGGTCTTATCGTCCCTCCGGCTATACTTTTGCTTCCCTTGATCGAAGCCTCCAGTTGTAGCACTAAAATTAAGAACAAGGGATGTCATACACGTACACATATCAACAGGAACTAAAGTTAGTCACAAAGGAATAAATGGAACTAACCCGAACTCTATAATTTTGCTTGACGTGACAGATATTCCATAGCTACGGCAAAGGTCAGCGAGCTGAGCATTGCTTGACTTGCCATGTTTAAATTTATGGCCCATGATGCGTAGGGCTCCGTTGCTGCACACTTCGTGGGCTCGCCGACGGCGGCGATTCCCGCCTTGGAAGAAGTTGCACACCAAATGTCGAGCACCATCTGTGTGCAATAACCTGGCATGTCGGACAGGTCCGACATCGTCCGCGGTCGCGTCATGAAAAATCTGGTCTGCGAGCTTGATGTCGCTGGACAACGCAGGGGAGGAGTCCTTGGCGAGACGCTGGGCGCGGTCTTCTACCTCGCTAAACAGACCCAATGACTCATCCGTTTCTTCCACCTGACTGAACAATTCCATAGCGGGATCATCTTCTTGGCTGAAAACATGCAGCAACGAGTTGAACCTTTCTTCCTCTAGCGTGAACGCATCCATGGTGGATGAGAAAGGATGTCGCTTGGGAATTTTTTGATCGTCAGATGTTTTCTGTTTTCTAGCATAGACAAAGGCTTCGATCTGGTGAAGAAAACGTTTTGTACGCTCACCAACAGGAAATGATAGTAAAAAAAGGATAGCATGGTACGTGAGGATCTTTTTCCTAACTAAGGATAGGAGCATTTAATTTCCAACGAATGCATTCATGGGTTGACTTGATTTTAGCGTGAGGAGGCTAGCTTCCATGTACGTGATGGTGGAGGGGTAGAAGAGGGATTATATAAGATTACAGGAAATACACCTTACATTGTGGAAAATTTGTAAAAAATGCACCTAACATAGAGGAACGGAGGGAGTATCAATGAGTCTCTCAAAGTCATGCTAATTTCCATTGATGAGTGCAAAGAAAGAACCGCTAGGATGCGTGCTAAAAAAGATTGCTTTGTGAAAGCGTGTTCTTCTAGTTTTTCATGATAATAATGATGAAGATCTAAAAGTGATTGATGTGTCCCCTATTAAATCTTTGCTTTCCAATATGAATCTTGATAAATATTGGACTGGAGATGAGTCAACTTTAGTTAAAAGGCATCTCGATGTTTCGGAGTTTTTAGATCTTGATGCAAAAATTGGTAAAAGTGGGATTGAAGAGGTCAAAACTTTACATAGCAATGAACCCACTATTTTGGATTTCAAGTAATTTAATTATGATAATTGATCTTTGATAGATTGTATTTCCTTGTTGCAATCCGTGTTAAATTCTCCTAATGCTTATGATCAAAATAAGCTTTTACTGAACATATTGTTGATGCTTTAATGCAATCTTATGAAGAAGAACTTGAATTAGAAGTTTCTATCCCTAGAAAACTTTATAATGAGTGGGAACCTACTATTAAAATTAAGATTAAAGAACATGAATGCTATGCTTTATGTGATTTGGGTGCTAGTGTTTCCATGATTCCCAAAACTTTGTGTGATGTGTTAGGTTTCCGTGAATTTGATGATTGCTCTTTAAATTTGCATCTTGCGGATTACGCCATTAAGAAACCTATGGAAGGATTAATGATGTTCTTATTGTTGCAAATAGGAATTATGTGCCCGTAGATTTCATTGTTCCTGATATAGATTGCAATCCTACATGTCCTATTATTCTAGGTAGACCTTTCCTTAGAACGATTGGTGCAATTATTGATATGAAAGAAGGAAATATTAGATTCCAATTTCCATCAAGGAAAGGCAAGGAACACTTTCCTAGGAAGAAAATTAAATTACCTTATGAATCTATTATGAGAGCCACTTATGGATTGCATACCAAAGATGGCAATACCTGGATCTATTCTTGTTTTTATGCCTAGCTAGGGTCGTAAAACGATAGCGCTTGTTGGGAGGCAACCCAATTTTATTTTTGTTCCTTGCTTTTTTTTCCTGCTTAGTAATAAATAATTCATCTAGCCTCTTTTTGGATGTGTTTTTATGTTTTAATTAGTGTTTGTGCCAAGTAGAACCAATATGATCTTCTTGGGTGATAGGTGTTTGATCTTGCTGAAAAAGACAAAAACTTTGCGCTCACGAAAATAATTGTTAAAATTCACCAGAACATGATAAAATACCAATTCATTTTGCAGTAGATCAATATACAAATTATCCAGGTTGTCCTAGTTTTTCAGAATTTTTGGAGTTCCAGAAGTATTTGAATAAATCAGATTGCTACAGACTGTTCTGTTTTTGACAGATTCTGTTTTTCATGTGTTGTTTTCTTATTATGGTGAATCTTGGCTAGTATCGGGGGGGGGGGGGGTATGAACCATAGATAAGTTGGAATACAGTAGGTTTAACACCAATTTAAATAAATAATGATTTCATTACCCTACCTTAAAGTTGTGGTTTGTTTTTTTACACTGCGGAGATCATGAGATTTTCTGTTGAGTTTTGTGTTGTGACATTTTCAAGTTTTTGGGTAAAGATTTGATGGATTATGGAATAAGGAGTGGCAAGAGCCTAAGCTTGGGGATGCCCAAGGTACCCCAAGGTAAAATTCAAGGTCAACCAAAAGCCTAAGCTTGGGGATGCCCCGGAAGGCATCCCCTCTTTCTTCTTCGTCCATCGGTAACTTTACTTGAGGCTATATTTTTATTCACATGATATATGTTTTGCTTGGAGCATCTTGTATGATTTGAGTCTTTTCTTTTTAGTTTGCCACAATCATCCTTGCTGTACACACCTTTTGGAGAGACACACATGAATCAAAATTTATTAGAATACTCTATGTGCTTCACTTATATCTTTTGAGCTAGATAATTTTGCTCTAGTGCTTCACTTATATCTTTTTAGAGCACGGTGGTGGTTTTATTTTATAGAAATTATTGATCTCTATTGCTTCACTTATATTATTTTGAGAGTATTTTAGAACAGCATGGTAATTTGCTTTGGTTGTAAAATTAGTCCTAATATGATGGGCATCCAAGATGGGTATAATAAAAACTTTCATAGAGTGCATTGAATACTATGAGAAGTTTGATACTTGATGATTGTTTTGAGATATGAAGATGGTAATATTAGATTCGTGCTGGTTGAGTAATTATGGAATTGAGAAATACCTATGTTAGAGTTTGCAAGTCCCGTAGCATGCACGTATGGTAAACGTTGTGTGAAAAATTTGAAGCATGAGGTGTTCTTTGATTTTCTTCCTTATGAGTGGCGGTCGGGGATGAGCGATGGTCTTTTCTTACTAATCTACCCCCCTAGGATCATGGGCGTAGTGCTTGGTTTTGATGACTTGTAGATTTTTTCAATAAGTATGTGAGTTCTTTATGACTAATGTTGAGTCCATGGATTATACGCACTCTCACCCTTCCATCATTGCTAGCCTCTTGATGCAGTGCATTGCCCTTTCTCGCCTTGAGAGTTGGTGCAAACTTCGCCGGTGCATCCAACCCCCGTGATATGATATGCTCTATCACACATAAACCTCTTTATATCTTCCTCAAAACAGCCGAGATATATTGCCATGCAACTTTCCACCGTTCCTTTTATCATGACATGCTTCATCATTGTCATATTGCCTTTCATGATCATGTAGTTGACATCGTATTTGTGGCAAAGCCACCATGCATAATTTCATACATGTAACTCTTGTTTCATTGTCCATCCCGGTACACCGTCGGAGGCATTCATATAGAGTCATACTTTTTTCTAGTATCGAGTTGTAATCTTTGAGTTGTAAATGAATAGAAGTGTGATGATTATCATTAATAGAGCATTGTCCCGAAAAAAAGAAGGCCAAAAAGGCCAAATAAAAAAAAGAATAAAATGGACAATGCTACTATCCTTTTTCCACACTTGTGCTTCAAAGTAGCACCATGATCTTCATGATAGAGAGTCTCTTATATTGTCACTTTCATATACTAGTGGGAATTTTTCATTATAGAACTTGGCTTGTATATTCCAACAACGGGCTTCCTCAAATGCCCTAGGTCTTCGTGAGCAAGCAAGTTGGATGCACACCCACTTAGTTTCTTTTGTTGAGCTTTCATACATTTATAGCTCAAGTGCATCCGTTGCTTGGCAATCCCTACTCCTCGCATTGATTTCAATTGATGGGCATCTCCATAGCCCGTTGATTAGCCGCGTCAATGTGAGACTTTCTCTTTTTTGTCTTCTCCACACAACCTCCATCATTATATTCTATTCCACCCATAGTGCTATGTCCATGGCTCACGCTCATGTATTGCGTGAAAGTTGAAAAAGTTTGAAAATACTAAAGTATGAAACAATTGCTAGGCTTGTCATCGGGGTTGTGCATGATGAGAGCATTTTTGTGTGAAGAAAATGAAGCATGGCCAAACTATATGATTTTGTAGGGATGAGCTTTCTTTGGCTATGTTATTTTGATAAGACATAATTGCTTAGTTAGTATGCTTGAAATATTATTATTTTTATGTCAATATTAAACTTTTGTCTTGAATCTTTCCGATCTGAACATTCATGCTACAATAAAGAAAATTACATTGATAATTATGTTAGGTAGCATTCCACATCAAAAATTCTGTTTTTATCATTTACCTACTCGAGGACGAGCAAGAATTAAGCTTGGGGATGCTTGATACGTCTCCATCGTATTTATAATTTTTTATTGTTCCATGCTATTATATTATCTGTTTTGGATGTTTAATGGGCTTTAATATACCTTTTTATATTATTTTTGGGACTAACCTATTAACCGGAGGCCTAGTGCAAATTGCTGTTTTTTGCCTATTTCAGTGTTTCACAGAAAAGGAATATCAAACGGAATCCAAACGGAACGAAAACTTCGCGAGGATCTTTTTTTGGAACAAACGTTATCCAGGAGACTTGGAGTGGATGTCAAGGAAGCAGCGAGGAGGCCACGAGGCAGGAGGGCGCGCCCAGAGGAGGTAGGCGCGCCCCCACCCTCATGGGCCCCTTGCAGCTCCACCAAACTACTTCTTTCGCCTATATATACTCTTATACCCTGAAAACATCTAGGGGAGCCACGAAACCACTTTTCCACCGCTGCAACCTTCTGTACCCGTGAGATCCCATCTTGGGGCCTTTTCCGGCGATCTGCCGGAGGGGGACTCGACCATGGAGGGCTTCTACATCAACACCATAGCCTCTCCGATGATGTGTGAGTAATTTACCACAGACCTTCGGGTCCATAGTTATTATCTAGATGGCTTCTTTTGTCTCTTTGGATCTCAATACAATGTTCTCCTCGATCTTCTTGGAGATCTATTCGATGTAATTCTTTTTGCAGTGTGTTCACCGAGATCCGATGAATTGTCGGTTTATTATCCAGATTATCTATGAACAATATTTGATTCTTCTCTGAATTTTTATATGCATGATTTGATATCTTTGCAAGTCTCTTCGAATTATCAGTTTGGTTTATCCTACTAGATTGATCTTTCTTGCAATGGGAGAAGTGCTTAGCTTTGGGTTCAATCTTGCGGTGCTTGATCCCAAAGGATGTAAAGGGAAACGACACGTATTGTATTGTTGCCATCGAGGATAAAAAGATGGGGTTTATATCATATTGCTTGACTTTACCCCTCTACATCATGTCATCTTCCCTAATGCGTTACTCTGTTCTTATGAAATTAATACTCTAGATGCATGCTGGATAGCGGTCGATGTGTGGAGTAATAGTAGTAGATGCATAATCGTTTTAGTCTACTTGACATGGACGTGCTGCCTATGTTCTTGATCATGCCTAGATATTCTCATAACTATGCGCTTTTCTATCAATTGCTCAGCAGTAATTTGTTCACCCACCGTAATATATGATATCTTGAGAGAAGCCACTAGTGAAACCTATGGACCCCGGGTCTACTTTATATCATATAAGTTTCCGATCTATAATTCTCTTTTACTATCTATTTGTTTTGCAAGCTTTACTTTCCAATCTATACAACAAAAATACCCGAAATATTTATCTTATTATCTTTATCAGATCTCACTTTTGCAAGTGGCCGTGAAGGGATTGACAACCCCTTTATCGCATTGGTTGCAAGGTTCTTGATTTTTTGTGCAGGTACTAGGCGACTTGCATGTAGTCTCCTACTGGATTGATACCTTGGTTCTCAAACACTGAGGGAAATACTTACGCCACTTTGCTGCAGCACCCTTTCCTCTTCATGAGAAAACCAACGCATGCTCAAGAGGTAGCACGGTGCAGCCGAGAGGGGTCAGGCACATGTCGGGGGACGTGGTGCCGTGGGTTGGAGCAGCGTCGTGGGAATCGCGAGTTGCAGTGGATGAAACGTGATGGTCGCCGTAGTTCAACTTCCATGGACAAGCTGTCATGTCTACTGACACACGCATTGCATGCCGATCACTAGAAGGAGTAGTAGTGAAAGCTAGGCGAATAAATAGTTCATTATAGTCAAGCGGACCTACGCCACTACTTGTTCCAAAGACATGCACACCATCGAAATAGTTCATCTATATCAATATACACTGAGAGGAAATATTTTTTACAAGAGAGGAAATAGTTCATCCATCCATAATGCGCTGCTGCTGGTGGAGCTTATTTTCTGTGGGAGACGGCTTCGCAACAAGCTCTTTGGACCTTGCAGTTATCTTGAAACTCACATGGGCATCGAGGGCACCACTCCATCTCCATCTCTGTCTTGCCGGAGATCCTAAGGTCACTCTTCATCATCTCACTGTTCCCCTGCGTACCCTCGCCTCGCTCGCCTCCCACAGTACCACTATTCCCTCGCTAGCCGCTCCGGCACCGAGGGCCTTCTCCCCTTAAATCAAGCCCCCCCAAGCCCCACCTACCAAATTCCACCGTGGCCAAACGCGAACCGCGCAACATCCATATGAGCCACAATTGGAGTAATCCCCCAGTGGCACCCTCGACCTCTGTTGTTCATGTATGGATATGTTTAGTGTCGTGCGGTTGGCTGCATGCTCGAGGGACATGCACACAGCCATTGTCGAAGCGAGGCCTAATATGTTCAAGACATGTTGCTTGCTGCTATCTGGTCTTGCGATATTGCTCACCATGATACGGAAGCATACATGATGCCCCTCGACTTCAATCCGACCTCCATTAGCCGAAACTTCTTTGCAGGTATGTAGTGGGTCGCCCTACATCATTTCCCTCGACTTCGATCTGATCACCATCACCTGAAACTTCTTGGTAGGTATGTACTGGGTCGGCATGAACTCCCACTGGATGGCTGCCGTCAGAGAAGACGGGAGAAAGTTGGTGCTCATGAACTTCCAGACCTCCCATGAGATTATCCTTCCTCTGTTGGTTATAAAGGGTTTTACTGTCACAGTCCAAGTCATCTAGATTACCACGTCAGTTTGATGGACCTTGTTTTGTAGATGATTGTAATCTGCCAAGTGCCCACACGACATGCGGATTACGCAGACTTCAAACTAATTGCCTTGTTTGACCACGGACTCGCCTATCTTTACACCGGTGCCTTATTTAGCTGGAGACAACTCAGCTCGCAGTGGATCGTCAAAGCTGGTACTCACTTCTGTGATGCTATTGAACACAATGGCATCATCTACGTGATCGACAAAGCAGATGGCACCATGTACTGCCGGGACGGCGCGTGTAAGTTCTTTTTGTCTGATGTTAATGATAACGCCATGACACTGTTTTAACTCACCTGGCCTGCCACATATCCGTAGCCGAGATAGTCGTGCACTGTCGTGATCAGCGCGTCTCTCATGTTGAAATACTCGCCTTTGTTGGCGTCCCATGTCTTGGCCGGTGTTTTCCATAACGTGTCTAACTCCTCTTGAAGTAGCCCCAGATACAAATTAATATTATTTCCTGGTTGTTTCGGCCCTTGAATAATCATGCTCATGTGAATTAACTACGATATCAAGCACAACCAGGGCGGGAGGTTGTACAACCATACAAACACGGGCCATGTGCTATGGTTGGTGTTCTGGTTGCCAAACGGATTCATGCCATCGGTACACGCGCCGAGCACGATGTTCCTTGCATCACATTCAAAATACCGATAGAAGCTGTTCAACGCTCTCCACTGGCTTCCATCATTCACGTGTCTCAGCTTCGGATCATCTCCATCGTCAGGCTTCTTCCTCTCTGCGTGCCAGTGCATTAGCTTTGCTTCCTTCGGATCTACAAAATACCTCTGGAGACGGGGAGTGGTCAGTAAGTACCATATAACTTTCTGGGGACATTTCTTCCCGGCCTTCTTGTATCGAGAAGCATTGCACACCGGACGGCTTGTTTTTTCCGCGTGGTCCTTCCGATAAATTATGCAATATTTGATGCATGCATGGTATCTAACGTGTGGCAGATCAAGAGGGCACACGAACTTCTTGGCCTCATCAACACTAGTAGGACATAGATTACCCGCGGGAAGAACATCCTTTAGGTACTTGAGATACTCATCGAGGCTAGTGTCGGTCCATTTGTTTTTAGCCTTAGCGGGTCACCTCAGGATTGCAACCATCATACAATGGAGTGTTCGAGTCTACCACCAGTTGCTCCAGCTTAGCCTCCTCTCTAGAAGCAGCTCTCTCAGTACTCGTCTCCTTGCGAAGCAATGCTTGAACATGAGGGTCCCGCATGATTGAACTTAGTACCGACGAACTCTGCTGCGTGGAGTCCACGTCGTTCTCTCCGCCGCCATGTCCGGCCCCTTCTCCTCCGCCATGTCTGACCCCTTCTCCGCCGCCATGTCCGGCCTCTTCCCCGCCGCCATTATCGATCATCTCTTCGTCTTACCCCGTGTCATCATTGCCTGCCTCGTCGGCATCCTCAACATCGTCATCCTCATCTTCAATTATCCACTGAGTATAGCCATCCATGAAACCACTCATGAGCAGGTGCGCTTCGACACGACCATCGTCATAGGGGTCGAGCCAAACTATTCCTTTGCATTTTCGACACGGACATAAAACCTCTCACAGTTATTTTCTTTCATGTCCCGCACCGACCGCAACCACCTGTCCACCATCGTTCCAATCGACCATCATGAACGCCCGCACGGTAATAATAAAACAAATTGATTATAAAATGCGTCCATGCATCAAAGTCATACAAAAATTTGGCATGACCTTCCTAAAAATAAAACATATATGGATCTAGAGTTTGCCGGAATTACCAAACGGAAATAAATCGACATTTCGCAAAACATAGGCAACTCAAAAGCACAATTTGGCGTCAACTCATGCCACACACACAATTTCCATAAACATATCACACACACATAAACATATTTCCATTTTGCAAAAGCATGAAATTTTAATCACCTCTATCTCGAGATCGAGCACACGGTGGAGATGATGTTGTAGGGAGATCAAAAGTGCACAAAGCTCTTCTTGACAAAGATAGATCTAGTTAGGGGCAAATAGGTCACTTAACTAAATCCTACATCTACCTAGCTACCTAATTTGGGAGGAGACAACTTCAACTAGTGGAGGGGAAGGAAAAGAGAAAGGAGATGCATTAATGGAGGTGGTGTAGTTAGGTAGGAGTAATGAAGAGAGAGAAAGGTAGATAGAAGAGGGAGAGTAATGGGGGAGAAGTATTGAGGAAGAAGAAGAGTGAGAGTGGGAGCATGTGGGAGGTAGGGGAAAGGGAAGAGAGGAGGGGGAGGGGGAGGGACGGGTAGGGAAAAGGTGGTGGGTTGGTGCGGATTAGCAGTAGCGCGGGATCTAAAACGCGCTGCTGCTAAGGAAGTAGCAGCAGCGCGCTTTGGGCAACGGCGCTACTGCTAACCGTGACCAAAAAGTGTGCCAATTTGAAATTTAGCAGCAGCGACCTCAGAAAAAGCGCGCTACTACTAGGGCTGGACCAAAAGCTCGTAGCTCGCGAGCTTAATGAGCGCTCGATAGTTTGGCTCGTTAAGCTCGTAGCTCGCTTCTTAATGAACAGAGCCAATCATTGATTTTAGCTCGTTAAGCTTAACGAGCTTAACGAGCGAGCTAACGAGGTTCATGAGTAGCTCATTAAACTCGTTAGTAACAACACAACATATATTTTCATATTACATGACAAACTTTTTTTAGCACCTCAGCCCATCTATTTAATCTAATCGACATACGAGGCAACATACTACTTCACTTCTTTTTGTAGTCACAATATTTTATCTTGAAAACCATACCTACACAATCATCATGTATATCGTAACACATTATAATCTGTTAACGAGCGCTCACTAGCTTAACGAGCTTCAAACGAGCCGAGCCGAGCAGGGTTTTCTGCTCGTTAATCTTAACGAGCTTAACGAGCCGAGCCTTAACGAGCATGAGCTTAACGAGCCGAGCTGCTCGTTAGTCCAGCCCTAGCTACTACTACATCCATAGCAGTAGCTTGGCTCGCGGCACCGCGTTGCTGCTAAATGGAGTTTGGTGGACACCGCCGGTCGATATTTGTAGCAGCGCGGTTTACACCGAGCACGCTACTGCTAAAAACTTGTCAGTAGCGAGTTTCCCGCACACGCGCTACTACTAATTAGCAGCAGCGCTCCTTTTTGAGCCGCGCTGCTGCTAAGATTTTGTGTATAGGCTTTTCCCTAGTAGTGGATGGAGCTCTCTAAGGTCTCGATGGACCTCACCGTGCTCCACTACCCCTTGTGCCTCCGCCCCTTGACGCCTCCTGTGTATGAGTTTCGAATACACCTCGTCCGTTCGGCTGATTGAGCAAGGTGCATGTTTCTTGATTGATGTGTTGTTCGATTGATTTCTGCAGTGCAAGGGAGGGCACCTAGCCTGCGCGGACTGCTGCGGCGAGCGCCCTGGGAACCAGCGGCAATGCCGGCGGCGAAGCGGGCGGTGGCTTCGACGTCGGAACACGGCGGTGGACTCCGGCCCTTTCGCTGCTGAGGGTGGAGTGCCCGCATGAAGGCTGTGGGCTCTACGTCACTTACCACAAGCTCGCCGATCACTAGAGCGTGTGTCCGCTCGCGCTTCGCAAATGCCCGTGCCCGTCTGCCTCAAGGGTTACGGGCCGCCACGGGCGCCTACCACCACCACATCAGCACCGCGCATCCCATGCCCGTGCACAGGATCCAGTACGACAAGGTGCTTCAGCTGCAAGTGCCACTGTCGGAGCCACGGCTCTTGCTGTTCGCGGAGGAGGACCGCCGCGCGTTTTTCTTGGTCGGTGGCGTGCTCAACATCGGCGCGCCTATCACCGTGTCGGTCATCTGCATCAGAGCGGGGGCGTCCCCACTACCGCACTACTTGGCCAATTTGTGGGCGAACGGCCTGCCGGGCACCCCAAAGGCACGACCGACGCCGTCAAGGTGGAAATGGAGGTGACAAGCAGCAAGGATCCCGGCGACGTCAACGTGCAGAGCTGACCTTCTTGACAGTTCCGCCCAAGCTGTTGGCCGAGGCTAAGCTTGTGTCCCTCCACATTCAGATTGACAAGCTCACGTCCTAAATGTTTCGACAATGCCTTCTGTTTATCTAAGTAATATGCTAATATAGGGATGATCTTGGTCTACTTTAGCTTAAGAAATGGTGGGTTTTAGTGGCGATGCAACAATTACTTGGACATCAGATCAGTAATTTCCAACAGTCGAACGGATATTTTGTGTCTGTTGGATATAAAGTTCCTTTGGGTAAGTAGTACAACTTGTCATCAAAATGGATAAAAGGAGATGTATGTAGATGTATTTTAGTTCTAGACACGTCCCTTTTTATCCATTTTGATGACAAGCACTCCCTTCATTCCACAATACATGCCTTCCATTTGTCAAAATATAGATGTATCTAGATATGTTTTAGTATATAGGTACATCAGTGATAGAGCCAATCGGATGGTTGAGAACACTACAATTCGTAGCTACATATGCGTGTGTGACTCCGAGATGCAGAGGCCGGGGGTCATCATCCTCCTTTTCGAGAAAAAACATATGCGTGTGTGAAAGGACGAGTGCGTGTGTGCACCTCTTCTCTTCCTGTATAACGTACTACTAAACTCAGAGTACAAGTTTTTGTGGGTGGCACGATGGTGCGTACGAGAGGTCCCGAGAGATAGGTTTAATGCGTCTGAAAAAAGGACTAGCCTAGAGCTCACCACGCGGCTATTCCCGTCGAACGCCCCATTAACCGTAAGATATGTATACGACGGTGCCAGTTATTGCACGTACACAACAGTACTCCCTCCTTTCCGGTTTATAGGGCTTAATTCAAAAATCTCACCAACCAAGATGGTGAGTGGTGGAATATTTTTTGTAGTTTGCAAAAGCACCTAATTAATGCTCTTGTTTTTCTCAAAAAATTATGTTTATCAATGCATTAATTGCAATGCATGCATGCATAAAGTACATGCATTGGTCAATTTTCTCTTAATAGTTGCATGCAATGATTTAAAGCACCTTGGAATCTGAACATGTGTTGGGAACAACCAAATTGAGCCTTATAAAATGGAAAAACTAAAATTTTGAGATAAGCCCTATAAAACCGGAAAGGAGGGAGTAGAAAAAGAAGTACTCCATCCGGGAATAGTGCCGCACTTCGAAACTAGAACCGTCAATAAATTTTGAGCTTGCGTCTCGTCACATTCCAAATTACTCCATGCTATATTGAATTTCAAACCTATTCACACCGATCACAACCTAAACGGTTTCCCACTTAGGAGCGTATTAGTACCACGCTATATTGAATTCCAAACCTGTTCACACCGATCACAACCTAAACGGTTTCCCACTTAGGAGTGTATTAGTACTCGGTTATAAATACTAGTATGCCAAGATGACTGCACATTCCTCCTCAACTCCTCATTCACAAAAAACAAACAAGTCATTCAACATCCTTCCCTTGCGTCTGCCATGGCCAGCGTGAGTTCTGGGTCGAGAGATTGCCACCAAGGTGAGGCGAACATGGAAGCGGAAGCACGAGAGATGTCCCGCCTCGCTGCGAGAGCAGCCAACATGTCACGCCGCGCAGAAGTAGCAGCACAGAGGTCCCGCCGCGCCGCTGAAGTAGAACGGAAGTCCCGCCACACCGTCGATGCAGCAGACTGGTCCGGCCACGCCGCGGAAGCAGTAGAGATGTCCCGCCGCGCCACGAATGCAGCAGAGATGTCCCATTGCGCCAAGGGCGGCTCGGGAAAATTTCTCGCGGGCAGGAGACGACTGTTACACGCGCATGCATGTGATCGTCCATAGCCAGATGGATCAGATCTCCGGCTGGGCGAGGTTGCAGGACGACGTGAAAGCCTCGTTTGTACAGGCTACCGGTGTCATCCGGCAACTAAGGGAGGGCAATGAGAGGCTCCGGGCCGAGCGCGACCTGCTGAGGGAGCAGATCGTCCGAAGTGCATACCAGCAGGAGGAGACGGGTTCCTTGTTGAAGAGGACCGGCGTCATCGTCAAGAAACTTATGGACTAGAATGACATGCTCCGCAACAAGCGCCAAAGGCTAGTGGAGTAATCCGTGGATGTTCTCAAGCAGTGTCTTGAGGACACGAAAGAGCTCATCGTCGCTCGCCACGGAGACTAGTACCCGCGGCCTGCAGCAACGCATCAAGAAAGTAGAGATCAACGAGCCAGATCCTTGTCTTCCTTCTTATTTTGCCCTTGTGTATTTTGGGTGTAGCTGCATGTGGCTTTTTTTAATTATATTTCTAATTATGTAAGACAAATAATAGTCCTTATCTTTCTGTGGAAGATCAATGTTGCGAGGCTGGAATGAAGAAAACTCTTCTTTGTGGCGACCTCGGCGTTGTTGTTCTTCTAGTTGCTGCTGGGCTTCCTTCAGTTTCCTGGTTTCTTTTGATGTAATAATCGGTTTAGGATGTGTATTGTGTCGTCGGTTGTGAAATGTTGGGTTCTAGCGCGGATGTTTGGCCTTTGTTTGCCTCTTGGGATGTTGCGATTTCGATCTGGTAGCTTTTAGTCCTTCGTGTTAGGCTGGAGTTGTGCTGAACTTCTTGTGAATTGTGGTGGTTTTCAGTAATGAAAATCGGAAGGGGCAAGCCCTTCTTTGATCAAAAATAATAATCGTCCTTATATATTCATCAGTCTTGCTATAAGTCGCAATAGATGATATATAGGTCCGTCGGATCTTACATCAAGATCCGTGCTTTCGGATTTTCATTTTTCTCTCTTAAATCTCAGTCGAGTGAGACATAGCCACGCCATTAAGCAGAGGCTCGGGCGCCATTAATGGAGACCTTGGGAGAGAGGTGGACGGCAGATGGAGGTCAAAGGGCTCTCCTCCCGATAAGCACGCCGAGGGGTCTGATGGCACGCCTCTCGTACTGAAATAGCTACCCTGCACGGCGCCTCCTAGCTCATAAAAAATGGGGACGCGTGGCGGCACGTAAATGGTACTAATAAGTAGAACGCCCACGGTTTCAATAATACTTGTGTTTCCGATTGTAACGTGACAGCACTTGTTCCAAAATGACTTTGTTGATTGTTAATGTGTGCGCCTTCGCAAATCGGACTGCAAATTTACCACAGCATGTTGGTGCCATGTCATGGCACCAAGCCAAGTTTCATTTTTTTCATGCGTGTTTTGAATTTACAGGAATTAAAAAACTAAGTTTCTCAATGTTTCCAACCTAGCCACGACGCCCGAAATTTTGAATTTCATTCCCATTTCTTGCATGGAACCTAGAAATTTACCCGAGGACACACATGTGATTTTTCAACCAACTTTGGTGCACTGGAACATGTGCTTGTATTTCAAATTTGAATTATGCACACAAAGGTGACACGTTCCCTCCCAGAACCACGAGCCTTCTTGAAAGAAGCTCCGATTTGCAAGAAGCTTATACCAAAATTTGTTCCTATTCGGCCAATTTTTTTAACACGACATGGTACTACCATGACATGACACCATGCCAAGTTTCATGATTTTAAAACCAAGTTTCTCAATGTTCTCGACCGAGCAACTATGCCCAGATGTTTGAATCTTATTCTCATTTTTTGCATGGGACCTACTCCCTCTTCCATCTATATAGGGCTTAATGTATTTTTCAAGACAGCCTTTGACTATTGACAAGATTAATAGCACATGAGATGTATACTATGAAAATTATATTATTGGAAGCTCCTTTGACATACAAATTTGAAGGTATGCTTTGTGTAAGTTGCATGTCATATATTATTGCTCTAACGTCTGGTCAAAGTTAGCCTCGAAAAACGCATTAGGACCTATATAGATGGAAGGAGGGAGTAGAAATTCACCCGAGGACACAAATGTGATTTTTCAACCAACTTTGGTGCACGGGAGCATGTGTTTGTAGTTCAAATTTGAATTATGCACATTAAATGACCAAAAACTCAATTAATGTGTAAATAAGGCCAAACGAAGCCGGAATAATTCCAAAATTTAACAGGGCACTCATGTAGTTCTATGTTGCCTTTGTAAATAAACTCAAGGGGGACAACGTATATCATTTCGCACTCAAAGGTGGCACGTTCCCTCTCAGAACCACGAGCCTTCTTGAGAGAAGCTTCGGTTTGCAAGAAGCTTATACCAAAACATGTTCCTATTCGGCCATCTTTTTACCACAACATGGTAGTACCATGACATGACATCCATGCCAAGTTTCATGATTTTCAGACGTGTTTTGGATTTTAGAACCAAGTTTCTCAATGTTCTCGGCCGAGCCACGATGCCCAGATGTTTTAATTTTATTCTCATTTCTTGCATGGGACCTAGAAATTCACCCGAGGACACAAATGTGATTTTTCAACCAACTTTGGTGCATGAGAGCATGTGCTTGTAGTTCAAATTTGACTTATGCACATTAAATGACCATAAACTCAATTAATGTATAAAAACGACAAACAAACCCGGAATAATTCCAAAATTTAATAGGGCACTAATGTAGTTCTATGTTGCCTTTGTTAGAAACTCAAGGGCGGGGGGGGGGGGGGCAGCGTATATCGTTTCACACTCAAAGGTGGCACGTTCCCTCTTAGAACCATGAGCTTCCATATCGGCCCAATTTTTTACCACAACATGTTAGTGCCATGACATGACACCATGCCAAGTTTCATGGTTTCCAGCTCAGTTTTGAATTTACATAAATTTAAAATCTAATTTTCTCGATGTTCTCGGCAGAGTCATGACGCCCAGATGTTTGAATTTCATTCTCATTTCTTCCATGGGACCTAGAAATTCAACCAAGGACACACATGTGATTTTTCAACCCACTTTGGTGCACCGGAGCATGTGCATGCAATTCATATTTCGATTATGCACATTAAAAGTCCAGAAACTCAATTAATGTATAAAAAGGCCAAATGAACCCGAAATAATTCCAAAATTTAACAGGGCACTCATATAGTTCTATGTTGCCTCTGTAAATAAAATCAGGGGGGAGGCAGTGTATATCGTTTCGCATACAAAAAGGTGACACGTTCCCTCTCGGAACCACGAGGCTTGTTGAGAGAATCTCCGGTTTTGCAAGAGGCTTATACCAAAACTTGTCCCAATTCAGCCAAAAATTATACATATGAAAACAGGGTTTAGATTATCCCGAACATCTCGCTACCTAGACCAATAATGTACTATGATTTGAATTCAACATAAAATGGATACAAATATTTGAATTGGAGAGCGTATGGTACATGTAGTTCATAGTGAAATATGATTACTGCTATATGCATGTCTTTTTGTTATCAAGATAATATTTAAATTATTGTATAATCATATTAAAATAAGGAAAATTGGTTCAAATTTAGTCCATATGGTAGACGAAAATATATATGTTCACATAAAAATGTTCATATATGATGGAAGATCAAAATGTACGACTACATAAATTATAAACCGCAAGGTCACCTAATGATATATTCGAATTGAACATAACGTGGATTAAAATTGAAATTCGAGATCATGGCATCTGTAATCATATAAAAAGGGACATTACTCTTTCTTTGGTGGGAATTGATTTGTTTTTTGTTGTTGTTGAGGGAAGTGCGAATCGATTTGGTACTATGCAGGGTAATGTGGATTCCGCCGTACACCTTAGCGGAGCTGCTCCAACGACGGAACCGTCCATCACAGCGGAGCAGTACCCTCGGCGCCGTTTCCAGAGGCCTCAGATCTTCTTCCCCGCCTCCGACAGTCACACCAGCATCATCACCATCCTCCACGTCCAACCCAATGATGTTGAGGTCCACAAGGCTATGCCAAAGAGATTGTACACTCGTCGCATCACTTTGTTTCTCCATTCCTCTGTTCTTCCAATTCATGTGAGCCAAACACCCAGGTTGACTGAAATCCTATGTTTCCAAATGCTCTATTTTGCACGTGCATATCCTATTCCAGTGTTTTTCCTGTCCCTGCGTTTATAGAATCCTCCAATTCTAAGGAGCCCTTTGTCGGTGTACTAGAGTAGGGGTACCCTAGTATCCCGAACTTGTGCACGGGCAGTTGCAGCCCTCCGCGGCAAGGCTTACTGGGTGACCGCCAAGGTCCTCCGTGGTTCCTTTGGAGCCATTCAAGAACAAAGTATTCAAGCCAGGGAGACAAGACCCCGGCAAGAGGAGCTTGCCGGGAAGGTCACCCAAGGCACATAGGAGACAAGGCCTCGGCAAGAGGAGCTTGCCGGGAAGGCCACCCCAGGCACTTACAAGACAAGACCCCGGCAAGAGGAGCTTGCCGGGAAGGCCCGGTGAGCGACAAGCTTCCGGGCGCGACAAGATAACAACCGCGGCAAAGGCGCTTGTGCGCAGACCACCTCTCTGTACCTACGCTCCAGCGCATCCACTAATGTGCCGCATACAGGGCCTTTCCAGCGCCAGCGTGGCGAGAGGCTGTGCAGCCAGCGTGCGAGGTGGCAAGCAGCCGGCAAGCTTGCCATCGTGGCGAACGGTGGCGCCCGACGGTCCCTGTTTGCACCGTTAGGGCGACTAGACGGGCATTTAATGCCTTTGTCCCCTGCCGCCGTGGTTAGGTATATTACATCGCATAATCGCATACAATTAGGTGTACCAACCACTAGTTTTACATTTGTACCCCGTCTCACGTTGCCACCTGCCGGAGCCCCTTTAGCATATAAAAGGAGGCCCATGCTAGCGTAGAAAGGGTTGGTTGGTCGATCAGTTCCCTCCGTGCTCGGTCTCGTTAGCAGCTAAATGCATCTTGTAGCTCTCGAGCGCTCCTGAGCAAGAACGCAATACACCTAGACATGCAGCAGTAGGGGTATTATCTTTGCGGAGAGCTCCGAAGCTGGGTAAAACCTCTCGCGTGCTTCGCCTCGATCTGCTCTTCGTGCGACCTCCGCTCCCCGCCGAACCGAAAGGGGCTCGGTCCGCCGGCCCCATAGGTGTTCGTGGGCCAGATCAGCCTGCCCCGACATCTTTGGCGCGCCAGGTAGGGGGCGTCGAGGTTGTGTGAACCTGATCCAGCGTCCACGCGAGCTAGATCTTCATCATCTTCGTCAACATGCCACCGAAGAAGAAGGCTTCGGCGGTAGAAGCCCCGTCCGCGTCGAACCCACCACCACCGGAGCAAACAGGTGGTGGGGTAGACGCCGGCGGAAGAATGGACGGCGACGGGGGAGCTCACGCTGCTGCCAAGTCCAAGGACAAGGCGGCGCAGACCTCGGCGTCCGTACATGCACCGCGCCCGTCTCAGGAGGCGCGGGACCGACAGCGTCATGGCATTCACAATGCCATACGCTCGTTGGACCGGGATCGAGCTGGAGGATCTCGGGATGCTCAAGACCAGCATGCACGCCAACATGCCGGCGCTGAAGCGAGACGGTCGCCGGACGGATATCGCTCCTTCTAACATAGTTAGAAGTCCGAGCATATCCGCTCCTCGCGCCGTTCGCCATCGCCACCCACTACTCCAGCAGAAGCTCTGGCGAGAGCTCAACTGCTCCTGGATTACCCTCCAACGGCCGACAAGGTCGACGAGTGGAGGGCCACCATACAGAGTCTCATCGGCTTCTCCAACGGCGACGCTCCGGGGCAACCGAGTGCGTCGCTGCCGCGGCAAGACTGCCAAACACGAGCCGGTGGCGACGAGACCGGTGGAGGTGCAACCACCATGCACTCTCCGCCCCGAAGGCCAAGATCGCCGACTCGCCGGATCCACCTCGACAAATGACTCCACCGCTGCGTCATCAGATCCACGAGCTCATCGCGATCAGCGCCAAGTGCTACACGATCGACAAAGAAGAGGACGCTCGAACTCGTGATCGAGCAATCAAGAGAAGCGCGACGTCAATCCGACAAGCGCGCTGGGCCCTCTGTTGACATGCACGCGCCAGAGGAACCAGGCGACTTGCCGTACGCGGTAGGTTGCCCTGCGTTCACTCGTGAGCTGCGGCAAGTCCAGTGGCCCAGCAAGAAAAACTTCAAGCCAGACGTACCGGAGAAGTACGACGGCAAGACGCATCCGTCGGTGTTCCTCAGCATCTACACCATCGCGGTGCAGGCTGCAGGGGGGCGAGACGACAAGATCCTTGCCAACTACTTCCCGCTGGTGCTCAAGCCCAACGTCAGGTCCTGGCTCATGCACTTGCCGGACAACTCCATATCTTCTTGGGCAGATCTATGCCATCAGTTTGTCGGCGCCTTTACAGCGCCACAAGCCCCATGGCCAAGAAAGCGACCTTCATCTGCTCGCCCAGAAGGAAGGAGAGCCCCTGCGCAAATATATTCAAAGATTCAGCCGTGTACAGCACAACATCCCAGACGTCCACCCTGCCGCGGTGATTAGCGCGTTCCATCAGAACGTGCGAAACCGCAGAATGCGGGATGAGATGGCAATGTGCAAGATCAGAGATGTCAGTGAGCTATATGCCCTGGCCGACAAGTGTGCACGCTTTGAGGAAGGAAGGAGACTCGGAGAGAATACCAAGCGGGAGGATCTCGACAAGAAGAGACCGCCCCGGCAAAGAAGAGCCGGCGGCGGGGCAACAGGAAAAAGAAAGGCAGAGATGTGCTAGTTGTTGAGCAGTCCGGCAACAGAGGTGGCGACAAAAAAGCCAATGCTGGTAGCTCCGGCAGGGAGGTTGCCGCTGGCGGCAACTGCCCGATCTGGGTGACGCCGACAAGCGTGACGGCTCCGGCAAGCGATCGCAAGATCCACCGCACCAAGGGTCATGACCTCGAGCTGCAAGAAGGTCGAGCAGCTTGTCGAGCAACAGAAAGCTGAATACGAGCGACGCGACAAGGAGAAGGCCCAGGAAGGTGCTGGAGGAGCTAGCAAGAAACGTCCCGGCCGGGGAGGGCGCCGCGGCAAGGCCAAGCAACGGCAAGGAGACAGGCCTCCCCGCGGCCGCGACAAGGATGACGACGACGACGACGATGAAGACATGGATGATGACGAGGCCGACGAGCAGGAGTTCCAGAAAGCCACAGAGGTCTTGTGCGTTGACGGCGGTGCTTCTGCAGATACTTCACACCGCCAACTCAAGCAGTGGATGCGGGAGGTCAATGCAGCAGAACCATCCATCGAGTCACGCAAGCCTCTGAGATGGTCCAGCACGCCTATCATCTTTGACATTGAGGACCACCCTGATCGCGTAATTGCGGTCGGGTGCTTGCCGATGTTGGTTTCACCAACTATCCGCAACCTCAAGGTCACCAATATTTTAGTTGACGGCGGGGCCGGCTTGAATCTGATCTCCTCCGCGGTGCTCCAGAAACTCCAGATCCCTGATGGTGAGCTCGAAGAGACCGGCACCTTTCAAGGAATTAATCCGGGAAGGAGCAAGCCGAAGGGAAAGATCACGTTGCCGGTAACATTCGGCAGCGAGTTGAACTTCAGGACTGAGAAGGTCACCTTTGATGTTGCTGACTTTCCATTGCCTTACAATGGAATACTTGGTCGTCCAGCACTCGCCAAATTCATGGCGGCCTCTCACTATGCCTACAACCTCCACGAAGATGCCGGGCCCGATAAGTGTCATCTCCGTCCTGGCGACAAAAAGGATGCTCTTATCTGCGCCGACAAGATCTACCGGGAAGCAGCAGCCGCGACAGATTGCAAGCCACTTGCGTGAAGCTCCGGAGGGAAGAAGAAGACCAAGTCCGGCAAGAGCTCGATGCCCTCCGGCAAGCGCACCTCTTCGGAGTGCTGCGCTACCGTCGAGGACGCACCATCGAGCTCCACCAGCAAGTATAAGAAGACGATGGCAGCTCCACCAGAGACCAAGAAGGTGTCCGCCAAGGAGGGCGGCACTGGTGGTACCTTCACCATCAGTGCCTCTCTCGACCCTAAATAGGAAGGCGCGCTCGTTGCTTTCTTGCGCTTAACGTCGACGTGTTTGCATGGCAGCCGCCCCGACATCCCCGTGTTCCTGTGAAAGTAATTGAGCACCATCTTGCCGTTTGTCCTCATGCGCGGCCCGTCATGCAGAAAGTCAGGAAGCAAGCAGTGGAGCGTCAAGAGTTCATCGCGGAAGAAATCAAGAAACTGGAAGCAGCAGGCCTTGTAAGAGGAGTGCTCCATCCTACGTGGTTGGCCAATCCTGTAGTTGTACGCCAGGCTAGCGGGAAATGGAGGCTTTGTATCAACTTCACCGATGTCAATAAAGCTTGTCCCAAAGATCCATTTCCCTTGCCGCCAAGATCGACCAGGATTGTTGACTCCACGGCCGGATGTGATTTGCTTTCATTTACGGATGCATATTCAGGATATCATCAGATCTTCATGGCAGAAGAGGATGAGGAGAAGACCGCATTCATCACCCCATGTGGCACCTACTGCTTTGTACGGATGCCCTTCGGGTTAAAGAATGCTGGTTCAACGTTTGCAAGAGTAGTTCATGATGCTTTTGAGCCGCAAATGCACGTAAATGTGGAAGCCTACATGGATGACATAGTGGTCAAAAGCAAGGACAAGGCGACCCTAGTTCAAGATTTAGATGAAACTTTTACAAATCTGCGCAAGATCAACCTCAAGCTCAACCCCGAGAAGTGCGGCGTTTGGAGTCCTTCCGGCAAGCTTCTCGGGTTCTTCGTGTCTCAGCGGGGAATTGAAGCCAATCCCGACAAGATCAAGGCCATTGAGCAGATTGAAGCACCAAAGCGCATCAAGGATGTACGAAGACTTGCCGGTTGCGTAGCTGCTCTCAGCAGTTTATCTCTAGGTCTGCTGAAGCGCTACCGCCATTTTTCAAAATTCTGAAAAAGGCAGGTCCGATGCAATGGACTCG
Source organism: Aegilops bicornis (assembly GCA_021605145.1). Lineage (NCBI taxonomy): Eukaryota > Viridiplantae > Streptophyta > Magnoliopsida > Poales > Poaceae > Aegilops > Aegilops bicornis. Next base: position 239,322,018 of record CM038672.1, read on the forward strand.
GAAGCGAGAGGCTGCGCCGCAGGACTTGAAGAGATATCATCCTCCACTCCAACACTTGTCGCACCTAGGCCACAAGAGAAGTTGCTGCTATATATAGCGGCAACCAATCAAGTGGTTAGTGCTGCGTTAGTAGCGGAGAGGGAGGCGGATGATGAGCTAGCAACCACGGCAGACACATCCAGCGACAAGCAGGGGGCTTCACGGCAAGCTCTGGGTCCCGACAAGGACGAATCTGCTTGGCAGACGCATGACAAGATGCGAAAAGGATGGTGCAGCGCCCAGTTTACTTTTGTCGGTTCCCTTCTGCAGGGGCTAGGTCAAGGTACTCTGGTGTGCAGAAATTGCTTTTCGGCCTCCTCATGGCCTCGAGAAAGCTGCGCCATTACTTTCAGGCACATGAGATCACAGTTGTCACTCGCTTTCCGCTGAAGAGGATACTGCAAAATCCAGAGGCAACAGGCAGGATTGTCGAGTGGGCGCTGGAACTGTCAAGCTTTGGCCTCAAGTTTGAGAGCACTTCAACTATCCAAAGCAGGGCATTGGCGGAGTTCATAGCAGAATGGAGACCAACGCCAGATGAAGAAATTCCAGAAACGAGCATCCCCGTCAAGGAAACAAGCAAAGAGTGGCTGATGTACTTTGATGGTGCCTTCTCACGCAAGGCGCCGGTGCGGCGTTGCTTGTCACACCCACCGGAGAGCACCTCAAGCACGTAGTCGGATGCACTTTCCCAAGGAGCAAGCAACAAACAATACTGCAGAGTATGAAGGTTTGCTTGCCGGTCTCGAGATCGCATGATGGACCTTGGGATCAAGAAGCTCATTGTCGTGGGTGACTCACAACTTGTTATCCGCCAAGTGAACAAAATTTATCGAGTCCGTTGATGGAAGCTTATGTTGATGAAGTGAGGAAGCTAGAAGACCACTTTGACGGCCTGCAAATGGAATATATTCCGAGAGCTCGTAAGCGACATTGCCGATGGCTCACAAAGTGCGCCAAGACTTAAGTTACCTGTGGAACCAGGGATTTTTGTGCTCAAGCTGACTCAACCGTCTATAACACCACCGACTGGACAGAGCAAGAAGAGAAGGTTGATCTCTGGTGACTACTTTCCGGCAGAGCTTCCCGAAACCGCCGCCAAGAAGGTCCCCAAGATCGACACCAACAGTGCTGAGGGGCAGTCTGCTCCGACAAGCCCCAGGGTTTGTTTCGTTGAAGCAGATGCTCCCGACAAGTTTTGCTCCGGCAAGCTTGCCGGGGAACGTCAAGCTCTGGCTGAGCCGCAGGTTCTTGCCGTGGAAGCCGATGTTCCCACAGCAGCATATGTGCCTTTAGTCCTTGTTGTCGAGCCGCAAGCTCCAGCATGGGCGCAGCAGTTTGTCCATTTCCTTCAGACAGGAGAACTTCCCGAAGAGCAAGAAGAAGCGGAAAGAGTAGCCCGGCAGTCAAGTATGTACCAGTTTGTCGACAGCACACTGTACAGAAGAAGACTCAACGGTGTGAAATTGTAGTGTATTCACCGGGAAGACGGACAAAAGCTGTTGGCAGATACATGGAGGCATATGTGGTCACCACATTGGCGCCAGAGCACTTGCCGCAAAGCGTTAAGCAAGGTTTCTTTTGGCCGACAGCCCTCCGGATGCAACTGCACAAGTAACCAAGTGTGAAGCGTGCGGTTCCATTCCAAGCAGATACACCAGCCAGCTCAAGCTCTCCAGACGATCCCTTTATCCCGGCCATTTTCGTCCGGGGCTTCGACATCTCGGCCCCTTCCCCGAAGTTGTCGGGGCTTTGAGTACTTATGCGTTGTAATCGACAAGTTCACAAAGTGGCCGGAAGTGGAAGCAGTGAGGAAGGTGACAGCGACAGCGATCAAGTTCTTGAGTTGATTGTTTGCCGCTTCGTAATCCCTAACAGGATCATCACCGACAACGGCACACAGTTCACAAGCCGCACCTTCATGCAAGACGTCCAAGATCTTGGCGCCAAGGTCTCGCTTCGCTTGCTCATCCGAAAAGCAATGGTCAAGCGGAGAGGGCAAATCTTTGAAGTGCTGCGCGGGCTCAAGACCAGAACTTTCGACGGTGCTGCACAAGTGCGGAAGAAACTGGATTGAGGAGCTGCCGGTGGTTCTTTGGTCGATCAGGACGACGCCAAATCGAGCCACTGGTCAGACACCTTTCGCTCTAGTCTATGGAGCAGAGGCAGTTCTCACCACGGAACTCGTATACAGATCGCCTCGAGTGCTCGCTTATGATGAGCTTGAGCAAGAGCAGCTGCGACAAGATGACGCGCTGCTCCTTGAGGAAGATCGTCTTCAGGCTGTCACGAGCTGCTCGGTACCAGCAAGCTTTGCGCCGCTACCATAGCCGCAAAGTCAATGCCAGAAGTCTTGAGGAAGGCGACCTTGTTCTTCGGCGCGTTCAGTCCGCCAAGAATTCCAACAAGTTGACACCAAAGTGGGAAGGCCCTTATCGGGTGAAAGGAGTCACTAGGCCTGGCGCTGTCCGCCTTGAGACCGAAGATGGCATTCCGGTGAGCAACTCCTGGAATATTGAGCATCTTCGTAAGTTTTACTCAGAGGCGCGGTTGTTGGAACCTGTTCCGCCACCACCTTTTGTACAAGCCTTGCCGCTGATGCATGTAATCCTTTGTACAAAGCCGGGCGCAGACCCGATGCATCAAGAAGCTAGCGTGCTTCGCACACCTTGTCAATTTCATGCTTTTTACTCCTATTTTTGCATGCGCTGTCTGACACTTTGTGCAGCACCTACCCCTGGTAAGTGATAACGAGCCACGAGGCTCCATATCTTTATTTTCTCTTTTTTCTCTTTCTCAAAGAAAGGAAGGTTCCCTCGCACACAAGTTTGCCGGGGGGAAGGAGAATATAATGGTGTGGACCAAGCGTCGCTCAAGGAAGTCTAGCCTTACCGGAAGCAAACGACGTAAAAGCTAAGTTGCCAAAGTTTGAGCAATCAGTTTTAAATTTTTAAGTTATTTTCCTTGAACGACCGAACTTTGTATGGAAAACACATGCGCAGAGGAACCAATTCGTAGCTAGTTGCGCCTTACTTTGTTTCGAGTCCGCTCAACAACTTAAGTGAGCTGCGACTAGTTGCGACAAGGTTGCTTCTCGAAGCGGCACCGCCAAAGAGGTTGCCGACGTTCAAGACTTTTCGGCTTGCTCAGTGCCTACCGACAAGTCCCCTAAAAGCGTAAGGCAAAAACATACAAAGGAAGGAATCAAGTAAAGGAAATAGCTTAGCAATTGATATCCAAAATAAAGTTATATTACAATATAGCCTGCCGCAGCTCTAATGGATTGTTCCTATGACATGACTAGCAGCGGCAAGAGCGAGAGAAAATGGGCGGCCTAATCTACGCGACCACCCTCAACCCTCTTGATTCCGCTCACCCTGTCCACAATGGGTGCGACAAGGGTCTTGAGCGCCTCCACATCAGCATCCGGCGGCAGGGACTTGAGGACGTTGGTGAGGTTGAGGCCTGGGTTGCGGAAGGCCACCTTCATCAGCACCTTTTGGAGGGCTCCCGCGCAGATCTGGCGCGACTCCTCGGCCAGCTGTTTTGAGACCTCTTCCCGGAGTCGCTGGAGGCCCGTCACCACGTCCTTGAAGAATAAGCTAAGCTTGGCGCTGGGTTGGAGGTGCTCGTCGGAGGAGTATCCAAGATCCACCATCCCAGCCCATCAGCTCGGCTGTGGATGGCGGCAACAAGATATCCACGAGACCTTCGGTCGATGCTCCACACTCTCCCTCAAGGCACCTGGGCGGCAACAAGATTCGCCCAGCTCCTCGTCGGCCTTGATCTTCTCCTTCAAGGCCACCTCCCTCTCCTTGGCGCCTGGCCCAGTCTGAGTCAAAGTGGTTAGCTTCAACTCAAGATCTGCATTGGAGTCCTCGGCGGTGCTTGAGCTTCTTGCTCCTCTCGGCGAGACGGCCCTGCAGCTCGCCAAGAGTGTAGGCGTCCTTCTCGTGCTCGTGCTTGAGTGCAGCCAGCTCCTCGCCGCTCTTCTTGAGGCTGGCCTCCAATTGCGCCACCTTCGTCTCCAGCTCCTTCTTGGCGGCCTCGGCGTCAGCAGCGTCCTTTGCCTCCTTGAGAGCCCCGCCAAATGTTTCCTCGTGCATGGAGAGATCCTCCTCGTGGCTGTCCAGGTTGACCTTCACGCTGCAGCTCGCCTTCTGCAGACAGCTTCTCGGCGGCAAGTCAGCTGTTCCTCCTCAGCTGCAGCCTTCTCGAGGATGAAGGCCTTGCGCTCCTGGCGAGTTGCTCCCGCTCCTCCGCCAAGGACCGGAGAGCTTCCTGGTTGCGGCCCCGGAGCTCCTCCGCGCGCTTCTCGATGTCTGCTCCCGCCTTCACGACAAGCGCCTCCCGGGATGCCAGTTTGGCTTGTCGGGCGCGGTAGAGCGACAGCAGCTTCCGCAGCAGCTGCTCCTCCTCAGGCTCGCCGCTGCTGCTGCTTGGCGCGTCAACTAGCGTCAGCCCAGCGGAGGCGAGCAGCTCTTCATCGAAGGTTTCTCCTTCGGCCGGCGCCCTGGAACTCGACTCCCATGGGAGCTTGATGAAGACGCCGTCGCCGGCCTTCAAGTAGGCGCCGGGCTGGGGCTCTTGAACTGATGCTGCGGCAGCAGCGGAGGGATCGGCGGTCGGTGTAGCGCTGGCGCTCCTGCGGCCTCGGTCGTCGGTCGATCGCCAGACCCTCGCCCGGCTTCTGCGGCGGCAGCCAGTGGCCTCTTCGCCGCAGGCTCGTCGGCCGGCTTCTTCCTCCACGGGCGGCGGCCGTCGGTATAGCGCCAAGACGTCCTCCTCACGGCGACCTCGGTCTCCATTGGCTCTGTGGCGACGGACGAAGAAAGTCAAGCAAATATTCAAGACAAAATCAGAAGAAGAAAAACACAAGGGAAGTACTCAGCAAGAAGGTTCTTGGCGCCGGGGCTGCGGTCATGGTCTCCGCCGCCAAGGGATCGCTGGTGCCGTCCCTTGGCCGAGAGCTGCCCCTTGCGGAGAAGGCTCCTTGCGGAGAAGGCTCCCTTGCCGGGAACGCTCCTTGCCGGGAATCCACCCTTGGCGGCGTAGTCGAGCGAAGGAGGCTGCTCTGCTCCTACACAAGTCAACGGTCGATGTCGGCAAAGGAAAGCACCCATGCACGCCTAATGTAAAGAAGTAGACCATATACTTATTTGGGGGCTGCGCTGGGGGCTGCTTTGAAGGAGAGTTTCCTCATCCGGCAAGGTTGTCTCGGACGCGCCTCCTGCCGTCACAGTAGGTTCGTCCTCGACGACAATCACTGGGGTCTTGGCCCTCTTCGACATCCTTCCGGGCGGCGTCACGAAAAGGAATGGATTCAGAGTAAAGCAGATCGAGATACAAGACAAAGCAACAAATCGAAGAATTACAAGTACAACAAGGAATCTTACTCTTCCTCTTCCTCGCCGGAGCTGAGCGGAGAGGTCGACTGGCCCGCCTTGCCCGACGAGGCGGAGGAGTGGGCTCCCTTGGACGCTTGGCGGGAGCGGGACCGGTGGCCTGCGAGGGCCCCGCCCCAGCTGCCGCAGCGGTGTGAGGTGCTCCCGCGGCAACAGTGCTTGCCGCGGTGGAGCGCGTCCCGCGGCGCTGCGGCTGTTGGCCCGTCTGCCGCCCCGCTGCGTCTCCGGCCCTACGAAGACGCCTTCTTGGTGGAGCCGGTGGCTCCGCTCGCGGCAAGCTAATTGGAGGTGGAGAGGATGCGCCCTCGGCGGGCTCGCTCGACTTCGGCTTCGAGCTCGGCAAGCTCTTCCTCGCCGACGAACTCCTTTCGCTCGACAAGGCTTGCCGCCTCGGCTGCCTCTGCCTCCTCCACGGTGAAGCCAAACTTCGCCCGCGGCAGCCTCTGCCGCCTCTTCTAGCTCGGTGGCGCGCGCTGCATCTAGTGCGTCGATGGTGTCGCGGGTGAGGCCCCTCTGCTCATTGGGGCAGACCGGCATCTCCACTAGATTGTTGAAGAACTGCCGCACGACGTCATCTGCCGGCTCTTGCCAAGTGGGGACAATTCCATGGGAGTCACACAACGGCATCATTGCACGGATGCGGTCGAGCGACGAGTTGTTGCACAGCGGAACGACGCCCCTCGGCAGCCTAAACATCTCCGGATGATCAGGATCAGGCTTGAACAGCTCTAAGAGCATTGCGTCAAGCTCCAAGATCTGTAAAGTTGAAGTTGAGGCCTGGGCGCAGCCTCATGATGTCTGCGGCGTTCTGAAATTCCAGGCAGGTCTCCTTCTCTCCTGCAAGAAGCGTCTTGTGGCGAAGAAAGTCCGCGCCAACAGTGCCTCAAGTGAGTCCGGCAAGTCTGAGGCGGAGGATTCGGTAATGCTGCGATCTTCAACCTAGCATCCTCCAGGGGCCAGATTGCTCCAATAATTGCAGCGTACTCTGGGGTTTGGTATTTGGCGGTAAAAGGCTGCGGGTTCTCCTCAACAATCCAGCACCAATCTGCCCTCCACTCCTCCCATTTGCTACGGAGCTCTCCATCCAGATAGGCCTCCTTCTTGCCGACCCTGGAGACCCAAGCAATTCCTCCGGCAAGGGGCTCTCCTCTCTCGGCTCGGGGCAAAAAGAAGTGACGGAAAAGAGCTACATTTGGGTGGACTCCGACAAAGTTTTCGCAGAGATGTGCGAAAACCGCCATGGTCAGAACGGCGTTGGGGGTGAAATCAAGGAGGCGGAACCCGTAGGTGTTCATAATGTCGCAAAAGAACTCAGAGAAGGGCGGGCAGAGCCGAAGTAGAAGAGCGCGAAGAAGGGATACCCGTCGGGGCCAGTTCTGCAGCGGCGGGAGTACTGCCGTGCGGCGGATGCATCGCGTCTCCGTCGACGAGAATAGGTAGTAGTTCTCCCTCGGCTCCCTCGCGGCGAGCTGAGGGGAAGACAACCGCTCCTTCCGCCGCAAGCGTCAAGGCGCCTCGGCCGACTTCACGGTCTTCCCTTGTCGGCTTCGGGCCCATTATGGAGGCGGTGGAGGAGATCGGCGGTGTTGAGTGTCTTTGGCGGCGATGGGGGGCGGAGCGCTGCTCTCTTTTCAGCCTTGAGAAGAAGGGGGGAGCAGTGGTGGTTTTTCGATGGGACAGCAACTGGCAAGGTAGGCGACGTACCCCTGTTTCCCCTGCTTATAAAGAGGGAGGGGGCGGACGTTCTGATTTCCCGAATAAAGAAACCCCCACGACCTCGCCCACGATCTCACACACGACGCCACGTTCGATGCGTGCCGTTCGTGGGGGGCGTGGTGGGTCCGGGGTGAGTTATGGTGTGACCCGGGCCGCGTGTGCCCGTGCCTGTTTGGGCCTAGCCCAACAGCGCTTCGGCACCGTGTGGCCCAGCCCGGGGCTCTGTCGGTGTACTAGAGTAGGGTACCCTAGTATCCCGAACTTGTGCACGGGCAGTTGCAGCCCTCATGACAAGGCTTACCGGGTGACCGCCAAGGTCCTCCGTGGTTCCTTTGGAGCCATTCAAGAACAAAGTATTCAAGCCAGGGAGACAAGACCCCGGCAAGAGGAGCTTGCCGGGAATGTCACCCAAGGCACATAGGAGACAAGGCCCCGGCAAGAGGAGCTTGCCGAGAAGGCCACCCCAGGCACTTACAAGACAAGACCCCGACAAGAGGAGCTTGCCGGGAAGGCCCGGTGAGCGACAAGCTTCCTGGCGCGACAAGATAACAACCGCGGCAAGGCGCTTGCCGCGGCAGACCACCTCTCTGTACCTATGCTCCAGCGCATCCACTAACGTGTCGCCCTGGGGCCTTTCCAGGCGCGCGTGGCGAGAGGTCAGCCAGCGGTGATGCGGTGGCAAGCGATCTTGACAAGTTTGCCATTGTGGCGAACGGTGGCGCCCCTGACGGTCCCTGGTTGCACTGTTAGGGCGACTAGATGGGCATTTAATGCCTTTGTCCCCTGCCGTCAGGGTTAGGTATATTACACTGTACACTGTACAATTAGGTGTACCAACCACTAGTTTTACATTTGTACCCCCGTCTACGTTGCCACCTGTCGGAGCCCCTTTGAGCATATAAAAGGAGGCCCATGCGCAACGTAGAAAGGGTTGGTTGGTCGATCAGTTCCCTCCAGGCTCAGTCTCGTTAGCAGCTCGTCTGTACTGTAGCTCTCGAGCGCTCCTGAGCAAGAACGCAATACACCTAGACATGCAGCAGTAGGAGTATTATCTCTCCAGAGAGCTCCGAGCTGGGTAAAACCTCTCGCGTGCTTCGCCTCGATCTGCTCTTCGTGCGACCTCCGCTCCCCGCCGAACCGAAAGGGGCTCGGTCCGCCGGCCCCATAGGTGTTCGTGGGCCAGATCAGCCTGCCCCGACACCCTTATAGATTTACTTCATTTTCAGATTGGCGTCAAAGAAAACTCTGTGTGTTATGTCCTGCTCCTGCCGTGCCGTCATCCACCCCACCTGAGGTGCACCATCGACAGAAGCATTCACTGCAGCAGAGATCCCCCCTGCAGACTTTCTTTCGCCGCCTCAGATCATCTTCCCCGTTGCCGGCAGCCACGCCAACTGCAATACCATCATCGACCGAGCAGATGAACTTGAGGACTACACAGTTCCGGAAGAGAGGTCGCAGTCTTTCGTGCTTGCTTACGTTATACATCGGTTATTATTACCTGCTAATTTATCGTTCAATATTGAGTTTTGAATTGCCCATGGGTCTCATATCGAGCCAGCAACGAATAGTATCTGTCTACTATCTGGTTCATGTTGGGTGGGCAACAAACAATAGATGATCCATTGTCTATCTTTTTAAACTGAAGCTATAATCTACCTGCTATCATTAGTTTTGGATCCATCCACTCGTTTGAACCATCGGCCTTGATTTTTGCATGCACCCCTTAGGCCTTACAAAATCTAAATATTTTTTTTATTATGCATGTCAGATATTGTACACAATCGTACTGAACATGTAGAGAAAAGGAGAAGACCGTTGCGTGCAAATATAATGTCATGCAGACGCTGCTCCATGGTGGGCGAAGAGGGCCCCCCTCTCTTGCATTTCCGGATTGTATTCCAGAGGAAGATAACTGTTCAGATGGAGATTTAGAAGGAGCCGACCATGCCTGTTTACCACCTGAGGTGTTTGCTCTAACCTCGCATGCTGGTGTTGGTCATATCATGCATATGGCGCCTTGCATTGCTTACATTATACATCTTGTATGTCATCAGCTTAGTTTAGATTTGCTTTGTGTGAACGCCACCTGTTTGGTTTCTATATCATACTCCCACCATTCCTAAATATTTGTCTTTTTAGAGATTTCAACAAGTGACTACATACGGAACAAAATGAGTGAATCTACACTCTAAAATATGTCTATATACATCCGTATGTGGTAGTCCATTTGAAATCTCTAAAAGACAAATATTTAGGAATGGAGGAATATATAGGAATTATGCAATGCCATCTTCTTTAGTAGGCATCATATCGTGAATCATGCAATGCCATCCTGTTTAGCCAGTCATCGTATATGTGAATTGTATCATGCCATATTTTTTTCCATAATGTATTCCATTTGTCAACAATGTTTGTACATTCATCTACTCTTCCTGTGCATCAGCCATTTGAGTCGGTCATCGGAAAATCTGGAGTGAAAACAAGGTCTTCTGAGCAGTCAGTGCTACATGTCGATGCCGATTTCTTGCTGGTTACAGATAGCTCCTCAGAGAGGATTCAGAGAGAGATGACGGTCGTATTCCCCGAGGTGCATGCTCTAACTTGGCTGGGTTATATTGCTCATATCATGCATCTGGTGTCTTGCATTGTCATGCCATCTTCTTAGATTAGACATGCTTTGTGTGAATGCCTCCTGTTTGCTTTCTATATCAGATATGTGAATTATGCAATGCCATGTGTTTCAGCCAGTTATCATATATGTGAGTTATGCACCACCATGGAGCCAGGCATCATATATGTGAATTATCTCATGCCATCTTTTTTTTCATTACATATTCCATTTGTCGACAATCTGTGTATATTGAACTACTCTTCATGTGTATCAGCCATTTGAGCCGGTTATGGAAAAATCTGGAGTGAAAACAAGGTCTTCAGAGCAGGCAATGGACCTGTTGAAGCATATATCTCGATGGTTGCTGAGGAGCTCCTCAGAGGAGGATTCAGAGACAGATGACCAGTCCTATATCCCACCTGAGGTGTATGCTCTAAGTTGCAATGTTTATATTTCTCATATGATGCATATGGTGTCTTGCATTGTTTAGTTTAGACATCATATGCACCATATTGAATTCTATCTGCTTAGTTTAGAGATCATACATGCGAGTGCCAACTGCTTAGTATATGAATCAATTATGTCAATTATATCATGCCATCCTGTATACTTAGACAACATGTATGTGAATTATTTCATCCCAACCTATTTTAGAAAGACATCATATAGTTTTGTCATGTCATCCTGTTTAGGTACTCGTCATATGTTGAATTATGCCATTATATCCTGCTAAGTTATCCATCATATATCTAAAACTGTGTCATGCTATCCTGTTTAGTTAGGCATCATATATGTGAAATTGTGTCATGCTGTCCTGTTTGGTTAGACAACATATATGTGAATTACCACATATGTCTATCATACAATGTCTGTATGTTCAATTTCTGTTCTTGTTTATCAGCCATTTGAATTGGAGGGGGTGATGGCAGTATCTAAGGGAGCAAAAACCCGTTCTTCACAAAAGACAAGCTACCCGTCGATGCAGATAGAACCATGGTTGTATTGGCCCACAAACTAGCCCCACCACACATAATCGAGACTCTTCCAGATTGCACACTTACACCGTTGGGCAGAGAACCAGCTACAACCCATCTAACCGCAACCCCAGCGGATAGTAACCCACTTATAGTCGACAAAGCACCATGTCCACCATAGAGTACCCCCACACGAGCAGTTTGTAAAGCTACTGCAGTGCCCAAAGCACGAAGACCACCACAGCTAACCCAAACTCCACGTTTAAAGCAGAAGAGCAAATTTTCTCAGGTCAGATTCCGTAGCTATGGTCCATACTCCTTTGATGTTGCATCACTGTATTTACTCATACCAACTACTTTCGAATTTGAAGGATCCAATTGAAACTCCAATGGCGCAACAGGTATGTTTTAAACCTATTTCTTTAACTGGATTGCTTTTCTAACTTCTTGCTCTATGTTGATTTCAGTTTAAGTTGTATAAACAGTTATGTTCTCATGTGATGCACATTAAAAGTGCTGCCAATGCTGTGTAGTTTCTCACACTTATATTCTGTCTATCTTTGTTGTGTCTTAAAAAATATATGAGTTGAACTGTGTCTCTATCTTGATTAGGGAACATAAACTAGAATGATATGGACAATACAGTGACCATAGTACATAGATATATGTTTGTTTCATGTTGTTATCTTGTCCACCTTACTACTGAACCGGTTTACCAAAATGAGTTTGGTATACTACAAGCTAAACCTGTGATGTCTCTTCTTGTTTCTCTTGTAGTATGCAAACAGAATATTGGAGAAGAGCACCCCACTATGCAATGGTAGAGAAAGTAATGCAGATAAGGTTCAAGATAGTGAGACAACCTGTTGGTCTCCAAGAAAGGTGAAAAACAATCTTGTAGGCGGTGAGAAAACCCCACGATCCTGCGTTGATGTAGTGTTCGAATTCTTGCCGGGACCATTTGTCACAATCTCTTGAACTTCGCTGCCTGAATCACTTGGCTTCTTGATCCTCAGCTACAAGGTGAAAGGCATCGATCGGCTGTCTTTGCGGCAAGAAGTCAAGGACTGAGGAAGTCCTGCGAGAATTCAGATCGTACTTTCTTGTGAAACGAATATTTGGAGGATTTAAGCGCCAAACAAGAGAAAGTTAATAAGCTTTCTAAGCATCTTGCCCGACATTATGGGTACCCAGGATATTGTTTCTTGAACTCTTGAAGTGGTTTCGATTCTGGACTTGTTTTCTTTGTGGCGTTTATATGCTTTGTGTTCCCTATATTTGCACTAGTGGCGAACTTTGATGCCCGATGGATGTAATATGTGTAATAGCCGTGATAGCCTAGCATAAGTTGCTTGCTTATTTATTTCCTTGTTGTCTTGTTTATTTGTTTGCTTGTAGTCAGTGCAGTTCTTTTTTCGCGGTTTGGTAGTGGCTGCAATAACCTATTTTTTAAAACTAGGCCACAATAACCATGGGCTAATATTTACTGTAGTGACACTGGGCCCACTACGGGCCGTAGAAACAGTGGGCCTTCTATGGGCTGTAGAAACAGTAGGCCTTCTACGGGCCATAGAAACATTGGGCCTTCTATGGGCTGTAGAAACAGTAGGCCTTCTACGGGCCATAGAAACATTGGGCCTTCTACGGGCCGTAGAAACAATGCGCCTTCTATGAGTCGTATCATCAATGGGCCTTATACAGGCCGTATGATCGATTGGCCAAACATGGGCCAATAACAGGCCGCATTATGGCCGTAAATGGGCTAGAGTTGGAATCGCCCGTTCATGGGCCGACCATAACGGGCCATCGTTAATAGGCCGTATTTGATGACGCTATGAAAAGCATTAGCGTATTAACGGACCACAAACGGGCCGACTGTAACCATGGGCTAAATTTGGCCCATAAGCAGAAAATGACAGTAACGGGCCGTAAGTAAACAAATGCTGGAAATGAGCCCAAGAATAAATGGGCACTGAGAAGGCCGAAAGATAACATGAGCTGGAAACGGACCAACTGAATAACGGGCCCTTAATGGGTATAAAGTGATACACTATTAATTACGGGCCAGTTTCACCACGAGCCGTTAATGGGTGTAAAGTGATACACTGTTCATTGCGGGCCAGTTTCACCACGGGTCGTTAATAGGCCAAGAGTTACATAGGGCCTCATATGGGCCGAAAGACGTCATGGGCCATACATGGGCCAGAAGTGAAAATGGGCTGGAATCATATTGGATGGCCCAGATGACGCAACTGGGCCTAATTCGGATATGGCGTAATGGGCCTTGGGTTAGCGGGCTGTAAATGGGCTATATGCGAACATGCCGTTAACAGGCTTTCCATGGGCCGGCCCGCCACCTTTTGACCAAGTCAAACGGGCCGGCCTTTAAACAGGAATGAGCCTCTGTTGGGCCATGCCACGTGTCGACGTATCATAGGCGTATACATCCAATGAGTGGATGACATCTGTCCCAACGATGAGCCGACACATGTTTCCTCCAGCCAATGATGATTTTACACGTGGAAAATCCCCATTGGTCGGGGCTGTTAACGGGTTATCGGATCCAAAACCCGACCCGATAGCTTAACGGTGCTCCGTTACGGTGAATGCCACGTGTCGGTCACCCTTGACGAAAGCACTTCTGTGACGCGCGATTTATCGTCATGGAAGTAGACACTTCCGTGATGATAATTTTGGTAATGTTATGGAACACTTCTACGACAGCACAGGTATGACTATATTGATTCTATCATAAATTTGTCATGGATGTACATGCATGACAAAAAACGCGACCTACTGTGACAAACACGTATCATCACAGAAGTTATTTTTTTTGTAGTGTAAGCTATGACTCTGCCCTCTTGCATCAGAACACTTCCTAGTCCGGTTCTCGACGCATCACAATATATCACAAATTCCTTGTGAATATCAGGTGTGGCCAGTACTAGGGCGGTGGTTAATCTCTTCTTCAGCTCTTGGAAGCTTTCTTCGCACTTTGGTGTCCATTCAAACTTCTTGTCCTTCTTCAGGAGCTGGGTCATAGGTCGTTCAATGCTTGAGAATCCTTCAACGAACTTGTGGTAATATCCCGCGAGTCCGAGGAAACTTCTGACTTCCTTCACATTGCTCGGGGTTTGCCGTTCAGCACGGCCTGGATCTTCATGGGATCCACTGACAACCCTTCGACATTCAGTATATGACCCAGGAATCCAACCTCATGTAGCCAAAATTCGCACTTGCTGAACTTGCCATACAGTTGGTGCTCTCGAAGCTTGTCTAGGACCATCCTCAAGTGTTGCTCGTGCTCTTCTTCCGTCTTCGAGAAGACAAGAATGTCATCAATGAAGACGACAACTAACTTGTCAAAATATTCCATGAAGACCTTATTCATGAGATACATGAAGTAAGCTGGGGCATTGGTCAATCCAAAGGACATGACCGTGCACTCATACATGCCGTATCTGGTTACAAATGTCGTCTTTGGAATATCCCGGGGTCTAATTTTTAGCTGGTAGTACCCAGATCTGAGGTCGATCTTGGAGAACACCTTGGTCCCATTGATTTGATCAAACAGATCTTCAATCTTGGGAAGTGGGTACTTGTTCTTGATTGTAAGTTCATTGAGGGAGCAATAGTCAATGCACAAGCGGATGGTACCGTCCTTCTTTACCACAAACAGAACAGGTGATCCCCAAGGGGAGGCACTAGGGCGGATAAATCCCTTCCTCAACTGCTCTTCCAGTTGCTTCTTCAACTCTGCTAACTCTTCCGGTCCCATTCTATAAGGCTTCTTATAGATGGGTCCTGCTCCGGACATGAGCTCGATGACTAACTCAATGTCTCGATCAGGAGGCATTCCTGGTAGCTCATCAGGAAAGACATCAAGGTATTCGCATACTACCGACACTTGCTCCAATCCAACTTCAGTCAGGCAGTTGACTTGGTTGGCTTGAGCAGAGGAGGGGTTGGAGGAAAATTTAACTTCGACTCCTTGGTCATTGGTCACAATGACAGTTCGGTTGGCACAATCTAACAAGCCTTGGTTCTTGCTGAGCCAATCCATTCCCAAGATCACGTCCAAGCCTTGTGATCTCAGGATGATAAGGTCTGCTAGGAAATCTACCCCGTTAATGACAATTTCGACTCCTTTACATCCTATCTTGGCTCTCATCTCTGCTCCGGGGGTTTGCACCACCATAGGGTTATTCAGGGGTGTAGGGGTCATGCCACTTTTTAATGCAAACCTTTGGGTGACAAAATAATGCGTGGTTCCAGAATCAAACAAAACAGTGGCGGGTGCTGAGTTGACAAGGCATTACCCGGCCTGACGTCCGGTCTACAGGCTTCTATACGAAGTGACATGGTTCACACGACCCTTGCCATGGTTAGGTGGGTTGCGGGGAGCTTGGTTCCTTGGTGGCATTCCGTGGCCTTGTCCTGGGTTCTGCGCGTTGGGGCGCGGAGCATTGGGCTTCTTGTTGGGGCACACCCTTGAGATGTGTCCTGCCTGACCACACAAAAAGCAAGTGACTTGGTTTGGGTTGTTGATCTTGTTGCCTCCACTGTTATTGGGGTTCTTGGAAGCTGGCCTGGGGTTGGCATACTGCTGAGGCTGATAGTTGGTGTGGGGCACAAGAGCTCTTGGTTTCTGATAGGTTGGCCTGACAGGGCTGGCTGCCATTGGCGAGGCTTCTGGTTGCTGGAGCTACCCTTGCTGATCATCTTGCGCTTACGGGAACCATCCAAAGCACGTCGCTTATCTTCAAGCATGAGTGCCTTGTTCACCAGGTCAGGAAAGGTTGGGCAGTCACACACAACAAGCGAGTACTGCAGAGTCTGGTTAAGGCCTTCCATGAAGCGCTCTCTTTTGGCAGCATCAGTGCTGACATCCTCAGGAGCATACCTTGACAGAACACTGAACTTCTGCATGTACTCCTTGACAGTGCTACTACCCGCTTGAGCCGGAACTCACGCTTCTTGATGGCCATAATTCCAGAAGGAATGTGGGCCTTGCGGAATTCTGCCTTGAAGTCATTCCAAGTGATGTTTTGCCCCGCATGCATGACCTTGAATCCATCCCACCAAGCTCTGGCCGTTCCCCCGAGATAGTGGGCAGCATAAGCCACCCTCTCACGATGTTCAGTGCAGCCAACTAGTTCGAACAGATCCCCAATGGTGCGGACCTAGTCGTCTGCATCCAGCGGTTCAGCAGTCTCGATGAAGGTGGGTGGTGCATGCTTCTTGAATTCTGCCAACGTGGAACGTCCATTGCTGTTCCCCGCCGGCTGGCGGTTGATAGCTTGAGCAATCATCTGGAGGGTTGTAGTGTTGGCTTGGCGTTCCTCTCGGAAGGCTTGGAGGAGCTGGGCCATGTCCATGTTTGGAGGTGTTGGCGGTGGTGGAGCTTGTCCTTGTGTTTGGCCCTGATTGGCTCCTGCTCCGGCTTCTTGCTGCTGGGTAGAGGTACCAATACGTGTTACAACAGGCATCATGTTGGAGCGGTCAAGGGCTCATGATTGGGGAAAAAATGAGGGAAGGCAATATAAAGGGAATGCCTAGTAAGGGGGTCGGTATGACACTAATTGTTTTCATGCTAGGGCCAAAGGCCAAACTCATTCAGTAAAATCCAAATGGGTGATGTAGTTGTTTACAAGTTCCCGAAAGGGAAAGTACAACTTCCATCAAAACAAGTCGAAGGCAAACACAACACAACATGGTTTCATCTGAACCATTACATGGACTCGACTTTGCATAAGGGGTACACGACCTATCTTACCTTAAGGGTTACGGACTGGACTATCCTACTCCTGAACGGTATCTAAGTGGTGGAATTCTCGGTCGCGTATTCCGGCTCCTCTAGGTCTTCCTCTTCATCTTCATCCGTCTCAGTTTCTTCGTCACTAGAGGGAGTGGGGGAGTGGAGGAGCTGAACATGGCGCTGCTTCGCCGGTGGAACTGTGAAGAGGTTGCGATACTCCTTCGCCGTCATACGGCGTGGCTGAGATGATCCCTTGGCATGCGTGACCTACGGGGGTCGCCCGCCTCGATAGGCAACAACGGGTTGTCCAAGGGGTGCACCATCCTTCTTGATGATGTCCGCCTTTGTATGAGCTAGGCGGAGGAGTTCCTTGGTCTCGTGGAGTTCCTTCCGAAGCTCCATCGACTCCGAGGCCAGGTGCTGTGCCAGGATGTCGGCACACAAGCTGAAGTAGGTCTGGAAACGGAGGGAAAGTCCTTCGTCCATGGGTGGAAATGGTGCGCTGCTCTTGTCATCACCCTCCTTACGATAAGGCAGGTAATGAGTGGCTGGCTCACTTGCCATCTCTGGCAGAAGATCTCGAAGGCGAGTCAGCGCCTTGAGGGCAGCAGTCTCAACGGCGAGAAGCAGGGTCGCCATCTGGGGTCCCTCAAAGAACCAGCTCGTTGGGGAGTCGTTCGCCCTCACGACTACATCCACGTGATACTCCTTCTTAGTGTTGTTGATCCAGTGCTCGTCGTAGGAGAAGGTGGGGGCTTGAGTGAACTGGCACTTCTTGAGGCTGTCCTCGAGAAGCACGGGAAACCCGGTGGTCAGGAAGTCCTCGGGTAGGATGGCCATCTACAAAAGTGGAAGGGGAAGGGTCAATAGAGGAAATGTGACCTATGTTTGGGACATTTTCAGAAAACATAGGTATATAGGCAATTTTTGTAGATAGTCTCACTCTAACTAACGTCCATGCTAACTAAGGCTTCCTACAGTCAGGATGGCTCTGATACCAGCTCTGTGGGGACCCCGACTCATAAGTCGAGATCACCGAATGCACGTGTACAGTGATCCCATAGATCAATGCTCACTGAACACACAGAAGCTGAATAACAAGAGTCTTACATCCATACATACCGTCTTACACGATTATGACCATTATGGTCAAGTCTTACATTGATAAAGCCTTAAGGGCTGAACATCAAATGAAACACAAGCAGCGATCTTCGTTGATAGGAGAACCCATGCCATCTGCCTTAACCTACAGGCATTCTGACTGGAAAGCGTCCTAGTTCGCGTGTTCGTCACCAAAGAACTCTTCCTCGAACTCCTGTTCTTCCATGCCTGGTCAATTAAATAACCAGTGGCAAGCCAATGAGTACTTTGAATGTACTCGCAAGCAACCCATGATTTGGTTCAAAGTAACAATGCAATTGTACAACAAGTAAGCAACCTAGCTTCGAGCTAGTTGTGATGTCCTAACAACTTGTGAGATATGCTTCAATGAACTTGGGTAACCTTGAGAACAGGTTACAGATATCAACATAAGTAGAGTTTGAATCAATGCCATGCCATTCAACATGTCAAGTCACCACCTTGACACAAGTTCCTTTCCACACACATGCATGGGGATTGTAAAATTTCTGGACATAGCTTAAGTAGCACCTCCCAACTATCCATGACCGTGGACACGGCTATTCGAATAGTTTGACACTCCGCAGAGGTTGTACACTTTACCCACAAGATCCGGGAAGCTTTCGTGTCATCCACGACCAGCAGTACCTCAAGTACTTGGGGGAAGCACCCGATCATTACCTTTCCCTAGACGACACTAACATAGGGTCCACTTGTTGATACACGGCCCTCGTGTATAAGCAAAAGATCGTGGGACTCTACCCTTTCTCACATTATCACGCATACACGAAGGGACCAACGGTGTGTCCGGTGCCCTGTGAAAACAGTCATGGCTGCCTATCCAAGCACGACCCCGTCCCGAGAGTGACCTCAAGTCACCCCCGTCACTAGCAATGTGGGCACCATGCTAGTATCAACCTAAGTAGTCAATAATGCCCTGTCCCATAAAGGGGTAGAGTGGTTGCACATGTTTGGTTGGGACGGTAATCACACATAAATCTAATCCATCATTTTACACACACACACCAAAAGCTCTCTTCGGTACACCACTTCTTCCTCAAGTGGTGACCTTAGTTCAACATCTCCCAAGGGCATTAGGGGCACGCAATGGGGTTTTTGAAAGAGTGTAACCATGAAGAGTTCATGGTACGCATGCATCATTATGCATCAACTAGTCTCTTGACAATGCAATCATGAACAAGGTAAAGTCATAAGTAGGGGTATGCATCATGTGGTGGTTCATAACAAGTTTACCACCGTCATAGTTGATCATCATGCAATCGGAAAAAGGGTACCGATGAACAAGAGGGGTGTCATGGTCAAAGGGTTGTTGCCTTGATTGGCTTGTTCTTCGAGGTCTTCAAATCCTTCTCCCCCTTCTTCTTCAGCAACTTCCTCAAATACAGGATCTAATCATCGCAAGAAAATAATGGAAAAATAAGACAATAATGAAAACAGAAAAGTCAAAGTGCTCAAAAGAATGTCAACTTATTTTTGTAAAATACTAGAAGGAAAACTAGGAAGGGGAAAATTCTTGGTTTTCGATTTGGAGTTATGGGGACAGACTAGTGTATTTTCAAAGAGAGGTTTTATCCTTCAAATTTGAATTTAAATTTGAACAGTGCAGAAAAGTGTAATGGATGGGTATGAAAGTTACATCAATAAATAGGTGGGATTATTCTGAGATTTTAGGAGTTGGAATTATTTCATTTGGATAAGTATTTTATCCTGTGGAATTTTTATAAAGCAGACGAGAAGAGAAAGAAAAGTGGCCTTTGTGCCACTTTGGGCCGAAGGCCACGGGGCAGCAGGCCCAGAGGGAAATCAGCCCGCACGAGGCTACCACGTCGAAGGCGTAAAGGCAAAGTACGCCTTCAGCCGACGGGCGAACCGGTGCGCGCGCGCGTGCGTTTTTAAACCTGACAGGTGGATCCCACCCGTCAGGGGCGTGAGGCTGACGGACAGGGCCCACAGTCGTCGTCGTCTACCTCCATCCAGAGGCGACAGCGAGCTCGCCGGCGGCTATATAGGGTACGAGAGGATGCGTGGGTGGTACCGTTGGACTCAGGGGGATGTCGCAGTTCGGGTGGTGGTGGAGATGGTCGCCGTAGCAGCCTGGTTCGCCGGTGACGAGGTCTCGCGGCAGAGGTGCTTCGGGCGTTGACGGTTCTGGCCGTTCCCGGCTGCAAAAAGAGTGGGAAAGAGAGGGGAAAGGGTCAGCGACACCATGTTGTTCTAGATCAAGGGAAAACAGGGGCGGAGGAGGCTTGTACCGCGTGGACGCCGACGAGCCGAGGTGGCGGAGCTGGAGCTCGATCTCGAGCTCAGGCGGCTCTGGAGACAATTGGATGGATCGGGTGGTAGATTAGAAGTGTGGGAGGGCGACAGGAAGCGAGAGAGAGGCTCAGGGTCGCCTTTTATAGGCTGGCCGTGGTCCACCGTAGGCGCAGCCTACGGGTGCCCGCGGGATCTGCTCGGGTGGCCGTTAGAAAGGGATTGGAGGGCTCAGGAGTGTTCGTGGGAGTGGTGTAGGGTGCCAGGGAGAGAGAGGAGGAGCGGTGCAAGCTGCGGGTGGGCCACAGGAGTGGCGCGAGCATTGGCCGAGCGGGGCGGTGCTCTGGCGCGAGCTACATGAGAGAGAGGAGGGCGCGGGAGCAAGTGGGAGACCTGCTGGCGTGGAGCGGACGTCGAGGGGCATCGACTGGTGCGCGGGGGAGACTCGAGGTGGTCGGGGGGCGCGGCGTCAATGGCCGGTTCCCTGCCAGGTGCTCCAGAGCACGACTTTGGCCGGCATCCGCGGCTTCCCCGCGCCCGTGCGCGTCCACTAGTGTCTGGAGGCTGCAGGAGGTGTGGGCAAAAGTCCTGGGGAGCCTTGGATGCTCTGAAAAGCTGAGGGTAGAGAAGGAGGCTGGGAGAGAGGGAGGGATCCACTATCCAGAGAAGAAAAATGGGGTTCTCCCCCCCTCTTCATCATTGCTTCCTCGGGCAGAAAAGCATCTAGGTGCTAGAGGGGAACTAGGAGGGGTTGTGGTAAAAACTAGAGCACATGGAGATTAGTGGAAGAGGTCCAAACAAGGTTTTTAGTTGATGTGCAGAAGGTGTTTGATATTATTTTGGGGCACTTTCACTAAGTTCCTTCTTGTGCCACTTGGCAGGGGTGTTTTTCATGACAAAATGACAGGGTAGAAGGAAGATGAGCTCACATGGAAGAGTTTGCTAATGTAACTTTGGCAAACCCTATAAATTGGCAGAAATGAACTTGTGTAGATCTAGTTGAGTAAATCACTTCTCCTTGATGTACCACTTGGTGTAGTGGCCCTTATTTGGTCCTATGAACATGCTCACAAAAGTTGGGGTCAAGGAGAGAAAGTTGGTAGTACAAAGTTGTTCAATTTTGATTCTGGACAGAGAGGGTTTTGGGGCATTTGGGTGGACCAAAATGACCTTAATTGAGATGAGGCTTTGGAATGTGATCACAATATGCATTTGTGACTTGCTGGATTTTCCTTGGATTTTTATGAAGATATTTCCTTTAGAAATATTTCAAATCCTTGAAATGTGCAGAAATGGCTTTGGGAGGTTTTGTCCAATATTTTGAACATGACCATGTGTTGAAACTCTTATATATGGACAATATATGTCCACTGAGTTTCCCTGATTTTTCTAAAATATTTTTGAAGCTTTTAAATAATTTTAACCTATTAAAGACCATTTCTGGCCTAAAGAAAAAGCCTTCAAATAAAATAGGAAAATAACTTTTTAAAATTATATTTTTGTGGTTTTTGGGAGTTCTATATCTAATAGGTTTCAAATATACTCTTTGAAATATTTTTCATATCCCAAATCAACTACTTGTAGTGCAAACCTTAATTCAGGGGTTTTTGGAAAACTAAAATTTTGAAAATACTATTTGGACACATTATTTTGTAATAATATACTATGCTGTTCCATACACATGGCATGATCATTGGGTAGAAGTTTGGGGCAAGGAGATGAAGTATATACGGTGGAGTTGTGTTGACTTTAAAGAGCACTTGAAAATCACAGAGAGAAAACCAACTCCAAATAAAAAGCCAAATAATGCAAAAGTTTTTGTTGGTCCAATTTTTCATGATTTATTAATGCAAATGACATGTTACAAAATGCAGGGTGTGACAGTATTAGAGGCCCCTAGGCTAGTAGAAACCATGGCGAAAAGCCTTGGCCACCAAGGTCCTTGAGGCGGCATGGTGCTCGCAGTCGCCCTGGTGTATGTCGAGGAGGATCTCAATGCCCTTGTCCTGCTCGACGTAGCGCTGAAACACGCTGGTGGAGCTGCACTTAATGAGCTTGTTATTGATGATGCTGTAGGTGGACGCCCGTCACTGCACTTGCCGAGCCTCGATCTCGTCCATGGGGAGAAGCCCGTTCTCCAGAAACTCTGATATGGGCAGCGCCCATGATGGAGCCGTCACTATGGCGAAGGCGGCCACCAAGGCGGGTTCCGGGGCGGCCTCCGAGCCGGTGGCAGCAGCCCCCGGGTCGGAGACGGCGGCGGCTGGGTTGAGGACGACAGCGGTCCGGTCGAGGACGACGGGGGCCGGATTGATGGCAGCAACCCTCGAGACGGGTTCAGCAGTCCCCGAGCCGGGTTGTGCAGTCCCCGGGCTGGGTTCGATAGTCCTTGGACCGGGTTCATCAGCCCCCGGGCCGGGTTGAGGCACGGCCGGGATCTCCGGAACAAAGATGGTCTCGGAGTCCGGGGACGGCTTGTGCAGGTGCTCGAGGGAGACGCCGGATGGGACGGACTACTGGGATGAGGCGATCTTGGCGAGCGTGTCGGAGGCTCCGTTTTCCGCACGCGGAATGTGGAGGAGTTCGCAGCTGATGAAAAAACCTGACAACTTTTGGACGAGGAAGCGATAGCTTGCCATGTTGGAGTCACGGGCGTCCCACTCATCGGAGCACTGCTGCACCACCAAATCCGAGTCGTCGTAGCATAGGATGCACTGGATGCCGAGTTCCTTGGCGAGTCGGAGGCCGTGCACAAGGGCTTCATACTCAGCGACGTTGTTGGAGGCGACGAAGTGGATTTGGAGCGTGCACCGAAGCCAGTCGCCCTTCGGGGAGGACAACACGATGCCGGCCCCTAGGCTGGGGCGCATCTTGGAGCCATCGAAGTGCATGTGTCAGTGCGTCAAATCCAGCGGTGGTGGCAGGTACTGGGTCTCGGTCCAGTCGACGAGGAAGTCGGCCAGAGCTTGGGACTTGATCGTAGTTCGGGGCTCGTAGAGGATGGTGTGGCCAGCTAGCTCGAGTGCCCACTTGGCAACCCGCCCAGAGGCATCCCGGCAACCGATGATCTTGCCGAGGGGGCCGTGCTAACCACGATAACAACGTGTTCTTGGAAGTACTGATTCAGTTTCTTGGCGGTGAAGTACACGCCATAACACATCTTCTGGTAGTGCGGGTAGTTCTGCTTGGAGGCAGAGAGAACCTCGCTCAGGTAGTAGACCGGCCGCTGGATGGCTTGGATCTTGCCCTTCTGTGGTTGCTCGACCACCATCACCATGCTGACTGACCGCGAGGTTGCGGAAATGTAGAGCAACAACGGCTCCTTCTCGGTTGGCGCGGCCAGGACGGGTGCTGTGGAGAGCATGTGCTTGTGCTCCCAGAAAGCTTCGTTCACCTGGTCGTTCCATTCGAACGGCGTCGTCTTCTTCATCTGCTGATACAGGGGCAAGGCCGTCTCGCCCAGCCAGCTGAGAAACCGGCTGATCGAGGCCAAGCAGCCGGTGAACTTCTGGACATCGCGCAGCCGAGCCGTCTTGCGCATGTGCTCGATGGCCTTGATCTTCTCCGGGTTTGCCTCAATGCCGCGCTCCGAGATGAGGAAGCCGAGTAGCTTTGCGGCCGGGACGCCAAAAACACATTTCTCCAGGTTGAGCTTGACTTGGTACTCATGCAGGTTGGCGAAGGTTTCCTTCAGGTCATCGAGGTGTGTGAGGTGCTGCATGGTCTTCAGCACGATGTCGTCCACGTAGAAGTGGATGTTGCGGCCGAGTTGCGGCAGCAAGGATTTCTGCATGGAGTGCTGGAAGGTGGCGCCGGTGTTCTTCAGGCCAAATGACATGGTGATGTAGCAATAAGCCCCATAGGGTGTGATGAAGGACGTCGGCCGGGTCCAGCTTTATGTGATGATAGCCGGAGTAAGCATCCAGGAAGGACAGGAGCTCATAGCCGGCGGTGGAGTCGATGACTTGGTCGATCCGTGGGAGGGCGAATGGATCCTTGGGGAAGGCCTTGTTCAGGCTGGTGTAGTCGATACACATGCGCCATGTCTTGTTCTTTTCTAGGACGAGGACTGGGTTGGCCAGCCACTAGGGGTGAAACACTTCCATGATGAAGTCGGCCGCCAAAAGCTTGGCGATCTTTTCACCAATGGTTCTTCTCTTCTCCTGGGAGAAACGTCATAGGGGTTGGCGTGCAGGCATGACATGCTTGCAGACGTGGAGTTTCTGCTCGGTGTACTTCCTCGGGATACCCGACATGTCCTTTGGGGTCCATGCAAAAATATCCCAATTCTCACGGAGGAAGTCGACGAGCTCGCCTTCCTATTTGCTGTCGAGGTGGGTGCCTACGAGAACGTACTTGCAGCAGCTGGGGTCTTCCGGGTTAAGCTTCACTTTCTTTGCCTTCTTGGAGGGCTTGAATGAGGCCTCGTCGGCCGGCTCCTCGGCCGGAACCGGCACGACCGGCACCTCGCTGGCTACGGTGACGATCCGGTCGAGCTGGCGCCACTCCTCGGCTATGACCAGCGATTCGGCCAGTTTGGCGCTGTCTCGGGTGCACTCCAGGGACTTGCGGTAACCGCCAGTGATGGTGATGAGGCCCTTTGGACCCGGCAGCTTCATCTTCAGGTAAGCGTAGTGGGGGACCGCCATGAACTTGGCGAGCGCGGTCCGGCCCAGCAGCGCGTGGTACACGTTGGACAGGTCCACCACCTTGAACCAGAGTGGCTCATGCCGGAAGTGATTGCTGGTGCCGAATAGGATGTCGAGTCGGATCCGGCCGATCGAAGAGCAGGAGAGGCCGGGAACGATGCCATGGAAGATCGCCAGGGTTGGCTCTAGGTCTTTGGCCACGAGGCCGAGCTTGGTCATGGTGTCGCGCTAGAGGATGTTGATGCTACTGTCGCCGTTGATGACAACCCGGGAGAACTTGCATGTGCGCCGAGGCGCGACAATGGTGGGTGATACGTCTCCGACGTATCTATAATTATTGATTGTTCGTTGCCAATATTATTCAACTTTCATATACTTTTTGGCAACTTTTTATACTATTTTTTGGACTGACATATTGATCCAGTGCCCAGTGCCAGTTCCTGTTTATTGCATGTTTTTGGTTTCGCAGAATATCCATATCAAACGGAGTCCAAACGGGATAAAAATGGACGGAGCTTATTTTTGGAATATTTGGAAAATCGGGGAGAAAGATCAACGCGAAACGGTGTCCGAGGTGGGTACGAGGTAGGGGGCGCGCCCTACCTGCCTGGGCGCGCCCCTGACCCTTGTGGTCCACCCGTAAGGCGGTTGATGCCCTTCTTCGGCTGCAAGAAATCTATTTTTTTGTAAAAAATCACGGCGAAGGTTTCAGTCCAATCGGAGTTACGGATCTCCATATATACCCGAAACGGTGGAAGGGCACCGGAGGAGAACGCAGAAACAGAGAGAAACAGAGAGACAAATCCAATCTCGGAGGGGCTCTCGCCCGTCCCACGCCATGGAGGCCAAGGACCAGAGGGGAAAACCTTCTCCCATCTAGGTAGGAGGTCAAGGAAGGAGAAGACGAAGGGCCCCCCTCTCCCCTTCTCTTCCGGTGGCGCCGGAACGCCGCCGTGGCCATCATCATCACCACAATCTTCACCAACAACTTCATCGCCATCATCACCAACTCTTCCCCCCTCTATGCAGCGGTGTAACCTCTCTCTTACCCGCTGTAATCTCTACTTAAACATGGTGCTCAACGCTATATATTATTTCCCAATGATGTATGGCTATCCTATGATGTTTGAGTAGATCTGTTTTGTCCTATGGGCTATTTGATGATCAAGATTGGTGTGAGTTGCATGTTTTATTATTGGTGTTGTCCTATGGTGCTCTTCGTGTCGCGCAAGCGTGAGGGATTCCCGCTGTTGGGTTTGCAATATGTTCATGATTTTCTTATGGTGGGTGGCATGAGTGACAGAAGCACAGACCCGAGTAAGTAGGTTGTTTGCGTATGGGATAAAGGGGACTTGATACTTTAATGATATGGTTGGGTTTTACCTTAATGATCTTTATTAGTTGCGGATGCTTTCTAGAGTTCCAATCATAAGTGCATATGATCCATGTAGAGAAAGTATGTTAGCTTATGCCTCTCCCTCAAATAAAATTGCAATAGTGATTACCGGTCTAGATATCGATTGCCTAGGGACAAATAACTTTCTCGTAACAAAAAGCTCTTTACTAAAACTAATTTAGTTGTGTCTTTATCTAAACAGCCCCTAGCTTTTATTTACGCTCTCTTTATTTTCTTGCAAGCTTATAAAAAAACACCTACAAAGTACTTCTATTTCATACTTGTTCTAGGTAAAGCGAACGTCAAGCATGCGTAGAGTTGTATCGGTGGTCGATAGAACTTGAGGGAATATTTGTTCTACCATTAGGTCCTCGTTGGGTTCGACACTCTTACTTATTGAAAGAGGCTACAATTGATCCCCTATACTTGTGGGTTATCAAGACCTTTTTCTGGCGCCGTTGCCGGGGAGTTATAGCGTGGGGCGAATATGCTCGTGTGTGCTTGTTTGCTTTATCACTAAGTAATTTTTATTTGCTATTCTTAGTTGTTCTCTATCTTTAGTTATGGATATGGAACACGAAATACCAAACAAATTAGTTGTACTTGCTACTCATGGAGATGAGGAACCTCCTAAAACCCTCGATGCTCAATATGTGAAAAATATTATGTACCACTTTGATAATCCTAAGAAAACCTCATTCAATTTGGTAATGGGAGTAACATTGGATCAACGTGAATACTTTAGGGATTATCGCTTGACACAAAAGGGAAACTATTATGGGATCAAATTTATATATTGAAGTGGTATGCTCGGCAAGTATGCTTGATTTATGATTATACTTCTTGCTCTAGGATGAATGCTCCACACCTCCCCTTTCTATGCAAATTTAATGATAATGAAACCTTGGCTTATTATGCTAGAGGTATATATGATTACTAGGATGTGGAACAAATAGAAGAATTTGTTGCTTTTATGGGTGCTTATGAAATTGAATCTATGTTTAAAGAGTTTGAAGATTTTGATGATATTGTTTATAGACCTGAAAATTTAGCTATCCTGAAATATTGTTATGAGAATTATGAATACAATTACGAAATTAATGCACTTATTGAGAAAGTCTCCGCTGTCCAAGAAGAGACTAATATTTTGCTGGAATCTATGGAATAAGAAGTTGATGAAACTGTGAGCTCATTGGATGAAAAAGATGAGGAGGAGAGCGAAGAACAAAAGGAGGAAGAGCGGATCGATCACCCGTGCCCACCTTCTAATGAGAGTAACTCTTCAACTCATACATTGTTTAATTTCCCTTCATGCTTACCGAAGGATGAATGCTATGATAATTGCTATGATCCCTTTGATTCTTTTGAAATATCCCTTTTTGATGATGCTTGCTATGCTTGTGGCCAAGATGCCAATATGAATTATGCTTATGGAGATGAACTTGCTATAGTTCCTTATGTTAAACATGAAATTGTTGCTATTGCACCCACGCATGATAGTCCTATTATCTTTTTGAATTCTCCCAACTAGACTATATCGGAGAAGTTTGCTTTTATTAAGGATTATACTGATGGGATGCCTTTTACCGTTGCACATGATGATTTTGATGAGTATAATATGCATGTGCTTGCTGCTCCTACTTGCAATTATTATGAGAGAGGAACTATATCTCCACCTCTCTATGTTTCCAACACGATAAAATTGCAAGAAACTGTTTATACTATGCATTGGCCTTTACTATGTGTGCATGAATTGTTCTTTTATGACATGCCGATGCATAGGAAGAGAGTTAGACTTCGTCATTACTTGATATATTTTGCTTTGTGCTCATTACTAAATGCTAAATCATTGTTAATTAAAACTGGATTTGATATACCTTGGGATCCGGGTGGATTCACTACTTGAGCACTATATGCCAGCTTAATGGCTTTAAAGAAAGCGCTGCCAGGGAGATAACCCGGAAGTTTTAGAGGGTCATTTATTTCTGTTGCGTGCTTTCATATAGTTTAAAAACAACAAAAAATAAAGAGGGGAACCCAAAACTTTTCAAAAAGGAAAGTGAAAGTGAGAAAGACAAGCATTGTTGAAGTGGGAGAGCTCCTTGAACTTTGTTCATGCTCACGGCAACTTTGCGAATCTTGATTACATAAACTTCTCAACAAATTTAATTATCCCCTTGGGCAATTCCATTGTATTATAAAAATAATGTGCTAAGGTTTGCCTTTAGGATGTTTACAATGCTTGATGGTTTGTACGGTGCAGGACAGAAACTTTGTCTATAGTGCGCGATTTTTAGTTTTTTACTGGAACATCAATGGTTCTGATTCTTTTTGCACTGTCTTTCTATGCAAATTTATTACATAGTAGAATAAGTATCAATTTTAGAATAAGTATGGTGAATGTTCAGATTATTACATAGTGTTCTGTTTTAGACAGATTCTGTTTTTTGATGCATAGTTTGCTTGTTTTGATGAAACTATCAATTTCTATCAGTGGATTAAGCCATGAAAAAGTTATATTACAGTATAAACAATGCAAAAACAAAATACGAATTGGTTTTCAACAGTACTTAGAGTAGTGATTTACTTTATTATACTAACGGACCTTACCGAGTTTTCTGTTGAAGTTTTGTGTGGATGAAGTGTTCGATGATCGAGAAGGTTTCGATGTGAGAAGAAGGAAGAGAGGCAAGAGATCAAGATTGGGGATGCCCGAGGCACCCCAAGTAAATATTCAAGGAGACTCAAGCGTCTATGATTGGGTATGCCCCGGAAGGTATCCCCTCTTTCTTTAACAAATATCGGTATGTTTTCGGATTCGTTTCATTCATGTGATATGTGCAAATCTTGGAGTGTCTTTTGCTATAGTTTTCATTTTTATTTTATGCACCATGCTGGTATGAGATAGTCCTTGGTTGATTTATAGAATGCTCATTGCACTTCACTTATATCTTTTGAGTATGGCTTTATAGAATGCTTCATGTGCTTCACTTATATCATTTGAAGCTTGGATCACCTGTTTCTCTTTACATAGACAACCGCCATTTTTAGAATGCTCTTTTGCTTCACTTATATCTGCTAGAGCGTGGGCATATCTTTTGTAGAAATAATTAAACTTTCGTGCTTCACTTATATCTATTTAGAGAGATGACAGGAACTGGTCATTCACATGGTTAGTCATAAAACCCTACATAAAACTTGTAGATCATTGAATATGATATGTTTGATTCCTTGCAATAGTTTTGCGATATAAAGGTGGTGATATTAGAGTCAGGCTAGTGGGTAGTTGTGGATTGTAGAAATACTTGTGTTGAAGTTTGTGATTCCCGTAGCATGCACGTATGGTGAACCATTATGTGATGAAGTCGGAGCATGATTTATTTATTGATTGTCTTCCTTATGAGTGGCGGTCGGGGAAGAGCGATGGTCTTTTCCTACCAATCTATCCCCCTAGGAGCATGTGTGTAGTACTTTTTTTCGATGACTAATAGATTTTTGCAATAAGTATGTGAGTTCTTTATGACTAATGTTAAGTCCATGGATTATACACACTCTCACCCTTACATCATTGCTAGCCTCTTCGATACCGTGCATTGCCCTTCCTCACCTCGAGAGTTGGTGCAAACTTCGCTGGTGCATCCAAACCCCGTGATACAATACGCTCTATCACACATAAACCTCCTTATATCTTCCTCAAAACAGCCACCATACCTACCTATTATGGCATTTTCATAGCCATTCTGGGATATATTGCCATGCAACTTCCATCATCATCATATACATGACTTGAGCATTTATTGTCATATTGCTTTGATCATAAAATAGCTAGCATGATGTTTTCATGGCTTGTCCGTTTTTTGATGTCATTGCTACGCTAGATCATTGCACATCTCGGTACACCACCGGAGGCATTCATATAGAGTCATATCTTTGTTCTAGATATCTAGTTGTAATATTGAGTTGTAAGTAAATGAAAGTGTGATGATCATCATTATTAGAGCATTGCCCCAGTGAGGAAAGGATGATGGAGAATATGATTCCCCCACAAGTCGGGATGAGACTCCGGACTTTAAAAAAAATAGAGGCCAAAGAAGCCCACCAAAAATATATTAAAAAAAGAATAAAAAAATGAGAGAAAAAGAGAGAAGGGGCAATGTTACTATCCTTTTACCACACTTGTGCTTTAGAGTAGCACCATGTTCTTCATATAGAGAGTCTCTTGAGTTATCAATTTCATATACTAGTGGGAATTTTCATTAGAGAACTTGGCTTGTATATTCCAACGATGGGCTTCCTCAAATGTCCTAGGTCTTCATGAACAAGCAAGTTGGATGCACACCCACTTAGTTTCAGTTTGAGCTTTCATATACTTATAGCTCTAGTGCATCCATTGCATGGCAATCCCTACTCTCACATTGACATCAATTAATGGGCATCTCCATAGCCCGTTGATTAGCCACGTCGATGTGAGACTTTCTCCCTTTTTGTCTTCTCCACACAACCTCCACCATCATATTATATTCCACCTATAGTGCTATTTCCATGGTTCACGCTCATGTACTGCGTGAAAGTTGAAAAGGTTTGAGAATGTCAAAAGTATGAAACAATTTCTTGGCTTGTCATCGGGGTTGTGCATGATGTGAATATTTTGTGTGGTGAAGATGGAGCATAGCCAGACTATATGATTTTGTAGGGATAACTTTCTTTGGCCATGTTATTTCGATAAGACATAATTGCTTGGTTGGTATGCTTGAAGTATTATTGTTTTTATGTAAAATGATAGACTATTGCTTTGAATCGCTCGTGTCTTAATATTCATGCCATGTTTAGATATATTATCAAGATTATGCTAGGTAGCATTCCACATCAAAAATTATCTTTTTTATCATTTACCTACTCGAGGATGAGAAGGAATTAAGCTTGGGGCTGCTGATACGTCTCCGTCGTATCTATAATTTTTTATTGTTCCATGCCAATATTATTCAACTTTCATATACTTTTTGGCAACTTTTATACTATTTTTGGGACTAACATATTGATCCAGCGCCCAGTGCCAGTTCCTGTTTGTTGCATGTTTTTGGTTTCGCAGAATATCCATATCAAACGGATTCCAAACGGGATAAAAACTGACGGAGCTTATTTTTGGAATATTTGGAAAATCTGGGAGGAAGATCGACGCGAAACGGAGTCCGAGGTTGGCACGAGGTAGGGGGCGCGCCCTACCCCCTGGGCGCGCCCCTGACCCTCGTGGTCCACCCGTAAGGCGGTTGATGCCCTTCTTCGGGCGGAAGAAAGCTAATTTTTTGTAAAAAATCACTGCGAAGATTCAGTCCAATCGGAGTTACGGATCTCCATATATACCCGAAACTGTGAAAGGGCACCAGAGGAGAATGCAGAAACAGAGAGAAACAGAGAGACTGATCCAATCTCGGAGGGGCTCTCGCCCCTCCCACACCATGGAGGCCAAGGACCAGTGGGGAAACCCTTCTCCCATCTAGGGAGGAGGTCAAGGAAGGAGAAGACGAAGGGGCCCCCTCTCCCCTTCTCTTCCGGTGGCGCCGGAACGCCGCCGTGGCCATCATCATCACCACAATCTTCACCAACAACTCCACCGCCATCATCACCAACTCTTCCCTCCTCTATGCAGTGGTGTAACCTCTCACTTACCCGCTGTAATCTCTACTTAAACATGGTGCTCAATGCTATATATTGTTTCCCAATGATGTATGGTTATCCTATGATGTTTGAGTAGACCCGTTTTGTCCTATGGGCTATTTGATGATCAAGATTGGTTTGAGTTGCATGTTTTATTATTGGTGCTGTCCTATGGTGCTCTCCATGTCGCGCAAGCATGAGGGATTCTCACTGTAGGGTTTGCAATATGTTCATGATTTGCATATGGTGGGTGGCGTGAGTGACAGAAGCACAGACCCGAGGAAGTAGGTTGTTTGCGTATGGGATAAAGGGGACTTGATACTTTAATGCTATGGTTGGGTTTTACCTTAATGATCTTTAGTAGTTGCAGATGCTTGCTAGAGTTCCAATCATAAGTGCATATGATCCAAGTAGAGAAAGTATGCTAGCTTATGCCTCTCCCTCAAATAAAATTGCAATAGTGATTACCGGTCTAGTTATCGATTGCCTAGGGACAAATAACTTTCTCGTAACAAAAAGCTCTTTATTAAAACTAATTTAGTTGTGTCTTTATCTAAACAGCCCCTAGCTTTTATTTACGCTCTCTTTATTTTCTTGCAAGCTTATAAAAAAACACCTACAAAATACTTCTAGTTTCATACTTGTTCTAGGTAAAGCGAACGTCAAGCGTGCGTAGAGTTGTATCGGTGGTCGATAGAACTTGAGGGAATATTTGTTTTGCATTTAGCTCCTCGTTGGGTTCGACACTCATACTTATAGAAAGAGGCTACACTTGATCCCCTATACTTGTGGGTTATCAGTGGGGTTGAGGACGAGGGAGTAGCCACCCGGGTTCGGCATGACAGCCGGGTGATCTTACCGAGTCCAAGTGACCGGGCGCTTCGACCAGTGCATGTATTCCGGCTTGGCTGCGATGACGGTGTTCACCTCCTGCTGGAGCAGGTGCTCGCTACGGTTGTCGTCACCAAGGCTAGTGAAGATGACGTAGGTCGCGTTCTGGGCCGGGTAGATGTCGTCGCGCATCGCGCCGCCAGCCGGGGGCGGTGGAGGAGGCAGAGGCGGCTGCCCCACTCCCGGAGCCTAGGCCGGAGGAGGCGGGATGTCGCCCGTCATGATGCGCTTGGTGATGGCGCACTGCCAAAGCGTGTGCGTGGATGGCCTCGCGCCGCTGTGATGCTTGCAGGGAGCATCGAGAATCTCCTCGAAACTCATGGCGGGCTGCCATGCCGTATTGCCGGTCTGCCGATGTTTGGTGGCCGGGTTGGCCGCGGGCGCCTGCTCGGCGGCCGTGATGAGCCGGTTGTCATAACGCTGGGCCGGCTGGTCGGCCTTGCGCTTATTGTTCTCCTAGTTGTGCTGCTGCCGGCTGCCTTCGCCGGCCGGCTTCGGAGGGGGAACTGGCTTTGCTTTGCCGGCTTAGTCCAGCGCCACCCGGATCTTCATGGCGGAGTCGGCGTTGGCGTACTTGTTCGCCGTCACTATTGGGAGGATGAACCCCTGGCAGGCAACTGAACTCGGATCCTTTTCAAAAACAACGGCGCCAGCATCGCCCCTCAATCCGGCTCACACTTGACTGTGTCATCCAACCCGGCCAAATCCCTCGGCCCGGCCAAGCTCTCCAACCCGGCCAACTCCGCAACTCGGCCCCAACAACCAAGCTCAAGACTTCCCCAAAAGCCAGCTCCAACCTTGGCGTGTTCTCCAACCCGGCCGAGGGTCAGCGGCCGTCCCATCCCAGCCGTACGATGGGACGAGTCTGAACCAACTGATGACCGAAGCCACAGTGCCCCACCCATGCCTTTGGTCACCCGGACAAGGCAACAATGCCCCCCACCTACTCGCTGACCAGGGCTGGCGTGACAATAGTGCAATCATCGTCACCCATGACGCCAGCAAGCGGCGACCTGAAGGAGCGCCACTGTAGCCGACTCGACTCGGCCACTCTCTGACAATCGACAAGACAACGCACATCGTCCCTAGGCGCATGGGGCCCGTGCCCGAGGAACCCGGCGAGACCTGGTACCCGGCGGGTCCCACCACCGGGTTCCTGGACACTAACAACCCGGCCCTACGGCCTTGTAACAATACCATTGTACCGCTAGGGGTTGACCTATAAAACCCCCCAGGAGCCCTCATGCATACGGGTAGAATGCAATACACTCACCCATCCACCCACTCACACACCTAGCAAGCAACACCCGAGAAGAAGGAGCAGCCTAAGCCTTGGCCTGCCTTCCTTCTTCCTCCTCACAACTCTAGGAGCAAATCTATACCGTTATGTATAAATTACACTCGGCAGGACTAGGGGTGTTATCTCTCCGGAGAGCCCCGAACCTGGGTAAGTCTTGTGTCCCACGCTCGCTCATGCCGATCAAACCTCTGGAGCCCACCAATGCCCTCGAGCCTTCTCCTATCTTTAGCCATCCCTTGGCATCTGCCGTGCGCCCACCACGACAGTTGGCGCCCACCGTGGGGCAGCTCGAGATCCTGGCCAGAAGCATGCTTCAGACGGGCCTCTTCTCCGACTCCGACGAGCCCGTCACGCTGGCGGACGACGTCATCGACGCGCTCGCCGCCTCCTTCGCCACGCTGAGCATCTCCGATGCACCTACGGCCGACGAGTACCCAAGCGAGGTACTTAGCTTTTCCTACTCCCCGTTCTCCATCATTGATGGCGCTCCCGCCGGGGCAATGGACCTTTGCGTGGAGGTTTTCGTCACTGACATTGGCGCCTCCTCCTCGTCGAGCGCGGCAAGGAAGGCCGCCGAAGATAAGGCCGCGGCGGACAGGGCCGGCTCGCCCAACCCGCTGCACACCACGATCCAGAGCCTCCGCATTCCCATCGGCACCGACATCGATGCCTCCAACATCGCTGAAGCCCGGACTCGTCTCAACAAGGACCGCCATGTAACACCCCAAAATTTTAACCTTGTTTTGTTAATTAAAATTTTGCCAGGAAATTAAAACTTTTATTTTCTGGGCTCCCTTTTGTTTTTCTAAACTTTTTCCTTCCTTTTTATCATGGAGTTATTTCCTTCAGTGAAAACTTTTCAAATATGTTATTGGACTTGTTTATCCTCTCAAGAAAAATCTTTTCTTTTCATCAGAGGAATTAATTATATAATAATCTCCATAGTCTTTATTTTCTTGAAAAATGGTTTTCCCATGGTTTTATGGTCCTTTTGAACTGCAACCCTTTTATGAATTCTTTCAAAATTCCACCAAAATTTGGGGATGTCATGTGATGTCACCAAACCACTTTTATGCAAAAAGATATTTCATTCCCTAAATATTTTGAGCTCTACACCCAATTTTCTTCTCTGGTCCAGTGGGCAATTTT
The DNA here is from genome assembly GCA_021605145.1 of Aegilops bicornis. Taxonomy (NCBI): domain Eukaryota; kingdom Viridiplantae; phylum Streptophyta; class Magnoliopsida; order Poales; family Poaceae; genus Aegilops; species Aegilops bicornis. Next base: position 239,356,957 of record CM038672.1, read on the forward strand.
GCACTACAACTCATTTAAATGCTGCTTTCTAGCCTCCACCAAAATTATGGGATCTTTGGTAGTAGCTTATGTTTCAACTTTTTGCAAAAACCCTTTGAGGTCCTTTGAAAAATTTGAGTGAACCATCCTCATCTTCATTCTGGTCCAACTGGATGGATTGTACTATAGCTATATTATAACTTGTTCCTTTTGCTGTGATTCTTTTTCCCACTTGTAGCCCTTCCTGCTAAAACCTTAAGTCCAAGAGGTTGGACTCATTGGAGCAATTCTAGTACATGCAATCATGCCCTGTTCTTTCTGTCCAGAACTAAAGTTTTGCAAAACATACACTAGCAAGTTTCCCCTTTTGGCAAACTAACCTCACCACCCTCTCTTGCATCTAAAGAGACCCCACTCTGGAAGATTTGACCACTCCAAGAAATGCCTAGGTGCATGTGGCATTCTGTCGAGCACCTTGTAGGCACGACCAGTTTTGACATGAGTCTTAGCTTGCACTATGATCTTGATTCCCTTGCCGAACTACCTTGTCCAATAGACTCCTAGCTACTCATGACATAGGTCTGTTAATTCCCAGCCTCACCCGAGACCTCTATCATGCCCTGGCATTTCGTTGAGCACGTCCCGTGCGTGCTCTGGGCGCGAGCAGAGCGCGCGTTTTGCACGTGCCGCGCCCGAGCCGCCACGTCCCGCCCCTGGTTTTTGCCCACGCCACAGAGCCGCGCCACACACTCCCCCTCTCACCGCATCACGCCAAGCAGCTCTGGTGCCCTGCAGCACCACCGTCAGAGCCTTGGCGGCACGCCGGCGTCCGCAGCGCGCCTCTGCCAGGTCGGTGCCGCCAAAGCCTCTCCCATTCGCCACCTGCCCCGGGAATAGCTCATCCTCATCCCCTCGAGTGTCCTCTAGCTCTCGTTGTCGCCACGATACCCTGACGCTACAGGGAGGCAGTTCGCCGACGAGCTTATCCGGCCGCCGCTAACCGACCTTGTTGCGGTATATAAGGAGGCCCCCGAACCCATACGAGCACGGAGGCAACCTCAGGCCACCTTCATGGCACCCCCACAACCTGCAATCGTCCGAGGGAGGCCTTCTTCCCCGTCTCCGACAACTGCAGCTGCCGCCACCGCCCCGGCCATTCCGGCACCACCAGGACCTCCCCCTCTCCACTCTGTTCACCAGAAACCCCCTCTCCCCCTTGTGAATCCATCCCCGCCGATTTTGATCGGGACTCATTGCGGAGAGAAAATCACTTTGCCCGACGACCACCGTCCGCCCATGAAGCTCACCGCCGGCAACTCCATCCACCCCAGAGACTATATAAACCACCGGAGTGACCGTCTTGATCCCCTGAGCACGCGGATGGCCTCTGTTTTCCGAACGGTGCCGTCATTCGCCGGCGAGCCTCGCCGGAGCTCCGCCTCTATTTCGGCCGCAGGAGGCGACACACGCGTGGACTGGTCAAACCTGACCAGTGGGCCAGGCGGGCCCACTGTCAGTGACCACGCACGGTCCACGCTGGATAAGTGGATACATATTTTTTAGAATACGCCTTCGACGTGGTCAGTCCAAATCGTTTTTCTTTTTCTATTTTATTTTCTTTTTAAAAACAGATTTTGACCAAATCTTTGACTGACTATAACTTTTTAAATATAACTCCAAATGAATTGGTTCTTTTTCCTACATCTCTCAAATTCTGTCTAGTTTATTTTAAGATTTATTTTAAAAAAATTCAGACTACTTTTTTGTGCTGTTTTGGAAATGTGTGTTGATTCAAATATATTTTCAATTAGGATTTTGAAGAGAGAGGAGCAAACTTTCAAAGTTTTGGAATGCACACTGACTTTCCACAGCTTGAAGGCAAGCATTCTGAGCCCGGCATAATATTTTTGGTGTGTTCGTTGACACGTTTATAACACCACCTCCTTTCGGAATACTTGTTATTTCATGTGATATGATCATTTGCATGGATGCATATTAGTGATTTCCATGCTGTGGGAAATAGGCATGCTTGTGATAATGATCATCCTCGTATGCCTTTCGTGCCTAACGGAAGGAAGACGGGAAAGTCTCTGTCTTGGGTGGCCCGAGCTTGTCCCTAGCTCCTCGTCGAGACGAGTGTGTCCGGCATGTCATGAGAGGTATGATGAGTGGTGATCCTATCGGTTGGATGTAATATTTTTGTTATGCTAATCATGCAGGGAATACTTAAACCTCCTGAGTCGACCATAGATCGAGTCTTGTTCCAGTAACCCCCATACTTGTTTCGTACTACCACTTGTCCCTGCCATACGTGGGGTACGGTTCAGTAAGTTGTCAACCCCTTTCCTAGCACACACCATACAGAGAGGCCATGATGGAAGATATCGGAGGCATCCGGTAGGCATGCCATCTGACCCGGGGGCATGGGTGTTTCGGTTGTAGCCGAAGGGGTAGCTCCCCTAGTTCTTGTAGCGGTATAAATTTTGTGATCCCATGCTACGTCGAGGTTGTAGCCTCCCCACTTAGAGTTTTGCTTAACAGGTGTCATGGGTGATTTCCAGACACCGGTAAGTTAAACTGGTGTGTGCAAGTTAGGTGTGTTTTCAACAAAAAGGCCGTAGACGGAATTAGCCCCGATGGACTAAAGGAATCTGTTGCTCGTGGGTAAAGAGTACACCCTCTGCAGAGATTAAACCTATTCGAATAGCCGTGTCCATGGTTAAGGATTCTGATGCAGGATGGGTCAAGTGTTGGTCTTAGTGTCGGTCTTGGAGGAGAAATCATTAAATCAAACTGGGATCATGACTTGTGACTTATGATGATCATGACTATTATTTATTGTGGACTAACCCATTATATGATTTGAATTATTGAGTATCCTCAGGACGGTTCTACCTCCTAGGTATTCACCGTGATTATTTATAAGCCCTTTATGCGGTGTCATTTGAGACACCATCGTGGGCATGCTTGTTATTCTTTTACTTTATAAGCCCTTTATGTGGTGTCGCTCAGACGCCCGATCGTGGCATACTTATTGTTTATCTTATAAGCCCTTTATGTCTGTCGCTAAGACGCCAATCGTGGCATTGCTTGTTATTTAATTCATTTATAAAGCCCTTTATGTGGTGTCATTTGAGGCCTTGGTATTACATACTTGTTATTTATTTTACTATATAAGCCCTTTATGTGGTGTCGCTGAGACGCCCGACTGTGGCATGCTTGTTAATTATTTTACTTATAAGCCCTTTATGTGGTGTCGCTTAGACGCTCGACTGAGGCATGCTTGTTATTTACCATCAATTCGAGACGTCGCTTCAGACATCCGAATGGTGCACTTTATTCCTACTCTGTCATTGCATATTTATGGTTACATTATAATAACCTGCCTGCATGCATCAAGGAATTTATTTTGTTTTATGACTGACGTTGTGATCATAGAATATTTTCAAAGCATGATTATCGGTTGTTATATTATACCGGTCTTCATAATGTTTGCGAGTACATTCAAAGTACTCACTGGCTTGTCCCTGGCTATTGTCTTGGCCAGATATCTTGCATGGAGAGGAGCGTTGCGATGCCAGCCCCGGAACCTACGCAATTGTGATAGCAGCTTCGCGAAGATAGGAATTAACCTGGTCATTTGTTCCTGTGGGAAATGGAGTCCCATAGACGCTGACGATCCACAAACCGCTTCCGCCATCAACCACTAGAAACCATTTGTTGTACTCACAGGACGGAATGGTCTTGTACCACATACTTTGTATTTTGCTTGGATTTTTTGTATCAAGTTGGTGCCTCATCAGCTAACAGTAATCCTGGGGCTGGTGAGCACAACGGCCATTTTTCTGGAAATTATATCCCGGAAAACCGGTCGCCACAGACTTGGTATCAGAGCCAGGCTGACCATTGGCTAATCCTATCTTAGCCGGGTCAATAAACCTAGGTAAGCCAACCCACCAGACCATATCCGAACCCCAGCCAAGCTTCCCGTGCAAGATAGCCACACAGTGACCCCGACACTTTTGGCAGTCGGTGCCCAACCTATCAACCTAGCCTGTCGATCACGCGCCAGTGACCGACGCCTATAATGTCTCATTCACAAGTGTGCGAAGGAAGACTCCGTCCCTTTTTCTATAAAAAGGGCACGCTCGCCTCAACCCAGCCCAGCACAGCCGCTACCCCAAACCGAGCCACAATGCCTGGTCCCGTAGTGCACCATGAGACTACAACAACCAACCTTGGAGGTTTTGTGACCATACTCGCAAACCTAACCCGCCGTGCCTATGCGTTAGAAGAGCCCCCAGAATATGTTGTGTACCAAGGGTCCATGAGCGGCGAGAGCCGTCAATTCTGGGCCACTGTGCACATCTATGGTAGGGGTCTGTCGCCAGAACGCCCCTACAGGTTCACCGGAAGGACAACTTCCTTTGAGCCACAAGCCATCCAGCTAGCTGCTCGAGAGGCTATAGTTCAACTCCGGCAGTTGTCGCCCAGAGTTAACTGTCGCTCGTTCTACTACTACCCCAGGCGTGAAGGGTATGGTAGACCACCCCAAGTTGCCAACGGAGATCACGAGACGGATCCTGCATTGCTGCACCTAGTGCGCTATGTAGGTGCACTGAAGGAACTGTTCGATCAAATCACCATTGATCTGATCGCAACTCGTGGAGAGCTGGTTCGTCGAGCGGGCGAGAGAAGGAACGAGCCCGACACCGACAACCCAGTCGTGCTGTTCGGACACCCGATCGAGACCCTGAAGTCAGCCCCACCCATCAACCAAGGTGCTTTGATGACCCCAGAAGGGCTTCGTCGCCTTTTGGGAGCACACTCCAACGGGGCTGTGGTCAACAATCCCCGCGATGGTCATCATCGCTACCCCGAGCCTGCAGCCCCTCAACCCTCTCCAGCTGATTCCGACATTGAGACCCATGGAGGAACCTCGACATCCACAAGGCACGCCCGCTTGGATGTAAACGAGGTAGACTAAGTCACTCGAGTAGTGCCGAGTCTCAGTGTATCCTCGCTTTGAAATCGTGTGACCTTGTGAAATTAGCGCAGCCTGCTGTTGTGCCACTGTTTTAATAGTAATCTTGCATATTTATGTCAGCACGCAGTTGCGTATTTTTGCGGGCACAACTACCAAAACCACTCTGACATTTCCCACAGTGATACGTCACATTAGTGAGATATGTGTATCTGTAGCTTTGACCCCGACCCTTGGAGCCGAGCTGGCAAATTCATTACCTTTCACCACGGTAAAATGGCCCAGTTCCAATGCCTATAAAAGGCCACCTCGTGACCTTGCCAAGCACCCCTCACTTGTGCACCCTCCTCACAACCATTTCTTGCCATGCCGAGCCCTAGTATTTATCTGAGAACCCCAGATGCAACCCCAGGTAGTTTTGTCAAAATATTGTGGGATTTCACCTGCAGTACCATGGGCGCTACCCAGCCACCCCAGTACGAGCTATTCAAATCACGGATCACACCTTCCACCTCGAGATACTGGGCAGCAGTGCACATCCCTCCTGTAAACCCAAACCAAGACCCAACGGAGGTCTCCTTCGTGGGGAAATCTATGCCGACCCCACATATGGCCATAGAAGCTGCGGCATACGAAGCGGTTGCTCGCCTTCGATTCGCGGTATCCTATGCCAGCGAACGAGGGTACTTTCACTTTCCGAGCCGTGCAGCACCTGGAGGAGTAATATCTTTTCCCGGTGGACGAATTGAGAGAGACCCAGTCCTGGCCAACCTTGTCCAGTACGTCATCGCTCAAGAGCGTTTAACCCAACATGCGATGGGTTATCTCCAAAGCCTCGCGGATTTAAATCCTCAGATCGCCATCGGCAGATCACTGAGGCCCGACCAGGAGAGGCGCATTCATCAGCTGGTCAATCTGCTTTCCCCGATAGAAGAGGAATGCATCCCAGTACCAGAGACGTTTTCTTGGGACCCCGTCTAGTTACCATTTTCATTTTAGACGTCGCTGCTTTATTCATTGTTGTGGCATTTATATGTGTGGTAACTCATGCGTGGTACCCCGAGTTTGCGCATCGAGTAAATTATTTAGTTCCTATTAATGTGAGTAGTTCTGTTGCGATTTGACTCTACTGTATTACTATTTTCTCTCACGAGAAATCCTGGAGTAGGTTTTCTTTCCCTTGAGTTGCTGCATCGTACATCTCCTCACGACATGGATTTATTCACGCAACACCACCACCACTCGAACACATACACTGCTTGCAAGAACTCGTAACCGTGGAGTAATGTGTTTTCAAATCAGCTCTTAGCAAATCTTGAGGACGAGATTTTTTTTAGGGGGGTAGTGTTGTAACACCCCAAAATTTTAACCTTGTTTTGTTAATTAAAATTTTGCCAGGAAATTAAAAATTTTATTTTCTGGGCTCCCTTTTGTTTTTCTAAACTTTTTCCTTCCTTTTTATCATGGAGTTATTTCCTTCAGTGAAAACTTTTCAAATATGTTATTGGACTTGTTTATCCTCTCAAGAAAAATCTTTTCTTTTCATCAGAGGAATTAATTATATAATAATCTCCATAGTCTTTATTTTCTTGAAAAATGGTTTTCCCATGGTTTTATGGTCCTTTTTGAACTGCAACCCTTTTATGAATTCTTTCAAAAATTCCACCAAAATTTGGGGATGTCCTGTGATGTCACCAAACCACTTTTATGCAAAAAGATATTTCATTCCATAAATATTTCGAGCTCTACACCCAATTTTCTTCTCTGGTCAAGTGGGCAATTTTGCACTACAACTCATTTAAATGCTGCTTTCTAGCCTCCACCAAAATTATGGGATGCTGGTAGTAGCTTATGTTTCAACTTTTTGCAAAAACCCTTTGAGGTCCTTTGAAAAATTTGAGTGAACCATCCTCATCTTCATTCTAGTCCAACTGGATGGATTGTAGTACAACTATATTATAACTTGTTCCTTTTGCTGTGATTCTTTTTCCCCCTTGTAGCCCTTCCTGCTAAAACCTTAAGTCCAAGAGGTTGGACTCATTCGAGCAATTCTAGTACATGCAATCATGCCCTGTTCTTTCTATCCAGAACTGAAGTTTTGGAAAACTTACACTAGCAAGTTTCCCCTTTTGGCAAACTAACCTCACCACCCTCTCTTGCATCTAAAGAAACCGCACTCTGGAAGATTTGACCACTCCAAGAAATGCCTAGGTGCATGTGGCATTCTGTCGAGCACCCTGTAGGCATGACCAGTTTTGACATGAGTCTTAGCTTGCACTGTGATCTTGATTCCCTTGCCTAACTACCTTGTCCAATAGACTCCTAGCTACTCATAACCTAGGTCTGTTAATTCCCAGCCTCACCCGAGACCTCTATCACGCCCTGGCATTTCGTCGAGCACGTCCCGTGCGTGCTTTGAAAGCAGGCTAGCGTTTTGCACGTGCCGCGCCCGAGCCGCCACGTCGCGCCCCTGGTTTTTGCCCACACCACAGAGCCGCGCCACGCACTCCCCCTCTCACCGCATCACGCCAAGCAGCTCTGGTGCCCTGCAACACAACCGTCAGAGCCTTGGTGGCACGGCCGCGTCCGCAGCGCGCCTCTGCCTGGTTGGTGCCGCCCAAGCCTCTCCCGCTCGCCACCTGCCCCGGGAACAGCTCATCCTCATCCCCTCGAGTGTCCTCTAGCTCTCGTCGTCGCCATGATACCTCGACGCTTTCTGAGGAGGCGGTTCGCCGACGAGCTTATCCGGCCGCCGCTAACCGACCTTGTTGCGGTATATAAGGAGGCCCCCGAACCCATACGAGCACGGAGGCAACCTCAGGCCACCTTCATGGCACCCCCACAACCTGCAATCGTCGGAGGGAGGCCTTCTTCTCCTTCTCCGGCAACTGCAGCCACCGCCATCGCCCCGGCCATTCCGGCACCACCAGGACCTCTCCCTCTCCACTCTCTTCACCAGAAACCCCCTTTCCCCCTTGTGAATCCATCCCCCTGCTCGATTTTGATCGGGACTCATTGCGGGAGAAAAATCACTTTGCCCGACGACCACCGTCCGCCGCGAAGCTCACCGCCGGCAACTCCGTCCACCCCAGAGACTATATCAACCACCGGAGTGACCGTCTTGATCCCCTGAGCACGCGGATGGCCTCCGTTTTCCGAACGGCGCCGTCATTCACCGGCGAGCCTCGCCGGAGCTCCGCCTCTGTTTCGGCCGGAGGAGGCGACGCGTGGACTGGTCAAGCGACCCGATGGGCAGCGGGCCTGTCGATGACCACGCACGGTCCACGCTGGATAAGTGGAAACGTATTTTTTAGAATACGCCTTCGACGTGGTCAGTCCGAATCGTTTTTTCTTTTTCTGTTTTATTTTCTTTTTAAAAACAGATTTTGACCAAATCTTTGACTGGCTATAACTTTTTAAATATAACTCCAAATGAATTGATTCTTTTTCCTACATCTTTCAAATTCTGTCTAGTTTATTTTAAGATTTATTTGAAAAAATTTCAGACTACTTTTTTGTGCTGTTTTGGAAATGTGTGTTGATTCAAAAATATTTTCAATTAGGATTTTGAAGAGAGAGGAGCAAACTTTCAAAGTTTTGGAATGCACACTGACTTTCCACACCTTGAAGGCAAGCATTCTGAGCCCGGCATAATATTTTTGGTGTGTTAGTTGACACGTTTATAACACAACCTCCTTTCGGAATACTTGTTATTTCATGTGATATGATCATTTGCATGGATGCATATTAGTGATTTCCTTGCTGTGGGAAATAGACATGCTTGTGATAATGATCATCCTCGTATGCCTTTCGTGCCTACCGGAAGGAAGACGGGAAAGTCTCTGCTTGGGTAGACCCGAGCTTGTCCCTAGCTCCTCGTCGAGACGAGTGTGTCCGTCATGGCATGAGAGGTATGATGAGTGGTGATCCTATCGGTTGGATGTAATATTTTCGTTATGCTAATCATGCAGGGAATACTTAAACCTCCTGAGTCGACCATAGATCGAGTCTTGTTCCAGTAACCCCCATACTTGTTTCGTACTACCACTTGTCCCTGCCATACGTGGGGTACGGTTCAGTAAGTTGTCAACCCCTTTCCTAGCACACACCGTACAGAGAGGCTATGATGGATGACACCGGAGGCATCCGGTAGGCATGCCATCTGAACCGGGGGCATGGGTGTTTCGGTTGTAGCCGAAGGGGTAGCTCCCCTAGTTTGCGCGCGGTATAAATTTTGTGATCCCATGCTACGTCGAGGTTGGAGCCTCCCCTCTTAGAGTTTTGCTTAACAGGTGTCGTGGGTGATTTCCGGACACCGTAAGTTAAACTGGTGTGTGCAAGTTAGGTGTGTTTTCAACAAAAGGCCGTAGACGGAATTAGCCCGATGGACTAAAGGAAACCGTTGCTCGTGGGTAAATAGTACACCCTCTGCAGAGATTAAACCTATTCGAATATCCATGTCCATGGTTAAGGATTACGATGCAGGATGGGTCAAGTGTTGGTCTTAGTGTCGGTCTTCGGAGGAGAAACTGTTAAATCAAACTGGGATCATGACTTGTGACTTATGATGATCATGACTATTATTTATTGTGGACTAACCCATTAAATGATTTGAATTATTGAGTATCCCTGGGACGGTTCTACCTCCTGGGTATTCACTGTGATTATTTATAAGCCCTTTATGCGGTGTCGCTGAGACACCCGACTGTGGCATGCTTGTTATTCTTTTACTTTATAAGCCCTTTATGTGGTGTCGCTCAGACGCCCGACTGTGGCATACTTATTGTTTATCTTATAAGCCCTTTATGTGGTGTCGCTAAGACGCCCAACTGTGGCATTGCTTGTTATTTAATTCATTTATAAAGCCCTTTATGTGGTGTCGTTGAGACGCCCGACTGTGGCATACTTGTTATTTATTTTACTATATAAGCCCTTTATGTGGTGTCGCTGAGACGCCCGACTGTGGCATGCTTGTTAATTATTTTACTTATAAGCCCTTTATGTGGTGTCGCTTAGACGCTCGACTGAGGCATGCTTGTTATTTACCATCAATTCGAGACGTCGCCTGACATCCGAATGGTGCACTTTATTCCTACTCTGTCATTGCATATTTATGGTTACATTATAATAACCTGCCTGCATGCATCAAGGAATTTATTTTCTTTTATGACTGACGTTGTGATCATAGAATATTTTCAAAGCATGATTATCGGTTGTTATATTATACCGGTGTTCATAATGTTTGCGAGTACATTCAAAGTACTCACTGGCTTGTCCCTGGCTATTGTCTTGGCCAGCTATCTTGCATGGAGAGGAGCGTTGCGATGCCAGCCCTGGAACCTACGCAATGGTGATAGCAGCTTCGCGAAGATAGGAATTAACCTGGTCAGCTGTTCCTGTGCGAAATGGAGTCCCATAGACGCTGACGATCCACAAACCGCTTCCGCCATCAACCACTAGAAACCATTTGTTGTACTCACAGGCCAGAATGTCTTGTACCACATATTTTGTATTTTGCTTGGATTTTTTCTATCAAGTTGGTGCCTCGTCAGCTAACAGTAATCCTGGGGCTGGTGAGCACAACAGCCATTTTTCTGGAAATTATATCCCGGAAAACCGGTCGCCACACGCCAATGCCTGCTGGACATCACTGAGACGCTCGCCTCCACGCAGCGCCACCTTGACTCCGCTCAGCTGGAGCGCAATGCCGCCTACGGCTTCCCACCGGACGCGCCCGAGCCAAGCCGGGTCGCCGATGTGTGGGCCCGGGGCGGCACGATCAGGCGCGCTTTCGGCGCTCTCCCTCCCGTCTACGAGACTCCCGTGAAGAACATGCGTGCTGCCCAGGTGGCCGTAGTCGGCCTGGACCAGCTCACGTGAGAAGAGCTGTAGGACCGCCTCAAGAGGGTGAACGACCTCCTCGCTGCGGCCAACGTGCAGCAGGACCACCTCAACCAGCTCGCCAGGCTGGCCGGGTCCGGCTCCGTCCGCGTCGCTGGACCCGACGACAACCAGCACACGGCGTCCTCACCACCCCGCGAGGCACACTCCGGCCAAACCCGGACCCGGCGCAACCCCGCCCCAATGGCTGCCGGCGGCTTGGGCGACGACTCGGCCTCCAAGCTCCGACGCCGCCTCGACCCCCTGCTCCAACTTGGCCGGCGTTCGACTACGGTCGACCCGGCCACCCGCGGCGTGGTCGCCGACCGGTTGGGCCCGCGCATCATCGACGACACCGACGCCCGTCACCGCCTCGACCGACTAGCCCTCTCCCAGGAGCTGGAAGAGATTGGCCCTGCTGAACCGGCGTGCTCCGGGCCGCGCATCCAGGGTGAGCCCTTTACCAAAGGGTTCACGCTCCCCCGCAACACCCCCAAGTACAACGGCACCATGAAGCCGAATGACTGGCTCAACGACTACACCACCACCATCGGCATCGCCGGCGGTAACCACCGCCTCGCCGTGCGCTACACGCCCCTCATGCTCTAGGGGTTTGCCCGCACCTGGTTGAAGAGCCTGCCGGCGGGCAGCATCAACGTGTGGGTCGACTTCGAGCAAGCCTTCATGCGCAACTTCACCAGCACCTACAAGCGACCCAGCCGCCCTAATCAGCTCACCATGTGCGTGCAGGGCCCAGCGGAAACCGGCCGCGAGTACCTTGCACGTTGGACCGAGCTCCAAAACAGCTGCGAGGGCGTCCAGGAATTCCAGACGATCCAGTACTTCGTCAACGGGTGCCGAGACGGCACCCTACTCAAGCACAAGCTCTTACGCTCCGAGCCGGCCACCATGGCCGCGCTCATGGTGACGGCGGACAAGTACGCCAACACCGACTCTGCCATGAAGATCCAGGTGGCACTGGATAAAGCCAGGAAGGCAAAGCCAGTGCACCCTCTGAAGCCGGCTGGCGAAGGAAGCCGCCAGCAGCACAACCAGCAGAACAACAAGCGCAAGGCCGATCAGCTGGCCTAGCACTACAACAACCGGCTCGTCGCGGCTGCCGAACAGGCACCTGCAGCCGAGCCGGCAGCAAAGCGCCGGCAGACCTGCAAGACGACATGGCAGCCTGCAATGAGCTTCGAAGAGATGCTAGACGCTCCCTGCAAGCACCACAGCGGCGAGGCCGTCCACGCACACGCTCCGACAGTGCGCCATCACCAAGCGCATCGCGAGGGGCGACATCCCGCCGCCTCCAGCCCCAGCTTCGGCAGCAAGGCAGCCGCCTCCGCCTCCACCGCCGCCACTAGCGGGCGGCGCGATGCACAACGACCCCTACCCGGACCAGAACACGACCTACGTCGTCTTCTCCAGCCTCGGCGACGACAAGCGCAGCGAGCGCCTCCTTCGGCAGGAGGTGAACACAGTCATCCCGGCCAAGACGGAATACACGCATTGGTCCGAACGCCCGGTCACCTGGACCCGGGAGGACCACCCGGCTGTCATGCTAAACCCGGGTGGTTATGCCCTCGTCCTTGACCCCACTATCGGCGTGCCCCAGCGCACGTGCAAGTTCTCCCGGGTTCTCGTCGACGGCGGCAGCAGCATCAACATCCTGTACCGCGAAACCATGACCAAGCTCGGCCTCGAGGGCAAGGACCTAGAGCCGACCCGGATGATCTTCCACGTCATCGTTCTTGGCCTCTCCTGCTCCCCGATCGGCCGGATCCGGCTCGACGTCCTGTTCGGCAACAGCAGCTACTTCTGACGCGAGCCCATCTAGTTCGAGGTGGTGGACCCATCCAGTGCGTACCACGCACTGCTGGGCCGGCCAGCGCTCGCCAAATTCATGGCGGTCCCCCACTACGCCTACCTAAAGATCAAGCTGCTGGGTCCAAAGGGCCTCATCACCGTTACCAGCGACTACCGCAAGTCTCTCGACTGCACCCGAGACGGTGCCAAGCTAGCCGAGTCGCTGGTCATAGCCGAGGAGTGGCGCCAACTCGACAGGATCGTTGCCTTGGCCCAAGAGGCGTCGACCGCTTAGGTTCCGGCTGAGGAGCCAGCCGATGAGGCCACATTCAAGCCCTCCAAGGAAACCAAGAAGGTGAAGCTGAACCAGGAAGAACCCAGCTGCAGCAAGTACGTTGTCGTGGGCACCCGCCTCGACAACAAATAGGAAGGCGAGCTCGTCGACTTCCTCCGTGAGAATCGGGATATCTTTGGATGGACCCCAAAGGACATGCCGGGTATCCCGAGGAAGTATGTTGAGCACAAACTCCATGTCTGCATGGACTCCAAGCCCGTCCATCAACCCCTATGATGCTTTTCCGAAGAGAAGAGAAGGACCATCGGTGAAGAGGTCGCCAAGCTCTTGGCGGCCGGCGTCATCATGGAAGTGTTTCACCCCGAGTAGCTGGCCCACCCAGTCCTTGTTCTGAAGAAGAACAAGACCTGGCGCATGTGTATCGACTACACCAGCCTGAACAAGGCCTGCCCCAAAGAACCGTTTGCCCTCCCGTGGATCGACCAAGTCATCGACTCCACTGCCGGGTGTGAGCTCCTGTCCTTCCTGGATGCTTATTCCGGCTACCACCCGATCAAGCTGGACCCAGCCAACGCCCTGAAGACGTCCTTCATCACGCCCTTTGGGGCTTATTGCTACATCACCATGTCGTTCGGCCTGAAAAACGCCGGCGCCACTTTCCAGTGCTGCATGCAGAAATGCTTGCTGCCGCAACTCGGCCGCAACATCCACGTCTACATGGACGACATCGTGGTGAAGACCAAGCAGCACCTCACGCTCCTCGACGACCTGAAGGAGACCTTCGCCAACCTGCGCGAGTACAATGTCAAGCTCAACCCGGAAAAATGTGTTTTCGGCGTCCCGGCTAGAAAGCTACTCGGCTTCCTCGTCTCGGAGCGCGGCATTGAGGCAAACCCAGAGAAGATCAAGGCCATCGAGGGCATGCACAAGCCGGCTCGGCTGCGCGATGTCCAGAAGTTCACCGGCTGCTTGGCCTTAGTCAGTCGGTTTCTCAGCCGGCTGGGCGAGTGGGCCTTGCCCCTATATCAGCTGATGAAGAAGACAACGCTGTTCGAGTGGAATTACTAGGCGGATGAAGCTTTCCGGGATGTCAAGCGCATGCTCTCCATCGCACCAGTCCTGGCCGCACCGACCGAGAAAGAGCCACTGTTGCTCTATATCGCCGTGACCTCGCGGTGGATCAATAAGGCAATGGTGGTCGAGCGACCAGAGAAGGACAAGGTCCAAGCCGTCCAACGTCCCGTCTACTACCTGAGCGAGGTGCTCTCCGCCTCGAAGCAGAACTACCTGCACTACCACAAGATGTGCTACAGCGTGTACTTCACCGCCAAGAAGCTGAAGCAATACTTCCAAGAGCATGTCGTCACCGTGGTCAGCACGGCCCCTCTCGGCGAGATCATCGGGTGCCGGGATGCCTCTGGCCGGGTCGCCAAGTGGGCGCTCGAGCTAGCCGGCCACACCATCCTCTACGAGCCCCGCACCACGATCAAGTCCCAGGCTTTGGCTGACTTCCTCGTCGACTGGACTGAGACCAGTACTTGCCACCGCCACCGGACTCGACGCACTGGCGCATGAACTTCGACGGCTCGAAGATGCGAGTCGGCCCGGGAGCCGGCATCGTGATGTCCTTCCCCAAGGGAGACCGACTCAAGTACGCACTGCAGATCCACTTCGCCGCCTCCAACAACGTCGCGGAGTATGAAGCCCTTGTGCACGGCCTCCGGCTTGCCAAGGAACTCGGCATCCGGCGCATCCTGTGCTACGGCGACTCGGACCTGGTGGTGTAGCAGAGCTCCAGCGAGTGGGACGCCCACGACTCCAACATGGCAAGCTACCACTTCCTCGTCCAAAAGCTATCCGTATTCTTCGCGGGCTGCAAGTTCCTCCACGTCCCGTGCGCAGAGAATGAGGCGGCCGACACGCTCGCCAAGATCGCCTCGTCCCAGCAGCCCATTCCGTTCGGCGTCTCCCTCGAGCATCTGCACAAGCAGTCCATCAAGCCGTCTCGGGACTCCGAGTCCATCCACGTCCCGGCCGACCCAGCCGCGCCCCAACCCGGCCCTGGGACTGCTCCAGCCGACCCGGCCTGGCCTCAACCCGGCCCGAGGACTGCTCCAACCGACCCGGTCGCGCCTCAACCCGGCCCGGGGACTGCTCCAGCCAACCCGGCCACACCTCAACCCGGCCCAGGGGCCGCTGAACACAGCTCGGGGGCTGCCATCAAGAAGCTGGACGGGCCAACGTCCGTTTGATTCGTCAAGGACAACGCGGTGCACTACGGCATGCCGAACAGCATCATCACGGACAACGGCACCAACTTCGCCAAGGGCGCGCTCGCGCGGTACTGCTCCATCTCCGGCATCCGCCTCGACCTGGCTTCCGTTGCACATCTGTAGTTCAATGGCCAGGCCGAGCGGGCTAACGGCCTCGTCCTATCCGGCATCAAGCCGCAACTCGTCGAGCCACTCATCCGTTCACCTGGCAGTTGGCTTGACGAGTTGCCGTCCGTCCTCTGGAGTCTCCGCACCATGCCAAACAGGTCGACCAGGTTCACCCCGTTCTTCCTCGTCTACGGAGCAGAAGCCGTCATCCCGACCAATGTCGAGTTCGACTCGCCGCGCATTACGATGTACACGGAAGACGAAGCAAATGAAGCCCGCGAAGACATTGTCGACCTGCTCGAAGAAGCACGTCTCCTAGCGCTCAGCCGCTCAGCCATCTACCAGCAAGGCCTGAGGCATTACCACAGCAAGAAGATCAAGCCTCTCGCTTTCGGCGAGGGAGACCTCGTCCTCCGGCCAGCACAAGCTGTCCTCCCCTTGGAAGGGCCCCTTCATCGTCAGCAAGGCCTTGTGCGACCGCAACGCATACTACCTCATCGACACCTGCAAGAAGAACAAGCGCAAAGAGGGACACCGCCGGCGAAGAAACAACCAGGCCATGGAATGCAAAGCTCCTCCGCCCGTTTTACAGTTAGCTGTGTGCATGTATGTATCGCTGACTTTTGTAATCATCCGAAAACTATGGGATCCCCGGACGACGCTCTGGGGCTGCCCCTTTTGCGACCAAGCTATTGTGTCTCCTACATTTGTGCACTACTTTACTCTTAAGCCAACCCGGCTACCAGGTTGATTCGCTCGACCCGGGCTCGGGGGCTGGCCGGCTTAGCCACCCGTCATTCCCCTTAGTGGCTCCTGACACGTTGGATTGCCACAGCCTCTCATTTCGCCCTAGCCCACAGAACCGGTTTTCGGCTATTGGCTTGCAAGCACATCAGACCGAAAGCACGAGCGCGCCATGAACACTAAGTCAAGGACCGCCGGGTCGCCCAACCCAGCCCTGCTACTTTAAGTTTCCGCACGACCGGCTGCCCGCCAACCCGGCCCCGCCGGATTGCCGCCAGCCGGCCCAGTCGGTGTTTCGCTCACACTCAACGTTTTGAAAGCCTAAGTATTGTACGCTCCTCTCAAAGGCCGAACCCCTTGTCATGGACCGGAGCCTCGGCCGTCAGACTCGCGGGGGGTGAAACCAAAAGGGGGAAAGTTGCAAGAAAATGGCTCCAAAAACGAAAAGTAAAGGCGCAGGCACCCACGAAGCTCGTGCATACCGTCGGGTCACCCAACCCGGCCCTGCCACTTTAAGTCGCCGCATGAACGGCTACTCGCCAACCCAGCCCCGTCGGATTTCCGCCAGCCGGGCCAGTGGGTGTTTCGCTCATGCTCAATGTTTTGAAAGCCTAAGTATTGTACGCTCCTCTCAAAGGCCGAACCCCTTGTCACGGACCGGAGCTTTGGCGTCGAGAATCGCTGGGGCAAGGGGAAAGTTGCAAGAAAACGGCTCCAAACAACGAAAAGCAAAGGCGCAAACATTCACGCAGCTCATACATCATAAATTCAAACAGGCACAAGGCCAGATTTCATTACACCCAGTTAAACCCCAATGGGTGGGTGGACTTGCTACCTAACATAAATTTTTACTAAGTTAAAAATCAGGCATTCCCGTCGGCGGATCGCGCAGCTCTCGGGTCCGCTGAGGTGCCGGTGTCCTCCTCCCCGATGTCCGTGTCGCGGTAGACGTCCGTCTCCTCAGAGCTGCCCTTCGGGTCGTCCAAAAACAAGCCGTAGTCGTCAGCAGGCACGACTCCGCCGTCTTCCATCCGCTCCGCCTGGAACTTGTCGTGGAAGGCGTACCCGACGATATAGCTGGCTCGAGAAGCAATCCGGCCGGCCCCCTCCTGCAGCTGGCTCTCCGAGCCGGCTCGCTGGCCCATCAGCGCGTCCAGCGACAAGTCCGGATGCCAAGACATCGTGAACCTGAGTGCCATCTCGGTGCCAGCAAGGCGCATGTCGACACAAAAGGGAGCGGCGACGGACGAGACAGGGCTCTCCCTCGTCCCTGATAAAGCAAGGACACCTAAGCAAGATGCATTAAAGGCGCCTTGTCATGTAATGCGAGGGATGAAATCGCATCAACATGCCCTTTCCACCTCCACGTGTACCACTTTGTGGCAATCCCTTTCCCTATAAAAAGGAGGCCCAAGGCGACCGGAGGAGGATTCGCTTTTGGAGCTCCTCAGGCCCCATTGCTAGTTCAAGAACACAGATAAACAAACCACCAAAGCAGGAGTAGGGTTTTACGCATCCTCGTGGCCCGAACCTGGATAAGGAGACCGTGTGCTATCTGTTTGATCCGCTCTTCTCACGACCCCGCGCCCCGCGACCGTAGTAGGGATTCTTGTGATCCCATAGGTGTCGTTCCCACCGACATCTTTGGCGCGCCAGCTAGGGGGCGCACCTGTGAGAATCGGCTCTAGCGGTTAGGTCGACGCTTCTTCATCGTCATGGCGCCCAAGAAGAAGATGACGGTGGCGGTTGGCCCGTCGGAAGCCGGACATCCCGTCCCGACGCGGGCGAGCAGCGGACCGGTCGCAGAAAGGACCCGGGGCACCGTTCGTGAACACCAACACCATCCCAGCAGCCGAAGTTTGGGAGGCGGCGATGTTCGTGCGCCTGGTAATGGGGCGCATGCCGCCAAATCCAAAGATGGAGCCATGCCCTCCGCGGGTGGCGCGGGGCCTTCCAAGATCGCTGCCGCCCCGCCCGAAGGCGACGCGAGGGCTTCCAAGACTCCCACGCCGGCGCCGACGGCGCGCTCCTCTCAAGCGGCGCGCGACGAACGGCGTAATCACGCCGAGGACCCCGGGCATCGCCGCGGAAAGAGCCCCGAGCGCCACTCCCGGGATTTAGAAGACCTGCCCGCTCGCTGAGGCGCTGGTGAAGATGGCATGCGACCGCGGGGTCGTGATAGAGCTCCTTCTGACATGGTAAGAAGTCGAAGCACGTCGCGATCCGTGCAGGTTTCGCTGCCACCAACGCCAGCAGAAGCCCTGGCGCACGCGCAGTTGCTCCTCGATTTTCCTCCAACTACGAGGAAACTCGACGAATGGAGAGCCACTATCCGAAGCCTTGTTGCGGTGGCCAACAAAGACGAACTGAGTCCGGTGGAGCCCCCGGGTCAACGCTCTGACGGAGTCCCACGCACCAGTGGCAGGAAAGCCGGCGGCGCCGCAACCACGGTGCACTCGCCTCCTCCTCGCCCCGTACCGCGGACGCTAGCCCGTCGCGACATTACGGGCGACGAAATCTCCATAGCGTCGTCCGACCCGCGGGCCCGCTGTGACCAGCGCCAAGTTCTTCGGGAACGAGAACATGAAGACGCTCGAACCACTATCGAGCGCCGGCGCGAGCGCCACCAATCGACAGCGGCGAGCAGGGCTGCTGGCCAGGAGCCACCGGAACGAGAGAGCCTCGAGGCCTACCTTACGAGGTAGGCTGTCCGGATTTTACCAGTGAGCTGCGGCAATTCCAGTGGCCCACTCACCGCACCTTCAAACCCGACCTGGGCGAAAAGTACGATGGCAAGACCCACCCGTCCGAGTTCCTCAGTGTCTACACCATCGCGATGCAAGCTGCCGGAGCCAGCGGCGATAAGGTGCTGCAATTACTTTCGATTGGCTCTTAAACCCAACGCCATGTCATGGTTGATGCACTTGCGGTAGACTCTATTTCCTCTGGTCGGATTTGTGCCATGAGTTCGTGGGCGCCTTCTTTGGAGGCCACCAAGCCCATGGCCAAGCAAGTGACACGCACGTCATTCCCGAAGTGAGGCGAGAGTCTCCGCAAGTATATCTGAGAGGTTCAGCCGGATACAATACAATATCCCTGATGTTCACCCTGCCGCCATCATCAGCGCGTTCCATCAGAACGTGCGTAACCGCAAGATGCGCGAAGAGCTGGCGATGAACAAGGTAAAAGATGTAGTAGAACTCTATGTTCTTGCTGACAGATGTGCCCGAGCTGAAGAGGGAAGGAAGTACCCCGGCGAAGATGCCGGCGTGGAAACCGACTCCTCAAATGAGGATATTGCCGCCCCGGCGAAGAAAGGCCGGCGCCGCAACAGAAGCGCAAAGGTAAAGCCGTGCCCAGCGTCGAGGATCTGATGACGCCGGCTCCACCAAGAAAACTAAGGCGAGATGACCCGGCAAGGAAGTTACGGATATGCCGCCGGGCCTTGGCGGCTGCCGAGAAGCGAAACTCCGACAAGCGATCTTGCAAGATCCATCGCACCAAAGGCCATGCTCTCCAAGACTGCCGACAGGTTGAGCTCCTCACGAGAAGCGAGGGCTGAGTATGAGGCGGGACAAGCGAGAAGGGCCCAAGCGGTGCCTGAGGGTCCGGCAAGAAGCGTGGCTGACGAAGCGAACCGTCGCGGCAGGATAAACAACAGAGTGGCCGCCTGGGCCGTGATGAAAGCCGTAAGACGGCGATCATAAAGAGGACGACGAATCCGGCGACCAAGAGTTTGAAAGCTACAGAGGCCATGTGCGTCGATGGCGGCGCCGCTGCATACTTCTCACCGCCCGGCTTAAGCGATTGGCGCGAGAGATTACAGCGGCAGAGCCGTCGTTTGATGCCCAAAGGCCGCTGAAGTGGTCCAGCACACCTATCATTTTTGACACTGAGGATCACCCTGATCGCACTACTGCGGTCGGATGCTTGCCATTGTTGGTTTCACCAACAATCGCAACCTCAAGGTGGCGAAGATGCTAGTCGATGGCGGGGCGGTCTGAACTTGATCTCGCCTGCCGTGATCGAAAAACTGCAGATTCGATGGAGACCTCGGCGACGGCACGCGTTCGTGGGGTCAACCCGGGAAGAAGCCAACCCAAGGGAAAGGTCACGCTGCCCGTGACTTTTGGAAGCGACCTAAACTACAGGACGGAGCGGATCGTGTTTGATGTCGCCAAGATCCCCTTGCCCTACAACGGGATCCTTGGCCGCCCAGCGCTGGCCAAGTTCATGGCGGCGTCACACTACGCCTACAACACCCTCAAGATGCCAGGACCTGTGACGATCATCACTAAGGGAGTCCCGGACTAGGGGGTGTCCGGATAGCCGGACTATCGTCATGGCCGGACTCCAAGACTATGAAGATACAAGATTGAAGACTTCGTCCCGTGTGCGGATGGGACTTTCCTTGGCGTGGAAGGCAAGCTTGGCGTCTGGATATGTAGATCTCCTACCATTGTAACCGACTATGTGCAACCCTAACCTATCCGGTGTCTATATAAATCGGAGGGTTTTAGTCCGTAGGACGAACAACAATCATACCATAGTCTAGCTTCTAGGGTTTAGCCTCCTTGATCTCGTGGTAGAGCTACTCTTGTACTGCCCATATCATCAATATTAATCAAGCAGGAGTAGGGTATTACCTCCATCGAGAGGGCGAAACGGGTAAAAACATCGTGTCCCTTGTCTCCTGTTACCATCCGCCTAGACGCTTTGATTCGGGACCCCCTACCGAGATCCGCGGTTTTGACACCGACATTGGTGCTTTCATTGAGAGTTCCTCTGTGTCGTCACCGATAGGCCCGATGGCTCCTTCGATCATCAACAACGACGCGGTCCAGGATGACACTTTTCTCCCCGGACAGATCTTCGTATTCGGCGGCTTTGCACTGCGGGCCAATTCGCTTGGCCATCTGGAGCAGATCAAAAGCTACGCCCCTGGCCATCAGGTTAGACTTGGAAGTTTGAACTATACGGCCGATATCCGCGGAGACTTGATCTTCGACGGATTCGAGCCGCAATAGCGTGTCGCCTTGTCTCGATGGGCATGATCTAGCTCTGCAGCCGAGCGGTGCCCTCGAGGCCGCACCGCTTCCGCTCCAACCCTTAATCCGGAGCGGATTCCCCGATCGAGGGCGAGTGGTTGGACACCGCCTCGGGGCTACTATCTCTCTGACCATTGAGCGAACTCCATCCCTGTCGCTGCGAAGACCTCGACTCGGGTGCGGACTCCTCTCCGGACTCCGAACCCTCCAGCGCCCCTGCCAATCGAATCCGATTGGCGCCCGGTCATGGAGTTCACTTGCGCGGACATCTTCGGCACTCGCCCTTTGGCGACATCCTGAATTCACTAAAGTCTCTCTCTTTATCACGGAGAGCCTGGCGGACCACGAGCAGGAAGGTTGGGATCACGACGGACGAAGAAATTCAACGCCCACCCACCACCTACTTTGTGGCCACCGTCGATGATTTAACCCGACATGCTAGACTTCGACTCCGAAGGCATCGGCGGTATGGACGGCGATGCGGGAGGCGACCAAGACCAGCGCCTACGAGGGCCTTTGGAAGGCCACCTCGTCATACAACACATACATTGTGGATATCCCAAAAGATGGGAACGACGATGGAACAACGGAGGATGACCCCTCCAAAAAGCAACCGAAGCGCCGGCGTCAGCGGCGCCGCTCTAAATCCCGCCACAACAAAAACGGCGGGAGATAATAACACCGGACGGTGCGAAGACAACCCTCCAGCAGGACTCGGCGCAGGAGGAGGAGAAGCAAGTCCGCCTGACGGTCTGGCGAGAAAAAGAGGTCGAGGGCGATAATTACGCGCCTCCCTCGAAGATGAGGCAAGCCTCGACGACGAGCAATTTGTCGTGCTGAGGATCCCGGCCCGAATGAGGGCGTTTAAAACGCAGGCTTATAGCCACGACAAGCAGCCTCAAGAAAAAGCAGCAACGACTTAGAGCTGACCAGGACTTGCTAGGCGGCGGATGGACTGAAGTCCTTGCAGCGAAGAGTCTGAAATCGAACGCCCCTCAAAAGCTACCCCAAACAAAGGCCGTTGCCTCGATCGGAGGAGGAAGCACCCAAGTCACCGGCGCCGCGACATGGCGGAACCCGGCCACCCCGTGGCCTGACAGAGAAGCCTCTCGGCCCTCCGCTCAAGCCACACCAGCGCCGCTCAAAAAGTACCAAGGCGGGAAAAGCGCGCCCGGACTTGCGAGATATATTGGAGGATAAGGCAAAACATACAAGATCGATCTACGGATCGCGTGGGCTCCCAAGAACGCGGGATGATTACTGTCGCGCCGGATACAGCAAACCCGACCGGGCCGAACACAGTAGACAAAGCTCATATGAGCTACGTCGTGATATAGCCCAATACAGAGGCGCCGCACACCCACTATGCTTCACAGATGAAGTAATGGATCATCAAATCGCCGAGGGCTTCAAACCCGTAAACATCGAATCATACGATGGTACCCACAGATCCTGCGGTGCGGATCGAGGACTATCTCCTCCATATCCACATGGCCCGCGATGATGATGATCTACACGCCATCAAATACCTCCCACTCAAGCTTAAAGGACCAGCTCGGCATTGGCTCAACAGCTTGCCGGCAGAATCAATTGGTTGTTGGGAGGACACGGAAGCCGCATTCCTTGATAACTTCCGGGGCACATATGTGCGACCACCAGGCGCCCGATGACCTTAGCCACATAATTCAGCAGCCCGGAAGAATCGGCGAGACAATTACGGACACGGTTCCTAACAAAGAAAAATCAAATCGTTATTTGTCCGAAACGAGAGGCCCTTGCAGCCTTCAAACATAACATCCGTGACGAGTGGCTTGCCCAGCACCTAGGTCAGGAAAAGCCAAAATCCATGGCAGCCCTCACAACACTAATGACCCGCTTTTGTGTGGGAGAGGACAGCTGGCTAGCTCGAAGCAACAACTTGGCCAAACATCCTGATAATTCGGATACCAAGGACAGCAATGGCAGGTCGCGACGCAACAAGAACAAGCGCCGCATTAACTGCGATAAAACTGAAGATACGACCGTCAATGCCGGATTCAGAGGCTCTAAACCCGGTCAGCGGAAGAAGCCATTCAAAAGAAATACCCAGGGCCCGTCCAACTTGGACCGAATACTCGATCGCTTGTGCGGATACATGGCACCTGAAAATCAGCCAATCACACCAACAGGGGACTGTTGGGTGTTCAAGCAATTGAGCAAGTTAAGTGCCAAACTCAATGACAAGGGGCTGCATAGCGATGACGAGGAAGAGCCCGGCCGCCCGAACAATAGAGGGCGAAGGGTTTTCCCACGCCAAGTGCGGACGGTGACCATGATATACGCAACCCACATACCCAAAAGATAGCGGAAGCGTGCACTAAAGGGGCGTATATGCGATGGAGCGGTCGCCCGAAGTTCAACCCATGGTCTTCTGCCCGATCACCTTCGATCGAAGGACCACCCCACTAGCATCCGTGACGGCCGGTTTCGCCGCATTGGTTCTTGACCCAATTATCGATGGATTTCACCTAACGAGTCACGATGGGCGGCGGCGGCCAACTGAACCTGCTTTATCGGGATCTGGTCGCCAAAATGGGCATAGACCCATCAAGGATTAAACCTACAAAGACGACCTTTAAAGGCGTCATACCGGGTGCAGAGACCAGTTGTATGGGCTCGGTTACACTCGAAGTGGTCTTCGGATCCCCGGATAACTTCCGAAACGAAGAGTTAATCTTCGACATCGTCCCATTCTGCAGCGGCTATCATGCCTTTGCCGGACGAACCGCATTTGCAAAAGTTCAATGCGGTGCCGCACTATGCATACCTCAAGCTCAACATGCCAGGCCCTCGAGGAGTAATCACGGTCAATGGAAACACCGAGCGCTCTCTCGAGCGGAGGAGCACACGGCTGACCCTCGCGGCGGAGGTACAAAGCAGCCTCTCACAGCAACTCTCGAGTCCGCCATTAAGCGTCCGGACACCGCTAAGCGGCGCTGGAGTAACCTACAACAAGACCGCTGGCACGATTCAAGCATGCGTAGTAATCCGGCTAACCCCAACCCTCGCGAAATTGCGAAGCTAGTGTTCTGGCGTACATAATTATGCTCTGGAGATACCATGGGCATATGGGGAGGGGCAAGACCACGGCACGCCAAGAATGCGGCTCGACCGCACCAGGGGCTCCCGATTGTGTCATTATTTTCCTTTTTCCTTTTTTCTTCCTTTTTCTTACTTTCAGGACTCCGTCTTTAAGAAGTCCTATCCAGCAATAGAATCGCCGAACTCACGATGCAACAGCCAGGGAAGCAGAAAGCCACGTCGAGTGTTCAGGTGGTCTCTATTACGAGCATTATACTTGTTTTACATACCATCCCGCGGCTTACCCCTGGAGGGGGACATGTTAGATAGTCCCATCCCTTGCTTATCGCACTATTTGTATCGTTCTGCTTTCATTATAGTACATTTTTGAATAAACAATACATAGCTCTTGCTTATTATTGCATTACTTCCTTTATCTATAGACATGTTCATTCCATGACATGTTGCAACCGTACACTTTGGTACGGCCAATACACCAGGGGCTTAAGTATCCCATAATTATGGTGTGATAGGTCCGAACACTTTCACAAGTGCGGCACCCCGAACTTATAGCATTATATGAATCGGCTCCGAATCATGTCTTGGGTCAATAGTTGGGTTTTCCCGGCTCCCGTGTTTTGGTACCTTACGTTTCGTTATATCGGCTAAGTTAGCACCGGGAGAACCACTGCGATTATGCCCAGTTGAGCTGGGTCGAGCACCTCGGTGGAGAAAGCTAAAAGCGGCAGTCATGATAGAGGCGAGAGCCGATCGCTGTTCGAGAGGTTTTTGGTCCCTAAAGACTTATGCCGCTACAAAGAAGGAACCGGAATTGTCCGGCCAAGGCGTGGATAGCGCCCGAACTTCGGTCTTCCGAATACTAGGGGCTTTGCGAAATTTAAAATTATAGAATTCTATGGCAAAGTGAGAGTGTTCAAGCATTATAAGTCCGGTTGCCTTGTTCGTTGTGTTGAGCGCCTCCTAGATGGACCCAAAATGGGAACAAGAGTGCTCAAGTTTATCCCGAACACCCCAAAGACTTTCGTGGCATGGGGCTGAAATAACGACTTGCCATCTCTCAAATTTGATAACGGCCGCCTGAAGGTAATATTTTAAATTAACAAGCGTTGCTTAGCTCATATGAACAAGTTTTCAGCGACACGGGATAACAAATGCGAGTCTATTCAAAATTACATCTTTGGAGCACTCATCCGCTATTCGTGGGCACCCTTGAGAGGCCCTCATAGTACATTTGGGCGATGCGATGCTCCTTGCCCTTTGGTGGCCCGTCCGTCACAAGCTTCTCGACATCCAGCTTGCCCGGTGCACTTTAGCACGGGCAAGGGCCCGACGGACACCTTCAATGCGAACGGAGGCGCTTGATGACGTCAATCCATGGACAAAGGCGTCCACCGGCCCGCTGCACCAAGCGAAGTGGCTCCAGGGCATGGCTTCCAATGGCCACGGCAGCGCTTATCGGGCCCTTCATGGCCTGTTCGGCGACCTTGTGGAGCTCGACCAGCTGCTTCAATTTGGTCGCTCGAGAAACACCGGTTGTCCAGCCTCGCGATATCGAGACCAAACACTTTTTCCGTCGAGCTCCCTCCTTGGCGGCGGTAGAATCTGGCGACATCGGACACCTCTGGGGCAAATCTGCGAATGCTCTGGAGAGCTCGAATCCGGGTAAGTAATAGTTAACTTACTTTCACTTGCTTGCTTTGCATAAAGAATGCCTTACCCGCCGCTATCTTCTTTAACGACTCGATTTCTTTGAGGGCTTTTTGGGCCTCGGCCTTAGCAGCTTTGGCACTCTCAAGAGCCGAGGCGAGCTCGGACTCTCGAGTCTTCGAGTCACGCTCGAAACTCTCGTGTTTTTCCACGACAGCTTGGAGCTCTTGCCGTACCTTGGCCAGCTGCGCCTCCCCCTTCTCTCGCTCGGTGCGTTCCGCAGCCGCTTTGTTTTCGGCCACGGACACCGCTTCCTTCAGGTTCGCCACCTCGTTCGTGGCCCCTACAGTATCCATGTTATTCCTGTTATTTTTCGCAACCAAAACCTTTCTATAAGGTATTTCTTCAATAAGGTACTACTTACCTTCCTTGTCCTCGAGCTGCTTCTTGGCTTGGCCGAGCTCGTTCTCGGACCGCTCGCTTCTCTGCTTCAATGCATCGACCTCCATGATCCCGGTCGGGCAGAGGTCGGCAGCGCAGCCTGCATTCCCATATTGACATACTTATGTTAGACTCCTGCGTATATCTTTTTAGATCCTCAGTCCGGCTTTTCTTTCCGAACACCGAACTAAGCATCAGGGGCTACTGTCTATGCGGTAATATTTTTACATATTCTAAACTTACCTCAAAGCCTGTTAGAAGGCTTGTACATGCTTCGGTCAGCCCGCTCTTGGCCGACTGAACTGTCCGGATCACCGCACTCATAACAGTGCGGTGCTCCTCCTCGATGGAGGCGCTTTTGAGTGCCTCCAGTAAGCTATCCGGCGCCTCAGGTTGGACGGAGGAAACTGGCGTCTTACCCTTCTTGCGAAGGGACCGCTTGCCGGACTCCGGAACCACTGAAGGTTCCGGCATGGAGTCTGGACAAGGGTCGGGCTTAGAGCCCCTAGGGGTCTTGCCCCCCACGCGCCTGGAGTCCGGGAGGTTGCCTTGTGGCACCTCCCGTGCCACCTCCTCTTGACCAGGCCCCCCTTGGGGCACCACCTCGGCGTCGTCCGCAGCGTGAGGCGAGGAGGCGATCGGAAGTGAAGTACTCTCCATTTCCGACGAACCCAGGGACCCGCTCGACGAAGTGGCGAACTCGCCCTTGGGTATCCGGACACTTACGATCTCGCCAGGGGCTTGGCCCTTGTTGGCCAATCTTCCTCCTCGTCGTCGACGTTGGTGGAGAAGTCCGGAGGAAGGGTTCTTCCCTTCTTAAACCCTCCGGCCTCCCCAGTGGGGGCGGCCTTCCTTTTCCTCTCCTCCCCCGCTGGGGGAGAAGCTTCTTCTTCCTCCGCCTCGTCTTTAGGAGAAGATTCTGCTTCAGAATGTGACAGCACCTGGCGTTGGGAGCTCCTTCGAGTTCCCGTGGCTTCCTTCTTGGCCTTCTTCTCCGGCACCACATGGGGTACCGGAGCCAACAGCCCCGTCAATCGGGCGTCCGCTGGCTCTTCTGGCAAAGGAGCGGGACAGTTAATCTGTCCGGACGTCTTCAGCCAGTCCTGTCAAAGATTAGGGAGTTTTTAGATCCCACATAGAGTCAATCTATGAAAAAAGAGTCCCATAAAGGGTAAAATAACTTACCTCGCCGGCTTGACGCCGCGAGCTGTATCTGCGATCTTTGTTGACGGATGCGGGGGCTTCGGCGCCCTTGAACAGCACCTTCCAGGCATCTTCGTACCTAGTGTCGAAGAGCCGGGTCAAAATTCGATCTTGTGCGGATCGAACTCCCACAAATTGAAGGCCCGTTGTTGGCATGGGAGAATCCGGCGGATGAGCATCACACGGATTACGTCGACAAGCACGAGATTCTTGTCCACCAGGTTTGGACGCATGTTTGGAGTCCGGATAGCTCGTTCGAATTCCCCCACGTCGGGCCCGTCTCTTTCCATGGCGAGAGAGTCGTGTGGGGAAGCCAGATCTGAATTGGGGGCCGCCACCCATTCAGTGGTCGCGTGGCTCGGTGATGTAGAACCACCCGATTGCCACCCCTTTATTGTCTCCACAAAGGAGCCCTCGAGCCATAGGACTTTGGCCATCTTGCCAACCATGGCGCCCTCGCACTCCGCTGACGGTCGCCCACAACCTTCGGCTGACATTAAAGGTCTTGACCATAGGCGAAGTGGGCTTGGATGCAGAAGGAAGGCCTCGCACACGACGATAAACACCGAGATGTTGAGGACGAAATTGGGGCCAGGTCGTGGAAGTCCGTGCCGTAGTAGAACATGAGCCCCGGACAAATGGGTGAAGTGGAAAACCTAGTCCGCAGAGGAAGTGGGGAGAAACACCACCCTCTCATGGGGCACAGGGGTTGGAATGAGCTGCCCAGCGTCCGGGCAGCCTATCTGTGATATCGGCCGGGACAAGTATCCGCCTCCCGCAGCCTGTGATGTGCCCCTCCGTGACGGAGGAGGCCATCCACCCGCCTCCCGCCTCGACATGGTTGGAGAAGGTTGAGGTGGGATGTGCGGACTTAGGCGCTGGAGCTCGAGTCTTGTGAAATGAAGGAGCAAAGGAGGAAGAAGGCGTAGGTGAAAAGGTGGATCCTTATCCCCTTATATGGACGGACGGAGCTATGTGTCCCCCACCAGCCTGGTAAAACTCGCTTATCTCCCAAGCGCCGTAATCAAGGGCGCAGATGGGTTATCCACGTCCGTATTGATGAGAATACCGGAATAAGGGGGCATGATCTATGCTTTGATAAGACGTGCCAAGGAAACCGCCTCGCTAAACGCGCTAAGGTGGAATGGTAAAAAAAACGATTCATATAAAGGCCTGGCCGGGGTGTGATGTCACGCCGCGGAATACGTCAGCAGATCTGTGCAAAAATTATTCTCTCTACGGTGTTATGTGGAACTTGTTTTGCGAGCGGACACTATCCTGGTGTTCAAAACCTTCTATGAAGTATTGGAGGAGGAACCCGCCTTGCAATGCGAAGACAATATGCTGCGCCGGAACTTCGTGCGTCATTGAAGCCTGGTTCGAGGAGCTACCGAGGAGTCCCGGACTAGGGGTGTCCGGATAGCGGACTATCATCACGGCGGACTCAAAGACTATGAAGATACAAGATTGAAGACTTCGTCCCGTGTCCGGATGGGACTTTCCTTGGCGTGGAAGGCAAGCTTGGCGATACGGATATGTAGATCTCCTACCATTGTAACCGACTCTATGTAACCCTAACCTATCCGGTGTCTATATAAACCGGAGGGTTTTAGTCCGTAGGATGAACAACAATCATACCATAGGCTAGCTTCTAGGGTTTAGCCTCCTTGATCTCGTGGTAGATCTACTCTTGTACTACCCATATCATCAATATTAATCAAGCGGGGTAGGGTATTACCTCCATCGAGAGGGCCCGAACCTGGGTAAAAACATCGTGTCCCTTGTCTCCTGTTACTATCCGCCTAGACGCACAGTTCGGGACCCCCTACCCGAGATCCGCCGGTTTTGGCACTGACAATCACCATCCCTTCTGATAAGAAAGATGCGCTGATTTGCGCCGACCAACTATACCAGCAAGCAGTCGCAGCAGCTGCCTCCACTAGGGCACTTGCTCCTGCCGCTGGGACCCCGGGAGGGAAGAAGAAGAAGAAGACCGGTGAGACCTCGGACACCCACTCCGGCAAGCGCCCCTCTTTGGAGTGTAGCGCTGCCGTCGAGGACGTGCCAGAGAGCTCCACCGGCGGAAACAAGAAGCCCAGGGCCATACCGCCGGGAACCAAGAAGGTTTCTGTCAATGAGGACGACACGGGAGGAGCTTTTACCATAAGCTCCTCCCTTGACGACAAATAGGAAGACGCGCTTGTCATCTTCCTGCGGGCTAATGTCAATGTGGTTGCATGGCAAGCTTCCGACATCCCCGGTGTTCCCAGGAAGGTGATTGAGCACTACCTTGTTGTCTGCCCTCATGGCGGACCGTCAAGCAGAAGGTCAGAAAGCAAGCTTTGGAACAACAAGAGTTCATCACAGAAGAGATCCGGAAACTGGAAGCAACGGGTTTGGTAAGAGGAGTGCTCCATTCAACGTGGTTGTCCAATCCGGTCGTAGTGCGCAAGGCAAATGGGAAGTGGAGACTGTGTATTGACTACACAGATATCAATAACGCTTGCCCTAAAGAACCCTTCCCGTTGCCGCGCATCGACCAGATTGTTGACTCCACGGCTGGGTGTGATCTGTTGTCATTCCTCGACGCCTAATCCGGCTACCACCAGATCTTCATGACAAGAGAAGACGAAGGGAAAACAACATTCATCACCCCATGCGGTACGTATTGTTTCATGCGGATGCCTTTCGGGTTGAAGAGTGTTGGTTCGACGTTTGCAAGGGCGGTCCAGATGGGTTTTGGACCCCAGCTCCATAGAAATATGGAAGCTTATATGGATGACATAGTGGTCAAAACCAAGGGCAGGGCAACCCTCATACCAGATTTGCAAGAAACATTTGTTTACCTGCGCAAGATCAATATCAAGCTGAACCCTGAGAAGTGCGTTTTTGGCGTCCCGTCTTGCAAGCTTCTCGGGTTCTTGGTGTCACAGCGTGGGATAGAGGCCAATCCGGACAAGATCAAAGCTATAGAGCAGATTGAAGCACCCAAGCGAATCAAGGATGTGCGTCGGCTTGCTAGTTGCGTCGCCGCCATGGGCAGGTTCATTTCCAGGTCTGCCGAGCGCGCCCTTCCCTTTTTCAAGATCACGAAAAAGGCGGGCCGATGGAGTGGACGCCCGGAAGCCGAAGCAGCATTGCAAGGTTTGAAGAAGTACCTCTACTCCGCGCCAATACTAGTTGCGCCTAGGCCACAGGAGCCGTTGTTGCTATACCTGGCGGCAACGGACCAGGTGGTCAGCGCCGCACTAGTGGCGCAGAGAGAGGTTGACGACGAGGTAATGGCAGCGGCAGAGCCCGACACCACCAATACAGAGACGACACATCCAGTTGAAGCACCGCTGAAGAAGAAAATGATGCAGCACCCGGTCTACTTTCTTAGTTCCCTCCTGCAGGGGGCTAGATCAAGGTACTCTGGCGTGCAGAAACTGCTCTTCGGCCTTCTTATGGCATCGAGGAAGCCGCGTCACTACTTCCAGGCACACGAGATCACTGTCGTCACTCGCCTCCCTCTGCAACGGATATTGCACAATCCGGATGCAACGGGAAGAATTGTGGAATGGGCACTGGAGCTGTCCAGCTTTGGCCTCAAGTTTGAAAGTACTTCGACGATTCAGAGCCAAGTCCTAGCGGAGTTCATTGCAAAATGGACCGCAACACCTGACGAAGAAGCCCAAGAGACTGCTCTCCCCGGCAAGGAGGCAAGTTGTGCATGGATCATGTACTTTGATGGAGCTTTCTCCTTACAAGGTGCCGGGGCTGGCGTACTGCTTGTCGCACCCACCGGAGAGCACCTCAAGTACATGATCCAGATGCACTTCCCCAGGGAGGTGTCAACAAACAATACGGTAGAGTACGAAGGGCTGCTTGCCGGTCTTAGGATCGCGGCGGACCTCGGAATCAAGAAACTCATCGTCAGGAGAGACTCGCAGCTTGTCGTCAAGCAAGTCAACAAGGATTACCAGAGCCCGTTGATGAAGGCCTACGTCGATGAAGTGAGAAAGCTGGAAGAGCGTTTCGACGGTGTACAGGCTGAACACCTTCCCCGAGCGGAGAACGATATCGCCGATTACCTGTCAAAACGCGCTGCCCTCAAGCTACCTGTGGAACCAGGTACCTTTGTGCTTCAGGTAACTCAGCCATCCGTGGATCCATCAACAGAGCAGAATAAGAGGAGGAAATCAGGGCCCGGCAAGTACTTCCCCGCCGAGCTCCCCGGAGCCGCCGACAAAGATGTTGCCGGGGATACTGAGCCCGCCACAGGACGACTGGCTCCGGCGGAGCGTCAAGCTCTTGCCGTCGAAACAGCCGCCCCTATAGCGGAGGAAATGCCTTTAGTCCTCGTCGTCGAGCCCCAGGCTCCAGCGTGGGCACAACATACCGTCTGATTCCTCCAAACAGGGGAACTTCCTGAGGAGCAGGAAGAAGCAGAAAAGTAGCCCGTCGCTCTACGATGTACCAGTTCATCGATGACGTCCTGTACAGAAAGAGGCCGAACGGTGTGAAATTGAAGTGTATCCCTCGAGAGGAAGAATTTGGAGCTGTTGGCGGAGATACATGGAGGCATATGTGGATCCCACATTGGGTCAAGGGCCCTTCCCGACAAGGCATTTCGGCAAGGCTTCTTCTGGCCCACCGCCCTCCAGGATGCGACGACACTAGTCACCAGGTGTGAAGCGTGTCAGTTCCATTCAAAGAGGCTTCATCAGCCAACTCAAGCCCTTCAAACCATTCCTCTCTCCTGGCCCTTCTCGGTATGGGGGCTCGACATACTGGGCCCTTTCCCCCGCACTGTCGGGGGCTTTGAGTACTTGTACGTTGCAATCGACAAGTTCACAAAGTTGCCGGAGGTGGAGGCAGTGGGGAAGGTCACAGCTCAGTCAGCCGTCAAGTTCTTCAAGGGACTAGTGTGCCGTTTTGGCATACCCAACAGGGTTATCACCAACAACGGCACACAGTTCACAAGTGGCACCTTCATGCAATATACCCAAGACCTCAGCAGCAAAGTCTGTTTCGCTTCCGTTGCTCACCCGCGAAGCAATGGTCAAGCTGAGAGGGCAAATCTTTGAAATCTTTGCGAGGCTTAAGGACCAAGACCTTTGACAGGCTGCACAAGAGTGGAAGGCGCTGGATTGATGAGTTGCGGGGGTTCTTTGGTCGATCAGACGACGCCAAATCGAGCCACCGGCGGACACCTTTGCCCTAGTATACGGGCAGAAGCAGTTCTCCCCCGAACTCATATACGGGTCACCTCGAGTGCTCGCTTATGACGAGCTTGAGCAAGAGCAACTGCGCCAAGATGACGCAATGCTCCTTGAGGAAGATCGTCTTCGGGCGGCTGTGAGAGCAGCACGCTACCAGCAAGCCTTGCGCCGCTACCATAGCCGCAAGGTTCATGCCCGAAGCCTTGAGGAAGGCGACCTTGTCCTTCGGCGCGTTCAATCGGCCAAGAATTCCAACAAGTTGACACCAAAGTGGGAAGGCCCTTATCCGTGTACGAGTCACCGGGCCGGCGCGGTCATACGGAGACCGAAGATGCCGTTCGGTGAGTAACTCACGGAACATTGAGCATCTTCGCAAGTTTTACCGTGGTAGCGACTTGCCGGGCCCCGACAAGCCACCTTTTGTACAAGCATTGCTGATGATGCATGTAACCCTTTGTACAAAGCGGTATGAGACCACGAGCATAAATAAATGAAGCTGGCGCCCTAAGTTATAGCATGCATGCTAGGTCGAGTCTCATCCTTGGTTAGGGTTGATAGTGCTTAGCAGCGACTAACCCCTAGCTTAGAGGTCGAGTGTAAGGCCCCTTTGCCGTTCTTTTGTCTTCTTTGGTTCGCAGGACTCACAGATATCCTTGCCGGATCACTTGAGAACGAAAAAGAGAAGAGGGACAGACCGGCATCTAGACCCCGGCAAGCCAGTATTGCCAGGGGATGCAAGTGCAAAGATACACGCACGGCAAACCGGAGTTGCCGTGGGCTACAGCTTCAGATAAGTTCTTCATCCCTTATCATG
This sequence comes from Aegilops bicornis, assembly GCA_021605145.1. Lineage (NCBI taxonomy): Eukaryota > Viridiplantae > Streptophyta > Magnoliopsida > Poales > Poaceae > Aegilops > Aegilops bicornis. The sequence continues at coordinate 239,390,467 of CM038672.1, forward strand.
CAATCCCTTATGGACTGAGGTATGTGAAACCTTGTTTTTTCCCAAAGCTACCGTGCTCCCCTAAAAACTCTAGGCCCTAGGGCTCGTTCCTGGGGCCAGGTTTGGTCGTAGTCGCGACAGCAAAAGGATGAAACGAGGAGCCTGAACCCACCTCATCCCTGCCTCCGCCAAAAGCGTGAGAAAGGTCGAGCGAAGTGGGAAGACGGCGGCGCCTGTTGCCGGGCAAGGAAATGTTTATCTTAGGGATATCAAGGATTTACTCCTTGTCATGGGTTCTACCATAAACAAATGACCCAGCAAGCATCCGTTTTTCATTAAAAACATTCCACTCAGGTACAGCCCATGGGGAATGAAAAACATGAATGATGGGATTAGAAGTTTTAAATTCAGTCAAGGCCCAAAGGCTTACAAGCTAAAAAGAGATAAGGTGCTCGTAATCCCTTTCTTGTCCCTCTCCTCAGGAGGCAGGTCAAGGAGGCAAAAAGGGCAGAAGGGGCGCCTAGGCGAGCTACGGGTGGCAGGAGACACCAAGGGAACATCTCGGTGGCCGTCATAAGGCTGGATAGTGATGGCAGCGCCGTAAGAAGAGCTCGAAGACGAGGCGGCAGGACGTCAGCACGCGTCGAAGGCGTCGGTGCTCGCGTACTCCGATTTGACGACCTTGCCGCCCGCCCTCTTCCTCTTCCGCAGCCTCCCAACGCCAGCCGCCCAAGGAGACGACCCCGAGAAGTTCAGGAAGACGGCGACACGGATGATGGCGTCGCTGGTGCCGCACGGAGCGGCGCCCGACACCTAGTCGGACCCATCATCCTGCCGCCTGCTACCCTCTTCGTTGCTGCCGCTGTCCTCCTCGCCACTCCCGCCCGAGGAGGAGTCTTCGCTATCAGAAGAGCTCTCCAGGCAGCACCTTGCCCGGGTCCCGAAGAGCCCGAAGACCTTGACGGAGAGGAGGCCGCACTCCATCAGTTTGAAATGGAGATAGAGCCCCTCCGTCAAGCGGTGGATATGAGCGAACGTCTTCCATCCCCGACGAAGATACATCACGTGAGGGGCTGGGAAGTCAACGCGAACTGGCGTACCGCCGATCCCATAGCCCCTCATGTGCAGCCGCAATGACTCCGGCGGATCCAGCTCCATCTCCCGCGCGAATGGAGTCGGGAGACGAAGGCGACGGCAAGGCGGCCGGCGCAGCCTGACGAAGAACTCGCAAGGGTCATCCCCAACATGGCCCTCCATGGGGGGAGGAACTACGGCGGAGGCGAGACCGGTGCGCCGCCCCGTCCTCCCTCGCCCACGGCCTCGCCCCCTCCCCCTTCCCCTCGCGGCTGGCTCTGCCACCGCAGGTGCAGGAGAAGGAAGGACGCGTTGTTGAGCCGCGACCCTCGCCGCCACCGTTGAAGGGCCAGGATTCCCTCTCTCCATGGCGGATGGAGGGGAGAAGGCTGAAGGAAGGAGGAGATGGAAGAATGCGGACGCCATCCCCTCCCGCTCTTTATAAAGGCAGGGGTGGGGCTCGGCCGCCCCGCTCAGCCAATCAAGACGCAGAAGGCGCAGGGAACTGGGACAAACCCGCTGCCCCAGCCCGCGACGGCCCGGTTTCGCGCCTCCACCGTTCGCCACCCCAAGCGCATGAGAACCACATGGCAGGCGTGTGGGACCAAGGCGACGGGTGAGGCGACCTCTCCCCACCCCGTGATCGTGGGGAGTGGACGCCTTGAAGACCATGCCTCGGCCCCGTTCAGTAAATGGGCCGCGCCTCCACGCTTTCCTCCTTTTAAGGGGAAGGCGCGAACTGCCCCCTTTACTATGACGTGACGCATGCGCGCAGAGCTAAGCCCCACGCATGCCGCCCATGTCACGCACGCCTCCCCACGCCGAGCCACGCGCGGGAGGCATGGGAAGACCGCGGTAAAACCACCCCTTTGCCCAGCACCGTTTTGGGCCTAGCCCAGCGCGATTGCGCTTACGTGTGGCCCAGGCTCGGGGGCTCCTTTCGATGTACAAAAAGAGGGGTACACTTTTTGTACCCCTATAACTGTGCACGGGCAGTCTGCGCCGCGGGCACCACCGCATTGAGCAAGGCAAGGGAGGTGAGCCAAGGTGGAGCAGAACGACGCCAAGACCAAGACCACAAAGAGCAAAGGGGACGAAGCGGACTCCCCTGGCAAGATCCTTGCCGGGAGGCGGTTTTAGCAAACCCGGCAAGACCCTTGCCGTGGCAGCTCGCCCCACACCTACGGAGCGAATCACCCTTGAGTCCACTGCCCCCATGGGGCAAGGATTCGGGAGACATCCCCGTGGTGGCATGCAGATCTTTGTGAAGACATTCAAGATCAGATACACACTATAGAAGATGACGACCCTTGGCGGGATCCTAGCCAAGGAGGACCACAAGGCCCCCGGCAAGAGCCTTGCCAGGGATGACAGCAGGCGCCACGGCAAGACCCTTGCCGGGGCTACGGTGAGGCCCTTGCCAAGAGCACCCGTAGGGCCACCCTCAAGCCCACGCCAATCAAACCTTCACCACCATTCGCATGCAGCTGCTGACCCAACCAGTTGGGCAGGCACCTACGTGGCGGCTAGCGGATCTTCGTGAAGACCCAACACTGCGCCACCTCAGCTGCCCGCCTGCCTACATGGCACCGCGGGCACCGCTGGCTGTGGCGTGTCGACGAAAAGGGCGGCGACAGACGAGACATGGCTGTCCCCGTCCCGATAAAGCAAGGACACCTAAGGAAGATGCATTAAAGGCGCCTTGTCATGTAATGCGAGGATGAACTTCGCATCACTTTGTACCCTTTCCACCTCCCGTGTGCCACTGTGGCAACCCCTTTCCCTATAAAAGGAGGCCCAAAGGCGACGGAAGGAGGATTCGGCTTTTGGAGCTCCTCACGCCCCATTGCTAGTTCAAGAACACAGATAAACAAACCACCAAAGCAGGAGTAGGGTTTTACGCATCCTCGCGGCCCGAACCTGGATAAGGAGACCGTGTGCTATCTGTTTGATCCGCTCTTCTCATGACCCCGCGCCCGCGACCGTAGTAGGGATTCTTGTGATCCCATAGGTGTCGTTCCCACCGACACAGAACCAGCCCCGAAGCTTCCCCTCGATCCCGCTGCCTCCTTGCTCGAGAGAGAAAAGGCTCGACCACGAGCAGCACCAGCACCTCGTGCCTCCTCCTCCCTTGGTCCTGGACGCGTCCGACCGCCCGCAGCCATCGTCGTCCACGCCCGCAGGAGCCAGCAGCTGCAGCCCGAGCCCTCTTCTTCTTTCCCGCTGGCGTCCGAGTCCGCAGCCTCCTCGTCCACGACCACCTCACCTCTCCAGAGATGAGTGCCTCGACAGCCCCGCTCCTTTTCCCCTCCTGCTTCTCTATCTCTCTTTCTCACGATCTCCCTCTCCCTCTCTCTGTTTTTCGCTCACAGGAGACCACCACGGCTACTGCATCAAGCTCTGCCGCCGTCGTTTCGTGCCGGGAATGGATGGATCCATGCTTCCCGCGCCCGGATCTACCACTGCCGTTTCATTCCGGCGCCCGCTTATCTCCCCGCCTCGCCTCCCTCAAGGCTTCCACCGCCATGCCTCGCGTCGCCGCTGCAAGCCCATATTCTCAAGGCCGGCAGCCCCACCACCAGAGCTCGCGCTTCGCTTCCTGCTTCGGGTCCCGACGTCCCACTTCGCCGGCCGTGCCACCGGAGCCCCGCAGGTCGCGCGCCTGTCGCCCTTGCCTTCTCTTTTCTTCCTCTTTTCGTTCTGCTCCATCCTTCTCTGAATCTCTCTCTCTCTGTTCAAGTGCAGAGGAAGTGCTCCGCCGCCTGCTGCTTGTAGCTGCGCTGCTCCCCTTTCCCTTCCCCTTCTTCACTGGACTGAGCCGCTGCCGGTCACCTTTGCCTTGAGCTACCGGAGAACGCACCCGTGAAGACTCTGCTTCCAGTGCCGCCGTCTTGTTCGTTCCTTGCCGCGTCAAACTTGATCCGGTCCCCGTTGACATGGCGTCTGTTTGGAGTCACAGCCACATGAGCCCAGCTCCCTTTGCCCGCAAGGCCCAGCTCCACGCGCCCCTGCAGGTCCAATGTGAGCAGCCCAGATCTGTCAGATTCGGCCGGATGCATTTTGTTTCCTCTGAATGATTTTAGCAATTAATCGAGAGAACATCGGTTTTACAGAATAGACCCTCATTTTGTGATCCCTTCTACGGTTGCCGGGACGCAGTGTTGTGAGAAGAGCAGGATCAGCAGTCAGCACAAGTATCTTTTACCCAGGTTCAGGCCGCAAGGATGCTATTACCCTAGTCCTGCTTTGGTGGCTGTATTTCAGAGAGTTCTTAAGCTCTCGAACTAGCTATGGTGGATGCGTGGTTTCAAAGAGCCGAATCCTTCTCCAGTACGCCATGGGCCTCCTTTTATTGTCGAAAGGGGCTGCCACAGTGGCACACATGAGGTGGAAAGGCGTCTGATGCTTTCTGAGCTTATCGCTCTTATTACAGGACAAGACGCATTTAATGCATCGCTTAGGTGTCCCCTTGCTTTCTTGGGGACGGGAGCGAGACCGCCCGTCCGTCGCCGCTCCTCCTTGCCCGACCACGGCGTCATACAGTGACGCATGTGGCGCCATGTAGGCAGGCATGCAACTGAGGTGGCGTGGTGGCAAAGTCTTCACGAAGATTTGCATGCTGCCACGCAGGCGCTTGCTGAGTTGGCCTGGGAGCTGCATGTTGCCACGCAGGTGCCTGCCCAGCTGGTTGGGCAGGCAGCTGCATGCGAACGTTGGTGGAGACTTGGCTGGTGCGGGCCTGGAGGTGGCCCTGCTGGCACCCTTGCCGGATGGCCCGGCAAGGGCCTTGCCGTGGCGTGCTGTTGTCCCCGGAAAGGATCTTGCCGGGGGTCTTTTGGCTCCCCTCGGCAAGGATCTTACCGAGGATCGTTGTATTTTAATCCTCATCTGATCTTGAATATTCCTTGTCTTCACAAAGATCTGCATGCCACCATGGAGGTTCCTCCCGAGCCCTGGCCCAACGTGGTTGATGGTGTTCGAGACCGTGGGCTTAAGGGTGGTGCGCTCCGCTGGTGTTGGACGAGCCGTCCCGACAAGGGCCTTGCCAGAACCGCGGAGGCTGCCCCGGCAAGGGTCTTGCTGGGGGAAACTGCTTCATCTCTCTGCTCTTTTGTGGTCTCGGCCTTGGCGTTGCTCTAGCTGTCTTGGGCTTCGGTTTTACCTCGGTTCACCTCCCCTGTTCTGCTTGGTGCGGCCGTGGGCGCGGCTCCGACTGTCTGTGCACAGGTAAAGGGGTACAAAGGTGCGCCCCTTATTTTGTACACCGACAAACGCGGCCAGCATGGCCCCTCAATCCGGCTCGCACTTGACCGGGTCGTCCAACCCGGCCAAATCCCTCGACTCGGCCAAGCTCTCCAACCCGGCCAGACTCCGCAACTCGGCCCCAACAAGCAAGCTCAAGTCTTCCCCAACAAGCCAGCTCCACCCTTGGAGTGTTCTCCAATCCGACCGAGGGTCAGCGGCCGTCCCATCCCAGCCATACGATGGGACGAGTCTCCACCAACTGATGACTGAAGCCACAGTGCCCCGCCCATGCCTTTGGTCAGCCGGACGAGGCAACAGTGGCCCCCACCTACTCGCTGACCAGGGCTGGCATGGCAATAGTGCAATCATCGTCAGCCATGACGCCAGCAAGCGGCGACCTGATGGAGCGCCACTGTAGCTGACTCGACTCGGCCACGCTCTGACGATCGACAAGACAACGCACAATGTCCCTAGGCGCATGGGCTCGCGCCCGGGGAACCCGGCGAGACCTGGTACCCTGTGGGGTCCCAGCACCGGGTTCCCTGGACACTAACAACCTGGCCCTACTGCCTTGTAACATTACCATTCTACCCCTGGGGGTTTACCTATAAAACCCCCCAGGATCCCTCATGCATACGGGCAGAATGCAATACACTCACCCATCCACCCACTCACACGCCTAGCAAGCAACACCCAAGGAGAAGGAGCAGCCTAAGCCTTGGCCTGCCTTCCTTCTTCCTCCTCACAACTCTAGGAGCAACTCTGTACTGTTATGTATAAATCACACTCGGCAAGACTAGCGGTGTTATCTCTCTGAAGATCCCCAAACCTAGGTATGTCTTGCATCACGCGCGCGCTCATGCCGACCTCGCCTCTGGAGCCCACCAGTGCCCTCGAGCCTCCTCCTATCTTTAGCCATCCTTTGGCATCTGTCGTGCGCTCACCACGACAGTCACCATGAGCGCGGCCATGGTGGCCGGCTCGAAGCGTAAGAGCTTGTGTTTGAGCAGGGTACCATCTCGGCACCCGTTGATGAAGTACTGGATTGCTTGGACTTCCTGGACGCCCTCTCAGCTGTTCCGAAGCTCGGTCCAGCGTGCGAGGTACTCGTGGATGGCTTCCGCCGGCCCCTGCACGCACATGGCGGGCTGGCTGGGGCGGCCGGGTCACCGGTAGGTCCCGGTGAAATTGCGTACGAAAGCCTGCTCGAAGTTGACCCACGCGTTGATGTTGCCCACCGGTAGGCTATTCAACCATGTGCGGGCCGATCCCTCGAGCATGAGCGGCGCGTAACGCACGGCAAGACGGTGGTTGCCACCGGCGATGCCGATGGCGGTGGTGTAGTCGGTGAGCAGTCCTCCGGCTTGATGGTGCCGTTTTACTTGGGGGTGTCGCGGGGGAGCGTGAACCCCTTAGGAAAGGGCTCATCTCGGATGCGCGAGCTGAAGCACACCGGTCCGACAGCGCCGCTTTCTTCCAGCTCCAGGGACAGTGCGAGTCGGTCGAGTTGGTGGTGGGTGTCGGTGTCGTCGATGGTGCGCGGGCCCAGTCAGCTCGCGACCGCGCCTCGAGGAGCCGGGTCGACCGAATCCGCACGTCGGCCGGGTTGGAGGGGAGGATCAAGCCGGTGTCGGTCTTCCAAGACCGGCTCGTCGCCCAAGCCGCCGGCAGCCATCGGGGCTTTGTGGCACCGGGTCCGAGTGCGGTCGGAGTGCGCCTCACCGGGTGACGAAGACGCCGTGTTCTGCTAGTCCTTGGGACCGTTGGCGCGGAGGGAGCCGGATCCCGCCGGCTTGGCGAGTTGATTCACGCGGTCCTCCTGCATGTTGGCCGTGTCGAGGAGGTCGTTCAGCGCTTGAGGCGATCCTTCAACTCTTCGCCCGCGAGCTGATCCAGGCGGACTGCTGCCGCGTGGGCGGCACGCATGTTCTTCACGGGTGTCTCGTAGATGGGAGGGATTTCGCCAAAGGCGCGGCCAATTGCGCCACCCCGGGCTCGCACGTCAGCAACCCAACTTGGCTCGGGCGCGGTAGGCGTGAAGCCATAGGCGGTGTTGCGCTCCAGCTGAGCGGAGTCCAGTGACGCTGCATGGCGGCGAGCGTCTCGGTCAGGTCCAGCAGGAGCTGGCGGTCCTCCTCGAGACGAGTCCAGGGATCGGCGACGTAGGAGGCGGCAACGTCGGTGGAGATGGGGACATGAAGGCTCTGCATCGTGGCGTGCAATGGGTTGGGCGAGCCAGCCCGATCCACTGTGGCCCTGGCTTTGTCGGCCTTCCTCGCCGCGCTGGACGAGGAAGAAGCGCCGGTGTTGGTGATGAAGACCTCCACGCAGAGGTCCATTCACTACAAAAAATACACTTCCGTGATGATACGTGTTTGTCACAGTAGGTCGCGTTTTTTGTCATGCATGTACATCCATGACAAATTTATGACAGAATCAAATAGTCATACCTATGCTGTCGTAGAAGTGTTCCATGACATTACCAAAATTATCATCACAGAAGTGTCCACTTCCATGACGATAAATCACGCGTCACCGAAGTGCTTTCGTCAAGGGTGACCGACACGTGGCATCCACCGTAATGGAACACCGTTAAGCTATCGGGTCGGATTTTGGATCCGATAACCCGTTAATAGCCCCGACCAATGGGAAATTTCCACGTGTAAAATCATCATTGGCTGGAGGAAACATGTGTCGGCTCGTCGTTGGGATAGATGTCATCCACTCACTGGATAGAAGGCGCCTATGATACGTCGACACGTGGCACGGCCCATCAAGATTAAATAGGTCGGCCCAACTAAAGGCCCACAAGATTTTTTGGACCATAATGGGCCGGCCCAGTTAAAGGCCCATGAGATTTTGTGGACTATAATGGGTTGGCCCAGCTAAAGGCCCACAAGATTTCGCGGGCCATATTTGGCCGGCCCAGTAAAGGCCCACAAGATTTTTATGTGCCATAATGGGCCGGCCCAGGTAAAGGCCCACAAAATTCTTGCGGATCATAATGGGCTGGCCCAGCTAAAGGCCCACGAGATTTCACTGACATTAATGGGCCGGCCCAGCTGTAGGCCCACAAGATTTCGAGGACCCTAGTAGGCCGGCCCATTAACTGGCTGCCATGTTTTGGGCCAAATGCCGGCCGATATTTGATCTGGTCCATTACTGGCCTGCCACGTTCCGGGCCTAATAATGGCCCATATAAGATCCGACCCATTAAAAGCCTCCCACTTTATGGGCCAAATCACGGCCCAGATCAGGTCCGACGCTTTAAGAGGCTTTGGGCTCAATTATGGCCCATATCAGATTCGGCCCGTTGACTGGACGCTATGCTTTTGGGCCCACTTGCTAAAGGCCCATTTAGTAATTCAGCCTGAAATTAGTTTCGGCCTGTTAAGGGCCCATTTAACATTTTGGCCCTATATTAATTTCGGCCTGTTAAAAGCTCGTCATATAGTTGGGCCTAACTACGGCCCAGTTTGCATTCGGCCTGCTCGCAGCCGATATCTGATTGGGCCAAACAAGGACCGAGATAACTTTGGCCTGTTAAAAGCCCGTGAATTGATTCGCACAATCATGGGCCGGGGTCCATTTTGGGCTGCTGCCGGCCCGTGAGCTATTCGGCACGTTTCAGGTCCACCCTACTTCTCAGCCTCCTAAAAGCCCATTGAGTTTTGTTGCGAAAAGAGGGCCGGGGGTTACTCGGCCTATTAAAGGCCAGAATCTACTAGTGGGCCAGTTTGACCTGGCCCATGGTGCGGATCATACATCATGATTGCATGACGGCCCGATTATGTACCGTAATTTTACGGTTTGGCCGGTTTACTCCGAAGACAGGATATATATACAGTAAAATAACTGCAGCATCGTGAATAAGGAAAAACCTAGACTATACAATAAAGAAATTACGGCATATTACATCCACTGGTCATCAAAGTTCGGCACTATGATAATAAAGCACAAGCATAAGAGATTACATACACTTTGGGCATCAAAGATCGCCACGATTGCAAATAAACACGCCGACAAACTAATATACAAAACCGACAAAGCACTTCAATAGAGTTCAAGAAAGGCTAGCCCTCTTTGGGGAGGCTACAGCATAGCGGCTGAGCAAGATGATGAGGCTAAGCTTGTTCAACACTTATATCTTCCTCACTCTGAAAGATAAACAAGCGAGACGGATGACAGGTTTTGCACATAAAAGTATCAGTCTTGACAATTCATCACATTTCTTCTTGTGAATAAAGTGACACAGTTTAAAATTGCATTAACACAATATGTTCAGGTCAAGACATGGCAGGAAATGACATTGTGAAGGAGTTGGCAGCTTCACGACACCAATCGGATTATAGATCAAGAACTCATAAGTATCAATGGTTAGTGTCTTGTCAATTTATCCCATTTCAGATTGGCAAATAAAGAGACGGTTTAAATAATACTCCCTCCGTTCAAGATTACTTGTCATAAAAATGGATGTGTCTAGAACTAAAACACATCTAGATACATCCATTTCAATGACAAGTATTTTCGGACGGAGGGAGTAGTAGAATTTTTTTTGCGGGTGATATGACATTGTACACAGTTAAGACATTGCAGAATATGACATTGTGTTGTAGTGGGTAGGTTCACCACACCACTAGATTACGGATGAAGAACAGAAGCATACATGCAGTGCAAAAGTAGATCACTTGCTCTGTATAGTTTAATTTACATGGTATGAAAAAGGAACTTGGTTGTACAACTGAAAACTTAAATTGAGAAGGACAAACTTTTGTTTATGAACTACATAATAAACTTTAAACATGCAATTTGATGCAAACGCCAAAAATAAACAGCTGTTGCAGTCATGCCTAACCAAATATACACAACAAAGTTTGAAGGCTTGAGAAGGACAAACTTATATTCTTTGGTGAAGCGGGCTCTATAAAGCCCTTGTCCATGCTGATGGGGGGGGGGGGGAATTCAAGAAGTTTAGCACAGAATGTTCTTCATAAGCATTCGCTTTATTCTACATTTTGTTAAGAGTAAATATAGATGTGATAATATACGAAAAAATGGAGAATATTTAAGATAAGATGAAGAGTGATGCTACATAACCAAGTAGCTATAAATGTATGTGCAGCGATACGGGCAAAAGGCATAACCAAGAGCAATGCATGCTAAACTTCTTCAAGACCAACCTTATGGTAAGAGTAAATATAGATCGATGTGTAGAAAATGGAGGGCAAAGGAAAATAAACTGCAGAGTGATGGTACATGAACAACTACTGTCAATATAAGTACCGATAAAGCACAAAGCATGTACTTACAAGAACAATGCAGAGCTAACAAATTCATTGGCATTGGATATAGTCTACACTAAGGTAACCATTCATACAGCTCAGATAATTTGGAGCGAACAATTGATAAGCAAGCTATCATGCATACTGCTGTCACATAATGAACCAGGTATGTATGCAAGTACAGTGATACAGGACAATAGGTACTAACAAGAGCAAAGCAGCGGGCAGCATATTTGCGATATCCTGTCATTCTTTTCAAACCGGAATTCTTCTTCGAGCAGATTTCCTGCAAAAAAGATCCGTAAGGCACATGCGGAAAAGTAGAAGTTCAAATTGTCATGTGATTTCATAGACAGTACCTCATCCTGTGAACGAGACCAGTGCATAAAAAGGTTTTTCCATTCAATGTCTTCTAAATTTAGCACAAGAGACTTCACCTAAAATTCGTTTATAGACTTGCCATCAAAGTGTGATATCCTCAGATAACACCGATACTGCTGCAATGCTTCCTTAAAAAGCACAAGCAAGCTTTGCTCGTCATGGCTATCCAGTTTGACCCTCACCTAGTTATAACAATGTAATGTAAATCATTGATGTGTTCGATCAGCAGAAAAGAGGAAAGTAATAACCATGAATAATAGCACTTACACGTAAGTTGGACAGGAAGATGTGAAAATGGTGTTTGTCTTCACTATAATCTTCCCATGGTGGGAATATATGCACGCAGTCCCTAACAACATTGAAAGCATTGTCTTTTAAACTGGGAATACATGGAATGGGGTTCCAATCTGCAGTTGGGATAGGTCTTCGGCCGGTGGACTTGCTGTACTTTTTGCTGGAGTGGGATTTTTCTGTGGTATGGCTGGTGCTATGGCAAATGAAATCGGTATACCTTTTGCTGGAGTGCAGGTCCTATGTGGTGGGGCTAGTGGTGTGGCCAGTGAAGTATGGCTACAGTCTGCTGGAGTCGGTCCTATGTTTTGAGTCACTGGTTATACAACCAATATAAGTGGGGCGCTGTCTGATTTCTCCGGCACCACCATGTTTTTCAAGGACTTTGCTGGTGCTCCTTCGGGTTCGGCAATCACCCTCTTGCTTTTTGAAGTCTGATGCACAAGAACAACATTTGAGTGGAGAAACATGGTACGACGACAGATGGAATATGTATTGATAATGGACGGGCATGGCATCTCGAGTTATATGATGAGTAAACTAAGCAGATGGTGGTGCAACAAAGTAGAAGAAATGCAAGACAACATATGCAAGATACGCACAATCAATAAAACCTTGCCAAATTAGAACATGCACCTTGATGGGTGAACAGGGACAAGCCATCCGCCTTTGACTCCTCGAGGTTAGAATAGTCATTAGGATGATATTACGAACAAGAATCAACAGGTGGGGAGCGACGAAGTTTCATTGCTTCGAGAATGGCACTCAATGCCTTGGTGCCAATTTTGTAAGTCATTGCAGTGTTCCACAATATTATTACGATGTGCGGATTACGATATTCACTTTGTAATTGCGTATAATATCCGAGAACCATGAAAACATAAATAGTTGTGAGATTATCTTTGTAATGCAGATGATATTCTAATATAGGGCGCCCTGTAAACACTTATGTGCTATCAACTTTGGATTACGATGAGAGAGCTCACGTGTGCTGTAATATCGCATGTGCATTTATATAATCTGGCACAAGTACACAAAAAAATAGGCTCCAGAAGTAAGGATAGCTGGCAGATGATAGGTTCATAATATACTGTATACAGAGTTTATTGCCAAACCATGATTACATGAGCACACATCAACTAGGCAGATCATAGTGTACATAACAGGGTTACACCATAACCACGATATATAAATCGGGAAAGTGGAACTGGCTTGAAAATACGGTGTTGTATTGCCGCTAGTAATTGAAAGCCTATTGATCACGTACATGCCTGCACTATCGAACATGGTAAAGAAGAGCAAGCAGATTTTGGATAATAAAATGTTGGTTGCGCAGTGCCCACACAAGATGAACCAGAGCGGATTAAGAATGCAACTCCCAGCTGTCTCTCGACCATTTCACGCAGTTGGATGAAGATCCTACGTCTCCTAACCCTTCTTCTTCCTCGTCTCTTAATACTTCCCATACAGAACACCGCACGGGCCGCCGGTCGGACCACCGGCCCCCACCGCCTGTGTTCCTCCGCCACCCCACCCCCACCCAAGGCCGAAGTTTTCTTCGTTCGGCGAGGCCCCACAACCACCAGAGCCCCTTGGATCGCACCGGCGAACTCCGGCGAGCTCTGAAAAATCGACTGACCCAATTTTGAAATTTAGTCTACTGTGATTTAACTAGTGTGGAACATAAAAGGGGAAAACCATAAGCATTGGGAGTATAGTGTTGAGTGTGCCATGGCGGATCTGAAGGTGCAAACCGGACAAAGGAAACTTCGCAACCAAGAAAAGAAATCAGAGTAAAGCAGTGGCGATCTATTTTCTTGTTGCGATAAATAAGTTGAGCAGATACGAAAGAGTACCGCCTCTGGTGCGGCGCCGTGTACGCATCTGCAGATAATTTGATGGTGCTGCGGTAGCGATGGCTGTCGGCGGCGTGGAAGCAGATCTAGGAGGGTAGACGGTGGCGGCAGGGCACGGTGGACGAGACAGTCATAGGAGCGGCGCCGGCAAGGTGGACGACGGCGGGGATGAAGCGAGAGGACGGGATGCAAGGATCCCGGTCCGAAGGCGTGGATGAGAGAGGTCGATCTCTTGTAATGGACGGCGGCGTCGGGGTATCAGCTCCGGCATGGTGGAGGAGGACGGCGGTGGATGGGGTGGCGGACGGCGGCAGACGGAGGAGGGTGGGGTGGAGAGGGTGTTTTGGCGCCCACGGAGTATGAATGGGGAAAAGGGAGGTAGAGAGGAAGGGGGGAACCATGTATTCAGGGCGCTTGTCTCAAATGCGAGGAAATTTACAAACTTAGCCCCCGTTTCAAATTTCTACTACATCACAGCAACATTAGTCGGTTGGGGATAGGACGGTAATCTCGCATACATCGAATATTTGCCGACGAGAGTTTGTTTTTGGCGCCCACCGTGTATGAATATGAATCGGGGAGGGAGCCGATTTCGGCCGAGGGCACACTGTGTTTTGGCGCCCACCGTGTATGAATCCGGGTGAGAGGCAGTTACGTCACGTTTGGGTGAAATTACAAACCTACCCCTATCGAAACCTATAGAAATCCAGCAGATAGGCTTTGCGTTGCAGGGATAGGCAGTAGTGATTTCCATCTCACAGATTTTGGTTTCGGGCGGGGTTACTGCGACTTTCCCCGCTTCGTTCAAATTTTGCACAGTGCACATTTACCATGCTAACTCAATTCGAATCCCGTTTGTATTCTACTTTTTTTTCGGGCGGAATCCATTTCAATTGGAATTACATTCTATATACATCATTTTTTATATATACTTTCAAAAGCACAACACCATTTATACATAAATATGGTTTACAAATGGCGTGATCTCAGATTCATAAGGTTGTATCCATCAATTTGAATTTTCAAATATTTGAAACCACTTTATGTTGAAATCCAATGTATGCATTCCTCGCTAGCAGTCTCCAATCAATGTGTGTTTCATGCGGGTTTTTTTAACTTATCAAACATGTATAATGTGTTTCACACACGCAACATATAGTTTAATCCCGTTTAGACATTAATTGCATATAAACCATGCATTGTTTGTAATTGAAGAATCTATGGATCACCAATATTGATAAACTATATAACATTACACGTGTGCCCAAATTCAAATGAATATGCATGTTTCATACACCAATTTGTGTTATGATATTATCGATGTCGTGATCTCCAGTTTAAATATTTGAATCCCCTTTAATCCAGATATTCGTCTCATATAGCTATCACTCATGCTTATATAGGACTATCTCTCTGGACCTATACCTGTTCATCGTCTCTCAGGCATCTCTCGTGCTACATGTATGTCGACAATGATCTTTTATCTTCGTAACTCACTGACGGTACTCTCTCCCTCGACCTTCATCACTCTATCTCTCTCTAAGTATATCTCGCTCCCTGCTATGTGTCTCTAGCTATGATTCTCCATGTGGAATCTCTTTCTCTCACACAAACACAAACCTTTGTCTCCTAGGGTGTCATTTCTCTCAACTATTTCCATGTGTGCCACTCGCACACCCCTCATACAGAGATGTCTTTTGCTCCTTAGATATGAGAACCTACACCCCTCATACACTTCAATATCTCTTTCTCACACACAAACACAAACTCTGTCTCCCAGGGTCTCATATTTCTCCATTGTTCTCTTGTATGTCGCTCAAACACACCCTCTCTCCCTAGAGATATCTTGTGTTCCCTCATATGTCTCTCTAGCTATCACTCTCATTGTGAAATATCTTTCTCTCTCGCAGACACAAAACTCCGTCTCTCTGGATCTCATTTCTCCCTGATATCTGTTTGTATGTGACTCACATGCACCCTCTCTCTATCTCTCTCACACCCACACACATAATCCAGCCTTCTGATCCACTCGACTCCTATCTCTAACGCACACTAGCTAGCATCTTTATCTATTTCTCCATCAACCTTCTTTCTCGCCCTCACTCTTGATTCCTATCACGCACACTACATATGTTTCTCTCTACATGCAGTCAAGTGCCCTCTCACACACATATATAACTTCACCCTTTGAACCACCCGACGATCATCTCCAACACCCAAACTAATGGATGTCCCTATAGCTAGCATCTCCATCTCTCAGATTCATCTCTGTAGTTTCTCCGTCAACATTTCTTTCTCGCACGGAGTCTTGCTTCCTATCACCCACACTATATATGTCTCTCCATACATATGCATTTATAGGTTGATCTCTTTTGCACAATCGTTGCGCCTCACCCCTCTGCCGCCATAGATGCATGCTCCAGCCCACGCCACTATCTCTTAAAGACAAAAACAAATGCTCAATTGTCGGGCCTTCTTCCCTGCATTCTCACATGCATGCATATTGTCATACCAACCCGTCTCTCCCATGTTGTTGATTTTATGACTTATGTCTTCTTTCTTTTATCTCGATCATGCTTGGCACACACACACATCCCACGTATACATGTATACCTCTCACACATGCACGTTCAAGGTCTCTATGTCTCCATACGTAGTTAATTACCCTCAATCCTAACGCCACATCGAGTCGTTCTCCTCGTTTGTGCACATAACTTCCGCCTGGATGGGAAAAACACACACTCACAGATAACAATCTCCTTCTAGCTACCCCCCCCCCCCCCCCCGCGTGTGCCTCTCACTCTTCCCCTATATCCCCGAAACCAATAAGACCATCCCTTTGTTTAATTCCCGCTTACATGCACCATGGATATATAGTAGTCTTCCTCGGTGTCTCTCGAACAAACACGTTATCTCGATGTCGACTCCTCTCACGCGCACGCACCTTCTCTTCCCTCTCTACGGGCATTTTCTCTCTCGCACACCATCGTTGGTGGCCTCTGCCATACACATCACCTCTCTATCAGGAAGCCAAGCACACTTAAATTACATCCGCCACAGAGGACCCCGTGACACACACACACACACACACACACACACAAACAAACAAACAAACAAACAAACACACACACACACACACACACACACGCACACACGCACGCACCCGCCCACACACACACTAAGACTCCATCTCACACACACACACACACATGCACGCTCCCCTCCCCCCCACACACACTTTGACTCCATCTCTCTCTCTCACACACACACACAAACTAAGACTCCATCTCTCTCTCTCCTCTCTCTCTCTCTCTCTCTCACACACACACACACACACACCCCACACACACACTAAGACTCCATCTCACACACACATGCTCTAGGCGGAGCATTTGTTCCTACCACCCTTCATCCAACCTTACCCGTATGATAAACAATCACCTTTATTTACTTGCATAACATGGACAGATTCCACTTTACTTTAGTACTAGTCAAAAAACTTATCATATGTACCCTTATAAAAAAACGAGTTGGCGATGATGGTGTGCCTGCCATCTTGTAATCTGCACCGTATGATCTATATCTGACAGATAGAAAGCAAACTATGATAATTTTACAAAAGATACCCGCACCTCTCTCCACATCATTATCTCCCGCAACCTCATTGCTCAGCAATTTAAAAAGGAATAAGTCTCTGGAACAATCTAGCATGCATGGTGGCCGCTGCCGTCTGCCGGCGCCGTCCATCCCCATGCCTCCGCCCATTCCGACCACCAATCACCACCACGCTCTACTCCTCCTCGCCTTATCTCTCATCTTTCATTTTTTCAATGGCATTCTCGAGATACCAGTTTTCTGATAAAATTCTCGAGATATCATTAGTTTTTACACATGGGATTACTCATGCATGGGTCAATCACAACAGGTGTTTTGTAAAAGAATGCATATTGATGTTCCGTGCAATGCACGAGAATCTTGCTTGTAATTATATAACGCAAATCACGAGAAGGAAGTGACATTTTTTTTGACACAACCACGTTAAATGGCCACGTAAATCACGAGCAGGAAGGAGAAGGGAAGCGGGTTGTGGAGTAACGTTTTTTACAACAATTTCTTAGGAAACTGAGTGCAATAATGGAGTAGTTTTGCAAACTACCATTACTACTACACCTGAAACGGTTCAAAACTTATACTCTCTTGCCAGCGCGTGCTTCCCGCGTGAAACGGTCAGCGTCGCCCTGGAGCGTTAGTGCCGCATTAATGCCCGGCCAGAGCGGAGGCGACCTCTCACTGGCGCCGGCTTTGAAGTGGCGCGACGGCCGAGAGAGCGCCGCTTCCCGGTGCACGCGATCGCTCAAGGCCGAGATCGCCATAGGCCCTGTTTGGATCCATGGGTTAGAGTTAGTTTGAGCTAGTTGGGGCTAAAATAGCCCTAAAGTATCCAAGCATGAGGGTTTAAATTGGAGCAAGTTGCACCGAACCCACCAAAAAAAACTATCCCACCCAAGAGGTGCTAACTGGAGATAGTTCTCATTGGGAGCACTGAAAAATCACTTTTCTCTCTCCATTAAGTGCATTTATTGTCAATCTAACCCTGTCACCCAAACACCTCTTTGGCTACAGTTAGTTTAGGGTTAGTCATGAGTTAGTCTAACCTATAGCTAAGTTAGAGTATCAAACAGAGCAAGATAGGACATGCAAGTTGCTCAAAGCATACATGCAAATTGCACGCGTGAAAGGATTTTTTATTTTTGAAAACGGAACGTGAAAGGATTTTTTTTAGAATTCAAGTGGCATGTCGCTAACCTGTGATAGTTAACCGACCTAAATATACGGCAGAAACGCCAGCCTGCCGCACTTTGATAGAGACGAGGAGGGAGAAGCGATACAGGCTGCTGGATTACTAGAGATAGGTGTCGCATGGAAGCCAAGAAATATGGTGATAGCATGGGTTAGCCATGTACTAGTATGATGTAACTACACTGGGCTGCCGTGTTTCGTACTCTTCTAGTCCACTATGGAGATGATTGGTTAATTTTATATCGCTGAATATTATTAAATATTATGAGTGCAGACGCTCCACCACGAGGTTCCTTGCTCCTTCTTGGTCGTCCGGAATCTATTGTTCTTCCACTCTATTTTTTTACGTGAGCTTTGTTCATCCTTTTGCCAACACGTGAGACATCTAGCATCAAGGTGCACGTGTTATGCAACGATCGTTCCATCTATATGAAGAACACGTGGGACTGGAACTACGAGACGGACATGTACCCAGGAGTGGACGTACGAACCTGAGTAATGTAGTGCAGTAAGTGAAGTAGAAAGGCACAAATGGTATGAAATATGTGTGGCATACAGGGTGTGTTTGGTTGTGTTCTCGTCTCATCATAGTTGTTCCCTCTTCATGCATGCTCAACTCAACAACCCTCTTCATGCATGCTCTCTTCATGCATGCTTCTAGTGTATTTGTGCTAAACTAGTGTGGACTCATGCACCCTCCATACACTCTACCAAACACCCAAAAGTAGGTCAAGAAGGGAACTCTTGGGCGACATTTGTCTCTTACTACGTACTACCACTAAATGTTGTACGTTCAATGCACGGTGATGTTATGGAGTACTTGCCTAACTACTCTACTACTACTATATTAGTTGGAGGCACATATTAACTTTTATATTTGTTTACGTGTATTCCCCGAGACCTTCCAACTAGACGTGTCTTTCTCTCCAGGTCGCACTTTGTATCGTTCATACCACTAAGTACTACTACTACGTGTGGTCTCCGACCCAGAAGTGGAAGAAGTGGAGACACTCTACCATGCTATTTTTTACGTTGGGCTCTACCACGCTGTTCATGTCCCACTCCTTTCGCTGACGCAGGGACATCCAAAGACGTGCCGTGTTTGGCACCCTTCGTCAGAAGAGTTGAAACGCTAGCATTCATCAGAAATAAAAAATAATTATAAATCGGCAGTGATACTATTTTTTTGCGAACCAATCAGCAGTGATACTATACCACGCAGTTTCCTTGCTCCTCGATATCAGAAAGAATACTTCCATTCGCCAACATGTGGGACGTTGACCATCCTGGTCCACTTGCCATGCATGCAGAACTCCAAGGGAGAGTCACCCAGGTCGTCGCGCCGCAGTAACAATGAATAATGAGCCGTCAAATAACAGGCCCACTTCCCACTTTGAAGTTGCTCGGACGAAGGAACCATCATGACTTCGTTGAATTCCGTTTCTTGAAGAAAACTACTGTACCAGCAAGATCGCTAGCTATGATTTACTCCAACAGAGGCCTCCTTTCGTTCATAGGATAGGAATATGAAAATCATAGGAAGTGAGATGACATGCATCTCAATTCCTATAGATAAAGAGATGCCATTTGATGCATAGAATAGGAATATTTCCATTTAGTCTAGGCTAATGTACTGGCAATTTGCTCTAAAAACTACAGTAGTAACTAGTAGTACTGGTACATGCTCGTACTCAGACACAGACACACACACTAACTACTACTAGTACTACTACTTCTCACATGCTGGCTAGACGTCGTCGTTCTCCTTCCCGGCTTTGTCGGCAACACCCCACCGTGCTTGGATCTCCGCTAACCTCTCCGCAGCAGCGCGTGCATCCTTTTCTTTCTTGCGGCGGCGGGCCTCTCTTTTCTTGAGTGCTTTCTGACTTTTCCACTCCCTCTCAGGCGGCTTTTGGCCGCTTCTTGATCTACCGCCCATTCGGCCTTGGCATCTTCAAATTCCTCCCACATAGTTGTGAGGTCGCGAGCGGCGATGAACTCGGCACGGCGGGATGCCATTGCTTCCCTACCATTTTGTGTGCGTCAGAGGTGAGGAACTCGGTGCGGCGGGATGCCATCGCTGCCTTACCGGTTAGTGTGCGTCGCGGTGGCATGAACGACGCTTGGTGAGAGCTCTGGGGTGGAGTGACCGGACAACCGTATAGTGCATTGGTTTGTCAAGAGCTCAAGAACAGAAGACGAAGCAAATTAGGATTCCCCTTCAATCCTGGTCATTTATTACCGAGTAAAATGCATTGGCAGTCATCGAAATTGTCTTGATAGCTCACTTTGATCATTGTATACGAGATATGGTGATTATACGGTCACTGGCTCAGCGTATAGCTCCGTATTTGTATGGTTGACCAGTCAAACAGTCCGCATGCGCCTCATCAGCTCGTGTTCTTTATCTATCTGCGCAGGCCTACCTGTGAATGGAGAAAGAAATACTGTAAAAACCAAAATTATGCGTATATGGGGAATCGAACCACGGACTCGTCGCTGCAACGCACCCTCGTCAGCCAAATGAAAATGAAATACTTCACGCCGACACTCACGCCACGCTGTCAAAGCATGCTAATGCATGCACGCCGCCTCTAAATCAAAGTCCTGCTCATGGCGCAACGCAAACGGCGAGCCCATCACCGCGCGCCCGGCGTTGCCTGACATTACTGTTTAGACGTTTGATGGAGGCCTACACAAACGCTGAGCATGTATTCACCTGGCTCAACACCAACGGTCATACTCGGACCGCCTTGCTCATGTATATCATCCATCACAACGACAATCTATAAAACAGCCTAAGCTAGAGAGGGTACTATGGTAGTATGGTACGGAGTATGTACTATCGTGAGTGACCAATCTTAGTGCCACTGCACACCGAAACCCCTTCCATCGCTAGCGCGCGCTTCCCGCCTGAAACGGTCACTGTCTCTCCAGAATGTCAATGCCGCATTCACCGGACTTAACTGCAGGTGCAATTGGTGTGTCACTGACATGCGGGACAGACGCCTGCTTCGCCCACATGTCAAGAACTCCAAACGCATCCGCAGTTAAGTCATCAAGCAGCGTCCCCATTCACCCCGACAAACCTACTCCGCGCCATTGTCCATCCGTCTGCCGCGGCTCATTGCCATTCGCCCGCTATATTAACTTGAGCCCCAGCTCCCAGCCATAGCCAAAGACCCACACTTATTCTCCTTCGGTCCCTTCCTTCTGTCGGCACCACTTCAACCATGGCATCCTGGCGCTCCGAAGCTCTCTTGGACATACTGTCGCAGGAGCAGACGAGAGACATCGGTGGCTCCGCTCCGGGCGCGCTCCAAAGCTCTCTTCGACGTACTGTCGCAGGAGCAAACAAAGGAGATCGCCGGCTCCCCCCCGGCCGCCCTCCGTCGCCACGACCATGAAGCCGGCGCGCGTGCGCGGGCGCAGCCGGCAACGAGGAAGAGTAGTACACGGTAGGTCGCCACTACTTTGGTCCTAGGAAGGCCACCGCTCCTCCACTCAGTCGACGCCAAGCTTGGTGGGATAAAAATCGGCGGCCGATTAGCCGCTTGATGGAGACGTGGAGGCGGAAATCTTCATAACCTTGTGCTCCGGAGGAGGAGGTTATCGAGGCGGATAAGGAGGAGGCAAAGGCAATGGCCTGCTTTCTTTGGTTCATGGCCGGACATGGTGGTCAGGGCCCGGCGATCGTTTAGATTAGGTTTAAAGTAGGTTTTAGTACGGTTTGTGCGAAATATGTAATGAATTTCATCCATTTTATAGGAAAAGTTCTCGAAATGTAATGAATTTCATCCGGTCAATTTGAAATTTGCTTTGTTTGCACGAATTTCGTCCGGTTAGTTCATATAGTTGTCGAAAGGTATGCGGGCAGTATCGGATGGCATCCATCAGTGTCCTCGGACAGATGCCGGTGTAAATTTGTGGGCTAGCACTGGAGATGCCCTAACTATCAAGCTATAATCGCTAAAAGTCCTCCATTATTTGGCAGGACAATTATCCCTCGATCAAAATCAGATCCGCGGTGTTTCGCACTCCTCCCGCGTAAGAGTGTAAACTCTTGCTTACATAAAAATGGAGCAAGTGGACGGCATCAGTAGCCTTGTCATATCACTCGAACTAGCTCGCCTAACGAGCGGAAAGCACCGCCTCGCTATTTTGTTCTGGATTTCTATCGATCGATCGCGACGAAAATGTTACGCTTCGCAAGTTCTAAAGGAAAAGGCGGAACACTTACGACTCGTACATGTCGCAACCCCGACAGTCCGGCTCGCACGCCGCTCACCTGAGGGGACACGCGTTGTCTTGCAATTTTACTGACATGTGGGATCGTAATTGAATAAACTGTCGATAGCCGAAATCTAATCGTCAAGGGCGTCGGCTGAGAAGAGAGAAACGGGAGGGAGAAGAGATTGCCCGCCACAAGACGGACTCCAAGAAATATACGGTGATAATGTGAGGTGGGCCATGCCGAGTCCGGACCGCCTCGAGCCCGCTCTCACCGCCTTGGCCCCTCAAGACGCCAGCTGCCTGCTGCATGCATAGCAAGTACTCCCTCCATTCCTAAATAATTGTCTTTCTAGAGATTTCAACAAATGACTTCATACGGAGCAAAATGAGTGAATCTACAATTTAAAACATGTTTACATACATCTGTATGTTGTAGTCTATTTAAGATGGCTAGAAAGACAAATATTTGGGAACGGAGGGAGTAGCCCCAGCTTATGTGGAGGAGAGTGAGGCATTGACAAAGTCAAGGAGTAACAGTGGAGACAATAGCTTTCATAAAAAATAAACAATAAATACTCGTTGCTCGTCCTCTATATTGGAAAGAATACTTTGATTCACCGACATGTGGGACGTCGACCATCCTGGTCCACCTGCCATGCACAAAATTATCCTGGTCTACCCCGGTCGTATCGCAGGCCCAACCTTTCCCACTGTATGTTGTTCGGACGAAGGAACCATCATGACTTCATTGAATTCCGCTTCTTCAAGAAAACTTACTGTACCCGCAATACTGCTACCACACACGAAGACTGGACGGCAATGTACCACGTCATATCACTGAAACCCACTAGGCCAAACTAGCCCGCCTAGGTCATCTATTTTGGAACGGAGGGAGTACGTCTAGACCGCTATGATTTTGTGTTGCACGTTCTCTGTACTTTTGCTACGATTTTCCTACCCTATGAAACAAATGAGGCATGAATGTATGTCGACTATTGTCTGATCGGTCGCTAAGCCTACAATTTTAGGAGCTAGGGCTATTGGTCGATCGACGAGGGATAAGTATAAGCATACCACGAGCTCATCAGCCCCAACGTTTCTCTTCGGTGAGTGTTTTGCAAGTACTATAGCTCGCACAGTAGCTAGCCTACTAACACCAAGAATCATCAAACAAGCCCTGCTGATATGATAAACAGTTCAAAATTACATCTAAACATGCTATATATTACATCAAAAGCTGGTGAGGATACATCTGTTTCCACAACTCGGAGAGGGTTCGCATGATTCACTATCAAACAAAAGTAGCAAGATCCACCCACACAAGACAGTGCACTAGCCCTAAGATGGTTTGATAACACGCATCATTCTGGTAATTAAACATGTGGCAATGCAAACTACCTCAAGGATTAGCTCGACCAACTATTTCTTGTCATCGATCTCTCTGCAATGACCATGACGCAGACGGCGGCATGGGATTCGATTGGGGTGATGTCCTCAGGATCGACCGCGACATCGAAATCGATCTTCGGGGCGATGTCCACAGGATGGACAGCGCATCGGAATCAATCTCCGGGCGATGCCAACAGACGGGCCCACGACATCGAAATCATCAAGGACAGCCACCGCCTCGCACAACCCTAACATATTAGCAAGAACATTGCAAATAATCAAAAGCAAGCACATTGCAAATAATCAAAACCACAACTATGGTAATAAGCCATTATTTTGTACCTTGTGCAGCTCACTGGGGATCTCATCCTTCGGGGCCGCCTCCTTGTCCTCGATGGGGCCATCACCTTGCCAGGGGAATACTGCTTCTCAATGGCGACTATCTCCTCAAACTCGGTCTTGAGCCTCACATAGGTGGCAATCAGAGTTCCTGGGGTAGGCACGGTGGGGCCCTTGCTGTTCTTCCAGCTTTCTTTGAGGAGTTCATCCGCCAACGTCCTCAACTCTCTGGCTAGTGCTTGTTTCTTGGAGTTCTTCATCTCCATGGGTTGGCCCGCCAACATGGTCAACTCGTTGGTCGGTGCTCGCTTCCTAGAGATCTCTGTATCCAGTGGGTTGTCCGCCGGCAACTCTTTGCCTAGTGCTCCAGGATCCATCAATGAACTGACAAACAAAAAGCAATCAAAAGGAAACCACAATCGCAATGAAAACGGGAAAAGAATAGGATGCATAACTGATTCGCCCACCTTTCCTTCGTCGGTAGAGAAGAAAAATGGCAGAAGTGAGTAGCCTGGAGTGAGGTTTGCTTCAAGAAAGGGAACAAAGGGCTTGAACGAGCGTTCCAATGAAATGATGGTTGCTTCGTCCAGTCCAACTTGGAGGCCACCTTACCACCGGCCAAGGTGTGGGTTTTGTGATATGACGGGTCATGACGGCCACACCGGGGTGATAGGTGAGTCTCGACTGTAGCACCTCGCTGTGATTTGGTGGATGGCACGCGGGCCCGGATGCTTTGAAATGTCCTGCATGTAGATAGAGCGGCTAGTCATATAGGAGTGCTCAATATTGTGCAGCGCGACCAAGGCGGAGAGGAAAACGAGAGAACTACGTAATTAATGCATGAGTTTAATTAGGGTAGTTTTGTAAAGTACGAGATACAGTACATTCCTCCAATCGCAAAATGCCTTGATTCATGAGATTTGAGATTTGAGCCCTATAAACCGGAAGGGAGGGGGTACTACACACGGTGTAGTCTAGTCACTTGTTGAAATCTCTAGAAAGGCAATTACTCCTTTCCGGTTTACAGGTCTATACTACTCCCTCTCTAGAAAGTCATCTTACGAAAACCAAATAGTCCCAAAACACTTAGGCGCGGTGCATTAATTTCTACCTTGTTTCTTGTTTCTTGACATACGTATCAACCAATAAGAGATGAGAGGTGTGCATGCTTTTAATGACTTGCAATGGCTAGTTCATTGCATGGAATGCTATTAATTAGCAAATAAACATTGGTGACCCCAGGAGGAAACGGTGCTAATCGCGTGGACCTATGCAGAATGAGTATCAACCAATGGATAATGGAGTTTAATTGTTAAAAAATACTCCCTCCCCCAAATAATTGTCTTTCTAGCCATCTCAAATGGACTACAACATATCGATGTATGTAGACATGTTTTAAAGTGTAGATTCATTCATTTTGCTCCGTATGTAGTCACTTGTTGAAATCTCTAGAAAGACAATTATTTAGGAACGGAGGGAGTAGCAATTTTGTCTCATGCAAGAGCCTCGGCTAGTACTCCAAGGAACCGCACCACGCGAGCTGCTCAAGAATCGCCACGCTCGGGTTTGCGCTTGGCTCTTCACCTCTTCGAGAAGACGAACAATGATGTTACTCCTACTTCTACAGTATCGAATCCACTGCTGCATGTCCGTCCACCTCGTGCGGAGGAGATAGCGTGTAGCGAAAGCTTCTACTTACTGCTCCTGCCTTTGCGTCTATGATAGGTGGGCCCAACAGGTGGTTGGCCCACCTGTCATGCAGCCAAAGGCACGTGCAGTTAAGGCACCGGAGCTCGTCCGCGAGGGAGAGGGCGTCATAGTAATCAAATTTCTCGGTCTTGTACGAGTTGACGCGACACATCAAACCACTGCACTCGATAAAAGTCTTTTTACACATTTCAAATGGGCTACTTCGTATTATGTAGGAGTAGAAATATTATGCTTAGTATGTAGTCACTTGTTGCAATCTCTAAAAGACTTATATTTGGAAACGGAGGGAGTACAACGCATGCATACATGCCGTGACTTTCCTTTTGGTACTTGCATGTGTTGATTTGATGCACCTTGCCAAATTTTGACTATAAATTTAACTAACCAAATTTTCATGCATGTCACAAAAAATTTTGGGGCTGTTTGGATTGTGACTATGTTTGTCTTATGTTGCCACATTATTTTTCCCACACTTGCCACACTTGCCTAACCTGAGTTGCTCAAATTGTTAGACACACTTTGGCTTGCCTAAGGGAATCTTGCCACAACTTTTGTGTCTATGACATGTGGGGTTCACTTCTAATAAAAAAATTCTTGTCTTAGGTGTGGCTAATAAAAAAGACTTATATTTAGGAACGGAGGGAGTAGAAAATATAAATAATAAGGCATGTTGGGGCAACCCACGTTTCCACTAACTTTAGCCATGGGCTTGTTCACAATTTTTACGAGGGGGTGGTTGTTCATTTAATGGAGGGACTTGTAGTTCCATACTTGAACGATACAAAGTGCGACCTGGCACACCATAACACCACTTGGGACAAGCGGGTAGCTATCTCAAAAAACAATCATCAACTAAAAAAACGGCGACCTGGCATGTAGGAGTAGTACACAATTTTAAACGATTGTTTTGATGGAGTGAAAATGGAAAACTACCACACTACTTATATATAGGCCAGAGCCTCCGCGCTTGCTTGCTAGGGCTGCTCTATTCACACACTCTCATCCTCTCCAGATCTAAACAAGATAGGGGTAGTAACACTGTCTTTCTCCCTTCAAAAACCACTGGCTTTCTATCCTCACCGCTGGTTACAGATCCGGACATATCCCCCTCCGCCGGTGAAGGGAGGAGGGCAGCGTTTAGGCCGTCGTCGACAGCGAGGAGGAGACCCACCGCCGTCGTGATCATTATCTCCGGCCGAGCGCCAGTGGGAGCTCCTCCGATCCCTTCATCGTTGCTCAGGGCGGATCCGCCTCCCGCCGCCCACCTATCCACATCCCGACGACCTTCGTATATCTTCGCTCGAAACCGCCTTAGCTCTACTTCCCCAGCCACGTCGCTGCATGTGCATCATTTTCTACCTCTCAGCCCCTCTCGATCGGATGGTCCAACGTCACCTATTTTTTTTTCTTCTATTGTTAGAGGTAAAGCTACTTCATGGAGTCGAATCTTGTACTCCCTCTGTCCAAAAATACTTGTCATTGAAATAAAGTGGGGGTGGGGGAATTTAGTATGTACATCGGACTTGGTACAAACAGGAAGGAAAGGGGATGAAAGTAGTACATATAGGTCATCCAACCGGTCTCTTGGTCGAAAAGGGAAATATAGGGGTAACACTGTACACAGTGGTATGACCAGGACTAGATTTGCTATCCACACATAGGAGTAGGTGGCTAGAGTGAACAAAAATGGGACCAACCCAGATATGTTTCTTAGATGTTTGTTTCTCGGGGCAACAAACTATGAATCACCACTTTATGCCCCTATTTACGTACATGGTGTTGTATCGCTTGGTGCGCCTAACCGTCCCATGCCCTTATACCAAATATTTAGGCTCCGTCGGAATAAAGGGGCAGAAAAGAGAACCGGAATAGGAAAGGAATGTAGGTATAAAACTATGGAACAACAAACCGGAGGAAACTCTCAAGAGAATGTGTTCGGATGGACTACGAAATGTGCAGATTTGTTTTTTTAGAGTAGCATGCTTTGCAGTATGAGATGCTATTTGTTTATTCAGCTGCACAGTGACTACTCTTGTCCTCACCTCACGTACCACACATAGGTTGATTTTTTTATTCGGGCAAACACAACACAGCAACCTGTCTAACGCATGGCAGCGAGCGCCTGCCAACAGCAACCTGTCTAACGCATGGCAGCGAGCGCCTCGAGCAACCTGTCTAATCCGACGGAATCAGTACTACCAGACCAGCTTTCCTATGAAACATGAATCACCTTTCCCGTGTTCCGAACGGTTGGAAGGGAAAGAATACCGTAGGAATTGTGTTCCTATGAAAATCCTGCACCAAACCTGTGAACCGAATTCAGCCTTAGCTGTTCTTAATATAATGTCCCTGGTAAAAATGAAGCCATGCCACTGTTTTTGCCTGTAATTTTTTGAGACTCTGACAAGTTTAGCCAAATGTTTTTGCCTATAATTGTTCGAGACTCTGACTGTTTCCTCTGTGCCTTTTTGTGCAAACATGGATATCCAATTCACCTGGTTGCTGTTGTGACCTTTTGGTGCACTGCACAAAACTCTTCTTAAAAGAAGTGGCTTTTGTGATGTTTAACTGGAATGTCAGAATGGAACAGTTGGTTCATTTTGGTGGAACTGCACAAAGGGAGATCTCTGTTCCAATCCTCATCATCCATATTGGCGCCATAACCTTCCTTTAGGTAAGAATGATATTTAATGCATGTGTTCATCTCTATTTTCCGATCGCCATGAGAAAATAATGATGTTTTTTACTAGTACACTTGTACTCCCTCACTGACAAAACCAATTCTGAATTAGAAGGCCAATCATGTACTTGGTTTCACAAACTGGTGAGGAGAAAGAGAAACAGAGCATGAAGAGGAAGAAGAAGAAGAATAAAAAATGCCAAGGCAATCTTGCTGAAGCCGTGAGGCCTCACCGAGGCTATTCAAGGGCTCCGATAATGACTACCTTACATGTGAGACGCATCCTCCAGGGAGCCCTACCACTTCTGCTGTCTCACTTAATTAATTAGGAGTACTTAAGTACCACTAATTTATTACTGCCTAATTTTCCTGTTGGAGTTAAGCAAATCTTTAGTAGGACCCTATGCTGAATTATGTACGTGTGAATGTTTGTCTATGGAGGTGAATCATGTGGTGGATCAGGGAGGGAATATTATTAGTGTCATGACCTAATAGTGCTATTGTTTTGCATGTCAATTTATTGCCATTGGTTCAATGAGGCAATGTTTTACGTATTGTCCATCATGTCAATTTATTGCCATTGGTTCAATGAGGCAATGTTTTACGTATTGTCCATCATGAATTTGATGCTACTATTTGAGTAATATGCTAATGTCTTCCTATCCTTTCTCACTAAGCTAATGAAGGTTTCACCTTGTTCCTACCTGTGCAAACAGGGATCATGTTGTGCCAATCATACATTTTAGTGGAACTACACAAGACAATACAATGAACTGTATCCCAGCCAGTGCTTTAACTCTTCTGGAAGTTATTGATAATCTTCGATATAATCTCAAAGACCTTTGGTAAACAAGAGTGATTTCAACAATACATTTGAAGTGCACAAAAATATATACTATTGTGTGATTCCAGTGAGTGATTTATCATCTCTTATGGGACTACATGAATAAGCTTTTTTTCTCAGGTTGGCACGGGCCTAAGGCCTTCATCCATATTAGTTTGCTGTCATCTCTATTTCTATCGTACATCTTGTCATGAGAAACTCCTTTATCTTTGCACTTTTAATTTTTGCAACCTATGATAAATGGCAATGCTTTGAGTGTTGAGTTGAGCTAATTGGCACTGATTAAATAAACTAATACCTCTCTTTAAGCAAGACTATTATGTTTCTAACTTTACCGATTAAGATAATGAGGGTGCTTCTATTTGTTAGTATATGTTTCATCAACTAGTCCCACTATTACAGTAATCTCACTCAATATATGTGCCAACAGGGATGCTCGATTTTGGTGGAACTGCACAAAAACTTTGGGTGCTTCATTGCCTCGACAGCTTCCGTCCTTTCCTGTCAGTCGCTAATCTCCGCTTGCTTTCTTCCTTCTTTGTCGATCGCTATTTATCTCGGCTTCCAAATAAAGGAAATAGTTATTGATAAGCTACCTCACACAGCTGGGTACTGGTCTTTATCCTGATTATGTGCCTGACATATGTATTGGTAATTTGGTATTGTGCTACTGTTTGCCGATTTCGTAAAGGAGTAATTTGGAGCCTGAACTCGCAGGCAAATCATTACATCGGGTGATTTCAGTAGAACTACACAAAATGATCAGATGGACAGGTACTTATGATGCTGCTATGTACTCCAAAGTTCACTCAGACAAGCATCGATGATGACAAGAAGTGCCTATATTCATTCGAGTATCAACCGGCGTCAACCAATTGTCAAACTCCAAGTATTAGGAGAGTGAACGCCAAAAATATTGCTTGGTGCATAGCCCAGAAAAATGCAGTCCAGTCTTTGGTCCCAACTTGTGCCGGTTGGTTATCGGCACATATGGTAGCGAACTATATGGCATGGAGTCTAAATATTCCAGACAAGTTGGTTGACGCGTATATTGATCTGGCACTTAATCAGTCTGTACGCCAAGGATGCTCCATTTCAGTTGAACTGCACAAAAAATTTGGGTGGTTCATTTTCTCAACCGCCTCCTTTCTCGTCTGCAATGTAGAATTTTGGCGAGATATAGGACCAAGATGAGCCAGTAAACTAGTTGGATGAAAGTGTGGCCAATTTGCTCAAACCTCCCTCGGCACGAGGCCAGTATTTGAGGATAAACCTACAAGCAAAGTTCAGACTGTCTGTGCTGCCTCTTATGTACTCGAAAGTTTACTCGTACAAGAACTAATTTTAGTAAGAAGTACCTCCGATTGAAAACCATTTACCAAATTGCACTGTAGGTAATTAAAGTTCGTCCCATGGATCATATTGGCTGTGATCTCAATCATTTCGATGCATAAACATACCGAACATGTGTATATCTGAATCTTTTGTGAATTATGTATGAATATTGTCGTGTGATCTATCAATCATTTGGATGCATAGATATGCTGAGCTTGTGTATATATGAATCTTTTGAGTTGTTGATAGTGAATGTTGGCTATGAATATGAACGTGTCCTGTGAACCTGAGTTTGATATGAATGTTTACCTTTTCTGTTGTACTTGTGTGTGAACTTGTTAGTATGCCTACTGTCGGGTATAAAACGCAGGTCTCTTATAAAAGTAATGTTGTGTCCAATTTATGTTTTCCCTTCTAACCACATTATATATATTTATATTATTACTATTATTGTATATTTTATAGAGACTTATATATACATTATAAAAACATCCCACGTGTCATTAACTTATAAAAGTAAATGTTTAACAGAAAATCCTGGTTGTTTTTGACTCACAGGCAAGGAAAATCCTGGTGATTGCATACAAAAGCTTGCGAAGATTTTAAGGACAAATTTAATAATAACGCGCTCATTTTTATTTTGAGCAATAACTCGCTAATTACTTAATTAATTATATATATATATAATGCGCCTCTCCGGTTTATTCTTTGATATTAATTGCTCCTTCTAACATAACATTATATATATAACGAGCCCACCTAATACTTGTATTTCAAGGAAGTGCAAATGGGCTGGGATTCCTTAGAAAATATAAATGGGCATGATTGACGCGAAATTATTTGTTCACCCAGCCCAGCAAATGGACTGTACATTCTAGAAAACATGGGTTAAATATATGCCACATTTTTGCAGTCGGCATGTGGGCCAATAGGTCGGAAGCCCTCACGCAGGCGTTGTCAACTTGGTCAACAAATTATTGTGTCATCCACAGCCATTGGATTTATATCCAACGGCCGCATGCACCTTCAATCTCTCGTCTTCTTCCTCCAGCGTGCCAGAACGCTGGTCCGACCTCCCGGCTAGCGGCTCTGCTTAGCATGCATCGCTGCGCTACCCCACCGCCGCCGTGCTATCCTCCACCCTCAACACCTCCTGTTATTCTCCACAGACTACAGCCCCACGCCGCAATGTAATCCAGTTATAACCCTTCTCCTCCTCTCAATCTGCGACTCCACCGCCGCTGCTTTCCCATCTCTGAAGTCGTTCCCGTCCGGGCCTCGCCGCCCAAATACCGCTATGTTCAGTGTGGCATGGTCAACAAATGAGATTCATCGGAAGAGGACTGTATGTGGAGAGCCTGACTGCTGGGACCACGAAGTCCATGGTCGCACGCAGGGAAAGTTCCTCCTTATTAAGCTAAAAAAATGTTTCCTCCACCTGACAGCTGGGGCCCACCGACTGTATCTTCGGACGGAAGGAAATGCCTCCTTGTTTTCTGAAAAAAATTAGTCATCCCGTTGATACCGGGACCCGTCGACGGTGATCGACTTGTGGGCCTGCTAAGCGGACGTGTACGCACGGCTTTGTCAACTTAATCAACAAATGATTCTAGCAGCTGGACCTTTGGATGTTATTCCAACAGCCGTGCTCCTTCTTCAACCTCTGTTCTTGCTCCTGTCTCCCGTGCACTGCGGCTGTGCTGCCATGCACCCGAACCAGTGAAGTTTCCCTCTCCTCTCCATCTGCGACTCCACTACCCGTCTTCCCCATCTCTGGGTCGTTCCAGTCTGGGTGCGCTCGGCACGGTGTGGTCAACATGGTCAACAACCGAGAGTCATCGGAAGATGACAGTACGTGAGAGGCTAACAGTGGGGACGCACCACGCCCATGGACGCATGCATGCAATGGAACGCGGCGGGGTCAATGTGGTCAAGGAACGACTTCCATCGGAAGTATACTGTATGTGGAGAGTCTCAGCTGGGTCCACGGCCGTAGCAAGTAAGTGCCTCCTTATTACGCGGAAAATAATGATTCCTCCAACTGACAGCAGGGACCCACTGGCGGGCCACCGTATGTTGCGAAAAAATGTTTGCCCTCGATCGCTGGGACCCACTGACGGGCCACCGATTAAAAAAAACATCCCCGGCTGTCAGCTCGGACCCACCGGAAGTGCGTCCTTATTATCTGCGACCCACCTTGGTGGGAGGCTGACTTGTGGGCCTACTAAGTTGACGGGGACGAAGGGCTTTGTCAACTTAGTCAATATGAACGATTCTAGCTCCAGTGACCATACGATGTCCATCCAACGGCCATAGTGCTTCTTCAACCTCTGGTCTTCTTGCTCCAAATTACCAAACCAAAGGCCGGTCGTGCCTCATGCTCCTGCCTCCGTGGCCGGGTCTTTGCCGGAGGCCTCACCGCCCTACTATTCCCACCGCTGGCCATGCCCTGCAGCTGACGGCAGACTCACACCACAACCAAAGTGAACCTCAGACTCCTCTCCGCTGGCTTCCACTGCCGCCTCTTCCCGCTCGCGTCGTCCCCTTCCTAGGCCTTCGCCGTCGTCCACCACCGTGGTGCTCTCCGCACGGCGTGGTCAACGTGGTCAAGGAACGACTTCCATCGGAAGAGTATCAGACGTGGAGAGGCCGATACCGGGTCCACGGCCACTGCCCAGTTTTTTTGTTATTTGCCAAGTTTTTTTGTTATTTGCCAAGTAAGTCGCTTTGTCAGGCCTGTTGGGCTACAAATCTTTCAAGACGAGGAGAGATTTCATTCGGCTGGCCGAGAAAATGGCCCATCAGTAATGAGAAATGGGCTGTACATTTTTAAATCACATCACACCAGCAATTAGTTTCTAATATCTTTTTTTTTCATTTCGAGATTTTAAATTACATTAATTTTTATGCGTGGAAAATTTGTTGGATTTTATATTGATATACATTTATTTTTAAAATCAGTTTGAATGTGAGTCAAAATTTCGGGAGTAAAAACAGTTCGGACCGCAAGACGAAATATGCAAAATTTCAGATAATTTTTAACCGTGGCCACAAGATGGGCTGTAATGCTAACAAAAGAATATGGGCTCCAAAAAACCTTAAGAATTAGCAAATGGGCTGTAAATTATTAAAAATAATGGCAGATGGGTTGTATCTTTGTTTTCCAGATTTGAGGCTTTCCTAAAAAGGTTGACGACAAGCAAAGGATCGTTAGATGGCCATCCAACGGTCGTCGTGCTTCTTCAATCTCTGCTCTTCCTGCTCCAGCCGCTCAAACAAGCGCCGGCGGGACTGCCTGCTCCCTCCTCCCCATGGCCGGGTTGTCGGCCGCTGCAGGCCTCACCGCCCCACCGTACTCCCATCGCTGGCCTAGCCATCCTCTACTCACCCACACCGCTGTTATTCTCCCAAGAAGGCAGACGAACGAGTAAACCCTCATTCGGTCGTACTCCTCCGCGTGGAAACAATCTTTGAGTCTTCCCCGCCTCCGTGTCGTTTCCTTCCTAGGCCTCGCCGTCGTCCACCGCCTGGTGCTCTCGGCGCTGCCTGGTCAACGTGGTCAATGACCAACATGCATCCGAAGTGGATCAGACGTGGAGAGGCCGACAGCTGGGTCCACGACCGCACGCAAGGAAATGCGTCCTTATTACGCGCAAAATAATGATTCCTCCACCTGACATCAGGGACCCAACGAAAGGGCCTATGTATTTCGTGAAAAAAAATGTTACCACCGCTGACAGCTCGGACCCACCAGCTATATCTTCGCACGCAAGGAAGTGCCTCCTTATTACGCACAAAAATAATGAATACTCCGCTTGTTAGCTGGGACCCAGTATAGTGGCAGGCTGACTTCTGGGCCTACTAAGTTGACGGGGATGGAGGGCTTTGTCAACTTAGTCAATATGCACGATTCTAGCTCCAATGACCGTACGATGTCCATCCAATGGCCGTAGTGCTTCTTAAACCTCTGGTCTTCTTGCTCCAGCCGCCCAAACCAGCGCCGGTCATGCCTCGTGCTCCTGCCTCCCGTGGCCGGCTGCGATGCGGCGGAGGCCTCAGGGCCCCCTACTACTCCCACCGTTGGCCAGGGCATCCCTCTACTCACCCACACCCCCTGTTATTCTGGGCGACGATGACCTCACACCGCAGCCGAACCGATGAACCTCGTACTCCTCTTGGCGCGGGCTTCCACTGCCGCATCTTCCCCGGCTCCCGTCGTCCCTTCCTAAGCTCGCCGTCGTCCACCGCCTGGTGCTCTCGTGGCGTGGTCAACATGGTCAAGGAACGACTTCCATCGGACGTGGACTGTATGTGGAGAGGCTGACAGCTGGGTCCACGGCCGCAGCAAGGAAGTGCGTCCTTATTACGCGGTAAATAATTATTCCTCCACCTGACAGCGGGGACCCACCGGATGGGCCACCATATTTCGTGAAAAAAACGTTTCCCCCTGACTGCTGGGACCCACCAGCTACACCTTCGCACGCAAGGAAGTACGTCCGGGCAAAAAAAAACGATTCGCCCCCTGACTGCTGGGACCCACCAGCTACATCTTCACACGCAAGGAAGTGCATCCGGGCAAAAAAAACAAAACGATTCGCCCCCCTGACTGCTGGGACCCACCAGCTACATCTTCGCAGGCAAGGAAGTGCCTGACAGTCGGGACCCACCTGGTCGAAGCGTACATAGGGTTGTCATTCTGGTCGCGAACGTGTACGTATATATATACTGGTGGATGTAGAGGCGCGCACGTGTCGTAGTAGAGGCGCGCACGTAGCATGTACACGTACGTACAACGGCGAGGGTGCAAGAAAGAAAATACGGCCACGTACGTACATACGGGCAGGGTCTCGAACGCCTACTCGCGCATACGTACATGGCTGGGTCGGAACGGAGAAACACCGTCATCGTCGTGTTCATGGGGAGGCAACGGAATGCGTCGTGTTCATGGGGAGGCAACGGACTGCGTCGTGTTCATGGGGAGGCAACAAAACGCGTGGGAGCCAACCGGCTGGGTCGGAACGGAATGCGTGGTCGTGTTCATCGGGAGGGCTTGGACGGAATAGGCGATGGAAACGAGGCCTGGCATACCGCACAACGGAGGAAACGACCTTGTGTTCGACCAGCCACGTTCGGTACGGGGTCCTGTTGATCGGGAGGGGTGTGGCATACCACAAAACGGAGGAAACGGACCTCCTACGGTCGAAACGGGGGGTCCTGTTGATCGGGAGGGGTGTGGCGTACCGCAAAATGGACGAAACGGACCTGTGTTGGAGCGCTACGGTCGAAACAGGGGTCCTGTTCATCGGGAGGGGTGGCGCATCGCAAAACGGACTCCACGGGATCTGTTCATCTCCACCATCGACCTCCTCCGGCCTCCACGGGCTACCGTCGACCTCCTCCAGCCTCCACGGGCTCCTCGCTCATCCAGCCTCCACCGCGTGCTACTCCATCGCTACTGTTCAACCACCTCTCCACGGGCACCCTCCACCGCTCATCGTTCATCCAGCCCTCCACACCACGGGTCCTGTTCAACCACCCTCCACGGCCACCCTCCACCGTCAACCCCCCGCAACGCCTTTGTTCATCCAATCGATCGGCTTGATTAGCGGCAGCAGCGGCGAATCGCTCCATCGGGTTCGATTAACAGCCATCGATCGATCGCCGGGTTCGATAACGCGTAGTCTGCAGTGCAATCGCCGTGTTCGATTAGAGCCCAACGCCTCGCTTCGGGTTGATTAGAGCCAACGCCGCACACACGCTGCAGCAGACATACGAGAGAAACACGCAACGCTCGGCCCCCGACCTCCCACCGTAACCGGCAACTCCCCGAAATTTTCCTCGCCCTCGCTTCTACCACGGTTTTTTCCATCATGGACGGCCCAAAGAATGTCATGCAGCTGCGTCTCCGGCCCGCCAAGGATGAAAAGCCCATTTTCTGTCATGATTTTTTGTCATAGAAGTAGGAGCCCACCACATCTATGATGATACTGGGTTTTGTCACAATTATCGTCATAGAAGTGTCATATGTATGACAGAAAAAAAATTCATTCGGCCCAAAATGTCACGGATGTGTCTTTTTTCTATAGTGATTGCCCCGGCGGGAGCGCTGCCGCCGAGGGAGAGGGGAGTCGGAGAATTCAAGTACCTCGCTGGGGTACTCGTCAGCCGCGGGCGCTTCAGAGATGAGTAGCGCGGCGAAGGAGGCGGCGAGCGCATCGATGATGTCGTCCGCCAGCATGACGGGCTCGTCGGAGTCGGAGAGGAGCCCCGTCTGGAGCATGCTTCCGGCCAGGACCTCGAGCTGCCCTACGGTGGGCACCAACTGTCGTGGTGGGTGCACGGCAGATGCCAAGGGATGGCTAAAGAGAGGAGGAGGCTCAAGCGTGGTGTCGTGGTTCTGAGTCTGACAGTAGAATAGGGGGGTAGGAATGTAGAGGCAAGATCTTAGCTATGGAGGAGTTGTACACGCTAGTTTTACGAGTTCGGGCCCTTCTCGGAGGAAGTAATAGCCCTACGTCTCGAAGCCCGGAGGCGGTCGACTGGATTATAAGTGTGTGAGTTACAGGGTGTGCGAACCCTTGTCCCAGAGGTGGGCGTGGCTTATATAGAGTGCGACAGGACCCCAGCTCCCCTCCGTTACATAGGATTCAATGTACATAAAGAGGTGGCGTTATAGGTAACGCATGTATTGAAGTGCCATAAATGATCATTAAATACACGAGTAAATGCCCGACCGTTGCTGCGTAGAGCGGCTTTAGGTCTTCTTATTGTCGAGTGGTTTGATGGTCGAGTGACCTGGATAAAGTGGGGTCTCCGAGTGGATGGTAGGTCGAGTGGACTTCACTCGACACCTTCGCTGGATCTCTTCTTCTGATTCTTGAACTTCTTCATACTTAGGACAAGGACCTTAGGTAGGACGTATAGGTCAGGCCTATTACCCTACCCTAGGTTTGTGTCCACATCATTAGCCCCTGAATGGATTGAGGTTTGAGTGAAAAAGAAGGATGGAGTTCACCTTGCTTTTAATCTTGATTGTCTTGTCATTGTCTTCAAGTGGAGGTCAGCTGTTTAGAACTTCAGCTTCGTTTCAGTCGCCTTGATCGATTCAGAAATTGCCGACTGATTTGTATCACTGCATCTGTCGAATGATATTTTTGACATGAAATCTTTGGCGTGACCGGTTGCAAAGAATCCCGGATTTCCCGGGATTCAAAATTTTGGTGGAAGCGCGCCAGGCAGAGTGCTCCACGGAAAGTGGAGTAGATAAATAGGACTTCTTGATTTCCGTGCCACCTTTTTCGCAACGTATCCCATGCGCAACTATTGGGGGGATTTGACAGGATCGCTCGGGCCCACGCGCCGGCCACTCGGAAGTAGGCCTTTAAAAGCGGCGAGGCCGAAGCGTTTGCACTGTGCATGCCCATTCCCCTTCTTCTTCCTCTCGCAACTCCGCTTTACCCAGACCAACCACTCTCGACGCCGTCGCTCCGCCGCCATGGGGAAGGACAAAATGGCGGTGCTAGAGCGTGCGACGAAGGCGACGGGAGTGACGAAGAGCAAGAAAATGAATCGGGGGTCTTCGTCGCGCTCGGGGTTGCCATCGGGTTGGATCCAGGGAGACTGGATCCGATCTTCGCTTTGGCAAGAGGACTTGGACGATATGGCTGAGCTGGGGCTGATCGTCCATAAGTCCGCGCGCCTGCCGAGGGGAGAAACGGAGCCACAACCGTGGCCGGGTGAGTGTGTCCTGCTCGCCACCCACGTCGACCGTGGCTTTTCGCTTCCCCCGCATCCCTTCTTTCGCGGTTTCCTGAATTTCTCTGGTGCCCAACTCCACCATTTCACTCCCAACACTATCACATATCTTGCTATGTTCGTCTCCATGTGTGAGAATTTCTTGGGGTGCCGACCGCACTGGGGTCTTTTCAAGCACATCTTTACCATCCGATCCCAAACTGTGAAAAAAGCGAACTCGAAAGATGAGAAAACCCATGTCATTCAGATGTGTGGGGGTCTGGGCATTCAGAAGAGGAAGAGGAGCTCTTTTCCTCCGATGAATCTTCCTGAGTTGGTCAGGGGCTGGCAGTCGACCTGGTTCTACTACCAGGACGTCGTGACCCCAGGCCAGTCGACCGGGCTTCCTCCTTTCTCTGTCAACCGTGTTCAAACTCCATCTTCCTTGAAAGTGACTGCTGCGGAGAAGGCGGAGACAGGCATGCTAGTTGAAAGAGTAGTCCAGCTGATCAACCAAGGCGTCACCGGTATGGATTTGCTCGAGGTGTTCCTCGGTCGGCGGATCCAACCTCTTCAAGCTCGTGACCATCCCATGTGGATGTATTCTGGGGCTGGTGACACCGCTTGGGTTCATCCGGAGGAGGTGGAGGCCAAAACTGTAGCCGAGTGGTTGATGGGTATCACCGGGAACAAGGACAACCCCAGGGGTGCTAGGAGAGTCGACCCTTTCAGCAACAGCAACTTGCCAAAGAAGGTATGGTCATCATGACTAAATTTTTGAACGTATTTTCCGACTGATTGTTGTTTCGACTGACTTATGACCGGTCTCTTGTTTTGCAGATCTACACGGAGATGTATTCGATGCCCAATGGTGAACAAGCTCTGGAGCAAGACCAAGAGGGCGAGGACAGTCTTTGAGGAGAGCGGCGAGTGGGAGTCCCCAGCTGATGATGATGAAGATGAGAGCGACGAGTCGGACGATGAGGAGGTAGCCGACTCACCGCCTCGCTCCGAACATCGATCCAAGCAGCGCCATGATCCCGCGAACAGGCGCGACAAAGCTGTGGTGTCGAGTGCTCCATCTCACAAGCGCGCTCGGTCCCCGACTCCAGATTTGACTGAGAAGGTCACCAAGCAGCCCAAAGCTAATCCTTTGAAGGCTCGGAAGATCTTGCCTAGGATTAAGATGGACGTCGCTGTTGCCTCTTGGTAAACGCTCTTCTCATATCTTCTTGTTCCGATCAATTTTTCCGTTCCGACCGGTTTTCTTATTCTGACCGAGTGGATGATGAAGTTACATAGCCCGACCTCAGCTGCGCTGACATGGATATCGACAAGACTCCAGCTGACGAGGAAGTTGACGATGCCGTCACCTCCAAAGCCAGTAAGTCTGGTCGATTCGAATTCGTCTGGTCGACTAAATGATTTGTCAGTTATCCTTATGGCTTTCTCTGTTCCTTGCAGATCCACGAGATATTGTTGTGCTTCCAGACGATGACGAAGAAGTGCCGCTGAGAGGGAGGAGGAAGAAGGACAAGGAAACGAGTGGGAAAGTGCCTGAAGTCCAGGTTCCCCGGCCGACTGTGACGCCTGAGATGACAGTCGAGCGATCGACAGATCAAGCTCGAACCAGCGTCACCTTCATGGTTCCATTGTCGACTGACTGTCCCTCAGGATCAGCTTCTCAGACTTCTGCCGCGCTGATACAACTCCCAGCTTCAGATCTGGTGGCTGCTTCGATTGCTCTGCCTCCATCACTTTTCACTATATATCAAACTCCAGACGATCCACCAGCTGCTGCCAAGGAAGCTCTTCTTCAGTTAATTCTTGTGATGGGACAGATGAAAATGGTGCATGAGGCTAGTCAGGTAGCCTTCAACGCCAGAGCTGCTCTGCAAGCCAGTGTCCAGGTTAGATGACTTTCCGATCGACCGTATTTCTTGTCTGATCACCCACTGGGGTGTGGCTGTTTTGATGTTGTATGTTTCTTTGTGTCGATTCGAACTGAATCTTTGCATTAGTAGGGACACGCTGAGTGCACCCACTGGGTGTAGTCCCCGAGACCATAGGTGACTGCGGGCAGTCGACTGTGGTCTGAGTATGGGAACCTCTCTTTTTTTTGTCCACTCGAGCTGGGCAGACCACAACGAGTGGAATCGAAACCAGTGGGGGCACGCTGAGTGCACCCAGTGGGTGTAGTCCTCGAGACCATAGGTGACTGCGGGCAGTCAACTGTGGTCTGAGAACCTTCTTTTTCTTTTTTCTCTTTTTTTTGCAAAATCAGTGGGGCACGCTAAGTGCACCCACTGGGTGTAGTCCCCGAGACTGCCATTGAATGTTTGATTCGGTGGTAGTCTTAGAGTAGCTAACATTGTGATGTACTGATATGGCTTGTGACTGTAGAAATCTTGTGATCTTGGGGCTCAACTTTCTGCAATGAACAAGCAGCAAATCAGTCTCAACCTTGATCTGGAATTAGCCAAGAAGAATCTCAAGAGCGCCAGGATTTAAGTAGCTGCCATGGGAGGTAATCAATCACCGACTGTTTATCCCATTGCTAGCACTTTTCCTTTCCATTTTTTGAACCGAGTGACTCCACTCGAGCAGATGTATGTAGTGAAAACCACCAACTCCAAGCCCGTCTGAAGAATGTTATTTCTTTAGAGAAAATGAAGCAGGCTTTGGAGAAGAAGGATCTGGATCTAGCTGCAGCTCAGAAGGAGGCGCGCGAGAAGACAGTGCTTGCTGACAAGAAGCTTGCTTCAGTCGGCAAGTTAGAAGGAGAAAACTCCAAAAT
Source organism: Aegilops bicornis (assembly GCA_021605145.1). NCBI lineage: Eukaryota > Viridiplantae > Streptophyta > Magnoliopsida > Poales > Poaceae > Aegilops > Aegilops bicornis. The sequence continues at coordinate 239,431,436 of CM038672.1, forward strand.
GAAGACTGCTGTTTCTGACACCAATCAAGAGGTCGAGCGACTATAGAAGGACAAGGAGAAACTGACCGACGAACTTGGAAGTCTCAAGGCCAAGAATGGCGAGCTAGAATCTTATCTGGGCCAACTTGCTGCGAAGCTAGTCTTGAAACTTGAAGGTACTGATTAATCTGTCTTATTTCTGTCAACTGACAATTCTAATCGCGTCGTCAACTCATCTTTCACTTGACTGCGCAGAATTTTGCCAAGACTTCGAAGGAGAAACTGCGCGGGTCGAGACGGGTCTTGATCCCAGCAACTGTCCAGTCAAGGATGATGTTGCGATGAACGTGATGCGGTTGGAGTCTCGTATGGACAACGCGGTTGCTTATCTGGCCCGTCTGAAAGTTGCAATGACCCGGATTGATGCAGAACTTTGGCCTCAGGCGGAACTGTCTCAAGATCTCGAGTACCTGATGGCTTGACTGAATCAAATCCCTGAGTGCGTGCAAGAATGGAAGAAGTCATCCGCTCACTGTGGTGCTGACGTTGCTCTCTGTGGTCCGAGTGCACTGCAAGGATGCCAAAGAAGACAAGCTGGCGGAGCTCAAGGTTGCTAACACGAAAAGGCACACTTTCCAGTCTTCCATGGACACCTTCCTTGCCGCCGCCACTCGCATTGCAGACAGCATTGACCTTGACAGTTTCTGCGACCCAGCCAGTCCTTCTCCTGATGCGTGACCGAAAAAAAACATTAAGCTTCACCTTTATTTGCCTCAGAATGCCGACTGATTGTGTAACCATTAAACTTCTTCAGGCTTGATGCTCGAATACTTTTGATCCGTCGTCCGAAACCTTAGTATTTATCCGAACTTGGTTTATTTCCGAATATGCTTGCGTTTGCCTTCGAGTGGAATTTGTTCTTCACTTGGAATAATCTTTGTGTTTGAGATGCAGCTCTGAGGCAGTGATTTCAATCGACATGCGCTTCACCGTCCTTGCAGTTAGGGAAGGGGCGCGCATTGCAGTCGACTTGCACCTCGTTGTCCTTGTGGATGGACATGGCGCGCACATTGTATTTGTGGCATAGATCCGAAGGAGAAGGTTGCAGTCGACCTGCACCTCGTCGTCCTTGCGGATAGGGATGGAGCTTACATTGTATTTGTGGCGCAGCTCCGAAGGAGAAGGTTGCAGTCAACCTGCACCTCGTCGTCCTTGCGAATAAGGATGGAGCGCACATTGTATTTCTGGTGTAGCTCCGAAGGAGAAGGTTGCAGTCGACCTGCACCTCATCGTCCTTGTGGATAGGGATGGAGCGCACATTGTATTTGTGGCACAGCTCCGAAGGAGAAGGTTGCAGTCGACCTGCACCTTGTCGTCCTTGCGGATAAGGATGGAGCACACATTGTATTTGTGGCGCAGCTCCGAAGGAGAAGGTTGCAGTCGACCTGCACCTTGTCGTCCTTGCGGATAAGGATGGAGCGCACATTGTATTTGTGGCGCAGCTCCGAAGGAGAAGGTTGCAGTCGACCTGCACCTTGTCGTCCTTGCGGATAAGGATGGAGCGCACATTGTATTTGTGGCGCAGCTCCGAAGGAGAAGGTTGCAGTCGACCTGCACCTCGTCGTCCTTGCGGATAGGGATGGGTTTCAAACTTAGGCGAGTACTGGACTGCAGCTAAGCCCCCGAGTGGGAGGGTTGCTCCCCACTCGGTAGGATTTTTCAAACTTAGGCGAGTACTTGGACTGCAGCTAAGCCCCCGAGTGGGAGGGTTGCTCTCCACTCGGTAGGATTTTTCAAACTTAGGTGAGTATTGGACTGCAGCTAAGCCCCCGAGTGGGAGGGTTGCTCCCCACTCGGTAGGAATTTTCAAACTTAGGCGAGTACTTGGACTGCAGCTAAGCCCCTGAGTGGGAGGGTTGCTCTCCACTCGGTAGGATTTTTCGAAATTAGGCGACTACTGGACTGCAGCTAAACCCCCGAGTGAGAGGCTTGCTCACCACTCGATAGGATTTTTCAAACTTAGGCGAGTACTTCGACTGCAGCTAAGCCCCCGAGTGGGAGGGTTGCTCTCCTCTCGGTAGGATTTTTCAAACTTAGGCGAGTACTGGACTGCAGCTAAGCCCCGAGTGGGAGGGTTGCTCTCCACTCAGTAGGATTTTTCAAACTTAGGCGAGTACTTGGACTGTAGCTAAGCCCCCGAGTGGGAGGGTTGCTCTCCGCTCTGTAGGATTTTTTAAACTTAGGCGAAACGAATTCGCAGCTAAGCCCCCGAGTGAGAGGCTTGCTCACCACTCGGTAGGATTTTTCAAACTTAGGCGAGTATTGGACTGCAGCTAAGCCCCCGAGTGGGAGGGTTGCTCTCCACTCGGTAGGATTTTTGAAACTTAGGCGAGTACTTGGACTGCAGCTAAGCCTCCGAGTGAGACGCTTGCTCACCACTCGGTAGGATTTTTTAAACTTAGGCGAAACGAATTCGCAGCTAATCCCCCGAGTGAGAGGCTTGCTCACCACTCGGTAGGATTTTTCAAACTTAGGCGAAATGGATTCGCAGCTAAGCCCCCGAGTGAGAGGCTTGCTCACCACTCGGTAGGATTTTTCGAACTTAGGTGAAACGGATTGCAGCTAAGCCCCGAGTGAGAGGTTTGCTCACCACTCGGTAGGATTTTTCAGACTTGGGCGAAACGGATTCACAGCGAAGTCACCCACTGGGGGATTTCAAACGGAAACAAAAGCAACAACAATCGTTTAGGAAGATTATAAAGCTCTTGTCTTTGATAAATAAACTACAAAGGTATTTCTTATTACATCTCATCCGAGTGAGTACTTAAGTATAAAAGGGGCGGAGCAGCTCCGCATTCCAAGCTCGTGGCTCGTCTTTTTGATGCTCGACATGGTAAAGATGGTATGCTCCATTGTGGAGAACTCTGGTGATAATGAAGGGGCCTTCCCAAGCAGGGGCAAGCTTTTGTGGCTTCTGTTGATCCACTCGAAGAACCAAGTCTCCCTCTTGAAAGGCTCGACCCCTCACATTTCTGGCGTGGAATCGACGCAAGTCTTACTGATAGATGGTCGACCGGATCAATGCCATCTCTCTTTCCTCTTCAAAGAGATCGACTGAATCCTGCCGGGCCTGTTATGCTTTCTCTTCAGAGAAGAGTTCGACTCGGGGTGCGTTGTGGAGCAGGTCACTTGGCAGAACAACTTCGGCTCCATAGACTAAAAAGAAAGGAGTTCGTCCGGTCGACCGATTGGGAGTTGTCCTCAAACCCCAAAGGACTGGTGGAAGTTCATCGACCCAGGAACCTGCTGCGTGTTTGAGATCACACATTAGTCGGGGTTTCAATCCTTTGAGAATTAGGCCATTTGCTCTTTCTGCTTGTCCATTCGACTGCGGGTGAGCGACTGAAGCATAGTCGACTCGTCTGCCTTGAGAAGCGCAGAAAGCTCTAAACTCATCAGAATCGAAGTTCGACCCGTTGTTAGTGATGATGCTGTGTGGAAATCCATATCTGAATGTCAATTCTCTGATGAAGCTGACAGCGGTGCTGCTTCAAGATTCTTGATTGGTTTAGCTTCAATCCATTTGGTAAACTTGTCGACTGCTACCAACACATGAGTGAGGCCGCTTCTACCATTTCTCAGTGGTCCAATCATATCTAATCCCCAAACAGCAAAGGGCCAGACGAGGGGAATGGTCTTCAGGGCTGACGCTGGCTTGTGAGACATATCAGAGTAAAACTGGCAGCCTTCACATCTGTCGACTATATCTTTCGCCATCTCGTTTGCTCGTGGCCAATAAAACCCGCCTCGGTATGCTTTAGCCACTATGGCCCAAGAAGACGCATGGTGGACACAGGTCCCCGAGTGGATGTCATTGAGGATCATTCGACCTTCTTCTTGCGTTATGCATTTCTGACTGACACCAGTCACACTTTCCCTGAACAATTGTCCCCTTATCACAGTAAAGGCCTTGGATCAATGGACGATCTATCGAGCCTCTTCTTCATCTTCTGGGAGTTCTTTCCTAAGGATGTATGCGATGTATGGTATCGTCCAGTTGGGAGTGATGACCAGAACCTCCATGATTAGGTCGACCACGGCCGAGATCTCGACTTCAGTCGGATATGTGGCGCTCTTAGGTTGCGGGGGCTCTTCTGTAAAAGGGTCTTCTTGAACTGACAGTGTGTGAATGTGTTCCAGAAACACAATGCTGGGAATGGCTTCTCTCTTGGAACCTATCTTTGCCAAATCATCGGCTGCTTGATTTTTTAGTCGGGGTATATGATGGAGCTCTAACCCCTCAAACTTCTTTTCCAACTTTCTCACCGCATTGCAGTAGCCAGTCATGGCTGGGCTTCTGACGTCCCACTCTTTCATCACTTGATTGACAACCAAATCTAAGTTGCCATAGACCATGAGGCGACAGACGTCGAGTGAAATGGGCATGCGCAACCCATATAAGAGTGCTTCATATTCTGCTTCGTTATTGGAGGAATCAAAGTGAATCTGGAGTACATATCTGAGCTTGTCTCCTCGGGGGGATACTAGTACCACCCCGGCACCGTAACTCATTCAGCATCTTGGAACCGTCAAAGAACATGGTCCAGTGCTACGAGTGAACTTGAGTCGGCAGTTGCTGTTCGATCCACTCGGCGAGGAAATCAGCTATTGCTTAGGACTTGATAGCTTTCTTTGCCTCAAACTTAATATCTAAGGGAAGGAGTTCAATCGCCCATTTTGCCACTCAACCAGTTGCATCTCTGTTGTGCAGAATCTCTGATAATGGAGCTGACGACTGTAACAGAGTGGTCAGAGAAATAGTGTGCAACCTTCTTCGTGGTCATGTAAATCCCATAAACAAGTTTCTGATAGTGCGGATATCTCTGTTTCGACGGAGTCAGAACTTCAGAAACATAATAAACCGGGCGCTGAACTTTATAGGCTTTTCCCTCTTCTTCTCGCTCGACCGTAAGTACTGTACTGACGACTTGTCCAGTGGCTGCTATATAAAGCAGTAAAGGCTCTTTGCTGATTGGGGAGCAAGCACCAGCTGGGTGGAAAGCTAGGCTTTTAGCTCTGCAAACGCTTCATCAGCTTCCGGAGTCCACTCGAACTTATCTGACTTCTTCATCAGTCGGTAGAGAGGCAGCGCCTTCTCACCGAGTATGGAAATGAATCGACTTAGGGCGGCCAAACAACCAGTAAGCTTCTGGACATCATGCACATGCACAGGGCATTTCATTCGGAGTATGGCACCAACTTTCTCGGGGTTAGCATTGATCCCTCGTGCGGAAACGAGAAAACCGAGTAACTTTCCTCCTGGAACTCCGAATGTGCACTTTGATGGATTAAACTTGATATCGTACCTTCTGAGGTTGGCAAAGGTTTCAGCAAGGTCAGCCAGTAGGTCGGAACCTTTACGTGACTTGACCACAATGTCATCCATGTACGCTTCCACATTCCGGTGATTTGAGTGAGTAAACACTCGAATAATCCGCATGAATGTGGCTCCAGCGTTCTTGGACCGAATGGCATAGTGACATAACAGAAACACCCGAATGGGGTGATGAAAGCTGTTTTAATTTCATCGGGTCCATACAGACGGATCTGATGATACCTGGAATAGGCTTCCAAAAAGGACAAACGCTCACACCCCGCAGTCGAATCGACTATCTGATCGATGTGAGGGATAGGAAAGTGATCCTTCGGGCAGGCCCGATTGATATACTTGAAATCGATGCACATGCAAAGTGAATCATCCTTCTTAGGGACCATGACAACATTAGCTAACCACTCGGAGTGGTAAATCTCTCAAATAAACTCTGCTGCCAGGAGCCGAGCCACTTCTTCACCGATTGCTTTTCTCTTCTGTACGGCGAACCATCGAAGATGTTCCTTGACCGGTTTTACCTTTGGGTCGACTCGCAAACGATGCTCAGCCGGTCCCCTGGGAACACCTGGCATGTCAGAAGGTTTCCATGCAAAGATGTTCCAGTTCTCACGGAGGAACTGGATGAGCGCTTCTTCATATTTGGAGTCGAGAGTTGTTGAAATGTGGGTCGGAGCAGCATTGGGGTCAGTCGGGTGGACATGAATCGGTTTCGTTTCACCGTACGACTGAAATGCTGAATCCGTTGCAGGCTTCTCAGCTCGCAGCAAATCACTCGGATCTGCATTTTTCTGATACTCCTGCAATTCCACTACTCCCATCTGTGCATCGACGATCTTCGAGCCCTTTTGGAAGCACTCTGCTGCCTTCTTTCGATTGCCAGTGATAGTGATCACACCTTTGGGACCAGGCATCTTCAATTTGAGGTACACATAGCATGGTCGAGCCATAAAATGTGCATAAGCCGGCCTGCCCAGAATGGCGTCATAAGCACTCTGGAAATCCACAACTTCAAATGTCAACTTTTCTTTGCGGTAATTCTTGGAATCACCGAAAACCACATCAAGAGCAATCTGGCCGAGTGATTCAGCCTCCATGGAAACTCATACTGCTTTCACTGAGTCTGGACATCGGAATGCCCATCCCTTTCAACGTTTCTGCATACAGAATGTTCAGGCCACTGCCACCATCCATCAGAACTTTAGTCAGTCGAGTGCCTTCGACAACTGGATCGACCACCAAAGCTTGCCTCCCAGGGGTGGCTATGTGCGTCGGGTGATTGGACTGGTCGAATGTGATGGCAGTCTGAGACCATTTCAAATAACTGGGTGTCGCCGGAGCAACCATATTCACTTCTCTGTTGATCACTTTCAGTCGACTCTTGCTCTCAACATCAGCAAAAATCATCAGAGTGGAATTGACGTGAGGGTAACCATCATCACTCTCCTCCTTGTCCTCAACCTTGTCTGACTCTTTTTCAATGTCTTTGGGTTGTTTCTCTCAGAACTGCTGGATTAGGAGCCGACACTGCCGAGTGGTATGCTTCGGATAAATGATTTTACCCTCTTCATCTTTCTTTGTGTGGATGTGGCATGGCAAATCTAGCACATCATTAGCATCTCGATCTTTTATCTTCTTAAGGTTCCATGGCCCCTTGGGCTTCCCTTTGGATTTTCCTTGAGTCACGGCTAAGGTTTCTCCAGGAGCAGCTGGCTCGGCTTTGCGCTTCTGCTTCCGACTGGAGTTTCCTCCTCCAGTTTTATGGGCGACTGATTTGTGCTTTCCACTCCGGAGCCGATCCTCTTGTTCACCATTAGCATACTTGGTGGCAATCCTCATCATTCGACTCAGAGACATGTCTCCGGTCCGACCGAACTTCAAGTTCAATTCTCGATATTTGACGCCTTCTTTGAAGGCACAAACTGCTTGGTGATCAGACACGTTCTCCACTGTGTGATGCAGTGCGATCCATCTCTGGATATAATCCCTCAAAGTTTCATTTGTCTTCTACACACAATATTGCAACTCTGTTAACCCTGCTGGTCATTTGCATGTCCCTTCAAACATTCTGACAAACACTCGGGAAAGATCTTCCCAAGTGTAAATGCTGCTGGGTGCTAATTGATTCAGCCATGCTCTGGCCGAGCCCTCCAACATCAGAGGCAGGTGTTTCATGGCCACTTCATCATTGTCGCCGCCAATCTGAACAGCCACTCGATAATCCTCAAGCCAAGTATCAGGCTTGGACTCACCGATGGAGCTTATCGACTCGATCCACCAACTTTGAAGTTGGGAGGAATCACATGACCTGATGGCTCTGCTTGAAGCACTCTGGACTGAGGCAGCACTCTGTTGCCGGTGGGTACATCTCTGTCATGACCTTCTCGGTGAGCTCTGTACCTGTCGACCAAACCCTGAACGAGAATAGATCTCGCATCAAAGCCTGGCTCCCTGGGGTCGACTGGAATCCTTCGCCCAACACTATGAGGGCGTCTGTCATCCTGCTGTCGAGGCACGTATGATCCACTCCTTGGGGGAGGTGTGGGCACTCGACGACGATCATCACGATCGAGTCGGTGATCATACTGCTCACGGTTTCTGTACTGATCACGCCGGTCACCATGTCCCTCACGCCTCGGGGGCGATCTTGGGCTGTGAGCCGACTGGACTGTATCTGCAACAACGGACCTGCTATGGATCCTATTCCGTGACTGTGACACGGCCATATTCTGCTCTCCTGCTGCCCGGAGTAAAGCTCTGATCTGCATTAAACCTCTGCCAGCTTCTGACTGGGAGGGCTGAATTGACTCTGCTATTCGAGTTGCAGGTGTAAGATTTTGGATCGGAGTTCGATATACCTGAGTCGGAGGTGGAAAAAGCTGGCGTCGGCTGGATCTAGAACCCTTTGCCGCGCACGCTCGTCGAGTACTCGCTGGAGTTATTCTAGTCGAGTGCGCTCAGCCAGATTGGCCAGGCGCGCGTCCTCCAAGGCCCGGGCCTCGGGGGTTTCTCCAACGATAGGAGTGTGAAGAGCATCCATGTTCCGGCGGCGAAGTTCTTCCCTCTGCTACGAAGAGAGGGGCTCAGGGAGGTACTCCTCATGGGCATGCGACGGATCTCCTCTGCCGTCGCCACCGTCGGCTCAAGGGAAGCCGGGAGGACTGCGAGGTCCATCGACCATCAGGACCTCCATTTGGATCATCTTTGTCGCTCTCGGATCACGGTCTCTGCGGAGCCGAGTCAACAGGTCGAACAGCCGTAGAGAGATTCGTCGGGCTCGATCGCCGTGACTTGGGGTGGTCGTCTGGCAGCGAGCCACAGCGTGCCCTCACCCACCGCTGAAGCCTTGACCGGCCGGGCGCTTACCTTTGGCAGGCGATGGGCGGGGAAGGACGCCACAGTGCCGACCGATCTGGTTCGACGGCTGCCTCGGGAGGACGCCGAGGGGACGCCTTGCAAAGTCGTTGCCCGTGGACGGGAGAAACATCGACGTTGAGTGTAGCCTCGAAGCCAAGTGGAGTCGTCGACAGCGAACACGCTGGCGCGAGGCGGATCTCACGGCCCTCAGCCAAACCTCCGCCTGAAACCATGATGAAGGGGATCGGAAAGTTTGCAACTTCTCCAACAAGTCGCTAAGACACCTGCCCCACGGTGGGCGCCAACTGTCGTGGTTCTGAGTCAGACAGTAGAATAGAGGGGTAGGAATGTAGAGGCAAGATCTTAGCTATGGAGGATTTGTACACGCTAGTTTTACGAGTTTGGGCCCTTCTCGAAGGAAGTAATAGCCCTACGTCTCAGAGCCCGGAGGCGGTCGACTGGATTATAAGTGTGTGAGTTACAGATTGTGCAAACCCTTGTCCCGGAGGAGGGGGGTGGCTTATATAGAGTGCGCCAGGACCCCAGCTCCCCTCCATCACATAGGATTCAATGTACATAAAGAGGTGGAGTTATAGGTAACGCCTGTATTGAAGTGCCACAAATGATCATTAAATACACGAGTAAATGCCCGACCATTGCTGCGCAGAGCGGCTTTAGGTCTTCTTATTGTCGAGTGGTTTGATGGTCGAGTGACCTGGATAAAGTGGGGTCTCCGAGTGGATGGTAGGTCGAGTGGACTTCACTCGACACCTTTGCTGGACCTCTTCTTCTGATTCTTGAACTTCTTCATTCTTAGGACAAGGACCTTAGGTAGGACGTATAGGTCAGGCCAATTACCCTACCCTAGGTTTGTGTCCACATCACGCGGGACGCAAGACATACCCAGGTTCGGGGCTCTCCGGAGAGATAACACCCCTAGTCCTGCCAAGTGTGGTTTATATGTAACAGTACAGAGTCGCTCCTAGAGCTGTATGGAGGAAGAAGGAAGGTAGGCCAAGGCTTAGGCTGCTCCCTCTCCTCGTGTGTATGGCTAGTCTGCTTGCTTGTGTTTTGTGAGTGCGTATGTTGCTTATGATCTTGTTGCCCGTATTCATGAGGGCTCCTGGGGGGTTTTGTAGGTCAACCCCCCGGGGTACAATGGTAATTTTACAAGGCCGTGGGGCCGGGTTGTCATTGTCCGGGAAGCCGGTGCTGGGAGCCGCCGGGTGTCAGGGCTCGCCGGGTTCTCCGGGCGCGGGCCCCGCAGGCCTAGGGGCACTGTTTGCCGTCTTGTTGATCGTCAAGGAGTGGCCGGGTTGAGTCTGCTACAGTGGCACTCCGTCAGGTCACCGCTTGCTGGTGTTAGCAGTGACGATGGGTGCACTGTAGCCACGCCGGCCTTGGTCAGCGGGTAGGTGGGGCACTATTGTGATGCCCCTGCTGACCAGAGGCATGGGAGGGGCACTGTTGCCTTGCTCATCTTTGAATGAAGACTCGTCCCATCATACGGCTGGGATGGGACGGGAGCTGACCCGAGGCAGGATTGAGGAACACGCCAAAGGGGGAGCTGGCTTGTTGGAGAAGTCTTGGTGTGCCGGGTTCGGCCGTCCTGTGCCAGCTGTTGGAACCGGGTCGAGGAGTTCGGCCGGGTCACAAGGCTTGGCCGGCTTGAGCAACCCGGTCAAGCGCGAGCCAGCTTGAGGGGCGTTGCTAGACCCGTTGTTTTTGAAAAGGATCTAGGTTCCGTTGCCTGCCTAGGGTTCATCCCCCCCGACAATGATTGACCGTCTGTCCTTCGTCCTCTTCAGGAACACTTCAATATTGAACCGTGGGTGTTGTATGAAAACCTTCCTCGCCTCCTAACCATAGAGGTGGTTTGAGAGGTAATCATCAGTGAACTACTTTGGAAAGGCCTGAAAAAAAGGATGTGCATAAATATCTTCTCTATATTGGAAATGGGGCAGAGAAATAAAAAAGGCAAGATATAATAGTTAGTACTATCTTGTAGTGAACTGATGTCTTCTTCATTGTGCCGACAAATATCTTGTTGTTTTTTGTCGATAATTTCTTTATCCTAACAATCTTTCTAAGTTTCTTGACTTGATTGATATTCATGGAGAACTCATTTCCCCATATGCAAAAAGGGTCGAACAGTGAGTCAAAACCTCTGAAACCAGGACCTACATGTGCAAGACCAAATTGTTAAAAACCTAAATATTAGAATGGTTCCTACAATTGCACAATAATATGCTATTAGAGAACGGACCATGCACGTGCTAACCTCGATTGTAAACCTCAGTGCTTCCCATTGTTTCCCTACAACACATATAAGGTAGTTAGTCATCAGGTTAAGTAAGGGTTCGCATGCTATCAGTAAACTATGTTGATGAAAAATAAGCACATTGCAGATTCATCCGATTAATTCAAGCCACATGGAAAACCCATTTATCCAAACCAAGCATGATTAAGAACTAGGAAATATAGCACTTGTATATGTTTCTCATGTATTAAGTGCAGCAAAATTCGATTTATTTCTCACATGCACAACAATACAAAATTCTACCAATGACAATTGGACATCGCATTGCAGAATTGAACCAAGCAGTTAACTAAACACCACAACAAATGAACCAAACATTAACTGAGCACCACATTGCACAATATAACATACTCCTAATAGAAGATCAGATAGTTAACCAAACCAAGCATTCTTAACAAATTGGAAATATAGTAATTGTATTTGTTTCTCATGTATTTACTATAGCCAAATTCAATTTATTCCTCACATGATATACAATAACAAATGCACCCACAACTATTGAACATCGCATTGCAGAATTGAACCAAACAGTTAACTAAACACCAGAACACAAATGAACCAAACGTTAACTGAGCACCACATTCCACAATGTATAACAAAACCAAGCATGCTTGACAACTTGGAAATATAGCAATTGTATTCGTTTCTCATGTATTTTGTAAAGATAAATTCGATTTATTTATGACCTGGAAGACAATACAAAATTGGAGCCTGAATAATTGAACATGAGATTTGCAGAATTGAACGAGACAGTTAACTGAAGACGACAACTAATTAACAAAACAGTTAATAAGTGAGCACCACACTGCACGACATATAGAACATATACACTAGAGCAACAGATTGTATGGTAAAATTAGATAGCACAATTCACTAGAATTTGTGAAGGAAAGGCAGGAACAGCACACGCAACGGGTATATCAAGCATGCTTAACTGGCGTAGCTAGAAAATGGCAAGGTGCTCGTCCAAGATCTGGGGGTCGGCACGAATGGCAACCATTGCAACCTCATCCGCGCGTGCGGCCGCTATTTGCTTCTCCGCCGCCAAATGCTCCTTGAGATCTTTGCTATACTGAGTGCACCATGGCTTAGGGCGGCGCTTATTTGGTGGAGGGGTCGGTGATTTGGACGGAATGTGTCGCATCGGCAGTCGGGTCATGTGGGATGTGGAAGGAGGAGGAGGATGGGGGTCAGTTGTGGATTACCTGCCTAGATAGACGAGGCCGAGCAGCGTGAAGGAGGGTCGCCGGTGAGAGGTGCCGCTGCAAGCAAGGAGCAAAGGTTTCAACTTGGAAAGGAAGGAGGAAACAGGGGAAATGTGGATTTTGGTAAGGGGGAGGGGGCGGGGAGGTAGATATTTCGGCGGAAGCCGAAAATTCGGAATCGCTTCAGCGAAAAAACTGGCGCACAAAGTGCCATCACACAAGGTCCCTTATTCAGAACTGTGTACGATATGTGAACATCACAAACGATTCAGATAGATTAACCTGTGTGTCATGAGTTTGAAAGTCAAAATTTTTGGTTTGAATTTCCCTGGTTACAGTGGTCATCCACGTCATTGCGTAATTTGGGTACACAAAGGACACTACAGCACACCCATACTTCTTAATCAAGCAAGTTCAGCAATTAAATAGAGCTAGTTGACCTAAACATTACTCTAACAAATTAAAGACCGGGGCTCTTTATTAAATAAAACAAAGAGTACTACTACGGCTGGTGCTCGTCAATCTCCGCGGCCGCCTCCATGTCCAGCTCGCGCCCGACGGTCTCCTGGGGAATGGGCTCCATGGCATCCATCGCACCATACTCGGCAAGCATCTCGCCACCCACGTTCGCCATCTCTTTGGAAAAGGCCGCCATGAGCTGGGCATGGGCGGCCGCGATCTAGGTTTGGACGGGCTCCATCATCGCAAGGTATGCGGCGAAGGAACGGATAGTTGCTCAAACGCCCTAGATGATTGCCAACTCTTCGGCCGTGGGTTGCCGACCGTTGTCGAAGAAGATTCGTTCGATGTGTGCGGTGACCGCCATGAGCTGGGCGTGGGTGGCCTCGACATGGTAATGGGCATCCTCCATCAGGGTTAAGGCCGCCGCTGCAGAACAGACAGCTGCCGTGCCGCTCTCACCAGTTGCTACCCCGAGGCAGATGTTGCTGCCGCCACCTGAGAAGCAACAGCGGTCGTTTGGGCTGCCTTGGCCGCCCGGTCGCAGATTGCGGCCGTGCTCATGCACCTTGTTAGCACAGGAATGACAGCTGAGGCCGCGCTCTCGCCGGAGTGGGCCACCGAAGTTGCCCTCAAGACGCGGGTCCACGTGCCCATCTTTCACCGGTGATGATTGTACAGTGAAATGATATTTGGGGAGCGAGCTAGTGTGCTTGAGACGCCGGCTGTGGGCTGTAGCCGACGCACCTTCTCGCGTAAGCCATAGATGTACTATACACCGACGGTGCTCCAGGATATTTTGTGCTGCATCTCACACGGTTGGTGATAATAAATTGTGTGGGATCTACTTGATTTTTCATATTGATTTGAATTACATAATGGGGTCACAGCGGCAATGGACGGTGTTTGAATTGCTAGACCTTTTATCTGCAGTGAACATTTTAGCCATTTCAGTTGAACCAACCTTTTATCTGCAGTGAACTATATGTGTGTCGTAAAAGAATTGAAATTATTCAGGGTTCATTTGAACATTTTACACATTAAATTGGTTTTCTAGCCATTTCAGTTGCACAATTAAAAATTAAACTACATGCAAATGCTCCGGTGCACCAACATGGTTTGTAAAATCATATATGTGTCCATGGGTTTATTCTTATGTCCCATGCAAGAAATGGGGATGAAATTCGAACACCACGGCACCGTGGCTCTCCGGCAAACGTCGACGTACTTGCTTTTGTAATTCTAGTAAATCCAAAATTTGTCCGAAATTCAGGAAACTTGGCATGCTATCATGGAGCGGCATCAACATGTCGTGGTAAATTTTTTGTCCAATTTGGGGCAGATTGGGGTATAAGCTTCTCATAAACCAGAGCTTCTCACAACAAGTGTGATTGTTTCGGTAGGGAATGTTTCACCTTTCTGGACGAAACGATATCCGTTGCCTCTTCTCAAGTTCAATTATTTTCCTAGTGTCATCATAGAACAACAAGAGTGTTGTGTCAATTTTTGGGATTTTTCGGGTTTCGCTTGGACATTTTTATACATTAACTGAATTTTCTATGCATTCATGTGCATAATTCAAATTTGAACTACAGGCACATGCGCTAATGCATATAAATTAGTTGAAAATTCAAATCTATGTCCTTGGTTGCATGCTTAGGTCCTACGGAATAAATGGGAATGAATGTCAAACACCCTGCCACCGTCACTCGGCCGCAAACATTGAGATACCTGGTTTTTAAATTCTAGTAAATCCAATGCTCGTCTAAAATTCATGAAACTTGGCATGCTGTCATGGCGCGGCATCAACATGCCGTGGTAAATTTTTTGTCCAATTTGGGGCAGGTTTGGGGATATACTTCTCACAACAAGCATGATGGTTTCGGTAGGGAACGTTTCACCTTTCTGGACGAAACGATATCCATTGCCTTTTCTCGATTTCAATTTTTTTCCTTGTGTCAACAAAGAACAACAGGAGTGCTGTGTCAATTTTTGGGATTTTTCGGGGTTCGTTTGGACATTTTTATGCATTAATTGAGTTTTCAATGCATTTATGTGCATAATTCAAATTTGAACTACATGCACATGCTCTAATGCATATAAATTGGTTGAAATTCAATTATGTGTCCTTGGTTGCATGCTTAGGTCCCATGCAAGAAATGGGAATGTATGTCAAACACCCTGCCACCGTCACTCAGCCAGAAACATTGAGATACCTTGTTTTTAAATTCTAGTAAATCCCAAACTCGTCTGAAATTCATGAAACTTGGCATGCTATCATGGAGCGGCATCAACATGCTGTGGTAATTTTTTGTCCCATTTGGGGCAGGTTTGGGTATATGCTTCTCATGAACCAGAGCTTCTCACAACAAGGATGATGGTTTCGGTAGGGAACGTCCTGATAAGTCTCCAACGTATCTATAATTTATGAAGTATTCATGTTGTTATGTTATCATTCTTGGATGTTTTACAATCATTTTATAGCAATTTTATATCATTTTTCTTGGACTAACCTATTGACCCAGTGCAGAGTGCCAGTTGCTGTTTTTTGCTTGTTTTTTACATCACAGGAAATCAATATCAAATAGAGTCCAAACACCGCAAAACTTGCTGGAGATTTTTTATGGACCAGAACACCAAAGATGGGCCAGAGCAGCACTTGGGGGTGCCCCGAGGGGGGCACAACCCACCAATGGCGCGCCTGGGGGCCCAGGCGCACCCATGTGGGTTGTGCCCACCTCGGTGGCCTCCTGCACCCCCCTTTACCCTAAAAATTCACAAATATTCCAAAACCCTTCGGGGTTAACCTAGATCAGAAGTTACACCGCCGCAAGGCTCTGTAGCCACCGAAAACCAATCTAGACCCTGTTCCGGCACCTTGCCGGAGGGGCGAATCATCTCTGATGGCCATCTTCATCACTACGACCACCACGATGAGGAGGGAGTAGTCCACCTCGGGGCTAAGGGTTTGCACTAGTAGCTATGTGTTTAATCTCTCTCTGTCGTGTTCTTGAGATGTCACAATCTTGATGTATTGTGGGCTTTGTTAATATAGTCAGATCATATGGTGTTTTCCCCTCTCTATCTTGTCGTGATGAATTGAGTTTTTCCCTTTGATATTTCGTTGTTATCGGATTGAATACTTTTATGGATTTGAGAATACTTGATATATGTCTTGCAATTGAATACTCGTGGTTACAATGGGGTATCGTATTAATTCACTTGATATATGTTTTGGCACTCAAATCACGGATTCCCGAGGTGACATTGGGGTAGTCTATGCATAGGAGTTGATGCACATTCTTGTCTTTGTTTCTCCGGTAGAAATCTTGGGGCACTCTTTGAAGTTCTTTGTGTCTCATTGAGTATTATGAATATGAATTTGCTTTGGAGTTATTTTGGTACGAACTGTAGGATAGATCGAACGGAAAGAATATCTTTGTGTTACGAACTCTTGAATAGATCGAACGGAAAGAATAGCTTTGAGGAGGTTTCATACCCTACAAACAATTTATTCTTATGTTCTCCGCTAGATAGGAATTTTGGAGTGATTCTTCATCACATGATGAGGGGTGGTTATATGATGCAATTATATTAGAATTGTTGAGAGGCTGCACTAGCGAAAGGACGGACCCTAGGCCTCATTTTCAAGCAATGCAATACCGTTTTTGTGCCCGTTTACTATTTGCTACCTTGCTGTTATTATTTGTTCAGATTCTAAAAATATATTTCTACCATCCATATTACACTTTTATCACCATCTCTTCACCGAACTAGTGCACATATACAATTTGCCATTATATTGAGTGTGTTGGGGACACAAGAAATTTCTTGTATTTGGTTGCAGGGTTGTTTGAGAGAGACTATTTTCATCCTACGCCTCCCATGCATTGATAAACCTTAGGTTATCCACTTGAGGGAAAATTGCTGCTGTCCTACAAAACTCTTCGCTTGGAGGCCCAACACGTGTCTACAAGAATAAATTTGCGTAGTAGACATCAAGCTCTTTTCGGGCGCCATTGCCGGGGAAGTGAGTGCATGAAGGTATATCTTTATATCTTGCAAATGAATCTTTTAGTTTCTTGTTTTATCACTAGTTTGGTTTATAAAAAGAAAACTACAAAAAATGGAATTGAGGTTGCACCATATTATTGATCATCTTTACAATATCTTTCTTGAAAATGATGGATCGGAAAATTGTGCTCAATTGTTAGAGGAAGAAGTCAATTAAATGTTTGGCATAAAATATTTGAATGATGAGCATGATTGCAATGTTGTTAGTATAAATTCTTTTAATATCCATGATGCTAATGATATGCAAGGCTACAAGCTTGGGGATGCTATATTTGATGAATATGATATATTTAGTCCCCCAAGTTTTTATGAGAAAATTTATTATGATGATTACATGCCTCCTATTTATGATGATTATATTGATGAAAGTGGATTTGGAGAGTACATGACTTTATTTAATGATGAATCCACTATATTGGAGGAGGTTGCAATTGACTATGAAAATAAAGTTCCTATCTATGATGATTATGGTGAAATGCATGCTATAAAGAATTATGATAACCATGAAACTTGTCATCAGGATTTTAATGTTCAATCTCATGATAGTTATTTTGTTGAGTTTGCTCCCACTACTTTTCACGAGAATAAATTTGCTTATGTGGAGAGTAGGAAAATTTCTATACTTATGTATCATGAAAAGAATGCTTTATGTGATAGCTATATTGTATCCCCTGTCAATTTTTTGTGTTCGGCGGCTTCACCCCTGATCAATTGGCCACCTGAACAGATCGACAGCTACGCCCCGGGTCATCATATCAGTTTTCGGAACCTAAATTATGTCACTGATATCCAAGGAGACTTTATCTTCGAAGGGTTCAAGGCCCCAACCACGGCTCTGACCTTAGATCCGGAGCAAACTGCCGGGTCCGAAGATGGGAGTTTGGAGCCCACCGGACCCTCTCCTATTACGAAGCTCACAACCGGAGACCCGGAGGCGGCTGTGTCATTGGCAAACCCGGAGTCACAATGGGTTCCCCCTATCATTGAAAAGCCGGACTCACCCGGGACGCTAGCTCCAAACTCTCGAGGTCCATGCCAAGTGAGCATGGTCAGGAGGCTTTTGCCCTACCTAGCTCCGCGAACTCTCGCTTCCCTGTCGAAATCTCGCTCTTAGACGAGGCTTTGGACTTAATGCAATCCCTCGCCATTACAGAGGAATCACCTCCGAACTACGCCCAGCCCGGATTAGGGGCTTAGAGCAAGGAATTTTACGTCCCACCCACCACCCACTTCATAGCCACTATCAAAGACTTAACCGACATGCTGGATTATGCCTCCGAAGACATCGACGGCATGGAGGACGATGCCGGGGACAAACAAAGCCAAAACCTGCCATTCACCGGGCGCTGGACGGCTACCTCCAGATATGATGTGTATATGGTGGATACACCCAAGGAGGACGACGACGAAGGCAGGAAAGTTTCGATCGAGGATAAACCCACGGATGCACCACCGAAATGTCGACGTCAGCGACGCTGCTCAAAATCACATCGCGGAAAGGAAAGTAATACCGGCACCGGAGGCGATAATACTCCGGACAATGCCGAAGATCCCGAAGACCTCGTTGAGCCTACGTCCAAACATGACGAAAGGGAGGAGGGGCAAGTTAACCCCGCCGAGCAGATCGGGAATGAGGATTCGGAAGATAGCAACTATCTACCGATCTCCGAGGGTGATGTCAGCCTCGGCAACAAAGATTGCATCGTGCCTGAGGAACCCCTCGAGCAAGAGCGCTTTAAGCGTGAGCTAATCGCAACTGCCCAACAAAGAGTTATCCGAAGCGTCGGCTACTACTACAATTCGACGACGAGGCCCTTGAGCCAATACCGTCGAGATATGACCGCGCTGATGAACCAGACCGACCACCACGTGGGCGAGATAAAGCGGGTACCTACACCGAACACCAACCCACACCACCTCGCCGTAGAGGCAAAGAGGCAGCAGCCACAAAATACACCTACGACAGGACCTGGATAATAGAGCAGGCCAAGCCAAACCAATCTATGGATCAAGTGGGCGTGCCCCAACGCGAGAAGACGACCATCAAGCCAGATCAATCTATGGATCAAGGGGCCTGAAAACTGAACACGGACGTCATCCAAACTCCGTCATGACGTTACTCGTTACAGAGGCTCCGCACACCCGTTATGCTTTATTGATGGGGTAATGCAGCACCACTTTCCAGAAGGGTTTAAACCCGTAAACACTGAATCATACAACGGCACGATAGATCCCACGGTATGGATTGAGGATTTCCTTGTCCACATTCATATGGCTCACCGAGAGGGTCTCCACGCCATCAAATACCTCCCCTTGAAGCTGAAAGGACCAGCACGTCACTGGTTAAATAGCCTCCCAGAGAACTCCATCGGTAGCTGGGAAGATTTGGAGGATGCCTTTCGAGACAACTTCCAAGGCACCTACTTTCGGCCTTCGGATGCCGATGACCTCAGTCATATAGTCCAGCAACCTAGAGAGTCAGCCCAAAAACTCTGGACTAGGTTCTTAATTAAAAAGAACCAAATCCTCGACTGTCCGGACGCTGAAGCCCTCGCGGCCTTTAAACATAGCGTCCGTGACGAATGGCTCGCCCGACACCTCCGCCAAGAAAAACCGAAGTCCATGGCAGCTCTTACCGCACTCATGACCTGCTTTTGCGCGGGAGAAGAAAGCTAGTTAGCTCGTAGAAGCAATAGTACCAGCGACCCTGGCACCTCCAAAGCCAGAGACGGCAACAGTAGGCCACGATGCAACAAACACAAGCGTCAAAGCAATAATGAAGACACGGCGGTCAACGCTGGATTCAGTGGCTCTAAATCCGGTCAGCGGAAGAAGCCATTCAAAGGAAACAAGGATGGTCCATCTAGTTTGGACAAAATACTCGATCGGCCTTACCAGATTCATGGCACCCCTGACAAGCCTGCCAATCATTCCAATAGAAATTGTTTGGTCTCTAAACATGCCGGTAAGTTAAACATCAAACACAAGGGGAAAGGGCCGCCAAGCGAGGACGATGAAACGCCTCGCCCATCGAACACAGGGGGACAGAAGAAATTTCCCCCTGAGGTGAAAATAGTGAACATGATATATGCCACGCATATCCCCAAGAGGGAACGCAAGCGCGCACTAAGGGACGTCTACGCCATAGAGGCAGTCGCCCCAAAATTCAACCCCTGTTCGGCTTGTCCGATCGCCTTCGATCAAAAGGACCACCCGACCAGTATTCGTCATGGAGGTTCGGCAGCTCTGGTCCTTGAACCAGTCATCGACGGATTCCGTTTCACTCGAGTCCTCATGGACGGCGACAGTAGTCTTAACTTAATTTATCAAGACTCGGTCCGCAAAACGGGTATTGGCCCATAAGAATCAAGCCTACTAACACCACCTTAAAGGAGTAATACCCGTGGTGTGGAAGCCCGTTGCACGGGCTCAATAACACTGGAAGTAGTCTTCCGTTCGCCGGACAACTTCCGAAGGAAATACTTGATCTTCGACATTTTTCCCTTCCGCAGTGGTTATCGCGCACTGCTCGAACGAACCGCCTTCGCCCGCTTCAATGTGGTCCCGCATTATGCTTACCTAAAGCTCAAAATGCCAAGACCCCGCAGTGTTATAACAGTTAATGGAAACATGGAGCGCTCCCTCCATACCGAGGAGCACACCGCGTCCCTCGCAGCCGAGGCACATAATGGCCTTATCAAGCCGAACACTTCATCAGCCATCAAGCCTCCGGACACTGCCAAACGAGCCCGGTCTACCCTGCAGAACAACAGCTCGGTCCATCCAGAGTTGGAGTAGCAATTACCTCTGTCAATCGCCCCATCCAATCGCGACATATGTAGCGCGTGTGAATAACTATGCACTCAAGGTACCTTGGGCAACGACGGAGGCACACTAAGGACGAGGTCCATAATACGGCTCGACCCTATTCGGACCTTAACCTTCTTCTTCTTTTATCGCTTCTTTCTTCTATTTTCTCTAATTTTTCAGGTTCTTTAAAACCTAAATTACTTTTCGGTGGTACAAGGGCCCTTTCCTAGGCCCGTTCTATATAGATGATTGTCGATCCTCTCAAAGGATCCTACACCAAGGTGAAAAGCGGCGCGGACGTGCAGCAGGGTGTCCAAAGGATCTTCAAGACCGCCTTTTCTTTTTTAGGACCTGTATACAGCTTTCCCTTGTTTACAAATTCTTGGCAAGTAAATAGCCTTGATGCTTGTGGCATTCTCTATAAGAGCACGTCTTGACGTATCAATCAGACTATAATGGAAATAGTTTTGTCCAACCATATTTGGTATTGGTTTCTACTTTGTATTCCCTCTTCACGTCAGATTGGCATATACACCTTGGCATGACTTAAAATGCCAGGGGCTCTATTCAGCCACATATATTTTCGAAAAAAAGCCCGAATACTTTTAATGTATACTTCGACGTCCCGCATACTGCTTTATATGCATCGGCTCCGAATCATGTCTTTGGTCAATAGTTGGGTTGCCCAGCTCCTATGTTTATTACCTTACGTTCTGCTTGTTCGGCTAAGGTAGTAAAGGGAGAACTACTGCGATTGTGTTTCCGGTTCGTCTGGTCAAACGCCTCAGTATAGAAAGCTGAAAACTGTCTGTCATGATGCAGTGAGAGCTGATCAGCAGTTCGATGACTTAATATATGCAATTTTTTCCGTCTTAGATGAAGGGCTGACCTGCGTACAGTCATGCGTCCAAGGTTTCCTCTTCGGGATAGCCGCACACGCACCAGGGGCTAGCTCATAGTCCCATTGTCAAACTCCTATGGCTAAGTGAGAGTGATAAAGCCGCATAGTCTGATTGTCTGGTTCGCTGCACAGACACCTCCTTTACGGACCCAGACGATGGGTCAAGCGCGATCATGTGCTATTCCGAACACCCCCATAGTATCTAAGTGGGGGCTGAAGCTGATGACTGGTAATCTTTCAAAAATAAAAAGGGCTACACAGGAGGAAAATAATTTCAGATAAAGGCACAAATATATTACAAAGCCTTGCTTCATAAAACAAAGTCTGGGCAGCCCGGATACATTCATTCAAACATGATATCCTTTGAGCATTGACCCTCTATTAAACGGGCACCCTCTAGGACGTCTTCGAAATATCACTCCGGCTTGCGGTGGTCCTTTCCTTCGGGTGGGCTCTCGACTACCATGACGGCAGTCTTCATCTTCACCCAGTGCATCTTGACACGGGAAAAGGCCATCCGCACACCCTCTATGCACGTCGAGCGCTTGACAGCTTCAACTCGGGGCAGGGCGTCGCCGAGCCGCTTGACCAGGCCGAAGTAGCACTAGGAATGGGTCCGGCTGGCCACAACTGGACTATGATGTCTTCATGGCCAAACCAGACATCCAATGCAGCTCTACCAGCTGCATCATCTGGTTATTCAACAGTGCCGGACGCTCTGGCTCCAAGTACTGTGACCAGAAAAGTTTCTCCATGGTGTTCCCCTCCTGGGCACGAAAGAATTGTGCGACCTCGGCCGCACTCCTTGGAAGATCCGCAAAGGCGTCTAGAGAACACCATAGTCGATTAAGCAAGGCAGATCTCCGACCGCCAAATATACTTTGTAAAGAAAGGGCTTACCAGCCGCTACCTATTCGGCCTGCTTGATCTCCTTGCGAGCCGCCCGGGACTCGGTCCGCGCCTCCTTGGCCTCCTGAAGAGCCTTGGTGAGACCGACCGCTTGGGCCTTATTCTTCTCCTCCAAGGCCTCGCACTTGCTGGCGGCATCCTTGAGCTCCCGCTCCACTTCAGTCACCCGCTCCTCATACTTGCGGCGGGTGACCTGCTCGGCCTTTAAATCTGCATCCTCTTTGTCAGCGGCCGCTTGGCTCACCCGTGCATGCTCCTTGGCTTGGTCAAGGGTGCTCTTCAAGGTCTCAACCTCGGCCACACTACCTAAAATAATGATCAGTGCAACACAGGAGATTATACTCTGCATTGGCATATTACTTCAGGTGTGTAAACAATTTTCCAAAACATACCTTGCGCCTCATCAAACCGCTTGTTGATGCAGACGAGATCCTCATCGGCCAGCTCTAGCTTCTGCTTGATTTCGGATACTTCGGCGGCCTGGGCGGTCGCTGCTAACAGTGAAGCCTATTTATCAAAATAGAGAAGTATGTTATCTCCTACGAATATTACTTGATCCTCTATTTGGCATTTTTTTTCAAAAGTCGGGCTACTATCTATATAGAGGCATATATTTTGCATATGCAAAGCGGCTAAGAATATTACATCACATACCTAAAATCCCGTTAATAGGCTAGTGAAGGATTCGTTTAGCCCGCTTTTGGTGGACTGAACCTTCTCAACAACCGTACCCATCAGGGTACGGTGCTCCTCCACGACGAAAGCACGTTGTAGTGCGTCCATCAGAGGGTTCGGTGCCTCCGAATTAGTGGAGGTCACCGTCGGAGTAGGCGCTCCCCCTCCTTTGAAGGGGGTTGCTCGCTCAATTCTGGAGCCACATGGGTCTCCAAAATGGTGTTTGGCTGTGGCCCGGATTGGTCAGGGCCCCCGTCGTCAGTCTCCATGGGGGATGGGCCCCCCAAGTTCTTGGCGGCCGAGGCATTACCCTCTGGCGCCGTCTTGGCAGCCTCCCGCACCTCTCAGTGGCCCGAAGAGGCCCTTTGGGACAACACTTCAGTGTTGTCCATGGCGGTTGGTGGAGAGGCTCGCTGAGGCGTCTCGCTCTCACCATCCCCGGCTCCAGCGAGTTCCCTTAAGATGATGATAGTTGGGGCAGATTGCGGGCCGGACTGAAGCACACAATATAATGTGTTAAGGCTACAATCATAAAGACCAGATATATGTATACTATCCTTGGATACTTACGATGCAGCCAGGGGCTTCGACTTGGGGCGCCACTCAGGGATGGCTTCGACATCCGAATCTGAGCCATCCGAGAGGGATATGTTCCCCCTCTTGGACGCCTCCTCCTCTGGGTCTACGGAGGCCACCCTTTTCTTCTTCCTCCCCTTAAGCGGAGAATCACTTTCGGCCTCCTCCTCCTCTTCGTCTTCATCTCCCTCGTGGGAGGAGGGAGCCTCGGTGTCTCCGGACATAGTGTCCGAAGTACCTTTACGGCGGAGGCCACCTTTGGCCTCCTTGCTCTTCTTCTCGGCCTTCTTCTCCGGTGCTTGATACAGCGCCTGGACCAGCATCCTCGTTAAAAGAGGAGTGGCTGGGTCTTCGGGCAGCAGAGCTGAACACTTGATCCGCTCCGCCTTCTTCGTCTAGCCCTGAAATAAAGGATGGAACGCTCAGCATACTCTTTGATTGGTAAACTAAAGTTGTGTTCGGAAATTAATACTTACCGGGCTGGCCGGATGAGCGCAGTCAAGGCCGATGTCGCCGGTCTTCTCCGTCCACGACTTCTGGGCCTTGAAGAGCAGCTTCTAGATCTCTTCACGTGTCATGCCAAAGAATCGCTGCAGGGTCCGCGACCCTTCCGGATTGAACTCCCACATATGGAGAGGCTGGCGCTGGCAGGGAAGGGTCCAGCGGAATAGCATCACTTGGATCACGTCAGTGAGGCTGGTGTTCTTTTCTATCATGTTTTTGATGCGCTTCTGCAGCATCAATACCCCGTCGGTCGACCCCCAGTCCAGATCCTTGTTGGTCCACGACGCGAGCCGCATTGGGGGTCCGGATCTGAACTCAGGAGTGGCTGCCCATGAGCCGCGAGGTTCGGTGATGTAAAACCACTCCTGCTTCCATATCTTGACAGTCTCCACGAAGGGCCCTTTGGGCCAGGTGACGTTGGGGAGCTTGCTCACCATGGTGCCACCGCAGTCCGCGTGCTGCCTGTCGACCACCTTCGGCTTCATGTTGAAGACCTTGAGCCATAGGCTGAAGTGTGGGGGGATGCGGAGGAGCGCCTCGCACACGACGATGAACGCCGAGTTGTGGAGGAAGGAATTCGGGGCTAGATTGTGGAAATCAAGACCGTAATAGAATATGAGACCGCGGACAAAGGGGTGGAGGTGAAACCCTAGTACGCGGAGGAAGTGGGGGATAAATACCACCCTTTCGCCGGGCTCCAGGGTGGGGATGACCTGCTTCTTAGCAGGGATCCTATGCACAACATCCGCACTCAGGTACCTCGCCTCTCGGACCTCCTTGATGCCCTTCTTCGTCACGGAGGAGGCCACCCACTTGCCTTGAGAGCCGGATCCGGACATGGGTGGAAAGGTTGGTGGCGGTGGGGAACATCAAAGCTTGGGTATTGGAGCTCGAGGATGGGAAGCCTGAGGAAGGAAGAAGGCGTGGGTGAAAACAAGGGATCTTTATCTGTTTATATAGGCAGTGAATATCAAGTGCCCCCCTTCAAGCCTTAAAACTCGCCTGTTCCCAAGGGGTCATGCGAATGGCACGGTTGGATTACCCAAACCCGTATTGATGAGAATCCTGCAATAAGGGGACACGATCTCTGCTTTGACAAGACATGTCAATGGAGGCTGGACCTCGGAACGTGAAGCGGGAGGTTGAGAAATGGTTTGAAATAATAAATAGGCCAGACATAATGTTTCTCCGAGAAAGTTGTCAGTAGACAGACCTTATTTTGGTTAAGTGTTGTGCCCTTGTGATTGAAGGTTGTGACTGTTATACAGAGCCGGACACAGTTCTCTTATTCAGAAGATTGCTTTGAAGTATTCGGAGGAGGAACCCGCCTTGCAAAGCCGAAGAGAATCTACCTACCGAACACATCGTCATCGAAATACTGGTTCAGGGGCTACTGAGGGAGTCCTCGATTATGGGGTCCACGGGGGTCCGGGCTGTGTAGCCTGGGCCGGTTGATGGGCCGTGAAGATATAAGATAGAAAGCCTTCCTCCGTGCCCGTACGAGACTCTCCTTTGCATGGATGGCAAGCTTGGCGTCCGTATGCGTAGTTTCCTTTCTTTGTGAACCGACTCTGTACAACCCTAGACCCCTCAAGTGTCTATATTAATAGGAGGGTTTAGTCCATAGAGGCTATTAGAATTTGCATAGGCTAGACAGCTAGGGTTTAGCCATTACGATCTCGAGGTAGATCGAATCTTGTAACCCCTGTACTCATCAAAGTCAATCAAGAAGGAAGTAGGGTATTACCTCCATTAAGAGGGAAAGAACCTGGGTAAACATCGTGTCTCCTTGTCTCCTGTTACCTTCGATCCTCAGACGCATAGTTCGGGACCCCCTACCCGAGATTGGCCGGTTTTGACATCGACAACAGGTTTGGGTATATGCTGCTCACAAACCAGAGCTTCTCACAACAAGCATGATGGTTTCGGTAGGGAACGTCCCACCTTTGGAGACGAAATGATATCCATTTCCTCTTATTGCTTTCAATTTTTTTTCTTGTGTCAACATAGGACAACAGGAGTGTTGTGTCAATTGTTATCATTTTTCAGGGTTCGTTTGGACATTTTTATGCATTAACTAAGTTTTCAATGCATTTATATGCATAATTCAAATTCGAACTACATGCACATGCTCCAGTGCATATAAATTGGTTGAAAAATCAAATATGTGTCCTTGGGTGCATGCTTAGGTCCCATGCAAGAAATGGGAATAAATTTCAAATAACACGGCACCGTTGATTGCCGGAAAAATGTTGAGATACTGTGTTTTTAAATTCTAGTAAATCCAAAACTCGTCTGAAATTCATGAAACTTGGCATGCTATCATGGAATAGCACCCGACATGATGTGGTATTTTTCATGTCCATTTTGAGAGAAGGCGCACTCGAATAATAGCCAACAAAGGCATTTTGAAAAAATAGCTGCCACTTTAATATCTCAAATGTTTGTATAATTCAAGTCGTGTGCATTCTGTTAACCATTCACGTGACGCCACGTGTCTTGATTTTAATGGCTATAGGATGTTTCGTGCGGACAACTGCTTGACCTTGACTGAACGGGAGGCGTGCGAGCGCAGTCCGATGCGCAGGCTGACCGAGAGGCGTGCAAGCTGTCCTCCAATGCGCAGGCTCACCGGGAAGCATGCGAGCTGTACGCTGTGCAGGCTCACTGGGAAGCGAGCCCTTTGACTTCCATGGCCGCCCGCCTTCCTCTCCATTAATGGCGCCTGAGCCGCTTCTTAATATGGGCAACCTTACTGATCTCCTCCCATTCCCCTCCCTCCCGCAGACCTCCACCAATGCCATGGCACAGAAGGATCATCTGCCACTAGTCTTCAAGTTTGGTGAAGTCGACACCGAGCTGGAGGAGATAGAAAATAAGGAGGAATGGGGCCTCATGGACATGGCCCAGAATGAGCTGGCCGCAGCGGTTGCTGCCCCCACTCCCGTCCCAGCTCCCATCCCCACACGCGCGCCAGCGACCATCCCCATAGGATTGACGGGCTAGTCGTCGAGAACTATCACAGAACTGGAAGCCGCAGGCGTCAGCGAGATCTCTGCGGACTGGCGGGAGCTCATGTACATGCCAGCGCCAGCGCCCGTGCCCGTGCGCGCCCCTCCACCCACTGCGGCGCTGGTCCCCGTGCGTTTGGCTGCACCCACCGCGCCAGTGCATGTGCGCGCGCCCCCTCAGCAGCATGGGACGCCACCATCGACCGCTACCTCTTAGCGCCGCCAGCTGCTCTCCTCCCACGCCCCGCCTGTCGATCGCGCGACGAAATGATGTTTGATTTACAAGTGAAGTACATTGTGTGCTGCATTGAAGACTTCAACAACCGCGTCCCGGAGGACGACAACGACAACGACGAAGCGGCACGCCGCCTCCGCCACCGCCGGAAATATTTTTCTTTTCTTGGGTTTAATACTGTATCTCGATCATATGAATATAAATTCGCAGTATGACTGAATGAAAGTTATGGTTTGAGTGAACTTGTGTTTTTCTCTCTTAATGTACCGACTTATCAAACGATTTTCTTTTGAAAAAAGCGTCAATGGTTTTTAAATATAAGGCACTCATCGCAATCGTTTTAATTAGAACACCCATATGCAAACCGACGGCTTCCTCAGGAAGCCAAGGGAAAATGTGTCGAGCAGGATTTGTGCAGCACTTGATCGCAAACATTTTGGATAGAACACCCGTATGCAAAGTGAGAGCAGGAATTGTGCATCTCTTCAATGCAAACGGTTCTTTTGGATGACCCGTGTGCAACCAGTTACAAAAAATTTGGGTATGTTGCCATTTGTCAAACTGGAAAGATTGACATTTGTTGATCTAATTATATTGCCGTTTGTCAACCTTGTAACACAACGATTTAACAAAATATGAAGCTAAAAATTAGCAGTATCTAATTTTTGCAACTAAAATTTAGTAATTAAGCATAGATTTCATTCACAGATTAAGTAGTCGTTCTTAATTTATACAAACATTTCAACTCGAGAGCTGAACCGTACAAACTTTTCCCCAATTGTTGCCAACCACGTACTGAAATAGCTAGTTCAACTATATATACTAGCTAATTTTAAGTACGTTGTACAGTTCCACCACATCTATTGTCAGATGACCTGAACAAAATAGCCCCTAAATACTACTACTACTACGTAGGGGCTTTGTACTACTTCTGGCTGCCTCTCCTCTGCCGAGCACGTGCAGTAAGTGGCAGTGGAGGAGGAGCATGCCGATTTAACCGCCAACCGCAATACGGTGCTCGCCGCTGCCGCTTTTCAGCGACGCTCACCTCAAACGCCCTATGCCGCTCCAGACGACCCCTCTTGAAGCGGTGGTTCTCCTCGTAGATCTCCTGATTCCTCACCTCTGAGGCGGCGTGTGCCGCGGCCACGGCGGCGGTAAGGCTCTTTGCGTGCTCGACGATGCGCTCCTCCTCCTCTCGTAGGAACTCGGTGTAGCGCGCAAGGTCACTGACGCACGTGCGGGCATCCACCTCCGCCTCCCGCCTTCAGGCGGTGGTGGCAGAGCAGGTGATGACCCCGATGATCGATGGTGGGCTGGCGGCCACGGCAGCCGACGATGGGGTGGCGGCCACGACCACCACCTCCCGCCTTCAGGCCATGATGGCGGAGCGGTTGATGGGCACGGTGGCCAGCAGTGGTGTGGCGGCCACGATGGCCACCTCCCGCCTTCAGGCCGTGATGGCAGAGCGGGCGATTACCCTAGCTTTCAACGGTGGTGTGGCGGCAATGACGGCCGGCAACAGCTGCCGACGGGCAGCGGCGGCGAAGCGTGTGGTGGGTGTTCCGCGCACACCCAACAAGGACGCCACGCGTAGTACACTACGCCGGGGACTGCGCCGCCGCCGTGTAGCCTCCCCGCTGGAGCTGTCCTCTGATGAAGGTGGAGTGGCCAAGCGATGACTACGGACCAGTGCAGTTGGTGATTGTGTGAGAAGCAGATGAGATAACCTACAAGGAAGGAGGGGAAAATGCGACGCAGGACTCGCCGGCCACGAGGGTTTATATAGCAGGGCGGTAAGCATTGGGATTTTGGGGGATTTCACCGAGTCGGGCGGGAAGCTTGCGCGGGAACCTGCGAGGTTGCGTCGGAATGGGCTCACCGATGATTCCTTGGCGCCAGCGTTTTGCCAAAAGAACGCCCCCGCACGCTGCGCAAGCTTACGCTGTGAGCCGTCTGCGGCAGCAGGGTGACAAGACATGCGAGAGGAGGACAAAAGGCCACGTACACATACGGTTAATAAAAAACGTTTGAGATTTAATTACCTATTATACCCCTGTCCTAGTTTATAAGTATGATTTAACTAATAAAATACAAATGCATGTCGCCAAAGATTATGTAGTTGGATTCGTATTTGAACATAGTTTCCAATTATATAATTTTTATAACATGCATTAACATTTTGTTGGTTAAATTTGAGGGCAAAGTATGGCACAGAATATAAAGGGGGCTATAGACTAGACGGAGGTAGTAGCACACGGCTGCTCTCTACGCAGCGACGCAACTGTCGGCCGGCTTGTAGGTGACCTTTTCCTGCATGTTCAACTGCTCTATGTGTGTGGTTGCTTGCGGTTCAGGCAGCCAGCGGGCGCTTCTGCTCGCGTCCACAAGGCGCTGCTCTCACGTCCCTCCGGGTGCTCTGCCCTCGTCCCTCCACATGCGCTGCTAGTTTTTGGGGCCGGCGCACGATCACGCACATTCGTGTCCATGCGGTTGCGCCGGGCGCGGCGCGGCAATGTAGTTACCACTGCAAAAACTGCCATGCAGACGCGCAGAGAATCCAGGCCGCCCGGACCCCATTTATTCCTGCGGCCATTTACCTTCATATCTCGCGTCACACGACACAATAAGCACACCCACGACGACACATACAGAGGACATCCAACGGTTCCAATGACGCTCGTCGTGGCTCCAATGGTGCTCCCATCGGTCGACGACGACAATGGTGGGCAGTTCACCACGTATCACGTAGTGGACACCCACATGAGGGGGAAGGCCTTCTCGGTGGTGTACACAAACGATCTCGTCTCGGTGGAGAGCTCCATCCAAACTATGGAGCGGTTCCATGCCGAGGACAAGTACCAAGTGGTCGGCTTCGACCTTGAGTACACCATCGGTCGTGCCGGGCATGACCAGAAGGTTGCTGTCACCCAGTTGTTCATGCAACATGAAGTCTTTGTCTACCACTACCACCTTGCCACAAGGCCTTGCGAGCGCTTCTCCAGGTTTGTCAACAGCTCCGACTATAGTTTTGCTACGGTGTACACCACCAATGATCTAAAAGCGCTAAAGGTTTCGGGCTTGAAATGCCCGAATCTTGTCAACATCTAGCACCACTACAAGGTCTGGGGCAGCGACAAAAATGAACTGAACTCCCTGGTTGACCTCGCCTCGGCCATCATCGACCCTAATACATGAAGATGAAGAATGAGAGCAAGATGGACAAGAATGCCTGGCACAGTGTGTGGCATGAGAGACTGGATGAACAACATATCAAGTATGCGGCCAAGGAGACGTACACAAGCTACAAGATGTACAGGCAGATCGTTGACATGAGGAAGTGTCTTCTTCCTTCCCAAGATGAGGGATCGAGCCACAGAGCAGTGGCAGGAGCGTCACAAGTAGTAGATGACTAGACAATCGTTTGTCCTACTTTAGAATGCATGCAATTGTTTATTGAGGTGTGTGCGAATGATCTCTAGAGTCACTTATGTAATTGGATGTTTATTTCAGTTATATATATATATATATTATTCTTCTGTAGACAGAGCAAATCACATGGCTTATTATCAGCAATTATATGTGTTATTATTGGTCTTCGCAGACATTTCTGGTTACATACTTGTTTGCCGCGTATCACACACATCTAGTTTAGTTGAACCGTTTCCATTGTGTTGCCTAATCATACATAGTTCATCCTAGTGAACCGTATGCTGTATATCACACACACCTTCATCTGGCTGCCCATTTGTCTTGTTCCTCCTCATCCTAAATAGTTAATTGAACTAAACCGGATGCCCTGCATCACACATGCAACTAAAATCTGGACCGTGTTTGATGCATCCGTCATCGCAAACGTTTTTCACCTTTTTTGATGGGTTTTTACACCACCATTTGCGATTATGGCATCGCACACAGTTTCGTCGAAGGGTCTCTGACCGTAGTGTCGCGTTTGGACCATCTTGCAGTAGTGTACAACTAATTAAACTAGAAAGAAAACCCGAAAAGAAGCAAGAAACATTTTTTGGATTTTCTCAAGTTTTTTCAAATAGACAAGAAGAAAGCGAGAAAATAAATCTAGCATGGATAATACAATGAAAAAGTGTGAAGACCAACAACTGGAATGAAAGTGTGTGAACATGGATGTAATGTCGGTGGAAATATGTACTCCCCCAAGATTAGGGTTTTGGCCTAGCTTGGTAATCACCATCTGCGGCCTGCATAGTTGATGCGGAGCATCCCTCACACATCCCCATGGACGCACCTACATCTTCCTCAACACCACGTGGACCCATGACTCGAGCCCGAGCTAAGGCTATTGAAGATAAGGTGAACTCGCTCCTCTCCGAACTCCCTCTTCCTTCTCACGAGACATGGCTACTACCTCATTCGGAAACTCTATGTGTAATCAGGTACATGGAGATGAGCCAAGGAACAACTCCTTCCAAGAGCCAAGACGACGAGGACCCCAAGCATGTTGAAGAAGAAGAAGAAAAGCTCTTGAAGCTACAGGGCATCGGATGTCCGACCAAGTCCGGACGTCAAGCGACTCCCGAGCCACGACGGCCAAGCGCCCTCCGGACGTCCGGCAGCTGGGCAACCGAATGGAAACTCACG
Source organism: Aegilops bicornis (assembly GCA_021605145.1). Taxonomy (NCBI): domain Eukaryota; kingdom Viridiplantae; phylum Streptophyta; class Magnoliopsida; order Poales; family Poaceae; genus Aegilops; species Aegilops bicornis. The sequence goes on from CM038672.1 coordinate 239,463,457, forward strand.
GACGACCGAAGCCTCCGGACGTCCGACCGATGCACGCCCGAACCGGATCTACGGACGTCCGACGATCCACGAACGTCCGGGCCTTCCCGAAGCCCCGGACGACCGGCCCTCTCCGGACGACCGACGCACACCGACCAGAGCCAAATCTACGGAAGACCGAAGTCTCCGGACGACCGACCGACCTACACCCGCGCCGGATTTACGGACGTTCGACAGCCTTCGGACGTCCGGACCGTCCCGAACCCCCGGACGTCCGACGCCTTCCGGACGTCCGACACCTGTGTGACCGCGACCGCGGGCTGGAGCCCTTGTACCCGTTCACTTCGCCACCATTTGCACTAAGACTATAAATAGACCTCCTCCTCCTCCTAGTTAGGGTTAGCAAAGGATTAGCTCATATTTGTGTGAGAGCTTTGCTCATCCACTTGGTTACCTTCTCCTCGGAGATCGCGCCTCCTCGGAGAAGATCCTTCCAAGAGGATTCAAGACCCCCTTCTAGGGTGGACCCCCATCAAGACCTCCTCACGGAGAAGAACGGCTACTCATGTATCTTTACTTTGTTGATTTTGAATCTTGTGCTACCTTATGTGTTCGGTGATCTAGCCCTTGTTTGATCGAGACTTGTCGGTAGTGTTCCTCTTGTGTGTTTGTTCTTGGGTTCTTCCGCTTGTTCGTCGTGTTCTCCTCGTAGGATCCCCTCCAAACGTGAAAGATCTCCGATTAGGGTTCCGCCCTACATCATCTTGGCATCATGGGCCACGTTGATCATGTTTTTGGAGCCCCTACCCCGTGTTTTCTAGCTTGATTTTGTTGTTTTTGTCCTAAATCCGAAAATTCCCCACCAAAAATAGCCCCAAATTTTTTTGTAATTTGTTGGTGAGTTGAGATTTTGTTGGATTTGGTGCATGGATTTGAGTTGCTACGTGTGGATCTAGCTTTTCCCACCCTCCCCACCCTTTTACATCCATCAATCCGCTCAATTTTGACCTCACCATCCTCTTCCACCTCAAAATCGCCTGCACCCAACTTCGCGTTGACCCCGACCCCTGGACAATCGACGCTACGGACGTCCGGAGCCTCAGAACGGCCGGACGACCGAAAACCGGACGTCCGTGAAACCCCGATTTAAAATGAAATTCTTCAATTTAACCACCACCACCACCCCACCTTCCACCACATCTTCCAAAACCACATACACCACCATCCTCCCCAATACATCCTATGCCGATTTTGCCACATTTTGGTCCTTGAGATTTTGAATTGTGGTTCCCGTGTCCTATTGTGTTTCGGCTATCTAGGTACGGTTCGACTTCATCATCACCTCGACTCATCTTCGCAAGGGTCACATCATCGCCAAGGACGGTAACATCATCGACATCTTTGTCATACCTTGCAATTGCATTGATACCACATGGCCTTACTTTTGCGTAGCTTACCCATCGAGACTAGCCATTGAGTATTGCCGGCAACGTGACTTGTGCACATTAGTGATCATACTCCATAGCATACATACCATACTACCGTGGTGCATATCTTGGGATCCATTTGTGTGTCACAAAGTTGTCATAGCATACACAATTGCTATCTTGGTTCGTGAAGTTTTGCATGAGAAAAGAGCTCAAAAGTGAAAGAGCCACCCAAGATTTTAAGCAAAGAGGAAAGATAAGCAAAGAGCTTATGAGCAAGAACCATAGCATCATACTACATTAAGATTGTCATATAGGATCATCTTGGATCATAGCACCGAAATACCATACATATAGCATACGTGGGATAGAGATAGTTGCATTTTTGCCTAGTAGGTTGTGCACAAGTTTCGTATCCGCCTATTGTGCAATCGTGCTAGCGTCTCTCTAGTATTGTGCAACAAGAGCACTTTCGTGGATTCCACATTTTGGCTCACTTTTGGTTTCCACAATCCCACTTATCTATTTGCGTGTGTGTTTCCGTGTACCATTATTTGCTTGGTATACTTGTTGCATTTGCAAATTTGTGTACCTTTTCCAACATTATTGTCGCTCACTTACAATTGCATCAAATTTTGTGCCACCATCCTCACCAAGCTCCACCATAAGCTTTTATTTGTGTAGGTGTGAGAACCGACAAGGATTGGTACCAATAGTGCTATTTCATTGTCCGCATTTGAGTGAACTTGATTCATCATCAACTTCGGTCAAAGGTACATCGGTATAAGTTCTTCTCCTTCTACCACTCACATTTTTGCTTGGAATGATGGATAGGCCAAGTACTTCTACCAACCCACTCTTCCTCGAACAAGACAACGACATGTCATCATACGTCACCAAGAGCCACCTCTTTGGTGCACAACGAGCGTTGCACCAAGAGCAACAAGCAATGAGCGACCGCATCGACAACCTCGCCACCGACTTGCGACTCTCCGAGCAACGTACAAGAGACTACTTCGACAACAAGTTCGACGCTCACAAGCAAGAGAATGATGCAAGAATGGACGAGATCCGCGCCTTGATGAGGAACCGGCATCATTCCACTTCTTCATCCTCAAGACGGAGCCGCTCGAGTCAACACTCCGACGACACCTTCTACGACTCAAGTACACCTACTTCGAACACTCTTCGACGAGCCAAGGCCAAGACCGTCATGCATCTCGCAACCCGCTACATGAGAAGCATTCACAAGAGCAAGTCGATGAGCAAGTCCCTCGTCCTCAATCAAACCAAGCCGCTTTTACCCAAGCTCAAGAACGACAACGACTACGGCACCAAGAGGAAGAACGAGCGCGTCTACACCAAGAAGAACAAGACGCCAAGGCGCAACGTCTCCAACGACAACAACGTGAAGCGCAAGCTCTTGAGGCGCAACGTGCCCTTCAAGAATCAAGTCGAACCATCGCCAACCGCAATCGTGAACGGCGAAATCAAGAGGAAGCCCTTCGATAAGAAATCAAAGAGAGGAACTACCAACCCCATGTACAACGTCAAGTTCCTCAAGCTCCTCCACAAGCTCGTCAAGCTCCACCTCAAGCTCAAGTTCAACAAGAGAAAGTTGATCATGGTTTTAATCCACGCCAAGAGAATTGCAATCCACGTCAAGGGCGTCATCATCACCATCGCCAACAACACAATGAAGAGCAACGATATGGAAAGCTCAAATTCACCATGGCCAAGTTCAATGGAAGCAATGACCCCGAAGAGTACCTCTCATGGGCATTGAAGGTCGACAAAATCTTTCGTTTGCACAACTATGAGGAAGAGAAGAAGATCGCTATGGCATCACTTGACTTCCAAGACTATGTGATCATATGGTGGGAACAAATCCTTGAGAGGCGACAAGCAAGAGGTGAACCTCCAATCACCACTTGGGCTCAAATGAAAGATGTCATGAGAGCATGTTTTGTACCAACCTACTACAACCGCAACCTCTTCAAGAAACTCCAACTCCTCAAACAAGGAACAAAGAGTGTTGAAGAATACTACAAGGAAATGGAGATAGCCATGATTCGAGCCAATGTGAAGGAAGATGATGAGCAAACTATGGCACTTTCTTGAATGGACTCAATCATCCCATCAAGAAGATCGCTGACTTCCAACCATACTCCACCCTCATTGAGCTCGTGCATCAAGCTACAAAGGTGGAACGTCAAGTGCAAGATGACTTCAAGTACGCCAAGTACTCATCCAAGACCTACGGTTTCTCCAACAACCAAGCTTCAACACCTCCTCCAACATCTACATCAACCAAACCTTCTACAAACAACGACGACAAGTCGAGTTACAAGAAAATTTTGACAAGTTCAAGTCGTCCTCCTCCTACTACAAGCAACTTCAAGCCGCGTGCTTCATCATCTACTCCGACCGATGAGACCATCAAGACAAGCTCCTTCAAGTGTTTCACTTGCGGCGGCTGAGGCCACAAGTCCTACGAATGCACCAACAAGCGCACCATGATCCTCAACGACGATGGCACATATGACTCAATGAGTGATGAGGAGATGGAAGCCCTTGAGCAAGTGGCCATGCACCGGTGAGTGAACGAAGATGAAGATGATCAAGTCTTTTGTGATGAGGATTCGAGCCCCACTCTCGTTGTCTCCAAGGTCTTGACTCTTCAACATCAACAAGAAGACGACCAAAGATGCCACATCTTCCACACAAAGGCCGGCATCAAAGGAAGGTTCGTCAAGGTCATCATCGATGGAGGAAGTTGTCACAACTTGGCAAGTGAAGAACTATGCTCCAAGCTTCAATTGGTCAAGAGGAAGCACCCAAATCCCTACAAGGTTCAATGGCTAAGTGACTCCGGCACTATACGAGTTGAGCATACGGTCCAAGTCTCCTTCAAAATTGGTGCATATGAGGACACTTTGGAATGTGATGTGGTCCCAATGACGGTTTGCCACCTCCTTCTTGGTCGACCATGGCAATTCGACCGTGGTGTCTTCCACAACGGGCGCACCAATCACTATAGCTTCAAGATGAAAGGGAAGGAATATGTGCTACGACCTATGTCTCCTAGTCAAGTGATAGCCAACAAGCAAGCCACCCATCATAGAGACAAGAGTGAGAAAGTGATCCACCAAAAAGTGAGTGAGAGCCACAAGCCAATCCTGAGCGCCTCTTCGCCTAGAGAGAAAAACCTCATCCTATTTGCCACCAAAAGTGAGATGAGAGAAGTGTGTGAGAACCCATCTAGTGTGATGCACTTTGTCCTTGTGTTCAAGGATGGAGAGCCAACAACTAACACCTCTCATGAACTACCTTTAGTGTCTCAATCTCTTTTGCAGGAATTCCAAGATGTTTTCCCCGATGAGCTACCTCCGGGTCTACCTCCTCTTCGAGGCATTGAGCATCGAATCGACCTCATCCCCGGAGCACCTCTCCCAAACAAAGCTCCATACGGAGCCAATCCCGAAGAAACCAAGGAGATTCAACGGCAAGTACAACAACTCATCGACAACGGTCATGTACGTGAAAGCCTAAGCCCGTGTGTCATTCCCGTTATACTTGTGCCTAAACCCGATGGAAGTTTCCGCTTGTGTTCCAATTGTATACCTATAGATGCTATTACCGTTCGCTATAGGCATCCCATTCCTCGCTTAGATGATATGCTTGATGAACTTAGTGGAGCCAACTTTTTCTCAAAAATTGATCTTAAAAGTGGCTATTATCAAATCCGCATACAAGAGGGTGATGAATGGAAAACTTCTTTCAAAACCAAATTTGGTTTACATGAGTGGTTAGTGATGCCTATGGGTCTATCGGAGGCTCCCGGTACCTTCGTGCGTCTTATGCATCATGTGCTTCGCCCTTACATTGGAGTCTTTGTTGTGGTTTACTTCGACGATATTCTTGTGTTTAGCAAAACCATGAAAGAACATCTTGATCATGTTAGGGATGTTTGGCAAACCCTTCGCAAGGAAAGTCTTTATGCAAACATGAAAAAAATGCACATTTGGTGTTGACAAAGTGGTTTTCTTGGGTTTTGTTGTATTCTCAAAGGGTGTCCATGTTGATGAATCTAAGATTGAAGCAATTAAAACTTGGCCCCAACCCACCAATTTGCAACAAGTGCGTAGCTTTCTTGGTCTTGCGGGTTTTTATCGTCGCTTTGTGAAAAACATTAGCACAATTGTCGCTCCTTTGCGTGCCTTGAGTAAGAAGAATACTCCTTTTGTTTGGGGAACTTTGCAATCCACCGCTTTTGATGAGCTCAAGTCTTTGCTTACTCATGCTCCGATTCTTGCTTTGCCTAATTTTGACAAAACTTTTGACGTCCATTGTGATGCAAGTGGTACCAGAATTGGTGGAGTTTTGATGCAAGAAAAACGAGCTATTGCATATTTTAGTGAAAAACTCTCCGGTGCTCAACTTAACTATCCCATCTATGACAAAGAATTGTATGCTTTAGTGCGTGTGCTACATGTTTGGGAACATTACCTTAGACCGCATGAGTTTGTCATCCATACCGATCATGAAACGCTTAAGTACCTAAAAGGTCAAACTAAGTTGAACAAGCGTCATGCCAAATGGAGTGAGTTTATTGAATATTTTCCTTATGTGATCAAGTACATTAAGGGTAAAGAAAATGTAGTTGTCGATGCACTTTCACGCATATGCACGCTTGTCACTAAACTTGAGTTGAATGTTATTGGCTTTGAGCACATAAAAGAATTGTATGCTCACGACCCATCTTTTGCTATTCCTTATGCTAAGTGTTTGACGCGTACTTCTTGGGAACAATATTACATCAAGGATGCTTATCTTATGAGAGCTAACAAACTATGCATTCCCGAGTCTTCTCTTCGTTTGCTCCTTTTGCAAGAGGCTCATGGAGGCGGACTCATGGGACACTTTGGACGCGACAAGACATTCACCACGCTCTCCAAGAACTACTTTTGGCCCAAGATGTTCCACGACGTCTCATGCTTCACCAACCGATGCTCTACATGTCGCAAAGCTAAGTCTAAAGCTCAATCCCATGGTATTTACATGCCTCTTCCTATTCCTTAGCATGGATTTTGTACTTGGTTTGCCTAGAACTCAAAATGGAAAGGATTCCGTGTTTGTTGTTGTGGATAGATATTCTAAGATGGCACATTTCATTCCTTGCAACAAGATAGACGATGCTTCACACATTGCAAATCTCTTTTGTAGGAAAATCTTGCGACTCCATGGAGTACCAAAGACAATCGTCTCCGATCGTGACGTCAAGTTCTTGAGTTACTTTTGGAAGACCCTATGCGCCAAGCTCAGAATCAAGCTCTTGTTCTCATCCGCATACCATCCTCAAACCGATGGCTAAACGGAGGTGACGAACCGCACACTATCCACTCTACTTCGTGTCTTGATCAAGAAGAACATCAAGGAGTGGGAAGCATGTCTACCCATCGCCGAGTACGCCTACAACCGTGCAACACATTTGACTACCGGCAAGTCCCCCTTCGAGGTCGTCTACGGCTTCAACCCGTTGTCCCCATTGGACATTCTACCTCTTCCTCTACAAGAGCGCACCAACATGGATGCGAATGCTCGGGCAAGCTACATCAAGAAGATGCATGAGGATACAAGACAAACCATCGAGCGCCAAGTACATCGACTAGCGACCAAGCTCAACGTTAACAAGCAACCCATGGTCTTCAACATTGGTGATCTAGTGTGGCTACACCTTCGCAAGGACCGCTTCCCCAAAGAACCCAAGTCCAAGCTTCTTCCTAGAGCCGATGGACCTTTCAAGGTGCTAGCACGCTACAACGATAACGCCTACAAGATCGACCTACCTCGAGACAAGTACAATGTGAGCGACATCTTCAACATCAAGGACCTCGCACCATACCATGGAGATGAAGCTTTTGATCCGAGGTCGGATCTCTCTCAAGGGGGGGGGGAGATGACGCGGAGCATCCCTCACTCATCCCCATGGACGCACCTACATCTTCCACAACACCACGTGGACCCATGACTCGAGCCCGAGCTAAGGCTATCGAAGATAAGGTGAACTCGCTCCTCTTCGAACTCCCTCTTCCTACTCACAAGACATGGCTACTACCTCATTCGGAAACTCTATGTGTAATCAGGTACAAGGAGATGAGCCAAGGAACAACTACTTGCAAGAGCCAAGACGACGAGGACCCCAAGCATGTTGAAGAAGAAGAAGAAAAGCTGCTGAAGTTACTGAGGCATCGGACGTCCGACCAAGTCCGGACGTCCGACGACTCCTAGGCCACAGACGGCCAAGCGCCCTCGGACGTCCGGCAGCTGGCACCGAATGGAAACTCACGGACGACCGAAGCCTCCGGACATCCAACCGATGCACGCCCGAACCGGGTCTACGGACGTCCGACGATCCACGGACGTCCGGGCCTTCCCGAAGCCCCGGACGACCGGCCCTCTCCGGACGACCGGCCCTCTCCGGACGACCGACGCACACCGACCAGAGCCAAATCTACGGAAGACCTAAGTCTCCGGATGACCGATCGACCTGCACCCGAGCCGGATTTACGGACGTCCGACAGCCTCCGGACGTCTGGACCGTCCCGAAGCCCCGGACGTCCGATGCATTCCGGACGTCCGACACCTGTGCGACCGCGGCCGCGGGCTGGAGTCCTTGTACTCGTTCACTTTGCCCCCATTTGCACTAAGACTATAAATAGACCTCCTCCTCCTCCTAGTTAGGGTTAGCAAAGGATTAGCTCATATTTGTGTGAGAGCTTTGCTCATCCACTTGGTTACCTTCTCCTCGAAGATCACGCCTCCTCGGAGAAGATCCTTCCAAGAGGATTCAAGACCCCCTTCTAGGGTGGACCCCCATCAAGACCTCCTCACGGAGAAGAACGGCTACTCGTGTATCTTTCCTTTGTTGATTTTCAATCTTGTGCTACCTTATGTGTTCGGTGATCTAGCCCTTGTGTGATCGGGACTTGTCTGTAGTGTTCCTCTTGTGTGTTTGCTCTTGTGTTCTTCCGCTTGTTCGTCATGTTCTCCTTGTAGGATCCCCTCCAAATGTGAAAGATCTCCGATTAGGGTTCCGCCCTACATCAATAGTAGTCAGAGTGGTAGCTCACGGAGGATCTTGGTGCAACCACCTCAGCCTGCCGAGCTGCCTCGATCTCAAGAACATAATATCTTCTTTTGCCGTCTTAAAAAAAAGAGCAGGCGCACTCAACACAACATGCACAATGGTTTCTTTACTGAACCTCAAGTGATAAGTATAATCAGTGATTTTGCCTTTAAGGAACTTATGGCGCTTCATGGCCTCAAAGTCTAAGTACTGAGTAGGTAAGATGGGGTCATAAGGCACAGGTGTAACACCGACCTCTTTAGCTAAATGAGAAGCATAAATCCCACCACAAAAATAACCACTACCAGCGTTATGCTGCAACCTACGTGCAACAATAGCTCTGAGATTATAACTTCTAATTTCGGTCAGGGCAGTGTGTATAAGGCTCAAGTCAGGAGCACATAGTGTGCTACAATCTTGCTTGCGCATGATGCATTTTCCATTAAAGAGTGCAAAGTATTGAATTGATGGGAAATGAATTCTTTATATTCTACCTTCTGTCGCTCCTCTATCCTCACCGTCGCAAAGACTAGTCAAGAATGTCTCATATTCAGATCTTAGTGGCTCGTCTAGCGAACCCCAAAATGGAATTTTGCAGATATTAGAAAACATCTCTAGAAGCATGGTATAAGGATGATCATACAGGTTAAACGAAACTCTAGTCTCACAAGGAAAATATTTAAATTTCTTAGTAAAAGTTGTTGTTAGTTGAGACGTTGGTTGCACTTATCTTCAATGTAGGGGCCGAGCTCGGCATTGCGAACATACTGCTCAAATTCTTCCTTAATACCCGCGCTCACCATGAAATCGTTACATGGCTATAAACATGATTTGATAGCCGCATCCCACATTTCCCTTGCGCTTGGTTCAACATATGACCGACGCATCGAGCCACCACTAGATGATGGTTGCGTAGACCTCTTCCTCGAAGAACTCCTAAAGAATTGCATTTTTATTTGTGAAAAATTTCTGAAAATTAAATGGGACATAAAATTTTTGTCAACAAAACTTCACAAGACTGATAGCAACTACTCAAAAGGATGCATAGAGACCATATCAAGCATTCAAACTACTGAGAACTCTAAGAATTCAACATGCAAGCTCATCTACAGCAGCACCCAAAGTAGCTACATATTCAAAATACAAACCACTAAAGCAAAAACTAATTGGAGGAATGGAGGAGTCACATACCAAGTAGCAATCCCCCGAAATAGTTTTGGAAGCGGAGCTTTGAGCAAAGAGATCCAAATCCGTGGGTTTGAGAGCAAGAACGAGAGGGAGAGAGAGAGAGAGAGAGAGAGAGAGAGAGAGCAATGGTGATCTTTTTCTGGAGGTAGGAGATGACATGGGCTAAAGAGGTAAGTGAAGAGACCCACGTGGGGACCCCAACCCAGCACGGCATGCCTGGGGCTGTGGCGCGGCCAGATGGGTTGTGCCCACCTGGTGCACCCCCTTCTGATGTTATTTGCACTAAAAATTCAGAAATATTCAGAATTTTTTTTATTAAATTTTCAGGGCATTTTGAGAACTTTTATTTTCGGGTCATTTTTTATTGCGCGGGAAATCCATAAAACAAGATAAACATGGCATTTTATTTTATTTAACTAAGAATAACAGAGAACAAAAGGTAAGGATAGAAGGTAGTGCCTACTAAATTCATCAACTTCATACCTCTAAAAAATGATCCATTAATAAGGTTGGTCAAGTCTTATTAACAACCGCCTTCGATTAACATGAAATCGAAGAGCTTTCGTAAAACACTAAATTACCTCAACGAAGATATCCATGTCCCCACAATAACTATATCATATTTCTTTTTGGCATTAGGTAGAGGTGTTCGAAACTTCCAATAGTGAGTGTCAGAGATTTTTCAATGACATTAATATCATTCACATGGAACTATTTCTTCAGAAAGTGCACCGTATGCTCATTACCATTGATACGAAAAGTGATCTTGCTTTTATTGCAGTCAATAACAGCCCCTGCAGTATTCAAAAAGGGTCTACCAAGGATAATTGACATGTTGTCGTCCTCGGGCATCTCAAGCATAACAAAGATTGTTAAGTTAGTAACATTTGCAACAACAACGGGCACATCCTCACAAATACTAATAGGTATGGCAGTTGATTTATTAGCCATTTGCAAAGATATTTCAGTAGGTGTGAGTTTATTCAAATCATGTCTTTCATATAAAGAGAAATCCATAACACTAACACCAGCTCCTAAATCTCACAAATTAGTTTTAACATAACTTCTTTTGATAGATCAAGCTATAGTTGGTATTCCTGGATCTCCAAGTTTTTTAGGTACCCCATCCTTAAAAGAATAATTGGCAAGCATGGTGGATATTTAAGCTTCCAGTATCTTTCTTTTATTAGTGATGATATCTTTCATGTATTTTTCATAAGGGGCCATCTTATATTCAAGCGAGTGCGCAAAAAAGACTGGCCTAATCATTTAAGCAAAGCGTTCAAATTCTTCATCATATTTTTTATTAGTTGATTTATGTGGAAAGGGCATGGGTTTTTGAACCCATGGTTCTCTTTTCCATGTTTTCTAGCAACGAAGTCTCTTTTATCATATCTTTTATTTTTAGGTTGTGGTTTTTTTTTGCAGGGAGGTTGTGGGTTATCAAGATCAATAGCAGATTCTATTTCAACATAACTACCTGGTTCTTTATCTTTGTCTAGTTGAGTGTATTCATGAACATCATCGTTATCTTTTTCATTATCACTAGATGAATGTTCATTACCAGATTGAGTTTCAGCATCAAAAATAGAAACATCATTATTATCATCAGGAGGTTTTTCTACTTCAGGTTCACTAGAGGTATGTAAAGCCCTATCATTTTTATTTTTCTTCTTATTTTTAGAAGGACTAGGTGCATCAATGTTAATTCTTCGAGAGGCTTGTTCAATTCCTTTAGGATGACCCTAAGGATAAAGTGGTTCCTGAGTCATTCTACCTCCTCTAGTAATTATTCTAACATCATGATCACTTATATTATTGTTCATTTCATCAAGCAATTCCTTTTGAGATTTAGCAACTTGTTGTAACTGGGTATGAACCATAGAGGCATGTTTTCCTACACCTGTAACATGATTAGCGATTCTAAATAACAAGTTACTCAAGCAAGCAATCATATCAGAATTGTATTTCAATTGTTTCATAACATTTGCATTGAAGTGATATTGTTTTGTGATGTAGTTATCAAACTCATAAAGGCATTGACTAGGATGTTTATTGTACGGATGTCACTTTCATCAAATTTTATTAAAGAGCTTACCTCTACCACCTTTGGTGGTGGTGTGTCAAGTCCATGTATTTCTTCAATAGGAGTAAATTTTTAGCATCCTCTGCTTTAATACCTTTTTCCTTCATACTTTTCTTTGACTCTTGCATATCTTCAGGACTGAGATATAAGATACCCCTCTTCTTCGGAGTGGGTTTAGGCGGTTGTTCAGCAAGAGTCCAATCATCATAATGTTTCAATATGTTGTGAAATAATTCCTTGGATTGTTCAACAGTTCATTCCCTGAAAACACAACCAGCACAACTATCTAGGGAGTCCGTAGAAGCATCGGTCAGTACAATATAAAAGATATCAAGTATTACATTTTTCTTAAGAGGATGATCAGGCAAAGCACTAAGCAATTGGAGAAGCCTCCCCCAAGCTTGTGGGAGACTCTATTCTTCAATTTGCACAAAGTTAAATATTTCCTATAAGGCGTCCTGTTTCTTATGAGCAGGAATATATTTTTCAGAGAAGTAATAAATCAAATCCTGGGGACTACGCACACAACCAGGAGCAAGAGTATTGTACCATATCTTAGCATCACCCTTTAATAAGAAATGAAATAACTTGAGAATGTCTATACCTACTAATAAAAGAAATAGGTATTCTTAGTCTGTCATACTATTTTATAGAAAACCCCCTGATGTTTCTAACATTAAACCCGCAGTACATATCAAATATTTTTTAAAAACTCATATCTTCTAAACCGTAACTCCAAATTTAACATGTTATATATGGAATTTGGTTAGAAAAATATATAGAATCTGAATATCATGTTCTTTTACCTGTTAACCATTTAAAAAATACTACAATTTAACATGTTATATATGGAATTTGATTAGAACAATATATAGAATCTGATTATGATGTTATTTTACCTGTTAACCATTTAAAAAAATACTATCTAGGGTGCTGTCGGATTTCGGGTTCCGGCAGACCCTCTAGGTTTGAACTATGGGGTGCACGCGGAGATCACACCTCCAACCTACCTACGCCTCGTCGCCTCGCAAGGATCTAAACTACACAAAGAACAACACAAGGGACAAGAGGTTTATACTGGTTCGGGCCACCATTGTGGTGTAACACCCTACTCCAGTGTGTGGTGTGGTGGATTGCCTCAGGGGCTGATGGTGAACAATACAAGGAAGAACAGCCTCGCGAGGGTCTATTCTTGGCTGGTGCGATGAACTGCTAGGGGGAGTTCAGTCGCTTCTCTCTCTCTCTCTTGCCTATTTTCCGGTCGATCAGGTCTCGATTTCACCTCCTCTACCCTGTGGGTGGCTAGCTCTATTTATAGTGGGAGGCCCTGGGCCTCTTCCCAAATATTGAGCGGGAAGGGCGCCAACAATTGGACATTTTGAAGGGGAACATCTAGTACATTTATCCTGACTAAAGTCGGTCCTCGCCTGCCAAAGGCTCTGATGGTGACGCCAGCTTGGGCTCCACGGTGACCTCCTTCATGCCGTTCTGCTGGTCTTGGTCTTGTTGCACCGAAATGGTTGCCTTTGCTTGATGCTCTCGCCTGCGCTGGCCCCCTTTGCACCAAAGGGGAAATGAGGACACTGTGCGGGCTGGCGCCCGCCTGGCGCCCGCCTGGCGCCCTCGATCGTCATGGCTTGCGTCATGGGCACCTTGTGAGGTACCCCGCCTTGATCTCTCCGCCTCCTCGCGAGCCAGCCTGATGAGGCCGTGCCTGAGGAAGCTTCTGTCATCCGCCTCATGAGGCTTGGACCCTCGCGAGGGTCTTGAGCTTGTGTTGATGAAGATGGGCGTCTTGGGCCACCCCTTGAGCCATGCCGCAGGCGCAGGCGATCAAGTCTGGGTACCCCGTTCCCTTAACGCCGACAGTGCTTAATCAACAGGCAAGATTCGTCTTTCTTTCATATCGCAGTCTTGATCCGGATTATGGATGAACATCTCAGAAAATCTGGATTGGAGACGAAATTGAAGATCACTTGCCCGTTTCTTTGTACGTATTAAATCTATATGCAAACCGTGTTTAAATAGGGTGCAATCTTAATCAACACTTCATTATCCATCTTTCTCTCATATCGATACTGATCCGGATTTTGGATGAACATCTCAGCAGAATCAGGATTGGAGACGAAATTGAAGATCACTTGCCCGTTTCTTTGTGTGCATTAAATCTACATGCAAGCCGTGTTTAAATAGAAGACATGTGGAATCTTGAACTTGCGCTTCTGTTGGCAAAGACCATTTTTTTGGGCTGTAGCTACAAATACTCAGATTATAGACCATTTTTTGTAAATTAAGAGCGTGTGTTATTCTTTTCTCCCATTGCAATGTACGCGCCCTTTTGCTAGTAATAGTAATGAATCTTCTCATCATGAGCAAATAGGTTGGCTATATCATTTAATTTAGTAAGGTGTGCCACAACAATTTCAGTTTCATAACCATTGAATGGATCAGATTCAACGAAAGTAAATAACTCTGGGTCGACAGGGAATTCATAATCCTTATCAGTAGCAAAGATAGATGAAGTAGCAAACTTAGGATCACATTTCATTCTAGCATTCAAATATTTTTCTTTCAGTTTGCATAGTAATTTCTTAAGATCATCCCTATCATTGCAAGCAAGAAAGTCTCTAGCTATCTGCTCATCCATAACATAACCTTCAGGTATCTTGGGCAATTCATATCTAGGAGAGCTAGGTCTAGTAGGTGTTTCAAGATTTTCAGTTTCAAGTACTTCATCAGTTTCAATAATTTCATCAGTTTCAGCATTCTCAATATCTTAGCTCTAGCAATTTGTTCATCAAGAAATTCACCTAGTGGCATATTATCATCAAGCAAGGTACTAGGATCATCATGAGTATCATTCACAGCAGAAGTAGCATCATCAATATCTTGTGACATATCAGGATTAATAGCATGTGGTGGTGTTGCAAGTATACTCAAAATAGAAGGTAAATCAAGTGCAGAGCTAGATAGCAGTTCCTTACCTCCCTCGTCTTAGAGGGAAAAATCTTAGTCTTGGTATCCTTCAGATTCTTCATAATGATAAATAGATAATAATTCCAAGTGACTCAAAAAATATAGATATGGCCCCCTGGAAACGGCGCCAAAAAAAGGTCTTGATTACCCACAAGTATAAGGGATCGCAATAGTTTTTGAGGGTAGAGTATTCAACCCATATTTATAGATTCGACACAAGGGGAGCCAAAGAATATTTGTGTCAGGACCACGATCTTAAGTCACGCCGATCTAACATGTAACACATCATATCACTTTGCGGCCTCACGCACGGTATTCCCACGAGTTCCACCTTACCTGGCCCGAGACCGTTTGTGCCTTTTGGCTCACGTATATGACAGTGTCGCTAGCATCCATATGACAGAGAACACGGGCCGACATGACTAGTCGTAAACCCGAAGTGGCACTAACTTAAAGGGACATGCCTACATGACCCAGCAATGAACGTGTCGGTCATCAACGTATGAACCCAAGTCGTAGCAAGCTACAAGGACTTAAAGGAACAACGCGTGACATTTCCCCGAAGGGACAGACACAGGAATGAAGGACACATGCTGGCTAGCCTAAGTGTCCTGGAGCAGTAGCAAGCTACCATGGCTCAGCGGAAGCACTAGGAGACATTCCCGGGTAAGAGAGGGTACCAAGAATAAATAATTAGGTTTTCGGATCCCACACATACCAAGCATTTCAATAACATACACACAATATGCTCGACGTGTGCAAATACAACATGGCATCACAACAAAACTCTACGAGTCAAAGTATTTATTCATTAGGCTCCGAGGAGCTAGATATTACAAACATGGGTCTGATGACCCAGCATTCAAGTCATACAAGCAATAAGCACATGCGGAAGCTTAACTTGTCCGAGTACAGACAACTACAAATGAAAAAGGTTGAGAAGCCTCACTATCTACAAGACCCTGCCGAGGGCACAAGATCGTAGCTGAGGTAACAAGCTAAACGTCGAAGTCCACGTGGAACTACTAGTGCGACTGAAGTCTCTATGCAAAAACATAAATTAAGCAAACATGAGTACAAATGTACCCAGCAAGACTTACATCAGAACTAGTTACACATGCATCAGTATCAAAAGGGGTGGTGGAGTTTAACTAGAGAAAGCCAGCTTTGACTCAGTGGCTATACTGAACTACGACAGCTGGTAACTCTTTTGAGGTGGCGCACACGAGTCCACATATTCACCATATCAATACACCACTATGGATCCACTCCCATCTCCCTATGAGAAGGCCATCCATAGCACTCACGCTTATCTTGCGCATTCTAGAGTATCCACTTTCACTTGTCTATGAACTGAATAGGCAACCCAAAGGTCCTTTTGCGCGGACGCGGCTATTTGAATAGATCATGTTAACCCTGTAGAGGTGTACTCCTTCACACACGCTCTCGCCACTTACCTCCATGTACACGTCATGTATCTCGGCAACCTTCAAGCGGAAGTATCTAGTCTAGGTTTATCGCCTATTCGTGTTCCATCTGCAAGGAGATCCGGCCGGGGTGTCTCTCATGGCCCCAAACGATGTGTATAGGGTTCCCAAGCCCACCAAACGGGCGACGCTTGGTACTCCCGGCCACATTGCCTAGTCTGTCCCAAGCCCACCTGTACCGCGTGCCACTTGGTATACTACTAACACTAACTACAAACACCAGAAACTAGTTGCAACTCCTGGACAGAGATCAGGATGATTAATAAGCTGAGAGGGGTCGAGTTACCAAAACCCAATGTGTGGTAGTAGCTGTTCATGGATCACAAACACAGAACTCAGCTCCTGAGGACGGTTTCAATGAGACAACCCACCATGTACTCCTACATGGCCTCTCACCGCTACCTTTACCAAATCGTGTTCACACACTTAGCTCTCAACAAGAGGGACATGTTCACAACTTTCCAATTCATCCCCGATGAATCAGACTGACACAACTCTAAGCAATAGCAGGCATGACAAACACGCATGAATGAGTAGGCACATCAGGGCTCAAACAACTCCTACTCATGCTAGTGGGTTTCATCTATTTACTGTGGCAATGGCATGTCATGCAGAGGAAAGGAGTTCAACTACAGCACCATGTAACAGTTGAATCGTTGTTGTCCTAATGCAGTAAAAGAGAGCAGGAGCGAGAGAGTGGGATTGTATCAGAATGAACAAGGGCGTTCTGCTTGCTTGGCACTTCTGAAGATAGTATAGCTCTTCATCGGTGTCATCAATCACATTGTCGAAACCACGTCTACTAAGAGGGGACAAATACCGGCAAACAAGAAAGAACACAATCAATGCAATGCAACACTATGATGCATGAATGTGACATGGCAATATGTTGTTGATTGAGCTAATGCAACTAGCAACAAGTTAAATGAAGTTGGTTTGAACCCTAGTTTCAAATTCAAACTCCATATGTGAAGGTTTAAATGCTCTTGATATGATTTTTCCTAAACAGCAGCCATAAGTTGTTCTAACATGCGTGAAAATGGTACAGATGGATAGATTTAATTTTTCTGATCATTTTTCATATATAAATTATTTCATTCTGAGCTATAAATTATTTTCTATGATTTTTCGAAGTTCAAATCATTTTATGGATTTTTCTGGTTATTTAGGATTAAACAAAATCCAGTAAATGATTTACTGCATCAGCATGACATCACGCTGACGTCAGCGGATCAACTGGGTCTGGCCAGGGTCAAACCTGACCAACGGGGCCCACTGGTCAGTCACCAAGTGCTAATCCCGCGTTGACTGACGCTTTGACTAGTTACGGTGCCCGCTCTTAGTGTCTAGGGGTGGTCCTGCTAGCGGGGATTAGTGCTAATGACCCCGCCACGTCGGCTGTCGCCGGAATTCGGCCGACAGCGACCAAATCTGCGGCGGGCGCTCGCCGAGGCTCTGCTACAGGCGGCGGCAGGACGCGCGAAGGCCACCAGAAGATAGCCCACACACTGTCACATCTAGCTGAGCACTCGGAAGGCCGTGTGGTCACTGGAGACGATGACGGCGAGCACATCTACGGTGGCCGGCGTTCGGGTGCCGACGGAGTAGATTCTACGGTGCACTAGGGGAGTAGCCGATGGGTTCTACAAGCTCCTGGGGGTTCAGCAAACGCGATGACGCGCTCGGGTCTGAGCTGCGGTGGCCCTGGCCGTGGCGGTGAGGAACCACGGCGGCGGTGAGCTCTCGGGTCCGGTGGAAATTACGACCATGCGGCGCAATCGAGTAAGGGGAGAGAGGAGAACGACCGAGAAGCTCACGGTGAATCAGACGAGCGGCTCGGTGGCTCGGGGGAGGATTGGAGGCGACAGGGCGACGATGGAGATCTCCGGCGGCCGTGCAGAGAATATGAGCTCGATGACGAGGCTTCAGGGCGTCCGGGATCGTGTGGTTCGGCGTAGAGATGCGCGGCAGCGAGCCGGAGCTCGTGGTCGGGATGGCTGGGCGTGGGGAGGTCGGTGGCCACAACGAACAGCGACGATGGTGATGGCTCCGTTCGGTGGTGAGAGGAGCGGGACAGTGGAGGGGACGACGCCGGGGGAGAGTGAGAGGGGGTCGAGAGGGCTGCGCGGTGTCGCGGGAGGCGTCCAGGGCGACGATGGGGCAGCCAGGAAGGGTGTTGCGTGCCGGGCGAGCAGCGCGCCGCCATGCACGCGCCCGTCCGATTGGGCGGGAGCGAGGAGACGGCGGCACCTTTGGGCCGGTCGGCTGGGTCGGCTGATGCCGAGCCGATAAAGTGGCCCACATAAGGATTTCCCCTTTATGTTTTTCTGTTCTAGTTTGAAATAAATAGTAAACTATTTTATAAAATCCTGGCAATAATTATGGGTACTTCCTGAGTTATTCCAGTGACCCTTAACAATTTCCAACATTTTTGGAGCATCTAAAATATATATAGCATTTAAATAGCTCCAATTCAAATATGGTTGAATTAATTCAAAGTCCAAATATGTCCTGCAAAAATGTGAACCATTTTGGTAGATGCTTCCACCTTGATCCAGAAATGATTAACATTTTTAAAGGGCATTTTTAAAACATTGAAAAAGATTTTAGTTGAACCTATTTGAATTCCTTTTGATGCTAAGGTTTGAACATCCCCATTTCAAGTTTAAAAGAAAATTAGACATGATGCAATAACTAAGCTAGTCCAAGTGCATAGCAAGGCTAGGATGTGACAACTCACCCCCACTAAACAAGAATCTCATCTCGAGATTCAAGACGTGAGGTAAGAGGAAAGGGGGGCACAAAACTATCACAAACTTCATGATCCATTTGCTCTTCTCGAAGAAGTTGATTCATTGCATCATCTTGATCTTGACATCTTTGCTTTCGAGACATTCATGCCAACACTATCGCGACAAGAGAGGGAAACTCTATAGAATTCGATCTTTGTAAAGGTCGGGCAACTCACGATCAACTCATGAAGTGAGACGTAAGAACACCTCTTGAGTTGAGACACAAAGCACACATCAGAAGCAATGAAAAGAAGCAGATGACAAGGGTTCAATTTGGTAGGCAACAATTCCACGCTTGAGTATGATGGTGCATGGTTTCAAGTAGCGAGGAGATAATTGCCATGATTCCATATTGGTACACCTTAGGAGATGTGGCTCATAGAATTATTCGTTTAAGTGGCTAAAAGAATTACTTTTGATACAAAGATCAATGAAACTCTTTATACCAGCCTAGGGCAATCACAATCGATCATCTGAAGGAGTTCGAGAGAATGACATACTCGGACTAGGATGGATGATGTGGAATACCTTGTTGAAGGCAACGTAATAAATGATTTTTTCCTATCATCAGAAATGGATGGGATCCAAGGTAGGACCACTTTCGAAGATGATCATGAACAGTAATTACTGAGAGGGGCAGCCCATGGGAAATTGGCACCATGGCGGTGCAAGCTGGGAACAAAGTGCAAATGTTGGGAAGGTTCCAACCATCATATCTGCCTAAGATTCATACCGATTGGTGATAGGATTCTTCAGACTCCGCATGTCTGAAAGAAAGTTTGCAACACAAACCGACGAGATGACATTACGAGATTCTCGGGAAATGAACTACGATAGCAAGCTCCAAAACATGAGCCGTTTATGCTACATACATGTGAACATGTTGTCGAAGACAAGCATGATCATGTAGTAGTATTATAATAAAACACTACCAAGTTCAGGATGGGAATCATCATTGCGGATAACGAAGTCCTTGCATAAGGCATGCTCTTAAGAAGGAACTCCTTCTCCTTGAACGAATCAATCAGTGGCTTGGTGTGCTAGGAAATACATGTGGGATGGAGGTAGCTAATCTATCAAACCATAGTATACTTTGCACATGCGTGACTAACTTGGGACGATTCCAGAGGAAGCAAAAACAAGCTTTCTCGGATTCACAGTCGCAACTTGCATAGAATGCACATGAATTCGAGGAAGTCACTTCTTCCATCCAAGCATAAACTTCATGAACGGAACACGAAGGCATTGCTTACAAAGTTTCCAACACTAGCTTAATGTCCAACAAAGTCAAGGAGAAGATAGGGATGTTGTCGATGGGCTCAACAACAATCCATCCAGGCTTCCATGTGGGTGGAATTCCTCAACTATGTGAACAAGGTGATAGCATTGGTTAGACCCAAAAGATATAATGGTGTATGCTCAAGGAATCAACGACGAGTAAGACAACATTACGGGTATCGTTGGTTCTGTTTTGATTTGATGATGGCCCACAGTCAAATCCAAGTTTTGACAAGACAATAGATCCAACAACTGATCATGAGGACCAATCGATGAAGATAGCATCTTTCTTCAACACATACACACACACAAATAGCCCTTTGGAATGAACTAAATATGATAAAGCTTTTATCTTCCAACTCTCCAAGTTGTTGTCTAGCTCAACCAACTAGCTCAGGGATATCCAACACAGATTCTTGGAGAAGGGGTGGTTTATAAGAAAACCAACTTGATCGCGAGCTCAACATAACGGCCAGGGGACAACCTGGTGATACTTCTGAGAGGATATTCAGACAATCACGAACCACCGATATGTTATTAAGCTCGGGAATAATCCTGCTTTTCAGGGCAAGACGATATGATCAAATAAGTGAGGGATTGGCACAATCCTATCTCATTGATCGAATTGTGCACCAGAAATATGGATTAGGTAGCATGTTAAATCTTAGGATGATGATTTAATAACCAGCACGCCAAGAATGAGAGTATTGTCCATTAACTACCAAGCAACAGAGTTGCTAGGGGTATTGATTTCACACATCACAATTCACTTGTCAGCATTCTGGTTACAAAACACGGGAACCGAGGAAGGAACAATGATGGTGAAGAGTATCACTAATCAAGAATTCATAAGAGGTGGTGCAATTCCCATGACAATCCTGACATAAAGGGGGTAATACTCCATGTTAGAATAGAACAAAAGCTGGATTGGCATTTTGATCTGAGGAATATAACTACTTTGAACAGTCCAAGAAATGGATGAGGTGCTAGAGTTTGTTTCTCCTAATCATTCTGAAATAGACTGGCTTGACGGACCTCAAGAGTTAAAGGCATCGATAACACGAATGCACAACTACTCCTGGCTATCAACTCATACAAGAGGGTCAGAATACAACTAAAAAGGGACAACTCAAATGAACATATCACTTTCTGAGTTGTGGATGCATAGATTAGTATGTCGAGCAAAGCTCAACATTTCTTCCGAATAACGCTTGCAGAAAGGTAGAACTGGAAGATTCACAACTATCGAATGAAGAACTCGTCAAGAGTAATCTTGTTGTGATCTTTTGGTTCAAAAGAACTTCTGCCATAATGGTTCATGGTATTGGAAGAACGATATACCACGGTCCTCAAATACTATCACAAAGGTTACTAATACCCTAAAGGAACGAGCAAACACTACAAACCGAAAGTAAGTAGAGTGAGTCTTGGGTTCAAAAACCTAGGAATAGATTGCCTACTAACTAAATGGCATCACGGGATGCTTTCGAGAATGACACCCAGAATCATCACACTGGGAACACAAAACATGGCAAGATTACTAGGTGATACTCTAAGACACCTAGGGTCATAATAATAGCTCCAACATATATGTCGAGGCAATGAAGTACCTCAACAAACTGGTTAGTGTGGTTAATCTGGCCCAAAGGAACATCAGGAACGGAAACAAGGGATTTGCAAATGCATCAGACTATGTTGAAACCTGGGATGACTCAGACAACATAACGGTTGTAAATGCTCAAAAATATTTGAGAAATCCTGCAAAATGGTGGCATAACCACTCAACATAACAATATCAAGGTTCCCAGATCAACGATCAACACACAGAGGTAGTAGAAACTGAACTGAGAGTTGAATCCATCAATCCTATAAGTCTATGGATTAGTAACACGTGATCCTGATAGAAAGAAGAGAAAGCCTAGTTCCTTAACCCCGTAGGAAAGATAGGATGACTCGCATCAGAAGAGCATAAGGTAAAGGAGTAAAAAGAGCCTTACGTTCCCTTCCAAAACCAATTACCTTATATAACTAAAGCATTTCTAGACTCGACTTCGACCAGTTTGGCTTGGTAATTCTACAGGAAGTCATGCTCTGATACCAAAGCTGTCAGGACCCCGATCCTAACTCACACCGATCTAGCATGTAACACATCATATCACTTTGCAGCCTCACGCACGGTATTCCCACGGGTGCCACCTTACCTGGACCGGGACCGTTTGCGCCTTTTGGCTCACGTATATGATAGTGTCGCTAGCATCCATATGACAGAGAACCCGGGCCGACATGACTAGTCATAAACCCATAGTGGCTCTAACTTACAGGGGCATGCATACATGACCCAGCAACGAACGTGTCGGTCATCAACGTATGAACCCAAGTCGTAGCAACCTACAAGGACTTAAAGGAACAACGCATGACATTTCCCCGAAGGGAGAGACACAGGAACGAAGAAGGACACATGTCGGCCAGCCTAAGTGTTCCGGAGCAGTAGCAAGCTACCATGGCTCAGTGGAAGCACTAGGAGACATTTCCCGGTAAGAGAGGCTACCAAGAATAAACAACTAGGTTGTCGGATCCCACACATACCAAGCATTTCAATAACATACACACAATATGCTCGATATGTGCAAATACAATATGGCATCACAACAAAAATCTATGACTCAAAGTATTTATTCATTAGGCTCCGAGGAGCCAGATATTACAAACATGGGTCTGATGACCCAGCATTCAAGTTATACAAGCAATAAGCACATGCGGAAGCTTAACTTGTCATAGTACAGACAACTACAAATGAAAAAGGCTGAGAAGCCTGACTATCTACAAGACCCTACCGAGGGCACAAGATCTTAGCTGAGGTAACAAGCTAAACGTCGAAGTCCATGCGGAACTACTAGTGAGATCAAGTGCATGCGCAAAAACATAAATTAAGCAAGCGTGAGTACAAATGTACCCAAGAAGACTTATATCGTAACTAGCTACACATGCACCAAGATGAAAAGGGGTGGTGGAGTTTAATCAGAGAAAGCCAGCTTTGACTCGGTGGCTATCACGAACTACGATCTTTGGTAAATCTTTTGAGGTGGCGCACACGAGTCCAAATATTCACCATATCAATACACCACTATGGATCCGCTCCCGTCTCCCTACAAGAAGGCCATCCATAGCACTCACGCTTATCTTGCGTATTTTAGAGTATCCACTTTCACTTCCCTGTGAACTGTATAGGTAACCTAGAGGTCCTTTACCGCGGACGCGACTATTCAAATAGATCATGTTAACCCTGCAGGGGTGTACTTCTTCACACACGCTCTCGCCACTTACCGCCAAGTACACGTCATGTATCTCGGAAACCTTCAAGCGGAAGCCTAGCGAGGGTATCGGCCATGACCTGACTAACCACGCAAGTCTCTAGTCCATGTTTATCGCCTATTCTGGTTTCATCCGCAAGGAGATCCGGCCGGGGTGTTGCTCACGGCCCCAAACGATGTGTACAGGGTTCCCACGCCCACCAAACGGGCACCCCTTGGTATACCCGGCCACGGTGCCTAGTCTGTCCCAAGCCCACCTGTGTCGGGTTCCACTTGGTAGACTACTAACACTACCTACAAACACCAGAAACTAGTTGCAACTCCTGGACAGAGATCAGGTTGATTAATAAGCCGAGAAGGGTCGAGTTACCGGAACCCAATGTGTGGTAGTAGCTGTTCATGGATCACAAACACAGAACTCAGTTCTTGAGGATGGTTTCAATGAGACAACCCACCATGTACTCCTAGATGGGCTCTCACCACTACCTTTACCAAATCGTGTTCACACACTTAGCTCTCAACGGCATGTTCACAACTTTCCAATTCATCCCCGATGAATCAGACCTGACACAACTCTAAGCAATAGCAGGCATGACAAACAAGCATGAATGAGTAGGCAAATCAGGGCTCAAACAACTCCTACTCATGCTAGTGGGTTTCATCTATTCACAGTGGCAATGACAGTTCATGCAGAGGAAAGGGATTCAACTACCGCAGCATGTAACAGTTGAATTGTTGTTGTCCTAATGTAGTAAAAGAGAGCAGGAGCGAGAGTGGGATTGTATCGGAATGAACATGGGGGTTCTGCTTGCCTGGCACTTCTGAAGATAGTATAGCTCGTCATCGGTGTCATTGATCACATCGTTGAAACCACGTCTAGTGAGAGGGGACAAATACTGGCAAACAAGAAAGAACACAATCAATGCAATGCAACTCTATGATGCATGAATGTGACATGGCAATATGCTGTTGGTTGATATAATGCAACTAGCAACAAGTTAAATGAAGTTGGTTTGAACCCTAGTTTCAAATTCAAACTCCATATGTGAAGGTTTAAATGCCCTTTATATTCTTTGTCCTAAACAGCAGCCATAATTTGTTCTAACATGCATGAAAATAGTACAGATGGATAGATTGATTTTTTCTGATAATTTTTAATATATAAATTATTTCATTTTGAGATATATATTATTTTCTATGATTTTTTGAAGTTCAAATCATTTTCTTGATTTTTCTGGTTATTTAGGATTAAACAAAATCCAGTAAATGATTTACTTCATCAGCATGACATCACACTGACATCAGCGGGTCAACTAGGTCTGACCAGGGTCAAACCTGACCAACGGGGTCCACTGGTCAGTCACGAAGTGCTAATCCTGCGTTGACTGACGCTTTGACTAGCTACGGGGCCCGCTGTCAGCGTCTAGTGGTGGTCCAGCTGGCAGGGATTAGTGCTAATGACCCCGCAACGTCGGTTGTCGCCGGAATTCGGCTGGAGGCGACAAAAGCTATGGCGGGAGCTCACCAGGGCTGCGCTATAGGCGACGGCAGGACGGGTGAAGGCCACCAGAAGATAGCCCGCACAGGGCCACATCTAGCTGAGCACTCGGAAGGCCGCGGGGTCGCTAGAGAAGACGACGGCGAGCACATTCGAAGTGGTCGGCGTTCGGGTGCGGATGGAGTAGATTCTACGGTGCACTAGGGGAGTAGCCGGTGGGTTCTACAAGCTCCTGGGGGTTCTGCGAACGCGATGACGCGCTCGGGTCTTTGCTGCTGTGGCCTTGGCCACGACGGTGAGGAACCACGGCAGCGGTGAGCTCTCGGATCTGGTGGAAACGACGACTACGCGGCGCAATCGAGTAAGGGGATAGAGGGGACCGAAGGTGAAGCTCACGGCGAATCAGACGAGCGTCTCACTGGCTCAGGAGAGGCTTGCAGGCGACGGGGTGACGATGGCGATCTCCAGCGGCCGTGCAGAGAAGATGAGTTCAATGACGAGGCTTCAGGGTGTCCGGGGTCGTGTGGTTCGGCGTAGAGGTGCGCGGCAGCGAGGCGGAGCTCGTGGTCGGGATGACTGGGTGTGAGGAGGTCGGTGGCCACGACGAACGGTGACGGTGGTGACCGCTCCATTCGATGGTGAGAGGAGCGGGACAGTGGAGGGAACGAGGCCGGGGGAGAGTGAGACGGGGTCGAGGGGGCTATGTGGCGTCGCGGGAGGCGTCCAGGGCGACGATGGGGCAGCCACGCAGGGTGCTGCATGACACGCCGAACGCGCGCACGTGTGCCGGGCACGCGCCCCGTCCGACTGGCGGGAGGAGGAAGACGACTGGCACTAGGGCACTCGGCTGGGCCGGCATAGTGCCAGGCCAGTAAGTGGCCCCGGTAAGGATTTTCCCCTTTCTGTTTCTTTTTCTATTATCTGTTTTTCTGTTCTAGTTTAAAATAAATAGTAACCTATTTTATAAAATCCTGGAAATAATTATGGGTGCTTCCTGAGCTATTCCTGTGACCCTTAACAATTTCCAACATTTTCGGAGCATCAAAAATACATATAGCATTTAAATAACTCCAATTCAAATATGGTTGAATTAATTCAAAGTCCAAATATGTCCTGCAAAAATGTGAACCATTTTCGGTAGATGCTTCCACCATGATCCAGGAATGATTAACATTTTTAAAGGGCATTTTGAAAACATTGAAAAAGATTTTAGTTGAACCTATTTGAATTCCTTTTAATGCTAGGGTTTGAACATCCCCATTTCAAGTTTAAAATAAAATTAGACGTGATGCAACAACCAAGCTAGTCCAAGTGCATAGCAAGGCTAGGGATGTGACAATTTGTAAGTATTAGTAGCTGAGTTGTCAATTCAATCACACTTGGAGATTAAATATCCGCAACTAAGTGATCAGTAGCACAGTAATATGATAGTTTTGATAGCAGTGGTAACGGTAGCAGTAACGATAATAGTGATATCAATGACTTTGTAGCAAGTGTAACAGTAACAACAGCAGCAATAACTTAGCAAGAACAATATATGGAAAATTCGTAGGCATTGGATAGGTGAATTCGTTGGATGATATTCATCATATAACAATCATAACCTAGGGCAACACAAAACTAGCTCCAGTTCATAAATATAATGTATGCATATATTCCATAAATAGTCATACGTGCTTATGGAAAGAACTTGCATGACATCTTTTGTCCTACCCTCCCGTGGCAGCGGGGTCCATAAGGAAACTAAGGGATACTAAGGCCTACTTTTAATAAAGAACCGGAACAAAGCATTAACACATAGTGAATACATGAACTCCTCAACTACGGTCATCACCGGAAAGTATCCTGATTATTGTCACCCCGGGATTTACGGATCATAACTCGTAATAGGTCAATATGACTTGCAAGATCAGATCTAGAACATACTTATAATGGTGAAAACGTAAACGGTTCAGATCTGAAATCATGGCACCAAGGCCCAAAGTGACAAGTATTAAGCATGGAAAATTCATAACAAGATCGATCTTAGAACATAGTGGATACTAGGGATCAAGCCCTAACCAAGCTAACTCGATTACATGATGAATCTCATCGAACTCCTCACTGACCAGCGAGGCTGTGAAGGAATTACTCACTCCCGGTGGGGAGCTTCATGGAATTGGCGATGAAGGAGGGTTGGTGATGATGAAGATCGAAGACCCCCCTCTCCCAATCCCTGAACGGTCTCCAGATCTGGCCTCCTAATGAAGAATAGGAGGTGGCGGTGGCTTCATATCGTGAAATGCAATGGAACTTCCTCCTTGATTTTTTCTCCGAATATAGGTATTTAAGGAGTTGAAATTAGGGTCTGTGGGGACACCAGGTTGGCACAACCCACCTGGGCGTGCCTGGAGGGCGTGGCACGCCTTGGTAGGTTGTGCTCAACCAGGGGCCCCCCTCTGGTGGTTCTTGG
The DNA here is from genome assembly GCA_021605145.1 of Aegilops bicornis. Classification (NCBI taxonomy): domain Eukaryota; kingdom Viridiplantae; phylum Streptophyta; class Magnoliopsida; order Poales; family Poaceae; genus Aegilops; species Aegilops bicornis. Next base: position 239,491,060 of record CM038672.1, read on the forward strand.
CTCCAGTATTTTTCTCTTATTGCAAAATAATTCTCCAAAATGTTTTGTTCCATACCGAGAAATTTTATTTCTGCACAAAAACAACACCATGGTAGTTCTGCTGAAAACAACGTTAGTCTGGGTTAGTTTCATTCAAACCATGCAAACTAGAGTCCAAAACAAGAGAAAAAACGTTAGGAGAAGTAGATATGACGGAGACGTATCAGGGACGTAGAGCATTTTGGCAAGCAATAAAAAGAGGGGCAAGCCTCGCGAGGAAGCGTGGGGAGGAGATTCGTAATTTAACCGTGAAGACTTCGACTAAAAGAAAAAGGGCATCAATTTTTCACGCACCCCTCGCGGGACCTACATTGACATATCACATACAGAAGACGGACATAAAAGAAAACTTCAAGGAGATGCGTCCTCACGTCGCGTGTACTTCCCACGAGCCACGGTCGGTCCGTGCGGTGCCCCAAAGAGATACGTTGACTGCCTCACGCTACTCAGTGACCTCTTGATAGTGTTCCTTCTTTTCGTGATCTTGTCTGAGGCAGAAACCTCTTCTCTCGCGTGAGCCGCTTGTGCGTCAAGGGGGACCCCCTGAGCGTCGCGCCTTAGGAGCTATTACCGGACCTCGGGCCCCTCACCTCCTGGCCTTATCCCAGGCATCATGGCCTGACATACCAGCGATGGTTGAGGATTGCTCGGGGCTAGGTCCTAGCAATGCAGAGCACTAATGCGATCGTGAAGAAGGGGCCAAGTCTAAACGAGAAGCACTAAGATCGAACTTAGTTTCGGGCCGCATAAGCATTAAATTTAAGGCGCAAGCACCATGGTTCCTTACACACCCCCGCAGGGCCCATGCCATTTCAATGCAGGAAGAAGAAGAAAACAAAAGAAAAGCTCCGGACGGAGGCCGCCGCCCCCAGGGCGCCTTCTCGGGCGTCGGCTGTGCCCTAATTGGAGTACCCATCCCTGCTCTTGACGTTGGGGAGCCGCTGCTGCTTCCGCTTCCATCAGAGGGGGACACATCACCGTCATCGTCAGCGGCGGAGTCGCTATCGTCACTTTCCATGCAGCACTTTAGACGGCAGCCGGTGACCCCAAAGATCTTCACAAAGAGCGTGGAGGCCCCCTAATACTTCTCGGGTTCAAGGCTCCGCATACCGAAGAAGGTTCGAACTCTGGGGCGTGTGCGAAGACCCCAACCAGCTCTAGCCTCAAGCTCGCACCCTGCGACCTAGCCTCGTCGAGTTCGAGCGAGCGGGGAAGAATATGAACATGACCGTTTACCCAGGTTCGGGCCACCTTGTGGTGTAAAACCCTACTCCTGCTTTGTGGTGGATTGGCCTCACGAGGAGGCCGAGAATGAATTAGTTCAGTGCATGAGCAGCCTCACGAGGGCTCGGGTAGTGGAGATGGAATGGATCTGATCCCTTTCTATGGTGGAGACTAGTCTATATTTATAGTGGCCTTGGTCCTCTTCCCTCATAGTTTAGGAGCGAAGGGATCCCACAACGGCCAATTTTGAAGGGGACACGTAGTACATCTTATCCTGACGAAAGGTGGCCTTCGCCTGCAAAGCTTCTGGCCATGAAGTAGCAGGGGGCTCGGCGATGACATTCGTCCTGTCGAGCTCGTGGTCTTGGTCTCGTTGCACCGGAATGGAAAGCTTTTAAGCCTTCCTTGGGAACCTGCGCCTTCCCTTGCTCCCTTTGCACCGAAGAGCAAACTTCCCCCTCTGCGCCTGCTAACGCCCGCCTGGCCTCGATCGTCATGCCTCATGTCATCATAACCTCAAGAGGCAGGAGGCTTGCATAGAGTTCTCTGCCCCTCGGGAAGCAGGCTCAGGGAGCTGCTCTTCTGGAGGTCTTGGCGTCGTTCTCCTCACGAGGCTGGGGCCCTCGTGAGGGTCTTGTAGCTTGGGCTGTACCAGGCCATTCTTGAGCCCACGTGCTGGGCCCAGGTAGGCAGATCAGGGTACCCCCGATCCCAGAACACCGATAGTAGCCCCCAGGCACAAGGCACGCCCGGGATGGCTTCGAGGCGAAGCCAAGGGGCAATGGTGAAGCGATGCAGGCATAGGTCGCCTAGAGGCCAGGCTCGATGCGTGGCGCATGACGGGGCGCGGGCGCCTCCGCTTTCCCACGTCACCTCGGCAACTGCCTAGGCTGACAAAAGACTAGCGCACACCGGTTGGTCATCATTGCTTACCCTCACCTTGCTCTTCATCCCCTCCCCTAGCCGAAAGCTTCTCCAGATCCAACCGCAACTCCGCCCCTTCCTTCTCCTTCTCTAGCGTCGACAACCCCACGAATTGCGCCCGGGAAGTCAAAGCCCGCGGTCCAGGCTGCGGCCTCCTCCTCTCCATTGCCTGCGCTCGACGCGTCCTCCATCGCCGAGATGAGGCTTCTCAGCCCCGCGCTCCCGTAGACGGCGGGCGAAGACAACGATGGGGAGACCTTGATCTTGGCCGGCTCCGTGGAGCAGAGTACATTGGCACGGACGGTCTATCCCTTCTTCCTCCGCAACATCTTCGCAGGGCTCGTCCCGCCCTTCTCGGAGTTCTTCTGCACTGTCCTCGACCACTACAGGATCCATGCCCTCCATCTTCAGCCAACTCCATCCTCATCCTGCCCATCTTTGCCTTCTACTATGAGGCCTTTGTGGGCGTGAGGCCCTCCGTGGCGCTCCTCCTCCATTTCTTCAGCTTGCGGTTGCACGACCGGACGCAACACTCTGCTTGCGCTTCCCGTGTCGCGGTCCGCAAAGGGAATGTCCTCTAGTAGACGGGAAGAAGATGGAGGGCTTCTGGCACCGCTGGGTCTTCCTGGACACCAAGGGTCTCAACCCGCGCCTGGAGCTGCCGACAGCGCTGCCCGAGTGGCTCCAGAGGTGGGGCCATGCAAAGTTCACCGATCCCTGGGCGGAGCCCATCTTGAAGAAGATATCCTCGGATATGGAAGCCAAGGTGTTGACGGGGGGAATGCTTTTGAAGGAGTTCCTGACGCAGCGCTTGGCGCTGCTCGAGTCATGCACGAACGACACTAGGCTTCGCCACGCCAGCCTGACGGGCGAGGAGCTGGACAAGGCCCTGGCCGTCTTGCTCAATAGCGATACAGGGGACCTCCCCAAGGCCTACACCCCGCTGTACTGCCACGACGATAGGGGGAACTGATCACCGCCATGCCCACCTTCAACAAGCTGGGGCTCATGCCCTTCCGAGAACCCCAACTCCCCCGTGCCGGTGTCCTCTGGCGACAGAGGCGATGAAGAGGACTCGGAGGAGACGAGGACGACGACCTGGAGGAAGTGTCCCCCTCGTCGCAGAGCAAGCTCCTCTGCAACCTTGAAAACGACGACAACACCGACGAGCCTCCGGCCGCGGACTCCCCATGCTCCACCAGGATCCTCAGGAGGTCAGGGTCCATCCCCCATACCATGCGGGCATCTGGACGGGCAACCTCGAAGAAAGGCGCGGTTGCGCCTCCTCCGGAGGGCTCCCCACACTCCAGCGGCGTGGCCGAGACGTCGGCCCCATTCTCGTCCGAACCGCGGTCGAAAGACGGGGCGGCCACCGCTAGGGCGGACGTGGTTCCACCATCCGTGGCCGCTTAGGGAGACCACCTCATCTCTCCAGACGGCAGCGCCGCACCGGGGCCCATCGGGGAGCACCACGCTCGCTCTCTGGATGCGGCCAATACCACACTGAAGCAGAGCGGGGGTGTCTCGACCTTCGCCGAGAAGGCTAAGAAGAGGAAGTGGATCGCGCCCGAGGAGCAAGTAACTTTCCTTGCTTTTGGTTAAGCATAGATTGCAACTGTGCTCACAGCGCCCCGCTCTTGATGACCAGGAGTGGCGATGTGATGAAGAAGAAGGCAAACACTGGGCCAAAGGAGCCCCCTGTCCTGAGGGCGCCATCGGCCTCCGTTCGCGGTCGCAGCGGGCGCGGGAGTGCGTCGTGCCAGCCCACTGTAGTCCTTGGGTGCTCCGGCGGCGCCACACCCGAGCGCACAGGTGCACTGCCTACTCTTGGTGCCTCGCCGGTGCCACCTGGGGGGTTGTCCACCGAGGACGCGGGGGTTCACGAGGTGACACTCCTTGTCGCGGCCGCGGCAACCCAGCGTTGGTGGAGGGGGTGACCCCTTGCCCCCTTCTGAGGGATCAGCCCCTGAGGACACAGCAATGCAGCTTCAGGACAAGCCATCCCCTGTGGGGTAGCAGGCTGTGAAGTCGTCCGCCCTCGTCGTGCCTGAGGGGGGCCTGGAGCCTCTAGTGGCCCAAGCCAGCCACACCACTGCTTCATTGGCCACAGCGCCAGGCGACGTGCCAGTGCCTCCTCCTTGCCAGACCCTCGCGCTCGCGAAATGCGGCCCCCTGATCAGGCCAGGGGCATTGAATGAGGCCTACACCACGCTCGGTCGAATCTGGGCCGACCTCCAAGACACCGACATGTGCCTCGTGAGGGAGCGCCTGAGTCTTGTCTCAGCGTGGCTCCAGGCTGACACAGCCACCAAGACGGCCTGGGGTTGGGCCGAAGTTGCCACCACAGAAAGCAGGAAAGAGGCAGCCGATGCAAAGGTGGCTCGCGACGCGACGCTGATCGAGGCAGCAGCTGCTGTGAAGCGCTGAGGCAAAGTGGAGGCTAGTCTGAAGGCCCTTCAAGTGGAGCAGGCCGCGCACGCGCAACAGCTCAGCCAGCGGTAGGAGGACCTCATGGCCCACGAGGCGAACCTCGCCGATCGCGACTCCGTGCTGTCGAAGGTAACTACGGATCAGGCCGCAGAGCACGGTAGCCTGGCCAAGCTGAAGGAGGAAGTGGCCTCAGCCCAAGTGTCCCACGCCCAGTGTGTCTCCGAGGCAACAACCCATCTAAATGCCAGGGAAAAGATCCTTGTCGCTGCTGGGATGAAGGCCGCTGCGGAGCGCGACGCCTTCCCCTTCGTCAAGCTCAGGGCTTGCGAGGGGCTACATGCTATCTACAGGGAAGGCTTCAAGGATCCGCTCGTTCCCCCCGAAGGTGGTTATGCAGGGCTCTCCTCCAGGCTTGTCCAGGAGCTCGAAGGTACCGCCGCCAAGGTGGACTCCTTCCTGGAATACAAGTGTCGCTCCCTCTTCTCCGCGGAAGCGACAGACATCTTCAGCCACTTCTACCTCCGGGATCCCGGCTTCGACTTCGACGCGGTGGTTGGCCAGGTTGCTCCTGAATCCCATGCCGCCACTACAGCGGCCGTGAAGATCCATTTGGACATGCTGCTGAAGAAGTTCACCTGCATTTCTGATGTTGAGCCCCCATGCGGTGGAGGCAAGTGGCGGCAACGATGGCGACAGCGATGTTGATGATGAGCCGACCATGACTGGAATGGGTGGCGGCGATGGCGGCGATGACCCCTCCTCCTAGATTTTACCCTTTCCTCGCCAGCCTTTGCATGGGAAGGGCGCGAGAAAACGAGATACAAGGGACCTGGTGAGGTGATGCGCGCCAGGCCTGAGACATGATTGCCAATCGTCTGACCTCGTGAGATGCCATAGCACGCTACACAAGGTGCTGGTACGAGGCACCCACGTTCAGCAGGCCAAACGACATGCATACGTAGTTGCAGGGGTAGCCCCCGCCACGCCAACTCGCGACGGCCAGAAGAGGTCCTGCGCAGCGGTCCTGTTGAGGCCCGGATGTTGATGCAGATGCACAGCTAGCCACCCGCGTCGGGGGCGGTAGCTGCACTAGTAGACCGTGTGGGGCGGTGCTCGCCGCGCATGGATGGAGGCGATTGCTCGGGGTTCCGGGAAGCCCCAACCCCATCATCCTGTCGGCTGTCGTCATTTCTCCTCGGCGGCGGAGGTAGCGGAGGGAGACCAAGGGCCATCGCGAGGCTGATCTCGCCAGCGGTCCTCACGGGGCTGATCGCGCCAGTCCTGGCGAGGGTCGCGGTTGTCCCAAAGGCCTCCTCCACGACCGTAGCCATGGTCACCACGATTGGGGCCGTGGCCAAGGCGTCCGTGACGGAGTGCTCTGAGCTCCTGACAGTTGTTGGTGTTGTGTCTGTGTATGTTTTGGAAGACGCAGAATGGGTGGTTGCCCTTGGGAGGCTCATCATGGTCCTGGACGCGCTTCATCTCGGGTTGTGCTGCCAGCACGGCGGGGCCCTTTGTAGCGCCCAAGATGCGATTCTATCCCAGTCATGTGATGAATTCATGATCGGGGCACAATTGCATTCCGAGCACATAGCAAGGTGTATATCATTACAACATACCATGTACTAAATAGATGAGAATACAAGGTAAAGGCTTACACTCGCCACAAGCTACAACATCAATACAACAGTTCATCAATACATGGCAATCATCATACAGAAGAGCAGGATCCACCTACGGATGAACACAAACGGTAAAGAAGAATGACATCCACCCTGATAATGCGCTCGAAATGCGATTGTGCTCGATCATGAATTCATCATGTGATTGGGATAGAATCGCATCTTGGGCGCTACAAGTTGGTATCAGAGCGATGGTCTTGGGGCATCACACCCTTGCACTTTGCCTCCTTAACCTTGGCCTTGTTGTCTTCAGGGTCGGCCTCCGAAAGCTCGAGAAGGGAGAGGTGGCCCTCTTCGGCTCTTGCACACTTGTTCGCCAGGTTGAACATCTCCAAGGCCAAGCACAAGTCGTCATGGATGGCAAGATCCTCTTTCATCTTGACATCCCTGACGTCATCGGTGAATGCTGAGATGATGGCCTCGTCCGACGCCTTCGGGATCTTCAGGCGGACATTTGTGAAGCGTTGTATGTACTTGTGCAGAGTCTGGCCCGGCTGCTACTTCACGCGCCGCAATTCGTTCACTGCGGGGGCACGGTCACAGGTGCCCTGGAAGTTGGTGATGAAGCGCTCGTAGAGCTCATCCCAGGAGGAGATCGATCCCTCCAGGAGGTGAAGGAGCCAGGAGCGCGCGCCATCCTTGAGAGCAATGGGGAACCAGTTCGCCATGACCTTATTGTCACTGTTTGCTGCCTCGATGCTCAGTGAGTAGACCTGGAGGAAGTCTGTAGGGTCGGGGGTGCCATCGTAGCGAGGAGGTAGGTCTGGCTTGAACTTGCCAGGCCAGACGACGTGGCGTAGCTCCGGGGTGAAGGCGCGGCAACCGGCTGCACTCACGGTGCAGCACGCGTGGGGGGGGGAGCTCGGTCCTGACGTCCACATGCTACCGCCTCCAGCGGCACATGGTCCTAATGCTGGAGTGGTGGTGTGAGGACCGCACGTGCGTCACCTTGTAGCCGCTGCACCACCTGGCAGCTTGCCTCACCCCAGATCGTGGCCGACGCCCCGCGCTGCGGGTCACGTGGGGGTGCGCCGCTATAGGACCTTGAAGTATGTCTAGAGGGGGGGGGTGATTAGACTACTTGACCAATTAAAAACTTAACCTTTTCCCAATTTTAGACTTTGGCAGATTTTAGCTATTTTGAGCAAGTCAAGCAATCTACACACAATTCAAGCAAGCATGCGAAGAGTATATAGGTAGCGGAAATTAAAGCATGCAACTTCCAAGAATGTAAAGGGAAGGGTTTGGAGAATTCAAACACAATTGGAGACATGGATGTTTTTGTCGTGGTTCCGATAGGTGGTGCTATCGTACATCCACATTGATGGAGACTTCAACCCACGAAGGGTAGCAGTTCTTGTGAGTCCACGGAGGGCTCCACCCACGAAGGGTCCACGAAGAAGCAACCTTGCCTATCCCACCATGGCCGTCGCCCATGAAGGACTTGCCTCACTAGCGGTAGATCTTCACGAAGTAGGCGATCTCCTTGCCCTTACAAACTCCTTGGTTCAACTCCACAATCTTGTCGGAGGCTCCCAAGTGACACCTAGCAAATCTAGGAGACACCACTCTCCAAGAAGTAACAAATGGTGTGTTGATGATGAACTCCTTGCTCTTGTGCTTCAAATGATAGTCTCCCCAACACTCAACTCTCTCTCTCATAGGATTTGGATCTGGTGGAAAGTAGATTTGAGTGGAAAGCAACTTGGGGAAGGCTAGAGATCAAGATTCTTGTGGTTGGAATGGAATATCTTGGCCTCAACACATGAGTAGGTGGTTCTCTCTCAGAACTGGTAAGTTGGAAGTGTAGGTTTGTTCTGATGGCTCTCTCCATGAATGAAGAGGAAGCGGAGGGGTATATATAGCCTCCACAAAAAATCTAACCGTTACATACAATTTACCAAACTTGGTGGGACCGAATCATCAAACTCGGTCTGACCGATTTAGTAAACCTAGTGACCGTTAGGGTTTTCGGTGGGACTGACATGCAACTCGGTAGGACCGATATGATTCGGGTTAGGGCATAACGTAATCTCGGTGAGACTGATTACACAAAGTCGGTGAGACTGATTTTGGTAATTAGCTAACCCAAGAGTTGGTCAGGTAAACTCGATGGGACCGGTTCGCTCTTTCGGTGAGACCGAAAAGTTACGAAAGGGAAACAGAGAGTTTACATTGCAATCTCGGTGGGATCGATCGCTCACTTCGGTTAGACCAAAACGTTACTAAGGGAAACAGAGAGATTACAATCCCATCTCGGTGAGACCGATATCCCTATCGGTGAAACCGATTTGCCTAGGGTTTGTGGCGGTGGCTATGACATTTGAACTTGGTGGCGCCGGATAGAAAGAATCGGTAGGGCCGAGTTTGACTTTAGGTATACGTCATATGTGGATGTGAGAAAGTAGTGGAGGGTTTTGGAGCATATCACTAAGCACATGAAGCAAGAGGCTCATTAAGCAACACCTCATCCCTCCTTGATAGTATTGGCTTTTCCTATAGACTCAATGTGATCTTGGATCACTAAAATGTAAAATGTAGAGTCTTGAGCTTTTGAGCTTGAGCCAATCCTTTATCCTTGATATTTTGAGGGATCCACTTTAATCATCCATGCCATGCCATTCATTGAGCTTTCCTGAAATATTTGTCTTGGAATAGCATTAGCTCAATGACCTATATGTTGTTATGAATTACCAAAACCACCTAGGGATAGTTGCACTTTAAGCTGCGCCTACGCTCAGGGTTGACACTGTGCAGAGGAGGAGAAGGAGGTGCATTGCGGGCCACATCGCCCGCCCGAGACGCACGGGGGACATAGCGAGTGGGAGGGTGTCGGGGCCTCGCCGGCAGTGCTGACGAGCTCGGTGATGTGGCCGAGGCACGCGTCGTAGCCCTCATCGGCGGGGCGGTAGCATAGCAGCTCGCGCGCCATGAGCAGCAACACCTTCATGTTTGCCGGCCCGCGGCGAGCATGGGAGGATGAAGCGGTGGTGGGAGTGTGAGACGGAGTGGCGGTGCGGCCATCATGCGGCTCGAAGGGTGATTGCGACGAGTCCTCCTACTCATGAGCAGCATGGTTAGTGGCGGCGTTAGCATAAGGAGAGGCAGAGCAGCGTGGGACGCCGTGGCCCACAAGCGCCGTCTGGGCAACGCGAGCAGCCCGGTGCTGGGCGCGGACTCGGCGAGCCTCAGCCATAAGCACGGCGGAGCGAGTACAGAGCGCGGTTGATGAAGAGGCGGAGCTTCGACACGCCCCTACCTGGCGCGCTAAATGTTGGATTCAGGGATCTGCAAACCCAAGAAGGTTCAAACTCTAGGGCGTGTGCGAAGACCCCAACCAGCTCTAGCCTCAAGCTCGCACCCCATGGCCTGGCCTCGTCAAGTTCGTGCGAGTGGGGGAGAAGATGAACACTGCAGCTTACCCAGGTTCGAGCCACCTTGCGGTGTAAAACCCTACTCCTGCTTTGTGGTGGATTGGCCTCACGAGGAGGCTGAGGATGAACTAGTACAGTGGGTGAGCAGCCTCGCATGGGCACGGGTAATGGAGATGGAATGGATCCAATCCCTCTCTATGGTGGAGACTAGCCTATATTTATAGTGGCCTTGGTCCTCTTCCCTCATATTTTAGGCGGGAAGGGATGACCAATTCTGAAGGGGGACAACTAGTACTTCTTATCTTGACGAAAGGTGGTCTTCTCCTGCAAAGCTTCTAGCCATGACGCAGCGGGGGGCTCGGCGATGACATCCATCCTGCCGAGCTCGTGGTCTTGGTCTCGTTCCACTGGAATAGAAAGATTTCGGGCCTTCCGCAGGAACCTGCGCCTGCCCTTCCTCCCTTTGCACCGAAGAGGAAACTATCCCCTCTGCTTCCGTTGGCGCCCGCCTGGCCTTGATCGTCATGGCTCATGTCATCATAACCTCATGAGGTGGGAGGCTTGCATAGAGTTCTCCGCCCCTCGGGAGGCAGGCTCGGGGAGCTGCTCCTCTAGAGGTCTTGGCGTCGTTCTCCTTGCGAGGCCAGGGCCCTCGCGAGGGTCTTGTAGCTTGGGTCATACCAGGCCGTTGATGAGCCCACGTGTTGGGTCGCAGGTAGGCAGATCTGGGTACCCCCGATCCTAGAATGCCGACAATACTTGAAGAGGAGGACGTGTCCCTCCTTCAAGCCATGGGTAAGGGCGAATGACTTCCACCCCCGCTTCAAGAACATGAAGCCGAAGGGGGTGAAGTCCGTCGCCACCTAGGAAGAGTCATTACAGCAGCCATTCGGCTGCAGCCACAGGCCCATGGGCGCGTGCTCCGCCATCTCCTCTTTGAAGGAGTCGGGGAGCTTGAGCCAGGTGCAGGGATCGTGGTGCATGCTCAGGATGAACTTGCGGTCCGCATCGGCAGAGTGGCTCCATGATTGGGGCGGCCGAGAAGTCGCGCGGCTCCACCCAACCCGGCCACGGTCATCTCGCCCCCGCGTCCATGCCGATGGGCGAAGTGTCCACCATGGCTGCCAAATCCGGTGTACGGCGTGAGCGAGGATGGCACCGCCCCCTAGCTAGCTTTGGAGGCTTCAATTCCTCTAGCGTTGCCTTCCCTTTCACAACGGCGGAGAACGTCCTCAAGGGCACCATGGCTACGAAAATGGTGGGTGGAAGCGGAGAAGCAATAAGAAGATTATCCGAGGGGTCCTTCCCCTTTCCCTTATATAGCGCTTAACAAAGAGCCAGCCGCACCTCCTCGCCTTCGAAGCAGAGCATGATGGCCCCTTACAGCACCCACGAGACTTTATGTCAGCTGGGCAGTTGCTGAAGCGTCATGGAGGAAGTGGGAGCGTCTCGTGCCCCATCGTGAGCCACACATCGAGCGTCGCCCGTAGGCGGTTGGAGCCCACGCCGTTTCGCCCCTCCATTCACATGTTGGGTGATGCGCGCCATGGGCCTGGGGCTACTGTTGGGCCCGTGTTACTAGGGGTACCCAAGCCTGTCTGCCTGCAGCCCAGGGCATGGAGCCACCAGAATACCCAGGCTGGCCCAACACCAGGGCTTCACAAGCAGGATCCTCGCGAGGCCCTCGCCTCGTGAGGAGCGTGTCATCAGGTGCCGGCAAGAGCCTCGCGAGGCCCTCTCGCAAGGCGGCTTCTTGAGGCTACCTCCCGAGGCCCCTCGTGGAGGCGTGCGAATCAAGGATCATGCAACGGAGCCACGCGGCCCTACGTCTTCACATGGGTGACGCGCGTGGCAACAAGCGGAGCCAGAGGGGTGCCGGCAGGCGCAGATGAGGAGGATTTCCTCTTTCATGCTAGGGAAGCAATCCCCAAAGGTTGCAACTTTGGTGCAAGAAGACCAAGATGGAGGGCTCGACAGGACGGAGGTCATCACTGTCGGATTCAGGGCTCCGCAGACCCAAGAAAGGTTCGAACTCTAGGGCGCGTGCGAAGACGTCAACCTCTCAAGCTCAAATCCTTTTACGCCACAGCCTAGCCTAGCCAGATTCACGTGAGCAAGGAAGTAGATGTACACGGAAGTTTACCCAGGTTGGGGCCACCTTGCGGTATAAAACCCTACTCGTGCTTTGTGGTGGATTGGCCTCACGAGGGGCTGAGGACGAACTAGTACAGAGTATGAACAACCTCGCGAGGGCTATTCTGGTGAGGGTGCAAAGGGCCGGTTCGGATTCGGGGTCCCTCTCTCTGGTTGTGGCTAACCTATATTTATGGTGGCCTTGGTCCTATTTCCTCAAAACTTAGGCGGGAAGGGATCCCACAATGGATTTTAAAGGGGAAAACAAGTACATCGAATCCTGACGAAAGGTGGTCTTCACCTCAAAGCTTATGGTCCTGACGCAGCGGTGGGCTCGGTGATGACATCCGCCTTATCGAGCATGTGGTCTTGGTCTTGTTGCACCAGAACGGAAACCGTTGGGCGATTCCTTGGGAACCCATGCCTGTCCTTGTCTCCTTAGCACTCTGCGCTCGCTAGCGTCTGCCTGGCCTTGGTCGTCATGGCTCATGTCATCGTATCCTCGTGAGGCTGGGTACCTGCATCAAAATATCCACTCCTCGGGAGGCCGCTCCCTCAGGAGGTGTTGGTGTCATACGCCTCGCAAGGCTTGGCCCCTTGAGAGGGTCTTGTCTTGGCGGTCTTGCAGACAGGCCGTACTAGGCCATCGAAGGAGCCATGCCGCGGGCCGCAGGCAGGCAAGTCTGGGTACCCTGGGTCCCAGAACACCGACAATAGCCCCGGGCAGAAGGTGCACTCGGGCTGGCTTCAAGGCGAAGCCAAGGGGCAAGGGTGAAGCGCTGCGGCTCCCAATTGCCTATGGGCCAGGCTGACGTGTGGCGCTTGACAGGACGCGGACGCCTCCGATCCCCACGTTGCCTCGGCAACTGTCCGGACTGATAAAAGACTAGCTCACACTGCCAGGCCATCATTACTCCTCCTTGCCTGGCCTCAGATCCCCTATCTTCCGCCAAGGACCTCTCCAGATCCAATCGAGCTCGGCTTCCCCCTTCCTTCTCCATCTCCGGCACCGGCACCTTCGCAAATAGCTCCCAAGAAGCCAAAGTGTGCGGCACAACCCGTGGACTCTTCCTCCTCTCTTGCACCAGCACTCGACGCATCCTCCATTACCGAGGAGGGGAACCTTGCCCTCGTGCTCCAGTACACAGCGCGAGCGATGAGGCGGACTCTGGCGCGGATGATTTACCCCATCTTCCTCCACAACATCTTCACGGGGCTCGTCCCACCTCTTTTTGAGTTCTTCACTGCCGTCCTGGACCACTACCAGGTCCATGCTCTGCATTTTCAATCCAACTCCATCCTTCTCCTTTCCATCTTTGCCTTCTACTGCGAGGCCTTCGTGGGCGTGAGGCCCTCCATGTCGATCCTCCAACACTTCTTGTCTCTGCGGATGCACGATCCGAACTGCGTGTCCTTTGTCGCAGTCCACAAGAACAACATGCTCATGAGGGCCGGGAAGAAGGTGGAAAGCTTCTGGCGCTGCTCGGTCTTCATGGACACTAAGGGAATCAACGAGCTGCTGGAGCTTCCGACCATGCTGCCCGCGCGGCTCGAGAGGTGGAGCCACGAGAAGTTCTCTGACCCCTGGGCCGAGCCTGTCCGGAGGAAGATGACCTCGGACATGGACGCCAAGGCGCTGATTTGGGGTATGATCATGAAGGAGTTCCTGACGGGGCGCCTGGCTCCGCTCCAGTCACACACGCGCCCCATGTGGGAGCTCTAGGGCACGGCGGAGGACATCAGGCTGCGCTCGGAGAGCTTGACGGGCGAGGAGATAGACAAGGCCATGAACACCCTGCTCGAGGGTCAGTCGGGGGACCTTCTGTAGGCCTACGCCACGTTGTACCACCGTGCCGACAGGGAGGCGTTGATCGCCGCCATGCCCATCTTCAATGAGCTGGGGCTCGCGCCACCTGAGCTGTAACGCCCTTGATGCGGCTATATCTCCCACGTGTCGAAGCACGACTTAGGGGCATAACCGCATTGAAAGCAATGTCGCAAGTGAGGTAATCTTCACACAACCCATGTAATACATAAGGGAAAGAGATACATAGTTGGCTTACAGCCACTTCACACAATACATAAATAAACATCCATCATTCAGATTACACTCAAGGTCCGACTACGCAACCAAAAAAAAAGAAGAATACCCCAAAAGAAACACAGATCCCCTATCTTACCAACTGGGCTCCACTCATCGATCATCGTGAAAAGACACATAGTAACGACCACGTTCCTCGTCGAACTCCCACTTGAGCTCGGTTGCGCCATCTCGTGACCGCATCGCCGGCACCTGCAACTATTTTGGTAGAATCTGTGAGTCACGGGGACTCAAAGCAATCTCACACCAGCGAGATCAAGACTATTTAAGCTTATAGGAAGGACAGAGTTGTGAGGTGGAGCTGCAGCAAGCGACTAGCATATATGGTGGCTACACTTTCATGAAAGAGAGCGAGAAGAGAAGCAAAGCGCGGCCGTGAAGCTAGTAGCGATCAAGAAGTGATCCTGAACTACTTACGTCAAACATAACTCCAACACCGTGTTCACTTCCCGGACTCCGCCGAGAAGAGACCATCACGGTCACACACGCGGTTGATGTGTATTAATTAAGTTCAACTTCGGGTTTTCTACAACCGGACATTAACAAATTCCCATCTGCCTCATAACCGCGGGCACGGCTTTCGAAAGATAATACCCTGCAGAGGGTGTCCCAACTTAGCCCATAATAAGCTCTCACGGTCAACGAAGGATATTCCTTCTACCGGGAAGACCCGATCAGTCTCGGAATCCCGGACTACAAGACATTTCGACAGCAATAAAACAAGACCAGCAAAGCCGCCCGAATGTGCCGACAAATCCCGATAGGAGCTGCACATATCTCGTTCTCAGGGCACACCGGATTGTCCAAGCTTCCGATAGGCCATCTCAGAGTTGCCCCTGATGGCCACCGGCGGCTGACAGGTTGGACCATCACTCAGAGGAGAACTGGCCCGGGGGTTAAAATAAAGATGACCCTCGGGCTCGCGAAAACCCGGGGAAAAGGCTTAGGTGGCAAATGGTAAAACCAAAGTTGGGCCTTGCTGGAGGAGTCTTATTCAAAGCGAACTGTCAAGGGGGTCCCATAAATCACCCAACCGTAAGGAACGCGAAATCAAGGAACATAACACCGGTAAGACGGAAACTAGGGCGGCAAGAGGAACAAAACACCGTGCATAAGGCCGAGTCTTCCACCCTTTACCAAATATATAGATGCATTAATTATAGCAGATATATTGTGATATCCCCAACAAGTAAACATGTTCCAACAAGGAACAACATCTCCATGTTCCAACAAGGAACAAACTTCATCTTCACCTGCAACTAGCAACGCTATAAGAGGGGCTAAGCAAAGCGGTAACATAGCCAATCAACGGTTTGCTAGGAAAGGATGGTTAGGGGATCGACATGGCAATATGGGTGGCATGATATAGCAAGTGATAGGCATCGTAGCATAGGCATAGCAAAAGAGCGAGCTTCTTGCAAGCAAAGATAGAAGTGATTTCGAGGGTATGGTCATCTTGCTCGCAAGGTTCTCGTGAGTTGTCGAAAGCTTGATCCTCGTGGCGTTCTCAACAGGTTCCTCGTTCACGTACTCGTCTCCCGGCTCTACCCAAAGCAAGAACACAAACAAAGGAACCACAATAAATCACGGTGCAATGCATAAGCAACATGATGCAATACATGGCATGATATGCGAGATGTGATATGCAATGCGTATGCGTGCTCCGGAAGGAAAATGATGAACCAGGCATCAACTTGGCAAACCAAGTATGCCGCTGGAAAGGTGAGATGATTTCGGTTGAAATCGATATAAAGATCACCGTAATCGGATGCACGGTTTGCAAATGACAAGCAAAACAAGAATGACACAAATCTGCCATTAACAGCATGATGCCACATAGCAAGCAACAAGAAATTAAGCTACTGCACCCAAACGTACCATAAAAGCATATGGAAGTGATCTACTCAAGATGGTTGACAAAATATGAACACTGAGCTACGGCTAAATCACACCATAACAGTTCCAAACAAGCATGGCAAAAGTGCAAAATATATCAGCTTCACAGACTTAGTGAAAATACTGAACATGGCAGAATCAGCATCGGGAAGCAATGTTCAGAGCAAGCAAACAGCATGCTACAAGAACTTATAATAGCAAAACAAGGCATGGAATGAATCTACTCAAGGCATAGAACAAAAATCCCTTACTGACCATGAGCCAAAAGGGATCAGAAAATGCAATAGCACCCATGTCAACATAGCAAGTTTCGTTAACAGATTCAGCAAGAGGGCATGACAAAAACAGATAACAAGTAGGCATGTTTAAGAGCTCGATGCACTCACTAGAGAGCATTTCATGATAAACTAAGAATACATCCATTAAGAATACATGGCATAGAAGCTACACATGGCAAGAAAAACATCATAGAATACACGGATCAACTACAACAACCTTGGCAAAATTGAATAACATGTAAACAATCTGCCAGGAAACATTTTCTAGCAAAAGTAGAGCTCGATTGACTCAAGCTACCGCACTCCATAATTGCAAACAAGGCAATGGATGGATAAAGCATAACCATATGCTCAAAACATCCTTACTGAAGTATCTCAAAATACGCATGGATCTCTCGGTAGCATCAAGTTAACATGGCATAAAAATATCAGCAAAACAGGGGCTGAAATCAGCAACATCATGAAGTCTAGTTTGCATGCTTGTGCTAGTCACCACAGAGATCACAAAAATACATGGCATACACTCCTGTAAAGATGGCATGGCATATTACAAAACACATGTAGGACTCAAGTTCATAGGATGCACACATCAATCATGGCAAAAATGACAAAAGTGCATGTTCTGTTAAGAAACAGAAACTAACATCACATAGCCCTCTTCTAACAGTATTTCGGGCATCAATATGAGCTCAAATGAAAATGATGAAATGGAACGAAATGATCTACTCTTTGAGGCGATCAACTCAGTATGCTATACGCCCAAAACGGAGCCACGAGTGCATAGTTATGGCATGATGAAATTACAACAAAAAATCGGGGGGGAGAAGAAGTCAACCCTTGCGGATCTGAGATCCGGGGCGGCGAGTCGAGGTGAGGCGGGCTCGCCGGAGCGGCGCCGAGGAGGAGGAGCCGGGCGGGCGGCGGATCCGCGTTCCCGGGAGGGACGGGCGGCGACGGGCGGCGACGCGGCGGCCGGGCGGCAAGGCGGCCGGGCGGAGACGGCAGACGCTGGCCGGGCTCGCCGGGCGGCGCGGGCGACGGCCGGTGGCAGGAGGCGAGGCGGCGGCGGGCGCGCTGGGCGGGCGGGGCCCCTGGTTTAGCCGGCTGGGCGGCGATGGCGGGCGCTACGCGCGCGCGGCATGCGGGCGGCGGCGGGCGGACGTCCGCCCGGTCCGGAGCGCCCGGGCGGCGCGGAGAGGAGCGGGGCTAGGGTTAGGGTAGGAATTGATCCGAGATTTTGGGGGAGGGGTGTTTTTATAGGTAGAAGGAGCTAGGAAGCTCCAAATAGAGTGCGGTTTTCGCCCACACGATCGTGATCCGACGACGGAGAGCATGGAAGTGACTTAGATGTGTTATTGGGCTGTTTTGAAGGGGTGTTAGGCTGCAACTTAAAAGAGGCCTTTGCGAGAGTGCGGTTAACTGCTGAGGAACAAACGAGCTCCAAATGACCCGAAACTTGACAGTGGTCTACCGGTGGTGTACCAAGGCCACTTGACAAACCTCGGTCCATTCCGAGAAATTTTAGTACCGCCACGGAAAAATGTAAAAGGGGACGCCGGGGACATAGGAGTGCCGGATTGCAAAACGGACAACGGGGAAAATGCTCGGAATCATGAGACGAACACGTATGCAAATGAGATGCACATGATGACATGATATGAAATGCATGACATAAACAAAATGCAAAACAAAAGACAAAACCCAACCACGGAGGGAATATCATATCAGAATGCCGAAAATGGCAAGAGTTGGAGTTACAAATATGGAAAGTTACATCCAGGGTGTTACAACACTCCACCACTACAAGAGGATCTCGTCCCGAGATCTTGGTCTGAAAGTACTCCTGATAGTCGCATCGGAGGTGATACTCTAGCTCGCAGGTGGCTTCTAGGTCGGAATGGTGTGACCACTTCACTTTCGTGAATTTGATTGACTTGTTGCGAGTCTTGCGGTCGGTTTCTTCAAGAATAGCAACGGGTGCTCATGATAAGAGAGATCTTCTTGGAGGTCAATTTCTTGAAGTTGATAGTGCGCCAGGAGTCTTGAAGCACTTGCGAAGCTGTGACACGTGAAACACATCGCACGCTCGCGAAGTTGGACGGAGCTCAACTTGATAGGCGAGATCGCCTCTTTGCCAATGATCTTGAAAGGACCCACGTATCTAGGGGCAAGCTTCCCTTTGATACCGGGCGACGAGTGCCTTTCATTGAGAGACGCGGAGGTAGACATGGTCTCCGATTTCAAAAGCCACATCACGGTGCTTGTCATCATAATAGCTCTTCCGGGCGCGATTACGGCGGCTTTGAGATTCTCACGAATGACTTTGCACATTTCTTCGGCTTCTTTGATCAAGTCGTTGCCAAGAAGTTGGCGTTCACCTGTCTCGGACCAATTGAGAGGAGTACGGCACTTTCTGCCATAGAGAATTTCGAATGGGGCCTGGCCCGAACTCGCTTGGAAGCTGTTGTTGTAGGAGAACTCGGCATTTGGAAGACAATCTTCCCACTTCATACCGAAGGAAATGACACAAGCCCTGAGCATATCTTCAAGGATTTGATTGACTCGCTCGACTTGGCCACTTGTTTGAGGATGGAAAGCTGTGCTGAAACGAATGTTAGTGCCCATGGCCTTCTGATAAGAATCCCAGAACTTGGAGGTGAAGATGCTGTCACGGACTGAAGAGATCAATTGTGGAATGTCGTGCAATGAGACAATCCTGGAGGTGTATAGCTCTGCCAACTGAGCTGCTGTGATAGATTCTTTGATAGGAAGAAAATGAGCCACTTTAGTAAGCTTGTCAATGACAACGAAGATAGCATCATTTCCACGCTTGGACTTAGGAAATCCAGTCACGAAGTCCATTTCGATATGATCAAACTTCCATTCTGGAATAGCAAGAGGTTGGAGGAGACCAGCTGGTCGTTGGTGTTCGCTTTCACTCTTCTGCAGACATCACACTCATTCACGAATTGAGCAATTTCTCGCTTCATTCGAGTCCACCAATATGACTGCTTGAGGTCATGGTACATCTTCGTACTTCCAGGATGAATGGATGGAAGGGAATTGTGCGCCTCATTCATAATGACTTTACGTAGATCACCCTTAGGAACCACAATCCGGTCCTCGAAGAAAAGAGTATCTTTGTCATCAATGTGGAAGCACTTGTACTTGGAAATGCCCTTGTCGATACCACGCTTCACCTTTTTCACCATGGTATCCGTGGAGTTGAGCCTCACGAATTTGGTCTTCCAAAGTAGGAGAGACTATGAGGTTGGCAAGAAAGCCTTGAGGAACAACTTGAAGATTCAGCTTGCGGAAAACTTCACAGAGATCCGGTTGGAAGGGCTTGAGAATTAAGCTGTTGCAATAAGCCTTCCTGCTCAAAGCATCTGCAATCACATTGGCCTTTCCTAGAGTATATTCAATACTCGGGTTGTACTCTTGAATCATTTCGACCCATCGCGTTTGCCTGAGGTTGAGGTTGGGTTGAGTGAAGATATACTTGAGACTCTTGTGATCGGTGAATATGTCCACTTTCCTTCCCAACAAGAGATGTCTCCATGTTATTAATGCATGGACAACTGCCGCCAACTCAAGATCGTGAGTGGGGTAGTTCTTTTCGTTGGGCTTCACCGACGAGAGGTATAGGCCACAACTTTCTTCTCTTGCATTAACACAAGACCGAGACCTTGAAGGGAAGCATCACAGAAAACTTGAATGGCTTGGATTCATCGGGAGGAGTCAAGACAAAGAGCTGTGACGATTTTCTCTTTAAGAGTATTGAAAGCAACGTCACACTCGTGGAGACCAGACATACTTCACATGCTTCGGAGGAGGTTGGAAAGAGGCTTTGCAATCTTAGAGAAGTTCTCAACGAATCTTCGCAATAGCTTGCAAGTCCAAGAAAATCATGGTTGCTTGACATTCCGAGGAGGTGCCCAATTCACAACCGCAGACACCTTCTCGGATTAACAGCGATGCCCTTGGCGGAGATGATATGAACAAGGTAAAGAACTTCATCAAGCCAAAATTCACATTTGGAAAACTTCATAGAATTGATGCTCTCGAGCTTGTCGAGTACCAATCGCAAATGTTTGGCATGATCCTTCTTATTCTTGGAGAAGACCAAAATATCATCAAGATAGACCAAGATGAATTCATTGGTGTAGGGGTTGAAGATGAAGTTCATCATTCGAGAGAATGTTGGAGGAGCATTGACAAGGCCGAAAGACATGACAGTATATTCATAAGAACCAAAGCTTGTTCTGAATGCTGTCTTGGGAATATCTTGTTCACGAATGCGAATTTGATGATAACCCATACGAAGGTCAAGCTTGGAGAACACTTTAGCACCTTTGAGTAGCTCGAAAAGCTCATTGATGTTGGGAAGTGGATACTTGTTCTTGGTAGTCTTCTTATTAAAAGGACAATAATCGACACAAAGTCAGTCCGTGCCATCCTTCTTCTGGACAAAAAGAACACCACAACCCCAAGGAGATGAACTTGGTCTGATCAAACCCAGACGCTCTTGTTCATCGAGCTGCTTCTTCAATTCCTTCAGCTCATTAGGTCCAAGCTTGTATGGACGCTTGCAAACGGGTTCTTTGCCAGGCTCAAGATCGATAACGAACTCAACTGGCCGGTGAGGAGGCGTACCCGGGAGCTCTTCTGGAAAGACATCTTGGTACTCACAAACGATCGAATCGAGAGATAGCATCCAATTCGCCCTTCTCATTGAGAGAAAACAACCGAATGGTTTCATCACGAGCGGCATAGATGATCACATCGCCGTAAGAGTGAGTCAATTGAATTTCTGGCAGCACAATCAAGCTGAGCTTTGTGCCGAGAAAGCCATCCATCCCGAGAATTAGATCAATATCCGAGTCACCAAGAACAATTGGTTTAGCCAGAAATCTATAGTCGCCCATCTTGATAGAAACATCCGGAACCATGTAGCTTATGCTCATGCATTTACCCGGAGAGACAACTGCTAATGGTCTAGGCAAATCTTGGAAAGACAACTCATGCTTAGATGCAAATGTGTTTTGAGATGAAACTAAGCGATGCACCAGTGTCAAAAAGAACTTTTGCAGGAATATCATTAACTGGAAGATTACCCATTATCACATCAGAAGAATCCTCTGCATGCGCTGCATTCATCATGTTGACCTTTGCAAACTTGGGATTATGCTTGACCACTGCATTGCTTGAAGATCTCACAGGAGGAGGAGGCGGAAGGCGCCTCTGGTTGAAGCACTTGTTCGCATAGTGACCTTCTCACGACATTTTTGCAAGTCACCTCTGAGAGCGGATGGTGATAAGGAGCATTTGACCTTGGAGCTTGAGAATTAGACTTGTTCGATAGCTTTGGGTTGGGTGGGTGGGAAGATCCACGACCACCTGAGTTCTTCTCACGATAAGGCCGACGGAACGGAGGAGGAGGAAGGTAGAACTTCGCTGCTTAGCTGCCACTTGAGAGGAAGAAGAAGACTGAACTGCCTCCCCGATTCTCTTCTTAGA
This sequence comes from Aegilops bicornis, assembly GCA_021605145.1. Taxonomy (NCBI): domain Eukaryota; kingdom Viridiplantae; phylum Streptophyta; class Magnoliopsida; order Poales; family Poaceae; genus Aegilops; species Aegilops bicornis. The sequence goes on from CM038672.1 coordinate 239,512,661, forward strand.
AGCCTCACATTTGAGCTGGGCAGCTTCTTGCTTCATGCCATGTTGTAGAATTCATCATACTTTTCTCGCTCAAAAAGCACGAGAGCTAATTGCAGATCTTCTCTAAGACCACCTCTGAATTGATAGATCATACTCTTTTCATCGTGGACGCCTTGCTTAGCGAAGCGGCGAGTTTCGAATCGGATATTGTATTGATACATAGACATGTTGCCTTGCTTGAGATTGCGGAACTCCTCACGCTTGCTCTCAACAACACTTTGGAATGTGGTGAGCTTTGAAGTCTCAGTGGAACTCATCCTGTGTAATGACACGACCTCCTCTCGAATCTTTGTATTGCCGATACCACTCAAAGAGCTTGGTCCTTGAGTTGAAACGAAGCAAACTTGACAAAGTCCTCGTGTCGACATTGCTACATTCAAAATGTTTGCAGATGTCCACAAGCCAATCGTCGGCGTCTGTGGCCTCGACACGTAAACCGAAAGACTTCGCTGATTAGCAAGGAACTGATTGAGGGTAGCAAAGTGCGGCTGGTTGTTTCCTTGGCCTTGATTTCCTTGATTGCCTTGCCCTTGGGTACGCTCTTGCAAGAGTTGCAAAATCATCTGAGCATTGGCATTGGTGGCTGCCATAGCTTGCCATGCCTCCGGAGGTGGAGGTGGTGGTGGAGGTCTATCGACTCCCATCATTAAGTGCTCCGGATTCAGACGCGTTGGCGAAGCCATCTGAAGAGGGTGACATCCGTTAGCACTTTGATAGACAGATAGACAAGTTGAATCAACGGATAGAAATTGCAACACATAGTCTTCACAATAAACATTCGAACAAGGATGAACGAATGAATTTCAAAAGCTAACATCACACGTCCATTAAGGTGAGAAGCCACTTGATTAAGGGTTGATGAAAAAAAATAACAAGGTACGACTGGAAGAAATAAGTGGTAAGGATTACCCAATCACAAACCAAATATCTGCGGGAAGAAATGCTAGGAGCTACTTGAATCCCACCTATAAACTCCCGAAACTTTCTAGTTATGCAATCTGGTGTTGGGGATACAGGGGACACAAAATATATCACCCAAACTAACAATACCTAGATCCAGCTGTATCCATCCGTCAACACATAACCAAGAAACCTTCGGAATCGTGGTACCTCGACCTTCGAAAAGCATCCGTTATACGAGTCATGGCAATACTCCCGAGCTCGCCCAAGATCTTTGGGTTATCGGGTTATCTCACCAACAACTGCACAAAAGAGATTTTCGATGTCGGCAAAGCTCGTGTATTCCGTAACTGCAACGATAAAATTGTGACGACAACACCTCGGAGCTCAACTCCCCGGACACCGCCACAACCCCTAAATGTCAGGAGGCACCAAGAACAATGTTCTCGTCACAAAACCATCGGAACGATTCCAAGATACCCGCGTGATCCTAAAAAAAATTAGTGAAATTTGAGGAGAGGAGAGTCAAAACTTCTACGTCAGGATACCCCACTAGAGCGACGAAGGGACTGAGGAGTAAAAAGAATCCTACTCTTCGATATATATAATCCTAAGACTCAAAACATTTTTGTTCTAGACTCAACAACGCCAAAGAAACAATCAAGCGGGGGCTCCTAAGTCGGGATGGCTCGATTACCAACTTGTAACGCCCTCGATGCGGCTATATCTCCCACGTGTCGAAGCACGACTTAGGGGCATAACCGCATTGAAAGCAATGTCGCAAGTGAGGTAATCTTCACACAACCCATGTAATACACAAGGGAAAGAGATACATAGTTGGCTTACAGTCGCCACTTCACACAATACATAAATAAACATCCATCATTCAGATTACACTCAAGGTCCGACTACGGAACCAAAATAAAAGAAGGCTACCCCAAATGCTACATAGATCCCCGATCGTCCCAACTGGGCTCCACTATCGATCATCGTGAAAAGACACATAGTAACGACCATGTTCCTCGTCGAACTCCCACTTGAGCTCGGTTGCGTCATCTCTGACCGGCATCGCCGGCACCTGCAACTGTTTTGGTAGAATCTGTGAGTCACGGGGACTCAGCAATCTCACACCATGAGATCAAGACTATTTAAGCTTATAGGAAGGACAAAGTTGTGAGGTGGAGCTGCAGCAAGCGACTAGCATATATGGTGGCTACACTCGAAAAGAGAGCGAGAAGAGAAGCAAAGCGCGGCCGTGAAGCTAGTAGCGATCAAGAAGTGATCTGAACTACTTACGCCAAACATAACTCCAACAAGTGTTCACTTCCTGACTCACGAGAAGAGACCATCACGGTTACACACGCGTTGATGTGTATTAATTAAGGTCAACTTCGGGTTTTCTACAACCGGACATTAACAAATTCCCATCTTCCTCATAACCGCTGGCACGACTTACGAAAGATAATACCCTGCAGGGGTGTCCCAACTTAGCCCATAATAAGCTCTCACGGTCAACGAAGGATATTCCTTCTACCGGGAAGACCTGATCAGTCTCGGAATCCCGGACTACAAGACATTTCGACAGCAATAAAATAAGACCAGCAAAGTCGCCCGAATGTGCCGACAAATCCCGATAGGAGCTGCACATATCTCATTCTCAGGGCACACCGGATTGTCCAAGCTTCTGATAGGCCATCTCAGAGTTGCCCCCGATGGCCACCGGCGGCTGATAGGTTGGACCAGCACTCAGAGGAGAACTGGCCCGGGGGTTAAAATAAAGATGACCCTCGGGCTCGCGAAAACCCGGGGGAAAAAGGCTTAGGTGGCAAATGGTAAAACCAAAGTTGGGCCTTGCTGGAGGAGTCTTATTCAAAGCGAACTGTCAAGGGGGTCCCATAAATCACCCAACCGTGTAAGGAACGCGAAATCAAGGAACATAACACCGGTAAGACGGAAACGAGGGCGGCAAGAGTGGAACAAAACACCATGCATAAGGCCGAGTCTTCCACCCTTTACCAAATATATAGATGCATTAATTATAGCAGATATATTGTGATCTCCCCAACAAGTAAACATGTTCCAACAAGGAACAACATCTCCATGTTCCAACAAGGAACAAACTTCATCTTCACCTGCAACTAGCAACGCTATAAGAGGGGCTGAGCAAAGCGGTAACATAGACAATCAACGGTTTGCTAGGAAAGGATGGTTAGGGGCTCGACATGGCAATATGGGTGGCATGATATAGCAAGTGATAGGCATCGTAGCATAGGCATAGCAAAAGAGCGAGCATCTAGCAAGCAAAGATAGAAGTGATTTTGAGGGTATGGTCATCTTGCCTGCAAGGTTCTCGAGTTGTCGAAAGCTTGATCCTCGTAAGCGTTCTCAACAGGTTCCTCGCTCACGCATTCGCCTCCGGCTCTACCCAAAGCAAGAACACAAACAAAGGAACCACAATAAATCACGGTGCAATGCACAAGCAACATGATGCAATACATGGCATGATATGCGAGATGTGATATGCAATGCGTATGCGTGCTCCGGAAGGAAAATGATGAAACAGGCATAAACTTGGCAAACCAAGTATGCCGCTGGAAAGGTGAGATGATTTCGGTTGAAATCGATATAAAGATCACCGGAATCGGATGCACGGTTTGCAAATGACAAGCAAAACAAGAATGACACAAATCTGCCATTAACAGCATGATGCCACATAGCAAGCAACAAGAAATTAAGCTACTGCACCCAAACATACCAGAAAAGCATATGGCAGCGATCTACTCAAGATGCTTGACAAAATATGAACACTGAGCTACGACTAAATCACACCATAACAGGTCCAAACAAGCATGGCAAAAGTGCAAAATATATCAGCTTCACAGACTTGGTGAAAATACCGAACATGGCAGAATCAGCATCAGGTAGCAATGTTCAGAGCAAGCAAACAGCATGCTACAGGAACTTATAATAGCAAAACAAGGGATAGCATGAATCTACTCAAGGCATAGAACAAAAGTACCTTACTGACCATGAGCCAAAAGGGATCAGAAAATTCAATAGCACCCATGTCAACATAGCAAGTTTCGTTAACAGATTCAGCAACAGGGCATGACAAAAACAGATAACAAGTAGGCATGTTTAAGAGCTCGATGCACTCACTACAGAGCATTTCATGATAAACTAAGCAGACATCCATCAACAATACATGGCATCAAAGCTACACATGGCAATAAAAACATCATAGCATACACGGATCAACTACAACAACCTTGGCAAAATTGAATAACATGTAAACAATCAGCCAGGAGACATTTTATAGCAAAAGTAGAGCTGGATTGACTCAAGCTACCGCACTCCATAATTGCAAACAAGGCCATGGATGGATAAAGCATAACCATATGTTAAAAACATCCTTGTTGAAGTATCTCAAAATATGCATGGATCTCTCGGTACCATCAAGTTAACATGGCATAAAAATATGAGCAAAACAGGGGCTGAAATCAGCAACATCATGAAGCCTTGTTTGCATGCTTGTTCTAGTCACCACAGAGATCAAAAAAATACATGGAATACACCCCTCTAAAGATGGCATGGCATATTACAAAATACATGTAGGAATCAAGTTCATAGGATGCACACATCAATCATGGCAAAAATGACAAAAGTGCATGTTCTGTTAAGAAACAGAAACTAACATCACATAGCCCTCTCCTAACAGAATTTCGGGCATCAAGATGAGCTCAAATGAAAATGATGCAATGGAGCGAAATAATCTGCTCTTCGAGTCGAACAATGCGGTATGCCATACGCCCAAAACGGTGCCACGAGTGCGAAGTTATGGCATGATTAAAATGCAACAAAATAATCACAGGTAAATGACTTGGACAAAAAATCAGGGGGGAGAAGAAGTCAACCCTTGCGGATCTGAGATCCGGGGCGGCGAGTCGAGGTGAGGCCGGCGGCGGCTCGCTGGAGCGGCGCCGGAGGAGGGAGCCGGCGGGCGGCGACAGGCGGGCGGCCGGGCGGCGACGGCGGCACGCTGGCCGGGCGGTTTCGCTGGGCGGGCGCGACGGCCGGGCGGGAGGCGGCGAAGCGGCGGCGGCGCTGGCGGCGCGGGCCCTGCTGGCTCGCGGCCTGCGGTGGCGAAAGTGGCGGGCGCCCACGTGGCGCGCCAAGGGTTGGCGGGCGGCGGCGGACGTGTCCGCCCGGTCCGGATGCGTCCGGGCGGCGGAGAGGAGCGGGCTAGGGTTAGGATAGGAATTGATCCGGATTTCGGGGAGGGGTGTTTTTATAGGTAGAAGGAGCTAGGAAGCTCCAAATGGAGTGCGGTTTTCGCCCACACGATCGTGATCCGACGACGGAGAGCATGGAAGTGACTTAGATGGGTTATTGGGCTGTTTTGAAGGGGTGTTGGGCTGTAACTTAAAAGAGGTCTTTGCGAGAGTGCGGTTAACCATTGGAGGACCAAACGAGCTCCAAATGACCCGAAACTTGACAGGTGGTCTACCGGTGGTGTACCAAGGCCACTTGACAAACCTCGGGTCATTCCGAGAAAGTTTAGTACCCGCTCACGGAAAAATGTAAAAGGGGATGCCGGGGGACATAGGAGTGCCGGATTGCAAAACGAACAACGGGGAAAATGCTCGGAATCATGAGACGAACACGTATGCAAATGAGATGCACATGATGACATGATATGAAATGCATGCCATAAACAAAATGCAAAACAAAAGACAAAACCCAACCACGGAGGGAATATCATATCACAATGCCGAAAATGCCAAGATTTGGAGTTACAAATATGGAAAGTTACATCCGGAGTGTTACATGAGCACCCCAACTTCATGGTGCTGGTGTCCTCCAGCGACAGTGCAGGCGAAGAGGGCGAGGAGGACTCCGAGGAGACCGAGGACGACATGGCGGAGATCTCCCCTAGTCACAGAGCGAGCTTCTCCACGGCTTCGCAGATGACGATGACGCCGACGAGCCATCAGCCGTGGAATCCCCACATTCCACAGGGGTCCTAACGAGGTCTGGGGCCACTCCTCGGGCGCTGCGCAGGCCGGGCCAGGTGACCACGAAGAAGGGCGGAGCGGTACTTCCTCCGAGGGGCGCCCCTCTCGCTGCCAAAGCGTGTGCGGTCCCGCAGGTCCTGGCCCCTTTGGCGACGCCCCTGCCTCACGAAGCGGCAGCGCCATGCCGAGGCCAACCAAAAAGCGCCCCGCCGAATCTCCAAGGGTGACCAAGGCCGCGCCCAGGAAGAGCGGGGGTGCCCCGGCCCCGCCCAAGAAGGAGAAGAAGAGGACATGGATTGATCCTAGTGAGTAAGTACCTTACCTTGCTACTTGTTTAGCACATATCAACACTATACCCATAGTGCTCCTCTCACTACAAAAAAGAACACATCCGTGACATTTTGGGCCGAACGAATTTTTTTCTGTCATGCTTATGACACTTCTATGATGATAATTGTGACGAAACCCGGTATCATCATAGATGTGGTGGGATCCTACTTCTATGACAAAAAATTATGACAGAAAATGGGTTTTTCGTCCTGGGCGGGCCAGAGATGCAGTTGCATGACATTCATTGGGCCGTCCATGATGGAAAAAGAACATGGTAGAAGCAAGGGAGAGGAGAATATCGGGGAGTTCCCGGTTACGGTGGGTGGTCAGGGCCAAGCGATGCATGGAGGGAATGCGCATTTCCTTTCATACACGTACGTGTGTGGGTGCGAGGCATTGGGCTCTAATTGAACCCAAGCGAGGCATTCACCTATTTAACACAAGCGATTGCACTGGCTATGCGTTACTGAACCCGAGCCATCGATCGATTCCTGGCTGTTAATTAAACCCGATCGAGCGATTCCTTCCCTACTGCTGCTAAATGAAACCGATCGAACATGCTGCCTCTTGATGAATAGTGAGCGTTGTTGGGGGTTGCATGAACACTTCCCGGTGGGGGTTGGATGAACAGGATCCCGTGGTAGTAGAGGCCGTTGCCGCTGGATGAACAGGACCCCGATCGAGCCTGTTAGGAGTGAATGAACATGACCTCATGGAGGGCTGGTTACACAGTAGCCAGTGGAGGGCTGGATGAACAGTAGCCCGTGGAGGGCTGGTTCAACAGTAGCTGGTGGAGGTTGGATGAACATGAGCCCATGGATGAAAGTAACTGGTGGAGGCAGGAGGGAGACGTGGTGGATGAACAGTCATAGGTGGAGGCTGGAGCAGGTCGACGGTGAATGAAAAATAGCCCATGAAGGTATGGACGATGGATGAACAGTAGCCCGTGGAGTCCCATTTTGCCGTACGCCACAACCCTCCCAATGAACAGGACCCCTGTTTCGACTGTAGGAGGTCGAAGAGAAGTTTGTTTCCTCTGTTTTGCGGTACGTGATAACCCACAAGTATAGGGGATCAGTTGTAGCCTTTCTCGATAAATAAGAGTGTCGAACCCAATGAGGAGCTAAAGGTAGGATTTGTATTTGCTTTAAGTTCTATCGACCACCGATATAACTCTACGCGCACTTAACGTTCGCTTTACCTAGAACAAGTATGAAACTAGAAGTACTTTGTAGGTGTGATATGATTGGTTTTCAAGATAATAAAGAGCATGTAAATAAAATCTAGGGGATGTTTAGATAAATACACAACTAAGTTAGTTTTAGTAGAGAGCTTTTTGTCACACAAGAAAGTTATTTGTCCCTTGGCAATCTATAACTAGACCGGTAATCACACTATTGCAATTTTATATGAGGGAGAGGCATAAGCTAACATATTTTCTCTTCTTGGATCCTATGCACTTATGATTGGAACTCTAGGGCATGCAGCGGGCGGCGCAGTACTATTTGATTTGACAGCGGGCAGCGCAGTTCCCCATACAGCTTTAATGTAGACGAGGGAGAGGGTAGCGGTTCCTGAAATGTTGAACGGCCAATGATGCATCCTCCTTCAATTAGCATCATGAATGCATGAGGGAATTAATGGGACGAGGACCGGGAAAATAGGCAGCATGATGCGAATGCAACGTAGTTTGCACTCATATAAAGGAGCCCCTCCATTCCAATAAATCTACCACATCGTACACACCTAAGCATTTGCCTAAGCACCTACACTAAGAGCAAAAGTGCCCACTCTAGACCCATGGAGGCGATGTGCGCGAGCGGCCAGCGGTTGTGCCAGATGGTCCACGACGCCGGCCAGCGGCATGGCGCCAAGGATCGTCTCCAGACGGTGTTGGCGACCGGCTGGTGGATGGCCGCCGTCGACGCCAACCATGACTCTCAATTGGACCAGATGATCATTGCCACCACCAACAAGTTCACCGTCGTCAAGAAGCTCCCGGATGACATTGTCGTACTCCTCCAGCCCATGCGCCCGGGCTCCTCATTACCTGCCACCCTAATCGGCCTCCATGGCCGGAACCTCTTTCAAGCACTGGTGGCCCTGCGACTGCCCGCCGACGCCATGAAGAATGTCCACCTGGAGGTTGCGCTTTCCATGAGGCGCCTCGCTCTGCAAGAATTCGTCAACGTACACATCCACGTGTATGAGAAAATTGTGGTGATAGGTATCTACGAGGCCAGTGAGGACGCTACGAGGTTGTCCTTCCTCAAACGGCTGGAAGCCTTGGATGCCTTTGCTGAGAAGCACCTTGACCTCGCCACAAAAGCCGCCACTTCTTAGCCGCCGGTCGGTGGCCCGGCGCACTGAGTTGAGGAGGAGCAGGAGGTCGTACGTTAATGGATGCATCTTTATTCTTGCCTCCTGTAACCACCACTGCGATCACATCATCATGGCCTTAATTCTTATTGTGCTATTGCATTCTCTCTCGAGTCAATATAGACATGTGCGATCCCTTTGCTTAATTATATGCATCACTATAACTAGTACTCCATCTGTCAATTTATAAGTTGTGCTTACCTTTTCCATCAACTTCGTGCAACGCACAGGCATCTTGCTAGAAACACTAAAAGATGTCGGACCGCATGTGACCAAACCGACGATGCGCCAACCTAGCTACTACCCTGCCTATCTAGCGGAAATAGCCCCGCCCTAGCATTTCCAATCGTTATTTCTATCTATCGATCGTGCCAAGGAGGAGAACCAAATGTTACATTATACATCTTTCTCTACTCCTACTCCTATAAAAGACTCAGTTAGTGATGGTAGTGTGTCTGCCATCCATCATTTCTGACCATTAGATCTGCATCTAATGGCTGTGAGGTAAGTTGTGGCATTTTTGCAACAATAGCCCACTTCTCTGCTCCAATTTGCAGAAAAGCCCCTTATTATCTTGAAAGCAACCACATCCCTCCCTCACCTCATCAAACAGCCTGAGAAATATATTTTGAGTGAAGAGTAATATATTTTTAGTGGTATTTACGTATATCAAGACAAGAGTGACTTCTTTCAAGTTTGTGAACAAGTACTACTATTCTACTACTTTGGATCCGTCGCAACGCACGGGCACATTGCTAGTAAAAGGAAAAGGCCTGCCGCGTTCGCGTCGCACCCCCACATGCCCGGGAATCGGGAGTACTCCACGGCCCGTCCGGCACGCCACATAGCTAGGGAAGGCGTGTTGCCTAGCATTTTCACTTTCATGTGGGACCGCTGTTGAGCAAACCGACTATTGGCAAACCGCACCCTGCCCGCCGCATTGGAAAACAGAAAAGAAGATCTACTTGTAGCACGGAAGCCAAGAAATTTGGTGTCAGATGGGGCTCGTTGATAGAGTAGGAGCATTCTGTACTACTACTCGTACTAGTACGAAGTTTGTACTACAACTAGTACTACCACTATATAACTAGGTGCATGCACGGCACAACATCGTAGGAACAAAAAACGGCAAGATCTTGTTTTGGGTGATTTATCCTTTTTCCAGTCAATGTAGTATGAATAATATGATGTGTGGTGCAACCATCAAGCTTATGTGGCTTGGTTGCATGGCTAGGAAAGGTTAGAGAAAAATAAATAGATAATGTGTTTAGAGTGCACTCCAGTAAATAGATATACTTTGGATCCATTGTAACGCACGGGCCGGCACATTGGTAGTAGTAAGAAACAAATTCCAGGTTTGGCACGAGCTCATACTGTGGGAGCACCACAAGGCCTGCCGCAGGAGTTACATTTCCCTCTCGGGGCCCACAGGACCGAGCTTCAGTGGCTTAGTGCACAGACCTATGAGTCAATGACATGTGGACCTTAAATGCGGCTGGCCCACATGTCATTCTCATGGTGGTGGTGTGGTTCATGACTCACTCGTTCGAGATGAACCTGTCGGTTGTGGCATGGCTGTGGCGAGGGTGCCACAGCTGGGTGTCGGGGTGTTACGAGGCATAGATGGCCACACTGGCGGGTACTACTTGTAGTACATAAGTACTCCAGCTGAGGTTTGATGCCCGGGACGGAATGTGTCACACCCGCTGGATGAAAGTTCGATGGTGTGGGAGTACGGATCGGAGCACAGGATCAGAGCAGGCAAACCGCGTCCAATCGGGTGATCCAAACTTTCTTGTGAAGACACAACAGCATGAGGCTCGCCGCACAACCCGGCATAGCGGCCAGGTAGTTACCTCCGCCGGTTTACCGAACAGTCCGATTCAGAAACGCCGATCAGAGGTCTTATAATTCCCTTGACATGTCATGCACCAAAATAGGTTGTTTTCGTCAACCTCTTAATCCATCTGATTCCAATTATCAGGGCACTTCTCATTCATCCTCTGGCGAGTCGTCAGCCACCAAACTTCCACCCCTCAAAATTGTTATTGGGTAAGTTGTTCGCTTGCCTTATTCTTGTTATGCATTTTATATGCTATACTAACCTTCATGTTTTACTTTGTCAGCGCTAAGCCCAGACCAAGCAAGAAAGCTCGCCTAAACAAACCGACAGAAGAAGATACAGCTGCTGAACCGAAGAAAACTCCAGACCCTGTAGAGGCCAACCTTGATGATGTGCTGAATGATCCACCGCCTCAAGACTATGACTTTATTACCGAACCGGCAGAAATTGACACCACAGGCCATGCTGAAGAACCGACCAGTTTTCTCCGGACTGACAAACCGGCAATTCCATCAAAGAATATCAACAAACCGGCGACCCATGTACGAGCTGCTGCGAAGAAGGATGATGATGTTCTGATTACTGGCGTTGGCTATACGGATCCAGGGAATCATGTCGCTTTGTCGAAGCATATCGCCAAGGAGGAATTTTCTGCAATCGGCAAAGGCAAATGGAATGCCGATCTGTCCACCTACGCCCATCTGAACGCTCAAGACCTTCATGCCGTGACTATGAAGCCGGTCTGGTCAATATGATGAAGGAAAAATATGAGGTAACTTCATGCATGCTTCTCTTTCTGTATTGTTTTTGCAGTTTATCAACTGTAGTAGCCCCCAAGTGACGGCTTAAGATAGCAACTTAAACCAGGACTTTAATAGCAATCCTCGAGCTTGCACCAATGCATTTTAACTTCATCGATGTAGCCTCCAAAGGCCGGTTTAACTGTATAGACATGAAGCGGGACTTTATAGAAGAATTCCCTTTTTAGCAAGTTACGAGCAAATACACATAAGCCCCCAAGTGCCAAGCTTAATACTTGTATTGTGCTTTGGGACTTTGAAAAAATTGTCTGACAGAGCAAATATGCATTGGCCCCCAAGTGCCAAGGGCATAACTTGTTATGGGCTTGGTACTTCAAGTATTCTTGTTACTGACAGACATTTGTCTCTTTGTAGGCTGAGCTGAGCAAAAAAAGAGAGCCAAACCGCTGATCTTCAGGAAAATCTTAAATTACAACAAGATGAAACCTCCAAGGCGAAGGCAGAGTTGACCAGCGCTCTAGGCGTGATGGAGAAACTAAAAGAAGGCTTCAACAAGGAACGGTCGGATTGGGAAAATGAAAAATCCGATTTGATCGAAAGAGCTGAGAAAAAAGAAGCTGCTCTTAAACCGGTGGTTGATGAACTGACCAGCATAAAGCAGCAGGTTCATGCCATGACCAGAGCCGTGTTTGGTAAGCATCTGTAACTCCCGATTTTACAATATTCTTTCATGTATCTGCCGGTTTACTAACCCTTGCAATGATATAGGAGCTCGTATTGGCCACTTAGGATCTGACATTCAGAAGAAGTTAAAAGCAGCCTATACTCTGATAGAGTAGCTTTATGTCGGTGCACAATGGATCATATATATTGCTTCTCACAACAATCCTCCTCCCACCTTGATTAAAGATACTTTAGAAAGGTTATCCATGCTACCTGCCCGGGTTGACGAACTGAAAACATCTGCTGCTAGGACGGGCGCTTTGGCTGCACTGACCCGGGCAAAGGCATGGGTACCTGACTTTGATCCAATTGAAGCGGCCCAAGGCTACCCCAGTTTGAAGGAAGACGGGACAAAATTCAGCGAAGATGATCTCCGGATCATAAACCGGGAGGTACACCGATTGGCTTGTCAACTAGTTGAAGAAGCAGACCTGTCATACTATCAAGCAAACTATGATGACAAGAACAAGCAGGTTGCTACACCAATCCCCGAAGCTCAGAATCTCATCCCGCCAATCCGTAAGCACACTTACGCTCCTGACATAGAACCGTCGATGCTGATAAGTGATGAAGCTGTATTCCAAGCCCTAACTGGGATCGACTGGGCAACTGTTGATTTCCAGCCACTAGGTAGAGAAGAAGAAGCTGAACCGGCGCAAGATGACCCACAACCGTCAGGCCAAGCTGGTGACCAATCATGAACCGGAGTCCAGTTTAGTCTTCTACATGTTGTGACATGTATTTTGAGAAAACAATGATCCTGTTGAGCACTGGAAAGCCTTGTCATAGGCTTAGTTAAAATATTTGTTCTAATATGCCTTTGCGCGTACTTATCTGCATTTGGCACCGGCTTGATTCGTCATACATAAGATATGATCTATATATTTATTTGTCCAAGCTGTTTCTGCAGACAAGAAGCTTAAAGTGCCCTGGCGGTTTATCATGGGCTATATATATATATATATATATATATATATATATATATATATATATATATATATATATATATATATATATATATAACCAAATATGATAACTTAGGTTGTGACATATAACCAAAATGGAAATATATAATACCTGGAACTTTTATGCATGATGTTGGCTGGCCAACCTTGTAGGGGGGCTGATAACCCAAATCTTTTTAGGAGAAAAACTACTCCTGTTGATATAAGGCCGGTTTACAATGTAAACCGTTCCGGGTTATGATAAACACTGGTTCACTCCATAATAGAATTGTAATTGAAAAATCAGACCGGGCAAATAGTCTCCGGACTATGATTTGATCGTGTACCGTCAATGTGTAATTGACAGCCGGACCGAGTTGGTTAACGCCGGTCTAAAAAGCAAAAAAAGTCTTTATCAAAAAAGAGAACAGAACCCAAACAAAGGCAAATAAAAACCATTGTAGGCGAGGCTTTGAGCGGATCAAGAGGCGTAACCATGGTTCGGACACGACCAAGCCCCCAAAAAGGCGTAGCTATGGTTCAGGTTCGATCAGGCCCCCAAATGATGATGTGGCATTACGCCGATCAAGAGGTGTAGCTATGGTTCGGGTTTGACCAAGCCCCCAAGTGATGTTGTGGCTTTGCGCCGATCAAGAGGTGTAGCTATGGTTCGGATACGACCAAGCCCCCAAGTGATGTTGTGGCATTGTGTTGATCAAGAGGTGTAGCCATGGTTCGGATACGACCAAGCCCCCAAGTGATGCTGTGGCATTACGCCTATCAAAAGGTATAGCTATGGTTCGGATATGACCAAGCCCCCAAGTGATATAATATAAAGCCTTCGAGAAGCTAAACCAAGGGGTAAACCGGACGCCGCTTTAGAACAGAAGCTCCATGTAACCACACATGATGTAAGAAAACAACAGATACCCCGCTTTAGCTGAGGTTCTGGTTTATTATATTGATCATAATATATACACAGTCATAATATGTACATAAACAAAGCCTAGAGCTCAAGTATAATAAGGCCGAAGATGAGCAATATTCCACGGCCGGCTGGTCTCCTCCTCCGATTTACGTGAGTCTTTGCGCTCTCGAACATCGATTAGGTAGTATGACCCGTTGTGTAGATTCTTGCTGACCACAAAAGGTCCTTCCCAAGGTGGGGATAACTTGTGCATATCCGTCTGATCCTGGATGAGCGGAAGCACCAAGTCTCCTTCTTGAAAGGTTCTGGTTCTAACCCGGCGGCTATGATAGCGACGCAGATCTTGCCGATAAATCGCCGAACGGGCGGCCACTATGTCACGCTCCTCATCTAACATGTCAAGAGCTTCTTGACGTGCCTTCTCGTTGTCAGCTTCAACATATGCCGCCACACGAGGTGAGTCATGATGGATGTCACTAGGAAGAACCGCCTCCGCTCCATAAACCATGAAGAACAGCGTGTATCATGTCGATCTGTTGGGTGTGGTGTTGATGCTCCATAACACTGAAGGTAGCTCCTCAACCCAACAATCCAGTGTCCGCTGCAGGGGAACCATAAGCTAGGGTTTGATGCCTCTCAAAATTTCTTGATTGGCCCTCTCCGCTTGACCATTGGACTGTGGGTGAGCCACCGACGATACGTCCAGCCGGATGTGCTCACGTTGACAGAACTCCTTCATGGCACCTTTTGACAGATTTGTGCCATTGTCAGTGATAATGCTATGTGGAAAACCAAACCGGAAAATCACCTTTTTGATGAATTGAACCGCTGTGGCCGCGTCACACTTGCTAACTGGTTCTGCCCCTATCCACTTCGTGAACTTGTCAATTGGCACCAAAAGGTGGATCTTCTTGTCTTTGGACCTCTTAAAAGGCCCAACCATATCCATCCCCCAAGTCGCAAATGGCCAAGTAATTGGGATCATCCTCAATTCTTGAGCCGGTACATGAGCACGTCCTGAGAACTTCTGACAGCCATCGCATCTTCTGACGAGATCCTCAGCATCAGCATGAGCGGTTAACCAATAGAAATCGTGACGAAATGCCTTAGCCACCAAAGATTTTGAACCGGCGTGGTGACCACAATCTCCTTCGTGGATCTCACGTAAAATTTCACAGCCTTCTTCAGGAGAGACACGATGCTGAAACGCCCCTGTAACACTGCAATGATGCAGCTCTCCATTGATAATAGTCATAGACTTGGACTGCCGGATTATCTGCCTGGCCAATGTCTCATCCTCTGTAACTTCGCCCGGTTCATGTATGCAAGATAAGGAACCGTCCAATCCGGGATAACATGCAGAGCCGCCACCAACTGAGCTTCCGGATCAGGAATAGCCAAATCCTCTTCACCAGGGAGCTTAACGGACGGATTATGCATAATATCCAAGAAGACATTAGGCGGAACGGTTTACGTTGAGAACCCAGGCGGCTTAAAGCGTCCGCTGCTTCGTTCTTCCGCCGGTCCACATGATCCACCTGATAACCTTTAAAGTGACCCGCAACAATGTCCACCTCACGATGATATGGTGCCATGAGTGGGTCCTTGGAATCCCAAGTGCCAGACACCTGTTGGGCCACCAGGTCTGAGTCACCGAAGCACTTAACTCAGCTTAGGTTCATCTCCTTAGCCATCTGAAGACCATGGAGTAAAGCTTCATACTCAGCTGCATTGTTAGTGCAAGGGAACATTAAACGGTGAACATAACAAAACTTATCACCTCGTGGGGAAGTTAATACGACTCCAGCCCCTGATCCCTCCAATTGCATGGACCCATCAAAATGAATAGTCCAATAAGTGTGATCCGGCTTCTCTTCAGGTGCTTGTAGTTCTGTCCAATCGTTGATGAAATCCACAAGTGCTTGAGATTTGACCGCCATTCGGGGTATATACTTCAATCCGTGAGGTCCGAGCTCTATGGCCCACTTGGCAATCCGGCCAGTTGCTTACCTGTTCTGGATTATATCTCCCAAAGGAGCAGAGCTGACCACTGTGATGGGATGAGCTTGGAGATACTGCTTGAGCTTCCGGCTTGCCATGAAAACTCCATATACCAGCTGCTGCCAGTGTGGGTACCTCTGCTTGGATTCAATAAGCACCTCGCTGATATAATAAACTGGACGCTGAACCGGATACTCCTTTCCTGCCTCCTTGCGCTCCACCATGATAGCCACACTGATAGCCCGAGCATTAGTTGCCACATATAGCAACAATGGCTCCTTGTCAACAGGGGCAGCAAGAACCGGCAGATTAGCTAGCTGCCGCTTTAAATCCTCAAACGCTTCATTCGCGGCGTCACTCCAGACGAAGTTATCCGTTTTCGTCAGCATCTGATACAAAGGAATGGCCTTCTCGCCAAGGCGGCTGATAATCCGGCTCAACGAGGCAATCCGGCCTGCCAAGCGTTGAATGTCATTGATGCACTTCGGTTTAGCCAAGGAGGTGATGGCCTTGATCTTTTCCGGATTAGCCTCAATGCCCTTGTTAGACACCAAAAAGCCCAAGAGCTTGCCTTCCGGTACACCAAAAACGCATTTAGCCGGATTAAGCATCATCTTGTAAACCCGCAGGTTATCAAAGGTTTCCTTTAAGTCATCAATCAATGTCTCCTCCTTCCTTGACTTGACCACAATATCATCCACATAGGCATGAACATTACGGCCGATTTGTGTATGAAGACAATTCTGCACACACCGTTGATAAGTCGCCTGGGCACTCTTGAGCCCAAAGGGCATAGATACATAGCAGAAGGCTCCAAAGGGGGTTATGAAGGCCGTCTTCTCCTGGTCCTGAACTGCCATCTTCATCTGATGATAACCAGAATATGCATCCAGAAAGCTCAAACGCTCGCAATCCACCGTAGCATCAATAATCTGATCAATACGGGGAAGGGCAAAAGGATCTGCTGGGCAAGATTAGTTGAGATCTATGTAATCCACACACATCCGCCAAGTGCCGTTCTTCTTAAGGACCAGTACCGGATTAGCCAACCACTCAGTATGGAAGACTTCAACGATAAATCCAGCCGCTAAGATCCTGGCCACTTCTTCTCCAATAGCCTTGCGTCTTTCTTCATTGAACCGGCGGAGAAACCGTTTGACCGGTTTATACTTAGGATCAACATTAAGTGTGTGCTCAGCGAGTTCTCTCGGTACACCTGGCATGTCAGAAGGCTTCCACGCAAAGATGTCCCGATTCTCACAGATGAACTCGATGAGCGCGCTTTCCTATTTCGGATCCAAGTTAGCGCTGATGCTGAATTGCTTGGACGAATCGCCAGGCCCGAAGTCAACAAGCTTAGTCTCATCAGCCAATTTAAACTTCAAGGCCGGATCATGCTCGGTAGTTGGCTTCTTCAATGGAGTCATATCTACCGGATCAACGTTGTCCTTGTAAAACTTCAACTCTTCTGTGGCGCAAACCGACTCAGCATAAGTCGCATCACCTTCTTCACACTCCAGAGCGATCTTGCGGCTCCCATGGACAGTTATAGTTCCCTTGTGACCCGGCATCTTGAGTTGAAGATAGACATAGCAAGGTCGTGCCATAAACTTAGCATAAGCCGGCCATCCAAACAGAGCGTGATACAGACTTCTGATCTTCACCACTTCAAAGGTCAAAGTTTCTGATCTCGAGTCATGCTCGTCCCCAAAAGCCACTTCCAGAGCTATCTTGCCAACAGGATACGCCGATTTACCAGGCACCACACCATGGAATACCGTACTAGACAGTTTAAGATTTTTATCTGTTAACCCCATGCAATGGAAAGTTTCATAATACAGGATATTGATACTGCTCCCTCCCTCCATGAGTACCTTGGTGAACTTATAACCTCCTACCTGAGGTGCCACCACCAACGCTAGATGACCCGGATTGTCAAACCAGGATGGATGATCCTCCCTGCTCAACACAATCGGCTGCTCAGACCAGCGTAGGTAACGGGGCACCGCTGGTTCAACGGAGCTTACTGCCCGCTTATGAAGCTTTTGGTCACGCTTGTCCAAGCTAGTGGTGAAGACATGATATTGCCCACTATTTAACTGCTTCGGATTGCTCTGGTAACCCGACCTGCTGCTAATTATTGTAGCCACCTTGGTTGCCCTGATTACCTTGATTGTTATGTCCGCCCTGATTACCATGGAAGTCTGAACCGGAATTTCCTCCGCCATAACCCGGCCCATGAGACCCGAGGACTTAACTGTCACCCGGTCCGTGATCATACCGGAAGGCATTAGAATTTTTGAACTCTTGCATGATGTAGAGTCCTTCCAGAGGTGTGTGGCCGGCATCTCCTTCGTCCCATGTTTCAGGCAGGGCTGGTTCAATAGGTGAGACAAGCGGTCCGGGTTAGGGTTAGGTGCTCCACTGCGCTGGGGCGGTTTACCCTTGCACCGTTGGCCCTTATCCTGTGTGCTGGCATTGGCCACAAAGTCCATGTTGTGATCTGCTTTACGTTTGCTGCCGTTTCCATGACCCGCTGGGCTGTGTTGCTACCCCTTGGTGTTGCCGCTCTTCTTTCCCTTCCCTGTCTTATCATCATCCGACTCGGGATCCTTGGTACTATCAGAGTCTGCATACTTTACTAAAGCGGCCATGAGGGTTCCCATGTCATTGCAATGGCGTTTCATCCATCCCAACTTCAACTTCAGAGGCTTAAACTGGCAATTGCCTTCCAAAGTTAGAATTGCGGTGTCAGCGTTGATGCGGTCCGATGAATGCAAAAATTTTGAGACCCGGCGCACCCACTGGGTTGTTGATTCTCCTTCCTCCTATACACAGGCAGCTAAGTCCACAATCGACATGGGCTGCTTGCATGTATCCTTAAAATTCTGGATAAACCGGGCTCTCAACTCGGCCCATGATCTGATAGAATTAGCCGGTAGGCTCTTTAACCAAGTACGAGCTGTCCCTTCTAGCTTCATGGTGAAGTACTTCGCACAAGCTGCATCATCCACCTAGCATCTCAATGGACATCTCATAGCTTTCAACCCATGTCTCTGGAGGTAAATCGGCGGTGTAATTTGGCACCTTGCGCGGGCCCTTGAAATCCTTGGGCAGGTGTACATTACGTAACGCTGGGACGAGGCACGGCGCCCCCAAAGAGCTAGAGGTAACTCCTGGTTCTATTGACGTGGTTGGACGAACCGGAGTAAGCTGACGGGCTTCATGCTGCGCTGCTAACTCGGCCTCCCTGCGTGCACGAGCCCAGTCCACCACCTCCTGAGCATCACTAGCGCCCCCTGCCGAGTTGTGGCCACGGGGAGGTTTGCGGTTCAGCGCATTGCTTGACACGGCCGGTTCATCCATACGCCTGCTGAAACTCCGGCTTGGACGGGGGGTGGAATGGATCCGATCACGACTGTATGAATATGCCTCCTATTGCACCAAGGCTGTCCGAAGAAGCTCCTTAACCCGACGCGTCTCGACCGCTGCCGGAGAATCGCCTTCAATTGGGATAGCCTCCAGCCGTGAAGTGGCAGCAACAAGATTGTCCATTGGAGTAGAGTAATGACCCGGTGGCATTGGGACAGGCTTCGTCACAATGTTGTTCTGACGAGGCGGATCCATCAAACGGGGCTGAACCGGTGCCCCCGCCCCAGGTGCCTCCGCTCGGTTCTCTACCGGCGGGTTACTGGTCCATGCACCTGGGGTGTTAAAGAGGTTCCTAGCATCATAAACTGGAGGCGGGCGAGACCGGTGCCTTCTCTTTAGGACTTCGTGCGATGCATTCTGATCCAGCATAAGCCGGTAAGCCTGCGCATCCAAAGCGGCCCGCTCTGCGGCCATCCTGGCATCCTCAGCTTCCAAATCGACCTTGGCCTAAGTAATCTGATCCCTTACTTTCGCGATTTCCGCATTGTGCGCATCTTGATTTGCCGGGTTAGCCTCCGCCATCAGTGTTGCCAACGCATCAAATAGATCAGATAAAACCTAAGTCGGCGACCGCACAGAGCCTCCTGCCCCGGCTGCCGTCGCCGCTACCGATCCGGAGATCATTGATGGTGCGGTCGAAGAGTGGAGCACCGGCTGTGAACCGGCCATGAAGATTCCAACCCGGTTTGGCAGATCAGAGGGGTCTGGAATACTGTCGCCATCGGAACAGCCTCCAATCCGGCCATCTTGTAGCTGATATAACGACTCGGTCTCTCCGGTGGATGACTCGTCGCCGGAATAAACGATGGTCTCACCACCAGATTCCGATCTGTCCTCGTATTCTCCTCCATGGATGACTCCCACGAAGGCACGCTTCAAGGCAGGCTTGACCCGAGCAGATCGCGCACGCTGAGCCGTTTCGACGAGGTCGGTGCAGATGTCCAGCTTAGGGCCCGGCTCGCCGATCTTGCCATTGAAAACGTGTATGCCACCAAAGGGGACCCGGTACCCGTACTCGATTGAGCCGGCCTCGGGGCCCCACCCTGCATCGTCGATGTAGAGCTTACCGCGATGACTTTTGGTCATCCGGCCCACAGCGTAACCCTTGAATCCTTCAAAGATGCCCTCCAAGAACTTGAAACCGTCGTGTGATAGCCCCACAGTGGGCGCCAACTGTCGTGGTTTTGTCACGGCAGATGTCCTCATGAAAGGACTTAGTCATGGAGCCATCGCTACGGGTTAGCTTAAAGGGGTTAAAGCAGACAAGGGATGCAAGAGAGTTTTATACTAGTTTGGCCCCTTACGGTGTAGGTAAAAGCCTATGTCTAGTTGTGATGGAATTGATGGGGTTTCGATGACCAGGGAGCGAATACGCTTTGCCTGAGTCTCGAGTTGTTGTCTGTTGTCCTGAACCATCGCCGGGTCGCCCCCTTATATACATGGGTTGACGCCCGTCGGTTTACAGAGTCCCGAGGCCGGCTCATAAATGTGTATGGCTCAGTCTCCGCTCTTTCTACCTTACAATGCAAGTACATATTAATGCCGGTTTATAGCTACAGGCCTTAAACCGGTTCTGGGCTGTGGGCCTCTACTCGGCGTCATCGTCTGTCTTCATGGGCTTCAAGTTAATCCGTCCTCTCCTGGCCGGTTTACGCCTAGTAGTAATATCCCCAACAAACGGTAAGGACTGAGCCAAGCTTGAAGACTAGTTCTGATCCCCCGCCCTAGATCAGCTCGAGGAGCTCACTTTTGATGATGGGCATATGCAGTTGCTACCAAGTCCGCACTCCACCTCGCGGCCATGCTGCGTGTCGCCAAGTTCAGGAACTGCCATTTCCCGCCCCATAATGACGCGCCCGCTCTTATTCTACCACGACTGAAGCACCTCGAGCTCGTCGCCGTCTGCCTCTCAAAGGGTGACATGGAGCGCCTGCTCCGTGGCTGTACTGCACTCGAGTGCCTTCATCTTCAGGCGATCAATGGGTTGAGTACCTTCCACATCACCTCCATGACTCTCCGGGCTATTTATGTGTGTTGCTGTTGAGTCAGGAAGTCATCACAAGATGTGTACCACGGTATGGTCATCCAGGACACACCTGCACTTGAGAGTATCTTGTAGTTGATCAAGAAGGTCCAACAAGAATCAATGCCGTGGGTGGGCTACTCGTCTGACAAATAATACAAATTTGACAGTGTTGGGCTACTCGTCTGACAAATAATCTGAACTTGTTATTGGATCCACATCCGTTCAGGTACAACAGCCGCCTTCTACCTATCCTTCTACAGATTAAAACTATTTCTAATTTTGAAGATGTTTGTTCGTCTGTCATTCAGAAAATAATTCCAACAAGCTCGACCCTGAAACTGCGCAGAGTGAAGGTCTTGGCACTAGAATCTATTGGGCCCAACATGGAGCAAGTTGTCAATTTCCGGAGATGCTTTCCGTGCCTGCAGAAGCTATATATCGAGGTAACGTTCCTTTCCTGTTAAATGTTAACCATAAGGGAGTTCAATTTGTGACACCTTCTTCCAAGTTTACAATGACAATGTAGTACGATTTCTGAAGGTTCTTTTGGAGGATTTCAGTACATACATGCTGCCCCCCCCCAATATTGGTTGCTTGATCCATATGGTTACAATCAATAAGCATTTCTCCTTTGGATTCATATGTACTAGTTTTCTTAGGGAATTTTTCATCCACTCCAACCTCTGGTGAAGAAGGCTACATTTTTAATCAAATGCCCATGTTAATCATGTCAGATCGAAGATGGCATATTAGTGCATTTTACAAATCCTGCAAACCAAATAGCTAGGCATGTAGTAATGTTCAAATCTGCATGTAGGCACTAACACATTTTCTTCTTTTGCAGATAAGATTAGGCCCAGTGGTGGATAATGTGATACAATATAACAATCACGTCGAATGCCTAGATCTGCATCTCTCAGCAATTACTTTGAACTCCTATCGAGGGACCTTACCGGAGATTATATTCGCCAGGTTATTTGTTCTCAGGGCAAGGGTGCTGAAGGAAATGAGATTTGCCCTACATTTATTTCGCAAAAATGAATGGTTTGTTGATCAGCGCCGGCGCCTGCAGAAGAATGGAGTAGGCTCCAAAAATGCTGAATTTCATTTTGGAACTTCAGATGACAGAGTAATCAGAAGTCATCGTGTCAACCCCATACATGACTTCTCAGTGGCTGACCCTTTGCAAAAAATGTGAGGTTTCGAAGCCAGACTTAGAAGCGGTGATATTAGCTTGAACCTCTCTCATATCCATGTTCAGTGGATCGGCGCGAGCGTTTGCAGCTGATGAGCTGAATTTCATTTCTAATATCAGTTTGAACCTTGTAATCTTCGAATTTGAGCCATATAACTCTGGAATTTGAACCTTGTAAAATTTCGAGCTTTTGTGGTACAATCGTTGAAATGGCATCGTATGAGACTCGTATATTGCTAGCACTATTTTGACCTTAATATGCAATGGTCTTAGATTTTATTAACCATTCTCGAATCAGTTTACATTGTCGATCTCACAGCACACAATCTGTATAGCTAACTCGACTGTGATCTTCGACATTATTGCACACAGTTGGTTTCTTCCACCGTGTGCAGTGTAGAGCGCATAATTAATTATCACCCTCGAGTGTCCATCATGACCCTTCTGTTTGACTTCATCACCCAAGGGTAAACTCATGACCAAAGTCATTCCGTACACTTTGTTTTTACAAAGCCTTTTGCCAATAAACGCCCATGATTTGTCCCTCTTCTAGCCGACGCGTGGCCAAACTAGCTGGGCGGGAAGCTTGCGCGGTAAACAGTGCGGTAGTGCGGGAACAGGCTCACCGACAATACATTTGGCGCCTCTTCGAGCCCATGCGTGCGGTGGGGTGTTGTTAAGAGTGCACTGAAATCCTCTGCTATGAACGCCGTGACAAGACGTGACGATTGCAGGCCGGCCGGCCCCCATTTATTACAGCGGCCATTTAACCTACCCTTGTGTCTCTTCAACCTTTTGATCGTGCCCCGCCATTGCAAGAAGCACACCCACCACGAGAAATTCTTAGAGGGTATCCTGCGCGGCTCCAATGGCGCTCCGAGCGGTTTCCGACGACGAGCAGCAGTTCACCATGCGTGCCGTGGTGGACACCCACAGAAGGTTCTTGGACCTCTCGGTGGTGTACACCAACGACCCGGTCTGGGTGGAGCACTCCATCCACATCATGGAGTTGTTTCTTGCCGAGGAGAAGTACAAGGTGGTCGGGTTCGACCTCGAGTACATCTGCGCTCGTACCGGGTCTCGTCCCAAGGTCGTCGTCACCCAGATGTGCGTGCGCCACCTCGTCCTCGTCTACCACTACTGCCTGGCCACAAGGCCTTGTGAGTGTTTCGCTAGATTTATCAATAGCCCCCACTACATGTTCTCTACGGTGGACATCACCAATGATGTAAAGGCGCTTGAGAATTCGGGCATCGCCTGCCAGAATCTTGTCGACATCCAGGGCCAATAAAAGATCAGGGGCAGCAAGGAGCATGAGAAGGACTCATTGGTTCACCTCACCGAGGCCATCATCGACCCTACTACAGAGACATGAAGGATTCATGCAACAAGGACAAGCGTGCCTGGCACTCGGCCTGGATGGAGAAACTCGCCAAAGCTCACGTCGTGTACGCGGTCAAGGAGGCGTACACGAGCTACGACATGTACAGGCGGATCGTTGACACGAGGAAGTCCCTCCTTCCCAAAACGGTCAGGGATCCAGTCGGAAGCAGAGCAATGGCAAGCGTCATTGCAACAATAAGATGATTATATCCTCGTTTCTCCTACTTTAGTATGAATGTAATTGCTTTCTTTGGTGTGTGGAAATGTTACGTGTGTAGTCACTTGTGTAATCGTATGCTTAATTTGGTTATGCAATGCTATATTTTTAAGTATATATGTTGATGCTCTGTAGACAGAGTGTAGATGTTGTGCGGACAAAGAAAATCACATCACACACGGACTAAACAATGGAACCCGCCGGTGATGTTTTCATCAATCACTCATAATTGTATACCAGTAATCGTTTGCTCACAACACACACGGCTTGTTAGCAGTAATCGTGTGTGTTGTTATCGGTCTTCACACACATTTCCGATTACAGACCTGTTTGCCTCGTATCACACACATCCTGTTTATTTGAACCATTTATGTTCTCATGTCTCAACGCAAACAGTTCACCCGAGTGAACCGCATGCGATGAACCGTATGCCCTTCATCGCACACGCAACTAAAACCTGAACCGTGTTTGATGAATCCGTCATCGCAAACGTTTTATACATTTCTGACGGTTTTCTTACAACACCGTTTGCGATTATTACATCGCACACAGTTTCTCGAGGGGTCTCTGATCATAGTGTCGAGTTTGCAGCATCCTGCAGTAGTACTAGCGGCACCTCTTCTGCTGCGGGAGCACCAGCCTCGTTCGCGGGGTCCATGGGCCCGGCTGGAGGGGGTGGTCCGGTAGGCTGTGAGGAGTTGTTTCCGGCATGGTTTCTGCCGGGAGCGGACGACTCGACTGGGAGAGGCTTAATGCAGTCCAACATTCTTCTTTTCCGGGCCATTGTTGCTGGTGATATGGAGGGCTGAGTGAGAAGGAGAACAAAAGTTCCGGGTTTCACAGGAAGCTTCTGCGCAACACACTTTGACAGGTGATCAGCTATGCTGTTTTCCGCACGGGGTACGTGCTCTTTTTGCAACCCGTCAAAGTGCTCCTCCAATCTCCTCACTTCCTGGACGTATGCTTCCATCAATGGGCTTTGATAATCCTTGTTAACTTGTCTCACCACAAGTTGTGAATCTCCTCGAATGATCAGCTTTTTGATTCCCAATTCTGCTGCAATTCTGAGCCCGGCAAGGAGCCCTTCATACTCAGCTGTATTGTTGGTGGTTTCTTCCCGGGCAAAATGCATTTGGACGACATACTTCAAGTGCTCCCTGGAGGGGGCAACAAGAAGCATGCCAGCCCCTACACCTTGTAGGAAAAAAGCACCATCAAAATACATAATCTATTCTTGGGGTGATTCCTTGCTGGGGGTAGCTGTCTCTGTCACTTCCTCATCAGGGGTTGGCGTCCATTCTACAATAAACTCTGCAGTGTCCTGCTCTTAATGGTTAATGTGCTCTCAAACTTCAAACAAAGCTGGATAACTCCAAAGCCCACTCCACTATTCTTCCAGTAGCCTCAGGGTTTCAGAGTATCCTTTGCAGCGGAAAACGAGTGACAATTGTGATCTTGTGGGCTTGGAAGTAGTGGCGCAATTTCCTTGAGGCCATAATGAGACCAAAGATCAACTTCTGCACGCCAGAGTACCTCGATATAGCTCCCTGTAACAAGGAGCTGACGAAGTACACTGGGCGCCGCACCAGTTTCGTTCTTGCCACGTCCTTGGGGTTGTTCTTGTTGTCGTGCTCATTGTTGTCCCGATCCTTATCTGACTCTACTGCTTTCTGCTCACTTTCTGCCTCATCCACTTCTCGTTGTGCTACCAAGGCCGCACTGACCACTTGGTTGGTTGCCGCCAAGTATAACAACAACGGTTCTTGAGGTTTGGGCACAACCAAGGTAGGCACAGAAGACAGGTAGGCCTTCAACTCCTACAGAGCTGCATCTGCTTCCGGGGTCCACTTCATAGGCCCTGCCTTCTTTAAAATTTTAAAGAACGGCAGGGCACGCTCGGCAGACTTGGAGATGAATCTTCTTAGCGCGGCAACGCATCCTGTTAAGCACCTCACATCCTGAACTATCCTTGGCGCCTGGATCTGCTCGATGGCTTTGATCTTGTCGGGGTTAGCTTCGATCCCCCGATGGGAGACGAAGAAACCAAGTAGTTGTTGGAGATATTCCCTAGAGGTAATCATGTATGATGATATTTCCTATGTGTTTATGAATAAAGATAGTCCTTGGACATTATCAATGATGTGTATCAACAAGTATGTGACTTGTTTGTGGGACTATGCATTGTATGATGATTGTCCTAAAAGGTCCCTAGTCGAAAGGGCCGTGTGGACGCCAAAATGACTAGGCGGCATATGACACGGTCGATGGCTTGGTCTCACTAGCCATGGAGCATTGGATGCTAACCGGATAATATGGACTTGGAAAGGTCTGGTCGGATTCGACGTAGTCGGATCCGAGTCGAGATAAGGTCTGAGTCGGACAGACCCAACTATGAGTATGTCATCTGTGAGTCTCTAATACAACATACGTTCTATTTCCTAAGACCTGAGCTGACGCATGTACTCGAGATGGTGACAGACTTGATTTGGGCCGACCAAACGCTACTCCATGACTGGGTAGTTACAAAGGTAGGTTTCGGGTTTGTCTAGTCCCATGCTGCGAGACATGGTTGAGCAAGATGGGATTTGCCCTTTGATCAGGAGAGATATACTCTGGGCCCCTCGTGTGATCCGACCAGGATAAGCATGGCCATGCGACAAGGATTATGAGATAATCCGGATTGTGGTCGGCATGACTGAAATGAGAAAGAGGTCGGGCTAGCACAAGGATGACAGTCTCGCCTTGAGCACGACATAATATATATCGTGTGGCAAAGGGAATAGAAGTGTGACACGTTGTACAGGTTCGTCTAACCAGCTTCATAGTCTGCTTGGTGGTCGGCACGCCTTGCTAGAGGCCGCTACCAACCGTGCAGTTCGGAGGTGATCCGAACTATGACCAAGCCGGCTTGAACCTAAGGGGTCGCACGCTTAAGGGAAGGAACCTACGAGGTTAGTTCGTAGGACACTTGTCGGATGTGATCCGAACTGGACTAGGAACGTGACCGAGTACACTTTGGGCTTTAGGGTCCGTGCAAGGCCCAAGTGTTGAGCCTGCGACGGACGCCTATATAAAGTGGAGGTGCGGCACACTCATGCGGTTGATCGCTTCGGCTGCGACTAGGGTTTGCATGTGTAGCAAATAGCCACCTCCACTCGCCGCCGACGGTGTGATCGGACCTAGCAGTCCGCCGCACGGTGTTCCTCCTGCACGCGTGGATACCGTTAGAGGTGGTGCACTTGCGCTGCTCCGGCGAACTCGTACGTGGGATCGGACGACCGGCTGTTCGAGGGAGATCGAACGAGGAGGAGACGATCCATGCGGATGCGCTGCCCCAACTCTTCTTCATTGCCGCGGCATCGCTGGCGTCTAGTGGTAACGAACTGTGATCCATCTCCCGTAGCATGTTCCTGGTTGTTCTGCGAGTAGCAAAAATTTAATTTGCAGTCGACGCACCCTACCGTAGACCCCAACAGTAGTTCTCTAGAGGGAACACCAAAAACACACTACTCCAGATTAAGCTTCAAATTGATCTTGCGCAGATTAACAGATTTCTCCTCCAAATCCTGGATAAGGGTGGCCTTATCCTTGGTTTTGACCACGATATCATCCATATAGGCTTCTATATTTCTGTGTAACTGTGGCTCAAAACCAATCTGAACTGCCCTTGCAAAAGTGGACCCGACACTCTTTAATCCGAATAGCATGTGGATAAAGCAGTACATACCACATGGAGTGATGAATGACGTCTTCTCTTCATTTTCCTTGGACATGAAGATCTGGTGATATGCAGAGTATGCGTCCAGAAAGGAGAGCAAATCACAGCCTGAAGTGGAATCAACAATCCGGTCGATGCACGACAAGGGAAATGGGTCCTTCGGGCAAGCCTTGTTGAGATCTGTGAAATCAATGCAAAGCCTCCATTTCCTATTAGCCTTCTGGACTACCACTGGATTTCCTAACCACGTAGGATGTAGTACTCCTCTAACCAAACCAGCTGCCTCCAGTTTCTTGATCTCTTCGGCAATGAACTGTTGCCTCTCCAAGGCCTGCTTCCAGACTTTCTGCTTGACAGGTCGAGCATGTGGGAAGACAGCAAGGTGGTGCTCAATTTCCTCCCTGGGAACACCGGAGATATAAGATGGTTGCCTGGAAAACACATCAATATTCGCCCGCAGGAAGGCAATGAGCGCGCTTTCCTATTTGTCATCGAGGGTGGCGCTGATGGTGAAAGTACCATCAACGCCAGCCAGCCCTACCGGGGCCTTCTTCACTTGGGATGCAACAACCTTGGATCTCTTGCTGTTGGAACACTCCGGCACGTCGTCAACGGGTGTCGTGCACTCGGAGGGGGCATGCTTCCCGGACGCCTTGCCAGAGGTTCTACAATCCCTCTTCTTTCCTTTGGCTTTCCTTGGCGGGAGCTGCCGCTGCCGCTGCCTCTGCCGCGACTGCATCCCGGTACATCTTGTCCACACAGATAATTGCATCCTTCTCATCTGATGGGATAGTAATGACTCCCAGTGGCCCAGGCATCTTCAAGGTGTTGTAAGCATAGTGGGATGCTGCCATGAACCTAGCCAGGACCGGCCGTCCAAGAATCCCATTGTTCGGCAGGGGGAGATCAACCACATCAAACACAACCTTCTCAGTCCGATAGTTCAGTTCTCCCCCAAACGTCATCGGCAACGTAATCTTCCCTTTAGGATGGCTCCTGCCGGGATTAACTCCTTGAAATGTGTCGGTAACCTCTAGCTCTTCTTCTCCTATCTGAAGCTTGCTGATGACTGCCGGGGAAACCAGATTCAACCCGGCCCCGCCATCCACTAACATCTTTGTGACATTGAGGTTGCGAATTGTTGGGGAGACCAACAATGGCAAACAACCTACCGTAATGGTGCTGTCAGGACCCCGATCCTAAGTCACACCGATCTAGCATGTAACACATCATATCACTTTGTGGCCTCACGCACGGTATTTCCACGGGTGCCACATTACCTGGCCCGGGACTGTTTGCGCCTTTTGGCTCATCTATATGATAGTGTCAGTAGCATCCATATGACAGAGAACCCGGGCCGACATGACTAGTCATAAACCCAAAGTGGCACTAACTTAGAAGGACATGCATACATGACCCAGCAACGAATGTGTCGGTCATCAGCGAGTGAATCCGGGCTGTAGCAGCTGGGCTAGCAGGACTCTGGGAATCCAGGCTGTAGCAGGCTAACAGGACTCCGAAAGACACCGTGTGACATTCCCCTAAAGGGACAGACACAGGATCGAAGAAGGACACTTGCCGGCCAGTCTAACTGTTCCGGAGCAGTAGCAACTGGGCTAATAGGACTCGGTAAACCGGGCTGTAGCAGACTACCATGGCTCAGTGGAAGCACTAGACTACATTTCCCCATAAGAGAGGCTACCAAGGATAGACAACTAGGTTGTCGGATCCCACACATACCAAGCATTTCAATCATACACACAATATGCTCGATATGTGTAAATACAACATGGCATCACAACAAAACTCTACGACTCAAAGTATTTATTCATAAGACTCCAAAGAGTCAGATATTACAAACATGGGTCTCATGACCCAGCATTCAAGTCATACAAGCAATAAGCACATGCGGAAGCTTATCTTGTCTGAGTATAGAAAAGGGTTGAGAAGCCTGACTATCTACAAGACCCTGCCGAGGGTACAAGATCGTAGCTGAGGTAACAAGCTAAATGTCGAAGTCCATGCGGAACTACTAGTGAGACTGAAGTCTCTCTGCACAAACATAAATTAAGCAAACGTGAGTACAAATGTACCCAGCAAGACTTACATCAGAACTAGCTACATATGCATCAGTATCAATAAAGGGGTGGTGGAGTTTGACTCCAGCAAGCTAGCTTTGACTCGGTGGTTATCCTGAACTACGACTGCCAGTAACTCTTTTGAGGTGGCGCACACGAGTCCACATATTCACCAATCAATACACCACTATGGATCCGCTCCCATCTCCCTACTGGAAGGCCACCCATAGCACTCATGCTTATCTTGCGCATTTTAGAGTATCCACTTTCACTTGTCTATGAACTGCATAGGCAACCCAGAAGTCATTTACCGCGGACACGGCTATTCGAATAGATGATGTTAGCCCTGCAGGGGTGTACTTCTTCACACACGCTCTCGCCACTTACCACCATGTACACGTCATGTATCTCCGCAACCTTCAAGCGGAAGCCTGGTGAGGGAGTCGGCCACGATCTGACTAACCACACAAGTCTCCCGTATAGGTTTATCGCCTATTCAGGTTCCATCCGCAAGGAAATCCGGCCGGGGTGTCGCTCACGGCCCCAAACGATGTGTACAGGGTTCTAAGCCCACCAAAGAGGCGGCGCTTGGCATACCCGGCCACGGTGCCTAGTCTGTCCCAAGCCCACCTGTACCGGGTGCCACTTGGTAGACTACTAACACTACCTACAAACACCAGAAACTAGTTGCAACTCCTACACAGGGATCAGGTTGATTAATAAGTCGAGAGAACTTGGAGTGCCCGGAGCCCAATGCGTGGTATTAGCTGTTCATGGATCACAAACACAGAACTCAGTCCTGAGGACTGTTTCAATGAGACAACCCACCATGTACTCCTACATGGCCTCTCACCGCTACCTTTACCAAATCGTGTTCACACACTTAGCTCTCAATAGTAAGACATGTTCAGCACATTCCAATTCCACCCCGACGAATCAGACCTGACTCAACTCTAAGCAATAGCAGGCATGACAACAATCATGAATGCTTAGGCACATCAGGGCTCAAACAAATCCTACTCATGCTAGTGGGTTTCATCTATTTACTGTGGCAATGACAGGTCATGCAGGGGAAAGGGGTTCAACTACCGCAACATGTAACAGTTGAATCGTTGTTGTCCTAATGTAGTAAAAGAGAGCAAGAGCGAGAGAGTGGGATTGTATCAGAATGAACAAGGGGGTTTTGCTTGCATGGCACTTCTGAAGATAGTATAGTTCTTCATCGGTGTCATCGATCTCATCGCGGAAACAACATCTACTAAAGGGGGACAATTACCGGCAGCAGAGAGGAAACACAATCAATGCAATGCAACAATATGATGCATGAATGTGACATGGCAATATGTTGTGGTTTGAGATAATGCAGCTAGCAACGATTTAAATGGAGTTGGTTTGAACACAAGATTCAAATTCGAACTCCACATGAGGCATTTCAAATACCATTAATTAAAATTGTCATATAAAGTGGTTGTAAGTTGTTCAAACATGCATGAGAATGCCATAAACAGATTCTTCATATTTTTCTGATAATTTTTCATATATAAATTATCTCATTTGGAGTTACGATTTATTTTCTATGATTTTTAGAAGTTTAAACAATTTCCTTGATTTTATAATTCATCTCTGAAATATAAAATCGCCAGAAAATGATTATGAGGTCAGCATGACGTAAGCCTGGCGTCAGCAGGTCAACTGGGCTGCCCCTGGTCAAACCTGACCAGTGGGATCCGCGTGTCGGTGTAACGAGGCAGGAACAGAGGCTGACCGGTGGGGCCAGGTCAACGTTGACGTGGCATGGTCAAACTGATGTGTGGGGCCGGCCGAGTGAATCTAAACTAAACAGAAGATAATTACGGGGTTAGTTATGGCATTGGGCCCACTAGTCAGCGGCTCTAGGGGTGATTAGTTGGATCGTTAGCACTAATTAAGTGTGCCACATCGGCAGTCGCTGGAGTTTCGCTGGCGGTGACCATTCCGCACGGCGGAGGCAAAGTTGGGCGGCGCTAGGGGCTGCGGCTAGACGTGATGAGACCACCAGGAGGTAGCTCAAGCTCGTCCGCATCCAACGGAGTAGTCAGCAGCGGCTGGGGTCTGCTGTACTCACCGGAGACGAGCTTACGGCGGCGGCTGGAGTTCAGCAAGCTCGGGTTCGGCGTTATAGTGCACGGGAGGGTTAGCGGATGGGTGCGCTTGGCTCCCGGGAGCATGCTGAGTGCGTTGATAGGCTCGGACGCAAGTGGCGGTGGCTAGAACAATGGCGGCGTCATGCGCGGCGGAGCCGAGCTCTCGGCCATGGCGGAGATGCATCATGGAGCTCGCGAACACGAGGGGGAAGAGAGGGTTTCGGCACGGAGGCTCACAGCGGGCTTGGCAGCAACAACGGCAAGATGCTCAACAGGCTCGGGGAGGCGCTCGGGGCGGCGAATCGGCTACGACGATCTTTGGTGGCCGACGAGGGAAACGGCAGAGCTGGCGGTGTCCAGGGGCTTCCGGCGCCGTGCGGCTTGGTGAGGAGGAAGAGGGGGACGATGCGGAGCTCGTAGGTAGCTTAGGGTGTCGTTGGAACGACGGTGGCTGCGGTGGTGGCGAGCAGCGTCGATGGCAGCGCTCGGGTGAGCTCAGGGGAGAGAGCCAGGGGAGGGGAAAGTGGGCATGGAGGGGGAGAGAGAGGCAGGGAGGTGCGTGGCCTCGTGGGAGGCGTCCAAGCAGGCAGGGAGAGAGGAGGTGGCCGCAGCGTGTGCGCACGCACGGAGCACACACCCTCCTGCCTACTGGCAGGAGGTTGAAGACGGTGGCCAGCGCTGGGCTGGGGTCGGCTGCACTCCTGGGCCAGGTAAGTTACAGGACTGGGCCTCAGGTAAGTTTCTGTCTCTGTTTTATTTCTGTTTTTCTATTTTTGTCATTCTGGTTTGATTTAGTTCAAAGTCCAAACCATTTTGTAGCTTTTGAAAATAATTATGGGGTTAGATATGAAATATCCAGAACCACATAAAAAGTTCCAGAATTATTGGACTTATATTTAATATATAACAAATATAAATCCAATGCAAATAATTATTAGATCAACTCAAATGCCCAAAACAAATATTTCTGAGCTTCCAAAAATATTGGCTTGAATTTTACCTCTTGCAAATATTTTCAGAGGGAAACAGGAACATTTTCTTGGACTCATTGAGATGATTTTAATGTTGATCATTTTTAAAAGGTTTCTGAGACTTTTTTTGAGAATTCCTCAATTCAAATTTCATTTGAATTTAAACATGATGACATGAAGATCAAGAAAAGACAACAGGGGCTGAGCTAGGGCTGTGACAGGTGCGGCTGCTCATCAAAGATGATGGGCGTGCGGGACCATTTGAGCGGCTTCCGCGCCTCTGATGCTAGTTCCACGACATTCATCTCTCGTGCCCACCACTTGAGCTGGCGGTGAGAGGCGTGCAAAGATGCACCTCCATCAATGCATAGGGCGTCGGTGACCTTCTGAAACACCTGCTCACTGGTTTCCTCTTCATTCCCTCCATCACTCACGTCATCACATATTTCCTTCTCTTGATCCTTGGCGGATTTTCCTTGGTTCCGAAAGGGTTTGCCGGGGCGATTTGCTTCACCGCCTCGGCCCTTACCACCAACAACATTCTGACATTTTTCCTTATCACCCTTATCATACTCTGCCCTCTGTTTCTTGACAAGCTGCTCAACCTGGTAACACTCCCGAAGGTCGTGGCCCTTGGTCCGATGGATCTTGCAGTACGGCCCATCGCCTTTCCCAACTTTCTCGGCGGCAGGAGCTTCCCGGTAGGCAGTCTAAGCGGCAGCTTCCTTGCCGAGGGCCTCAGCCTTGGCCTTCTTGCCGGTACTAGGTGTGCCCGAACCTTCCACAGTCATCACTACCTTATCTCTTGGCTTCTTACTGCACTTCTTGCCCTTTCTCTGACTGGTTGATTCATCAACATCCTCTGAATCAGCGTTGGTGCAATCTTCCTCTCTGGGCAACTTCCTTCCTTCCTCCATCCAAGCACACTTACCCACCAGAGTGTATAGCTCCTTCATAGTCCTGGGCAACCGCACGTTCATCTTGGAACAAATGCGACGGTTGCGCACATTGGACTGGAAAGCTGCTATAACGTCTACCAGATGGATATTTGGAATATTTCTATGAACTTTACTGAATTTCTGTAAATACTTACGGAGGGTTTCTCCTTCCTTCTGCTGGAGAAGTTGCAGGTCGCTGGGCCTGTCGGGCTCTTGGTGGCCACCGGTGAAGGCACTGATGAACTTGTGGCACATGTCTGCCCATGGCGAAATGGATTTCTCCGGTAGGTGCATCACCCAAGACCTCACGTTGGACTTGAGGGCCAAATGGAAGTAGTTGGAGAACACCTTCTCATCTCTTCCCTCGGCAGCCTGGACAGCGATGGTATAGATGCTCAGGAACTCTGCCGGGTTCAGCCTCCCATCATACTTCTCAGGTATCTCTGGCTTGAATGTGCGAACGGACGGCCAATGGACTTGCCGCAGTTCTCATGTGAAGGCAGGGCAGCCGACCTCGAAAGGTAGGCACCCGCCAACACCGAGCGCAGGCTCGTCGATGTTGAGGACGTCGCAGTTGTCGGTCTGGCGAAGGTCATCGTAGCGTCGATCTATGACGATGCGCGCGTCTCCCCACCGTCTATCCTCCGGGGCTCGACGTTGGCATGGACGTGCTCGAGGGTCGGAAGAGTCCATCGAGACATCGTCGCGGTCTTGATTCAGCTGCGCCCGCGTCGGCTCCCGCGGTGGGGACTGCATCATGGGGATAGCCCCCTCCGTTCGGCCAGCAGTACGGCCGGTCGCTGTCGCTTGGGGAGGTCGTGCCGGACCAGTTCGTCGTGAGCCCCCAGCTTTGGCGAAACCAAGCAGGCTTTGGATGGTGGAACGCCATTCATCCATCTGCTTGGCTGCTGGCGGAAACCATAGTAGTAGCTGAGCTCACGCCATAGCCTCTGTGGATGTGCTTGGCATAGATGTTGATGATGTCGACCGTACCATCGCCTGGCTCCTAACGGTGCCAGCGGTGGCGGCGGCGGCGGTGTCGCGCCCACGCTGCTGTGGGACGACCATCTGGGTAGTGGGGTTGCACGGCGGTGGTGCTTGAGGGTCAGCGGCTCCGTCGAGTGCAACGGTCGGGTTGGCTCATCCGGGAGGAGGCGCATGCGCCGTGGCCGCTCCTGTGGTGAGGGCGGCCAGAGGGCGATGGCTCACCCCAGACCGAGCACTGTTGTTGCGGCTGTGCCCATCGGTGGGAGGAGGGTGTAACCCCCGAGACCGATGTTCCAGGTGCCTTGCATTTATTTTAGTTGTTGCCGTGTGTTTATTATGTTTGTTGCATTGTCATAATTGTTTTGCATATTTCTTTTCCCTATATTGTTGCCATGACCATGTTGAGTGCCACTGTCATATATTTTGTTCTTGCATCTAGTTCATCATTGGTTATATTGGATTGCACCATCCTTGTGTTTCCATGGTCATCTCGCTTTGTTATATGCTATATGTTTTGATATGCCTCTTGTCGTTTATTGCATCATGATCATCATGTGCATTGCATTCTTCATGATGTTGTTTTGGTCTATTCATGTCATTTGTATCAACCCCCTTTGCTATCTCTCTCAAACCTAGCCATGCACCATCACCTTTTTCTTCCTCTTCTTTTACTTCTTTATGCAAGTGAGTTCTTCCCTGCCCCCATTAATGTTCATCCTTTTCCTGATGCTAGTGCACCATGCCTATACCCTCTCTACCAATTTTCATCTCATTTGAAGATGTTTCGGTTCGGTTAAAAAATGGCTCAAGTTTGAATTTTATTCAAACTTGCATTATTTTTCTACCTATAAAAATGTCCAAACCATTTTATTCCAATTGTGCATAAATCCAGGATCTTAGATCTATTTCTATCTCAGCCTACTTCCTTCCTCTTCTCCCAGTGCATTTCTGCTATTTTTATTCAGTCAGAAGGATAAAAGAAAAGAATGAGGAGAGAAAGGAAGAGCATCCCAACAGAGCCGACCCAACAGCAGACCCCGCAGCCCACTGAAGCCCCTTACCTGTTCACTTTCAGCCCACCAAGCCCACCAGCATCGGCTCCCCAGTTCTTCTTCTCCTTTCTTGTACGATAGCTCATCCAAGACCTCCGTGTCGGCAGCCGACTTGATTTAACGGCCGGGACAACCTACCTACCTCCTATAAACCTGCCCCAGTGCCCTAGTCATCCTCCTCCCTCCATTCCACCCCTCTCACGCCCCTGCCACCGCCAGGTAAGGATCCCGCGCCGCTTCCTCCACCCCGTGCCATGGCCGAGGAAAGCCCAAGCTCTTCTCCGACCTGAACCTCGTCGTAGTTGCCTCCTTCTTCCACGGGAGCGTCGCGGACGTCTTCCACTTCTTCCATGGCTTCGTACACGACCACACAGACCCGAAGCTTCTTCACCTTCGTCGTCTTCGCTCTCTGCTTCCCGGAGCCGCGGCGCGCCGGAGATCAGCAGCCCGCCATCGCCCACGTCGACGTCGTCGTCTTCTTCCTCTTCATGCCGCGGGACATCAAGTTCCTAATCTCCGCGGACACGATCACTTTGGCCATCAGTGCCTCCTCGCGCCTCTATCATTGCGCTTCCGGCTTCGTCTTCTTGTCCTATGGGACCTCGGTGAGCCCCCACTCCTACGCATGTCCTTACTCGCTTCGATTCCATCCCGTAGGCGCGGATCTGTTCTTGTCGGTTCGTGTCCGCTGCACGCCCATGCCCGCGCTTGCGCTGCCTCGTGTGCCCCTGCCGCACTTGCTCGCTGACGCCTGAGACGAGCACGGCCTCATGCTCAAGCTAATCTTCCGCAGCTGCTCCGTGTGCACACACACACACACACCCGAGCCTCTCCAGCACGCTGCAGCCCCCGCAGGTCAATTCCCACGCTCGCGCAGCGCTGCGCCCACGTCTTCGCATCACCCAGCACAGCCAGCACCTCGCCGGGCTTCGCCTCCATGGCTGCAAACTCCTGGCTGCGTATGGCCCCCGCTGTTGCTCTGCCTCCCGAGCGCGTGTTGTAGCCCAAGCCCCTGTTTCCGCACGCCCGCCGCCGTTTCCTAGCCGCAGCCGTCGCTGCGTTCACTCACTGGCTTCACCTCCAATCACCCAACTTCCATGGCTAAGCCTGGAGCGTTTCTTGCCTGGTTCTCGTACGTTAGGATGATGTTTTTATCAGCAACACATCTCTAGCCCAGGAGGTCAGCCCGCACGCACGCATATAAGAGGTCCTGGGTTCAACTCCCACGCAACAACCCCCTGTTGACCGATCAGGTTGACCTGTTGACCGACATTCGGACCCAATTGTCATCCTCTCTGTCCACACACACACATACTCCTGCCACCTTAGCACCCCGGGCCCTCTTGTCATTGACAGTAGCTGGCTCAGCCCATGTCTCTTTTGTTTTCCTTTTGTTTTGCATATCCATATAATGCCACTGTTTTGTTTTGGTAATAACTAAATATGCATACATCCCACTTAAACAAACTATATCTGTAACACGCTTAGAGTTTTATCTAGTTTCATAATTTGCAACTTTTATCCATGTTTAAAATTGTTGTTTGATTAAATGTGCATAAATGACATGCTAAATGTTCTATTTCATAACTAAACAACCGTAGCTCCATTTTTAATAAACTTTATATGTAAATGGGGTGGAAAAATGCATAGTTTAACATGGTGTCATTACTTTGCATGTTTAACAACTCTAAAATATGATTTAGGGCAGAATAGTACCATATCCAAAATATGAACACGGGGATTTTTCGGATTTGTTGTTTGTTGTTTCCGGCCCCATTTAAATTGCTTAGATAGTGTAGTTTTATCATGATTCACCTCTTGCCATGTTTAACAACATTTAATATTGTTGGGTGCATAAACCCCTTGCTGTGACACTGACATCTAGGTCCCACAATACCCCTGTTGACTGGTCAGGTTGACCTGTTGACCGACATTTGGACCCACTTGTCATCCTCTCTGTCCACACGCACACATACTCCTGCCACCTCAGCACCCCGGACCCTCTTGTCATTGACAGTAGCTGGCCCAACCCATGTCTCTTTTGTTTTCCTTTTGTTTTGCATATCCATATAATGCCACTATTTTGTTTTCGTAATAACTAAATATGCATACATCCAACTTAAACAAACTATATATGTAACATGCTTAGAGTTTTATCTAGTTTCATAATTTGCAACTTTCATCCATGTTTAAAATATTTAAAATTGTTGTTTGATTAAATTTGCATAAATGACATGCTAAATGTTTTATTTCATAACTAAATAATCGTAGCTCCATTTTTAATAAAATTTATATGTAAATGGGGTGAAAAAATGCATAGTTTAACATGTTGGCATTACTTTGCATGTTTAACAACCCTAAAATATGATTTAGGGCAGAACAATACCATATCCAAAATATGAACATGGGGATTTTTCGGATTTGTTGTTTGTTGTTTCCGGCCCATTAAAATTGCTTAGATAGTGTAGTTTTATCATGCTTCACCTCTTGCCTTGTTTAACAACATTTAATATTGTTGGGTGCATAAACGAGAGCGAACTAAATATTTGAATGTGGTGTTTCGTCAATATGCAACTCGTTGCATATTGAGCTCCACTTAATTGGTAGTATTGTTTGTTGCACTTTGCCATGCCATGCTTCATTAAACCGGACATGCATCATACTTGGTTGTGCATCATGCCATGTTTATGCTTGTTTGTTTACTATGTTGTTGCTTCTTTCCAGTTGTGATTCATCTCGATAGTTCCGGTAACATTGCGATTGTGAGGACCCGTTCGACTACGCCAGTTCATCTACTTCATGGACTCGATCTCCTTCCTAGCGGGATTTCGGGCAAGATGACCGTCACCCTGGATCTCACTACTATCTTTGCTTTGCTAGTTGTCTCAATGCTATTGCTATGTCGCGCTACCTACCACTTGTCTATCAAGCCTCCCAAATTGCCATGATAGGCCTCTAACCTTTTCCACCATCCCAGCAAACCGTTGTTTGGCTATGTTACCGCTTTGCTCAGCCCTTCTTATAGCGTTGCTAGTTTCAGGTAGTTCCATGTTGGGACATGGATACCTTGGGATATCACTATATCTCTTATTTAATTAATGCATCTATATACATGGTAAAGGGTGGAAGGCTCGGCCTTTTGCCTAGTGTTTTGTTCCACTCTTGCCGCCTTAGTTTCCGTCATACCAGTGTTATGTTCCTTGACTTTGCGTCCCTAACACGGTGAGGGTTTATGGGCCCCTCTTGACAGTCCGCTTTGAATAAAACTCTTCAAGCAAGGCCCAACATTGGTTTTACCATTTGCTGAACATAATAACTAAACATGATATTAAATTTGACGCATAGGGGGTTAGCACTACCCGGGGAGTATTTCAACATAATACAGGGGGGCAGTGATGATGGTGTTGGTCACAAACAGAGCCACTTGTGGTGCCACCCCTTCACCAGGGGATTTCGTTTGCCGTATGTACTGCTCATCCGGACGTGGCCTGAGATGAGATATGTGCGGTTACTATCAGGGTGTCGGCACGCCGGGAGGTCTTGCTGGATTAGTTTTACCATTGTCGAAATGTCTTGTGCACCAGGATTCAGAGTCTGATCGGAGGGTCCCGAGATGGAGGATTGTCTCCGCGGATCGTGAGCTTGTCATGGGCTAAGTTGGGACACCCCTGCAGGGTTTAAACTTTCGAGAGCCGTGCCCGTGGTTATGTGGCAGATGGGAATTTGTTAATAGCTGGTTGTAGATGACTTGAACTAAACTCAACTAAAATACACCAACCGCATGCGTTACCGTGATTGTCTCTTTTCAGGTGCGTTCGAGAAGAGAACACGATTGGGTTATGTTTGAACATAAGTAGTTCAGGATCACTTCTTTGCCATTACTAGTTTGCGATCGGTTGCGTAGTTGCTCATCTTACTCTTGTACTCATAAGTTAGCCACCATACATTTCTTAGCCGCTTGCTGCAACCTCACCACTTATCCATTCCATACCCATTAATCTTTGCTAGTCTTGATACCCGATACGTCTCCAACGTATCTATGATTTTTTTATTGTGTCATGCTATTATATTATCAATCTTGGATGTTTTATATGCATTTATATGCTATTTTATATGAATTTTGGGACTAACCTATTAACCTAGAGCCCAGTGCCAGTTTCTATTTTTTCCTTGTTTTTGAGTTTTACAGAAAAGGAATACCAAACGGAGTCCAATGGATGTGCCAATTTTTGATGATTTTTTATGGACCAAAAGAAGACCCCGGAGTAAAAGAGTTCGGCCAGAAGAGTACGGGTCGTCCACGAGGGTGGGGGCGCGCCCACCCCCGGGCGCGACGGCCTACCTCGTGGACGACTCGGGCACCTCCCTGATTTGTGCCCGACGCCAAAAATTCCT
Organism: Aegilops bicornis; assembly: GCA_021605145.1. Lineage (NCBI taxonomy): Eukaryota > Viridiplantae > Streptophyta > Magnoliopsida > Poales > Poaceae > Aegilops > Aegilops bicornis. The sequence goes on from CM038672.1 coordinate 239,553,039, forward strand.
ATAAATACTAAAACATCCAGAACATAACCTAGATCAGCAGTTCCGCCGCCGCAAGCCTCTGTAGCCACCAAAAACCAATCGGGACCCTGTTTCGACACCCTGCCGGAGGGGGGGTCCCTCACCGGTGGCCATCTTCATCATCCCGGCGCTCTTCATGACGAGGAGGGAGTAGTTCACCCTCGGGGCCGAGGGTATGTACCAGTAGCTATGTGTTTGATCTCTGTCTCTCTCTCGTTTTCTTGAGATGTTACGATCTTGATGTATCGCGAGCTTTGCTATTATAGTTGGATCTTATGATGTTTCTCGCCCTCTACTCTCTTGTAATGGATTGAGTTTTCCCTTTGAAGTTATCTTATCGGATTGAGTCTTTAAGGATTTGAGAACACTTGATGTATGTCTTGCATGTGCTTATCTGTGGTGACAATGAGATATTCGCGTGATCTACTTGATGTATGTTTTGGTGATCAACTTGCAGATTCCGTAACATTGTGAACTTATGCATAGGGGTTGGGACACGTTTTCGTCTTGACTCTCTGGTAGAAACTTTGGGGCACTCTTTGAAGTTCTTTGTGTTGGTTGAATAGATGAGTCTGAGATTGTGTGATGCATATCGTAAAATCATACCCACGGATACTTGAGGTGACATTGGAGTATCTAGGTGACATTATGGTTTTGGTTGTTTTGTGTCTTAAGGTATTATTCTAGTACGAACTGTATGATGGATCGAACGGAATGAATAGCTTCGTGTTATTTTACTACGGACTCTTAAATAGATCAATCAGAAAGGATAACTTTGAGGTGGTTTCTTACCCTACAATAATCTCTTCGTTTTTTTCCGCTATTAGTGACTTTGGAGTGACTCTTTGTTGCATGTTGAGGGATAGTTATATGATCCAATTATGTTATTATTGTTGAGAGAACTTGTACTAGTGAAAGTATGAACCCTAGGCCTTGTTTCAACACATTGCAATACCGTTTATGCTGACTTTTATCACTTGCTACCTTGCTGTTTTTGTTCTTTTAGATTACAAAAACCTATATCTACCATCCATATTTCACTTGTATCACCATCTCTTCGCCGAACTAGTGCACCTATACAATTTACCATTGTATTGGGTGTGTTGGGGACACAAGAGACTCTTTGTTATTTGGTTGCAGGGTTGTTTGAGAGTGACCATCTTAAACCTATGCCTCACACGGATTGATAAACCTTAGGTCATCCAATTGAGAGAAATTTGCTACTGTCCTACAAACCTGTGCACTTGGAGGCCCAAAAACGTCTACAAGAAGAAGGTTGCATAGTAGACATCAAGCAGTTTCTGGCACCGTTGCCAGGGAGGTTAGTGCTTGAAGGTATATCTTTAGATCTTGCAAGCGAATCATTTAATTTCTTGTTTTATCACTAGTTTAGTTTATAAAAGAAAACTACAAAAAATTGGAATTGAGGGTGCCTCATATGCTTCATCTTTTTAATGTCTTTCATGAAAATAAGAATTCTGATAATTGTGCCAAAGTGTTAGAAGAAGAATGCATTATAATGTTTGGCACTAAATATTTGAATGATGAGCATGATTGCAATGTTCTTAGTATGAATTCCTTGAATATCCATAGTACTAATGATGATTGCACTAGTCATGATGAAAATGTCTCTTATAAGCATGTCAACTTTTGTGGAATACATAGAGCTTGCAAGCACACACCAAATAGGGAAGATAGATTTTGCAAGAGACATAAGTATTTGGAAGCTAAATGGTTGCAAGAAAGGCTAGATGATTGTGCTGAAAAATTCAATATTTATCGCCATCCTTGTGAACTTTGCAATGAACATGGTCATTTAAAGCGCCAATGCTATTTGTTTCATGATCAAATAATGTCCAAAAATTGTGATATCTTGATTACCCTTGAGCATCATAAAGAGCTTAGTCTTCTTTTGGGGTATGAAGAAATGAAATGTATAACTGAGGGTATTCCAAAATTTAATCTTGATAGATTTCTTGATTTTGATCTCGAAGAAATTTTTATGTATTGTGCGGTGAATTGCGTTGAAAACCCTTATATTGCCAATTACATAAGGACAAGGAAAAAAATAGAAGATGGAGAGAGTACTAATGAAAGGGAAGAGACTTCCCAATATCTTCCTATTATTTCTTATGATGAATCAGGTAACAAGGAGGATCCTTCTATTGAACCAATCTCATTAATAAGGAGCTCCAAAAAGAGGATTAGACCCACACATAATGTGAAGAAGAAAAAGAAAAGACGGAGAAGAAAAGCTAAAAAGGTATCCCTCCCAAATGATGTTGCTCCTGCTACTCATTATGATGATAATAGTTGCTATAATATTGGTGCTATCCATACTATTAATGATGAGAGTGATTATGCTTATGATATGAAAATGCCCAAGCTTGGGGATGCCATGTTTGATGAGAATGACAAGTTTGAGAATTTATTTTCTGCAATTAATGATTGTCCCAAGCTTGGGGATGCTATGTTTTATGAAGATGATATGTTTAACCTCCCAAGTTTTGATATGAAAATTTGTTATGATGATAGCATGCCTCCTACTTATGATGATTATATTGATGAAAGTGGGTTTAGAAGAGTGTCAACTTTAGGAAGTAATGATCCTACTATTTTGGAGGATGTTGAATCTTATTGTGATAATTATTAAAGTGGATTTGGAGAGGTCATGACTTTATTCAGTAATGATTCCACTATCTTGGAAGAGGTTTCAATTGATTATGATGAGAACAAAGTTGCTACCTATGATGATTATTGTGATGATACTTATGCTGTAAAGAGTAGTGATGATTATATTTATAAAACTTATCATGATTATGATTACCCTTTTTCTGAACACTACTCTTTTAACGTGTAAACAATTTATAGTATTCGAGTCTCTTATGATACTCCCACTATTCCGATTGAGAAGAGTTTTGCTTATGTAGAGAGTAGTAAATTTTCTATGCTTGTAGACCATGACAAGAATGCTTTAGGTGCTTGTTATATTGTTGAATTCATTCATGATACTACTGAAAACTATTATGAGGGAGGAATGTATGCCTGTAGGAATTGCAATAATATCAATATTCCTCTCTATGTGCTTAAAGTTTTGAAGTTATGCTTGTTTTGCCTTCCTATGCTAGTTGATTATTGTTCCCATAAGTTGTTTGCTCACAAAATCACTATGCATAGGAGGTGGGTTGGACTTAAATGTGCTAGTCATATTCTTCATGAAGCTCCCTTTATGTTTCAATTCTTATCTTTTTTGTGAGCATCATTGAAATCATCATGCCTAGCTACGGGCGTTAAACGTTAGCGCTTGTTGGGAGGCTGATACGTCTCCAACGTATCTATAATTTATGAAGTATTCATGCTATTATATTATCCATCTGGATGTTTATGGGATTTATTATGCAATTTTATATTATTTTTGGGACTAACCTATTGACCCAGAGCCCAGTGCCAGTTCCTGTTTTTTCCCTTGTTTCAGTGTTTCGAAGAAAAGGAATATCAAACGGAGTCGAAACGGAATGAAACCTTCTGGAGAAGTTATTTTTGGAAGGAAAGTAACCTGATAGACTTGTAGTACACGTCAGGAAAGAAACGAGGGAGCCACGAGGTAGGGGCGCCCACCCCCCTAGGGCGCGCCCTCCACTCTCATTGGCCCCTCATGGCTCCCCTGACGTACTTCTTCCTCCTATATATACCCTTATACCCTAAAACGGTCGGAGAACAGAATAGACCGGGAGTTCCGCCGCCGAAAGCTGCTGTAGCCACCAAAAAACAATCGGGACCCTGTTCCGGCACCCTGCCGGAGGGGGGAACCCTCACCGGTGGCCATCTTCATCATCCCGGCGCTCTCCATGACGAGGAGGGAGTAGTTCACCCTCGGTGCTGAGGGTATGTAGCAGTAGCTATGTGTTTGATCTCTCTCTCTCTCTCATGTTCTTGATTTGGCACGATCTTGATGTATCGCGAGCTTTGCTATTATAGTTGGATCTTATGTTTCTCCCCCCCTACTCTCTTGTAATAGATTGAGTTTACCCTTTGAAGTAATCTTATCGGATTGAGTCTTTAATGATTTGAGAACACTTGATGTATGTCTAGTCGTGCGTATCTGTGGTGACAATGGGATATCACGTGATTCACTTGATGTATGTTTTGGTGATCAACTTGCGGGTTCCGCCCATGAACTTATGCATAGGGGTTGGCACATGTTTTCGTCTTGATTCTCCGGTAGAAACTCTGGGGCACTCTTTGAGGTTCTATGTGTTTGTTGAATAGATGAATATGAGATTGTGTGATGCATATCGTATAATCATACCCACGGATACTTGAGGTGACATTGGAGTATCTAGGTGACATTAGGGTTTTGTTTAATTGGTGTCTTAAGGTGTTATTCTAGTACGAACTCTGGGGCTGTTTGTGACACTTATAGGAATAGCCCAACGGATTGATTGGAGAGAATAACATTGAGGTGGTTTCGTACCCCACCATAATATCTTCGTTTACTCTCCACTATTAGTGACTTTGGAGTGACTCTTTGTTGCATGTTGAGGGATAGTTATATGATCCAATTATGTCATTATTGTTGAGAGAACTTGCACTAGTGAAAGTATGAACCCTAGGCCTTGTTTCCTAGCATTGCAATACCGTTTACGCTCACTTTTACCACTTGTTACCTTGCTATTTTTGTATTTTCATATTACAAAAACCTATATCTATCATTCATATTGCATTTGTATCACCATCTCTTCGCCGAACTAGTGCACCTATACAATTTACCATTGTATTGGATATGTTGGGGACACAAGAGACTCTTTGTTATTTGGTTGCAGGGTTGTTTGAGAGAGACCGTCTTCATCCTATGCCTCCCACGGATTGATAAACCTTAGGTCATCCACTTGAGGGAAATTTTCTACTGTCCTACAAACCTCTGCACTTGGAGGCCCAACAATGTCTACAAGAAGAAGGTTACGTAGTAGACATCAAGCTCTTCTTTGGCGCCGATGCCGGGGAGGTGAGTGCTTGAAGGTATATCTTTAGATCTTGCAATCGAATCTTTTTGTTTCTTGTTTTAGCACTAGGTTAGTTTATAAAAGAAAACTACAAAAAATGGAATTGAGGGTGCCTCATATGCTTCATCTTTTTAATGTCTTTCGTGAAAATAAGGACTCCGATAATTGTGCTCAATTGCTAGAGGAAGAATGCATTCAAATGTTTGGCACTAAATTTTTGAATGATGAGCATGATTGCAATGTTGTTAGTATGAATTCCTTGAATACCCATGATGCTTATGATATGAAAAGGCCCAAGCTTGGGGAAGCTATATTTGATGAGAATGACATATTTGAGAATATATTTGCTGAAATTAATGTTGGTCCCAAGGTTGGGGATGCTATGTTTCATAATGTTGATATTTTTAGCCTCCCAAGTTTTGGTATGCAAAGTTGTTATGATGATAGCATGCCTTTTACCTATGATGATTATATTGATGAAAGTGGGTTTGGAAGAGTGTCAACTTTAGGAAGTAATGATCCCACTATTTTGGAGGATGTTGAATCTTATAATATTTATGAAAGTGGATTTGGAGAGGTCATGACTTTCTTTAGTGATGAGTCCACTATCTTGGAAGAGGTTTCAATCGATTATGATGAGAACAAAGTTGCTACTTATGACGATTATTGTGATGAAACTTATGCTATAAGAAGTAGTGATGATTATATTTATAAAACTTGTCATGATTATGGTTCCCCTTTTTCTGAACATTACTCTTTTAATGTGGAAACAATTTATAGTATTCAACTCTCTTATGATACTCCCACTATTCCGAATGAGAAGAATTTTGCTTATGTGGAGAGTAGTAAAATTTCTATGCAAGTAGATCATGAAAAGAATGATTTAGGTGCTGGTTATATTGTTGAATTCATTCATGATGCTACTGAAAGCTATTATGAGGGAGGAATGTATGCCTGTAGGAATTGCAATAATATCAAGTTTCCTCTCTATGTGCTTAAAGTTTTGAAGTTATGCTTGTTTTGCCTTCCTATGCTAGTTGATTATTGTTCCCATAAGTTTTTTTCTCACAAAATCCTATGCATAGTAAGTGGGTTAGACTTAAATGTGCTAGTCATATTCTTCATGATGCTCTCTTTATGTTTCAATTCTTATCTTTTATGTGAGCATCATTGAAATCATCATGCCTAGCTAGGGGCTTTAAACGTTAGCGCTTGTTGGGAGGCAACCCAATTTTATTTTAGTTTCTTGCTTTTTGGTTACGTTTAGGAATAAATAATCCATCTAGCTTCTGTTCAGATGTGGTTTTGTGTTTTAGTTAGTGTTTGTGCCAAGTAGAACCTTTGGGAAGACTTGGGTGAAGTCTTTATGATCATGCTGTAAAAAAAGAAACTTTAGCGCTCACGAGATTAGCTTCAACTTTTTACTGGAGAGTATTGTTTAGTTGATTATTTTTTCAGATGATTACTAGACAAATTCCTCAGGTCCACCAATTTATTTCAGAATTTTTGGAGTTCCAGAAGTTTGCGTTAGTTACAGATTACTACAGACTGTTCTGTTTTTGACAGATTCTGTTTTTCGTGTGTTGTTTGCTTATTTTGATGAATCTATGGCTAGTAAAATAGTTTATAAACCATAGAGAAGTTGGAATACAGTAGGTTTAAAACCAATATAAATAAATAATTAGTTCATTACAGTACTTTGAAGTGGTGTTTTGTTTTCTTTCGCTAACGGAGCTTACGAGTTTTCTGTTAAGTTTTGTGTTGTGAAGTTCTTAATTTTTGGGTAAAGATTCGATGGACTACGGAATAAGGAGTGGCAAGAGCCTAAGCTTGGGGATGCCCAAGGTACCCCAAGGTAATATTCAAGGACAACCAAGAGCCTAAGCTTGGGGATGCCCCGGATGGCATCCCCTCTTTTGTCTTCGTTCATCGGTAACTTTACTTGGAGCTATATTTTTATTCACCACATGATATGTGTTTCGCTTGGAGCGTCATTTTATTTTATTTAGCTTTGCTTGCTGTTTGAATAAAATACCAAGATCTGAAATTCTTAAATGAGAGAGAGTCTTCACATAGCTACATAATTATTTAACTACTCATTGATCTTCACTTATATCTTTTTGGAGTAGTTTGTCATTTACTCGTGTGCTTCACTTATATCCTATGAGTAAATGGTTGAATGATTTGAATGTCATAAATCTGAAATTATATATGTTTCGTATGCTTGTCCCATGGTGAGTAATTCCTTCACACATAAGAAGTAGAGGTGGTAAATTTATTGAAGGTTAGCAAGCATTGTATTGGTCACTTGAACAATTCATGAAAGAATATTGAAGGAAGAGAGGTTTCACATATAAATATACTATCTTGGACATCTTCTATGATTGTGAGCCCCATTAATTATTTTCAAACCTGAGAAAATTAGTTGAAGTTGAACAAGGAAGACTAACGTAATGAGTTATGCTTGGGTATATTTGTATAAGTTATATTGTTTTGGATCCTCTAACATGTGGTGCTTGCTATTTAGAATCCTTTGCTAGCCAAAATATCTGTACTAAGCGGGAATACTGCTTGTGCATCCAAACTCCTTGAACTAAGTTTCTTCCATGAGTGTCCACCATATCTACCTATATACGATATTTACCTGCCGTTCCAAGTAAATTTGCATGTGCCAAACTCTAAACCTTCAAATAATAATATGTTTTGTATGCCCGAATCGCTCATGTAGCGACTACGGGTTAGTAGTATCTTCCATGCTAGGTGGGTTATTCTCACGATGAGTGGACTCCGCTCATCATTCACGAGAAAATGGCTGGTAACTGGGATGCCCAGTCCCATGATCAAAAGATCAAAATCAAATCAAAAATAATTGCAAACAAAACTCCCCCAGGTTTGATGTTAGTTGGAGGCACCCGTTGTTTCGGGCAAGCCATGGATTGATGATTGTTGGTGGATGGGGAATAAAAATCTTTACCTTTCTACTTGGGAACCGCCTATAATGTATGTAGTATGGAAGATATTGGGAACTCTTGGTCGTTATGTTGACAATGAAAGCATACCTCTCAAAATTATTTTCATCCCTGTTTTTTGCTTGAGCTCCGGCACCTCTGCAAATCCTCGCTTCCCTCTGTGAAGGGCCTATCTTTTACTTTTATGCAAGAGTCAGTAGTATTCCTTCTCATTCCAACCTACTCTTTAGTTGTCAAGCATCATGTGATGGAAAGATCTAAGCATATATGGCCATTCAAATATATTTGATCATGTATTATTATTGTTGACATTACGCTTGTGGTAAAAGGTTGGGAGGCGAAACATTAAGCCCCTATGTTTCTCTGTGTTCAATGGATGCTATTTGTTCTAAAAATATGCTTTGAGTGGTAGCAATCATGGAAGACTAAATGATAGTTGAGTATGTGAAGTTTGTTGAATCAAAGCTCTGACATAGACTCTTCCTGAAAATAAGATGAAGTGTACCTGTTTGATGAGTGAGAACATAGTTTGTTAGTTTTCAAGAAAGTTTATGATCTATACTTTAACATGTGAATAGTTTGTTACTTGATCATGAAAAGTTCTATGAGTTGAGCTACTGTTATGACATATAATGATGCTAGAAAAGGTGATTGAAATTATCATTGATCAAACTTATGCACCTGCTAGCATTCGCACTTCATAAATTATTTCTTTTATCATTTACCTACTCGAGGACGAGCAAGAATTAAGCTTGGGGATGCTGATACGTCTCCAACATATCTATAATTTATGAAGTTTTCATGCTATTATATTATCCATCTTGGATGTTTATGGGCTTTATTATGCACTTTTATATTATTTTTGGGACTAACCTATTGACCCAGAGCCCAGTGCCAGTTCCTGTTTTTTCCCTTGTTTTAGTGTTCTGAAGAAAAGGAATATCAAACGGACTCGAAATGGAATGAAACCTTCTGGAGAAGTTATTTTTGGAAGGAAAACAACCTGATAGATTTGGAGTGCACGTCAGGAAAGAAACAAGGGAGCCACGAGGTAGGGGGGCGCGCCCTCCACTCCCGATCTATTCTGTTCTCCGCCTCTACTCTCTTGTAATGGATTGAGTTTACCCTTTGAAGTAATCTTATCGGATTGAGTCTTTAATGATTTGAAAACACTTGATGTATGTCTTGCCGTGCGTATCTGTGGTGACAATGGGATATCACGTGATTCACTTGATATATGTTTTGGTGATCAACTTGCGTGTTCCGCCCATGAACTTATGCATAGGGGTTGGCACATGTTTTCGTCTTGATTCTCCGGTAGAGACTTTGGGGCTCTCTTTGAGGTTCTATGTGTTGGTCGAATAGATGAATATAAGATTGTGTGATGCATATCGTAAAATCATACCCACGGATACTTGAGGTGACATTGGAGTATCTAGGTGACATTAGGGTTTTGGTTGATTTGTTTCTTAAGGTGTTATTCTAGTACGAACTCTAGGGCTGTTTGTGATACTTATAGGAATAGCCCAAGGGATTGATTGGAAAGAATAACTTTGAGGTGGTTTCGTACCGTACCATAATCTCTTCGTTTGCTCTCCAGTATTAGTGACTTTGGAGTGACTCTTTGTTGCATGTTGAGGGATAGTTATATGATCCAATTATGTTATTATTGTTGAGAGAACTTGAACTAGTGAAAGTATGAACCCTAGGCCTTGTTTCGTAGCATTGCAATACCGTTTACGCTCACTTTTACCACTTGTTACCTTACTGTTTTTATATTTTTCAGATTACAAAAACCTATATCTATCATCCATATTGCACTTGTATCACCATCTCTTCGCCGAACTAGTGCACCTATACAATTTACCATTGTATTGGGGGTGTTGGGGACACAAGAGACTCTTTGTTATTTGGTTGCAGGGTTGTTTGAGAGAGACCATCTTCATCCTATGCCTCCCGTGGATTGATAAACCTTAGGTCATCCACTTGAGGGAAATTTGCTACTGTCCTACAAACCTCTGCACTTGGAGGCCCAACAACGTCTACAAGAAGAAGGTTACGTAGTAGACATCAGAGGCAACCCAATATTATTTTTGTTCCTTGATTTTTGATCCTATTTAGCAATAAATAATTCATCTAGCCTCTTGTTAGATGTGGTTTTATGTTTTAATTAGTGTTTGTGCCAACTAGAACCTTTGGGAAGACTTGGGTGAAGTCTTTATGATCTTGCTGTAAAAAACAGAAACTTTAGCGCTCACGAGATTAGCTGCCATTTTTTACTGGAGAGTTATTTTAGGTTGATTCTTTTTGCAGAGGATTAATAGACAAATTCATCAGTTCCAACAATTTATTTCAGAATTTTTGGGGTTCCATAAGTATACGTTCGATACAGATTACTACAGACTGTTCTGTTTTTGACAGATTCTGTTTTCTATGTGTTGTTTGCTTATTTTGATGAATCTATGAGTAGTATCGGAGGGTATGAACCATAGAGAAGTTGGAATACAGTAGATATTACACCAATATGAATTTAGAATGAGTTCACAACAGTACCAAAAGTGGTGATTTATTTTCTTATACTAACAGAGCTTACGTGTTTTTTGTTGAGTTTTGTGTTGTGAAGTTTTCAAGTTTTGGGTAAAGATTCGATGGAGTATGGAATAAGGAGTGGAAAGAGCCTAAGCTTGGGGATTCCCAAGGCACACCAAGGTAATATCCAAGGACAACCAAGATCCTAAGCTTGGGGATGCCCCGGATGGCATCCCCTCTTTCGTCTTCGTTCATCAGTAACTTTACTTGGAGCTATATTTTTATTCACCACATGATATGTGTTTTGCTTGGAGCGTCATTTTATTTCATTTGTTTTCTTTGCTGTTTGAATAAAATACCAAGGTCTGAAATTCTTAAATGTTAGAGAGTCTTCACATAGTTACATAATTATTCAACTACTCATTGATCTTCACTTATATCTTTCGGAGTAGTTTGTCATTTGCTCTAGTGCTTCACTTATATCCTTTTAGAGCACGGAGGTGGTTTTATTTTAAAGAAATAGATGAACTATCATGCTTCACTTATATTATTTTGAGAGTCTTTAGAACAGCATGGTAATTTTCTTTGGTTATAAACTAGTCCTAATATGATAGGCATCCAAGAGGGATATAATAAAAAATTTCATACAGAGTGCATTGAATACTATGAGAAGTTTGATACTTGATGATTGTTTTGAGATATGAAGATGGTTATATTAAAGTTGTGCTAGTTGAGTAAGAATTTGAGAAATACTTGTGTTAAAGTTTTCAAGTCCCGTAGCATGCAGGTATGGTAACCGTTGTGTAACAAATTTGAAACATGAGGTGTTCTTTGATTGTCATCCTTATGAGTGGCGGCCGGGGACGAGCGATGGTCTTTTCCTACCAATCTATCCTCTAGGAGCATACGCGTAATGCTTGGTTTTTGATGACTTGTATATTTTTGCAATAAGTATGTTAGTTCTTTATGACTAATGTTGAGTCCATGGATTATACGCACTCTCACCCTTCCATCATTGCTAGCCTATTCGGTACCGTGCATTGCCCTTTCTCACCTCGAGAGTTGGTGCAAACTTCGCCGGTGCATCCAAACCCCGTGATATGATACGCTCTATCACACATAAACCCCCTCATATCTTCCTGAAAACAGCCACCATACCTAGCTATTATGGCATTTGCATAGCCATTCCGAGATATATTGCCATGCAACTTTCCACCGTTCCGTTTATTATGACACGCTTCATCATTGTCATATTGCCTTGCATGATCATGTAGTTGCAATCGTATTTGTGGCAAGGCCACCATGCATAATTTTTCATAGATGTCACTCTTGATTCATTGCCCATCCCGGTACACTGTCGGAGGCACTCATATAGTCATATTTTGTTCTAGTATCGAGTTGTAATCATTGAGTTGTAAATAAATAAAAGTGTGATGATCATCATTAATAGAGCATTATCCCAAATAAAAAAATAAAAAAATAAAGGCCAAATAAAAAAAGAAGGAAAGTCCAAATAAAAAAATAAAAAAAAGAAAGGCCACATAAAAAAGGAAGGCCCTAGAAAAAAGAAGGGACAATGCTACTATCCTTTTTCCACACTTGGTGCTTCAAAGTAGCACCATGATCTTTATGATAGAGAGTCTCTTGTATTGTCACTTGCATATAATAGTGGGAATTTTTCATTATAGAACTTGGCTTGTATATTCCAACAATGGGCTTCCTCAAATGCCCTAGGTCTTCGTGAGGAAGCAAGTTGGATGCACACCCACTTAGTTTCTTTTGTTGAGCTTTCGTACATTTATAGCTCTAGAGCATCCGTTGCATGGCAATCCCTACTCCTCGCATTGACATCAATTGATGGGCATCTCCATAGCCTGTTGATTATCCGCATCGATGTGAGACTTTCTCATTTTTTGTATTCTCCACACAACCCCCATCATTATATTCTATTCCACCCATAGTGATATGTCCATGGCTCACGCTCATGTATTGCGTGAAAGTTGAAAAAGTTTGAAAATACTAAAGTATGAAACAATTTCTTGGCTTGTCATCGGGGTTGTGCATGATGAGAGCATTTTTGTGTGGCGAAAATGAAGCGTGGCCAAACTATATGATTTTGTAGGGATGAGCTTTCTTTGGCCATGTTATTTTCATAAGACATAATTGCTTGGTTAGTATGCTTGAAGTATTATTATTTTTATGTCAATATTAAACTTTTGTCTTGAATCTTACGGATCTGAATATTCTTGCCACAATAAAGAAGAATAAATTGATAAATATGTTAGGTAGCATTCCATATCAAAAATTCTGTTTTTATCATTTACCTACTCGAGGACGGGCAGGAATTAAGCTTGGGGATGCTTGATACGTCTCCAACATATCTAAGATTTTTTATTATGCCATGCTATTATATTATCAATCTTGGATGTTTTATATGCATTTATATGCATTTATATGCTATTTTATATGATTTTTGGGACTAACCTATTAACCTAGAGCCCAGTACCAGTTTCTGTTTTTTCCTTGTTTTTGAGTTTTACAGAAAAGGAATACCAAACGGAGTCCAATGGACGTGCCAATTTTTGACGATTTTTTATGGACCAAAAGAAGACCCAGGAGTAAAAGAGTCGGGCCAGAAGAGTCACGGGACGTCCATGAGGGTGGGGCCGCGCCCAACCCCCCGGGCGCGCCGGCCTACCTCATGGACGACTCGGGCACCTCCCTCACTTGTTCCCGACACCAAAAATTCCTATAAATACTGAAACCTCCAGAACATAACCTAGATGGGGAGTTCCGCCACCGCAAGCCTCTGCAGCCATGAAAAACCAATCGGGACCCTGTTCCAGCACCTTGCCGGAGGGGGATCCCTCACCGGTGGCCATCTTCACCATCCCAGCGCTCTCCATGACGAGGAGGGAGTAGTTCACCCTCGGGGCTGAGGGTATGTACCAGTAGCTATGTGTTTGATCTCTCTCTTTGTCTTGTGTTCTTGAGGTGTTATGATACTAATCTATCGCGAGCTTTGCTATTATAGTTGGATCTTATGATGTTTCTCCCCTTCTACTCTCTTGTAATGGATTGAGTTTTCCCTTTGAAGTTATCTTATCGGATTGAGTCTTTAAGGATTTGAGAACACTTGATGTATGTCTTGCATGTGCTTATCTATGGTGACAATGGGATATTCACGTGATCTACTTGATGTATGTTTTGGTGATCAACTTGCGGGTTCCGTAACATTGTGAACTTATGCATAGGGGTTGGCACACGTTTTCGTCTTGACTCTCCGGTAGAAATTTTGGGGCACTCTTTGAAGTTGTTTGTGTTGGTTGAATAGATGAATCTAATATTGTGTGATGCATATCGTATAATCGTACCCACGGATACTTGAGGTGACATTGGAGTATCTAGGTGACATTAGGGTTTTGGTTGATTTGTGTCTTAAGGTGTTATTCTAGTACGAACTCTATGATAGATCGAACGGAAAGAATAGCTTCGTGTTATTTTACTACGGACTCTTGAATAGATCAATCAGAAAGGATAACTTTGAGGTGGTTTCGTACCCTACAATAATCTCTTTGTTTGTTCTCTGCTATTAGTGACTCTAGAGTGACTCTTTGTTGCATGTTGAGGGATAGTTGTATCATCCAATTATGTTATTATTGTTGAGAGAACTTGCACTAGTGAAAGTATGAAGCCTAGGCCTTGTTTGAACACATTGCAATACCGTTTACGCTCACTTTTATCACTTTCTACCTTGCTGTTTTTATATTTTCAGATTACAAAAACCTATATCTACCATCCATATTGCAATTGTATCACCATCTCTTCGTCGAACTAGTGCACCTATACAATTTACCATTGTATTGGGTGTGTTGGTGACACAAGAGACTCTTTGTCATTTGGTTGCAGGGTTGTTTGAGAGAGACCATCTTCAACCTACGCCTCCCACGGATTAATAAACCATAGGGCATCCACTTGAGGGAAATTTGCTATTTTCCTACAAACCTCTGCGCTTGGAGGCCCAACAACTTCTACAAGAAGAAGGTTGCGTAGTAGATATCAATACCCATGGTAATGGGATTGCTAAGTCCTCGTGGCTCACAGATTGCCACAACAACAGTTGCAGGTACAGGTTATGCGATGATCATGACGGAGAGTGAAGTTTGCTTGTTTGGGAGTTCTTCTTCTGCTTCTTCTTCGTTCAGGGGATAGGTTCCTAGTCGGCTGTCTGGGCTAGCAGGGTGGATGTCGTTTGAGTTTCTGCTTGTGTTTCATCCATAGTCGGATGTTGTTCTCATGTATGAAGTTTGATGTGTTCTTGAGGCATTTGTATGCCTTTGTATGTATCCCAAGCTATTATGTAATGGTACGATGTAATGATATCCACCTTGCAAAAGCGTTTCAATATGCGGCTCTGTCCTTGGTGGGACCTTCGAGTTCTGCTTGGATAGGATCGCATATTGGGCGTGAAAAGTTGGTATCACAGCCTCGACCGACTATAGGACCCCCCCCCCCCCCTTGATTGACTGTAGTTGGCCGTTGTCGAGTCTAGAAGAAAACCATTTTCGGAGTCTAGTTATATCGGAGAGTAGGAATTCTTTTTACTCCTCAGCCCCCTTCGTCGCCCTCGTGAGAAATCTTGATGTAGGTGTTTTCAATTACTCCTCTTCCCCTTCAAACTTTATTTAGGATCATGAAGTTAGTTTTCTGATCATTTCATTGTCAATCCTTTTCAATCGGTGCATTCATCGTCAAGTTATTTGATCCTCTTTGTCTTTTGCAATATCAGTCCTCAGTTCTTTCTCAATGACTTTGTTTCCCCGTCCGAAGATAAACAATGTCGTCTAAAGTTGTCTTTCTTTTCCCACCCGCCCACCCTTTTCTTTTCGGAGCCGGAGTCCGTAATTGAGTATCCATCCTAGTCGTGTGAAGCCTTTGCATTCTTTTCTCAATTATTTCAACCGGTATTTTCTCTTCAAGTTATTCGTCGGTTCCCCGTTCCAAGTTGCCTTTGTTTTACCCACCCTCCCACCCCTTTTCTTCCCAGAGTCCCAGCCTCTATTCGAGCATCAATTTCTTTCGTTCGGAGCCTCTTCAGTATTTGCTCAATTGTTTCAATCGATGGATTCTCATCTAGCTCGTCAGACTCTCTCTCATTTTTCTTTCCGGTGGATTCAATTCAAGTTTTTCGGGTTGATCATATTCATTTCCTTGACTCAAATGGTTTCCCTTTGCTCATTATCCTCACCATTTAATCATTCCGGAGTGTTGAAGACATCTCAGAATATTCGTGTTTGAGTTCTAATTAATTCGAGGTTGTCACCTCATTCAAGTCTTTCAGTTGTTCTGGTGCATCATCTCTCTCTCTCAACCGATCTTTTTCAACTGTGTTTTCTTTTCAGTGGGCCCTAACCCACAGGTCTTTTCCTAGGATCTTACCTGACTCTTATAATTTCTTTTCCGGAGTTATTATCTAATGCTTTCCAAGTTTGACGTAAGAATGAATTTTCATCAGTCAATTGTCGTCTCTGAGATCGCTTTCAAATTATTTTCAACTTCGGCTCAACATTTATAGTATTCATTGTTCCGTAGCATCTCTCTAATTCTTCACAGTATTTCTTGTCGTCATAATCAGCCTTGAAGACCAAAGAAGAGTTTCTCTTAAATCTTTTCCGTTCACGTGAAGATTCATGGTTCTAGTTTCATGCCATCCTCAAATTGTTTTCGATTATGAGAATTATTGCATATCATCCACATCATTTGATGAGTTCCTTCCATTTCGATTCTTTGGAAGCCGTCACTTCAGAAGAATTCTTCATTCACGACATTCTTTTCGCGTTGTAAAATTCTTCCGGTGCTTCCATATTCCCTCAAGTATCTTTGTTCGTGTTATAGCTCTTTCTGGCGATTCATTCTCTTTTCATCATCCGTTTCAAATTCTTATGGTGGTTCGTTCAAGATTCCTCTTCCCTTTGTTTTCATATCAATTCATTCATTGTTTCCAAATCCTACCGGTGGTTCATGAAGATTCTCCCATGTTCGGGCTATATCTCTCTTCAATCCTTTTCAAGAAGAATAAGTTGCATGCCAAATCCATTTGTCATCAATTAAATTTGGTGAGGATAAGCATAACGTAATTCTTATTCTACTTCATCGTGGTGAAGTAATTCCTTCCTTCGTAGATTGTTCATGATGAGTAATATCTCGGTTCTAAGTTGTTCATTTTTCTTTTTCGGAGATCCAAGTTTTCTTGCTTGTCTCGTCGCGAAGCTCCATCTAAACCATCGCAAGGCTTTAATCTTATTCTTTTCATCCTTCAATTCTATCTCATCATCCTTTTATTACCGGAGTTCTTCACGGTGGTTCGTTAAGGATTTAATTCATTCTTCAATGTTGATCAAGATTCTTGTTGGAATTCAAGTATCCCTCTTCTTTCATACCGAAGTGCAACTAATTCTTCCTTGTCTTTCAGACATGTTGTTTCGCATCTTTTCTTTCGTCTCAAGTAAAAAATTATTTCCGTTTGTGGTCGGTTATCACCTCATAATTTTGAGATGTTTTCCATAAGCCCACAACAAGCTTAGTTTTTTAGTTGTTGAATTTCCAACAACTCTATTCAACCCTTCTTCGCAAGGATGCTTTTCAAACTCAATTGTGGTAGAAAATGTCATTTTTCTCCTTCGTTCTCTTCATTCCATTCTTTAAATTGTTTTGGAGGCTTTGTGTTTTGCTCTCATCAAGAGTCATCCCATCTTGTAAAGTTCATGTTCTCTTCCTTCCATTTTCAGCCAGAGTGCTGGCAAAATTCTTTTGTTCTTATTCTTTTTCTATCTTGTTCTAACCGGAGTGGTTTCAGAGTCTATCTTGTTCCTTGAGCTTTTGATTCGTTGTTCCACTTTTCTACACGAGTGCTCGCGACTTTGTTAATATTCTCTCTTGCATTCTTATTTCCCCTCATCCTCTTTCTTTTCCATCTCGTTCCTAAGATCTCGGGACGAGATCTTCTGTTAGTGGAGGAGAGTATTAACACCCCGAGACCGATGCTCTAGGTGCCTTCCATTTCTTTTAGTTGTTACCGTGTGTTTATTATGTTTGTTGCATTGTCATAATTGTTTTGCATATTTCTTTTCCCTATGTTGTTGCCATGACCATGTTGAGTGCCATTATCATATATTTTGTTCTTGCATCTAGTTCATCATTGGTTATATTGCATTGCACCATCCTTGTTGTTTCCATGGTCATCTCACTTTCTTATATGCTATATGTTTTGATATGCCTCTTGTCGTTTATTGGATCATGATCTTGTGCATTGCATTCTTCATGATGTTGTCTTGGTCTATTCACACTGGTACATGTCGGTGCTATACAAACGGTTTTGAACCCCTTTCCGTGACGACGTTCGGAACCGTCACCTAGTGAGTGTGGGCAATAGGGGGGTCTTTCCCACATGATCCAGAAACTATCGGGGATATGCCCTCCTGGCACACATGCTCGGCAAAATGAGGTCGTGTGCGACCGGCGAGCGACCAAATACGGTTATACGTAGAGTAGTGCTAAAAACTACAATTATACAGGCAAAATCGTTTTCGGTCGTAAGTACATCCCACACAGTCAGTCCTCGCTAAACATTTCCGTTCGTATATACATCCCACACAGTCACTCCAAGGAAAACGTTTGTGCAAGGTGGCGTAACGCAAACAGTTTTCAAGAGAATGTCGTGTGTGATTGTTCATTGATCCAACACGGTTTATTCCTAGAAACTGTGTGAGTTGCCTGAGGTCATGGCCCATGGTGTTTTCTCAATAACCGTTTGCAATATGAAAACCCAATTAGCAAGCTAATTGGCCAATTAGCGGGCTAATTTCCCTATTATTAATAATCCATTTACTAATCTAATTGACATTCATATTAAGCACAGAATATATTCCATTTCCATATTAAGTAAGCAGGATTTCATAATTGAAATACATCGGAGTACAACATGATATAGCTTCAAAGACTCAGCTACCCCATTACACAAGCACCAAGAAGATGTTTCACATGCAACATCTAGAACCTTTCGAAATTAGCATCATAGACGGTACATAGAGAGATGCATCTCATCTAGAAAACTGTTGAAGCGGAAGGCGAATATTGAGCCTTCATTCATGTTGAAAGTCTTTGCAACTTTAGGCCAGTGCGTGTGGATGATTGACCGTCCATCCTTCGACCTCTTTAGGAACACTTCAATATTGAACCGTGGGTGTTGTATGAAAACTTTCCTCGCCTCCTGACCACAGAGGTGGTTTGAGAGGTAATCATTAGTGAACCGTGAAAACAAGGATGTGCATAAAATCTTCTCTATATTGGAAATGGGGCAAAGGAATAAAAAAAGACAAGGTATAATAGTTAGTACCATCTTGTAAACCTCAGTGCTTCCCATTTTTTCCCTGCAACACATATAAGGTAGTTAGTCATCAGGTTAAGTAATGGTTCGCATGCTATCAGTAAAATATGTTGATGATAAATAAGCACATTGCAGATTCACCAGATCCACATGGAAAACCCATTTATCCAAACCAAGCATGATTAAGAACTAGGAAATATAGCACTTGTATATGTTTCTCATGTATTAAGTGCAGCCAAATTCGATTTATTTCTCACATGGTATACAATAACAAAATGCAGCCACAACAATTGAACATCGCATTGCAGAATTGAACCAAGCAGTTAACTAAACACCACAACAATTGAAACCAACGTTAACTGAGCACCACATTGCACAATATAACATACTCCTAATAGAAGATCAGACAGTTAGCCAAACCAAGCATGTTTAACAACTTGGAAATATAGCAATTGTATTTGTTTCTCATGTATTTAGTACAGTCAAATTCGATTTATTTCTCACATGGTATACAATAACAGAATGCGGCCACAACAATTGAACATCGCATTGCAGAATTGAACCAAGCAGTTAACTAAACACCACAACAAATGAACCAAACATTAACTGAGCACCACATTGCGCAATATAACATTCTCGTAATAGAAGATCAGACAGCTAACCAAACCAAGCATGCTTAACAAGTTGGAAATATTGCACCCTGAAGAATTGAACATCACATTTCCAAAATTGAACCAAGCAGTTAACTGAACACCACATTGCACGGCATATAGAGCATATACACTATAGCAGAAGATTGCATGGTAAAAGTAGATAGCACAATTTACTAGAATTTGTTAAGGAAAGGCAGTAGCTAGCAAACTGAACATGGGTCCTTATAGTGAGCTAATAAGACAAACTACACCTCATTTGGTGGAGATATCGATGACGATTGGCTCCTTGGAGATGGAAGAGGGCGAGGCCTCCGCATCGTGGGTGCCCTCGTTGTAGTGGTGAGTTGCCTGAGCCGCGCCGGGCACCAACCTGCTGGCTTTCGAGACGAGGTAAGCACGTGCACGCTGAGAAAACACCTTGTAGTCTTCGTCGAAGGCACCAACGGTGGCCTTGAGAAAATGACACGAACTGCCATTTAAAGCAGCCAACCGCGTCGTGGAGTCGGTGCGCGAGGCGTCAACGATGGCCTCGATGGCGAGGTTCTCCTCCAAGATCTAGGGGTCGGCATGAATGGCAGCCATCGCGACCTCATCCGCATGTGTGGCCGCGATTTGCTTCTCCACTTCCAAATGCTCCTTGAGATCCTGGCTATACTGCGTGCACCACGGCTGTCACAGCCCCAGATCAGCCCTTGCTTGATTTTCTCTTACATCCATGCATCATGTCTAAATTTCTTTTAAATTTGAATCGGGGAATTGGAGAGCCTCAGAAATCATTTCAAAAAAAATGATCAACATTAAAAATTGCTTCAAATGTTTCCAAGGAAATGTTCCTTTTCACTTTGAAAAATATTGGCAAGAATAAAATTCAAACCAATATTTTTGGAGGTTCAAAAGTATTTATCTTGGGCCTTTGAGTTAAATCCTATAGTATTTGAATTAGATTATATTCATAATAATTAGTTTACTAATCCAATAATTTTGAAAAATTGGTGAGTGGCTCTGAATATATTATACATAGCCACATGATTATTTTCAGAAGCTAAAAAAAATAGTTTATTGCCTGAACTAAATCAGAACACAAAAAACAAAATAGAAAACAAAAACAGAAAAGAGGGAAACCTTACCTGACGCTTACCTGGCGGCCCAGTCATGCCCATCATCGTTGGCCCAGCCACCGGGCGCCCCACTGCCTTTCAACCTCCCCGCCAAGAGGGCGGAGGGCGTGTGGTCGTCGCGCGTGGGCACGCGCCCTGGCCACCTCCTCCCTCCCAGCCTGCTTGGCTCCTCCTCGACGCCCCGGAGACGCCACGCACCCCCCCTGGCCCCTCTCCTCTCTCCCTGGACCTCTCTCCCTTCTCTGTCTTTCTCACGCGCAGCCGCCGAACACGCCCGTCAAGGCCGCTTGCCGTGTGCGCCACGCCCACCGCCTCACCCCCCGACGCGTTCCAAATCTCCGCCTCGGCCTACTCTTCCTCCTCACCGCTCCAAGCATCGCCGGGAGGCCTGCTCCGCCGTCACCGCCGTTTTCTTCAACCTCAGGCATCCGAGAAGCCGCCGGCCGATTCGCTCGCCCCTGTGTCGTCCACGAGCAAGCCGAGCCCCTCCTCGAGTTCACGGTGAGCTCCTCCACCGTTTCCCCCTGGCCCCGTGGTCTGCTTGTCGCCGTAGATGCCATCCCCACAAGCTCCGAAGCTCGCCGACGCCATGCTCTGTCGCCGTCGTGGTTACGGACACCGTAGCTCGCACCTGAGCTCGTCATCGTGCTCGGGTTGCTCCCAGAATTCGAACTCAGCCGCTAGCTCGCCTTGCCGTGCACCGCAGCGCCGTAGTCGTCGTTGCTCGAACTCCGGTGCCGCCGCGAGCTCTGCTCCGGCGAGCTCCGGCCACCCCACGTCCTCCCGTCGCCTCCCCTGGATGCGCGAGAGCCCGGGCTATGCCCCGGTGCCCTTAGCGCCGCCCAGTGGCTCGTAACCGGACACCGCCGTGTTCCGTGGTCTCCAGCGACGACCTCGCCGGCCTGGCAGGTGGACCCCACCGGCCAGGAGTTAGTTAGCACTAACCCCCCCCCCCCCCTATGACACTGACAGTGGGCCCCGGAGCCCAATTGTTTTAATTAGATTAGCAATAACCCCTGTTAACTAGCTGTGTCACTGACGTGTGGACCCCACACATCAGGTTTGACCCAGACCGGCCTGTTGACCTGCTGACGTCACAGTGACGCAATGCTGACGCAATTAATCATTTACTGGATTTATTCTTATTCAGGAAATTCCAGAAATTAGTATAAACTTCTAAAATTCATAGAAAATCAACCGTAACTCCAAATCAAATAATTTATATATGAATAATGATCAGAAAATCCAATCTATCCATCTGTACCATTTTCATGCATGTTAGAACAACTTATAACTACTGTTTAGGACAAATCAAGTGAATGGCATTTTAATAACCATATGTGGAGTTTGAATTTGAGCCTTGGGTTCAAACCAACTACACTTAATTGTGTTGCTAGTTGCATTAGGCCAAATCACACTCATTTTGCCATGTCACATTCATGCATCATATTGTTGCATTGCATTGATTGTGTTCTTCCTTGTTTGCCGGTATTTGTTCCCTCTCGGTAGGCGTATCCCGACGATGAGTTCGATGACACGGATGAAGAACTATAATATCTTCAGAAGTGCCAGGCAAGCAAAACCCCCTTGTTCATTCCGATATGATCCCACTTTCGCCTCCTGCTCTCTTTTTACTGCATTAGGACAACAACGATTCATACATTTACTTGCGGCGGTAGCTGAACCCCTTTATCCTCTCGCATGACCTGTCATTGCCACAAGAATAGATGAAACCCACTAGCATGAGTAGGAGTTGTTTGAGCCTGATGTGCCTACTCATTCATGTTTGTTTGTCATGCCTGCTATTGCTTAGAGTTGTGTCAGTCCGATTCATCGGGAATGAATTGGAAGGTGGTGAACATGTCCCACTGTGTGTGAGCTAAGTGTGTGAACACGATTTGGTAAAGGTAGCGGTGAGAGGCCATGTAGGAGTACATGGTGGGTTGTCTCATTGCAGCCGTCCCCTCGTGAACTGAGTTCTGTGTTTGTGATCCATGAACAGTTACTACCACACATTGGGTTCCGTAACTCGACCCTCTCGACTTATTAATCAACCTGATCTCTGTCCCAGGAGTTGCAACTAGTTTACGGTGTTTGTAGGTAGTGTTAGTAGTCTACCAAGTGGCACCAGTGCATGTGTGGGCTTGGGATGACTAGGCACCGTGGCGGGTATGCCAAGCGCCGCCTGCTTTGGTGGGCTTGGGAACCCCTGCACACATCGCTTGGGGCCGTGGAGCGACACCTCGCCAGATCTCCTTGCGGATGGAACCCGAATAGGCGATAAACCAGACGAGAGACTTGTGTGGTTAGTCAGGTCGTGGCCGACTCCCTCGCCCGGCTTCCGCTTGAAGGTTGCCGAGGTACTTGACGTGTACAGGGCGATAAGTGGCGAGAGCGTGTGTGAAGAAGTACACCCCTGCAGGGTTATCATTATCTATTCGAATAGCTGGATTCCTCGGATATGGAAACTTGGACCCCTTGCATAGTTCATAGACAAGTGAAAGTGGATACTCTAAAATGCGCAAGATAAGAGTGAGTGCTATGGATGGCGTTCTCGTAGGGAGACGGGAGCGGATCCATAGTGGTGTATTGATATGGTGAATATGTGGACTCGTGTGCGCCACCTCAAAAGAGTTACTTGCAAATGTAGTTTAGGATAGCCACCGAGTCAAAGCTGGCTTGCTGCAGTCAACCTCCACCACCCCTTTGTTGATAATGATGCATATGTAGATAGTTACGATGTAAGTCTTGCTGAGTACGCTTTGTACTCACGTTTGCTTATTTTATGTTTTGCAGAGAGACGCTGGTCTCGCTTAGTAGTTCCGTGTGGACTTCGAC
This sequence comes from Aegilops bicornis, assembly GCA_021605145.1. Classification (NCBI taxonomy): domain Eukaryota; kingdom Viridiplantae; phylum Streptophyta; class Magnoliopsida; order Poales; family Poaceae; genus Aegilops; species Aegilops bicornis. Next base: position 239,576,553 of record CM038672.1, read on the forward strand.
GCTTAGCTTGTTACCTCAGCCACGATCTTGTGCCCTCGGCAGGATCTGGTAGATAGTCGGGCTTCTCAGCCTTTTTCATTTGTAGATGTCTGTACTTTCAGACATGTTAAGCTTCCGCTTGTGCTTTGACTTGTATGCTCTGAGTGTTGGGTCATGAGACCCATGTTTGTAATATCTCGCTCCTTGGAGCCTAATGAATAAATATTTGAGTCGTAGAGTTATGTTGTGATGCCATGTTGTATTTACACATATTGAGCATATTGTGTGTATGTTTGAAATGCTTGGTATGTGTGGGATCCGACAATCTAGTTGTTTATCCTTGGCAGCCTCTCATATGGGGAAATGTAGTCTAGTGCTTCCTGAGCGATAGTAGTCCGCTACATCTCGGTTCACCGGAGTCCTGCTAGCCCAGCACTACTGCTTTGGACACTTGACAGGCCGGCATGTATTTCACTACGTTCCTGTGTCCGTTCCTTCGGGAAATGCCACGCGGTGATATTCGAGTCCTGCCTTAGCTCGCTAGAGCCGGGATACCGGAGTCCTCATAGCCCGATGCTACAGCCCGAATTCATACGTTGATGACCGACATGCTCGATGTGATTCATGTATGTCTGTCCCCATGGGTTAGCGCCGCTTTGGGTTCACGTCTAGCATTGTCGGCCCGTGTTCTCTGTAATATTGTTGCTAGCGACACTATCATATACGTGAGCCATAAGACGCTACCGGTCCCGAGCCATGGTAAGGCGACACCGTGGGAATACCGTGCGTGAGGCCGCAAAGTGATATGAGGTGTTACCGGCTAGATCGATGTGACTTGGAATCGGGTCCGACAGCTTTGGTATCGAGCCCGACTGTCAGAGGATTACCAAGCCAAACTGGTCAAGTTGTGTCTAGAAATGCTTTAGTTATGTAAGGGAATTGATTGGGGAAGGAACGTAAGGCTCTTTTTACTCCTTATACCTCATGGCCTTCCTCGATCCGAGTCATCCTCTTCTCTTCTATGGGGATTAAGAACTAGGCTTCTCATCTATCTATCAGGATGACGTGTTACTAATCCATAGACCTTTAAGATTGTTGGTTCTAAGCCCCAGTTCAGTTCCTACTATTTCAGTATGATAATTGTTGATCTCGGAACCTTGATATTGTGATGTTGAGTGGTTATGCCACCATTTTTGCAGGGTGTCTCAAATCTTTTTGAGCATTTACAGCCGTTATGATGTCCGAGTCATCCCAGGTCTCTAAATAGTCTGATGCATTTGCAAATTCCTTCTCTCCATTTCTAATGTTCATCTGGGCCAGATTAATCACACAAATTAGTATGTTGAGGTACTCCGCTGCCTCAACATATATGTTGGAGCTATTATTATGACCCTAGGTGTTTTTAGGAAGTCACCTAGTAACTTAGCAATGTTTTTGTATCCCCAGTGTGATGATTCTGGCCATTATTCTTGAAAGCATCCCGTGATGTTATTAGTTAGTAGGCAATCTATTCCTGGGTTCTTGAACCCGAGATTCACCCTACTTACCTCCTGTTGATAGTATTTGCTAGTTCCTTCAGGATATTAGTAACCTTGCGATAGCCCTCGAGGTCTGTGGTATATCCTTCTTCCAAATACCATGAACTACTTATGGCGTAAGTTCCTCGTTGAACCAAAGATCGCCACCAGAGTGCTCATGATGAGTCCTCCATTCTATATGGTGATTCTCGGTTCTACCTTTCTCGCATGGGTTACCGGAAGAAATGTTGAGCTTTGCTCGACATACTAATCTATGCATCCACAACCCAAATAATCTTATATTCTCCGAGTTGTCCCCCTTCGCTTATATTACGATCTTCATCTATCAATTGATAGTCAAGAGTATGTGTGCGATCGTGTTCATCGATGCCTATTATTCTTGTGGTCCGCTAAGCCATTCTATTCCGAATGACTAGGAGAAACAAACTCCGATTACCTCATCCATATCGAGGATTGGGTCAAAGCGATTGTTATCCGCAGATCAAATGCAATCAAGCTTTTGATTCTGTTCTATCCTGAAGTGTTACCCACTTTATGTCAGGAACGTCATGAGAATTGCACCTTCTCTTATGAATTCTTGACGCAGTGATACTCTCGCCATCATCGTTCATTTCTCGGTCCCGTGTTGTTGCAACCGGAATACCGACAAATGAATTGTGATGTGTGAAATCAATACTCCTAGCAACCTCGTTGCTTGGTAGTAAATGGACAATATTCTCATTCTTAGCGTGTTGGTTATTAAATCATCATACTAAAATTGATCGTGCTACCTAATCCTTATTTCTGGTGCACCCTTCGATCAATGAGTTAGGATTATGCAATCTCTTGCTTATTTGATCATATCGTCTTGCCCTGAAAAGCAAGGTTGTTCTCGAGCCTAGTAATATATTGGTGGTTCGTGACTTTCCAAATATCTTCTCGGAAGTATCACCAGGTTGTCACCTGACCGCTATGTTGAGTTCGTGATCATATTGGTTTTCCTCTAAACCACCCATTCTCCAAGAATCTGTGTCAGATACCCTGAGCTAGTTGGTTAAGCTAAACAACAACTTGGAGAGTTGGAAGATAAAAGCTTGTCTGACTTAGTTCATATCTAAGGGGTATCTTCTGTGTGTGTGTGTGTGTTGAAGAAAGATGATATCTCCATTGATTGGTCCTCGTGATCAGTTGTTGGACCTATTGTCTTATCAAACTTTGACTTGAGTATGGGCTATTATTAAGTCAAATCAGAACCAACGATGTTCATAATGTTGTCTTACTCGTGGTTGATCCCTCGAGCATACCCCATTACATCTTTTGGTCTGACCAATGCTATCACCGTGTTCACATGATGGCGTAAGTCCGTGATATGGAAATTCCGATGAGTTGTTGTTGAGCCCATCAGCCAAAGCATTTTGTCTCCCCATGATTCATGTTGAACATCAACCTAGTGTTGGAAACTTTGTAAGCAATGCCTTCGTGTTCCGTTCATGAAGCTTATGCTTGGATGGAAGAAGTGACTTCCTCAATTCATGTGCTTTAGGTGTAAGTTGCCGTCATGAATTTGAGAAAGGTTTGTTTTGTTTCCTTGGAATCATCCCAAATCAATTATGCACGCATGCGAAGTATTCTATGGTTTGGTAGATTAATTACCTCCACTCCATATGAGTTCCTAGCACACCAAGCCAATGATTGATTTGCTCAAGGAAAATGAGCGTGTTGTGCTAATTCTAGATCATGCACAGGATTCCGTTATCCTCGATGAAGGTTCCCAACCAAAACTCGGTAGTATTTTTATTATAAGACTACTATATGGTCATGATTGTCTGGGACAGCGTGTTCACATGTTGTAGCAAAACCCGCTCATGTTTCGGAGCTTGCTATCGTAGTTCATTCCTCGAGAGTCTCGCAACGCCATCTCATCGAATTGCGCTGCAAATTTTCTTTTCAGACATGCTGAGTCTGAAGTATCCTATTTCCAATCGGATCTGAATCTCAGGCAGATATGATGGTTGGAACATTCCCAACAGTTGCATCTTGTTCCCAGCTTGCACCGCCATTGTGCCAATCCCCCATGGGCTGCCCTTCTCGGTAGTTGCTGTCCAATATCATCTTCAAAAGTGGACTTACCATGGGTCCCATCCATTTCTGGTGATAAGCAAAACCATCCATTGCGTTGCCTTCAACAAGGTAGTTCATATCATCCATTCTAGTCCGAGTATGTCATTCTTTCGAACTCTTTCAAATGATCGATTGTGATTGCCTTAGGCTGGTTGTCGGGGAGGCTGATCGGACCCACGAACACCTATGGGACCGGCGGACCGAGTCCCTTTTGGTTCGGAGGGGGGCGGAGATCGCACGAAGAGCGGATCGAGGCGGCTAACACGAGCAGCTTTACCCAGCGGAGCTCTCCGGAGAGATAACACTCCTACCGCTGCTTTGTCCGATTGTATTGTGTTCTTGCTAGGGAGCGATGAGAGCTACAAGACCTAAGCGTGAGTGTTCTCTCGGTTACGTTGGAATCGAACCTCCTCTACGTTGCGCATGGGCCTCCTTTTATATGCTCAAGGGGTCTCCGACAGTGGCAACGTAGATGAGGGTACAAATGGAAAAACAGAGTTGGTACACCTACTTGAACAAAGGTATGCTGTACTCTACCTAACCCCGACGGAAAGGGACAAAAGCATTAAATGCCCGTCCCTGTCACCTAAACAAAGGCAACAGGACCGTCAGAGTGCCACCGCTCGCCACGATGGCAAGCTTGTCGGCCGCCGCTTATCGCTGCTCCCTCACCGCTGCACAGCCTTCTTGACACGCGGCGCATGGAATGGTCCCATGGCGACACGTTGGTGGATGAGCTGGAGCGGAGATGAAGAGAGTTGCTGCCGCGGCAAGTGCCTTGCCGCTGCTGAAACCTTGTCACGCCTGGAGGCTTGTCGCCTTCGAGCCTTCCCGGCAAGCTCCTCTTGCCGGGTCTTGTCTTCTGCGTGCCTTGAGTGGCCTTCCCGGCAAGCTCCTCTTGCCGGGCCTTGTCTTCTTGGTTAAATACTTTGTTCTTGAATGGCTCCAAAGGAACCACGGAGGAACTTGGCGGTGACCAGGCAAGCCTTGCCGCTGGTGCTGCAATCGCCTGCGGCACGAGTTCGGGATACTAGGGTACCCCTACTCTAGTACACCGACAGGAGCCCCCGGGCCTGGGCCGCACACGGTGCCGAGCACTGTCGGGCCAGGCCCAAAACAGTGCACGGTCACACGCGGCCTTGATCACGCCGTAACTTGCTCTGGACCCACCACGTCCCCCACGAACGGCACGCACCGAACATGGCGTCGTGGGAGAGATCGTGGGGGTTTCTTTATTAGGAAAAGCGGAACGTCCGCCCCCTCTCCCTCCTTATAAACAGGGGAAACAGGGGCAGGTCGCCCACCTCGCCATTGCTGTCTCGTCTCGAAAACCACCGCCGCTCCCCCCTTCTTCTCTAGTGCGAAGAGAGCAGCGCTCCGCCCCCTTTCGCCACAGCGCCATCAACGCCGTCGGTCTCCTCCACCGCCTCCGCCATGGCTCCAAAAGCCGACAAGGGGAAGGGCGGGGGAGGCTGATCGGACCCACGAACACCTATGGGACCGGCGGACCGAGTCCCTTTTGGTTCGGAGGGGGGCGGAGATCGCACGAAGAGCGGATCGAGGCGAAGCACACAAGCAGTTTACCCAGCTTCGGAGCTCTCCGGAGAGATAACACTCCTACTGCTGCTTGTCTGATTGTATTGTGTTCTTGCTAGGGAGCGATGAGAGCTACAAGACCTAGCGTGAGTGTTCTCTGGTTACGTTGGAATCGAACCTCCTCTCACGCTATGCATGGGCCTCCTTTTATATGCTCAAGGGGTCTCCGAGCGGTGGCAACGTAGATGAGGGTACAAATGGAAAACAGTAGTTGGTACACCTACTTGAACAAAGGTATGCAGTGTACTCTACCTAACCACGACGGCAAGGGACAAAAGCATTAAATGCCCGTCCCTATCGCCTAAACAGTGCAACAGGGACCGTCAGGTGCGCCACCGCTCGCCACGATGGCAAGCTTGTCAGCGCCGCTTATCTGCTCCCCGCTGGCTGCATAGCCTCTTGACACGCGCGCATGGAATGGTCCCATGGCGACACGTTAGTGGATGAGCTGGAGCGGAGATGAAGAGAGTCGCCTGCGGCAAGTGCCTTGCCGCTGCTGAAACCTTGTCGCGTCGAGGCTTGTCGCTCTCCGAGCCTTCCCGCAAGCTCCTCTTGCCGGGTCTTGTCTTCTGCGTGCCTTGAGTGGCCTTCCCAGCAAGCTCCTCTTGCCGGGGCCTTGTCTTCTTGGTTAAATACTTTGTTCTTGAATGGCTCCAAAGGAACCACGGAGGAACTTGGCGGTGACCAGGCAAGCCTTGCCGCGGGGTGCTGCAACTTCTCGTGCACGAGTTCGGGATACTAGGGTACCCCTACTCTAGTACACCGATAGGAGCCCCCGGGCCTGGGTCAAGACACGGTGCCGAAGCGTTGTCGGGCCAGGCCCAAAACAAGCAGACGGTCACACACGGCCTTGATCACGCCAGAATTGCTTCGGACCCACCACGTCCCCCACGAACGCACGCACCGAACGTGGCATCGTGGGAGAGATCGTGGGGTTTCTTTATTAGGAAAAGCGAACGTCCGCCTCTCCCTCCTTATAAACAGGGGAAACAGGGGCAGGTCGCCCACCTCGCCATTGCTGTCTCGTCTCGAAAACCACCGCCGCTCCCCCCTTCTTCTCTAGTGTGAAGAGAGCAGCGCTCCGCCCCCTTTCGCCACAGCGCCATCAACGCCGTCGGTCTCCTCCACCGCCTCCGCCATGGCTCCAAAAGCCGACAAGGGTAAGGGTGTGAAGTCGGCCGAGGCGCAGCGGCTCGCGGCGCAGCGAAAGGAGCGGGCCATCTTCTCCCCCCAGCTCGACGCAAAGGAGCTGAGGGAGGGCTTCTACCTCTTCTGGTCGACGGAGACGCGTGCGCATCCGGCGACGCAGGTACTCCCGCCACCGCTTCGAACTAGCCCCAACTGGGTACCCTTTCTTTGCGCTTTTCTTCTATTATGGCTCTGCCCGTCCTTTTCTGAATTCTTCTGCGATGTCATGAACACCTATGGCCTTCGCCTCCTTGATTTCACCCCCAATGCTGTCCTGACCATGGCAGTTTTCGCACACCTTTGCGAAAACTTTGTCGGGATCCACCCAAACGTAGCCCTCTTCCGCCACTTCTTCATGCCCCGCGTTGAGAGAGGGGAGCCGCTTGCCAGAGGGATTGCTTGGGTCTCCAGGGTCGGCAAGAAGGAGACCTATCTAGAGGGAGAGCTCCGCAGCAAATGGGAGGAGTGGAAAGCCAATTGGTGTTGGATCGTTGAGGAGAACCCGCAGCCCTTCACTGCCCTGCGCCAAGCCCCAATAGTGCGCGGCAACGATTGGAGCAACTTTGCGCCGGAAGATGCTAGGTTGAAGATAGCTGTGACCCGGATTTTGCGCCTCAGGCTTGTCGGACTCACCGTAGGCGCAGTTGGCGCAGATTTCCTTCGCCGCCGCATTGCTCCCTTGCAGGAGAGGAGGAGACCTGCTTGGGAGTTCCAAAACGCAGCGGACGTCATGAGGCTGCGCCCGGGCCTCAACTGGAATTTCAACATCACGGAGTTGGATGCGATCTTTGCTAGAGCTGTTCAAGCATGACCCGATCACCCCGAGTGGTTTAGGTTGCCGAGGGGGTCGTCCCATTGTGCAACAACTCTTCGCTCGACCGCATCCGCGCCATGATGCCGTTATGCGATTCTCATGGGATCCTTCCAACTTTGGCAAGAGCCTTCCGACGACATTGTGCAGCAGTTCTTCGACAGCTTGGAAGAAGTGCCGATCCGCCCCGACGAGCATAAGAAGCTCACCCGCGACACCACCGACGAAGAGATGGTGCGCATTGCCACAAGGTTGGAGGAGGCGGCAGCAGCTGCTGCCGCTGCCGTCTTCGGGTACACCGTGGAGGAGGCAGATGCAGCAGAGGCGCTAAGCCTTGCCGAGCGAAGTGAGTTCGCCGGTGAGGACGAGCTTGCCGAACCCGAGGCGAGTCGGCGAACCAGCCGATGGCGCTTCTTCCCAACCATCCAGCGGCTTGCAGCAAACGGAGCCCCCGGCTCCGCCAAAGAGGCGTCTCCGCAAGGCCGGAGACAAGACGGGGCGGCAGACGGGCCAACAACCGCAGCACAGCGGCGCAGCGCTCTGCATGACAAGCAATGTTGCCGCGGGAGTACCCCACACTGCTGCGACAACTGGGGCGGGATCCTCCCAGGCCACCGCCGACACCTCCTCCAACCGGCCAAGAGAGCCCACTCCTCCGCCTCGTCGCACCAGAGGCGAGCTGGAGTTTGATCTCTCCGCGCTCAGCTCCGACGAGGACGAAGAAGAGTAAGCTTCAATATTGTGCTTGTATTTCTTCAATTTTGTTGCTTCATCTTGAATCTGATTTGCTTCGTTCTGAACTCTTTCCTTTTCAGGACACTGGCCCAGAGAGCGACAAAGAGAGCCAAGACCCCGGTGGTCGTCATCGAGGACGAACCTACTGCGACGGCTGGAGGCGCGTCCGAGACAGCCTTGCCGGGTGAGGCAACTCTCCTTCAAAGCAGCCCCCAGCGCAGCCCCCAGCGTAAGTATATGGTCTATTTCTTGCTGTTCGGCGTGCATGGGTGCTTTTTCTTCATTGATATCTGACTGTTGACTTGTGTAGAAGCAGAGCAGCCTCCTTCTGCTTCGACTACGCCGCCAAGGGTGGATTCCCCGGCAAGGGAGCGCTCCCCGGTAAGGGAGCCTTCTCCGGCAAGGGAACCTTCTCCGGCAAGGGAACCTTCTCCAGCAAGGGAGCCTTCTCCGGCAAGGGGCAGCTCTCCGGCAAGGGACGGCACCAGTGATCCCTTGGCGGCGGAGACCATGACCGCAGCCCCCGGCGTAGGTAACCTTCTTGCCTGAGTACTTCCCTTGTGTTTTTCTTCTTCTGATTCTATCTTTGAATATTTGCTTGACTTTCTTCATCCGTCCGCCACAGAGCCGATGGAGACCGAGGTCGCCGGCGAGGAGGACGCGCGCGGCAACACTGACGAAGCCGGCGCCGTGGGAGAAGACGTCGGCGCTGACGGGCCTGCCAGTGAAGAGGCCATCTGAGGCTGCCGCCGCAGAAGCCGGGCGAGGGGTCTAGCGATCGTGACCGACGGCCTGAGGTCAGCAGGAGCGCCAGGAGCTACACCGACCGATTCCCCCGGGCCACTGCTGCAGCCAGTTCAAGAGCCCCAACCGGCAAGATACTTGAAGGCCCGACGGGCGTCTTCATCAAGCTCCCATGGGAGTCGAGCTCAGGGCGTGGTCGAAGGAGAGGCCTTGACGGAGAGCTGCTCGCCTCCATTGGCCGACGCTGTGGACGCGCAGCAAAGCAGCAAGCGAGTCTGAGGAGGAGCAGCTGCTGAAGAAGCTGTTGTCGCTCTACCGCGCCCGACAAGCCAAGTTGGAGTCCCGGGAAGCACTTGTCGCGAGGGCGGGAGCAGACATGGAGAAGCGTGCAGAAGAGCTCCGGGGCGCCAACCAAGAAACTCTCCGGAACATAGCCGAAGTGGGGGAGCGACTTGCTGAAGAGCGCACAGCCTTCATCCTTGAGAAGGCTGAGGTCGAGGAGCAGCAAAGGCTTGCTGCCGAGAAGATATCTGCACAAGAAAGCGAGTTGGCGCAGCGGAAGATCAATCTTGACAGATATGAGGAAGAGCTTGTCGCGCGCGAGGAGACACTTGGCGGGGCTCTTAAGGAAGCGAAGGATGCTGCCACAGCCGCCGAGGCCGCCAAGAGAGAGTTGGAGACGAAGGTGGCGCAGCTGGAGGCCAGTCTCCAGAAGAGCGGCGAGGAGCTTGCTGCGCTCAAGCACGAGCGCGAGAAGGACGCCTACACTCTTGGCGAGTTGCAGGGCCGTCTCGCCGATAGGAGCAAGGAACTCGACGCCGCCAAGGATTCCAAGGCGGATCTTGAGTCAAGCCGACCACTCGATGCAGATACCGGACAGGCGCCAAGGAGCGGGAGGTGAGCCTGTTGGAGAAGATCAAGGCCAACGAGGAACTGCTGGCGAATGCTGTCGCCACCCAGAGCGCCTTGAGGGAGAGTGTGGAGCATTGGACCGAAGGTCTCGTGGATACTGTTGCGGCCATCCACAACGAGCTGATGGAGCTGGGGATGGTGGATCTCGGATACTCCTCCGATGAGCACCTCCAACCCAGCGCCAAGCTTAGTTTATTCTTCAAGGGCGTGGTGACGGCTCTCCAAATGACTCGGGAAGAGATCCCAAAGCAGCTGGCCGAGGAATCGCGCCAGATCTGTGCAGGAGCCCTCCGAAGGTGTTGATGAAGGTGGCCTTCCGCAATCCAGGCCTCAACCTCAACGGCGTCCTCAGATCCTTGCCGCCAGATGCTGACGTGGTGGCGCTCAAAGCCCTTGTCGCACCCATTGTGGACAAGGTGGGAAGATCAAGCGGATTGATGGTGACCGCGTAGACTAGGCCGCCAATTTTATCTTTCCCTTGTCGCTGCTGATCATGTTTAGAACAATTTATTATGTATGCGACAAGCTATTTTGTAATATAACTCTATCTTAGGTGATGATTGCAATGTTACTTCCTTTACTTGATTCCTTCCTTTGTACGTTTTTGCCCTATGCTTTTAGGGAACTTGTCGGTGCAGGCACCTTTGTCATGAGCGCCGAGTGAACGTCACACTGGCGGTGCCGCCTCGACAAGCACCCTTGTCGCGACTAGCCGCAGCTCACTTAAGTTGTTGAGCGGACTCGAAACAAAGTAAGGGCGCGACTAGCTGCGAGTTGGTTCCTTCGCGCACAGGTTTTCCATACAAAGTACTATCGTTCGAGGAAGATAACTTAAAAATTTGAGAACTGATTGCTCAAATTTGGGCAACTTAGCTTTTCTGTCGTTTGCTTCCCGATAAGGCGAAACTTCCTCGAGCAACGCTTGGTTCATAGTATTATCTTCTCCTTCCCCCCTGGTTAACTTGTGCGTGAGGGAACCTTCCTTTCTTTGAGAAAAGAGAAAGAAGAGAAAATAAAGTTATGGAGCCCGGTGACTCGATATTGCTTACCGGTGTGGGTGCTACACAAAGTGTTAGCCAAAACATGCAATAAAATGATGAAAGCATGAATTTGACAAGTTGTCCGCAACACATGAGCTTTACTTATGCACGGGATCTGCGCTCGCTTTGTACAAAGGATTACATGCAACATCGGCAAGACTTGTACAAAAGGTGGTTGCCGAACAGGTTCCGGCAACTGCGCTTCTCTGGTAAAACTTACGAAGATGCTCAATGTTTCAGGAGTTGCTCACCGGAATGCCATCTTCGGTCTCAAGGCGGACAACGCCAGGCCTAGTGATTTCGTTTCACCCGATAAGGGCCTTCCCACTTTGGCGTCAACTTGTTTGAATTCTTGGCGGACTGAACGCGCGAAGAACAAGGTCGCCTTCCTCGAGGCTTCGGCACTAACTGCGGCTATGGTAGCGACGCAAAGCTTGCCGGTAACGAGCAGCGAGTACAATGCTCGAAGACGATCCTCCTCAAGGAGCAGCACGTCATCTTGTCGCAGCTGCTCTTGCTCAAGCTCATCATAAGCGAGCACTCGAGGTGATCCGTATACGAGTTCCGTGGGGATAACTGCCTCTGCTCCATAGACTAGAGCGAAAGGTGTCTGGCTAGTGGCTCGATTTGGCGTCGTCCTGATCGACCAAAGAACCACCGGCAGCTCCTCAATCCAGTTTCTTCCGCGACTGCAGCTGTCGAAAGTTACGGTCTTGAGCCCGCGCAGCACTTCAAAGATTTGCCCTCTCGCTTGACCGTTGCTTCTCGGATGAGCAACGGCGCCAAGATCTTGGACATACTGCATGAAGGTGCGACTCGTAAATTGTGTGCCGTTGTCGGTGATGATCCTGTTAGGGATTCCGAAGCGGCAAACAATCGACCTGAAGAACTTGACTGCTGACTGTGTTGTCACCTTCCTCACTGCTTCCACTTCCGCCACTTCTTCATGCCCCGCGTTGAGAGAGGGGAGCCGCTTGCCGGAGGGATTGCTTGGGTCTCCAGGGTCGGCAAGAAGGAGGCCTATCTGGAGGGAGAGCTCCGCAGCAAATGGGAGGAGTGGAGAGCCAATTGGTGTTGGATCGTTGAGGAGAACCCGCAGCCCTTCACTGCCCTGCGCCAAGCCCCAATAGTGCGCGGCAACGATTGGAGCAACTTTGCGCCGGAAGATGCTAGGTTGAAGATAGCTGTGACCCGGATTTTGCGCCTCAGGCTTGTCGGACTCACCGTAGGCGCAGTTGGCGCAGATTTCCTTCGCCGCCGCATCGCTCCCTTGAAGGAGAGGAGGAGACCTGCTTGGGAGTTCCAAAACGCAGCGGACATCATGAGGCTGCGCCCGGGCCTCAACTGGAATTTCACTGTCCTGGAGTTGGATGCGATGCTGCTAGAGCTGTTCAAGCATGACCCCGATCACCCCGAGTGGTTTGGGTTGCCGAGGGGGGTCGTCCCATTGTGCAACAACTCTTCGCTCGACCGCATCCGCGCCATGATGCCGTTGTGCGATTCTCATGGGATCGTTCCAACCTGGCAAGAGCCTTCCGACGACATTGTGCAGCAGTTCTTCGACAGCTTGGAAGAAGTGCCGATCCGCCCCGACGAGCATAAGAAGCTCACCCGCGACACCACCGACGAAGAGATGGTGCGCATTACCTGAGTTGGAGGAGGCGGCAGGCTGCCGTTGGCGTCTTCGGGTACACCGTGGAGGAGGCCGATGCAAGAGGCGCTTAAGCCTTGCCGAGTGAAGGGAGTTCGCGGTGAGGAAGAGCTTGTCAACCCGAGGCCGAAGTCGAGCGAACCAGCCGAGGGCGCTTCTTCCCCACCATCCAGCGGCTTGTCGCGAACGGAGCCCGGCCCGCCAAAGAGGCGTCTCCGCAAGGCCGGAGACGAGACGGGCGGCAGACGGGCCAACAGTCGCAGATCACATGACGCCGCTCTCATCAAGGGTAAGCAATGTTGCCGCAGGAGTACCCCACCGCTGCTGCGACAATCGGGCGGGGATCCTCCTGTGCCACCGCCGACACCTCCTCCAAGCGCCAAGAGAGCCCACTCCTCCGCCTCGTCGCACCGGAGGCGAGCCGAGTTTGATCTCTCCGCCAGCTCCGACGAGGAAGAAGAAGAGTAAGCTTCAATATTGTGCTTGTATTTCTTCAATTTTGTTGCTTCATCTTGAATCTGATTTGCTTCGCTTGAACTCTTTCCTTTTCGTGACACCGCCCGTGAGAGCGACAAAGAGAGCCAAGACCCCGGTGGTCGTCATCGAGGAGCGAACCTACTGCGGCCGGAGGCGCTGCGTCTGAGACAGCCTTGCCGGTGAGGCAACTCTCCTTCAAAGCAGCCCCAGCGCAGCCCCAGTAAGTATATGGTCTATTTCTTGCTGTTCGGCGTGCATGGGTGCTTTTCTTCATTGATATCATCGTTGACTTGTGTAGAAGCAGAGCAGCCTCCTTCGCTTCGACCACGCCGCCAAGGGTGGATTCCCGGCAAGGGAGCGCTCCCCGGTAAGGGGAGCCTTCTCCGGCAAGGGAACCTTCTCCGGCAAGGGAACCTTCTCCAGCAAGGGAGCCTTCTCCGGCAAGGTGCAGCTCTCCGGCAAGGGACGGCACCAGTGATCCCTTGGCGGCAGAGACCATGACCGCAGCCCCCGGCGCAGGTAACCTTCTTGCCTGAGTACTTCCCTTGTGTTTTTCTTCTTCTGATTCTATCTTTGAATATTTGCTTGACTTTCTTCATCCGTCCACCATAGAGCCGATGGAGACCGAGGTCACCGGCGAGGAGGACGTGCGCGGCAACACTGACGAAGTCGGCGCCGTGGGAGAAGAAGTCGGCGCTGACGGGCCTGCCGGCGAAGAGGCCACCGAGGCTGCCGCCGCAGAAGCTGGCGAGGGGTCTGGCGATCGCACTGACGGCCCTGAGGCCGCAGGAGCGCCAGGAGCTACACCGACCGCCGATTCCCCCGCCGCTGCTGCAGCGTCCGGCTCCGAAGAGCCCCAGCCCGGCGCCTACTTGAAGGCCGGCGACGGCATCTTCATCAAGCTCCCATGGGAGTCGAGCTCCAGGGCGCCGGTCGAAGGAGAGGCCTTGACGGAGAGCTGCTCGCCTCCCATTGGCTGACGCTGTGGATGCGCCAAGCAGCAGCGTGGCGAAGTCTCGAGGAGGAGCTTCTTGAAGAAGCTGTTGTCGCTCTACCGCGCCCGACAAGCCAAGTTGGAGTCCTGGAAGCACTTGTCGCGAGGGCGGGAGCGGAACATGGAGAAGCGTGCGAGAAGAGCTCCGGCGCCAACCAAGAAACTCTCCTGGAACATAGCGAAGAAGGCGGGAGCGACTTCTTTGAAGAGCGCACAGACCTTCATCCTTGAGAAGGCTGAGGTCGAGGAGCAAAGAAAGGCTTGCTGCCGAGAAGATATCTGCACAAGAAAGCGAGTTAGGCGTAGCGGAAGATCAATCTTGACAGATATGAGGAAGAGCTTGTCGGCGAGGAGACACTTGGCGGGGCTCTTAAGGAAGCGAAGGATCTTGCCACAGCCGCCGAGGCCGCCAAGAGAGAGTTGGAGACGAAGGTGGCGCAGCCGGAGGCCGGGCCTGTAAGAAGCGGCGAGGAGCTTGCTGCGCTCAAGCACGAGCGCGAGAAGGACGCCTACACTCTTGGCGAGCTGCAGGGCCGTCTCGCCGATAGGAGCAAGGAACTCGACGCCGCCAAGGATTCCAAGGCGGATCTTGAGCTGAAGCTGACCACCCTGATGCAGACGCTGGACGGCGCCAAGGAGCGGGAGGTGAGCCTGTTGGAGAAGATCAAGGCCAACGAGGAACTGCTGGCGAATGCTGTCGCCACCCAGAGCGCCGGGAGGGAGAGTGGAGCATTGGACGAAGGTCTCGTGGATCTTGCTATGCCATCCACAACAAGCTGATGGAGCTGGGGATGGTGGATCTCGGATACTCCTCCGATGAGCACCTCCAACCCAGCGCCAAGCTTAGTTTATTCTTCAAGGGCGTGGTGGCGGCTCTCCAGCGACTCCGAGAAGAGATCCCAAAGCAGCTGGCCGAGGAATCGCGCCAGATCTGTGCAGGAGCCCTCCAGAAGGTGTTGATGAAGGTGGCCTTCCGCAATCCAGGCCTCAACCTCAACGGCGTCCTCAGATCCTTGCCGCCAGATGCTGACGTGGTGGCGCTCAAAGCCCTTTTCGCACCCATTGTGGACAAGGTGGGAAGATCAAGCGGATTGATGGTGACCGCGTAGACTAGGCCGCCAATTTTATCTTTCCCTTGTCGCTGCTGATCATGTTTAGAACAATTTATTAGGTATGCGACAAGCTATTTTGTAATATAACTCTATCTTAGGTGATGATTGCAATGTTACTTCCTTTACTTGATTCCTTCCTTTGTACGTTTTTGCCCTACGCTTTTAGGGAACTTGTCGGTGCAGGCACCTTTGTCATGAAAGCAATCGAAAAGGAACGTCAAGATTTGGCGGTGCCGCCCGACAAGCGAATTTTGTCGCGACTAGCCGCAGCTCACTTAAGTTGTTGAGCGGACTCGAAACAAAGTAAGAGGCGTGACTAGCTGCGAGTTGGTTCCTTCACACAGGTTTTCCATACAAAGTACTATCGTTCGAGGAAGATAACTTAAAAATTTGAGAACTGATTGCTCAAATTTGGGCAACTTAGCTTTTCTGTCGTTTGCTTCCCGACATATGAAACTTCCTCGAGCAACGCTTGGTCCATAGTATTATCTTCTCCTTCCCCTGGTTAACTTGTGCGTGAGGGAACCTTCCTTTCTTTGAGAAAAGAGAAAGAAGAGAAAATAAAGTTATGGAGCCCGGTGGCTCGATATTGCTTACCGGGTGTGGGTCTTTGCACAAAGTGTTAGCCAAAACATGCAATAAAATGATGAAAGCATGAATTTGACAAGTTGTCCGCAACACATGAGCTTTACTTATGCACGGGATCTGCGCCCGGCTTTGTACAAAGGATTACATGCAACATCGGCAAGACTTGTACAAAAGGTGGTTGCGGAACAGGTTCCGCAACCGCGCTTCTGAGTAAAACTTACGAAGATGCTCAATGTTCCAGGAGTTGCTCACGGAATGCCATCTTCGGAAGTGACAGCGCCAGAGCCTAGTGACTCGTTTCACCCGATAAGGGCCTTCCCACTTCAAGGCCAACTTGTTTGAATTCTTGGCGGACTGAACGCGCCGAAGAACAAGGTCGCCTTCCTCGAGGCTTCTGGCACTAACTTTGCGGCTATGGTAGCGACGCAAAGCTTGCTGGTAACGAGCAGCGAGTACATCGGCCTGAAGATGATCCTCCTCAAGGAGCAGCGCGTCATCTTGTCGCAGCTGCTCTTGCTCAAGCTCATCATAAGCGAGCACTCGAGGTGATCCGTATACGAGTTCCGTGGGGATAACTGCCTCTGCTCCATAGACTAGAGCGAAAGGTGTCTGGCTAGTGGCTCGATTTGGCGTCGTCCTGATCGACCAAAGAACCACCGGCAGCTCCCCAATCCAGTTTCTTCCGCACCTGTGCAGCCTGTCGAAAGTTCTGGTCTTGAGCCCGCACAGCACTTCAGCATTTGCCCTCTCTGCTTGACCGTTGCTTCTCGGATGAGCAACGGCACCAAGATCTTGGACGTACTGCATGAAGGTGCGACTCGTAAATTGTGTGCCGTTGTCGGTGATGATCCTGTTAGGGATTCCGAAATGGCAAACAATCGACCTGAAGAACTTGACTGCTGACTGTGTTGTCACCTTCCTCACTGCTTCCACTTCCGGCCACTTTGTGAACTTGTCGATTGCGACGTACAAGTACTCAAAGCCGCCGACAGCTCGAGGAAAGGGGCCGAGGATATCGAGCCCCCAGACCAAAAATGGCCAGGATAAAGGGATCATCTGGAGAGCTTGAGCTGGCTGGTGTATCTGTTTGGAATGGAACTGGCACGCTTCACACTTGGTTACTTGTGCAGTTGCATCCTGGAGGGCTGTCGACCAGAAGAAACCTTGCCGGAAAGCTTTGCCGGCAAGTGCTCTTGCGCCAATGTGATGACCACATATGCCTCCATGTATCTTCGCCAACAGCTTTTGTCCATCTTCGGTGAATACACTTCAATTTCACACCGTTGAGTCTTCTTACATACGGTGTCTTTGTCGACAAACTGGTACATACTTGATCGCCGGGCTACTCTTTCAGCTTCTTCTTGCTCTTCGGGAAGTTCTCACATGTCAAGGAAATGGACAATCTGTTGTGCCCATCTTTGGAGCTTATGCGGCTCGACAACAAGGACTAAAGGCACATCTGCTGCCGCGGAACATCCGCTTCTCTGGCAAGAACCTGCGGCTCGGCCGGAGCTTGATGTTCCCCGACAAGCTTGCCGGAGCAAAACTTGTCGGGAGCGCTCGCTTCAACGAAACAAACCACAGGGCTTGTCGGAGCAGACTGCCCTCGGCTCTGTTGGTGTCGATCTTGGGGACCTTCTTGGTGGCGGCTTCGGGGAAGCTCTGCCGGAAAGTAGTCACCAGAGATCAACTTCCTCTTCTTGCTCGGCCCAGCTTGATGGTGTTACAGGTTGGTTGAGTTAGCTTGAGCACAAAAATCCCTGGTTCCACAGTGCAACTTAAGTGCGATTGCACTTTGGCAGACCATCGGCAATATCATTACGAGCTCTTGGAACATGTTCCATTTGTAGGCCGTCAAAGTGTTCTTCTAGCTTTCTCACTTCATCAATGTAGGCTTCCATCAATGGACTCTGATAATCTTTGTTCACTTGGCGGACGACAAGCTGCGAATCGCCCCTGACAATAAGCTTCTTAATCCCAAGGTCTCACTGCAATCTCGAGACCGGCAAGCAAACCCTCATACTCTGCTGTATTTTTTGTTGCTTGCTCCTTGGGAAAATGCATTTGGACTATGTACTTGAGGTGCTCTCCGGTGGGTGCTATAAGCGACGCCAAAGACCGGCGCCCTGCAGCGAGAAGGCACCATCAAAGTACATCAGCCACTCTTTGCTCGCTTCCTTGACGGGGATGCTCGACTCTGGAATTTCTTCATCTTGCATTGGGGTCCATTCCGCTATGAACTCTGCCAATGCTCTGCTTTGGATAGTTGATGTGCTTTCAAACTTGAGGCCAAAGCTTGACAGTTCCAGTGCCCACTCGACAATCCTGCCTGTCGCTTCACGGATTTTGCAAGATCCTCTTCAGCCGAAAGCGAGTGACGACTGTTATCTCATGTGCTTGGAAGTAATGGTGCAGCTTTCTCGAGGCCATGAGGAGGCCGAAAAGCAATTTCTACACACCAGAGTACCTTGACCTAGCCCCCTGCAGGAGGGAACTGACAAAGTAAACTGGGCGCTGCACCATCCTTTTCTGCATCTTCTCGCATGCCTGCGCAGATCCGTCCTTGTCGGGACTAGAGCTTGACGGTGAAGTGCCTTGCTTATCGCTGGATGTATCTGCCATGGTTGCCGGCTCATCGTCCGCCTCCCTCTCCGCTACTAACGCAGCACTAACCACTTGATTGGTTGCCGCTATATATAGCAGCAACTTCTCTTGTGGCCTAGGTGCGACAAGTATTGGAGTGGAGGACAGGTACCCCTTTAAGTCCTGCAGCGCAGCCTCCGCTTCGGGAGTCCATTTCATTGGACCTGCCTTTTTCAAAATCTTGAAAAATGGCAGGGCGCGTTCAGCAGACCTAGAGATAAACCTGCTGAGAGCAGCCACGCAACCGGCAAGTCTTCGTACATCCTTGACACGCTTTGGTGCTTCAATCTGCTCAATGGCCTTGATCTTGTCGGGATTGGCTTCAATTCCCCGCTGAGACACGAAGAACCCGAGAAGCTTGCGGAAGGGACTCGAACCACGCACTTCTCGGGGTTGAGCTTGAGGTTGATCTTGGCGCAGATTTGCAAAGGTCTCATCCAAATCTTGAACGAGTTGCTTTGTCCTTGCTCTTGACCACTATGTCATCCATGTATGCTTCTACATTTACGTGCATTTGCGGCTCAAAAGCGTCATGGACTACTCTTGCAAGCGTTGAACCAGCATTCTTCAAACCGAAAGGCATCCGTATGAAACAAGATGTGCCACATGGAGTAATGAATGCGGTTTTCTCCTCATCCTCTTACGCCATGAAGATCCGATGATATATCGAGTATGCATCAAGAAATGAAAGCAAATCACATCCGGTAGTGGAGTCAACAATCTAGTCGGTGCGCGGCAAGGGAAGCGGGTCTTTGGGACAAGCTTTATTAACATCCGTGAAGTCAATACAAAGTCTCCATTTCCCATTTGCCTTGCGCACAACTTCTGGATTGGCCAACCACGTGGGATGGAGCACTCCTCGATAAGGCCTGCTGCTTCCAATTTCTTGATCTCTTCGCGATGAATTCTTGGCGCTCCTTTGCACCTTCCTGACTTTACGCTTGGCGAATTGGCGCGCATGAGGACGAACAGCTAAGTGATGCTCAATCACTTTCACAGGAACACCGGGGATGTCGGGGCGGTTGCCATGCAAACACGTCGACGTTCGCCCGCAGGAAAGCAACGAGCGCGCCTACCAATTTAGGGTCGAGAGTGGCACTGATGGTGAAGGTACCACCAGTGCCGTCCTCCTTGGCGGACACCTTGTTGGTCTTTGGCGGAGCTGCCATCATCCTCTTGCACTTGCAGGTGGAGCTCGATGGTGCGTCCTCGACGGTAGCGCAGCACTCCGAAGAGGTGCGCTTGCCGGAGTGGGCATCAGAGCTCTTGCTGGACTTGGTCTTCTTCCCCCCGGGAGCTTCAGCGGCAAGTGTTTTGCTTTCTATTGCAGCTGCTGCTTCCCGGTAGATCTTGTCGGCATAGATAAGAGCATCCTTCTTGTCGCCATGGACAGAGATGATGCTTATCGGGCCTGGCATCTTGAGTAAGTTGTATGCATAATGAGAGGCTGCCATGAACTTGGCGAGTCTTTGGACGGCCGAGTATCCCATTGTAAGGCAATGGGAAATCAGCAACGTCGAATGTGACCCTCTCGATCCTAAAGTTCAGCTTGCTGCCAAATGTTACCCGACAGCGTGATCTTCGCCTTGGCTTGCTCCTTCCCGGATTGATTCCTTGGAATGTGCGGTCTCTTGAGCTCGCTGTCATGGATCTGAAGCTTCGGAGCACCGCGGAGGAGATCAGGTTTAAGCCGGCCCGCCCGTCAACCCGACATCTTGGTGACCTTGAGGTTGCGGATGGTTGGTGAGACCAACATCGGCAAGCACCCGACCGCGATTATGCGATCAGGGTGGTCCTCAATATCAAAAGATGATAGGCGTGCTGGACCGCCGAGAGGCTTGCGTGACTCTACGGATGGTTCAGCCGCATTAACTTCCCGCATCCACTGCTTGAGTTGGCGGTGGGAAGTATGCAGGGAAGCACCTCCGTCAAAGCAGAGGACCTCTGTAGCTTTCTGAAACTCCTGCTCATCGGTCTCGTCGTCTTCCATATCTTCATCGTCATCATCATCTTCATCCTTGTCGCGGCCGCGGGGAGGTCTGTCTCCTTGCCGCTGCTTGGCCTTGCCGCGGCGTCCTCCCCGGCCGGGTCGCTTCTTGCTAACTCCCCCAGCACCTTCCTGGGCCTTCTCCTTGTCGCGCCGCTCGTACTCAGCCTTCTGTTGTTCAACAAGCTGCTCGACCTTCTTGCAGCTCTGGAGGTCATGGCCCTTTGTGCGGTGGATCTTGCGATCTTGCTTGCGGAGCCGTCCCGGCTTGTCGTGGCCGCCACAGATGAGTGGTTACGCCGGCGGCAACCTCCTTGCCGGAGCCATGGCCTTGGCGTTCTTGTCGCCACCTCCGTTCTTTGGACTGCTCAACAGCTAGCACTTCTGCGCCTTTCTTTCTCCTGTTGCCCGCGCCCGGCTCTTCTTTGCAGGCGGTTTCCTCCTTGTCGAGATCATGCTTACGCATTCTCTCCAGGAGTCTCCTCCTTCCTCAAGACGTGCACACTTGTCGGCCAAGGCATACAACTCAGCAGCGTCCTTGACTTTGCACATCGCCATCTCCTCCCTCATCCTGCGGTTCCGCAGACGTTACGATGAAACCCGCTGATCACCGCGGCATGGTGTACATCTGGGATGTTGTAGTGCACACGGCTGAATCTCTGAATGAACTTGCGCAGGGACTCTCCTTCCTTCTGGGCGAGCAGATGAAGGTCACATTCTTGGCCATGGGGCTTGTGGCCGCCTGTGAAGGCGCCGACAAACTGATGCAATAGATCTGCCCAAGAAGATATGGAGTTGTCCGGCAAGTGCATGAGCCAGGACCTCACATTGGGTTTGAGCACCAGCGGGAAGTAGTTGGCGAGGATCTTGTCGTCTCGTCCCCCCGCAGCTTGCACCGCGATGGTGTAGATGCTGAGGAACTCCAACGGATGCGTCCTGCCATCGTACTTCTCTGGCACGTCTGGCTTGAAGTTTTTCTTGCAGGGCCACTGGACTTGCCGCAGCTCATGAGTGAATGCAGGGCAGCCTACCGCGTACGGCAAGTCGCCCGGTTCCTCTGGCGCGTGCATGTCAACAGAGGGCCCAGCGCGCTTGTCGGATTGACGTCGCGCTTCTCTTCGGCGCTCGATGCGAGTTCGAGTGTCCTCTTGTTGTCGTTCATGAAGAACTTGGCGCTGATCGCGGCGAGCTCGTGGATCCGATGACACAGTGGAGTCGCTGTCGAGGTGGATCCGGCGAGTCGGCACCCCCACCGGTCTCGTCGCCACCGGCTCGCGTTTGGCGTTCCTGCCGCGGCAGCGACGCACTCGGTTGCCGCGGAGCGTCGCCGTTGGCGAAGCAGATGAGACTCTGTATGGTGGCCCTCCACTCGTCGACCTTGTCGGCCGTTGGAGGGTAATCGAGGAGCAGTTGAGCTCTCGCCAGAGCTTCTGCTGGAGTAGTGGGTGGCAATGGCGAACGGCGCGAGGAGCGGGATATGCTCGGACTTCTATCTATGTTAGAAGGAGCAGCATCCCGTCCGAGCGACCGTGCCTCGCTCGCGCCAGCATGTTGGCGCGCATGCTGGTCCTGAACGTCCTGAGATCCTCCAGCTCGATCTCGGTCCAATGAGCATATGGTATTGTGAATACCATGGCTATTGGTCCCGCGCCTCTGAGACGCAGCGCGGTACATGTCTGGACGCCGAGGTCTGCGCGGCCTTGTCCTTGGACTTGGCAGCAGCGTGAGCGCCCTCGTCGCCGTCCGTTCTCCCGCCGGCGTCTACCCCGCCACCTGTTTGCTCCGGTGGCGGTGGGTTCGACGCGGACGGGGCTTCTGCCGCCGAAGCCTTCTTCTTCGGTGGCATGTTGATGAAGATGACGAAGATGCTGCTCGTGTGAACGCCGGATCAGGTTCACACAGCCTCGACGCCCCCTACCTGGCGCGCCAAAGATGTCGGGGAGGCTGATCGGACCCACGAACACCTATGGGACCGGCGGACCGAGTCCCTTTTGGTTCGGAGGGCGGAGATCGCCTGAAGAGCGGATCGAGGCGAAGCACACGAGCAGTTTACCCAGCCGGAGCTCTCCGGAGAGATAACACTCCCTCTGCTGCTTATGCGATTGTATTGTGTTCTTGCTAGGGGCGATGAGAGCTACAAGACCTAAGCGTGAGTGTTCTCTGAATTACGTTGGAATCGAACCTCCTCTACGTTGCGCATGGGCCTCCTTTTATATGCTCAAGGGGTCTCCGACAGGTGGCAACGTAGATGAGG
Source organism: Aegilops bicornis (assembly GCA_021605145.1). Lineage (NCBI taxonomy): Eukaryota > Viridiplantae > Streptophyta > Magnoliopsida > Poales > Poaceae > Aegilops > Aegilops bicornis. The sequence goes on from CM038672.1 coordinate 239,598,902, forward strand.
GTACAAATGGAAAAAGCAGTAGTTGGTACACCTACTTGAGCGATTATGCAGTGTACTCTACCTAACCACGACGGCAAGGGACAAAAGCATTAAATGCCCGTCCATCGCCCTAAATGGCTTGAGGGACCGTCGGGAGCGCCACCGTTAGCCCACGATGGCAAGCTTGTCACACCGCTTATCGCTGCTCCCCGCTAGCTGCCTGACCTCTTGACACGCTGCGCATGGAATGGTCCCATGGCGACACGTTGGTGGATGAGCTGGAGGCGGAGATGAAGAGAGGTTGCTGTCGCGGCAAGTGCCTTGCCGCGGCTGAAACCTTTGTCACGCGTCTGGAGGCTTGTCGCTCTAGAGCCTTCCGGCAAGCTCCTCTTGCCGGGTCTTGTCTTCTGCGTGCCTTGAGTGGCCTTCCCGGCAAGCTCCTCTTGTCGGGGCCTTGTCTTCTTGGTTAAATACTTTGTTCTTGAATGGCTCCAAAGGAACCACGGAGGAACTTGGCGGTGACCAGGCAAGCCTTGCCGCGGGGTGCTGCAACTGCCCGTGCACGAGTTCGGGATACTAGGGTACCCCTACTCTAGTACACCGACACTGGTATAAAGAGTCTCAATGATCTCTATATCAAAAGTAATTTTTTTTGCCACTTAAGGGAATATTTCTGCGGGTCACCTTCCTTAAGATGTCTCGTTATGGTATCATGGCAACTCAACTCCTCGCTGCGTTGACAACCGTTCACCACCTTCTTAAGTGTGGAATTGTGTCTACATAGTTAATCTTCGTCATCTGTTACACTCCATCCCTCTGGATGTATGTTCATATCCCAGCTCGAGAGATGTTGCTATGTCTCATTCCGTGGGTTAATCCTGAGTTGCTCGACCTTCGAGAAGATCGATTCTTCGAGAGTTTCTTTTCTTCCCGTTATCATGTTGGATGTAGTTCTCGGAGCAAGACATCGAGACAAGGATGGTGATCGTGTCAACATTCTTATGAAGTGCAACTTGGATCATGGAGATCGTGTTAGCTTGTGTCCCTCTGCCTTCTTACCTCACGACCTGAATCTCGGGACGAGATTCTTGTTTAGTGGGGGTGAGCTGTCACAGCCCCAGATCAGCCCTTGCTTGGTTTCTCTTACATCCATGCATCATGTCTAAATTTCTTTTAAATTTGAATTGGGGAAGTGGAGAGCCTCAGAAATCATTTCAAAAAAATGATCAACATTAAACATTGCTTCAAATGTTTCCAAGGAAATGTTCCTTTTCAGCTTTGAAAAATATTGGCAAGAATCAACTTCAAACCAATATTTTTGGAGGTTCAAAAGTATTTATCTTGGGCCTTTGAGTTAAATCCTATAGTATTTGAATTAGATTATATTCATAATAATTAGTTTACTAATCCAATAATTCTGAAAAATTGGTGAGTGGCTCTGAATATATTATACATAGCCACATGATTATTTTCAGAAGCTAAAAAAAATAGTTTATTGCCTGAACTAAATCAGAACACGTAAAAGCGAAATAGAAAACAAAAACAGAAAAGAGGGAAACCTTACCTGACGCTTACCTGGCGGCCCAGCTGCGGCCCATCACTGTTGGCCCAGCCCAGCAGGCGCCCCCACCGTCTTCAACCTCCTGCCAGTAGGCAGGAGGGCGTGTGGTCGCCACGCGTGGGCAGGCCTGGCAGGTGGACCCCACCGGCCAGGAGTTAGTTAGAACTAAACCCCCCCCCCCTATGACACTGACAGTGGGCCCCGGAGCCCTAATGTTTTAATTAGATTAGGAATAACCCATGTTAACTAGCTGTGTCACTGACATGTGGACTCCACACGTCAGGTTTGACCCAGACCGGCCTGTTGACCTGCTGACGTCACAGTGACGCAATGCTGACGCAATTAACCATTTACTGGATTTATTCTTATTCAGGAAATTCCAGAAATTAGTATAAACTTCTAAAATTCATAGAAAATCAACCGTAACTCCAAATCAAATAATTTATATATGAAAAATGATCAGAAAAATCCAATCTATCCATCTGTACCATTTTCATGCATGTTAGAACAACTTATAACTACTGTTTAGGACAAATCAAGTGAATGGCATTTTAATAACCATATGTGGAGTTTGAATTTGAGCCTTGGGTTCAAACCAACTACACTTAATTGTGTTGCTAGTTGCATTAGGCCAAATCACACTCATTTGCCATGTCACATTCATGCATCATATTGTTGCATTGCATTGATTGTGTTCTTCCTTGTTTGCCGGTATTTGTTCCCTCTCGGTAGGCGTATCCCGACGATGAGTTCGATGACACGGATGAAGAACTATAATATCTTCAGAAGTGCCAGGCAAGCAAAACCCCCTTGTTCATTCCGATATGATCCCACTTTCTCGCTCCTGCTCTCTTTTCTTTGCATTAGGACAACAACGATTCATCTGTTACTTGCTGCGGTAGCTGAACCCCTTTATCCTCTGCATGACCTGTCATTGCCACAGTAAATAGATGAAACCCACTAGCATGAGTAGGAGTTGTTTGAGCCCTGATGTGCCTACTCATTCATGTTTGTTTGTCATGCCTGCTATTGCTTAGAGTTGTGTCAGGTCTGATTCATCGGGAATGAATTGGAAGGTGGTGAACATGTCCTACTGTGTGTGAGCTAAGTGTGTGAAAACGATTTGGTAAAGGTAGCGGTGAGAGGCCATGTAGGAGTACATGGTGGGTTGTCTCATTGCAGCCGTCCTCAGGAACCGAGTTCTGTGTTTGTGATCCATGAACAGTTACTACCACACATTGGGTTCCGGTAACTCGACCCCTCTCGACTTATTAATCAACTCGATCTCTGTCCGGGAGTTGCAACTAGTTTACGGTGTTTGTAGGTAGTGTTAGTAGTCTACCAAGTGGCACCCGATGCATGGGGCTTAGGACGGACTTAGGCACCGTGGCGGGTATGCCAAGCGCCGCCCGTTTGGTGGGCTTGGGAACCATGCACACATCGTTTGGGGCCGTGGCGACACCCCTACGGATCTCCTTGCGGATGGAACCCGAATAGGCGATAAACACAGACGAGAGACTTGTGTGGTTAGTCAGGTCGTGGCCGACTCCCTCGCCCGGCTTCCTCTTGAAGGTTGCCGAGGTACATGACGTGTACATGGCGATAAGTGGCGAGAGCGTGTGTGAAGAAGTACACCCCTGCAGGGTTATCATTATCTATTCGAATAGCCAGATTCCTCGGATATGGAAACTTAGACCCCTTGCATAGTTCATAGACAAGTGAAAGTGGATACTCTAAAATGCGCAAGATATGCGTGAGTGCTATGGATGGCGTTCTCGTAGGGAGGCGGGAGGCGGATCCATAGTGGTGTATTGATATGGTGAATATGTGGACTCGTGTGCGCCACCTCAAAAGAGTTACTTGCGGTCGTAGTTTAGGATAGCCACCGAGTCAAAGCTGGCTTCTGCGGTCAAACTCCACCACCCCTTTGTTGATAATGATGCATATGTAGATAGTTACGATGTAAGTCTTGCTGAGTACGTTTGTACTCACGTTTGCTTATTTTATGTTTTGCGAGAGGCGTCGGTCTCGCTAGTAGTTCCGTGTGGACTTGACGTTTAGCTTGTTACCTCAGCTACGATCTTGTGCCCTCGGCAGATCTCGGTAGATAGTCAGGCTTCTCGGCCTTTTTCATTTGTAGATGTACGTACTTTCGGACATGTTAAGCTTCCGCTTGTGCTTTGACTTGTATGTTTCGAGTGTTGGGTCATGAGACCCATGTTTGTAATATCTCGCTCCTCGAGCCTAATGAATAAATATTTGAGTCAGAGAGTTATGTTGTGATGCCATGTTGTATTTACACATATTGAGCATATTGTGTGTATGTTTGAAATGCTTGGTATGTGTGGGATCCGACAATCTAGTTGTTTATCCTTGGCAGCCTCTCATATGGGGAAATGTAGTCTAGTGCTTCTGGCGATAGTAGTCCGCTACAGCCGGTTCACGGAGTCACCGCTAGCCCAAAGCACTCTCGCTTTTGACACTTGACTGGCGGCATGTGTTTCGCCGTTCCTATATGTCTCGCCTTGGGAAAATGTCACTTGGTGATATTCGAGTCCTGCCTAGCCTGCTACAGCCGGGATACGGAGTCTGTTAGCCCGATGCTACAGCCCAAATTCATACGTTGATGACCCGACATGCTCGATGTGATTCATGTATGTCTGTCCCCATGGGTTAGCGCCGCTTTGGGTTCACGACTAGCCATGTCGGCCCGGGTTCTCTGTCATATGGATGCTAGCGACACCATCATATCGTGAGCCAAAAGGCGCAAATGGTCCCGGGCCATGGTAAGGCGACACCCGTGGGAATACCGTGCGTGAGGCCGCAAAGTGATATGAGGTGTTACCGGCTAGATCGATGTGACTTGGAATCGGGGTCCTGACAACGGCTTAGGGCGGTGCTTATTTGGTGGAGGGGTCGGTGATTTGGGTGGAAGGTATCGTGCTCGCGCCGACGGTCGGGGCATGTAGGATGTGGAAGGAGGAGGAGGATTGGGGTCGGATGTGGATTACCTGCCTAGATAGGCGAGGCCGGGCAGCGTGAAGGAGGGTCGCCGGCGAGGAGGCGGCGTTGTAAGCAAGGAGTGAAGGTTTCAACTTGGAAAGGAAGGCGAAAACAGGGAAAATGTGGCTTTTGGTAAGAGGGAGGGGCGGGGAGGTAGATATTTCCACGGAAGCCGAAAATTTGGAATCGCTTCTGCGAAAAAACTGGCGCGCAAAGTGTCATCATACACGGTCCCTTATTCAGAGTGGGATGTGGACTGTAGCCGTCGCACCTTCTCGCGTAAGCCATATGCGTACTATACTCCGATGGTGCTCCAAGATATTTTGTGCTGCATCTCACATGGTTGGTTATAATAAACTATGTGGGATCTACTTAATTTTTCGTCTTGATTTGAATTACATAATCGGGTCACAGCGGCCATGGACGGTGTTTGAATTGCTAGACCTTTTATCTGCAGTGAACAGGCATCTATATGTGTGTCATAAAAGAATTGAAATTATTCAGGGTTCGTTTGGACATTTTTATGCATTAAGTGAGTTTTCAATGCATTTATGTGCATAATTCAAATTTTAACTACATGCACATGCTCCAGTGCATATAAATTGGTTGAAAAATCAAATCTTTGTCCTTGGGTGCATGCTTAGGTCCCCTGCAAGAAATGGGAATGAATGTCAAAAACCCTGCCACCGTCACTCCGCCGCAAACATTGAGATACCTGGTTTTTAAATTCTAGTAAATCTAAAACTCATCTGAAATTCAAGAAACTTGGCATGCTATCATGGAGCAGCATCAAGATGTCGTGGTAAATTTTTTGTCCCATTTGGGGCAGGTTTGGGTATATGCTTCTCGCAAACTAGAGCTTCTCACAACAAGCATGATGGTTTCGGTAGGGAACGCCCCACCTTTGGGGACAAAACGATATCCATTGCCTCTTATTGCTTTCAAAAAAATTCTCATGTCTACATAGAACAACAGGAGTGTTGTCTTATTTTTGTGATTTTTCGGGGTTCGTTTGGACATTTTTATGCATTAAGTGAGTTTTCAATGCATTTATGTGCATAATTCAAATTTGAGCTACATGCACATGCTCCAGTGCATATAAATTTGTTGAAAAATCAAATCTTTGTCCTTGGGTGCATGCTTAGGTCCCATACAAGAAATGGGAATGAATGTCAAACACCCTGCCACAATCACTCGGCCGCAAACATTGAGATACTTGATTCTTAAATTATAATAAATCCAAAACTCGTCTGAAATTCATGAAACTTGGCATGCTATCATGGAGCGGCATCAACATGTCGTGGTGATTTTTTTGTCAAATTTGGGGCAGGTTTGGTTATATGCTTCTCACAAACCAGAGCTTCTCACAACAAGCATGATAGTTTCGCTAGGGAGCGTCCCACTTTTGGGGACGAAATGATATCCATTGACTCTTATTGCTTTCAAAACTTTTCTCGTGTCAACATAGAACAACAAGAGTGTTGTGTTATTTTTTGTGATATTTCGGGGTTCGTTTGGACATTTTTATGCATTAAGTGAGTTTTCAATGCATTTATGTGCATAATCAAAATTTGAATTACATGCACATGCTCCAGTGCATATAAATTGGTTGAAAAGTCAAATCTTTGTCCTTGGGTGCATGCTTAGGTCCCATGCAAGAAATGAGAATGAATGTCAAACACCCTGCCACCATCACTCCGCCGCAAACATTGAGATACCTGGTTTTTAAATTCTAGTAAATCCAAAACTCGTCCGAAATTGATGAAACATGGCATGCTATCATGGAGGGGCATCGACATGTCATGGTAAATTTTTTGTCCCATTCGGGGCAGGTTTCGGTATATGCTTCTCACAAACCAGAGCTTCTCACAACAAGCATGATGGTTTCGCGAGGGAACATCCCACCTTTGGGGATGAAACGATATACCTTGCCTCTTATTGCTTTCAAAAAATTTCTCATGTAAACATAGAATAACAGGAGTGTTGTGTCAATTTTTGTGATTTTTCAGGGTTCGTTTGGACATTTTTATGCATTAAGTGAGTGTTGTGGGAGTAAGTCTAACAGTAGAATAGGGGGTACGTAGGAGGAGGCAAGGTCCTAGCTACGATGAGGTTGTGCATGCAAGATTTATGAGTTCGGGCCCTTCGCGAAGGAAGTAATAGCCCTACGTCTCGATGCCCAGAGGCTTGGTCGACTGGAATATGCGTGAAGTTACAGGGGTGCGAACCCTTGTGCCAGTGGAGGGGGTGGCTTATATAGAGTGCGCGAGGACCCCAGCCAGCCCACGTTACAAAGGGTTCAATGTACATGTGAGACATTACTGGTAACGCCAATAATAAAGAGGTATAAATGATCTTTAAGACTACATAGTGAACGCCTAACCGTTGCCATTGTCGGTGGAAACGACACCTATGGGGTCACTGGGATCCCTTCTACGGTTGGCGGGCGCGAGGTTGTGCAAAGAGCGGGTCTGACAGGAAGCACACGGATCATTTACCCAGGTTCGGGCCGCGAAGATGCGTAATACCCTAGTCCTGCTTTGGTGGATGTATTTGAGTGCTCTTGTGTTCTTGAGCTAGCCACGGGGTGCAACTTGCCCAAAAGAGCCAAATCCCTCTCTTGGTCGCATCGGGCCTCCTTTTATAGGAAAAAGGGGTTGCCACAGTGGCACACAGGAGGTGGAAAGGTCTATAATCGATAATCCTATCCTCTGGGACCACCGGACAAACACATTTAATGCGCTGCCGACATGCCCCCCTTGCTTTATCGGGGACGCCAGGGAAGCACGTCCCAGCCGTCGCCGCCTCGCCTGGCCTCGACACGCGTCCGAGCTGATGAGGCATCGCGGCGCCACATTGGCTGGTTGTTGGGCTAGCGCGGCCGTGGAGCCTTCATGAAGGGTCGCATGCCGCCATGCAGGTGCTTGCTGAGTCGGTGTAGAGGCCGCCCGTCGCCACATAGGTGCCTGCCCAGCTGGTTGAGCTAGCAGCTGCTTGGGGACGGTGGTGGAGTCTTGGCTGGCATGGGCCTAGCAGTGGCCTTGCTAATGCCCTCGGCAAGGGTCTTGCCGGGGGCCCGGCAAGGGTCTTGCCGTGGCGTTGCAGTCGTCCCCGGCAAGGGTCTTGCTGGGGGTCTTGTGGATTCTCCTCGGCTAGGATCCTGCCGAGGGTCGCCGCCTTCTGGTCCTCATCCGATCTCACATGTTTATGATCTTGACGAAGATTTACATAGAGGCGCCTCCCAAGCCTTGGTTCCAATGTAGTTGGTTGGGTTGGAGCCTGTGGGCTCAAGGGTGGCTTGCTCCGCTGGCATCGGGCAAGTTGCCCCGGCAAGGCTCTTGCCGGGGCTGCGGAGGCTGCCTCGGCAAGAGTCCACCTCGCCCTCTTGCTCTCCTACATTTCTGGTCTTGGCGTTGCCTTGGTTGTCTCGTGCTTTGGCTTCTCTCCGGCTTCCCTCCTCTGCCCTGCTAAGTGTGGTTGTGGCGCGCGGCTCTGACTGCCCGTGCACAAGTAAAGGGGTCAAAAGGAGAGCCCCTACTTTTGTACACCGACAGGAGCCCCCGGGTCTGGGCCACACATAAGTGCGACGTGTTGTCGGGCCAGGCCCAGAACGGTGCGTGGGCAGGTGGGCGGATTTTTATCGTAGTAACTGTTTCGCCCGCTGCGCTTCCCCACAACTCGTGTTAAACGCGCGACATGGAGGGTCGTGTGTGATGTGGAGGTCATGCGTGGGCCGGTTCCTGCATGCATGAGTCACATCATGGTAAAGAGGAGGCTCGCGCCTTCCCCATAAAAAAAGGAGGGAGGCGCAGAGGCGCGACTCATTTACTGAGTGGACTCAGGTCACGGTCTTCAAGGCGCTCACGCCCCACGATCACGGGGTGGGGAACGGTCGCCTCACCCGTCCCCTCGATCCTGCTTGCTCGCCACGCGTCCCCCATGTAGGTGGCAGGCGGTGGAGGCAGGAAACCGGGCCGTTGCTGATTGGGGCAGCGGGTCGGTCCTGATTCCCTGCGCCTCCGGTGGCTGGATTGGTTGAGTGGGGCGGTCGAGCCTCGACCCCGCCCCTTTATAAGGAGGGGGAGGGGGATGTCATCCCACATTATCTCAGCGTCCATCCTCTTCCACCTCCGCTCCTTTCTTCCACCCACCATGGCGAGAGGGGGTGCTGGCCCTTCGATGGTGGCGGTGAGGGTCGCCACTCGGCAGTGCGTTCCCCATTCCCAAGAGTCCATGGCGGCGGAGCCGGCTACGAGAGGAAGGGGGAGGGGCGAGGCCGAGGTTGCCGTGGCGCTCGGGGAAGAGGGGGGCGAGGCGGCACAATGGTCGTGCACCCGCCATCGATGCCTCCCGCGATGGAGGGCCACGTCGGGGACCAGCCCCGCGAGTTCTTCATCAGGCTGCGCCGGCCACCGCATCGTCGTCTCCGCCTCCCCACCCCATTTTCTCGGGAGATGGAGCTCAATCCGACCCAGACCCTCAGGCTGCACATGAGGGGATGTAGGAACGGCGGCACGCGGGTCGACGTCGACTTCCGCGCTCCTCACGTCATGTACCTCCGTCGCGGATGGAAGACGTTTGCTGGCGTCCACAGCCTGACGGCGGGGCTCGTCCTCTACTTCAAGTTAATGGAGGGTGGCCTGCTCTCCGTCAAGGTCTTTGGAGATCTTGGAACTCGCCTAAAGTGCTGCGTGGAGAGCTCCTCCGACGATGAAGATTCCTCCTAGAGCGGGAGTGACGAGGAGGACAGCGACAGCGTGACGAGGGAGTCGAGCGGCGGGATGCCGACCCCGACTCCGACTGACTGCGCCACCCCTCCCTCGGCCACACGCCCTGCCGTGGGCCTTCCTCGTCAAGCTCTCCATCGGGGCGCTCCCCGTCGTCTCCTTGGGCGGCTGGCGTAGGAGGGCTGGAGAAGGCGAAGAAGGCTGGCGGCGGCTGTAAAGTCGGAGTATGCGGGCACCGACGCCTTCGTCGCGTATTGCCGGCCCGCTGCCTCGTCTTCGAGCTCCTTTCCTGGCACCAAGATGTTCTCTTGGTGCCTTCTGCTCCTCGTACCTTGCCTAGGCGCTCTTTTTGCCCTCCCGCCACCTTGTTCTTCTTTTTGAGGAGAGGGACAAGAAAGGGATTAAGGGCATCTTATCTCTTTTTAGTTTGTAAGCCTTTGGGCACTTGTTAATTTTAAGACTTGTAATCCCCTTGCTCATGTTTTTAATTCCGTATGAACTGTACCTGTATGGGATGTTTTTAATGAAAAAGGGTGCTTGCCAGGTTCTTTGCGCGTGAGCGAGGCCCATGCCAAGGAACGAGTCCTTGTTATTTTAAAGATAAACATTGTCGCCTGGCAACAGTCCTTGCCGTCCCCTGACTTCAGTCGACCATTCTCACGCTTTTGGCGGAGGCAGGGGCGAAGTAGGGTTAGGCCCTTCGTTTATTTCCTTGCCACCGCGTCTACGACCCGGTTCTGTCCCAGGGACTTGGGTACAAGAAGAAGGGGGAGCATGGTGGTCTTGGAGCACAACGAGGTTTCATTTGTCCCAGTTCCAAACAGAAATGCACAACAAGGGATGAAGGACTTATCTGAATCCGCAGCCCCCGGCAACTTTGGCTTGCCGTGGTTAGATCCTTGTGTCTTCAGCCCCCAACAGCCTTGGCTTGCCGGGGCCGGAGCGCCGGTTCGTTCTCTTTCTCCCAAGCGGCTTAGCAGAAGTGTCCACGTGCCCTGCGAACCAGAGAAGACAGAAAGATGCATACTCAACCTCTAGGCTAGGGGTTAGTCGCTGCTATGCACTATCAACCCTAACCGAGGGAGAGACTTAACCTAGCATGCATGCTAAAACTTAGGGCACCAGCGCTTCATTTATTTATGCTCAGGGTCTGCGCCTGGCTTTGTACAGAAGGTTACATGCCTTGCCGGCACAGCTTGTACAAAAGGTGGTTTGCCGGGGGGGGCCGGCAACCGGGCCTTATGGGTAAAACTTGCGAAGATGTTCAATGTTCCAAGAGTTGCTCACTGGAATAGCATCTTGGGTCTCCAGGCGGACTGCGCCAGGTCTGGTGACTCGTATTACCTGATAAGGGCCTTCCCACTTCGGCATCAACTTGTTGGAATTCTTGGCCGACTGAACGCGCCGAAGAACAAGGTCGCCTTCCTCAAAGCTTCGGGTATGAACCTTCCGGCTATGGTAGCGGTGCAAGGCTTGCTGGTAGCGTGCTGCTCTCACAGCCACCCGAAGACGATCTTCCTCAAGGAGCGTTGCGTCATCTTGCCGCAATTGCTCTTGCTCAAGCTCGTCGTAAGCGAGCACTCGAGGTGACCCGTATATGAGTTCCGTGGGGAGAACTGCTTCTGCCCCGTATACCAGGGCAAATGGTGTCTGGCCGGTGGCTCGATTTGGCGTCGTTCTAATTGACCAAAGAACCACTAGCAACTCATCAATCCAGCGCCTTCCGCTCTTGTGCAGCCTGTCAAAAGTCTTTGTCCTCAGGCCTAGCGACACTTCAGCATTTGCTCTCTCCGCCTGGCCGTTGCTCCATGGGTGTGCCACAGAAGCGAAACAGACCCTGCTGCCGAGGTCTTGGATGTATTGCATGAAGGTGTGGCTTGTGAACTGTGTGCCGTTGTCGGTGATGACCCTGTTTGGCACACCAAAACGGCACACTAGCCCCTTGAAGAACTTGACGGCTGACTGTGTTGTCACCTTCCTCACTGCTTCCACCTCTGGCCACTTCATGAACTTGTCGATCGCAACGTACAAGTACTCAAAGCCCCTGACCGCGCGGGGGAAAGGGCCCAGGATGTCGAGCCCCCAGACCGAGAATGGCCAGGAAAGAGGAATTGTTTGAAGGGATTGAGCTGGTTGATGAAGCTTCTTTGAATGGAACTGACATGCTTCACACTTGGTTACTAGTGCCGTTGCATATTGGACGGTAGTGGGCCAGAAGAAACCCCGCCGGAATGCCTTGCCGGCAAGGGACCTTGACCCTATGGGGGAGCCACATATGCCTCCGTGTATCTCCTCCAACAGCTCCAGCCCTTCCTCCCGGGGAATGTACTTCAATTTCACACTGTTTGATCTCTTCCTATACAGGACATCATCGACGAACTGATACATGGGAGACCGACGGGCTACTTTCTCCGCTTCTTCCTGCTCCTCAGGAAGCTCCCCTGTTTGGAGGAATCAGACGGTATGATGTGCCCATGCCGGAGCCTGGGGCTCGACTGCAAGGACCAAAGGCATTTCTTCTTCCATGGGAGCGGTCGTCTCTATGGCTAGGGCATGACGGCCTGCCAGAATCAGTCGCCCCTCGGCAGGCTCAGAACCCGCGGCAACACCCTTGCCTTCAGCCCCCGGGGGCTCAGCGGGAAAGTAATTGTCGGGGCCTGATTTCCTCAGTTTGTTCTGCTCCGTTGATGGTTTGATGGATGGTTGAGTTAACCGAAGCAAAAAAGTACCTGGTTCCATAGGTACCTTGAATGTTGTGCGCTTTGACAGGTAATCGGCGATGTTGTTCTCCGCTCGGGGAACGTGCTCCGCTTGTATACCGTCAAAGCGATCCTCCAGTTTCCTCACCTCATCTACGTAGGCCTCCATCAACGGGCTCTTATAATCTTTGTTAACTTGTCTGACGACAAGCTGTGAATCACCCCTGACGATGAGCTTCTTGACCCCGAGGTCTGCCGCGGTCCTGAAGCCAGCAAGCAACCCCTCATACTCAGGGCCAGTTCTTTTGGGCGGCTTAAAAAATAAGCTGCCTCTCCCCAGCTTAAAAAATAAGCCGCTTCCAAAATTTGTCGAGACTTCTAAATTACTTATCCCATAACTAGTTCAGAAACCCCAATGAATGAGGGAGGTGACTTATGAGAAAAGCTGGGGAGGAAGCGGCTTATTTTTTAAGCCACCAAAAGAACTGGCCCTCAGCAGTGTTGTTGGTGGACATCTCCCTGGGAAAATGCATCTGGATTACATACTTGAGGTGCTCTCCGGTGGGTGTGACGAGTAGCACACCAGCACCGGCGCCTTGCAGTGAGAAATCCCCGTCAAAGTACATGATCCGATTGTGACTTGCTTCCTTGCCGGGGAGAGTGGTCTCCTGGATTTCCTCGTCAGGCGTTGAGGTCCATTCTGCAATGAACTCTGCCAAGGCTCTTCTCTGGATTGTCGAAGTACTTTCAAACTTCAAACCAAAGCTCGAATGCTCCAAGGCCAACTCCACAATCCTTCTGGTTGCGTCTGGCCGTTGTAACGGGAGGCGGGTGACGACGGTGATTTTGTGTGCTTGGAAGTTGTGACGCAGCTTCCTCGAGGCCATAAGGAGGCCGAAGAGCAATTTCTGCACACCAGAGTACCTTGACCTAGCCCCCTACAGGAGGGAGCTGACAAAGTAAACCGGGTGCTGCATCATATTCTTCTTCTGCACCACCTCATTTGATTGCATGGGCTTCTGCACCACCTCATTTAATTGCATGGGCCCTGTCCTGATGGCGTCAGACTCTGCCGGGGGCCTTTCCTTGCCGGCATCGGGACCTGTCGGGGGAATCTCTGGCTTGCCATCCGCCAGTCCCGCCGTCGCCACTGCCTCTTCATCGACCTTCCTCTGTGCCACTAAAGCAGCACTGACCACTTGATTCGTCGCCACCAGATACAACAGCAACGACTCTTGTGGTTTAGGCGCAACCAGTATTAGTGTAGAGGAAAGGTATTTCTTCAGATCCTGCAACGCTGCCTCGGCCTCTGGGGTCCACTCCATTTGGCCCGCCTTCTTCAAAATCTTGAAAAGGGGAAGGGCACGCTCAACGGACTTGGAGATGAATCTGCTCATGGCGGCAACGCAGCCAGTGAGCCGACTCACATCCTTGATCCGCTTGGGTGCCTCAATCTGCTCAATAGCCTTGATCTTGTTCGGGTTTGCCTCGATCCCACGCTGCGACACAAAGAACCCGAGAAGTTTGCCGGACGGAACGCAGAATACACACTTCCCAGGGTTCAGCTTGGGGTTGATCTTGTGTAGGTTGGCAAACGTCTCTTCTAAGTCTTGTACAAGGGTTGCCTTGTCCTTGGTTTTGACCACTATGTCATCCATATAGTCATCCATATAAGCTTCCATGTTTCTATGTAGCTGGGGCTCAAAACCAGTTTGGACCGCCCTTGCGAATGTCGAGCCATCACTCTTCAACCCGAAAGGCATCCGTAAAAAGCAATACGTACCACATGGGGTGATGAATGATGTCTTCTCTTCGTCTTCCTTTGCCATGAAGATCTGGTGGTAGCCCGAGTAGGCGTCGAGGAATGATAACAGATCACACCTGGCCGTGGAGTCAACAATCTGGTCAATACGCCGCAACGGGAAGGGGTCCTTAGGACAAGCCTTATTGATATCTGCGTAATCAATACACAGCCTCCACTTCTCGTTCGCCTTGCGCACCACCACCGGATTGGACAACCACGTCGGATGGAGCACTCCTCTCACCAAGCCCGCCGCTTCCAACTTCCTGATCTCCTCTGTGATGAATTCCTGCCATTCCAAAGCTTGCTTCCTGACCTTCTGCTTGACGGGTCGCGCATGGGGACAAACAGCAAGATGGTGCTCAATCACTTCCCTGGGAACGCCGGGATGTCGGATGCTTGCCATGCAAACACATCGGCATTCGCCCGCAGGAAAGTGGCGAGCGTGCTTTCCTATTTGCTTTCGAGGGTGGAGCTTATGGTGAAAGCCCCTCCCGTGCCATCCTCCTTGACGGACACCCTCGTGGTCTCTGGCGGTGCAGCTCTGGATTTCTTGCTCTTGCCGGTGGAGCTCTCTGGCACGTCCTTGACGGTAGCACAACACTCCGAAGAGGTGCGCTTGCCGAAGTGGGTGCGAGAGGTCCTGTCGGTCTTCTTCTGCCCTCCCGGGGCTTCAGCAGCAGGAGCAAGTGCCTTGGCGGCAGCTGCTGCAACTGCTTCTCGGTAGAGTTGGTCAGCGCATATCAGCACTTCCTTCTTGTCGGAGGGGACGGTGATGATGGTCATCGGCCCAGGTATCTTCAGCATGTTGTAGGCGTAGTGTGACGCTGCCATGAACTTAGCTAGTGCCGGGCGGCCAAGGATCCCGTTGTAGGTCAAGGGGATCCCAGCTACATCGAAGACAATCCTCTCCGTCATGTAGTTCAACTCGCCTCCAAACGTCACAGGCAATGTGTCCTTCCCCTTCGGCTGGCACCTTCCCAGGTTGACCCCTTGAAACGTGCCCGTTTCCTCGAGGTCTCCATCAGGAACATGCAGCCTTTTGATCACAACAGGTGAGATCAAGTTCAAACCGGCCCCGCCGTCAACCAGCATCTTGTTCACCTTGAGGTTGCATATCGTTGGTGAGACCAAGAACAGCAAACACCCGATTGCAGTTGTGCGGTTAGGGTGGTCCTCGGCATCAAAGATGAGGGGTGTGCTGGACCACTTCAGTGGCTTCTGAGCGTCGAACGAGGGCTCCGCTGCTGTGATCTCACGCGCCCACTTTTTGAGCTGGCGGTGAGAAGTATGCAGCGAGGTGCCACCATCGATGCACATGGCCTCCGTAGCCTTCTGTAACTCATGCTCACCGGACTCGTCATCCTCATCATGATCATCATCTTCCTGCTTCTTGTCACGGCCCTGAGCGGGCCTCTCTTGTTGGTTATCCTTGCCGCGGCAACCTCCTTGGCTGCCACGCTTCTTGCAGGATCCTTCAGTGCCATCTTGGCCCTTCTCCTTGTCCCGCCTCTCATGCTCGGCTTTTTGCTTTTCAGCAAGTGGCTCGACTTGTCGGCAGTTCTGGAGGTCATGGCCTTTGGTGCGGTGGATCTTGCAGTACTGCTTGTTGGAGCCCCCTGGCTTGTCGGCAGCCGCCAAGGCCCGGCAAGCGGCGCTGTCGGGGAGGCTGATCGGTCCCACGAACACCTATGGGGCCGGCGGACCAGGCCCCTTGTGGTTCGGAGGGGGGCGGAGATCGCACGAAGAGCGGATCGAGGCGAAGCACACGAGCAGTTTACCCAGCTTCGGAGCTCTCCAGAGAGATAATACTCCTACTGCTGCTTCTCTGATTGTATTGTGTTCTTGCTAGGGAGCGATGAGAGCTACAAAACCTAGCATGAGTGTCTCTGGTCTCGAACGAGTCGAACGGAACCGAACCCCCTCTACGTTGCGCATGGGCCTCCTTTTATATGCACAAAGGGGCTCTGACAGGTGGCAACGTAGATGAGGATACAAATGGAAAAACAATAGTTGGTACACCTACTTGAACAGTGTACAGTGCAATATACCTAACTCTGACGGCAAGAGACAAAAGCATTAAATGCCCGTCCCACATGCGCCTAAACAAGGCAACAAGGACCGTCGGGGAGCGCCACCATCCGCCACGATTGTAGGCTTGTCGGCGCCGCTTATCGCTGCTCCCTCACGTCAAGACAGCCTCTTGACACGCGCGCATGGAATGGTCCCATGGCGACACGTTGATGGATGAGCTGGAGCGGAGATGAAGAGAGGTTGCCTACCGCGGCAAGTACCTTGCCGCGGCTGAATTCTTGTCCCGTCCGGATGCTTGTCGTGCTCCGAGCCTTCCCGGCAAGCTCCTCTTGTCGGGGCCTTGTCTTTTGCGTGCCTTGAGTGGCCTTCCCGGCAAGCTCCTCTTGCCGGGGCCTTGTCTTCTTGGTTAAATACTTTGTTCTTGGACGGCTCCAAAGGAACCACGGAGGATCTTGGCGGTGACCTGGCAAGCCTCGTCGCGGGGTGCTGCAACTACCCGTGCACAAGTTCGGGATACTAGGGTACCCCTACTCTAGTACACCGACAGGGGGAAACAGGGGCAGGTCGCCCATCTCGCCATTGTTGTCTTGTCCTGAAAACCACCGCCGCTCCCCCCTTCTTCTCTAGTGCAGAGAGAGCAGCGCTCCGCCCCCTTTCGCCACCAGCACACTCAACACCGTCGACCTCCTCCACTTGCCCCGCCATGGCTCAAAGCCGACAAGGGAAAAAGGCGTGAAGTCGGCCGAGGCGCAGCGGCTCATGGCGCTGCGCAAGGAGCGAGCCATCTTCTCCCTCAGCTCGACGCAAAGGAGCCGAGGGAGCTCTTTCTACCTCTTCCGTCGACGGAGACGCGTGCGCATCCGCGCACGAAGGTACTCCCCGCCACCGCGTCGGATTTAGCCCCAACTGGGTATCCTTTCTTTGCCCTTTTCTTCTATTGCGGGCTCTGCCCGCCCTTTTCCGAATTCTTCTGCGATATTATGAATACCTACGGGTTCCGCCTCCTTGATTTCACCCCCAACGCCATTCTGACCATGGCAGTTTTCGCACACCTTTGCGAAAACTTTGTCAGGATCCACCCCAACGTAGCCCTCTTCCGCCACTTCTTCATGCCCCGCATTGAGAGAGGGAGCCGCTGTCTTGGGAGGGATTGCTTGGGTCTCTGTGGTCGGCAAGAAGGAGGCCTATCTCGAAGGAGAGTTCCGCAGCAAGTGGGAGGAGGAGAGCCAACTGGTGTTGGATCGTGAGGAGAACCCGCATGACCCTTCATCGCCGTCGCTAAACCCCAATAGTGCGCGGTAACGATTGGAGCAACTTGGCGGAGGATGCTAGGTTGAAGATAGGCTGTGACCCGGATTTTGCGCCTCGGGCTTGCCGGACTAACCGTAAGGCGCGGTTGGTGCAGACTTCCTTCGCCACAGACGCTCCCTTGCGGGAGAGGAGGAGGCCTGCTTGGGAGTTCCAAAATGCGGCAGACATCATGAGGCTGCGCCCGGGTCTCAATTGGAATTTCACTGTCTTGGAGCTGGATGCGATCTTGCTCGAGCTGTTCAAGAACGACCCCGATCACCCTGAGTGGTTTAGGTTGCCGAGGGGGGTCGTACCATTGTGCAACAACTCTGCGCTCGACCGCATCCGCGCCATGATGCCGTTATGCGATTCCCATGGGATCGTTCCAACCTGGCAGGAGCCTTCCGACGACATCGCGGCAGCAGTTCTTCGACAGCACGGAAGAAGTGCCGATCCGCCCGACGAAAGCGTAAGAGGCTCACCCGCGACACCACCGACGAAGAGATGGCGCATCGCCACAAGGTTGGAGGAGGCGGCAGCAGCTGCCGCCGCTGGCGTCTTCGGGTACACCGTGGAGGAGGCAGACGCAGCAAAGGTGGCAAGCCTTGCCGAGCGAAGGGAGCTCGCCGGTGAGGAAGAGCTTGCCGAGCCCGAGGACGAGTCGAGCGGACCAGCCAAGGGCGCTTCTTCCCCACCACCCAGCAGCTTGCCGCAAACGGAGCCCCCGGCTCTGCCAAAGAGGCGTCTCCGCAAGGCCGGAGACGAGACGGGGCGGCAGATGGGACCACAGCCAAGGCGCCACATGACACGCTCATCATGCGGCAAGCGATGTTGCCGCTGGAGCACCCCACGCTGCTGCGACAATCGGGGCCGAGTCCTCCCGTGCCACCGCCGACGCCCGCCAAGCGGCCAAGAGAGCCCACTCTCCGCTGTCCGCAGACCGGAGGCGAGCCGGAGTTTGACTTCTCCGCGCTCAGCTCCGAGGAGGAAGAAGAAGTAAGCTTCAATATTGTGCTTGTATTTCTTCAATTTTGTTGCTTCATCTTGAATCTGATTTGCTTTGTTACGAACTCTTTCCTTTCGGGGCCTTTGGCCTGTAGAGCGTCAAAGAGAGCTAAGACTCGGCGGTCGCCGTTGAGGACGATCCACCATGGCAACAGGAGGCGTGTCTGAGACCCCTTGCGGACCCGGCAACCCTTCCTCAGAGCAGCCCCCAGCACAGCCCCCAGGGTAATATGCGGTTTTCTCCTTACTGTTAGGTGTGCATGGGTGCTCCTTCTTCATTGATATCTGACTGTTTGTTTGTGTAGGAGCAGAGAAGCCTCATCAGGAGGGCCCGAAAGCCGCCCCCGAGATCCTGTCTGCTGCGACCACGTCACCAAGGGAGGATTCTCCGGCAAGGGAGCATCCTCCGACAAGGGAGGCTACTCCGTCAAGGGACAGCACCAGTGATCCTCCAGTGGTCGAGACCATGGCTGCAGATCCCATTGCAGGTAATCCTCTTGCGCGAAAATTTCCCTTGGGCTTGTTTTCTTCTGTTTTTCTTTTTGAACATTTGCTTGACTGTTCTTTCTTTGTCTGACGCAGAGCCGATGGAGATTGAGGTCGCCAGCGAGGAGGACGCGTGCGGCAACACTGAAGAAGCCGCCATCGTGGAAGGAGAGGCCGGCGCTGACGAGCCTGTCAGCGAGGAGGCCACCGAGGCTGCCAGCAGGCCGGGCGAGGAGTTCCGGCGATCGTGACCGACGGCCCCGGGCCGCAGGAGCGCCAGCGCTACACCGACTGGCCGACTTTCACACAAGCATAAAGCTGCTCGAGGAGCCCCAGCCCGGCGCCTACTTGAAGGCCGGCGACGGCGTCTTCATCAAACTCCCCTAGGAGTCGAGCTCCAGGGCGCCGGTCGAAGGAGAGACCTTCGACGGAGAGCTGCTCGCCGCTTAGGTCGACGCTGGTGGACGCGCCAAGCAGCAGCAAGGCGAAGTTCGAGGAGGAGCAGCTGCTGAAGAAGCTGTTGTCGCTCTACCGCGCCCGGCAAACCAAGTTGGAGTCCCGGGAAGCACTTGTCGCGAGGGCGGGAGCAGATATGGAGAAGCGCGCAGAAGAGCTCCGGAGCAACAACTAAGAAGCTCTCCGGAACGTAGCGGAAGAGCGGGCGCTACTCGCTGAAGAGCGCACGGCCTTCATCCTCGAGAAGGCCGCGGCTGAGGAGGAGCAGCGGCTTGCCGCCGAGAAGCTGTCCGCGCAGGAAAGCGAGCTGGCGCAGCAGAAGGTCAACCTGGACAGCCACGAGGAAGAGCTTGTCGCGCGAGAGTCACTGGCGGGCGCTTAAGGCGAAGGATGCCGCCAGCCGCCGAGGCCGCCAAGGAGGAGTTGAAGACGAAGGTGGCACTGGAGGCGATCTCGGAAGAGCGGGCGGAGCTTGCAGCGCTCAAGCACGAGCGAGAAGGACGCTTACACTCTTGGCGAGCTGCAGGGCCGTCTCGCTGATAGAAGCAAGGAGCTCGACGCCGCCAAGGATTCCAAGGCAGATCTTCAGCTGAAGCTGACCACTCTGACGCAGACGCTGGACGGCGCCAAGGAGCGGGAGGTGGGCATGTTGGAGACAATCAAGGCCAAAGAGGAGCTGGCGGATGTTGTTGCCACCAGGCGCCTTGAGGGAGAGTGTGGAGCATTGGACCGAAGGTCTTGTGGATCTGCTGCCGACATCCACAACGAGCCGATGGAGCTGGGGATGGCGGATCTCGCATACTCCTCCGACGCAGCACCTCCAACCCAGCGCCAAGCTCAGCTTATTCTTCAAGGCGTGGTGGCGGGCCTCCAGCTGACTCGGGAAGAGGTCCCAAAGCAGCTGGCCGAGGAATCACGCCAGATACGTGCAGGAGCCCTCGAGAAGGTGTTGATGAAGGTGGCCTTCCGCAATCCAGGCCTCAACCTCAACGGCGTCCTCAGATCCTTGCCGCCAGATGCCAACGCGGAGGAGCTCAAAGCCCTTGTCGCACCCATTGTGGACCAGGTGAACAAGATCAAGCGGATTGATGGCGACCCCGTAGACTAGGCTGCCAATTTTATCTTTCCCTTGTCGCTGCTGATCATGTTTAGAACAATTTTTTAGATCTGCGACAAGTAATTTTGTAATATAGTCTATCTTAGGCGATGAATGCAATGTTATTTCCTTTACATGATTCCTTCCTTTGTACGTTTTTGCCCTACGCATTTAGGGAACTTGTCGGTGCAGGCACCTTTGTCGCGAGCGCTGAGTGCGGAACGTCACAACTCTTTGGCGGTGCCGCCTCGCAAGCAACCTTGTCGCGACTAGTCAGCTGCAGCTCACTTAAGTTGTTGAGCGGACTCAAAACAAAGTAAGGGCGCGACTAGTCATGAAGTTGGTTCCTCTGAGCACAGGTTTTCCATACAAAGTACTATCATTCGAGGAAGATAACTTAAAAATTTAAAAACTGATTGCTCAAACTTTGGCAACTTAGCTTTTCTGTCGTCTGCTTCCCGATAAGGCGAAACTTCCTCGAGCAACGCTTGGTCCATAGTATTATCTTCTCCTTCGCCCCTGGTTAACTTGTGCGCGAGGGGGCCTTCCTTTCTTTGAGAAAAGAGAAAGGAGAGAAAATAAAGTTATGGAGCCCAGCGGCTCGATGTTGCTTACCGGGTGTGGTTGCTGCACAAAGTGTTAGCAAAAACATGCAATAAAATGATGAAAGCATGAATTTGACAAGTTGTGCGCAACACATGAGCTTTACTGATGCACGGGGTCTGCGCCCGGCTTTGTACAAAGGATTACATGCAGCTGCAAGACTTGTACAAAAGGTGGTTGCTTAACAGGTTCCGCAACCGCGCTTCTGAGTAAAACTTACGAGGATGCTCAATGTTCCAGGAGTTGCTCACCGGAATGCCATCTTCGGTCTGGCATGACGCGCCAAAGCCTAGTGACTCGTTTCACCCGATAAGGGCCTTCCCACTTTGGCGTCAACTTGTTTGAATTCTTGGCGGACTGAACGCTACCAAGAACAAGGTCACCTTCCTCGAGACTTCGGCATTAACTTTGTGGCTATGGTAGCGGCGCAAAGCTTGTCGGTAACGAGCGGCTCGTCTGGCCTGAAGACGATCCTCCTCAAGGAGCAGCGCGTCATCTTGTCGCAGCTGCTCTTGCTCAAGCTCATCATAAGCGAGCACTCGAGACGATCCATATACGAGTTCCGTGGGGAGAACTGCCTCTGCTCCATAGACTAGAGCAAAAGGTGTTTGGCCAGTGGCTCGATTTGGCGTCGTCCTGATCGACCAAAGAACCACCGGCAGCTCCTCAATCCAGTTTCTTCCGCACTTGTGCAGCCCGTCGAAAGTTACGGTCTTGAGCCCGCAGCACTTCAGCATTTGCCCTCTCTGCTTGACCGTTGCTTCTCGGATGAGCAACGAAGCAAAAGCACCTTGGCGCCAAGATCTTGGACGTCTTGCATGAAGGTGCGACTCAGAATTGTGTGCCGTTGTCGGTGATGATCTGTTAGGGATTCCAAGCGGCAAACAATCGACCAAGAACTTAATCACGACCGTGTCGCCACCTTCCTCACTGCTTCCACTTCCGCCACTTTGTGACTTGTCGATTGCAACGCATAAGTACTCAAAGCCCGACAGCTCGGGAAAGGGGCCGAGGATGTCGAGCCCCGGACCGAAAATGGCCAGGATAAAGGGATCGTCTGGAGAGCTTGAGCTGGCTGGTGTATCTGTTTGGAATGGAACTGCACGCTTCACACTTGGTTACTTGTGCGCTTGCATCCTCAGAGGGCTGTTGGCGGAAGAAACCTTGCCGGAAAGCTTTGCTTGCAAGCGCTCTTGCGCCAATGTGATGACCACATATGCCTTCATGTATCTCTCGCCAACAGCTTTTGTCCATCTTCCCGCAAATACACTTCAATTTCACCCGTTGAGTCTTCTTACATGCATGATATCTTGTCGACAAACTGGTACATACTTGACCGCCGGGCTACTCTTTCCGCTTCTTCTTGCTCTTCGGAAGTTCTCTGTCTGAAGGAAGTGGACAATCTGTTGTGCCCATGCCGGAGCTTGCGGCTCGACAACAAGGACTAAAGGCACATCTGCTGCTGCGGGAACATCAGCTTCCACGGCAAGAACCTCGCGGCTCACCGAGCTTGATGCTCCCACAAGCTTGCCGGAGCAAAACTTGTCGGGAGCGCCCGCTTCAACGAAACAAACCACAGGGCTTGTCGGAGCAGACCGCCCCTCAGCTCTGTTGGTGTTGATCTTGGGGACCTTCTTGGCGGCGGCTTCGGAAGCTCTGCGGGAAAGTAGTCACCAGAGATCAACTTCCTCTTCTTGCTCTGTCCAGCTTGATGGTGTTACGGTTGGTTGAGTTAGCTTGAGCACAAAATCACTGGTTCCACAGTGCAACTTAAGTGCAGCGACTTTGATGTGCCATTAGCAATATCATTCTGAGCTCTTGGAACATGTTTCATTTGTAGGCCGTCAAAGTGTTCTTCTAGCTTCCTCACTTCATCAACGTAGGCTTCCATCAATGGACTCTGATAATCCTTGTTTACTTGGCGGACGACCAGCTGTGAGTCACCCCTGACAATAAGCTTCTTGATCCCAAGGTCCACTGCGATCTCGAGACCGGCAAGCAAACCTTCATACTCTGCAGTATTGTTTGTTGCTTGCTCCTTGGGAAAGTGCATCCGGACTACGTGACTTGAGGTGCTCTCCTGGGTGCGACAAGCAAAGACGCCAAGCACCGGGCGCTTTGCAAAGTGAGAAGGCACCATCAAAGTACATCGCCACTCTTTGCTTGCCTCCTTGACGGGAATGCTCGTCTCTGGAATTTCTTCATCTGGTGTTGGCGTCCATTACGCTATGAATTCTGCCAATGCTCGCTTTGGATAGTTGAAGTGCTTTCAAACTTGAGGCCAAAGCTTGGCAGTTCTAGTGCCCACTCGACAATCCCCGCCTGCCGCTTACGGATTCTCGTAGTATCCTCTTCATGGAAAGCGAGTGACGATCGCTATCTCTTGTGCTTAAAGTAATGGCGCAGCTTTCTCGAGGCCATGAGGAGGCCAAAAGCAATTTCTGCACACCAGAGTACCTTGACCTAGCCTGCAGGAGGGAACTGACAAAGTAAACTTGGCGCTGCACCATCCTTTTCTGCATCTGTTCATGCGTCTGCGCAGATCCGTCCTTGTCGGGACCAGAGCTTGTCGGCGAAGCCCCCTGCTTGTCGCTGGATGTGTCTTCCGTGGTTGCTAGCTCGTCATCCGCCTCTCTCTCCGCTACTAACGCAACACTAACCACTTGATGGGTTGCCGCTATATATAGCAGCAACTTCTCTTGTGGCTTAGGTGCGACAAGTGTTGGAGTGGAGGACAGGTATCTCTTTAAGTCTGCGGCGCAGCCTCTCCGCTTCGAGTCCATTTCATTGGACCTGCTTTTTCAAAATCTTGAAAAATGGCGAGGCGGCGCTTCAGCAGAACCTAGAAATAAACTTCTGAGAGCAGCCACGCTAACCGCAAGTCTTCGTGACATCCTTGACGCGCTTGGTGCTTCAATCTGCTCAATGGCCTTGATCTTGTCGGGATTGGCTTCAATTCCTCGGCCGAGACACGAAGAACCCGAGAAGCTTGCGGAAGGGACTCCAAACACGCACTTCTCGGGGTTGAGCTTGAGGTTGATCTTGCGCAGATTTGCAAAGGTCTCATCCAAATCTTGAACCAGAGTTGCTTTGTCCTTGCTCTTGACCACTATGTCATCCATGTAGGCTTCTACATTTCGCGTGCATTTGCGGCTCAAAAGCGCCATGGACTACTCTTGCAAACGTTGAACCGGCATTCTTCAAACCGAAAGGCATCCGTATGAAGCAAAGATGTGCCACATGGAGTAATGAATGCGGTCTTCTCCTCATCCTCTTCTCGCCATGAAGATCCGATGATATCTCGAGTATGCATCAAGAAATGAAAGCAAATCACATCCAGCCGTGGAGTCAACAATGCAGTCGATGCGCGGCAAGGGAAACGGGTCTTTGGGACAAGCTTTATTAACATCTGTGAAGTCAATACAAAGTCTCCATTTCCCATTTGCCTTTGCGCACAACTACAGGTGATTGGCCAACCACGAGGATGGAGCACCTCCCGACAAGGCCTCGCCGCTTCCAATTTCTTGATCTCTTCGCTATGAACTCTTGGCGCTCCATTGCTCGCTTCCTCGACTTTTTTGCTTGACGGGGCGCGATGAGGACAAACGGCCAGCGGTGCTCAATTACTTTCACAGGAACACTGGGATGTCAGACGGTTGCCATGCAAACACGTCGACGTTCGCCCGCAGGAAAGCAACGAGCGTGCCTTCCTATTTAGGGTCGAGAGAGGCACTGATGGTGAAGGTACCACCAGTGCCATCCTCCTTGGCGGACACCTTCTTGGTCCTTGGCGGAGCTGCCATCTTCTTCTTGCACTTGCCGGTGGAGCTCGATGGTGCGTCCTCGACGGTAGCGCAGCACTCCGAAGAGGTGCGCTTGCCGGAGTGGGCATCAGGGCTCTTGGCGGACTTGGACTTGGTCTTCTTCCCCCCGGGAGCTTCAGCGGCAAGTGTTTTGCTTTCTGTCGCGGCTGCTGCATCCCGGTAGATCTTGTCGGCACAGATAAGAGCATCCTTCTTGTCTCCATGGACAGAGATGATGCTTATCGGGCCTGGCATCTTGAGTAAGTTGTAGGCGTAGTGAGAGGCTGCCATGAACTTGGCGAGTGCCGGATTTGCCAAGTATCCCATTGTAAGGCAATGGGAAATCAGCAACGTCGAATGTGACCCTCTCGGTCCTAAAGTTCAGCTCGCTGCCAAATGTTACCGCAACGTGATCTTCCCTTCGCTTGCTCCTTCCCGGATTAATTCCTTGGAATGTGCCGCCTCTTCGAGCTCATTGCCGTCAGGATTTGAAGCTTCGGAGCACCGCGAGGAGATCAGATTCAAGCCGCCCCGCCATCAACTAGCATCTTGGTGACCTTGAGGTTGCGGATAGTTGGTGAGACCAACATCGGCAAGCACCCGACCGCAGTTATGCGATCGTGGTGGTCCTCAATATCAAAGATGATAGGCGGCCGGACCACTTCGTAGGCTGCGTGACTCTACGGATGGTTCCGCTGCATTGACCTCTCCCGCATCCATTGCTTGAGTTGGCGGTGGGAAGTATGCAGGAAGCACCTCCGTCAACGCAGCAGGACCTCCGTAGCTTTCGAAACTCCTGCTCATCGGCGCTGCTGCCTTCCATATCTTCGTCGTCATCGTCATCTTCATCCTTGTCGCGCCGCTGGGAGGCCTGTCTCCTTGCCGCTGCTTGGCCTTGCCAAGGCCCTCCCCCGGCCGGTTCTCTTCTTGTCGGCTCCTCCAGCACCTTCCTGGCCTTTTCCTTGTCGCTACCGGCCAGACTTTCAGCCTTTCTCGTTGTTCAACAAGCTGATCGACCTTCTTGCAGCTCTGGAGGTCGTGGCCCTTGGTGCGATGGATCTTGCAGTACTGCTTGCCGGAGCCGTCCTGCTTGTCGGTGGCCGCAACAGACTGGTGTTTGGCGTCAGCGGCAACCTCCTTGCCGGAGCCACCAGCCTTGGCGTTCTTGTCGCTACCTCCATTGCCGGACTGCTCAACAGCCAACACTTCTCTGCCTTTCTTCTTCCTGTTGCCTCGCCGTCGGCTCTTCTTTGCCGGGGCGGTCTCCTCACTGTCAGATCCTACTTCTGCATTCTCTCCTGAGAGTCTCCTCCCTTCTTCAGCACGTGCACACTTGTCGGCCAAGGCATACAGCTCACTGACGTCCTTGACTTTGCACATCACCATCTCCTCCCTCATCCTGCGGTTCCGCACATTCTGGTGGAACGCGCTGATCACCATGGCAGGGTGGACATCTGGGATGTTGTAGTGCACACGGCTGAATCTCTGAATGAACTTGCGCAGGGACTCTCCTTCCTTCTGGGCGAGCAGATGAAGGTCACTCTCTTGGCCATGAGGCTTGTGGCCACCGTGAAGGCGCCAACAAACCGATGGCACAGATCTCGCCCAAGAGGATATGGAACTGTCCGCAAGTGCATGAGCCAGACTCGACGTTGGACTTGAGTACCAGCGGAAGTAGTTGGCGAGGATCTTGTCGTCTCGCCCCCCGCAGCTCGCACCGCGATGGTGTAGATGCCGAGGAACTCCGACGGATGCTTCCCGCCATCGTACTTTCTTCGAACGCTCGCTTGAAGTTTTTGTTCTTGGGCCACCGGACTTGCCGCAGCTCACGAGTGAACGCAGGGCAACCTACCGTCTGCACGGCAAGTCGCCTGGTTCGTCGGGCGCGTGCATGTCAACAGAGGGCCCGCGCGCTTTGTCGGATCGACGCTGGCTTCTCTTCAACGCTCGATGCGAGTTCGAGCGTCTTCTTGTTGTCGCTCATGAAGAACTTGGCACTGATCGCGGCGAGCTCGTGGGTCCGATGATGCAGTGGAGTCGTCGTCGAGGTGGATCCGGCGAGTTGGCAATCTTGGCCTTCGGGGTGGAGAGTGCATGGTGGTTGCACCTCCACAAGTCTCGTCGCCACCGGCTCGTGCCTTGTCGTCTTGCCGCGGCAGTGATGTAGTTGGTTGTCATGAGCGCCGCTGCTGGCAAAGCCGATGAGGCTACGGATGGTAGCCCTCACTCGTCGACCTTTGTCGGCCGTTGGAGGGTAATCTGTATAGCCGAGCTCTCGCTAGAGCTTCGCTGGAGTAGTGGGTGGCAATGGTGAACGGTGCGAGGAGCGGATATGCTCGGACTTCTAACTATGTTAGAAGGAGCAGCATCCCTTCCAGCGCATCAGATCTCGCTTGTGCAAAGACGTTGGCGTGCACGCTGGTCTTGAGGGTCTCGAGATCCTCCGTGTCGGTCTTTGATCCAACGAAGCGTATGGTATTGTGAAAACCATGACGCTGTTGGTCCCGCGTCTCCGAGATGGGCGCGGGTGTGCAGACGCCGAGGTTTGCGCGGCCTTGTCCTTGACTTGGCAGCGCCACGAACTCCTTCGCCGGCACTGCTTCTTCCGCCCGCGTCCACTCCACCACCCGCTTTGCTCCGGGTGATGGTGGGTATGACGGACGGCTTTGCTGCTGCCGCCAAGCCTTCTTCTTCGGTGGCATGTTGAGGAAGATGTTGAAGATGATGAAGACGCTTCTCGTGGTGAACGCCGGATCAGGTTCACACAGCCTCGACGCCCTACAGCGCGCGCCAAAGATGTCGGGGAGGCTGATCGGTCCCACGAACACCTATGGGGCCGGCGGACCAGGCCCCTTGTGGTTTGGAGGGGGGCGGAGATCGCACGAAGAGCGGATCGAGGCGAAGCACACGAGCAGTTTACCCAGCTTTAGAGCTCTCCGGAGAGATAATACTCCTACTGCTGCTTGTCTGATTGTATTGTGTTCTTGCTAGGGAGCGATGAGAGCTACAAAACCTAGCGTGAGTGTCTCTGGTCTCGAACGAGTCGAACGGAACCGAACCCCCTCTACGTTGCGCATGGGCCTCCTTTTATATGCACAAAGGGGCTCTGACAGGTGGCAACGTAGATGAGGATACAAATGGAAAAACAATAGTTGGTACACCTACTTGAACAGTGTACAGTGCAATATACCTAACTCTAACGGCAAGGGACAAAAGCATTAAATGCCCTTCCCTGTCGCCTAAACAGTGCAACAGGGACCGTCAGGAGCGCCACCGTCCGCCACGGTGGTAGGCTTGTCAGCGCCGCTTATCGCTGCTCCTGGCCGCCTGACCTCTTGACACGCGACGCATGGAATGGTCCCATGGCGACATCGCTGATGGATGAGCCGGAGCGAGATGAAGAGAGGTTCGCCGCGGCAAGTGCCTTGCCGCTGCTGAATTCTGTCGCGTCCGGAGGCTTGTCGCGCCCGAGCCTTCCCGCAAGCTCCTCTTGTCGGGGCCTTGTCTTTTATGCGTGCCTTGAGTGGCCTTCCGGCAAGCTCCTCTTGCCGGGCCTTGTCTTCTTGGTTAAATACTTTGTTCTTGGATGGCTCCAAAGGAACCACGGAGGATCCTGGCGGTGACCTGGCAAGCCTCGCCGCGGGGTGTTGCAACTGCCCGTGCACAAGTTCGGGATACTAGGGTACCCCTACTCTAGTAGACCGACAGGCGCACCCGGCAATCTCCTTGCCGGGGTCGTCTGCCTTGGCCTTCTTGGCGGCACTGGTGTCGCCGAATCCTCCGACGGCAAGCACGGTCTTGCCCTTGTGCTTCCTGTTGCAACGCCGACCCTTCTTCGTCGGGGCGGCGGTGTCTTCGTCGGTAGAGTCGGTTTCCGCGTCGGCGACTTCGCTGGGGTACTTCCTCCCCTCTTCTGCCCGAGCGCATCTATCGTCCAGAACGTAAAGTTCGGCCACATCCTTGACCTTGTTCATTGCCGGCTCTTCACACATCTTGCGGTTGTGCACATTCTAATGGAATGCGCTGATCACAGCGGCAGGGTGAACATCTGGGATGTTGTATTGCACTCGGCTGGACCTCTGTATGTACTTGCGCAGGTTTTCACCTTCCTTCTAGGGAAAGATATGCAAATCACTCGCCTAGCCATGAGCTTGGTGGCCTCCAGTGAAGGCACCAACGAACTCATGACACAGGTCCGACCAAGAAGAGATGGAATCCGCTGTCAAGTGCATCAACCAAGACATGACATTGGGTTTCTGGGCCAACGGGAAGTAATTGGCAAGCACCTTATCGTCGCGAGCCCCAGCGGCTTGCATCGCGATGGTGTAGAGCTGAGGAACTCTGATGAGTGGGTCTTGCCATTGTACTTCTCATCCACGTTGGGCTTGAACGTGCGGTGGAACGGCCACTGGAACTGCCATAGGTCACGGGTAAAGGCTGGGCAACCCCCCTCGTAAGGTAGGCCGCCGGAGACTCCCGGCGCTGGGTGGTCCATGGCGGGCCCCGCCCGCCTATCTGGTTGGTGGTGTGTATCGCGCCGGCGCTCGATGGTGGTTCGAGTGTCTTAATGGGCACGCTCCCGAAGAACTTGGCGTTGGTTGCGGTGGGTCCGTGGGTCGGACGACACTATGGAGATGTTATCACAAGCGTCATGACGACGGACCGACATCCGTGGTGGCTGGCGTGGAGGAGGAGAGTGCACTGTAGCCGCGGCGCCTCCGGCCCCTCCACCGCTGGCGTGCGGTGGTTCGATGGAGCGCCGGCTTGAGGGCCCCGCCGGCCGTGGCTCGTCTTTATTGGCGACGCTGACGAGGCTCCGGATAGTGGATCTCCACTCGTCGAGCTTCTCCGAAGCAGGAGGGAAGTCGAGGAGCAGCTGCGCGCACGCCAAAGCTTCTGCTGGCCTAGGTAGCGGCGAAAGCTGCGTGGACCGCGGCGTGCTTCGGCTTCTAACCATGTTAGAAGGAGCTCTGTACGGCCCTGCATCTGTGTGCCATTCTCGCCAGCACTTCGGCGGGCATGCTGGCCTCCTTCGTCCCGCAAATAATGCACATGACTCTTCCCACGGCGGTGTCCGGTGTCACCGGTGTGCTGACGTTGCTCGTCGTGCACATCCTGGAAAGAGCGCGTTGTGGGCGCCGGGGTGGGCGTCTTGGAGGTCGCCACGCCGCCTGTGGGTGGCATGGCGACGCCCCCGGAGGGCCCCGCGCCGCCTGGGGGGGTCCCCACTCCGTCTCTGGATTTTGCGGTGTGCGACCCGTCATCTTGCGCATGAACGACGCCGCTCACCAGGCTCTGACTGCCAGAGCGATGTTGGTGCTCGCGGGCCGTGCCTCGGGTCCTGTCCGCGACTGGCCCGCTGCTCGCCCGCACCGGTACGGGCCATCCGGCTCCCGACGAACCGACCGCCATGGCCGCCTTCTTCTTGGGAGCCATGAAGATGAAGAACTGCTAGGCTAACTGCCAGACCGGATTTTCACAACTGTGCCCCCTACCTGGCGCGCCAAAGATGTCGGTGGAAATGACACCTATGGGGTCACTGGGATCCCTTCTACGGTTGGCGGGCGCGAGGTTGTGCAAAGAGCGGGTCTGACAGGAAGCACACGGGTCGTCTACCCAGGTTCGGGCCGCGAAGATGCGTAATACCCTAGTCCTGCTTTGGTGGATGTATTTGAGTGTTCTTGTGTTCTTGAGCTAGCTACGGGGTGCAACTTGCCCAAAAGAGCCGAATCCCTCTCCTGGTTGCCTCGGGCCTCCTCTTATAGGAAAAAGGGGTTGCCACAGTGCCACACAGGAGGTGGAAAGGTCTACAGTCGATAAGCCTATCCTCTAGGACCATCGGACAAATGCATTTAATCCGCTGCCGACGTGCCCCCCTTGCTTTATCGGGGACGCCAGGGAAGCATGTCCCAGCCGTCGCCGCCTTGCCTGGCCTCGACACGCGTCCGAGCTGATGAGGCATCACGGCGCCATGTTGGCTGGTTGCTGGGCTGGCGCGGTGGTGGACACTTCATGAAGGTTCGCATGCCGCCACGCAGGTGCTTACTGAGTCGGTGTAGAGGCCGCCCGTCGCCACGCAGGTGCCTGCCCAGCTGGTTGAGCTAGCAGCTACTTGGGGACAGTGGTGGAGTCTTGGCTGGTGAACTGGCGGTGGCCTGGCCGATGCCCTCGGAAAGGGTCTTGCCGGGGGCCGGCAAGGGTCTTTCCATGGCATTGCAGTCGTCCCCGGCAAGGGTCTTGTCGGGGGTCTTGTGGATTTCCTCGGCTAGGATCCCGCCGAGGGTCGCCGTCTTCTAGTCCTCATCTGATCTCACATGTTTATGATCTTGACGAAGATTTGCATGCCACCGCAGAGGCGCCTCCCGAGCCTTGGTTCCAATGTAGTTGGTTGGGTTGGAGCCTGTGGACTCAAGGGTGGCTTGCTCCGCTGGCATCGGGCAAGTTGCCCCGACAAGGCTCTTGCTGGGGCTGTGGAGGCTGCCTCCGCAAGGATCTTGTCGAGGAAGTCCACCTCGCCCTCTTGCTCTCCTGCATTTCTAGTCTTGGCGTTGCCTTGGTTGTCTCATGCTTCTGCTTCTCTCCGGCTTCCCTCCTCTGCCCTGCTAAGTGTGGCCGTGGCGCGCGGCTCTGACTGCCCGTGCACAAGTAAACGGGTCAAAAGGAGAGCCCCTTCTTTTGTACACCGACAGCCGTCCTGAGTGACGTTAGGCCTTCTCTGCTCCGAGTGGTTATGTGTATCATCGAATGACTTCATATTGGCCAAATGGAAATGGGACACCCGAGTGAGGTCAAAAGGTCGAGTGGGTCACACTCCTTGATTAACTCAATCGGTTTTCCTTCTTGTGCTTTGAATGTCTTTGAGCGTAGGGCAGTGTCCTTGGGTAGGATGTCTAGGTCAGGCCTATGACCCTACCCTAGGTACAAGTCATCATCATTAGCCCCCGAATGGATCGAGGTCCGAGTGGAAAAAGAGCTGACGTTGACCCCGACTCGATTCCATACTTCAGAGGCATATCACCTGGGTTTGTCAGTCATGTTGAAGCTTCAGTCTTGTTTCAGGCGCCTTGATCGATTCAGAGGTTGTCGAGTGAACTTACTGACAGTCTTCGAGTGTTGGTATGGTACGGAATCTTCGGTACGATTGATTGTTGTGCGGTTCACGGATCCCACGGGATTCGAAATTTTGGGGAAGCGCGCGGGACGGGGTGTGCTGCAGTAAACGAAGTGAATAGATAGAGGCGCTTCGGTTCTCGCGCCACCTTTTTTGCCACGTATCCGGCGCGCAACAGTTGCGGGATTTGACAGGATCGCTTGGGCCCATGAGTCAGCCACTTGGAAACATCCCCATATAAGGCGTTGAGGCCGATGTGTTGCACAATGCTCCCCATTCCCCTTCTTCCTCCTCTGCTTCTCCACCGCGTCCGCCTCTACTCTCGAGGCCGCTGCCCTGCCCATGTGCAGTTTGCCGTGATGGAAAAGGACAATATGGCGGCTCTGGAGCGCGTGAAGAAGGTGACGGCGGCGGCGAAGGGCAAGAATACGAGTCGGGGGGTCATCTTCGAGGTCCAGTCTGCCGCCTGGTTGGATCCAAGGGGACTGGATTCGATCCATGATGCAGAAGGAGGGTCTAGACGATCCACTGGCAAGGATACGAGTCGGGGGGGTCATCATCGAAGTCCGGTCTGCCGCCTGGTTGGATCCAGGGGGACTGGATTCGATCCACGATCCAGAAGGAGGGTCTAGAGGATCTGGCCAGTGGAGGTTTGATTGCTCACGGGTCATGGAGACTGCCGGGGAGCGAGACCGATCCCCAACCGCAAGATGGTGAGTGTGTTCTTCTCGCCACCCACGTCTACCGGGGTTTCACTCTGCCTCCCCATCCTTTCTTCCGGGGTTTTCTGAACTTCTTTGGTGCCCAACTTCACCACTTTTCTCCCAACACAATCACACTCCTTGCCGCATATGTTTCTCTATGCGAAAACTTCTTGGGCTGTCGACCGCACTGGGGTTTGTTCAAGCATATTTTCACATGCCGCTCTTAGATCATGAATAAGGCAAATCCGAGTGACAAAAAGACGCGTGTAATCCAAATGTGTGGGGGTCTAGCGGTTCAGACAAGGGGTAGGAGTACTTTCCCAACCATAACTCTTCCCGACTCAGTTAGAGGATGGCAGTCAACCTGGTTCTACTACCGAGACGTCCCAACTCTGGGAAAGTCGACCGGCCTTCCTCCCTTCTCCATGGACCGAGTCAAGCAACCTTCTTCACTTATCATGACTCTAGCAGAGAAAGGAGAGGTGTCCATGTTAGTCGACCGAGTGGTCCAGCTGGTTCGTGATGGTGTGACTGGCATGGACTTGCTGGAAGTGTTTCTCAGTAGGCGCATCCAGCCCCTTCAAGCCCGTGATCACCTGATGTGGTTGTATTTGGGCCCCAACGACACCGCCTGGGTCGATCCAGAGGAAGTTTCCGAGGAGACGGTGGAGCAATGGTTGCAGAGCATCACTGGTAAAAAAGACAACCCCTGTGGTCCGTGGAGAGTCGTTCCATTCAGCACCGAGAATGAGCCGGATAAGGTGTGGCTTCTGTAACCGGGTGCATCTTTATTCTGATTTGCGACTGTCCTTGAATATGATTGGTGCCTTCTCAACTTCTTGCCTTGCATATTTATACTGAGATGTATTCGATGCCGAACGGTGAACAAGTCTAGGAGGGAGTCGAGAGTGGAGGCGAAAGTGGCGACTAGAAATATGAAGATGAAAGCCACGATGACAATGACTCAAGTAGAGGCAAGGAAGTCGACTCACCGCCTCATTCTGAAAGACGCTCCAAGCAGACGCACGACCCAACAGGTGGACGCGGCAAAGCGGCTGCGTCAAGTGCGCAGGTGTTGAAGCGCACTTGGACATCCACTCCTGAGCCGACGGAGAAGGCCCCGAAGCAGCCCAAAGTTGCGCCTACAAAGACTCGGAAGGCCTTGCTAAAGATCAAAGTGGACGTCCCCATTGCCTTTGAGTAAGTATTTTTCTTTGTCTCTTCGCTTTTGCATTGTTTGGAAACTTCTGTATTTCAATCAACTCATTCTCTTGCTTGCTCGAGTGAGTTCTGAAACTTCCAGCGCTGCTACTTATGCGACCTCCATGGATATTTACAAGGATGACCAGGAGATTGAAGACACAACCACTTCCAAAGCAGGTGTAACTCTAGAACTTTGTTCTCATTTTGCCACTTGAACAGTTGGTCGACCGAGCTCTTACGGTCGAGTCTTTTTCAGCACCGCAAAATGCCATTGAGCTTCCGGATGATGATGAAGATATGCCCCAGAAGACCACGGGAAGGAAAAGCAGGACTTCGGGCAGGAGGGCGCCTGCCAGCAAGGTACCTCAGTCGACTCCAGCGCCAGAGCCAACGATTCAGCATTCCGGAGACCCAATTCTAGCTTCTGTTTCTTTGTTGTCCCTGTGTCAACGACTGATCGTCCGTCGGCGTTGACTGTCCAAGTCCCTGCTCCGTCTGTGCAACTCCATGCTTCGGATCCTCTGGCTGACTCGACTGTTTCGCCAGCTCGGCTCTTCACCACTCATCATGTCCCAGAAGACCAAGTGATTGCTGCCAGGGAAGCTATACGCCAGGCGGGACTTATGATGGAGCAGATGAAGGTGGTACGCAAGGCCAGCCAAGCTACTTATGATGCTAGCTCAACTCTCCAGACCAACGTCCAGGTTAGTTGAACTCCAACTGATCTTTAGCTTAACGCTTGTTCTCTTAGGATATGATACCCGAAAACCTTTAATGTGCATCTATTATTAGTCTGCATCTTGCATCTGTACACCCACTGGGTGTTTCATCTTTTGCTGAGTAGTCTTTCCACTTGAGTCGACTAGATCGCGTCGAGTGTATCTTTAAACTAGTGGGGGCACGCAGAGTGCACCCACTGGGTGTAGTCCCCGAGGCCGCCTTCGAATGTGTGATTCGGCGGGGGTCTTGAAAAAATGTCTCTTTATAGTTCTTCCACTCGGTCTAGACAGGTCTTGTCGAGTGGAATCTGGACCAGTGGGGACACGCTGAGTGCACCCACTGGGTGTAGTCTCCGAGACCGCAGTCGAATGTGTGATTCGGCGGGGGTCTTGATAAAAATGTCTCTTTACATTTCTTCCACTCGGTCTAGACAGGTCTTGTCGAGTGGAATCTGGACAAGTGGGGGCACGCTGAGTGCACCCACTGGGTGATAGTCCCCAAGACCGTAGTCGACTGCGGGCAGTCGGCTATGGTCTGAGAATAATTGTTGTCTTCTTCTTCTTCTTCTTTCCTCGACTAGACGGACCATGTAGATTGAAAAGTCGAACATGTGGCGGCACGCTAAGTGCATCCACTGGGTGTAGTCCCCGAGACTACTGTTGAATGTTTGATTCGACAGTAGTCTTAGAACTCTTTTTGTTGTAATGATCTGAACTTGTATCTTATCACTCAGAAGCAATCAATCTTTGTGTCGACTGACATCTCTTATCTATCGATTGTAGAAATCTTGTGCATTCGGTGCTCAATTCGCTGAACTGGTGCAGAAACAAATTCAGCTCAATATTGATCTGGAACTGGCTAAGCAAAATTTGTAGAAGGCTAAGGATGAAGAAGTTGCTATGGGAGGTAACTACTTGTCGACTGTTTACTTTGCCAGCTTCAATTTTTGCCTTTTGAACCGAGTGACTCCACTCGAACAGATGTGTGTAGTGAAAACAGACAACTCCAAGCTCGACTGAAGAATGTTATTTCTTTAGAGAAAATGAAGCAGGCGCTAGAGCAGAAGGACCTTGACCTTGCCGCAACTCAGAAGATGGCGCGGGAAAAAATTGAACTTGCCGACAAGAAGCTAGCTTCAGTCGGCAAGATAGAAGAAGAAAACGCCAAACTGAAGACTGCCATCAGCGAAGCCAACAAGGAAGTCGTGCAGCTGAAAAAGGACAAGGTGGCTCTGACCGACAAAGTTGGAGATCTCACTCGGAAGAGGGATGAGCTGGAGGTTTATTTGGGAGGACTCGCCAAGAAGCTTTTCCTTATGGTTGAAGGTACTTTCCCTTGTCCGACTGACTTTCCGCCGTCGACTCTTCATATAGCCGTCGACTCATATTTTCTCTGTGCGTGCAGAATTCTGTCAGAACTTCGAGGAAGAGACTGGGAGAATTGTAACGAGCTTAGACCCTATCAACTCTCCTGTTAAGGATGAAGCTGCCACGAACGTGCTCCGACTGGAATCTCGCCTTGCCAGTGCCATGGACTATCTCACACGACTGAAGGTGGCGGTGTCGCAGATTGACATAGTGCTCTGGACAAGGGAGACATTCCAAAATGACCTCGAGTCTTTGATGACTTGACTCAATGAGATTCCTGGTCGAGTGCAGGAATGGAAGAAGTCATCTGCCCGATGCGGTGCCGATTTGGCTCTATCTCTGGTTCGCGTCCATTGCAAAGAGGCCAAGGAAGAGAAGCTAGCAGCGCTCAAGGTTGCCAATACTAAGAAGCTTAACTTCCAGTCCTTCATGGAGACCTTCATCAAAGCAGCCACTCGCATTGCAGAGGGAATTGACCTGGACGAGTTCGTCGAGCCTACCAGCCCTCCTCCTGCGAAGTGAAAAACTTTATGCCTGCTTAAATTTGCCTCGGGATCTTTGAGTGATTTTGTAACTGTTAAACTCCTTTGGGCCTGATGCCCGAGCACTTTTATCTGCGGTTCAGAACCTCGCAAGATTTATTTGAACTTGGTTTTTTCCTTTCAACATGGTTGTTTTGCTTTTTCCGCTATCAAATCTTTTAGCTCCGATTGAATCTTGATTCTTTACTCAGAATAGATGTTGTATTTGTGACGCAGCTCAGACGAGAGGGTTGTGGGCATGAGCACTAGGTGCTGCACACGAACTGCAGTTCGTCGTCCTTGCAGATCAGGATGGAGCGTACATTGAACTTGTGACGCAGCTCCGTCGAGAGGGTCATGGGTAAGAGCATCAGGTGCTTTACACGACCTGCACCTCATTGTCCTTGCGGATCAAGATGGAGCATACGTTGTACTTGTGACGCAACTCTGTCGAGAGGGTCGTGGGCAAAAGCATTAGGTGCTGCACACGACCTGCACCTCGTTGTCCTTGCGGATCGAGATGGAGCATACATCGTTCCTCTGACTCGACCACTCGGAGTGGTTTTTAACTTAGGCGAATACGGGGTCGCAGCTAAGCTGTTAGAGGATTGCTCTTCACTCGGTAGTATTTTTGAAACTTAGGCGAGTACGGGGTCGCATCTAAGCCCTCGTGTGAGAGGAGTGATCTGCACTCAGTAGGATTTTTGAAACTTAGGCGAGTATGGAGTCGCAGCTAAGCCCCTGAGTGAGAGGAGTGCTCTTCACTCGGTAGGATTTTTGAAACTTAGGCGAGTACGGGGTCGCAGCTAAGCCCCCGAGTGAGAGGAGTGCTCTTCACTCGGTAAGATTTTGAAACTTAGGCGAGTATAGGACTGCAGCTAAGGCCCCCAAGTGAGAGGATTGCTCTCCGCTCGGAGGATTTTCTGAAACTTAGGCCAGTACAGGACTGCAGCTAAGCCCCCGAGTGAGAGGATTGCTCTCCACTCGGAGGATTTTTTGAAACTTAGGCGAGTACAGGACTGCAGCTAAGCCCCCGAGTGAGAGGATTGCTCTCCACTCGGAGGATTTTTGAAACTTAGGCGAGTACGGGGTCGCAGCTAAGCCCCCGAGTAAGAGGAGTGCTCTTCACTTGGTAAGATTTTTGAAACTTAGGCGAGTACAGGACTGCAGCTAAGCCCTCGAGTGAGAGGATTGCTCTCCACTTGAAGGATTTTTTGAAACTTAGGCGAGTATAGGACTGCAGCTAAGCCCCCGAGTGAGAGGCTCCACTCGAAGGATTTTTGAAACTTAGGCGAGTACAGGACTGCAGCTAAGCCCCCGAATGAGAGGATTGCTCTCCACTCGGAGGATTTTTTGAAACTTAGGCGAGTACAGGACTGCAGCTAAGCCCCCGAGTGAGAGGATTGCTCTTCACTCGGTAGGATTTTTGAAACTTAGGCGAATCGGGTTTGCGGCTAAGTCACTCACTGGGGGATTTGAACACATGTGTTTGGAACAATCGTTAAGATACTGCAAACATCTTGTCACTGATAAGCAAACTGAATGATTCTTATTACAACTCGTCGACTCGAGCGTTTAGGTATAAAAATGGCGGAGCAGATCCGCATTCCACGAGAGTGGCTCATCTACTTTCTTGGCTACGTTGTAAAGGTGATAAGCTCCATTGTGGAGCACCTTGGTGATGATGAAGGGACCTTCCCAGGCTGGAGCGAGCTTGTGAGGTCATTTCTGATGCACTCAGGGCACAAGATCTCCTTCTTGGAACGCTCGACCTATGATATTACGAGCATGGAACCGACGCAAGTCTTGCTGGTAGATGGTCGACCTGATCAGGGCCATCTCGCGCTCTTCCTCCAAGAGATCAACTGCATCTTGGCGTGCCTGTTCAGCTTTAGCTTCTGAGAAAAGTTCCACTCGAGGAGCGTTATGCAATAAGTCACTCGAAAGCACAGCCTCGGCGCCATATACCATGAAGAAAGGGGTTCGGTCAGTCGACCGGTTCGGAGTTGTTCTCAGTCGCCATAAGAAAAATGGCAATTCAGTCACCCAAGCTCCAGCAGCATGCTTGAGGTCGCGCATCAGTCTGAATTTCAGTCCTTGAAGTATCAAACCATTCGCCCTTTCTACCTGCCCATTCGAATGTGGATGTGCAACAGATGCATAGTCGACCAGAGTGCCTTGGTGATAATACTGTGAGGGACTTCATATCTGAATATCATCTCTCTGATGAAACTTATGACAGTGCTTGAATCGAGATTCATGATAGGCTTGGCTTCGATCCATTTAGTGAACTTGGTGACTACTACAAGCAAATGAGTGAAACCACTTCTACCAGTCTTGAGGGGTCCAACCATATCCAACCCGCAAACAACAAACGGCCAGATGAGTGGAATAGTCCTCAAGGCAGATGCAGGCTTGTGGGACATGTTTGAGTAGAACTGACAGCCTTCGCACTTGTCGACTATATCTTTTGCCATCTCATTTGCTCGTGCCCAGTAGAATCCTGCTCGGTATGCTTTGGACACGATGGTCCGAGAGGACGCATGGTGACCACAGGTCCCCGAGTGGATATCGTTGAGAATCATTCGACCTTCTTCTGGCGTGATGCATCGCTGAGCAACTCCAGTAACACTCTCTCTGTAAATATGTCCACCTATCATGGTAAAGCCTTTGGATCGACGGACAATCTGACGGGCCTCATCTTCATCCTCCGGAAACTCCTTCCTGAGCAGATATGCAATATATGGCACCATCCAATCGGGGGTGATGACCAAAACCTCCATGAACAGGTCGACCACCGCTGGGACTTCGATCTCAGTCGGATCAGTAGAACTTTTGGGTTGTGGGGGCTCTTCCGTGAAGGGATCTTCTTGAATGACGGGGTGTGGAGATGCTCCAAGAACACAATGCTGGGAATAGGCTCCCGCTTGGAACCTATCTTCGCCAGGTCATCAGCTGCTTGATTCTTGATTCGGGGTATGTGGTGGAGCTCTAACCCCTCAAACTTCTTTTCC
This sequence comes from Aegilops bicornis, assembly GCA_021605145.1. Lineage (NCBI taxonomy): Eukaryota > Viridiplantae > Streptophyta > Magnoliopsida > Poales > Poaceae > Aegilops > Aegilops bicornis. Next base: position 239,638,085 of record CM038672.1, read on the forward strand.
AACTTTCTCACTTCATTGCAATAGCCAGTCATAGCTGGGCTCCTGATGTCCCACTCCTTCATCACCTGATTGACCACTAAATTTGAGTTGTCGTAAACCATTAGGTGACGGACACCGAGTGAAATGGCCAGACGCAACCCGTACAGAAGTTCTTCATATTCAGCTTCATTGTTGGAGGAATCAAAGTAAATCTGGAGGACATAACTAAGTTTGTCGCCTCGTGGGGATACCAGGACTACCCCAGCGCGAGAACCATTCAGCATCTTGGACCCATCAAAGAACATAGTCCGATGTTCTGAGTGAATCTTAGTTAGTTGTTGCTGTTCAACCCATTCGGCAAGGAAATCTGCTATTGCTTGGGACTTGATTGCTTTCTATGCCTCAAACTGATATCTGTCGGAAGGAGTTCAATCGCCCACTTGGCCACTCGACAGGTTGCATCTCTATTGTTCAAAATTTCTGATAATGGAGCGTCACTCACAACTGAAACCGAGTGATCAGAGTAGTGTGAAACTTTCTTCATAGTCAAATAAATTCCATAAACAAGCTTCTGATAATGTGGATATCTCTGCTTGGACGGAGTCAAGACCTCAGACATATAATACACTGGGCACTGAACTTTGTAGGCTTTGCCTTCTTCTTCCCTCTCGACCGTGAGCACTGTACTGACAACTTATCCAGTGGCTGCAATATAAAGCGGTAAAGGCTCTTTGCTGATTGGGGTAGCAAGCACCGGCTGGGTGGAAAGCAGGGCTTTGAGCTCTACAAACACTGCGTCAGCTTTAGGAGTCCACTCGAACTTGTCAGATTTCTTCATCAGTCGGTAAAGGGGCAACACCTTTTCACCGAGACGAGACATGAATCGACTCAGAGCGGCCAAATATCCAGTAAGCTTCTGAACTTCATGCACATGCACAGGGCATTTCATTCGAAGGATTGCACCAACTTTCTCTGGGTTTGCATCTATCCCTCGTTCGGAAACGAGGAAACCGAGTAACATTCCACCTGGGACTCCGAATGTGCACTTTGACGGATTATGCTTGATATCACATCTTCTTAAATTGGCTAAGGTTTCAGCGAGGTCAGTCAGCAGGTCGGAACCTTTACGTGACTTGACCACGATGTCATCCATGTATTCTTCCACATTCCGACCGATTTGAGTGAGCAGGCACTTCTGTATCATGCGCATAAATGTGGCGCCAGCATTCTTGAGACCAAAAGGTATGGTAACTGTCACAGCCCCAGAATGATGCTTGTAATTAGTGGCATTGCATCCATGCATCATGTCTAAATTTATTTGAAAATTGAAATGGGGATTGATCAAACCCCTAGCACCAAAGCAATGCAAATAGGTTCAACTTAAAAATATTTTCAATAAACCCAAACTGTGTGGGGACCCCGACTCATAAGTCGTGATCACCGAATGCACGTGTATAGTGATCCCAGAGATCAATGCTCACTGAACACGTAGAAGCTGAATAACAAGAGTCTTACATCCATACATACCGTCTTACATAAATTATGACCATTATGGTCGAGTCTTGAGTATAACTTCGCAGAGGAAATCTTTGTCGATAACTTGGACCCATGCCATCTGCCTTAACCCTACAGGCATTCTGACTGGGAAAGCGTCCTAGCTCGCACGATCGTCACCAAGGAACTCTTCAATATATCTTGTTCTTTCATGCCTTGACAATAAAATAACCAGTGGCAAGCCAATGAGTACTTTGAATGTACTCGCAAGCAACCCATGATTGGAACAAGGCACAATAATGCAATGATATAGCACTAAGTAGGTAGTTTGCAGAAAGCTAGTTTTGAGTGCAATGACATGATCTATCAACCTGTAAAGTATGCATCATGAGAGTACAAATGTCCGTATGAACAAGTTACAGATATCAACATAAGCGAAGTTGGACACCAATCCAACTTGATCATCGTGTCAAGCCATCTGACTTAACCCAAATAGTTTTATCAACACACACACGGGCGGTTTGTAAAACTCTGGACGTAGTTTAAGCAGCACCGCCCAACTGTCCTTGACCGTGGACACGGCTATTCGAATAGTTTTACACTCTGCAGAGGTTGCACACTTTACCCATAAGATCCGGGGAACTTCCGTGACATCAACGACCCGCGATACCTCAAGTACCCGGGGTAAGCACCCGATCACTATCTTTCGCTAGACGACACTAACAAGGATTCCACTCGTTGTTCCATATCCTCACGATGTACATCATACGAGACTCACTCGAGATCGTAACATCCGAGAGGGGACACAACGGTGTATCCGGTGCCCTGTGAAAACAGTCATGGACGCCCTACCTGGCACGACCCCGTCCCGAGAGAAAGCACCAACTTTCCCCCGTCACTAGTAATGCGATCTCCAAGGTAGTATCGGCCTAGGTAATCAATAATGCCCTTTCCCATACAAGAGTAGAGTGGTTGCGCATGTAAGGTTGGTACAGTCGACAAATCTTAAATCTAATCCGTTTTCGAAAACAACTCACACACTTGCCTCGGTACACCAGTTCGTCATCAAGTGGTTACCCATCTCATTATCTCCCTCGGGCATAAGTGGCACCCGACGGGGTTTTCGAAAAGTCTTTTGAAAATACTTTGTCTCCATCACCATGCATATACCCGTCCCTTTTTGGGTAGCATCTACTTTAGCATCCTATCTACTCCCACCGGCATAACCCTCATAAGGTGGTAGGGTCATGCACCATGCAAGTATCAACGAGGAAGTAACGGTGGCAAACCACCCCATGTGGTCACCTCATCATCGGGTCTCCGATGCAAGCAATAAAAGTGATATATGACATGCATAAAAAGGGTTTCATAGATATGGTCAAAGGGTTGCTTGCCTGTTTTAACAAAGTCTTCGAGGTCTTCAAATATCTCTGGTCCAACTCCGAGCATTTCGTCTACTTCGTCAACTATCGTCGAAAGCAACCATAATAAGCAACACAACAAGGCAGAAAATAAAAGTGATCTAACATTATTAATTTGACTTTTCTAGGACATCTCTGGTTATATGAAAAATAACCAGAGTGGTTTCATTGGAATTGGGTCAGTGGATATTTCTAAACATTTTGATATGATGGAATCAAGGGGTTTATGGATTTGCAAGAAGTGTACAGAAATATATTTTTGGAAAATGAGCAAAGGCACCCATTTAACAAATCATGATTTTAGAAGCATCTAGGAGTTAGTTTCACTGGATTTGGATTTCAAATGAACTTCTTATGAATTTGCAAAGTTGACAAATATGAAGAAATGGCTCATTATTTTGTGTGGTACATAAAGTATTAAGAAAAATGTTCAGAAACTAAGTTATGAACTTAGAAGCATCTAGGAATTTGAATCATGGCATTTGGATCGATTATGAGCTCTCTGTGATTTTCTAAAGTTTATGACAGAGATGGAAAAACAAGATTTGATAAATGTTTGTGAAGAAAAAGTTTCTGGAAAAATGAGCACATTGCACCATGAGATAGACCATGATTTTATGAGTTACTAGAAATTTGAAACATCAAATTTGGAGGTAATATGAATATTTGGGAGATTTTACAAGTTTCTGGAAAAAGAAAAAGCGAAGGAAGGGGGTTATACCTATACCAAGACAGGAGCTTGACATAAGCGCTTGAGAGAATCAGAAGCTGGCGTGCTCCAGGCGCGAGCTCTGCACGCCATGGCATTGTTTATGTGCCAGGGGCGTGTCCACTAGTGTCTGGGGCTTTGTGAGGTGAGTAAAGAAAGGGTAGGTGGCCTTGGATGCCCTGGTGAACCACTAGGAGAGGAGAGAGGTTGAGGTAGAGAGAGAAAAGGGTTGTCCAGAGAGGTAAATGGGGGTGTTCCACCCATCAATCATTGAGCAATGGCCAGGGGAGAGTTACTGGAGGTTGGAGAGGGTCAGGAACAGCTGTGGTACAAAGTTGAGCCCATGGAGATTAGTGGAAGAGGTCAAAAATGGCATTTTGGTGAAGTGTCAGAAGGTGTTTGATAATGGTTTGGGCAAGTAGATGATATCCATTTGCCATGAGAATCCACTGGGTGAAATGACACATATAATTAGGGCCTTCCACCAATTTGGAGCTTATTTGGGCAAAGTTGTCAATGCAACTTTTGTAAACCCTAGAAATTAGCAGAAATGAACTTGTGTAGATCTAGTTGAGCAAATCACTTCCCCTTGATGCACCACTTGGTGTAGTGGCCTCATTTGGTCATGCGAACATGCTCACAAAAGTTGGGGTCAAGGAGAGAAATTTGGTAGTACAAAGTTGTTCAAATTTGTTTCTGGTCAGAGAGGGTTTTGGGGCATTTTGGTGAACCAAAGTGACCTTAATTGAGATGAGGCTTTGCAAGGTGATCACAATATGCATTAGTGACTTGCGAGATTTTCCTTGGATTTTTATGAAAATATTTCCTGTAGAAATATTTCAAATCCTTGAAATGGGCAGAAATGGTTTTGGGAGGTTTTGTCCAATATTTTGAACATGACCATGTGTTGAAACTATTATATATGGAAAATATATGTCCACTGAGTTTCCCTGATTTTTGTCAAATATTTTTGAAACAATAACATAATTTTTCCCTATTAAAGACCATTTCTAGCCTTAAGAAAAAGATTTTAAATAAAATAGGAAAATAACTTTTAAAATTATATTTTTTGGTTTATGGGAGTCCTATACCTAATAGGTTTCAAATATACCTTTTGAAAGATTTTTCACACCTCAAATCAAGTACTTGCAGTGCAAATCTCAATTCAGGGGTTTTTGGAAAACTATTTTTTTGAAAATACTATTTGGCCAAATTTATTTTGTAAGAAAATACTATACTGTTCTATACACATGGTATGGTCATTGGGCAGAAGTTTGGAGCAAGGGGATGAAGTATAAGAGTTGGAGGATTTATTTGATTTTTAGAGCACTTGCAAACAGCAGTCAAACATTCAATCAAAGCAAAGACAAAACACCCAAAAGTTTTTACCAAACCACATTTTATCATGATTTATTAGCTTAAGTGTTGTGGCCTGAAAATCAGGGTGTGACAAAGTGACTTCATAAAAAGTCCATCATTTTGAAATAAGAGAAAACCTCTGACAAAAATGGTGCACATTTTTCCAAGGTTTTTTGGATTAAATCATAGGTATTTGAATTGGGGCTTATAAATGTTATATAAATTTTTAACTGCTCCAATAATTCTGAAACTTTTGTTGGGGCTCTGGAAATATTTAGTTAGCATCCAAAAATATTTTCAGAATTCATTTAAGTGGTTTAGCATTTTTGCTAAACCAAAACACAAAGACAGAAAATAGGAAATGATAAAGAAGGAGAGCAACTTACCTCGTATCACCTGTGCGGCCCACCAGAGAGCTCAGCCATCGCTGTAGCAGTCGGCCCAGCCCACCAGCGCCCTCCCTATCGTCTACCTCCTCGAGACAGTAGGACAGGGGCGTGTGCTCGCCTCGCGCCGGCACGCGCCGGCAACCTCCTGCCTGTCTCCCCATCGCCCTGAGGATGCCACGCGACCCCTTGGCGCCCTCTCACTCCCTACCGTGTCTCTCCCTCGTCTGCCCATCTCCCCCGAGCACCACCGAGCGGAGCTCGTTGCCTCCCACACCGTTCACCGCAGCCACCGACCCTCCCTCGCCCATCCAGTGTATCCAAGAGCTCCGAGTCGTCTTCCTCATCCTCTCCACCGAGCCATGGAACGACGGACGCACCACAATGTCGTCAGCATCGATGTTTCCATCGCCGGCCACCGTGGATCCTCGTCGTCGATTCGAGAGCTACCGGCATCCCCGACCACGCCCTCGTGCTTGTTGGACTCGCTGTGAGCCTCCGCACCGAACCTCCCTCTCCCCGATGCCGATTTCCTCCTCTAACCGCGGGCTCCGTCGAGCCCGAGAGCTCATCGCCGCCGGCCACGAGGTCGCGGTGGCTAGAGCCCACACACGTCGCGTCCGAGCACACTGTAGTCCTCAGCGTGTTCCCAGGAACCCAGAGCACCTACCCACTCTTCCTCCAGTACACCGTAGCGCTCTGTCCATCTTCACCGAACTCTGGCCGCCGCGCAAGTTGCTGCCGCCATCGACTTAGGCCACCGGAGCTGCTGCTGCGTGCACCACCCGACACGGACGAGCCTCCTCGTCGCGTAGACGCACTTCGTCGTCCATATGGTCGCCGGAAAGCAAACCCGAGCATCGCCGCCGTCTCTGGACGTCGCCGGAGGCTTAACTCCGGTCGTGCCGGCGTGTCACCGTCATTAGTGGCTAATGACGCTACGCTCACTGACAGATGGACCCCACTCTTTATTAACCCTGGATTTATTTTCCTGCTTAGATTAGTTTATAACCCAGCGGGACCGACATGTCAGCATTGACTTTGACGTGGGCTGACTCAGACTCCAATTGCTGCTGACACTAACTCCGCTTTCAGTGTCATCGACGTGTGGACCCCACACGTCAGGTTTGACCTGGTCAGCGCTGTTGACTTGCTGATGCAGGCATGATGCAGTACTGATGCAATTATTCATTTTCTGGATTATTTCTATTTTGGAAATTCGAGAAAACTAGCAAAACTTCAAAAATTCATATAAATTCAACCGTAGCTCAGATTGAAATAATTTATATATGAAAAATTATCAGAAAAATTAAATCTATCCATCCATACTAGTTTCATGCATGACAAACAAACCTAAACCTGCTGTATAGATGAAAAGACATAAAGGGCATTTAAAATGCTTAAGTTTGGAGTTGCATTTGAATCCTTGATTCAAATGAGCTCCATTGAACTTGTTGTTGGTTGCATTAGCACAAAACATCACATCTACATGCCATGTTCATGCATCATATTATTGCATATGCTTGTGTATTGATTGCCGACACCGTCCTTCTCGATAGGTTCTGCTCCGGAGACCGTTCCAGAGTACCTGTCTAAGGAGCAGTGCCCCCTGTTGATCTTTCAGGCAAGCAAAACCCCCTTGTTCATTCTGATACAATCCCACTCTCTCGCTCCTGCTCTCTTTTACTGCATTAGGACAACAGCGATTCAACTGTTACTTGTGGCGGTAGTTGAACCCCTTTTCCTCTTGATGACCTGTCATTGCCACAGTAAATAGATGACACCCACTAGAATGAGTAGGAGTTGTTTGAGCCCTGATGTGCCTACTCATTCGTGCTTGTTTGTCATGCCTGCTACGGCTTAGAGTTGAGTCAGGTCTCATTCATCGGGGATGAATTGGAATGTGGTGAACATCTCCTACTGTTGAGAGCTAAGTGTGTGAACACGATTTGGTAAAGGTAGCGGTGAGAGGCTTTCGGTGTCGAAACCGGCGGATCTCGGGTAGGGGGTCCCGAACTGTGCGTCTAAGGTGGATGGTAACAGGAGGCGGGGGACACAATGTTTACCCAGGTTTGGGCCCTCTCAATGGAGGTAATACCCTACTTCCTGCTTGATTGATCTTGATGATATGAGTATTACAAGAGTTGATCTACCACGAGATCATAGAGGCTAAACCCTAAAAGCTAGCCTATGATTATGATTTGTGTATATCTCTATCGACTAGCCTGGCCTCGGTTTATATAATGCACCAGAGGCCTAGGATAACAAGAGTCCTAGCCAAATACACCGGCGGGGAGAGGTCCTTGTCTTGATCACCAAGTCTTGTGGAATCTTCCTTGGATGCGGCAGCTGTCCGAACTGGCCCAAGAGTATACGGCCGTGGGGGTCCTCGGCCCAATCCAACTGATCAGGAGACGACGTGATGAGTACCCCCTAGTCCAGGACACCGTCAGAGGCCATGTAGGAGTACATGGTGGGTTGTCTCATTGCAGCCGTCCTCAGGAACTGAGTTCTGTGTTTGTGATCCATGAACAGTTACTACCACGCATTAGAATGCTTAAGTGCCCTCTCGACTTATTAATCAACCTGATCTCTGTCCAGGAGTTGCAACTAGTTTCTGGTGTTTGTAGGTAGTGTTAGTAGTCTACCAAGTGGCACCCGGTATAGGTGGGCTTGCGACAGACTAGGCACAGTGGCACGGTGTACCAAGTGGCACCCGGATGGTGGGCTTGTGAACCCTGCTCACATCGTTTGGGGCCATGAGCGAAATCCCGGCCGGATCTCCTTGTGGATGGAACCCGAATAGGCCATAAACCTAGATTAGAGACTTGTGTGGTTAGTCAGGTCGTGGCCGACTCCCTCACCAGGCTTCCGCTTGAAGGTTGCCGAGATACACGACGTGTACATGGTGGTAAGTGGCGAGATCGTGTGTGAAGAAGTACACCCCTACAGGGTTAACATCATCTATTCGAATAGCCGTGTCCATGGTAAAGGACTTCTGGGTTGCTTGTACAGTTCATAGATAACTTGAAATGGATACGCTAAAACTCGCAAGATAAGCATGAGTGCTATGGATGGCCTTCTCGTAGGGAGACGGGAGCGGATCCATAGTGGTGTATTGATATGGTGAATATGTGGACTCATGTGTGCCACCTCAAAAGAGTTACTTGTAGTCGTAGTTCAAGATAGCTACCGAGTCAAGATGGCTTGCTGCAGTCAAACTCCACCACCCCTTTGTTGATACCGATGCATATGTAGCTAGTTTTGATGTAAGTCTTGTTGGGTACATTTGTACTCACGTTTGCTTATTTTATGTTTTGCAGAGAGACTTCAGTCTCGCTAGTAGTTCCGTGTGGACTTCGACGTTTAGTTTGTTATCTCAGCTACGATCTTGTACCCTTGGGAGGGTTTTGTAGATAGTCAGGCTTCTCAGCCTTCTTCATTTGTAGTTGTCTATACTCATACATGTTTATGCTTCCGCTTGTTGCTTGTATGCTCTATATGTTGGGTCATGAGACCCATGTTTGTAATACTTGGCTCCTCAGAGCCTAATGGATAAATACTCTGAGTAATAGATTCTTGTTGTGATGCCATGTTGTATTTGCACATATCGAGCATATTGTGTGTATGATTTTGAAATGCTTGGTATGTGTGGGATCCGACAACCTAGTTGTCTATCCTTGGTAGCCTCTCTTATGGGGAAATGTATTCTAGTGCTTCCACTAAGCCATGGTAGTCTGCTACAGCTGCTTTACTGTGAGTCCCGCTAGCCTGCCATTACTACTGCTCCGGAACACTTAGACTGGCCGGCATGTGATCCACTTCGTTCCTGTGTCTGTCCCTTTGGGGAAATGTCACGCGGTGACTTCCAGAGTCATGCTAGCCTGCTACAGCCCGGGTTCCCGGAGTCCTGCTAGCCCAGTTGCTAGGGCCTAGATTCACACGTTGATGACCGACACGTTCGATGCTGGTTCATGTATGCATGTCCCCGTAAGTTAGTGCCACTTTTGGTTCACGACTAGTAATGTCGGCCCGGGTTCTCTGTCATATGGATGCTAGCAACACTATCATATACGTGAGCCAAAAGGCGCAAACGGTCCCGGGCCAGGTAAGGTGGCACCCGTGGGAATACCGTGCGTGAGGCCGCAAAGTGATATGATGTGTTACATGCTAGATCAGTGTGACTTAGAATCGGGTCTGACGACTTTGGTATCGAGCTTTGTTGCTGTGGGATTACCAAGCCAAACCGGTCAAGTCGTGTCTAGAAATGCTTTAGTTATATAGGGAATTGATTGTGGAGGGAACGTAAGGCTCTTTTACTCCTCTACCTTGTGCCCTTCCGATCCGAAAGTCATCCTCTTCTCTTCTACGGGGATTAAGAACTAGGCTTCTCATCTTTCTATCAGGATCACATGTTACTAATCCGTAGACTTATAGGATTGTTGGTTTCAAGCCCCAGTTCAGTTCCTACTACTTCTGTGTGTTGACAGTTGATCTCAGAACCTTGATATCGTGATGTTAAGTGGTCATGCCATTATTTTGCAGGATGTCTCAAATCTTTTTGAGCATTTACAGCCGTTATGTTGTCCGAGTCATCCCAGGTTTCTAAATAATCTGATGAAATTGCAAATCCTTTCTTTCCGTTCTCGATGTTCCTTTGGGCCAGATTAACCACACTGGTCGTCGAGTTGAGGTACTCCATTGCCTCGGCGTATATGTTGAAGCCATTATTATGACCCTAGGCATCCTAGAGAACCACCCACTAATCTAGCAATGCTTTATATTCCCAGTGTGATGATTCTGGCCGTCATTCTCGAAAGCACCCCGTGATGCCATTTAGTTAGTAGGCATTCCATTCCTGGGTTCTTGAACCCGAGATTCGCTCTACTCATTCATGTTGATAGTGTTTGCTAGTTCATTTCTGATATTAGTAACCTTGCGATAGTCCTCGAGGTCTGTGGTATCTCATCCTTCCAATACCATGAACCACCATGGTAAATGTTCTCTCGAACCAAAGGATCATAGCAAGAGTGCTCCTGATGAGTTCTCCATTCAATAGTTGTGACTCTTCCAGTCCTACCTTTCTGCATGGATTATTTGGAAGAAATGTGTTGAACCTTGTTCGACATGCTAATCTATGCATCCACAACTCAGAAAATCATATGTTCGCTTGAGTTGTTCCTCTTCAGTGGTATTCCGACCATCATCTATCATTGGATAGACAAGAGCATGACATGCATTCATGCTCATCGATACTTCATATTCCTGTGGTCCGTCAAGCCATTCTATTCCAGAATGACTAGGAGAAACAAACTCCAGTACCCCATCTATTTCTAAGATTGGGTCAAAGTAGTTGTATCCCACAGATCAAATGCCAATCCAGCTTTTGTTCTGTTCTACCCTGGAGTATTACCCTCTTTATGTCGGGATTGTCATGAGAATTGCACCACCTCTTATGAATTCTTGACGTAGTGATACTTCTCGCCATCATTATTCATTCCTCGGTCCCGTGTTGTTGTAACCGGAATGCCGACAAGTGAATTGTGATGTGTGAAATCAATACTTCTAGAAACCTCGTTTGTTGGTAGTTAATGGACAATAATTGCATTCTTAGTGTGTTGATTATTGAATCACCACTCTAAGATTGATCGTGCTACCTAATCCTTTTTTCCCTGGTGCACTCTTCGATCAATAAGTTAGGATTGTGTCAATCCTTGCTTAATTGATCACATCATCTTGCCTCGAAAGCAAGATCTCTCCCAAGCTTAATTACATATCGGTGGTTCGTGATTTTTCGAATATCTTCTCGGAAGTATTACCAGGTTGTCACCTGGCCACTATGTTGAGTTCGTGATCAAGTTGGTTTCTTGTAAGCCACCCATTCTTCAAGATTCTGTGTTGGATACCCCTGAGCTAGTTGGGGTAATCTAAACAACAACTTGGAGAGTTGGAAGATAAAGCTTTATCCGACTTAGTTCATTCCAAAGGGATAACTCTTTATATATCTGTGTTGAAGAAAGATGGTATTTTCATCGATTGACCCTCGTGATCAGTTAATGGACCTATCATCTTATCCAGGCTTTGATTTGAGTAGGGGCTATCGTCAAATCAAATCAGAACCAATGATGTTCGTAATGTTGTCTTACTCGTGGTTGTTTCCTCAAGCATACACCATTATATCTTTTGGTTCTGACCAATGCTATCACCTTATCCACATAATCATGGAATTCCATCTTCATAGAAATCTGGATGACTTGTTGTTGAACCCATAAGCAGCATTTTATCTCCTCCATGATTCATGTTGAACATTAAGCTACTGTTGGAAACTTCTATAAGCATTATCTTCATGTCCCGTTCATGAAGCATATGTTTGGATGAAAGAAGTGACTTCCTCTAGTTCATGTGCATTTGAAGTAAGTTGCCGCCATGAATTCAAGAAAGCTTGTATTTTGCTTCCTTTGGAATCATCCCAAGCAGTCATGCACGTGCGAAGCATTCTATGTTCTGATAGACTAATCATCTCCATTCCATATGTAATCCCTAGCACACCAAGCCACTGATTGAATTGTTCAAGGAGAAGAAGTTCCTTCCTAAGAGCTAATCATATGACTTATGCAAGGGCTTTGCTCTCCACGATGATGGTTCCTGACCTGAACCTCGGTAGTGTTCTATTATAAGACTACTATGTGGTCATGCTTGTCTGGGACAACGTGTTCACATGTTTCTAGCAGAACCAGCTCATGTTTTGGAGCTTACTACCATAGTCCATTTCCCGAGAATCTTGCAACGACATCTCGTCGATTTGTGTTGCAAACTTTCATTTCTCTTTCTAGACCCGATGAGTCTAGATTTTTCTGACACCAACCAGATCTGAATCTCAGGCAGATATGATGGTTGGAACATTTCCCAAGTACTTTAGTATTGGTCTCTTTGTAACCGGTAAAGTGGATGTCGTGGCCGACACACGCAGCCGGAAGACCTATTATTGTAGTGTTTTGATTGAGGAAGTTGGCTACCTCCCCATAAGGATTTCGTAGGATTTACTTCCGTAGTTATTCCTTATGGAGTCTTGTGCTCCCGAAGTCCAACGTTTTACTTGATGCAATAGATATCAAACCATATCTATAAGTGGGTTACGCTAGCACATCAAGGAGAACATTAGAAGCGGAGAGCTAAATGTCTCTCGGTCGATCATCCAGATTTTGTTTCCTTGGCCCCGCTAAGGTGAAATCTGAGAAGGTGTTATCTTCCTTTGCATCTGCATCATCCATCACTATTCATGATGGTAGTATGTTGTGTTGCCAGGATCCTTGACACGGATGTTGGTAGAACCTCGATGAATATGGAAATGCTCAAGTTCTTGAGAGCACGCGCAAGCAAAATCATCCATTGCGTTGTCTTCAACAAGGTAGTCCACATCATCCATTCTAGTCTGAGCATGACATTTCTCCGAACTCCTTTAAACGATCATGTGTGAATTGCCTCAGGCTGGTATAAAGAGTTTCAATGATCTTTGCATCAAAAGTAATTCCTTTTGCCACTTAAGGGAATAATTCTATGATTCACCTTCTCTAAGGTGCCCCGATATGGAATCATAGCAATTCATCTCCTTGCTACTCTGAAACCATGCACCATCTACTTAAGAGTGGAATTGTTAACTACCAATTTGAACCTTCGTCATCTGTTTCTTTTCCATCATCCTTGATGTGTGTTTTGTGTCTCAACTCAAGAGATGTTCTTACGTCTCACTCCATGAACTGATCTTGAGTTGCTCGATCTTCTCGAAAGTAAAGACGCCGAGACAAAAATGAGGCAATGAATCAACATCTTCGAGAACGACAATTGGATCATGAAGTTTGTGTTAGCTTGTGTCCCCTCTGTCGTCTTACCTCACATCTTGAATCTTGGGACGAGATTCTTGTTTACTGGGGGTGAGTTGTCACAGCCCCAGAATAATGCTTGTAATTAGTGGCATTGCATCCAAGCATCATGTCTAAATTTATTTGAAAATTGAAATGGGGATTGATCAAACCCCTAGAACCAAAGCAATGCAAATAGGTTCAACTTAAAAATATTTTCAATAAACCCAAACTGACTTCAGAAAAAGTCCATCCTTTTGAATAGGTGAAAACCTCTGACAAAAATGGTGCACATTTTTCCTAGGTCATTTAAGGTTTATTGGATTAAATCATAGGTATTTGCATTGGGGCTTATAAATGTTATATACATTTTAACTTCTCCAATAATTCTGAAACTTTTGTTGGGGCTCTGGAATAATTCAGTTAGCATCCAAAAATATTTTCAGAATTTATTTAAGTGGTTTAGCATTTTTGCTAAATCAAAACAAAAAGACAGAAAATAAGAAATGATAAAAAAGGAGAGCAACTTACCTGGTCTCACCTGTGCAGCCCACCAGAGAGCTCAGCCATCGCTGTAGCAGTCGGCCCAGCCCACCAGCGCCCTCCCTGTCGTCTACCTCCTCGAGACAGTAGGACAGGGGCGTGTGCTCGCCGCGCGCCGGCACGCGCCGGCCACCTCCTGCCTCCCTGCATGTCTTCCCATTGCCCTGAGGATGCCACGCGACCCCTTGGCGCCCTCAAACTCCCTCCCGTCTCTCTCGCTCGTCTGCCCCTCTCCCCTGAGCACCACCGAGCAGAGCTCGTCGCCACTGACACCGTTCGCCGCAGCCATCGACCCTCCCTCGTCCATCCAGTGTATCCAAGAGCTCCGGGTCGTCTTCCTCATCCTCGCCACCGAGCCATGGAACGACGGACGCACCACAACATCGCCAGCATCGCCGTTTCCATCGCCGGCCACCGTGGATCCTCGCCGTTGATTCGAGAGCTACCGGGCGTCCCCGACCTCGCCCTCGTGCTCGTTGGACTCGCTGTGAGCCTCCGCACCGAACCACCCTCTCCCCGATGCCGATTTCCTCCTCTAACCACGGGCTCCGTCGAGCCCGAGAGCTCATCACTGCCGGCCACGAGGTCGCCATGGCTAGAGCCCACACTCGTCGCGTCCGAGCACGCTGTCGTCCTCAGCGCGTTCCCAGGAACCCAGAGCACCCACCCACTCTTCCTCCCGTCCATCGTAGCGCTCTGTCCATCTTCACCGAACTCCGGCCGCCGCGCAAGTTGCTGCCGCCGTCGACTTAGGCCACTGGAACTGCTGCTTGATACGTCTCCAACGTATCTATAATTTTTGATTGCTCCATGCTACTTTATCTACCGTTTTGGACTATATTGGGCTTTATTTTCCACTTTTATATTATTTTTGGGACTAACCTATTAACCGAAGGCCCAGCCCAGAATTGATGTTTTTTGCCTATTTCAGTGTTTCGAAGAAACGGAATATCAAACGGAGTCCAAACGGAATGAAACCTTCGGGAACGTGATTTTCTCACCAAACATGATCCAGGGGACTTGGACCCTACTCCAAGGAACGAAAGAGGCGGTCACGAGGGTGGGGGGCACCCCCCCCTAGGGCGCGCCCCCCTGCCTCGTGGGCCCCCTGTTGCTCCACCGACATACTCCTTCCTCCTATATATACCTATGTACCCCCAAACGATAAGAAGAGGAGCCAAAAACCTAATTCTACCGCCGAAACTATCTGTATCCACGAGATCCCATCTTGGGGCCTGTTCTGGAGCTCCGCCGGAGGGGGCATCCACCACGGAGGGCTTCTACATCATCACCATAGCCCCTCCGATGAAGTGTGAGTAGTTTACTTCAGACCTTAGGGTCCATAGCTAGTAGCTAGATGGCTTCTTCTCTCTTTTTGGATCTCAATACAATGTTCTCCCCCTCTCTCGTGGAGATCTATTTGATGTAATCTTCTTTTTGCGGTGTGTTTGTTGAGACCGATGAATTGTGGGTTTATGATCCAGAATATCTAATGAATAATATTTGATTCTTCTCTGAATTCTTTTATGTATGATTGGTTATCTTTGCAAGTCTCTTCGAATTATCTGTTTGGTTTGGCCAACTAGATTGGTAGTTCTTGCAATGGGAGAAGTGTTTAGCTTTGGGTTCAATCTTGCGGTGTCCTTACCCAAAGGATGTAAAGGGTTGAAAGGCACGTATTGTATTGTTGCCATCGAGGATAACAAGATGGGGTATTTATCATATTGCATGAATTTATTCCTCTACATCATGTCATCTTGCTTAAGGCGTTACTCTGTTTTTAACTTAATACTCTAGATGCATGCTCGATAGCGGTCGATGAGTGGAGTAATAGTAGTTGATGCAGAATCGTTTTGGTCTACTTGTCTTGGACGTGATGCCTATATACATGATCATACCTAGATATAATCATAACTATGCTCAATTCTGTCAATTGCTCAACAGTAATTTGTTCACCCACCGTAGAATGCTTATGCTCTTGAGAGAAGCCACTAGTGAAACCTATGCCCCCCGGGTCTATTCTCATCATATCAATCTCCATCACTTTAATACTTGCTTTGTTTTTACTTTGCCTTTTACTTTTCACTTTGCATCTTTATACCAAAAATACCAAAAATATTATTTATCATCTCTATCAGATCTCACTCTCGTAAGTGACCGTGAAGGGATTGACAACCCCTAATCGCGTTGGTTGCGAGGAGCTATCGTTTTGTGTAGGTACGAGGGACTTGTGTGTGGCCTCCTACTGGATTGATACCTTGGTTCTCAAAAACTGAGGGAAATACTTACGCTACTTTGCTGCATCATCCTCTCCTCTTCGGGGAAATCCAACGCAGTGCTCAAGAGGTAGCAAGAAGAAATTCTGGCGTTTTTGCCGTGGAGGCTCACGCAGGAGCAAGTGAAGACATACCAAGTACCCATCACAATCCCTATCTCTCGCATTACATTATTTGCCATTTGCCTCTCGTTTTCCTCTCCCCCACTTCACCCTTGTCGTTTTATTCGCCCTTCCTCCATTCAATCTTGTGTTACCATGTGCCTTATTTTTGCTTGCATCTTTGCTTGCTAAGAGTTTATGGATCCTCATCCACTTGCTAATCTCTTTAATAGATCCAATTATGATGAACCTATTGCTAGTGAGTTGAGTGCACTAGATTATCTTTATGAGGTTTTGCCTGAAATTCGTGAATCTAAAAATTGTGATGAAGTACTTTATGAAGCGATTCACGATAGATATTTGAATAAAAAGCATGATTGCAATGATTTTACTATAAATTCTATTGATGTCAATTGTGCTAAAAATATGCAAAACCCTAAGCTTGGGGATGCTAGTTTTGCTACGTCTACTATTTGTTGCAATGATCATGATTGGGGTGATTCTTCTTACGATCTTGAAAATTTACTTACTCCCTATAAGATTGATGTGCTTGCAATAATATTGAAAGTGGGTTTGGAAGAGTGTCAACTTTAGATCCCACATATTTGGATAATATTCAATCTTATGAAATTTTTTATAAAAGTGGGCTTCGAGAAATCATGACTTTAGTTAATGATAATCCCACTATTTTGGAAGAGTGTCAACTTTGCATGCATGTGGATCGTGTTGAGAATATGTTATGTGATAGCTATATTGTTGAATTTTCTTATGATCCTACATGTAATTATTATGAGAGAGGAAAATATGGTTATAGAAATTTTCATGTTACTAAATTACCTCTTGTTATGTTAAGATTGTTATTGTTCCTTTCCGCTTCCTTGCATGTGCTAGTTTTTGCTTGCTAAGATAATTTGTTTGCCTATAATATGCCTATGCATAGGAAGTATGTTAGACTTAAGTGTGTTTGTCATATGATTTTTGATGCTCTCTTTGTGCCTCAATTCTTGTCTTTCTTGTGAGCATCATTGAAATCTCAACGCCTAGTTAAAAGGGCTTTAAAGAAAAGCGCTTGTTGGGAGGCAACCCAATTTTATTTTTAGTGTTTTTGTTTTTGTTTCTGTTTAGGAATAAATAATCCATCTAGCCTCTGTTTAGATGTGGTTTTATGTTTTAATTAGTGTTTGTGCCAAGCTAGACCTATTGGATCTTCTTGGATGATAATTATTTGATCTTGCTGTAATTTCCAGAAACTTTGTGCTCAGTGCCCGAATTATCAAAAATCACCAGAACGTGATAAAATATTGATCCCAATTGCTGCTGATCAATAAACAAATTTTCTAGGTAGTATCATTTTGGTAGATTTTTTGGAGTTCCAGAAGTTTGCGTTAGTTACAGATTAGTACAGACTGTTCTGTTTTTGACAGATTCTGTTTTGCGTGTGTTGTTTGCTTATTTTGATGAATCTATGGCTAGTAAAATAGTTTATAATCCATAGAGAAGTTGGAATACAGTAGGTCTAACACCAAAGAATTAGTTCATTACAGTACCTTAAAGTAGTCTTTTGTTTTCTTTCTCTAACGGAGCTCACGAGATTTCTATTGAGTTTTGTGTTGTGAAGTTTTCAAGTTTTGGTTAAATTCTTTTGATGGATTATGGAACAAGGAGTGGCAAGAGCCTAAGCTTGGGGATGCCCATGGAACCCCCAAGATAATCCAAGTACACCAAAAAGTCAAAGCTTTGGGATGCCCCTGAAGGCATCCCCTCTTTCGTCTACTTCCATCGGTAATTTACTTGGAGCTATATTTTTATTCACCAACATGATATGTGTTTTGCTTGGAGCGTCTTGTATTATTTGAGTCTTTGCTTGTTAGTTTACCACAATCATCCTTGCTGTACACACCTTTTGAGAGAGCCATACATAAATTTAAATTTGATAGAATACTCTATGTGCTTCACTTATATCTTTTGAGCTTGATAGTTTTGCTCATAGTGCTTCACTTATATCTTTTGAGCGTGATAATTTTTGCTCTAGTGCTTCACTTAGATATTTTAGAGCACGGTGGTGGATTTGTTTTAAAGAAACTACTGATCTCTCATGCTTCACTTAGATTATTTTGAGAGTCTTTAATAGCATGGTAAATTGCTTAAAATTAATATACTTGGTATTCAAGATATGTGAAACTTTCTTTTGAGTGCGTTGAATACTAAGAAAAGTTTGATGCTTGATAATTGTTTTGAGATATGGATGTGGTGATATTAAAGTCATGCTAGTTGGGTGATTATGAATTTAAAGAATGCTTGTGTTGAAGTTAGCAGGTCCCGTAGCATGCACGTATGGTTAAAGTTGTGTAACAAATTTGAAACATGAAGTGTACCTGGCTTGTGCATCCTTATGAGTGGCGGTCAGGGACGAGCAATGGTCTTTTCCTACCAATCTATCCCCCTAGGAGCATGCGCGTAGTACTTGATTTTTGATGACTTCTAAATTTTTGCAATAAGTATATGAGTTCTTTTGACTAATGTTGAGTACATGGATTATACGCACTTTTACATTTCCGCCTTTGCTAGCCTCTTGATTGCCGTGCATTGCCCTTTCTCACCCTGAGAGTTGGTGCAAACTTCGCGGTGCATCCAAACCCCGTGATATGATACGCTCTATCACACATAAACCTCCTTATATCTTCCTCAAAACAGCCACCATACCTACCTATTATGGCATTTCCATAGCCATTCCGAGATATATTGCCATGCAACTTTCCACCGTTCCGTTCATCATCATCATGACATACTTTACTTTTGTCATATTGCCATTGCATGATCATGTAGTTGATATCGTATTTGTGGCAAAGCCACCATGCATTATTTTTCATACATGTCACTCTTGATTCATTGCACCATCCCAATACACCGCCGGAGGCATTCATATAGAGTCATATCTTGTTCTAGTTTTGAGTTGTAATCCTTATGTTGTAATCAATAGAAGTGTGATGATCATCATTACTAGAGAATTTCCCAAGAAAAAGAGAAAGGACAAAAAAAGTCCCAAAAAAAGAAATAAATAAAAAGGGCAATGTTACTATCTCTTTTTCCACACTTGTGTTTCAAAGTAGCACCTTGTTCTTCATGTAGTGAGTCTCATATTTTGTGCTTCAAAGTAGCACCATGTTTTTCATATAGTGAGTCCCATAAGTTGTCTTTTTCATACTAGTGGGAGTTTTTCATTATAGAACTTGGCTTGTATATTCCTACGATGGGCTTGCTCAAATGCCCTAGGTCTTCGTGAGCAAGCAAGTTGGATGCACACCCACTAGTTTTCTTTTGTTGAGCATTCATAGCTCTAGTGCATCCGTTGCATGGCAATCCCTACTCCTCATGTTGACATCAATTGATGGGCATCTCCATAGCCCGTTGATTATCCTCGTCAATGTGAGACTTTCTCCTTTTGTCTTCTCCACACAATCCCCATCATCATATTCTATTCCACCCATAGTGCTATATCCATGGCTCACGCTCATGTATTGCGTGAAGGTTGAAAAAGTGTGAGATTATTTAAGTATGAAACAATTGCTTTGCTTGTCATCGGGGTATAGAAGTTGGGAACATCTTTGTGTGACGAAAATGAAGCATAGCCTAACTATATGATTTTGTAGGGATGAACTTTCTTTTGCCATGCTATTTTGAGAAGACATGATTACTTTGATTAGTATGCTTGAAGTATTATTATTTCTATGTCAATATGTACTTTTGTCTTGAATCTTTCGGATCTGAATATTCATACCACAATTAAGAAGATTTACATTGAAATTATGCCAAAGTATCACTCCGCATCAAAAATTCCCTTTTTATCATTTACCTACTCGAGGACGAGCAGGAATTAAGCTTGGGGATGCCTCGATACGTCTCCAACGTATCTATAATTTTGATTGCTCCATGCTACTTTATCTACTGTTTTGGACTACATTGGGCTTTATTTTCCACTTTTACATTATTTTTGGGACTAACCTATTAACAGGAGGCCCAGCCCGAAATTGCTGTTTTTTGCCTATTTCGGTGTTTCAAGAAAGCGGAATATCAAACGGAGTCCAAGCGGAATGAAACCTTCGGGAACGTGATTTTCTCACGAACATGATCCAGCGGACTTGGACCCTACTCCAAGGAACGAAAGAGGCGGTCACGAGGGTTGGGCCCCCCCTAGGGCGCGCCCCTGCCTCGTGGGCCCCCTGTCGCTCCACCGGCGTACTCCTTCCTCCTATATATACCTACGTACCCCCAAACGATCAGAACAGGAGCCAAAAACCTAATTCCACCGCCGCAACTTCTTGTATCCACGAGATCCCATCTTGGGGCCTGTTAGGACCTCCTTGGAAGGGCATCCACCACGGAGGGCTTCTACATCATCACCATAGCCCCTCCGATGAAGTGTGAGTAGTTTACTTCAGACCTTGGGTCCATAGCTAGTAGCTAGATGGCTTCTTCTCTCTTTTTGGATCTCAATACAATGTTCTTCCCCTCTCTCGTGAGATCTATTCGATGTAATCTTCTTTTTGCGGTGTGTTTTTGAGACCGATGAATTGTGGGTTTATGATCCAGATTATCTATGAATAATATTTGATTCTTCTCTGAATTCTTTTATGTATGATTGGTTATCTTTGCAAGTCTCTTCGAATTATCCGTTTGGTTTGGCCAACTAGATTGGTAGTTCTTGCAATGGGAGAAGTGTTTAGCTTTGGGTTCAATCTTGTGGTGTCCTTACCCAGTGACAGAAAGGGTTGCAAGGCACGTATTGTATTGTTGCCATCGAGGATAACAAGATGGGGTATTTATCATATTGCATGAATTTATTCCTCTACATCATGTCATCTTGCTTAAGGCGTTACTCTGTTTTAACTTAATACTCTAGATGCATCTTTGGATAGCGGTCGATGAGTGGAGTAATAGTAGTAGATGAGTAATCGTTTGGTCTACTTGTCTTGGACGTGATGCCTATATACATGATCATACCTAGATATACTCATAACTATGCTAAATTCTGTCAATTGCTCAACAGTAATTTGTTCGCCCACCGTACAATACTTATGCTCTTGAGAAGCCACTAGTGAAACCTATGGCCCTCGGGTCTATTCTCATCATATCAATCTCCATCACTTTAATACTTGCTTTGTTTTTACTTTGCCTTTTACTTTTCACTTTGCATCTTTATACCAAAAATATTATTTATCATCTCTATCAGATCTCACTCTCGTAAGTGACCGTGAAGGGATTGACAACCCCTAATCGCGTTGGTTGCGAGGAGCTATCCTTTTGTGTAGGTACGAGGGACTTGTGCGTGGCCTCCTACTGGATTGATACCTTGGTTCTCAAAAACTGAGGGAAATACTTACGCTACTTTGCTGCATCATCCTCTCCTCTTCGGGGAAATCCAACCCAGTGCCCAAGAGGTAGCACTGCTGCGTGCACCACCCGACGCGGACGAGCCTCCTTGTCGCGTAGACGCACTTCGCCGTCCATATGGTCGCCGGAAAGCAAACCCGAGCATCGCCGCCGTCTCTGGACGTCGCCGGTGGCTTAACTCCGGCCGTGCCGACGTGGCATCGTCATTAGTGGCTAATGACGCCACTAACTAACCCCCTAGCTCACTGACGGATGTAACCCACTCTTTATTAACCCTGGCTTTATTTTCCTATTTAGATTAGTATATAACCCAGCGGGACCGACACGTCAGCATTGACTTTGCTGATGTGGGCGTTGACCGGACCCACCTGTTAGTGACACTAACCAGCCCTATGTCACTGACGTGTGGACCTCACACGTCAGGATTGACCTGGTTAGCGCTGTTGACTTGCTGATCCAGGCATGAAGCAGTGCTGACGCAATTATTCATTTTTGGATTATTTCTATTTTGGAAATTCCAGAAAACTAGCAAAACTTCAAAACTTCATATAAATTCAACCGTAGCTCAGGTTGAAATAATTTATATATGAAAAATTATCAGAAAAATTCAGTCTATCCATCTGTACTAGTTTCATGCATGACAAACCAACCTAAACCTGCTTTATAGATGAAAACACATAAAGGGCATTTAAAATGCTTAAGTTTGGAGTTGCATTTGAATCCTTGATTCAAATGAGCTCCGTTGAACTTGTTGTTGGTTGCATTAGCACAAAACATCACATCTACATGCCATTTTCATGCATCATATTATTGCATATGCTTGTGTATTGATTGCCGACACCGTCCTTCTCGATAGGTCCTGCTCCGGAGACCGTTCCAGAGTACCTGTCTAAGGAGTAGTGCCCCCCTGTTTATCTTTCAGGCAAGCAAAACCCCCTTGTTCATTCCGATACAATCCCACTCTCTGCTCCTGCTCTCTTTTACTGCATTGGGACAACAATGATTCACCTGTTACATGTTGCGGTAGTTGAGCCCCTTTTCCTCTGCATAACCTGTCATTGCCATAGTAAATAGATGAAACCCACTAGCATGAGTAGGAGTTGTTTGAGCCCTGATGTGCCTACTCATTCGTGCTTATTTGTCATGCCTGCTACTGCTTAGAGTTGAGTCAGGTCTGATTCATCGGGGATTAATTGGAATGTGGTGAACATGTCCTACTGTTGAGAGCTAAGTGTGTGAACACGATTTGGTAAAGGTAGCGGTGAGAGGCCATGTAGGAGTACATGGTGGTTTGTCTCATTGTAGCCGTCCTCGGGAATTGAGTTATGTGTTTGTGATCCATGAACAGTTACTACCACGCATTGGAATGCTTAAGTGCCCCTCTCTACTTATTAATCAACATGATCTCTGTCCAGGAGATGCAACTAGTTTCTGGTGTTTGTGGGTAGTGTTAGTAGTCTACCAAGTGGCACCCGGTACAGGTGGGCTTGGGACAGACTAGGCACAGTGGCACGGTGTACCAAGTGGCACCCGGATGGTGGGTTTGGGAACCCTTCTCACATCGTTTGGGGCCGTGAACGACACCCCATCCGGATCTCCTTGCGGATGGAACCCGAATAGGCGATAAACCTAGACTAGAGACTTGTGTGGTTAGTCAGGTCGTGGCCGACTCCCTCGCCAGGCTTCCGCTTGAAGGTTGCCGAGATACATGACGTGTACATGGTGGTATGTGGCGAGAGCGTGTGTGAAGAAGTACACCCCTGCAGGGTTAACATCATCTATTCGAATAGCCGTGTCCGCGGTAAAGGACTTCTGGGTTGCCTGTATAGTTCATAGATAACTTGAAATGGATACTCTAAAACTCGTAAGATAAGCATGAGTGCTATGGATGGCCTTCTAGTAGGGAGACGGGAGCGGATCCATAGTGGTGTATTGATATGGTGAATATGTGGACTCGTGTGCGCCACCTCAAAAGAGTTACTTGCAGTCCTAGTTCAGGATAGCTACCGAGTCAAGCTGGCTTGTTGCAGTCAAACTACACCACCCCTTTGTTGATACCGATGCATATGTAGCTAGTTTTGATGTAAGTCTTGCTGGGTACATTTGTACTCACGTTTGCTTATCTTATGTTTTGCAGAGAGACCTCAGTCTCGCTAGTAGTTCCGCGTGGATTTCGACGTTTAGTTTGTTACCTCAGCTACGATCTTGTACCCTTGGGAGGGTTTTGTAGATAGTCAGGCTTCTCATGCTTCTTCATTTGTAGTTGTCTGTACTCAGACATGTTTATGCTTTCGTTTGTTGCTTGTATGCTTTGTATGTTGGGTCATGAGACCCATGTTTGTAATACTTGGCTCCTCGAAGCCTAATGAATAAATAAATACTCTGAGTCGTAGAGTCTTGTTGTGATGACATGTTGTATTTGCACATATCGAGCATATTGTGTGTATGATTTTGAAATGCTTGGTATGTGTGGGATCCGACAACCTAGTTGTCTATCCTTGGTAGCGTCTCTTATGGGGAAATCTAGTCTAGTGCTTCCACTGAACCATGGTAGTCTGCTACAACCCGGTTTACCGTAGTCCTGCTAGCCCGATTACTACTGCTCCGGAACACTTAGACTGGCCGGCATGTGATCCAGTTCGTTCCTGTGTCTGTCCCTTCGGATAAATGTCACGCGGTGACTTCCGGAGTCCTGCTAGCCTGCTACAGCCCGGGTTCCCGGAGTCCTTTTAGCCTAGTTGCTACTGCCTGGATCCACACGCTGATGACCGACACGTTCGATGCTAGTTCACGTATGCATGTCCCCGTAAGTTAGTGCCACTTTGGGTTCACGACTAGTCATGCCGGCCCGGGTTCTCTGTCATATGGATGCTAGCGACACTATCGTATACGTGAGCCAAAAGGCACAAACGATCCCGGGCCAGGTAAGGTGGCACCCGTGGGAATACCGTGCGTGAGGCCGCAAAGTGATATGATGTGTTACATGCTAGATCGGTGTGACTTAGAATCGGGGTCCTGACAGCAACATAGCAAAAACACCAAAATGGGGTGATGAAAGCTGTTTTTATTTCGTCGGGTCCATACAGTCGGATCTGATGGTACCCGGAATAAGCGTCCAAAAGGAACAAACACTCGCATCCCACAGTCAAGTCGTGATCGATGCGGGGTAGAGGGAAATGATCTTTCGGGCAGGCCCGATTGATATGCTTGAAGTTGATGCACATGCGAAGTGAATAGTCTTTCTTGGGTACCATGACGACATTGGCGAGCCACTCAGAGTGGTATATCTCGCGGACGAACTCAACTGCTAGAAGCTGAGCCACCTCTTCACCAATTGCATTCCTCTTCTCCACGGCGGACCGACGAAGATGCTCTTTGACAGGTTTTGCTTTCGGATCGACTCGCAAATGGTGCTCAGCCAGTCCCCTGGGTACACCTGGCATGTCAGAAGGCTTCCATGCAAAGATGTCCTAGTTCTCATGGAGGAACTGGATGAGCGCTTCTTCCTATTTGCTGTCTAGTGTTGTTGAGATATGAGTCGGAGCAGCATTGGGGTCGGTCGGGTGAATGTGAACTTGCTTTGTTTCACCAGACGACTAAAATGCAGACTCTGAAGCAGGCTTCTTGGACGTAACAAATCACTCGGATATGCGTTCTTTTGATATTCTTGCATTTCCACTACTGCCATCTATTCATCGGCAATCTTTGAGCCCTTCTGGAGGCACTCTTCCGTTCTCTGCCGATTACCAGTGACTGTGATCACGCCCTTGGGACCAGGCATCTTCAGCTTTAGGTACACGTAACACGGTCGAGCCATGAAACGGGCATATGCGGGTCTGCTCAGAATAGCATGATAGGCACTGTGAAAATCCACAACTTCAAATGTCAACTTTTCTTTGCGGTAATTCTTCGAATCACCTAAAACCACGTCAAGAGTGATCTGGCCGAGTGAATCGGCTTTCTTCCCAGGGATGACACCATGGAACCGCATATTGCTTTCACTGAGCTTAGACATCGGAATGCCCATCTCTCGGAGGGTCTGAGCATACAAAATGTTCAGGCCATTGCAACCATCCATCAGAACCTTGGTCAGTTGAGTGCCCCCAACGACTGGGTCGACCACCAACGCTTGCCGCCTTGGGGTAGCTACATGCGCTGGATGGTCGGACTGGTCGAGTGTAATAGGAGTCTTTGACCACTTCAAATATGTTGTCGTTGCCGGGGCAACCATGTTTACTCCTCTGTTGATGACCTTGAGTCGACTTTTTCTCTCAACGTCAGCAAAAATCACCAAAGTGGCATTGACATTGGGGTAACCATCCTCCTCCTCTTTGTCTTCATTTTTATCAGATTCCTTCTCTTTCTCACTGGGTTGTCCCTCTCGGAACTTCTGGATAGGGAGTCGACACTATCGAGTGGTATGCTTGGGATAAATCAGGTTCCCCTCTTCATCCTTCTTGGTGTGTATATGACACGGCAAATCTACCACATCATTTCCTGCTTGATCTTTCACCTTCTTGGGGATCCAGGGCCCCTTAGCTTTCCTTTGAATTTTTCTTGGGTCACAACTGCAGCCTCACCAGGACCTGCGGGCTCGGCTTTGCGCTTCTGCTTCCGACTGGAGTTACCTCCTCTGGTGTCCTGGGCGACTGGTTTGCTATTGCCACTACGGAGTCGGTTTTCTTCCTCGTTGTTATCGTACCGAGTGCTATTTCCATCATTCGGGTCAGGGTCATATCTCCTATCCGACCAAATTTCAGGTTAAGCTCTCTGTACCGAATGCCCTCCTTGAAGGCGCAAACTACTTGGTGTTGAGACACATTTTCCACTTTATGATGCAAAGTGGTCCATCTCTAGATATAATCTCGCAAAGTTTCATTCGGTTTCTGAACACAATGTTGTAATTCTACCAACCCTACAGGCCGTTTGCAAGTGCCCTCAAACGTCCTGACAAACACTCGGGCCAACTCTTCCCAACTGAATATACTGCCAGGAGCCAACTGATTCAACCAAGCTCTGGCCGAACCTTCCAACATCAGGGGAAGATGTTTCATGGCTACATCATCATTACCACCACCAATCTGCAAAGCCACTCGGTAATCTTCTAGCCAAGTGTCAGGCTTTGACTCACCGGTGACCTAGCTCACTCTCGTTGCCAACCTGAAGTTGGGAGGGGTCTTAGCAGCTCTGATAGCTCTCCTGAAGCATTCAGGTCCGGAGACATGTACTCTGCTGCCAGTCGGATGATCTCTGTCCAGCCCTTCTCTGTGTGCTCGGTTTCTGTCGGCCAGACCTTGTACAAGAATTGACCTTGCATCAAACCCGGGCTCTCTTGGGTCGACTGGAGCCCTCCGCTCATCGCTATACAGGCGCCTATCGTCATACTGCCGGGGCGCGTATGACCCGCCTCTTGGAGGGGGCGTAGGCACTTGACGATGGTCATCACGGCCGGGTCGATGATCATACTGCTCATGATTCCGACCCAGATACTGCTCTTGGCGGTGCCCACGTCCTTCATGCCGCAGAGGCGATCTTGGGTTGTGAGCCGACTGGACTATATCTGCCACCACGGTCCTGCTGTGGATCCTATTACGAGACTGAGAAACGGCTGTGTTCTGCTCTCCTGCTGCCCGGAGCAGTGCTCAGATCTGCATCAAGCCTCTACAACCTCTGGTTGGGACGGCTGAATCGACTCTGCTATACGGGTTGCAGCTGTAAGATTCTGAATCAGAGTGCGGTATACCTGAGGTTCAGGCGGGAACAATTGTCGCTGTCGTCGATTGGACTAGGGAATCTATCGTCGAGCGTGCTCGTCGAGTGAATGCTGAAGGTTCTCCAGCCGTGCGTGCTCAGCTAGAGTGGCTTCGCGCGCAGCCTCCAAGGCCCGAGCCTTGGAGGTCTCCCCGCTGATGGGAGTGTGGAGTGCCTCCATGTTGCGACGGGGCAGCTCATCCCTCTGCTGCGAAGTGAGGGCTTCAGGATGATATTCCTCGTGAACATGCGATGGATGCCACCACCATCGCCGCCGCTGCTGTGACGGAAACCAGGCGGGCTGCATGGTGTATCAACCATCAGAACTTCTGCCACACGATTGCTGCTGTCGTACTCGGACAGGGTCTCCACGGAGCCAGTCGACAGATCGAATAGCCCGTAGAGAGATTCGTCGGGCTCGATTGCCGCGACTTGAGGGGTGGCCGACTGACGAGCCACCGCATGCTTCACCCACCACTAAAGACGCGATCGACCAGATCGCTTGCAATGACGAGCAGCGGGGAGCAAAGACGCTGCGGGAGCTGACCGATACTGAGTCGACGGCTGTTGCAGAAGGACGCCGCGGACGCACGCGCGAAAGTGCGTCGCCCTGCGGACGGGGAGCGTCTCGACGTCGAGGGGGGCCACCTGGAGGCAGGCGGAGTCGTCGGCGTTGAAAACAAGCGCATCGAGACGGATCTCATGGTCCTCAGCCAAACCACCGCCGGTAACCAAGATGAAGGAGATCGAGAAAATTGCAACCTCACCGGAAGTCGCTAAGACACCTACCCCATGGTGGGCGCCCATTGTCGTGGGAGTAAGTCTGACAGTAGAATAGGGGCTATGTGGAGGAGGCAAGATCCTAGCTACGATGAGGTTGTGCACGCAAGATTTACGAGTTCAGGTCCTTCGCGGAGGAAGTAATAGCCCTACGTCTCGATTCTCGGAGGCTTGGTCGACTCGATTATGCATGAAGTTATAGGGGGTGCGAACCCTTGTGCCAGTGGAGGGGGGTGGCTTATATAGAGTGCGCCAGGACCCCAGCCAGCCCACGTTACAAAGGGTTCAATGTACATTAAGGTGAGACGTTGCTGGTAACGCCAATAATAAAGAGGTATAAATGATCTTTAAGACTACAGAGTGAACACCTGACCGTTGACATCCTGGGTGACGTTAGGCCTTCTCTGCTCCGAGTGGTTTCCTGTATTGTCGAATGACTTCATATTGGTCGAATGGAATTGGGACACCCGAGTAAGGTCAAAAGGTCGAGTGGATCACACTCCTTGATTAACTCAGTCGGTTTTCCTTCTTGTGCTTTGAATGTCTTTGAGCGTAGGGCAGTGTCCTTGGGTAGGATGTCTAGGTCAGGCCTATGACCCTACCCTAGGTACATGTCATCGTCAGTGAGTTCCCAATGCATTTATGTGCATAATTCAAATTTGAACTACATGCACATGCTCCAGTGCATATAAATTGGTTGAAAAATCAAATCTTTGTCCTTGGGTGCATGCTTAGGTCCAATGCAAGAAATGGGAATGAATTTCAAACACCAACGTACCGTTGATTGCCGGCAAAACATTGAGATACTTTGTTTTTAAATTAAGTAAATCCAAAACTTGTCTAAAATACATGAAACCTTGCATGCTATCATGGAATGGCACCCGACATCCTGTGGTATTTTTCGTGTCCATTTTGAGAGAAGACGCACTCGAATAACAACCAACAAAGGCATTTTGAAAAAATAGCTGCCACTTTCGTATCTCAAACGTTTGTATAATTCAAATTGTGTGTGTTCTGTTAACCATTCATGTGACGCCACGTGTCTTGGTTTTAATGGCTCTTTATCGCAAATGTTTTAGATAGAACACCCGTATGCAAAGCGCGAGCAGGATTTGTGCATCTCTTGAACACCTTGTAACACTGCGATTTGTCAAAATATGAAGCTAAAAATCACTAGCAGTATCTAATTTTTGCAACTAAAATTCAGTAATTAAGCATAGATGGAGGCGAGGAGGCATGTTCAGCCGGGCGTGCAGCGGGCGGCATAGTACTATTCCATTTGACAGCGGGCGGCGCAGTTCCCGATACGACTTTAATGCAGACAAGGGAGAGGGTAGCGGTTCCCGAAATGTTGAACGACCAAGGATGCATCCTCCTTCAATTAGCATCGTGTGAATGCATGAGGGAAGTAATGGGAGGAGGACCGGGAAAAGTGGCAGCACGATGTGAATGTAACGCAGTTTGCACTCATATAAAGGTGCCCCTCCATTCTAATGCATCTACCACATCGTACGCACCTAAGCATTTGCCTAAGCACCTACACTAATAAGCGCAAACATGCTCACTCCAGACCCATGGCGGCGATGCGCGCGAGCGGCCAGTGGCTGTGCCAGATGGTCCATGACGCCGGCCTGCGACATGGCATCGTGGATCGTCTCCAGACGTTGTTGGCGACCGGCTGGTGGATGGCCGCCGTCGACGCCAGCTACGACACTCGGTTGGACCAGATGATCGTTCGCACCACCAACAGGTTCACCGTCGTCAAGAAGCTTGCGGACGACATCGCCGTACTCCTCCAGCCCGCGCACCCGGGCTCCTCATTGCCTGCCACCCTAATCGGCCTCCATGGTCAGAATCTCTTTCAAGCACTGGTGGCTCTGCAACTGCCCGCCAACGCCACGAAGAATGTCCACTTGGAGGTCGCGCTCGCCGTGAGGCGCCTCGCCCTACAAGAAACCGTCGACCTACACATCCATGTGTATGAGTGAATCGTGTACATAGGTATCTACAAGGACAGTGAGGACGCTACGACGTTGGCCTTCTTCAGCCGGCTGGAAGCCTTAGATTCCTTTGCTAAGAAGCACCTTGACCTCTCCACAAAAGCCGTCGCTCCTTAGCTCCCGGTCGGTGGCCCGGCCGGCGCACTGAGTTGAGGAGGAGGAGGTCTTACATTGATGGATGCATCTTTCTGCTTGCCTCCTATAACCACCACTATGATCGCATCATTGTGGTCTTAATTCTTATTTTTCTATTGCATACTCGTTACAGTCAATATAGACATGTGCGATTCCTTTGCTCAATACAGACATGTCTGTTCCAGTCTTAGTTTGATTGGCTTGAATGAAGGTCTATCCCACCGTTAGGCGCAACAGCATGATGTGCTCGCCGTTAGGCGCCGCGGCGCGCTCCGCTCGCGTCCGTTGGCGCGCTCAGCTTGTGGAAAGCTTTTCCTTGCGTGTTCAACTGCTATATGCATATATATGGTTGCTCACCGTTGAGGCGACCGCGGAGCGCTTTGCTCGCATCCCTCCGCGTGCGTTGTGCCAACGGTTGGGTGTGTGCACGATCATGTCGGGGCCCCATATGCATGCGGTTGCGCCGTGCCGTTGCCACGCGATGCAGTTACGTGTGGCACGATGGAGTTACGCGCTGAAAATTAGAACTACCATTAGGGCCTGCCGATATTCCTGGCCGCCTAGCTTCCCCTTTAATTCCCGCGGCCATTATAACATTAGTCTCTTCAACCTTTCGATCGTGCCCCACAACACAACAAGCACACCCACGACGATACATAGAGAGGGGATGTCCAGCGGTGCTCCAATGGAGTTCGGCGAGCATAGAGTGGAGACCCACGCGAGAAAGACGGATCTCTCAGTGGTGTACACCATCGACCCGGCCGTGGTGGACGACTACATCAACAACGTTGAGCAGTTTCTTGCTGGAGACAAGTACAAGGTGGTCGGCATCGACCTCTAGTACACCGCCAGTCGTCCCGACATAGACTAGAAGGTTGCCGTCGCCCAGTTGTGTGTGCGCCATCATGTACTCATCTACCACTACTGCATGGCCACAGAGACTTGCGCCCGTTTCAACAGGTTTGTCAACAGCACCGACTACAAGTTCGCCACGGTGAAAACCACCGACGATGTAAAAGCGCTCAGTGTTACGGGCTTGGCCTACAAGAACCTTGTCAAAATCCATGACCACTACAGGGTCTGGGGCAGCATGAAGAAGGACTCCCTGGTTGAACTCGCCTCGGCCATCATCGACCCCTACTATGAAAAGATGAAGCAGGATGCCCAGAGAACAAGTCATGTATCCTGGCACAGGGCCTAGATGCGGCAACTAGATGAACCTCACCTCAGGTTCACGGCCAAGAGCATGTGCACATGCTACGAGATGCACAGGCGAATCATTGACATGAGGAAGTGCCTCGTTACCCAAATCGACGAGCCCATATCGAGCCACAAGCAGAGCAAGCATCACAAGAAGTAGATGATGATCAGATGATCATTTATGCTAGTTAATCGTGCATGTAATATATAGTTTACTTTATTGGTGTGTGGAAATATCATGTGTGTAGTAGCCACCTATGTAATTATGCATTTAATAGTTTACTTTGGTGTGTGCAAATGCCATGGTTGTAGTAGCCACCTATGTAAGTGGACGTTTAATTTGGTTATGCAAGCATGTCCTTATAAGTGTGTGTGTGTGTGTGTGTGTGTGTGTGTGTGTGTGTGTTGTTGTTGTTCTGTGTGCAATCCCATCGCACAACACACACGTCTTATTAGCATCAACCGTCTGTGTTATTATCGGTCTTCACACACATTTCTGATTACAGACATGTTTGCCGCGTATCACACACATCTTGTTAAGTTGAACCGTTTCTGTTCTCATGTCTCAACACAAATAGTTCATTCGAGTGAACCGCATGCCGTATATCGCACACACCTTCATTTGGCTGACCGTTTCTTTTGTGTTTCCTAATCACAAACAGTTCATTCGAGTGAACCATATGATGTATATCGTACACACCTCCATTTGGCTGCCCGTTTCTTTTGTTCCTCCTCATCGCAAACAGTTAATTGAACTGAACCTTATGCCCTCCATCACACACGCATCTAAAATCTGAACCGTGTTTGATGGCTCCGCCATCGCAAACATTTTGCACCTTTTTTGACAGTTTTTTTACACCATCGTTTGCGATTATGACATCGCACACGGTTTCCTCGAAGGGTCTTGTATCATAGTGTCGCGTTAGCAGCATCCTGAAGTAGTGTCATGTCATTTATATCAACCCCCTTTGATATCTCTCTCAAACCTAGCCATGCACCATCACCTTCTTCTTCCTCTTCTTTTACTTCTTTATGCAAGTGAGTTCTTCCCAGCCCCCATTAATGTTCTTTCTTTTCCGGATGCTAGTGCACCATGCTACACCCTCACTGCCAATTTTCAGCTCATTTGAAGATGTTTTTGTTGGGTTCAAAAATGGCTCAAGTTTGAATTTTATTCAAACTTGCATTATTTTTCTACCTCTAAAAATGTCCAAACCATTTTATTCCAATTGTGCATAAATCCAGGATCTTAAATCTATTTCTATCTCAGCCTACTTCCTTCCTCTTCTCCCTGTGCATTTCTGCTATTTTTATTCTGTCTGAAGGATAAAAAAAGAATGAGGAGAGAAAGGAAGAGCATCCCAGCAGAGCCGAGCCAGCAGCAGACCCCGCAGCCCACTCAAGCCACTTACCTGTTCACTTTCAGCCCACCAAGCCCACCAGCACCAGCTCCCCTGTTCTTCTCTTTTCTTGTACGGCAGCCCATCCAAGACCTCCACGCCGGCAGCCGGCTTGATTTGACGACCGGGACAACCTACCTACCTCCTACTCCCTCCGTTCCAAAATAGATGACTCAACTTTATATTAAGTTAGTGCAAAGTTGAGTCATCTATTTTGGAACAGAGGGAGTATAAACCTGCCCCGGTGCCCTAGTCCTCCTCCTCCCTCCATTCCACCCCTCTCACGCCCCTGCCGCTGCCAGGTAAGGATCCCGCGCCGCTTCCTCCACCCCGCACCATGGCCGAGGAAAGCCCAAACTCTTTTCCGGCCTGAACATTGCCGTAGTCGCCTCCTTCTTCCACGGGAGCGTCGCGGACGGCTTCCACTTTTGCCATGGCTTTGCACGCGACCACACGGACCTGGAGCTTCTTTCCCTTTGTCGTCTTCGCTCTCTTCTTCCCGGAGCCGTGGCGCGTCGGAGATCAGCAGCTCACCGTCGCCCACGTCGACGTCGTCATCTTCTTCCTCTTCTTCGCCACGGGACGCCAAGTTCCTAATCTCTGCGGACATGATCACCTCGACCATCAGCGCCTCCTCGCGCCTCTGTCGTTGCGCTTCCGGCTTCGTCTTCTTGTCCTACGGGACCTCGGTGAGCCCCCGCTCCTCCGCATGTCCTTACTCGCTTCGATTCCATCCCGTAGGTGCGGATCTATTCATGCCGGTTCATGTCCGCTGCACGCCCATGCCCGCGCTTGCGCTGCCTCGTGCGCCCCTGCTGCACTTGCTCGCCGACGCCCGAGACGAGCACGGCCTCGTGCTTGAGCTAATCTTCCGCAGCTTCTCCGTGTGCACACACACACACACACCTGAGCCCCTCCAGCACGCTGCAGCCCCCGCAGGTAAATTCCCGCGCTCGCGCAGTGCTGTGCCCGCGTCTTCGCTTCACCCAGCACAGCCAGCGCCTCGCCGTGCTTCGCCGCCATGGCCGCAAACTCCTACCCGCGTATGCCCCCCGCCGTTGCTCTACCTCCCGAGCGCGTGCTGTAGCCCAAGCCCCTGTTTCCGCATGCCCGCCGCCGTTTCCCAGCCGCAGCAGTCGCTGCGTTCGCTCACTGGCTTCACCTCCAATCACCGTGCTTCCATGGCTAAGCCTGGAGCATTTCGAGCCTGGTTCGTGTATGTTAGGATGCTCTTTTTATCAGCAACACATTTCTAGCCCAGCTGGTCAGCCCGCACGCACACATATAAAAGGTCCTTGGTTCAACTCCCATTCGCCCTAGTTTTTTGCTTGAAATTTTACAACTTGCTGTGACACTGACATCTAGGTCCCACAACCCCCTGTTGACCGGTCAGGTTGACCTGTTGACCCGACATTCGGAACCACTTGTCATCCTCTCGGTCCACACGCACACATACTCCTACCACCTCAGCATCCCGGGCCCCCTTGTCATTGATAGTAGCTGGCCCAGCCCATGTCTCTTTTGTTTTTCATATTCATATAATGCCATTGTTTTGTTTTGGTAATAACTAAATATGCATACATCCAACTTAAACAAACTATATATGTAACATGCTTAGAGTTTTATCTAGTTTCATAATTTGCAACTTTCATCCATGTTTAAAATTGTTGTTTGATTAAATTTTCATAAATAATATGCTAAATGTTTTATTTCATAACTAAATAACCGTAGCTCCATTTTTAATAAACTTTAGATGTAAATGGGGTAAAAAATGCATAGTTTAACATGGTGGCATTACTTTGCATGTTTAACAACTCTAAAATATGATTTAGGGCAGAACAGTACCATGTCCAAAATATGAACATGGGGATTTTCCGGATTTGTTGTTTGTTGTTTTCGGCCCCATTTAAATTGCTTAGATAGTGTAGTTTTATCATGCTTCACCTCTTGCCATGTTTAACAACATTTAATATTGTTGGGTGCATAAACGAGAGCGAACTAAATAATATTGAGCTCCACTTAATTGGTAGTATTGTTTGTTGCACTTTGCCATGCCACGCTTCATTAAACCGTACATGCATCATACTTGGTTGTGCATCATGCCATGTTTATGCTTGTTTGTTTACTATCTTGTTGCTTCTTTCCGGTTGTGCTTCATCTCGATAGTTCCGGTAACGTTGCGATTGTGAGGACCCATTTGACTACGCCCGTTCGTCTACTTCATGGACTCGATCTTCTTCCTAGCGGGATTTCAAGAAAGATGACCGTCACCCTGTCTCGATGCTATCGCTATGTCGGGCTACCTACCACTTGTCTATCAAGCCTCCCAAATTGCCATGATAAGCCTCTAACCTTTTCCACCATCCCAGCAAACCGTTGTTTGGCTATGTTACCGCTTTGCTCAGCCCTTCTTATAGCGTTGCTAGTTGCAGGTTGTTCCATGTTGGGACATGGATATCTTGGGATATCACAATATCTCTTATTTAATTAATGCATCTATATACTTGGTAAAGGGTGCAAGGCTCGGCCTTTTTCCTGGTGTTTTTTTCCACTCTTGCCACCTTAGTTTCCGTCATACCGGTGTTATGTTCCTTGATTTTACGTCCCTAACACGGTGAGGGTTTATGAGCCCCTCTTGACAGTTCGCTTTGAATAAAACTCTTCCAGCAAGGCCCAACATTGGTTTTACAATTTGCTCAACATAATAACTAAACATGATATTAAATTTGACGCATAGGGAGTTAGCGCTACCCGAGGAGTATCTCAACATAATATAGGGGGGCCAGTGCTGATGGTGTTGGTCCCAAACAGAGCCACTTGCGGTGCCACCCTTCACCCGGGGTTTTTGGTTGCCGTACGTACTTCTCATCCGGACGTGGCCTGAGACAAGATATGCGCGGCTACTATCAGGGTGTCGGCACGCCGGGAGGTCTTGCTGGATTACTTTTACCATTGTTGAAATGTCTTGTACACCGGGATTCCGAGTCTGATCGGAGGGTTCCGAGATGGAGGATTGTCTCTGCGGATCGTGAGCTTGTCATGGGCTAAGTTGGGACACCCCTGCAGGTTTTAAACTTTCGAGAGCCATGCCCGAGGTTATGTGGCAGATGGGAATTTGTTAATTACCGGTTGTAGAGGACTTTAACTAAACTCAATTAAAATACACCAACCGCGTGCGTAATCGTGACTGTCTCTTTTTGGGTGCGTTCGAGAAGAGAACACGGTTGGGTAATGTTTGAACGTAAGTAGTTCAGGATCACTTCTTGATCATTACTAGTTTGCGACCGGTTGCGTAGTTGCTCATCTTACTCTTGTACTCGTACGTTAGCCACCGTACATTGCTTAGCCGCTTGCTGTAACCTCACCCCTTATCCATTCCATACCCATTAAGCTTTGCTAGTCTTGATACCCATGGTAATGGGATTGCTGAGTCCTCGTGGCTCACAGATTACTACGACAACAGCTGCAGGTACAGGTTATGCGATGATCATGACAGAGAGTGATGTTTGCTTGTTTGGGAGTTCTTCTTCTTCTTGTCATTTGAGTTTCTGTTTGTGTTTCATCCGTAGTCGGATGTTGTTCTCATGTATGAAGTTTGATGTGTTCTTGAGGCATTTGTATGCCTTTGTATGTATCCGAAGCTATTATGTAATGGTACGATGTAATGATATCCACCTTGCAAAAGTGTTTCAATATGCGGCTCTATCCTTGGTGGGACCTTCGAGTTCCTCTCGGATAGGATCGCATATTGGGCGGGACAGTGGGGGGGTGTACGGAGCGACCCCCTCGCCCGCCCTTGGCGGAACGTGACTATCGAGGCGCTCCTGATGTTGTTCTCCTCCCATATCTCCTCTCCCGTGTCGGCTGCGGGGGAAGTGGTGATGGCGCCACCTGCTCCAACCACGTCCCCAACAATGTTCACGTCCTCGCTTGCCTCCGCATCCCCCGCGGCATTAGAGGCCGCGGGCGGTGGAGCCTTCGAGGTGGATGGATGGGCCGAAGTACCACACTTCTTCTTCTTGGGCGCCATGGTCGATGACGTCGTCGAAGATGAAGATGGTGATGAAGATGACGCGTTGCGCACGCTTTCGGGTTCGCGCAAGCAATCCCCCTACCTGGCACGCCAAAGATGTCTCAGGATATCCGCGGCCACCTATGGGACCGGGAGGCCCCTTGCTGGTTTGGCAGGGGGACGTCGCGTTGCACAAAGAACAGACCAGCGCACGGCAGCACAGCAGAGAGCACACAAGCAATTTACCCAGGTTCGGGCTGCCGCGAGGCGTAAAACCCTACTCCTGCTTTGGTGGATTGACGGTGGAATGGAGGTGGTGAAGCATAGTACACTTTCCCGGCAAGGGTTGCCTTAGGGCAGTAGCGACTAAGCGCGTATGGGGGTGTGGGTTCATTAACTTTCCCCCCTTCCTACGAGTGCCATGGGCCTCCTTTTATAGATCAAGGGGTCACCACAATGGCAAAGTAGTCATTATGCACTGATATGATAGCAAACAGTGCTATCATACCTAACTCTGCAGGCTGACAGGGCGCATTAAATGCGCCACTTAGTGTCACATCATTGGTTGCCTGGCAAGGCTTGCCGGGCTATTTTGCCAGCTTCGTGCCTGTTCTCTTGACACGTCACAGGACGGGTGTCATCTGTGGGTTTCTTCTGTAGGAAATGGCTGGTATGTGGCGAATGGCTGCCACTTAATCACCTTGCGGCTTGACACCGCATTGATCGACGACGTGGGTCGTGGCTGAGTGGTTAGTGATGTGGTTTTGCCTCCGCTAGCCCCGGCAGGCCCTACCAGGGCGCCTCGGGCGCCTTCTTCTAGAGGTGGCCTGGCCCCTTGCCGGGCTCGCCTGCCCGGCAAGGGAGGCCCTTCTCTTTTCGATACTCCGCTTCTCCACCTTGATCTTGGTATCTCTGGGCTGCATGATGGTTCTTCAAATCTCTTGGTTCTTTGATCTCTAACTTGGGTTGGTGCTTCAATCTTGCTCTTGTGCCTGTGCACAGTCTGGGCAACAGACTCACGGTTTGTTGCACCGACAACATGCCATGTGATCAAGTCCCAAGGCCAGAAGACGGCATGTGGCCTGGAGATGTAAGCCGCCTGATCATGACTTGTCATAGAAGGCAAGGTGACTTAGAGTTAGGATCGGTCATGGAGCATGACTCGACCTGGACTCTTGTAAGTCGGCAGCCTCGACTTGTATATAAAGGCGAGTCCCCGACATAGAATAGGGCAAGTTACAATCAATCGTGAGCTAGGTCAAGCGAATCCGCTCCCTTGTAATCGATACTCAAGCAATAAGCAACAAGAGCAGGAGTAGGCTTTGACCTCAACCATGAGTGGGCGAACTTGGGTAAACTCATATCTCTCATCCTGCTCAACCCCGACAAGTTAATCACCGTAGCGATGGCCTCGCACCAAAGTCCTTTCACTAGGCACTAGTGGAGAAAAGCCTAGCTATGGTGTGCCAAAAACAGCCTTGCTGTCGTAGACACATGAAGCCACTAATATGGCACCATTGCTAAAAGGTAGTGCTGGCGTTGGAGAACACGTCAGCAGTATCCTACATCGTGTTGGCTGCTACCTCTTGAGCTTGCGTTGGATTTCCCCGAAGAGGAGAGGATAATGCAGCAGAGTAGCGTAAGTATTTCCCTCAGTTTTTGAGAACCAAGGTATCAATCCAGTAGGAGGCCACACACAAGTCCCTCGTACCTACACAAAACGATAGCTCCTTGCAACCAACGCGATTAGGGGTTGTCAATCCCTTCACGGTCACTTACGAGAGTGAGATCTGATAGAGATGACAGATAATATTTTTGGTACTTTTGGTATAAAGATGCAAACTAAAATAAAAAGCAAAGTAAAAAAAGCAAAGCAATAATAAAGTGATGGAAGATTGATATGATAGAGAATAGACCCGGGGGGCATAGATTTCACTAGTGGCTTCTCTCAAGAGCATAAGTATTTTACGGTGGGTGAACGAATTACTGTTGAGCAATTGACGGAATTGAGCATAGATATGAGAGTATCTAGGTATGATCATGTATATAGGCATCAGTCTAAGACAAGTAGACCGACTCCTGCGTGCATCTACTACTATTACTCCACTCATCGACCGCTATCCAGCATGCATCTAGAGTATTAAGTTAATGAAAATAGAGTAACGCCTTAAAGAAAGATGACATGATGTAGAGGGATAAATTCATGCAATATGATAAAACCCCATCTTGTTATCCTCGATGGCAACAATACAATACGTGCCTTGCTGCCCCTTCTATCACTGGGAAAGGACACCGCAAGATTGAACCCAAAGCTAAGCACTTCTCCCATTGCAAGAACTACCAATCTAGTTGGCCAAACCAAACGGATAATTTGAAGAGACTTGCAAAGATAACCAATCATACATAAAAGAATTCAGAGAAGATTCAAACATTGCTCATAGATAATCTTGATCATAAACCCACAATTCATCGATCTCAACAAACACACCGCAAAAAGAAGATTACATTGAGTAGATCTCCACAAGAGAGGGGGAGAACATTGTATTGAGATCCAAAAAGAGAGAAGAAGCCATCTAGCTACTAACTATGGACCCGAAGGTCTGAGGTAAACTACTCACACTTCATCGGAGACGCTATGATGATGTAGAAGCCCTCTGTGGTGGATTCCCCTTCGTGAACTCGAACAGGCCCCAAGATGGGATCTCGTGGATCTGAAAGTTGTGGCGGTGGAATTAGGTTTTTGGCTCCGTGTCGATCGTTCGAGTGCGTAGGTATATATAGGAGGAAGGAGTATGTCGGTGGAGCAAAGGGGGGCCCACGAGGCAGGGGGCGCGCCCTAGGGGGGCGCCCTCCACCCTCGTGGCCGCCTCCTTTCTTTCTTGATGGGGGGGTCCAAGTCTCCTGGATCATATTCGGTGAGAAAATCACGTTAGGACTCCGTTTGATATTTCGTTTCTTCAAAACACTGAAATAGGCAAAAAAACAGCAAATCTGGGTTGGGCCTCCGGTTAATAGGTTAGTCCCAAAAGTAATATAAAAGTGGAAAATAAAGCCCAATATGGTCCAAAACAGTAGATAATATAGCATGGAGCAATCCAAAATTATAGATACGTTGGAGACGTATCAGGCATCCCCAAGCTTAATTCCTGCTCGTCCTCTAGTAGGTAAATGATAAAAAGATAATTTTTGATGCGGAGTGCTACTTGGCATAATTTCAATGTAATTCTTATTAATTGTGGTATGAATATTCAGATTCGAAAGATTCAAGACAAAAGTTTAATATTGACATAAAAATAATAATACTTCAAGCATACTAACAAAGCAATCATTTCTTCTCAAAATAACATGGCTAATGAAAGTTATCCCTACAAAATAATATAGTCTGGCTATGCTCTATCTTCACCACACAAAGTATTTAAATCATGCACAACCCCGATGACAAGCCAAGCAATTGTTTCATACTTTTGACATTCTCAAAACTTTTTCAATCTTCATGCAATACATGAGCGTGAGCCATGGATATAGCACTATATGTGGAATAGAATGGTGGTTGTGGAGAAGACAAAAAGGGAGAAGATAGTCTCACATCAACTAGGCGTATCAACGGGCTATGGAGATGACCATCAATAGATATCAATGTGAATGAGTAGGGATTGCCATGCAATGGATGCACTAGAGCTATAAGTATATGAAAGCTCAACAAAAGAAACTAAGTGGGTGTGCATCCAACTCGCTTGCTCACGAAGACCTAGGGCAATTTGAGGAAGCCCATCATTGGAATATACAAGCCAAGTTCTATAATGAAAAACTCCCACTAGTATATGAAGGTGACAAAATGAGAGACTCTCTATCATGAAGATCATGGTTCTACTTTGAAGCACAAGTGTGGTAAAAGGATAGTAACATTGTCCCTTCTCTCTTTTTCTCTCATATTTTGATTTGGGCCTTTTCTCTTTTTTTGGCCTCTTTTCTTTTTTTTCCTTTTTTTATTTATTTTTCGTCCGGAGTCTCATCCCTACTTATGGGGGAATCATAGTCTCCATCATCCTTTCCTCACTCGGGACAATGCTCTAAAAATGATGATCATCACACTTTTATTTTCTTACAACTCAACAATTACAACTCGATACTTAGAACAAAATATGACTCTATGTGCATGCATCCGGCGGTGTACCGGGATATGCAATGATTCATGAGTGACATGTATGAAAGAATTATGAACGGTGGCTTTGCCACAAATACGATGTCAACTACATGATCATGCTAAGCAATATGACAATGATGGAGCGTGTCATAGTAAACGGAACGGTGGAAAGTTGCATGGCAATATATCTCGGATTGGCTATGGAAATGCCATAATAGGTAGGTATGGTGGCTGTTTTGAGGAAGGTATATGGTAGGTGTATGATACTGGCGAAAAGTGTGCGGTAGTAGAAAGGCTAGCAATGGTGGAAGGATGAGAAAAGTGTGTATAATCCATGGACTCAACATTAGTCATGAAGAACTCATATACTTATTGCAAAAATCTACAAGTTATCAAAGAAAAAGTATTACACGCATGCTCCTAGGGGGATAGATTGGTAGGAAAAGACCATCGCTCGTCCCCGACCGCCACTCATAAGGAAGACAATCAATAAATAAATCATGCTCCGACTTCATCACATAACGGTTCACCATACGTGCATGCTACGGGAATCACAAACTTTAACACAAGTCTTTCTCAAATTCACAACTACTCAACTAGCATGACTCTAATATTACTACCTCCATATCTCAAAACAATTATCAAGCATCAAACTTTTCTTAGTATTCAACGCACTCAAAAGAAAGTTTTACAAATCTTGAATACCAAGCATATTATTATTATTAAGCAAATTACCATGATATTTAAGACACTCAAAATAATCTAAGTGAAGTATGAGAGATCAATGGTTTCTATAAAACAAATCCACCACCGTGCTCTAAAAGATATAAGTGAAGCACTAGAGCAAAACTATATAGCTCAAAAGATATAAGTGAAGCACATAGAATATTCTAACAAATTCCAAATCATGTACGGCTCTCTAAAAAGGTGTGTACAGCAAGGATGATTGCGGTAAACTAAAAATCAAAGACGCAAATAATACAAGACGCTCCAAGCAGAACACATATCATGTGGTGAATAAAAATATAGCTCCAAGTAAAGTTACCGATGGAAGTAGACGAAAGAGGGGATGCCTTCCGGGGCATCCCAAGCTTTGACTCTTTGGTGTCCTTAGATTATCTTGGGGGTTCCATGGGCATCCCCAAGTTTAGGCTCTTGCCACTCCTTGTTCCATAATCCATCAAAAAAATTCACCCAAAACTTGAAAACTTCACAACACAAAACTCAACAGAAATCTCGTGAGCTCCGTTAGCGAAAGAAAACAAAAGACCACTTCAAGGTACTGTAATGAACTCATTATTTATTTATATTGGTGTTAAACCTACTGTATTCCAACTTCTCTATGTATTATAAACTATTTTACTAGCCATAGATTCATCAAAATAAGCAAACAACACACGAAAAACAGAATCTGTCAAAAACAGAACAGTCTGTAGTAATCTGTAACTAACGCAAACTTCTGGAACTCCAAAAATTCAGCCAAAATAGGAAGACCTAGGAAATTTGTTTATTGATCATAATAAATTGGAATCACTATTTTATCACGTTCTGGTGATTTTTAACAATTGTTTTTGTGAACCAAAAGTTTCTGGAAATTACAGCAAGATCAAATAACTATCATTCAAGAAGATCCTATAGGTTTAACTTGGCACAAACACTAATTAAAAAATAAAACCACATCTAAACAGAATGTAGATGGATTATTTATTCCTAAACAGAAACAAAAACTAAAAATAAAATTGGGTTGCCTCCCAACAAGCGCTATGGTTTAACGCCCCTATCTAGGCATAAAAGCAAGGATAGATCTAGGTATTGTCATCTTTGGTAGGCAATCCATAAGTGGCTCTCATAATAGATTCATATGGTAGTTTTATTTCTTCCTAGGGAAGTGTTCCATGCCTTTCTTTAATGGAAATTGGAATCTAATATTCCCTTCCTTCATATCAATAATTGCACCAATCGTTCTAAGGAAAGGTCTACCAAGAATAATAGGACAAGAAGGATTGCAATCTATATCAAGAACGATAAAATCTCACGGGCACATAATTCCTATTTGCAACAATAAGAACATCATTAATTCTTCCCATAGGTTTCTTAATAGTGGAATCCGCAAGGTGCAAGTTTAGAGAGCAATCATCAAAATCACGGAAATCTAGCAAATCACACAAAGTTTTGGGAATAGTGGAAA
Source organism: Aegilops bicornis (assembly GCA_021605145.1). Taxonomy (NCBI): domain Eukaryota; kingdom Viridiplantae; phylum Streptophyta; class Magnoliopsida; order Poales; family Poaceae; genus Aegilops; species Aegilops bicornis. The sequence continues at coordinate 239,681,213 of CM038672.1, forward strand.
CACTAGCACCCAAATCACATAAAGCATAAAATTCATGATCCTTAATATTAATTTTAATAGTTGGTTCCCACTCATCATAAAGCTTTCTAGGGATAGAAACTTCCAACTCAAGTTTTTCCTCATAAGATTGCATCAAGGCATCGACTATATGTTTGGTAAACGCTTTATTTTGACTATAAGCATGAGGAGAATTTAGCACGGATTGCAACAAGGAAATACAATCAATTAAAGAGAAACTTTCATAATTAAATTCCTTGAAATCCAAAATAGTGGGTTTAGCAACATCTAGGGTTTTACTTTCTTCAATCCCACTTTTATCAATTTTACCATCAAGATCTAAAAACTCCGAATTTTTAAAACGCCTTCTAGGTAAAGGTGGATCATAATCAGTCCCATCATTATCAAGATTCATATTGCAAAACAAAGATTTGATAGGAGATACATCAATAACTTTTAGATCTTCATCTTTATTTTCATGGAAAATGGAAGAACACGCTTTAATAAAGGCATATTTCGTAGCACGCATCCTAGCGGTTCTTTCCTTGCACTCATCAATGGAAATTCTCATGGCTTTGAGATACTCATTGATATCATGCTTAGGAGGAATAGATCTAAGCTTTAAAGAATCAATATCAAGAGAAATTCTATCAACGTTCCTAGTCAATTCATCAACTTTAAGCAATTTCTCTTCAAGCAAAGCATTAAAATTCTTTTGAGAATTCATAAACTCTTTAACACTAGTCTCAAATTCAGAGGGCATCTTATTAAAATTTCCATAAGAGTTGTTGTAGGAATTTCCATAATTATTAGAAGGATTACTAGGATAAGGCCTAGGATTAAAGCTCCCTCTATACGCGTTGTTACCGAAATTATTCCTACCAACAAAATTCACATCCATAGATTCATTATTGTTTTCAATCAAAGTAGACAAAGGCGTATCATTAGGATCAGAAGAAACACTCTTAGTAGCAAATAATTTCATAAGTTCATCCATCTTTCCACTCAGAACATTTATTTCTTCTATCGCACGCACTTTTTTATTAGTAGATCTTTCAGTGTGCCATTGAGAATATTTAACCATAATATTATCTAGGAGTTTAGTAGCATCTCCTAAAGTGATTTCCATAAAAGTGCCTCCCGCGGCCGAATCTAAAAGGTTTCTAGAAGCAAAATTCAATCCGGCATAAAAATTTGTATAATCATCCACAAATTCAAACCATGAGTAGGGCAATTACGTATCATTAATTTCATCCTCTCCCAAGCTTATGCAACATGTTCATGATCAATTTGCTTAAAGTTCATAATATCGTTTCTAAGAGAGATGATCTTAGCGGGAGGAAAATACTTAGAGATAAAAGCATCTTTGCACTTGTTCCAAGAATCAATACTATTTTTAGGCAAAGACAAAAACCAAGCTTTAGCACGATCTCTAAGCGAAAAAGGAAGTAGCTTCAATTTAACAACATCATTGTCAACATCCCTCTTCTTTCGCATATCACATAAATCAATGAAGCTATTTAGATGAGTAGCGGCATCTTCACTAGGAAGGCCGGCGAATTGATCTTTCATAACAAGATTCAATAAAGCAGTATTGATTTCACAAGATTCAGTATTGGTAAGAGGAGCAATCGGAGTGCTAAGGAAATCATTATTGTTGGTATTGGTAAAGTCACACAATTTGGTATTATCTTGAGCCATCGTGACAAGCAAGCAAACCAACACACGAGCAAAACAAAAAGCAAGCGTAAAGAAAGGCAAACGGAAAAGAGCGGGCGAATAAAACGGCAAGGGTGAAGTGGGGGAGAGGAAAACGAGAGGCAAATGGCAAATAATGTAATGCGAGAGATAAGGGATTGTGATGGGTACTTGGTATGTTGACTTTTGCGTAGACTACCGACAACGGCGCCAGAAATTCTTCTTGCTACCTCTTGAGCTTGCGTTGGATTTCCCCGAAGAGGAGAGGATAATGCAGCAAAGTAGCGTAAGTATTTCCCTCAGTTTTCGAGAACCAAGGTATCAATCCAGTAGGAGGCCACGCACAAGTCCCTCGTACCTACACAAAACAAATAGCTCAATGCAACCAACGCGATTAGGGGTTGTCAATCCCTTCACGGTCACTTACGAGAGTGAGATCTGATAGAGATGATAGATAATATTTTTGGTATTTTTGGTATAAAGATGCAAAGTAAAATAAAAAGCAAAGTAAAAAAGCAAAGCAATAATAAAGTGATGGAAGATTGATATGATAGAGAATAGACCCGGGGGCCATAGATTTCACTAGTGGCTTTTCTCAAGAGCATAACTATTTTACGGTGGGTGAACGAATTACTGTTGAGCAATTGATAGAATTGAGCATAGTTATGAGAGTATCTAGGTATGATCATGTATATAGGCATCACGTCCGAGACAAGTAGACCGACTCCTGCGTGCATCTACTACTATTACTCCACTCATCGACCGCTATCCAGCATGCATCTAGAGTATTAAGTTAATGAAAACAGAGTAACGCCTTAAGCAAGATGACATGATGTAGAGGGATAAATTCATGCAATATGATAAAAACCCATCTTGTTATCCTCGATGGCAACAATACAATACGTGCCTTGCTGCCCTTATACATCCTTTGGGAAAGGACACCGCAAGATTGAACCCAAAGCTAAGCACTTCTCCCATTGCAAGAACTACCAATCTAGTTGGCCAAACCAAACGGATAATTTGAAGAGACTTGCAAAGATAACCAATCATGCATAAAAGAATTCAGAGAAGATTCAAATATTGCTCATAGATAATCTTGATCATAAACCCACAATTCATCGATCTCAACAAACACACCGCAAAAAGAAGATTACATCGAATAGATCTCCACAAGAGAGGGGGAGAACATTGTATTGAGATCCAAAAGAGAGAAGAAGCCATCTAGCTACTAACTATGGACCCGAAGGTCCGAGGTAAACTACTCACACTTCATCGGAGAGGCTATGATGATGTAGAAGCCCTCCGTGGTGGATTCCCTTCCGTGAACTCCGAACAGGCCCCAAGATGGGATCTCGTGGATCTGAGAAAGTTGTGGCGGTGGAATTAGGTTTTTGGCTCCGTGTCGATCGTTCGAGTGCGTGAGGTATATATAGGAGGAAGGAGGACGTCGGTGGAGCAAAGGGGGGCCCATGAGGCAGGGGGCGCGCCCTAGGGGGGCGCCCTCCACCCTCGTGGCCGCCTCCTTTCTTTCTTGACGGGGGTCCAAGTCTCCTGGATCATATTCGGTGAGAAAATCACGTTCCCGAAGGTTTCATTCCGTTTGGACTCCGTTTGATATTCCGTTTCTTCGAAACACTGAAATAGGCAAAAAACAGCAAATCTGGGCTGGGGCTCCGGTTAATAGGTTAGTCCTAAAAATAATATAAAAGTGGAAAATAAAGCCCAATATGGTCCAAAATAGTAGATAATATAGCATGGAGCAATCAAAAATTATAGATACGTTGGAGACGTATCACTGGCGTATCACTGGTCCAGCGCCAACACTAAGTTCATCATAACTTTGGCATGCCTACTCGTCCAACGCCAGCAAATGGTTTTTCTGGTAATAATTTTTTTACTCACCAACACTAGCTACTTACTTAATAGATACTACTAAACACAATATAGTCATCAACACTAGGTAATTACTTAATAGATAATCATTACAGAAGAGGCTCATGAACTCAACAAGTTGATATTAAACTTCACAAAAGTTCACTCAAGTACTCTAATTACTCGATCATCATCAACTAATAAGATGAACTAGCTAGCTACTTAAAAAACAATCTTCATCAAGGAGTATGCCCAGCTGGAGAAGCTTCTTTCTGTCCGCCTATCCTTCTCTTCTGAAATGACCCTCTCAGCCCTGAGGCGTCTCCTCTCTTCCTTCAGTTTATCCCGATCCTCGACGAGCTTATCCCTCTCATACCTAAGCTGATTAGTCTCCTGAACGAGTCGAACAACATCCTTGCCTAGCTCTTTAATCTCCCCCTTTAGATTGTCATTTGCCCCTTGCACGCTCTTGATGACATACTCAAAAGTGTCTAAGAATTCATTGCTGGCCATGTCCACATCGCACACCGACTCGTTGTTGCCTCCAGAATTGGCCATGACCTACAAACACATGTATACGATCAAGATAATATGCAATGTAAAGTAGTTCATGTGTTGGAAATACATGATTTGTAAAGTTTCGTTATCAAATACTTGGTGTAAGTTGTATCAGAATAAAATCAGATACTTTTATAGTGAATAGTGCATGTGTTGGAAAGACATGATTTTGTTAATTAAGTAGAATAGATAAAATTATGAATATGTTTGATAAATAAGATATAGCAAACCGACTTCTATACACACATACTATCATATATAAGAATAACTTCTGTATGCAAAGCTATTTGATTTACATATACCAGTCAACCTATACAGAAATGTGAAAAGAGAACTAAAATCATAACTTTGAAGAATATAGATAGGGAAGTCTGGTGTCGATTGCCAGCATCGGATAAGTATTAGATTTGGGTGAATCAAACACTGTATGAATGTATAAGAGTCCCATACAAGACTGAACCTACAACAACAAATTGCCCTGATTTTTAAACATAACACATTCTATAAATTTGTACTCTCTATATACATACATATATATATATATATATGTATATATATATATGTATATACACACACACACACACACACACACACACACACACACATACACACACACACACACACACACACACACATATATATATATATATATATATATATATATATATATATATATATCAAATTCTACTAAACTAGCTCAGATCTGCCAACGGAGGGGAGACACACAAGTAAATATGCATTATAAATATCAGATTCTACACAATAGTAATCAGATGATTATCACTACAATTTCTACACAAGGGAATCCATGCAACTAACTTTGGAACCTACATGACACGAAGCAAATCCCAATGGATCCCGACAATGTGGCGTGTCCGCGAACGGAGGAGTAGTGGAGTAGTGGATCTAACCTTGGTGCCGGTGAGGGGCGGCGATGGGGCAGCGGCGGCAGCTGCTGCTTTGGTCCAGGGGCAGTTGTGTCTATGACCGAGTGGGGTGGGGCGTGAAATGAGATAGAGCAGTGACTTAGGTCTTTTACTAAGTTGACCTAGATAGGTTATTGCTGGCGTTGGATAAAATGGCAATGCCATAGCTAATCACAGGCCAAATAAAAAAAGACTAAGATTAATGAAAGACTTGACAAAATAAAAGATTCAAAATTTGGACTGGTGGTAAAGAAATAAATTGATAAAAACTGTAAACATAATGATGAAAAAAGCATAATATAAAATTTTCATTTTTTGTGACTAGTATAATAATTAAATACTTAAAACACTTGATCAAATGGAAAAAGTGTTTCTTGCGTACAAAGAAAAAGAACACAAGCACTAACAAATTAACTATGGCGTGCAAAGAAAACCAACATCACCAGTGCTTTCGAAACGGTGAGTGCATATGGGCCAATATATTTGTGGCATTTCCAAAAGAAGCAACGTCAGCACTAAGCTTGTAAAGCTGACGTGCTGATTTGGTCTGCACCAGCACTACTTGAAAATAATAGTGCTGGCGTGGATAGAAAATGGCGCGCCACCAATGAAAGTTGTGGCTAGCACTTTTACCACTAGTGAGGGCATCTGCCATGACAAAACCACGACAGTTGGCGCCCACCATGGGGCCAACGCACGGTGGTTTCGAGTTCTTTTAGGGCTCTTTCCCAGGGATCTAGGGATAAGCCGTTGGCAGGATGACTAAGAGTCGCCGCGGCAAGCTCTACATCGACGACACTGGCTAGGGTCCTGAGGCTGACTCAATCGAGTACGGGTACCGGGTCCCCTTCGGCGGAATCCACGTCTTCATCGGTAAGATCGGCGGATCTAAACCTGAGCCGGACATATGCACCGACATCATCGAGCCGGCTCGGTGCACGCAACCCGCCCGGGTCCAAGCCGGGTGGAGGCATGCTTTTGTAGGCTTCACGCAAGGTGTAGAACTTGCGGAAAATTGCGCATCTAGAGGAGAGACTCTCATCTACTCAGGTGATGAGTCCTCGACCGAAGATACGGAGTCAATCTACCAGCTTCAAGATAGCAGGCTTGGGGGCTGTTCCTATGGCAACAGTATTCTGGACCCCTACGAGCCGCTGAGCTGAGCCGCCATCTTCATGGCAGGCACAGCTCCGACTCTTAATAGCACAGCTGCTGGAGCGATAACGGCAACTGATCCCTCAGGATCAGGGTTAGCCAGGTCTCTAGTTCAAGTCTTATTTATGGCTGCTTTGACAACCTTAATGGGGACGGAGGTCACGACAGAAGACCAAGCGGAGCGTAATGAAGAGATCGCGAAGCTTAGGGAGCAGATGACCAAGGCCCAGGAAGATATCAATGCTGAGAATGCTCGGATGGCAACAGTGCAGGCTCAAGACAATGTCAAAGCGCCGGAAGCCAGAGGCCTGGCGTTTATGTCTGGATCAAAACGCCTCCAATGCAGGTCCTTGGAGGAGGCACCAGGCCTGTTTTCCCTTGAATTATGAACCCATGAATTTGTTCAACACACCAGGGGAAGGACCAAGTACTCCGGGAGCACCGGTTATACCCCTAACCTCAGAGGCGCCAGGGAATAGGGTTGCGGCTCAGTTCGTTAGCCAGAGCTGGCCTGCAGAGGCCAGACCCCCCCTCATCGCCTCACAACACCGCCGGGTCACTTTTCTAACCCAGTGGATAACATGGTAGGAGTGGCTACACAACTCAATGTGCTCCCGATTACTGGTGAGTCGCCCATTGCGGTGGAAGCACCAAACGCATTGAGCTACTTCAAACGGCGATTGCAAAGCAGGAGAAGTATTTTTACAGTCATGATCATGTGCATTGAACTCCCCTCCGGAGCCGTAGTTACAGCCAGCATGTTGAGTCACCCGTAGTCTCCAGCAGTGAGCAACGCCGCAACCCGCCCCAGGTTAACCCGCCCCTTAATCCGAGGACGACACTCAAGTGATTGTAGATCCTGCAAGAGTGCTGACCCACAAGTATAGGGGATCTATCAATAGTCCTTTCGATAAGTAAGAGTGTCGAACCCAACGAGGAGCAGAAGGAAATGATAAGCGGTTTTCAGCAAGGTATTCTCTGCAAGCACTGAAATTATCGGTAACAGATAGTTTCGTGATAAGGTAATTTGTAACGGGTAACAAGTAATGAAAGTAAACAAGGTGCAGCAAGACGGCCCAATCCTTTTTATAGCAAAGAACAAGCCTGGACAAACTCTTATATAGAGAAAAGCGCTCCCGAGGACACATGGGAATAATCTTCAAGCTAGTTTTCATCACGCTCATATGATTCACGTTCGTTACTTTGATAATTTGGTATGTGGGTGGACCGGTGCTTGGGAGCTGTCCTTTCTTGGACAAGCATCCCACTTATGATTAACCCCTATTGCAAGCATCGGCAACTACAAAGAAGTATTAAGGTAAACCTAACCATAGCATGAAACATATAGATCCAAATCAGCCCCTTACGAAGCAACGCATAAACTAGGGTTTAAGCTTCTGTCACTCTAGCAACCCATCATCTACTTATTACTTTCCAAGCCTTCCTCTAGGCCCAAACAATGGTGAAGTGTCATGTAGTCGACGTTCACATAACACCACTAGAGGAGAGACAACATACATCTCATCAAAATATTGAACGAATACCAAATTCACACGAATACTTATATCAAGACTTCTCCCATGTCCTCAGAAACAAACGTAACTACTCACAAATCTATCCCTAATAATAAAGCACGAATTGACTCCTTGGGTTCACCGTCACAATACGTTTTTTTCCTGTGAATTTATGCTTTCAGTTTGAATTTAAAACGTATAAGCAAGGTGGTACTAATAAAATTTGATACGTCTCAAACGAGCGAGGCGTAGATGCATCCTCATCCTAGCGAGGACGGCATCCCCGATGGGCCGAGCCACGACGGCATCGAGGAAGTCGACAAACCGAAGGCGCTGCTGCCGGCATCCGCCAGGCCGTACTACATGGCGCTGTGGCAAAGGCATGGGCAGCCACCGCCAGCGCAGCTGCCGCCGATGGCGGTCGACAAGCGACGGTACAGGTACGAGCGTGTCCCGGGAGAGTAGAGGACAAGGTTCCCATGGCTGATCCAGGCGCCGCGGATGGGCCCGCGCCCGACCGGCAACGGTGGCTTCAGGACGAACACCACAAGGGTCGAGCGTGTCACCACGATCAAGCTATTCGAAGGCGGCGCACCTTACCAAGTAGCCGTGCCGGTATCAGGCAACGGGAGCCTGTAGCAGCACCGACACCATGATCACCAGGGGTCAACCATCGCAAACGCCGCCAGGACATCCCGCTAGACGCCGGAGAGGAGGACTTCGGAAAGGCTTCCCGGGCTTCCTCTCGCTGGAGGCAAAGCGCAGGCAGCTGCCGGCCCTGTTTCACTCTCCGATGGCAGTCGACAAGCGGGGGCGGCTCGACGGACGGCAATGCTAACCGGCCACATGAAGCAGAGCAAAGTGCCGTCGGATGGATTTTTGCAGCCTCTGGCTAGCTGAGGCTGACTTGTGGGATTTTTGCTCCTAATTAAACCTCGACCCACGCATGGCTTATGGCGATCCGAACATCACATACATGTGTGTCATGACTGATCTGGAACAGAAAAAATCTGATCATCATTCCAATAATCAATCAGGCATATATGAGCACGCATCAAATTAGCCTCATCACGTCTCACACGTTGGTAGCTCACCTGAAACGGTGACCAGAAAAAAAGGTTTACGAGAGACGAACCCTAAATTGCATAGGAATTCTTTCTTAAATATTGGTTTTGTTCTTACCATTTTGTTCCAAACAGTGATTTCACTTTTTTGACTCATCATTTTGTGTTGTTCGACTGTCTTGGATCGGCTTGCTTCTAACCGCTCCCTTAATAAACACACCAGCTACAACGCTTTTAGGTACAGTATGTGAGACCAATTAATTTTACTTTTTTCATTTGTTGGAGATATACTTTAAGGCTAGAGGGACATCAAGCTAGGAGACAACGACTCTGATGCTTGAAGTGTATGAGGCTACCTTTATAGGACCAAAACCACCGTGGATGCTTTTATGAAATTAGGCCATGTTAACATCGTAGCCCTTTTAATTTCAATTGCATTTAAAATTCCTCATCTCATTTTAGTATATAATTTCAAAGGTTTTTTTATCTCTAGCACATCTCCATAGCTGTTCTTGAGTCTTGAAAACGTGTTCATTTAGTAGGAGGATGCGGCCATGCGAGGACAATAGTTTTTCACTGCAACCATATTTTAATTGTACAATTTTGAACAAAAGATTGTAACTTCCACAATTTTTCTTCCTCAGTTCCTGATTTTAGCTCATTGTTTGTTTTTTCCCCTTTTAGTGAAACTCTGGTAGACACGACGACAATTACATTATGTTTACACAATCACAAGAACAATCATTAGAGAGGAAAGTAGCATTTTTTGCGGGATAAGTAACCATATTTGTTACTTTTTAAGATATGGAGTGCACTAGATTTTTTTTAAATTATTACCTTCCTTTATCCATATTCATATAGAATTTGTCAAAGTTGGACGGAAGAACGAGTGCTTTGTCAAAATTGACTTGAAGAAGGTGTGCACGAAGCAAGTTGATGAAATGAACAAGATTTAACAATTCTCACTAAATTTGAATCCACGTCAAAAAATCTCAACGCACGGGCATCTGTGCTAGTACATGTACAATCCCCTTAATCCAATATATATCAAGTCATTGGTCGATTCTTCTTAACAATCCAGCTTTCCACATTGCCTCGCCGGTATCGCCGCTGACGTCAAAAACATCGACCCAGGTATGTACAAATCAAATTTAGAATCAACAATGACCTCATGCTTCTAAGGACAACCATAGGCGTATATGGCCCTCTCCCCCTGTCCTGCTATTGCAATTTGATTAGAATAAAACAATTAATTATACATTCTTAAAGAGTGATTACATGTTGATCACCGAAGGGGTACAATCAATATAACTCAAAACTACTGAGAATATGCATGTCCTACCACTGCATGTTGGGTAATTCTTGTAAATACATGGATCAGATCATGGATTTTATATATTCCTAAAGATATCTACATCAGCATATAGATACGGAAAAGTGAACAGTCGGTTTCACAATATTAGATCGAGAATGCTAAATTCCTGCCGACTGGCAGTTTGCATCACATCCGAACGATCTGGATCTCGTTCATTCGGAATCGAACGGCAGTTATCGAAGCGAGAAAAAGAAAGGGGCGTGGCCGAAAATCGAACCCCCGACGTCCTTGTAGGCACGCCACCAAACTAACCATCTCACCCAGACTTCGTAGTTGTTAAAATTGCGAACACCCTAGATTTAATGCATAGTGGATCTTTTTTTGAGATTAAAAATCTGAAGAAGTAGCTAATTTGATGGCTCATTTAGTGGAAAGACTTCCTGAGACGTTGATGTCCGTGATTTTCTCTCTGGATTGGATCCATCATAATTTTTTCTGTGCGCTAGATCTATTGGTAGACCGTATTTACAGGAATTTTTTAGTCAAGAAAATTGATTCTCAATATAGGATTCGAACCCACAGCAAGCAGCTTACGTGAAACACTTACTAGCCAGCTCAATTAGACTAATTGTTGTGTAAAAGGAAGCACGTCGCACTCTTTTGACCATTCCACGATGTTTTCTTTTTCTCTTTTCTTTGAGGAATCTCCATCACTCTCTCGTCCCCCTATTTCTTTCTTATTCGTATTTATCTTTACGTAAACACGCGATGACGATGATTCATAGGAAATAATCTTAGACCGAGAAAAAAATGTTTAATCAATGATCTGATTTCTGGAAACGATACTTTAGTGTGCACTTGATTTGAGAGGGATTGGGTAGATTAGGAATCTCCAACGTCCGTCCTCCCGCATCTAACTTTTGAAGAATGGACAAGATGCACCATCCCACAACATGGTTATTATGTAGTTACCGGGCTAGATGTACTATAGTTACCAACCATAATTACTATGTAGTTATCGGCCTAAATGTACTATAGTTATCAACATGGTTATTGCGTAGATACCATGCTCGATGGACTATAGTTATCAACATGGGCTACATGCGGTATAATACACCCCCAGGTAGCTTATGTGTAAATAGCATGATAATTTACACATCCCAGACCTGATAACTCATGCACAAACATTGATTACTTTTACCCGAGGAAAAAAAGTTGTTTGAAACCATCCCCTCGTAGCTTATGTGTAAGAAGCATGATAATTTACACATCACAAACCTGATAGACTATGTATAAACACCGTGATAATTTTGACCCGAGAGAAAAAAGTTGTTGAGAACATTTTTGATAACTTACGCGTAAATAAAATGCTAATGTATGCACCGTAGAGTTGATTATTCACATACAAACGTCGTGTTTACTTTTTGAACCGGATGAAAAAGTTGTGGAAAACATACCCCGATAATTTCTACCTAAATAGCATGGTAACATACACACCTCGGCGTGCAAAAACACCATGGTAACTTTGATCAAGAGAAAAAGTACTTGTCGATACCATAGCCCCAATAATTTCCACGGAAATAGCATGTTAATATACTCATTGCGGACATGGTAACTTACGCACAAACATCACGACAACTTTTACCAAGAGAGTTTTTTGTTTGAAACCATACCCTTGGTAAATTTTGTGGAAATAACATGGTAATATATGCACCATAGACATGATAACTAATCATACACCCGATAATTTCTGTGTAAATAACATGATGATGTATCATCACAGACTTGATAACTAATATTTTACGTTTAAACACCATGATGTCTTTCATCCAAGGGGAAAAGGTTTTTAAAACATTTCACCGGTAATTTCTATGTTAAATTACCATACTTTCCCATGCTTTTAACCTTCTCGTACTGTAGTTACCAGCCTTATCATGGTATAGTTATCATGTTACTCAGACCATAGTTATCACGCTGGTCATTGCCAAAGTTACCAAGCCGAACTTTATTTTTTCTTTTGATATGGCAGAAATAAGAAAGGTTCAAATAACATTGTCATTCTACAATAGACAACAACAAAAGGTGGCTTAGTTGGTTATTAGGCTCGATAGATATTACATAGACCTGGGTTCGAATCATCTTTCAAGCACTTTTATTTTCTAAATCAGAAAAAACCACTAGCAATTTACTACGGTTTTTGAGAGAAGGAAAAAGAATCAGTGGAAGCGGGAGGGACGACGCAGCGGGACGAGCGGAAGGATCGATCAAAGGTTGTGCGGATCTGTTGCTAACCACCAGTCGACTGGTGGTTAGCACAGTCCATATTAGATATCCAGTCCATGAAGGCTCCAACTGAATGAATGCATATTTAGAATACTGTTTATTACTTATAATCACTTCAAGCATTTTTTGATATCTATTCCAAGGCATGAACTGCTTAATTTCACTAACTGAAATGCAAATCAAATAATTCTCTTTTGAAGAAAACAATAAAAATGATAAGAAGCTTAAAATTTCGGCAGAGTTCACCAAGAAGATATCACTAATATAATTCTAAAATGGACAGAACAACACAAAATAAGAAAGGACCAAGGACCCTTGACTCTCTGTAGCAGTTTTCTTTCATGTAACTTGATAAATAATTATTTCCACCATTTTCTAGAGCTCGAGACCTGTGCTGATGCATATATCAATTTTAATTAGTTTATTCTTTTTATTAAATAACACATTAACCACTGTTGCTGATGCATATATAGATTCCAATTAGTTTCTCATTTCTATTAAATAACATATTCTTACACATTCCAAAACTACCATGCAGGAAAGCCAATTGAGTTTCAATCTCCGTTAATGGATGCCAAGGAACAAAGAAGAAAAAGAGTTAGAGAGCGCTATACACAGATGAGTAATGAAGAAAAGCAGGAAAAAAAAGTGAAGCTTATCAGAGAAACAAGACAAAAATATGCGCACAGAAATGGCAGAAATATGCAAATATGCAGACAGAAGCAGAGATGACCAATGAAGAAAAGCAGAGAAAGCAGGACAAACGCCGTGAAGCCTATCAACAAAACAAAACCAAAAAAGGGCACAAAATAGGGAGATATATGCAAACATGCAACGAGAACATAAGAAAGCTAGAATACAACAAATTACAGCTAGCGAAGAGTTGAAGTGCAGCACACAAAGCAAAGATTCAATTAAGATGGAGAATACCCGGAGAAAGGCAAACATTGCTACACCGCCGCAGCAAAGAATTCTCGACAAGGCGGATGAAAACTGTTTCTGTATCATCAAAAGAAGATGCATCTATGACAGAAACCGGCAACGATGACACGGAACCTCTACAGCAACCAGAGGTCATGATTTATGGTAATACTCTAAATGTTATACAATACTTGCATTCAAAATAAGATCTTTATGTGAATAACCATCGTTGTGCGTAGTCATCCCCTCGTCAATGTTTCCAAGCATCAAAGAAGCAGATGCCACAACAGAAACAACCTACAACGACAATCACAGCAAGGTGGCTTTGTGGCCAGACATCCCCTCTTCAATGTGTTCAACAATCAAAGAAGTAAATGCACGAATACAATCATTCTATAACGACGATCACGGTAAGGCTATCAATATCATATTTACTTTTATGCAATAGACAAATAATATATTCAAAAAATACTACACAGATAATGATGAAGTCATATGTGAGAAAGACAAAACCATCAAAGAAGTAGATGGACCAATACAATCAATCTACAACGATGATCACGGTAAGGTTATCAATTTCATATATGAACATTATGCAATACAAAGAAATATAAACAATAAAAAATTACAACATAGGTAATGATGAAGTCATATTTGAAGAAGATACAAACGAGGATGAATACATGTTCTTTGGTGAAGGTATGCTCAATACAATCTTAATATTTTTGCATCATTATATTGCCCCTTCACTAATTTTTGTATGCTACAAATCAAATCAGAAGAGGATGAGGAAGTGGAAATTGAAATCAAGGAAGACGAGGAACTTCACAATCCTGATCCGTATGATTTTGTCTACAGCAACATACCAAAGAACACACACGTGTTCAAAACGGAAGAAAATTGCAGGTTCTGCAACGCAACAAAATTCAAGTATGAATCTAAAGGGTTATGCGGCAAAAAAGGGCAGATAAGACTAGCCAATCCAGATACACCACCTGCACTCATGAGACTTTGGACAAGCAACGATTCTGAAGCAAGGCATTTTCGGAACAATATAAGATTTTTCAATGGACACTTCTCATTTACTACTCTATACTGTCACCTTGACAGAGATACAACTGACATTCGAACAACTGGTATTTACACCTTTCGAGCTCATGGTCAGATCTATCACAACATACACTCATTTGGTAATAGTCGCTCAGATCCAAAGCATATGGAGCTATACTTCTACGATGATGATCCACGCTTAGAGCATCGGTACCGCCACTGTCGCGAGGCAATGTACGAGCAAGACAGGCAGGTGATTGGAATAATAACAGACATTCTACGCGATAACCCATACTCTCAACAGTTTAGGAGTTTGGGACAAGCCCAAAACCTTGAGGACTACAGACTCATCTTGAACCTTGACCAAAGATTGGACCAGCGAACATACAATGCACCAAGCAATTCAGAGGTAGCTGCAGTGTGTATTGAAGGAAATGAAAGAAGAAATACTTATGACAGGAATGTAATACTACATGCGAACAACAACGAAATAGAGCACATTCGATCATATTACGGGTGCTATGATCCGTTGTCGTATCCTCTATTCTTTCCAAGAGCTGAACTGGGTTGGCATAGGAAAATCCCAAAGAATGATACACAAGAGGAAGATGTTGGTGCTGAAAATATCAAAAATGATGATGATCCAGGTAATATTCAGAACTCAATTTTCATATATGCTTCACTACTACATATTCAACTAAGTTTCCATGATGCAATATTTGCACAGATTCAGTCAGTGGCCTGTGGGTAACCATGAGAGAATACTACTGCTATAAATTCCATACACGACCAAACATATTCAACCCAATATTGCACGGTGGACGGCTTTTCCAGCAGTTTGCTGTAGATACATACATCAAGATTGAAAGCTCCAGATTGGATTATATGTGGCATCATCAGAACAAAATAAGGGCAGATCTATACCAAGGCCTTCTAGACAGCATTCAAGCAGGAGAACAGAATGGAGATGCAGTCAGAAAAAGGAGAGTACTTGCCTCATCGTTTATTGGAGGGCCACGAGATAAACTTCACCGGTATCTAGATGCTATGGCTTTAGTTAGAAAAGATGGAAAGCTGGAAGTATTTCTCACAATGACCTGCAACCCCAACTGGGAAGAGATCACACGTGAACTACAGTTCGGACAAACACCACAAGATCGCCCAGACATTGTAGTTCGCGTCTTCAGGGCCAAGCTAGAAGAAATGAAGAAGCAACTATTTGAGAAGGCCATTCTTGGAAAGTTCAGGCATATACATATGTCGTAGAGTTCCAAAAGAGGGGACTACCCCGTGCTCACTTTTCGCTCATCATGACCGGGAAATACAAATACACATGTCCGGAACAGTATGACAGAATTATCTCCGCTGAGCTCCCTGACAAGCTCAAGTACCCGGAGCTACACAAAATGGTAGTCAAACATATGATGCATTGTCCTTGCGGTGCATTGAATGAATTTTGTCCATGCACAAAGAATCGTCCGTCATGCAAGAATAATTATCCAAGGCCATTTAACGAAACTACGATTCAAGGCAAGGACTCCTACCCACTTTATAGGAGACGCAATGATGGTCGGACTGAAATGGTCCGCAATTGCCAACTAGATAATAGGTGGGTTGTTCCTTACAACCCCTATCTGTTAAGGATGTTCAACTGCCACATAAATGTTGAGATATGCTCAAGCATTAAAGTCGTTAAGTACCTCTTCAAGTACATCTACAAGGGTCATGACCAAGCATCTGTGTCAGTAACTGACAAAGTGGACGAAGTCGAAATCGGCGAGATTAAACAATACAGAGACGCACGGTGGGTGACGCCTCCGGAAGCACTGTGGAGAATATATGGCTTTGAACTAAGCAAAATGCACCCACCTGTCTTGCAACTGCAGCTACATCTCCCAAATATGCACATGGTTTCATATCATGGTATGGAAAAAATAAAGAATATTATCAACCGTGATGGCACAGAAAGATCAATATTGACAGCGTACTTTGAAGCAAACAGCTTATATGAGAAAACACGAGGCATACTATACAAAGACTTTCCAGAATATTATACTTGGCAAAGACGAGGGAAGTTTTGGCAAGAGAGGAAGCGAGCCGCTGTGTTCCAGGTTGGCAGGATCGTCTCAGCACACCTGGCTGAAGGAGAACGATACTATCTTCGAGTTCTCCTAAACCACGTGACAGGCGCCACCAGCTACGAAGACCTACGAACAGTCGATGGACAAGTAATGCCAACCTTCCGTGAAGCTGCAGAAAAACGGGGGCTCATTGAGGCAGACAACACACTAGATGATTGCATGACAGAAGCAGAGTTGTTTCGGATGCCATCATCGCTCAGAAGGTTATTTGCGACAATCTTGGTTCTTTGCGAGCCAAACGACGTCCGTAACCTCTGGAACAATCACCTAGAGGCAATGTCAGAAGACTACAGCAGAAACTGCAAATGCAAGCACACGGTCGAACAGATGGTTCTGAAAAATATCAGACATGTTGCACTCAATGGGGAAAGACATAGAAACATTTCCTCTTCTACATAACGACAAACAGCATGAGACGACAGACGACATACCTAGGGAGATCATCGAGGAGACCTCCAACAAGGTGGACCCTGAGGACGTATCGTTGCATAAAAACCTCAACAACGAGTAGAGGAAGGCCTACGACGAAATCCTAGCCACGGTTGACCGCCAAAGAGGAGGTATATTCTTTGTCGATGGGCCGGGAGGCACAGGAAAAACTTTTCTTTACAGGGCGCTTTTGGCCACAGTGCGCGGACAAGGCAAGATTGTTGTGGCGACGGCCACTTCCGGTGTTGCTGCTTCCATAATGCCTGGAGGGAGAACCGCACACTCGAGGTTTAAGATTCCACTAAAATAGACAATGGAGCTATTTGTAGCTTCACAAAACAAAGTGGGACAAGAAAGCTACTCCAAGCAGCATCACTAATACTCTGGGATGAAGCATCTATGACTAAGAGGCAGACAGTGGAGGCGTTAGACAAAAGCATGCGGGACATAACGGACAGACCAGATCTTCCATTTGGTGGAAAAACTATTGTATTTGGGGGAGATTTTAGACAAGTGCTACCTGTTGTCCGGAAGGGAACCAGAGCCCAAATAGTAGATGCATCACTGCGCAGGTCAGAGCTCTGGAATTGCATGCGTCAATTGAAGCTTGTACGCAACATGAGGGCTCAAAACGACTCTTGGTTCGCAGAATACCTACTACGCATTGGGAACGGAACCGAGGAGACAAATGATGATGGTTAAATACTACTACCTACAACCATATGTGTGCCAAATAAGACGGATGATAATGGCCTCGATAGACTCATCGACAGTATCTACCAAACAGGCAATGCTTCACTAAAAGATCCAAAGTACATCACATCAAGAGCAATTTTATCCACAAGGAACGATTGCGTAGACAAAATCAACCTAAAAATGATTGATCGCTTCCAGGGGGAGGAGATGGTGTACCACAGCTTTGATTCTGTAGAAGACGACCCACATAACTACTATCCACCAGAATTCCTAAACACCCTAACCCCAAATGGACTGCCTCCGCATATGTTGAAGCTCAAAATTAGTTGTCCAATCATACTACTCAGGAACATCGACCCTGCTAATGGACTCTGCAATGGCACGAGGTTGGTCGTACGTGGTTTTCAAAAGAATACAATTGATGCAGAGATTGTGGTGGGACAGCACTCTGGAATGCGAGTTTTCCTACCTCGGATACCATTATGCCCCTCTGACGATGACATGTTCCCCTTCTATTTCAAGAGGAAACAGTTCCCAGTCAGGCTCAGTTTTACAATGACAATAAACAAATCACAAGGTCAGACGATACCAAATGTTGGGGTCTATCTGCCTGAACCGGTTTTCTCACATGGTCAACTATATGTAGCGCTTTTTAGAGCAACCGCGACATCGAACATAAAGGTACTAACAGGTACACATGATGAGAATAAACAGAAGAATAAAAAGACAAGTACAGGCGACACATACCCAAAGGGTGGGAAGAAAAAAAAGAATAAGAAGACCAATACAAGCGGGACGTATACGAAAAATATTATCTACACTAAAGTCCTAACCAAATAGGTACTGCAACCTTTCAATTTCTTGTTCAAATTTTCAGTTTCTATTTATATTTCACATTGCATTGCTTATTTTCTAACCTTAAATTTATTGCTTGGATTCTACAGAAACATTGCAGCCAAGTGACAACTTCTCAGTTAGAATTCAGAACTTCATTGTCTTGAAGGACACTACCTCATTTATGTATATAGAGGTCAGTCATGATATAATTACTAAACCACTAAATCATTCATGGAATTTTTTATTATGTGTTCACTAACTCATTCATGGATTTTCTATAGAAATAATTCTATGTGTATATGCAATTCTAACACCAAACTGTGTAACTAAGGGCAAAAGGAGACTTACAAGTCAAAATAAAAACATATTTCTCTCCCTGGAAATGTTGCTGCTGCACTAATTTTTCGTAACATCACATTCTCTACCTCCCCTGGAACCTGAAATATATCTGTCCAATTTTGTAAAAGTACATATAATTTCATAGTTAAAGATAAACAACCAAACAAACCAGAAAACTATATATATGCACATTTTAGAAAGGATCTAATAGAAAGGGCAGATGAAAATAATCCGGTGGATATACTATATAAAATGGAATAACTAGATGGAAGTATACCTAATTTTAATAGTCTCAAAAAGACCCGTGGCCTTCACTGCTGTAGCAATACAAACAGCAGCACCAACACCAATCACAGGTGGATCAACTCCAACTGCAGCTGCTAGGGATCTTGGTGCATAGGTTGAACACGGCGGCAAGGGAACCAGACGACAAGGGCATGTAATTCTGAACTAGGCAACAAGTAACCAGAATAAAAGCTACATCTACAACTATGAAGAAACAGGAGACACCCAGCCGGGAACAGTGACAAGTTTCGTCCTCTCATATTACAGTTCATCTCTACAATCTACATTTTATTCGGAAAAGCATACAAAGAAAGGCAATCCCCAAATGTAGTTTAATCATGCAACAACTAACTGTACTTCCCAAAAGTTAAATAACTGAACCTTCTAACCAGTTCCTTGCACTCTGCTCTGCAAATCTATGGTTCAGTTAGTCCTAAACTTTGCATCTAATAAAATGTTAATGGACGAGGGTATGTTATTGCCCAGATTAACTTCAGTAATCTTTTGTGTAGATTGGTACTAAGTTCGTTGCTGCAGTGCAGTACATGGAAAGAGAGGACAGGGGCGAGAGTGGGGGTGGACCTCCATGGCACCAGCAGCAGTACGTCGGAGGAGCTCGGAGCAGTGGAGCCGTCTCCTCGCCCCTCGCAGGGCCTTGTCGGCGGCGAGCAGGACCACACCGAGGAACAATCTGCATCCAACTCCTCCTCTAACGGCCAGGAGCCCGCTGCATTCGCGCGAGGAAGCACTGTAGGCGTCGGACAGGAGCTACCGGGGGCGCCGAAGCCGCGCCGTCGACGGTGGCGCGGGCGCGGGCGGAGCTGAAATAAGAGGGAGCCGCGCAAGGTCCCGTTGATAAGCCGGCGCAGGTGGAGGGCACAACGGTACAGCCACATCCTTCGTGCCCTTGTCCTCCGAGAACGACGAGAAGACGGGAGGCGGCGGCGCCGCCGCCGCTTGGCCAGCCCCAGGAGAGAAAATGGGGAACGGGAAGAGATATCGAGTTCGTGCGTCTCCTTTTCTTTTTTTTAAGGAGTAACGTCTCTTTTGTTTTTTTTTCAAGAGTAGCGTACCTTAGCTTTATAAAAAGGAGAGAGAGTATATGTACAAAATATTACAACGGCGAGATCATCACAAACTGGCGATCCCACACCCTTCCACTCCGGTTTAACTCAGACGATTACTCACAATATCGGTGAACTCCTCTCCCTCCTGCAAGTGTCCATTGCCGGATTTCGGTGAATATAAGCTCTACCATAGCAAGCACACTACATATGCTTTTTTGTTCCTTTTTTTTTTTTGAGAAATTCTCTTTTGTTGTTTAGTAGCAGACATATTTTTTTTTAGGGGTAGCAAACATATTTTCTTTTGCTTGGGCCAAGCCCAAAAACAATGCAAAAATAAATACAATTGAAATATACTTTTCCAAGAAAATTGATCGTCAACAAAAAAATGATTAATTTTTTGAATATGTTCTAAAAAATTACAAAAAAAACTTTTCAAAATGTGTTTTACTAAAAAATCAATTAAAAGACTATTCATGCAAAACTATTATTTCATCGGATGATAGTGCGGAGGTGAATTAGGTCGTGACGTACGGGTGACTTCTTCATGTCCAAAATTTATGGTCCAAACTGTTATGCTAAAAAATACAATTGAAATTTACTTTTCCAAGAAAATTGATTGTCATAAAAAAATGATCCAATTTTTTGAATATGTTCTGAAAAGTTACAAAAAAAACTTTTCGGAATGTGTGTTACTTAAAAAATGAATTAAAAGACTATTCATGCAAAACTATTATTTCATTGGATGATAGTGCGGAGGTCAATTAGGTCCTGACGAACGTCGTCAGGGTGGCTTCTTCACATCCCAAGTTTATCGTCCAAACTATTATGCTCAGTGTAACCTTATTTCTGATGATAGCCAAAATTAGATATAAGAAGGGTTGCGTAATACCATGTGAGCATGTATAAAAAAAATTCGCCCGTTGCAACGCACGGGCATTTGTACTAGTCATATTCATGTTCATAATCAGAAGGATATCAATGTGCATAAAGGATCTGAACATATGATATTCCACCAAATAAATCAACTAGCATCAACTACAAGGAGTAATCAACACTACTAGCAACATACAAGTACCAATCTGAGGCTTTGGGACAAAGATTGGATACAAGAGATGAACTAGGGTTTGAGAGGATATGGTGCTGGTGAAGATGTTGATGGAGATTGACCCCCTCTCAATGAGAGGATCGTTGGTGATTACGATGGCGATGATTTTCCCCTTCCGAAGGGAAGTTTCCCCGGCAGAACAGCTCTGCCGGAGCCCTAGATTGGTTCCGCCAAGGTTCCGCCTTGTGGCGGCGGAGTTTCTTCCCGAAAGCTTGCTTATGATTTTTCCAGGGTAAAAGACTTCATAATACTGTTCAAGATATCTTCCGATATTCCGATAAATCGGCTGTTTTATCGCTTACCGTTGTCTGACCGATAAGATAAATTGGCCGATAAATCATCCGATATGGCGATAAATCGGCCGATATGCCGATAAACTGGCCGATTTACCCCTTATCATGGGTCGACCGATAAGTTACTGATAAGCGATATCCCCAACATTGCTTCATATAGTAGAAGATGGGCACCGGAGGCCTGGCAGGGGGCGCACCCAGGGGGTAGGGCGCATCCTCCACCCTCGTGGCCAGGGTGTGGGCCCCTCTGGTACTTTCTTCGCTCAGTATTTTTTATTAATTTCAAAAATAACTTCCGTGAAGTTTCAGGACTTTTGGAGCTGTGCAGAATAGGTCTCTAATATTTGCTCCTTTTCCAGCCCAGAATTCTAGTCAAGCATTCTCCCTCTTCATGTAAACCTTGTACAATAAGAGAGAATAGGCATAAGTATTGTGACATAACGTGTAATAACAGCCCATAATGCGATAAATATCGATATAAAAGCATGATGCAAAATGGACGTATCAACTCCCCCAAGCTTAGACCTTGCTTGTCCTCAAGTGGAAGCCGATAACGATAAATATGTCCACATGTTTAGAGATAGAGGTGTAGATAAAGTAAAATACGGACACGAGGGCATCATGATCATTCGTATAACAGCAACATATATGGATATTGTCATACGATTTCTTATGCTCAAGTAATAATCTGTTCACAATGCAAAGTATGAATCAGAAACTTCATTGAGAACCAACAAACTATAATCTTAGTCATTGAAGCAATTGCAATTTATTATAACATCGGAAAGAGTCAATATAAGAGCTTTTCAGCAAGTCCACATACTCAACTATCATTTAGTCTTTCACAATTGCTAACACTCACGCAATACTTATGGGTATGGAGTTTTAATCGAACCTGAGAGAGAAAGATAGGGGCTTATAGTGTTTCCTCCCAACCTTTTACCTCAAGGGTAATGTCAACAATAATAATTCATGCTAACTTACATCCAATTGGATATATATATATATATATATATATATATATATATATATATATATATATATATATATATATATATATATATATCAGGATCGTTCCAACACAAGGTGCTTGCCAAAGGATAAAATGTAAAAAGGAAAGGTGAAGATCACCATGACTCTTGTGTAAGGAATAAGACAAAAGTGAAAGATAGGCCCTTCGCAGAGGGAAGCAGAGGTTGTCCTGTGCTTTTATGGTTGGATGCGCGAAATCTTAATTCTAAAGAACGTCACTTTATATTGCCACTTGTGATATGGACCTTTATTATGCAGTCCGTCGCTTTTATTGCTTCCATATCACAAGATCCTATAAAGTTTATTTTCTCCACACTAATAAATCATACATATTTAGAGAGCAATTTTTATTGCGTGCAACATGACAACTTACTTGAAGGATCTTACACAATCCATAGGTAGATATGGTGGACTCTCATGGCAAAACGGGGTTTAAGGATATTTGGAAGCACAAGTAGTATCTCTACTTTGTACAAAGAATTTGGCTAGCATGAGGGAGAAAGGCAAGATCAACATGTTGGATGATCCATGACAATATACTTTATTTCGGATATAAGAAAACATAACCCATTATGTTGTCTTCCTTGTCCAACATCAACTCTTTAGCATGTCATATTTTAATGAGTGCTCACAATCATAAAAGATGTCCAAGATAGTATATTTATATGTGAAAACTTCTCTTTCTTTATTACTTCCTATTAATTGCAACGATGACCAAAACTATGTTTGTCAACTCTCAACAACTTTTATTCATCATACTCTTTATATGTGAAGTCATTACTCTCCATAAGATCGATATGATCTCTTTTATTTATTTTATTCTTTCTCTTTCTTTTTATTCCCTCATGATCATAGCAAAATAATCAAGCTGACTCAACACTAATCTTTATTATAAATAGCTCTCAGACTCGATTACATAGAAGGATCAGAAAGCAAAACTCAAAACTAAATCATACTAAAACTTTATTCTACTAGATCAAGATATTACCAAAAGGATCGAACAAAGAAATACGGTAAAGATAGGTGTGTGATGGTGATATGATACCGGGGCACCTCCCCCAAGCTTGGCAGTTGCCAAGGGGAGTGCCCATACCCATGTGATTATGTCTCCTTCCTCGGAAGTGGTGGTGATGGGGTTGTTGATGAAGTATGCTTGTCGTCCATCTTCCAAGGCATAGGCTCACCATCATAGAAGGATGACCGAGTCTCCGGGATCCTTAAATTTGCAGCCAAACTCATCCTCTTGAATCTATATTCATACTCACAGTTTTGGTTTTGCAGGTCATAGATCTGGGCTTGGAGGTGCTCGATTTTCTCATGAAGCTTCAAGATGGCCTCCCCAATGTCCTTGGCGTCCAGCTTGTGGTTGTTGGTGAACTCCGTGATCATTATGTGATTGGAGTCGAGTCCACGCTCCACCATCTCCTGACACTTGAAAACTTGTTTCTCTATTGCCTCGAGCCTTGTCTCCACGCTTCCGGTCCTCCTTGGTCCCTCAACATCGCGGATGTGCAGCAACCCCTCATGCATCTCAATGGTTTGAGGATGTTGCAGCACTTCCGCGAGGTAGGGGTTGATGACCTTCTCGAAGAACTTGTCCTTGGAGGCACTTGGAGACGTCATGGTGATCTAGATCTGTCAGAAAATCAGCTCGAAACAAGAACAGAGGATAATTGCATGATACGGTGGTCAAAACCTTTGAGAGATTATATAATGAATTTTTACCGACCAAAAGAAGTATCGTGCAAGAAAACAGAGTCCGGAGGGCACACGAGGTGCGCACGAGGCAGGGGGCGCGCCCTCCACCCTCGTGGACGCCTTGTGTCCTTCCCGGACTACTTCTTATTTTCCTATTTTCTTAAATATTCCAAAACAGAGAAAAATTGCCATTAGAACTCTTTTGGAGTCGGTTTACTTACCGTACCACATACCTATTCCTTTTCGGAGTCTTAAACGTTCTAGAAAGTGTCCCTTATGTATTCCTACGGGGTTACGGTTTCAATAACATTGGTTTCAACATTTATAGGATTACCTGAGATATAATGTTTGATTCTTTGACCGTTCACCACCTTTGGATTTGTGCCTTCGAAATTGTTGATTTTTATGGCACCGGAATGATAGACCTCCTCGATAACGTAAGGACCTTCCCATTGGAGAGAAGTTTTCCTGCAAAAAATCTTAAACGAGAGTTGAATTGCAACACATAATCACCTACATTTAACTCACGCTTTTGTATCCTTTTGTCATGCCATCTTTTAAGTTTTTCTTTAAACAGTTTGGCATTCTCATAGGCCTGGGTTCTCCATTCATCAAGTGAGCTAATGTCAAATAGCCTCTTTTCACCGGCAAGTTTAAAATCATAGTTGAGCTCTTTAATGGCCTGTCACATCCCTAGCTTACCTTGCACTTGGACTAGCTTGGTTGTTGCATCATATTTAAATTCATGAAAATTGAAATGAGGAAGTTCAAAGCCTCAGAAATCTTTTAAAAATAACCAACACTAAAAATCTCTTCAAACAAGTCCAAGAAAATGTTCCTGTTAATTGCTGGAAATATTGGCAAGGGATAAAATTCAAACCAATATTTCTAGAGTCACAGAAATATTTATTTTGGGCCTTTGAATTAAATCAATGACATATTTGAGTTGGATTTATTTCTGTTATATAAGAAATAAAGTTCAAATATTTCTGTAAGTTGCTCGTGACCTTGGTCTAGTTTCTGAGCTCTCAGAACAATTCTGAGAAAGTTTAAAAATGATTTGATGTTTTAAATCAAATCAAAACAAAATCTGAGAGAAATAGAAAAGAGAAATAAAAGATGAAAGCGAGAGAGAGAGAGAGCCACCGGACCTTACAGGCGCCTACTCATGCGGCCTCGTCAAGCCGCCCGGCCCATCTCCACCTCCCCGTCGTCTTCCTCCTATTGCCAGAGGAGGCGAAGGCGCGTGCTCGCCAGACGCTGGCCCACGCGTGAGGCCACCTCACGCCTGCCGACGCAGGAGAGGCTCCAGAAGCTGCCACGCGCCACCCCGGTCCCTCTCGCCCGCCCCTCGTCCTCATCCCCTCCTCTGTCTCACTCTCCTCCCCACAGCCGAGCGCCGCCGTCGCCACCGACGCCGTTCTCCGCGGCCACAGCCACCTTCTAGCCTCCCCAACACTTCCAGGAGCTCCGCGATGTCGTCCTCGACCCCCTCACCGAGCCACGCCCCGCCGGACACCCTCCAACGCCGACCACGCCGTCTTCTTCAACCTCGGTCCGCCGAGATCACCATCGCCGCCCCGCTTGCTCCGGCCCCTCCCCGAGCTCGCCGACCTGCCCTACACGATCCCTGTGAGCTTATACATTGTATCCCCCTTGTCTCCATGACGTTTGCTAGCCCTAGTCGCCGTTTCGCCCAAGACTGAAACCCACCGCCGCCTGCGCTAGCCGCCACCGTCGCTCCGGCGACCATTTGGTCATCCCGTGCTGCCCAACATGCTTACCGCACTGCGTAGTGCCTCGCTAGCGCCTTAGTTCACACGTTTGCACGCCGCAGCCCCAACCCCGTACATGGCCGAACTCCGGCGGCCGCCAACGAGGTCGCCGCCGCCAACTCCGGCCACCCCAGGCCCGGCCACCACCACGTTCGACACACACCTGCGAGAGCTCTCCAGCGAGCCCAAGAAGGCCTTGAGCCATGCCCTGTGGGCGATTTCCGAGCCTCTCCACCGTGTCTGGCCTCGCTGGCGGCTTAACGCCGGTGGGTTTGACCCACTTTGACCCCGGCTGGGCCCCACCTGAGTCGATGAGTGGGGCCGACCTTAGCTGGATTAGTTAGATGTTAATTAGTGCTAATCACCACTATTAGGTGTTAATCCCCCCGCTAACTAACACTGAGCCACTGACATGTGGGCCCAACCCTGCTGACAATTTTATTAGGATTAGTTTAACCCTAATTAACTCAGTTAACTAACTGAGTCACTGACCAGTGGGCCCTACTGGTCAGGTTTGACCTGGACCGTCCCCATTGACCGCTGACGTCACAGTGATGCAATGCTGACGCAATAAATTATTTTCTAGATTTAATCTTATTCTGAAAATTCCAGAAAATAGCTAAAACTTATAAAAATCATAGAAATTAATCTATAGCTCAGAATGAAAAGATTTATATATGAAAAATGATCAAAAAAATCCAATCTATCCATCTGTACTGGTTTCATGCATGTTAGAGTAACCTAACCTTGCTGTTTAGATGAAACATGATAATGCACTTATATGAGTTTATAATTTAGGTTTGTATTTGAATCTTTGATTCAAATAAGCTCAAACCACCCTGTTTCTAGTTGCATTATCTCAAACACAAGCATATTGCCATGTCATGATCATGCATCATATTGTGCATTGCATTGGTCGTGTGTTCTTTCTCTGTTGCCGGTGATTGTCCCCTCTCAGTAAACGTGGTTCCGACGATTATTCGATGACATCGATGGAGAACTATACTATCTTCAGAAGTGTCAGGCAAGAAAAACTCCCTTGTTCATTCCGATACAATCCCACTCTCTCGCTCCTGCTCTCTTTTACTGCATTAGGACAACATCGATTCAACTATTACATGCTGCGGTAGCTGAACCCCTTTTCCTCTGCATGACCTGTCATTGCCACGATAAATAGATGAAACCCACTAGCATGAGTAGGAGTTGTTTGAGCCTGATGTGCCTACTCATTCATGCTTGTTTGTCATGCCTGCTCTCGCTTAGAGTTGAGTCGGTGCGATTCATCGGGAATGAATTGGAATGGTGATGAACATGTCCCTCTGTGTGAGCGAAGTGTGTGAACACGAGTTGGTAAAGGTAGCGGTGAGAGGCCATGTAGGAGTACATGGTGGGTTGTCTCATTGAAACCGTCCTCAAGAACTGAGTTCTGTGTTTGTGATCCATGAACAGCTATTACCACACATTGGGATCCTTAATTGACTCTCTCGACTTATTAATCGCCTTGATCTCTCTCCAGGAGTTGCAACTAGTTTCTGGTGTTTGTAGGATATGTGTTGGAGGCCGTGCGTAGCGCTGACCCTAGGGGTGGGCTATGATGCGGTAGATACACCGTGGCCCGGTGAACCGGGCGCCCGTTTGGTGTCTCGGGAACCCTGCACACATCGTTTGGGGCTGTGAGCGAAACCCCGGCCGAATGTCCTTGCAGATGGAACCTGAATAGGCGATAAACCTAGACTAGAGACTTGTGTGGTTAGTCAGGTCGTGGCCGACTCCCTCGCCGAGCTTTAAGCTTGAAGGTTGCCGAGATACACGACGTGTACATGGTGGTAAGTGGCGAGAGCGTGTGTGAAGAAGTATACCCTGCAGGGTTATAAATGATCTATTCGAATAGCGGTGTCCGCGGTAAAGGACTTCTGGGTTGCCTGTACAATTCATAGTCAAGTGAAAGTGGACACTCTAAAATGTGCAAGATAAGCGTGAGTGCTATGGATGGCGTTCTCGTAGGGAAACGGGAGCGGATCCAAAGTGGTGTATTGAAATGGTGAATATGTGGACTCGTGTGCGCCACCTCAAAAGAATTACTTGCAGTCATAGTTAGGATAGCCACTGAGTCAAAGATGGCTTGCTGCAGTCAAACTCCACCACCCCCTTTGTTGATACTGATGCATATGTAGCTAGTTCTGATGTAAGTCTTGCTGGATACATTTGTACTCACGTTTGCCTATTTTATGTTTTGCAGAGAGGCGTCAGTCTTGTTAGTAGTTCCGTGTGGACTTCGACGTTTAGCTTGATACCTCAGCTACGATCTTGTGCCCTCAGCAGGATCTGGTAGATAGTTAGGTTTCTCAGCCTTTTTCATTTGTAGATATCTGTTGTTGACAAGGATTTTGACCAAGATAAATAAAATGCATGAATTACATAAAATACAAATACAAAACGGCAAAAATCCTTTTTATAGTGAAAAAATCAATTAAAAAAAATATAATCAACTGTTCAAAGTGAGGACTGATAAAAATAGGCATATGATATATTTTCAAATGTCGTTAATGCGTACATTAAACTGACAATTACAAAGTGGCAAAACTCGTCAAGTTTTTTTTTATGAAGAAAATATATGGGACACATGGCTCGCACACCTACACGCCGCCATTAACGGCAAAAATACAACAAAAAAATTGTCACGAGGGACACAAATATCACCAAAATGACGACTATATGATAAATGTTCGACTTTGTTCCATCGACAAAATTAAATATTTAAGCGGCACACAAAAAATATCGTCCCGATGAAATATAAGCACGGTGTCCATGATCAAATATAATTCTAGACCTTGAGATGCATGAAAAATCCTAGGCCTTAATGACCCATTTAGTAGGTAATCACGCTTAGCCCATTACTTCCCACAAGAATTGATGTGCATGCATGCAAATAGTGTGGTGCCATGGCCCACATATTAATTAGGAGAGAAGGAGTTTAGCCCACATATGTGAATCACATACGTACTGGAATTTGGTTGCTAGTCAAACGATGTGGTCGAGCCAAAGGAAAGGGCAGCCCGCTCCCACTAACTCCCCCATCTCCACTATCAGAACATGGGCAGGCGCACGTCCAGTCGCCCACCGCTGCTTCCCTCCCCCCTATAAATACCAGGCAATTAGACTGCTCTAGGGTCGGCCGGGAGTTCGTTCATTTCCTCTGTCAAAAATCATACACACACAGTAGCACAAAAGGAGAGAAGGAGGCAGGCGTGCAGGAGGTTTGAAAGGTGAGATTCAATGGCTCTCCTCTAGCCTCTGGTTTGGCCGTTGTGATACAGGCGAGGGCGATTTTTTCTTCTTTTTCTCCTAAATCTTTGGCCCTTGGTCCGGCCATCACGGTACAAATCAAGGGGCATGTTTCATCTTCCGAAAATTCTTGTTCTTGGTTCAGTCATCACGGTACAAATCAAGGAGCATATTTCATCTCCCCAAAATTCTTGCCCTTAGTCCGGCCATTGCGGTACAAACTAAGATGTATGTTTAATCTATCTGAAAATTTTGCCTTTGATTTGGCCATTTTGGTACAGACTAAAGAGTATGTTGCATCCATCCCCAAATTTTGTCTTCGGTTCGGCCATCGCGGTACAAACCAAGGAGCATGTTATATCTACCCCAAACTTTTGCATTCGGCTCGGCCATCGCGGTACGAGTCAAGGAGCATGCATGGTTCTTGTAAGCACGGTTCCTTTAAATGTTGCATGCGCTTCGTCCTATTGATCTCCGTCTTGGTTCGGTCCCTTTAGCGATACAAGCCAAGATGAACACCTCGTTCCTTGGTTTGGTCTCTATACATGGATACAAATCAAGAGAGTGTCATAGGTGCAGAAACCTCATAAAAAATTAAATTAATTTTGTCATCATAAAAAAAATGGATATGACTAAGTTGGAATGAAATTACGAAGACACTAAACTGAACTCATGATAATCTCTTGTTTGGTTGCGCCACGGGCATTATCTGTCACGCTAGTTGCAATACAAACAAGAGCATAAAAATATATTCCCTCACTTGGTTACGTTGCACGCAGGCATTATCTTAATGCAACGCGGTGTTAGTAGTAATACAAGCAAGGCGAAACTTAATTTAAAATGTGTTCATGTTACATACCCAAAAACCAGAATCATGCAAGATGAATGATAAAACGTGTTGCATCATAAAAAACCAATCTTACTTGGTTGCGCTACACGTGGGCATTATCATAATGCTACACGGTGTTAGTAGTAATACAAGTAAGAGAAAATTAAATAAAGTATTCAGGCCACATATTTGGTCCAAAGTCAAATAAAATATGTCATGAAATGCTCCAATGCTATAAGAGCCTAAACTATTAGCATCATCACAAATGGATATCACAACTTACTTTACGTGGGTTATGCTACACACGAGCGCCAATGAAATGACGCTATGTGGAGTTAGTGCTAATACCATGTAAGGTACAAACATAAACAAAAAATTATATATGTCATATGATCATGCAACACCATAACTGCTCCACAAACCTTTACTTGGTTACGCTGCACGCGGGCATTATATTAGTGCTACGGGTGTTAGTAGTAATACAGGTAAAGCAAAACTTAATAAAAATAGGTTCACTCCACATTCATATATGCTTACAAAATTCATGCAAAATACATGATAAGGGATATTCCATGTAGCCCAGATAGGCTTTAAACAAACAAAATATCATAAGCAAACTCCACTCAGGTCAGGCTTGATACGGGGCGGACTCAGAGTCAACAAAATATGGCACATATCACATGCACCATAAAAAAGCATCAAGATTGTGTCAGAAAGCTTCAATCCGTTACGCTACATGCGGGCACCACATCAGTGTCGCGCGGTGATAGTAGTAATGTGATGATGCAAAACTTATTAAAATTGGCATGTCACATATATACATGCCACCAAAACCAAAGAGGTCATATAAAAATCCTAAAGGAAAATAAATACCCATATCCTATGTGCCAAACGTAGGATAAAACTAGGCCTAGCCAGAACCAACCTTCATTCTGCACCATCATATAGATGAGGTTGAACACGAACAAATTATTGCATGCTAGGAAAATATATTCCCAACATCACATATGAAATCATGGAAGAGTATTTGCATGAAACAAACTTCAAGTTCAACAAGAAGGAGTTCATCGTCGACCGCGAGGAGGAGTTCTCTTGTAGAATATTGTATAGGCATGTAATGTAATCCTATGTAATAGATATGTTGGAATTCTTAGTCAGGGGTTTTCTCTTCGGAGATGTAATTAACAGAATTTTTATGTAAATGTAAGAGTTCTGGAAATAAAGTACCTGCAATGTTTGATTCTATTTTTATTTTATGCATTTAAAATTCACTCTGTATCAATGACGTGGACGCGTGTCTCACGCCCGCCATTTTCCCGTCATCAGATTCTGGCACGCCCGGTGGGACATATTTCTCCCCTCATCTTCGAATTCCAACATAGGATTGCAACATATGAATTTCTAAAGTACATGAAGTATATAAAACATTGTGTATGGTAAATATACTCAAAGATAACTGATATAAAGTTTTCTTTATTCAAAGGTATGGATGGTCGAGTGCCGCAGTCGGTCATGCTCCGCATTGGAGACATTTGGCTTGATGTGCCAGTTGGTCCATGTGCGACTTCAACAAATCAGCATCTGGGTACTATGACGGCATCACCAACTGAACATGACCAATGCATAGAAGTCTTCTCTGCACTCAAGTTTGGGGAAAGTATGATGGTCGACAAAAAGGGAAAAGGGAAGCCAATGGACAAACTCCACTATGAGCAACCTATGAATGGGGGCAATACCATGATTATATTTCCCTCCTCATCGTTTCTGCATGGAAGGACGTCAAAGGTTCAGAATAAAGTTCAAGTTGATGCTTCAGAGCCTATTCTTCTGCTGGCCGATAAATCCATTGGAGAATGCTCTGAGACGGTTCTCAAGTTTCCCCTTTAATGCAAGAGAAAGCACCCCATTTCCCATGGCTATGGAACATGTCATGTGAACCCAACATCAACATTGTCAAGTCCCTTGTCGTCATCAACACCCGTTGCATATGATTCCTCTCTGACTTCGTTTGAGTCGATGTGCCCTCAACCTCAGCGAAGAAATGTTCGCCATGGAAACCTTCACAATATTAATGTCGGCAAAGTCCATGTCCAATTCCCCAAGATTGTGGACAACAATCATCCAGACCGCCTTTTTCTTATCAGCAAGGGCGGTATTAGAATTCATACTACGGTGACTAGCAACCCTTCAACAGTTGTTGCCTTCATCAGGTTCATCTGAAAAAAGTATCTTAATCACGCCAAGTCTCGTGTTGTTGGCCTTGACTATGAATACACTAGATATGTCCACAGCAAAGAGCGTAAGAAGCTTCCACTTGAGCAACAAGTTGCTCTCTCGAATCAAGAGCCACAACGCGCTGCTATCTTGCAGCTTTGTGTGGGAAAGCATTGCCTAATTTACCAGCTGTATTAGGCTCAGGCCAGGAGTTTCATCCCTCCACTTCTCCGCGGCTTCCTTGACAATGACACAGTTGAATTTGTGGGTGCCGCCATTGGCAATGACATCGCAAAACTCAAGTTCTATAACTTGGGTATCAGAAAACCCGTCGATGTGCAGGGACTGGGTATCAAGGTTCATAATAAAAAAATTGGCAACTTGGCTTCATTGGAGAAGCTAGCAAAGAAAGTTGCAAACATAAGTCTTAACAAGGACAAAAGCATCACTGTCAGTCAGTGGGAGAAGTCCAACCTGGACCATGACCAAATCAAGTATGCATGCTTGGATGCCTATGCGAGTTTCGAGGTTTATAGGCGACATTCCAACATAACCGGATATCTCAGAACCCACTGAAATGTTTGTTTCTGGGTGAAATATGTAATTGGTTATCCTGGAGCATGTTGAAATGTTTCTTCCCATGTGAAGTATGTAAGAAAAGGTTGTTGAGTCTTGATCAAGGAAAATATGTACACGACCATTGTTTCTTTATAATATGGTTATGCCTATTTTGCTAGGTGCATTTTTTAATATGACGGTGCAGGGAAGCAAATGTTCTTGTATCATCATAATTTTGTTCTCATAGTAGACAAGTGAATCTGAATAGAAATGACTTATATTTTGCATTAATGCTCACAATACAAATGTTGCAACACTATGTGCACTTAATATAAAGAAAATTGTGACACACAAAATAAAAATCACTCCATACCCTCACGAGTCTAAACTGGGGCACCCAAAAAAAATACTCCAATAACTTATGAGTCTAAACTGTGATGCAAAAAAAAAAAATCACCAAGCGTACTCCATACCCTCAAGAGTATAAACTGGGGCACATAAAATGTTACTCCAACAGCTTACGAGTCTAAACTGTGTGATATAAAATAAAGCAAATAGACTCCATACCCTCAAGAGTATAAACTGGGGCACACAAAAAAAAAATACTCCAACGACTTACGAGTATAAACTATGATGCCAAAGAAAATGTCAGCAAGCGTACTCCATACCCTCAAGAGTATAAACTGGGGCACATAAAATGTTACTCCAAAAAATTACAAGTCTAAACTGTGTGATATAAAATAAAGCAAATATACTCCAAAACCTCATGATTATAAACTGTGTCATAAAAATAAATATTACTCCAACAACTTATGAGTCTAAACTGTGATGCAGAAAAATTATCTAACGAACTCCGAAATAACGCGAGAATAGACTGTGTCATATAAATAAAATTTACTCCAAAAGATCACGAGTTTAAACCATGAGATAAAAATATAGCAATTTTACTTCAATAACTTACGAGTATAAACTGTGATGCCAAAGAAAATATCATCAAGCGTACTCCATGTCCGCATGAGTCTAAACTGGGACATCCAGAAAAAATATATATACTCCATGTCCGCACGAGTATAAACTGGGGCACATAAAAGTCACTCCATACCCTCACGAGTCTAAATTGTGGCATAAAAAACAAATATTCTCCAAAAACTTATGGGTTTAAACTAGCTAGTAGCCACATGTAATAACAAAGAAGAAGAAACATAAGACTCCCAGGCTATACGACTATAAACTAGTAGCCATATGTGATGAAAAAAGGATATATAATGCTCCAAGGTTATACGAGTATGAAAGAGGCTGGCTGTTTAAGAAAGAGTTGAGGGAGCTTAGCCGGATGACATTAGTTGGCCGGCTAACCTCGAACGTGTCCTAGTTTCTAGCTTCCACGATTGCAGAGTTGGTTAGCACCATGTGGATAAAACAAAAATTGTACAACCATGTATAGTTGGCGTACATTTGAGTAAAATTGGACGCTAAAAAGAAAGAAGAGTTGCATATCCACACATAGCTGGTATACAATTGACCAAAAAGTCAAGACCCCATATACTTACAAAAAGTGCTTTAAACAAAATATCTATAGCCAAATTTCGAGCTCTGGGCCCGAGTAAAAAAAAACTCTTCGAACCCAGACCTCGAGGGACATCTGTTGACAAGGATTTTGACCAAGATAAATAAAATGCATAAATTACATAAAATACAAATACAAAACGGCAAAAATCCGTTTTATAATGAAAAGAATCAATTAAAAAAAATATAATCAACTGTTCAAAGTGAGGACTGATAAAAATAGGCATATGATATATTTTCAAATGTCGTTAATGCGTACATTAAACCGACAATTACAAAGTGGCAAAACTCGTCAAGTTTTTTTTATGAAGAAAATATATGGGACACATGGCTCGCACACCTACACGCCGCCACTAACGGCAAAAATGCAACAAAAAGATTGTCACGAGGGACGCAAATATCACCAAAATGACGACTATATGATAAATGTTCGACTTTGTTCCATTGACATAATTAAATATTTAAGCGGCACACAAAAAATATCGTTCCAATGAAATATACGCACGGTGTACATGGTCAAATATAATTCTAGACCTTGAGATGCATGCAAAAATCCTAGGCCTTAATGACCCATTTAGTAGGTAATCACGCTTAGCCCATTACTTCCCACAAGAATTGATGTGCATGCATGCAAATAGTGTGGTGCCATGGCCCATATATTAATTAGGAGAGAAGGAGTTTAGCCCACATATGTGAATCACATACGTACTGGAATTTGGTTGCTAGTCAAACGATGTTGTTGAGTCAATTGGCGATTAAAGAAATAGGCCAAAGGAAAGGGCAGCCCGCTCCCACTAACTCCCCCATCTCCACGATCAGAACATGGGCAGGCGCACGTCCAGTCGCCCACCGCTGCTTCCCTCCCCCTATAAATACCAGGCAATTAGACTGCTCTAGGGTCGGCCGGGAGTTCGTTCATTTCCTCTGCCAAAAATCATACACACACAGTAGCACAAAAGGAGAGAAGGAGGCAGGCGTGCAGGAGGTTTGAAAGGTGAGATTCAATGGCTCTCCTCTAGCCTCTGGTTTGGCCGTTGTGATACAGGCGAGGGCGATTTTTTCTTCTTTTTCTCCTAAATCTTTGGCCCTTGGTCCGGCCATCACGGTACAAATCAAGGGGCATGTTTCATTTTCCGAAAATTCTTGTTCTTGGTTCGGTCATCATGGTACAAATCAAGGAGCGTATTTCATCTCCTCAAAATTCTTGCCCTTAGTCCGGCCATTGCGATACAAACTAAGATGTATGTTTAATCCATCTGAAAATTTTGCCTTTGATTTGGCCATTTTGGTACAGACTAAAGAGTATGTTGCATCCATCCCCAAATTCTATCCTTGGTTCGGCCATCGCGTACAAACCAAGGAGCATGTTATATCTACCCCAAACTTCTGCATTCGGCTCGGCCATCGCGGTACGAGTCAAGGAGCATGCATGGTTCTTGTAAGCACGGTTCCTTTAAATGTTGCATGCGCTTCGTCCTATTGATCTCCGTCTTGGTTCGGTCCCTTTAGCGATACAAGCCAAGATGAACGCCTCGTTCCTTGGTTTGGTCTCTATACATGGATACAAATCAAGAGAGTGTCATAGGTGCAAAAACCTCATAAAAAATTAACTTAATTTGGTCATCATAAAAAAAATGGATATGACTAAGTTGGAATGAAATTACGAAGACACTAAACTGAACTCATGATAATCTCTTGTTTGGTTGCGCCACGGGCATTATGTGTCACGCTAGTTGCAATACAAACAAGAGCATAAAAATATATTCCCTCACTTGGTTACGCTGCACGCAGGCATTATCTTAATGCAACGCGGTGTTAGCAGTAATACAAGCAAGGCGAAACTTAATTTAAAATGTGTTCATGTTACATACCCAAAAACCAAAATCATGCAAGATGAATGATAAAACGTGTTGAATCATAAAAAACCAATCTTACTTGGTTGCGCTACACGTGGGCATTATCATAATGCTACACGGTGTTAGTAGTAATATAAGTAAGAGAAAATTAAATAAAGTATTCAGGCCACATATTTGGTCCAAAGTCAAATAAAATATGTCATGAAATGCTCCAATGCTATAAGAGCCTAAACTATTAGCATCATCACAAATGGATATCACAAACTTACTTTACGTGGGTTATGCTACACACGAGCGCCAATGAAATGACGCTATGTGGAGTTAGTGCTAATACCATGTAAGGTACAAACATAAACAAAAAATTATATATGTCATATGATCATGCAACACCATAACTGCTCCACAAACCTTTACTTGGTTACGCTGCACGCGGGCATTATATTAGTGCTACGCGGTGTTAGTAGTAATACAGGTAAAGCAAAACTTAATAAAAATAGGTTCACTCCACATTCACATATGCATACAAAATTCATGCAAAATACATGATAAGGGATATTCCATGTAGCCCAGATAGGCTTTAAACAAACAAAATATCATAAGCAAACTCCACTCAGGTCAGGCTTGATACGGGGCGGACTCAGAGTCAACAAAATATGGCACATATCACATGCACCATAAAAAAGCATCAAGATTGTGTCAGAAAGCTTCAATCCGTTATGCTACATGCGGGCAGCACATCAGTGTCGCGCGGTGATAATAGTAATGTGATGATGCAAAACTTATTAAAATTGGCATGTCACATATATACATGCCACCAAAACCAAAGAGGTCATATAAAAATCCTAAAGGAAAATACATACCCATATCCTATGTGCCAAACGTAGGATAAAACTAGGCCTAGCCAAAACCAACCTTCATTCTGCACCATCATATAGATGAGGTTGAACACGAACAAATTGTTGCATGCTAGGAAAATATATTCCCAACATCACACATGAAATCATGGAAGAGTATTTGCATGAAACAAACTTCAAGTTCAACAAGAAGGAGTTCATCGTCGACCGCGAGGAGGAGTTCTCTTGTAGAATATTGTAATAGTCATGTAATGTAATCCTATGTAATAGGTATGTTGGAATTCTTAATCAGGGGTTTTCTCTTCGGAGATGTAATTAACAGAATTTTTATGTAAATGTAAGAGTTCTGGAAATAAAGTACCTGCAACGTTTGATTCTATTTTTATTTTATGCATTTAAAATTCACTCTGTATCAATGACGTGGACGCGTGTCTCACGCCCGCCATTTTCCCGTCATCATCTGTACTCAGACATGTTAAGCTTCCGCATGTGCTTTGACTTGTATGCTCTGAATGTTGGGTCATGAGACCCATGTTTGTAATATCTCGCTCCTCGGAGCCTAATGAATAAATACTTTGAGTCATAGAGTTTTGTTGTGATGTCATGTTGTATTTACACATATCGAGCATATTGTGTGTATGATTGAAATGCTTGGTATGTGTGGGATCCGACAGCCTAGTTGTTTATCCTTGGTAGCCTCTCTTATGGGGAAATGTAGTCTTGTGCTTACATGAGCCATAGTAGTCCGCTACAGCCCGGTTCACCGGAGTCACGCTAGCCCAAAGACCTCTTGCTCCGGAACACTTGACTGGCCGACATGTGATTCACTTCGTTCCTGTGTCTGTCCCTTCGGGGAAATGTCACGCAGTGACATCCGGAGTCCTGCCTAGCCTGCTACAGCCCGGTTCACAGGAGTCCTGTTAGCCCAGTGCTACAGCCCGGATTCGCACGCTGCTGACCGACATGCTCGATGTTGATTCATGTATGCCTGTCCCCGTAAGTTAGTGCCACTTTGGGTTCACGACTAGTCATGTCAGCCCGGGTTCTCTGTCATATGGATGCTAGTGACACTATCATATGCGTGAGCCAATAGGCGCAAACGGTCCCGGGCCATGGTAAGGCGAACCCCGTGGGAATACCGTGCGTGAGGCCGCAAAGTGATATGAGGTGTTACCGGCTAGATCGATGTGACTTGGAATCGGGGTCCTGACATGGCCCAATATCCCTTATGTTCTAATTCGAGAGGTAAGTGACATGCTTTTTCATAAACCATTTTATACGGAGA
Organism: Aegilops bicornis; assembly: GCA_021605145.1. NCBI lineage: Eukaryota > Viridiplantae > Streptophyta > Magnoliopsida > Poales > Poaceae > Aegilops > Aegilops bicornis. Next base: position 239,719,710 of record CM038672.1, read on the forward strand.
TATACCCATAGGATTTTTGTATGCAGTTCTATAGGCCCATAATGCATCATCAAGTTTCTTGGACCAATTCTTTCTAGATTTATTAACAGTCTTTTGCAAAATTAATTTGAGCTCCCTATTACTCAATTCTACTTGACCACTAGACTGCGGGTGATATGGAGATGCAATTCTATGATTAACATCATACTTAGCATGCATCTTACGAAAAGCACCATGAATAAAATGTGAACCACCATCAGTCATTAAATATCTAGGTGTCGGATGTGGGGTTCCGGCAAACCCTTAAGGTTCGAACACTGGGGTGCGCGCGAAGTCTTTCCCTCCTACCGATCTACGCTCTAGCTCGCTAAGATCTCGCGGACGAACTCGACGAACTCGCAACACAGAGGGACACGAGGTTTATACTAGTTCGGGCCACCGTTGTGGTGTAATACCCTACTCCAGTTTGGTGGTGGTGGATTGCCTCTAGGGCTGATGATGAAGAGTACAAGGGAAGAACAACCTCCTGAGGTTGAGCTATTCTTGTGAGTAGGCTCTTGATCGATTTGGGTCAAGCCAAGATGAGATCAGATCCGATCAGATGCCCCTACCATGGTGGCTAGCTCTACTTATATAGGCCTTGGTCCTATTCCCAAATATCGAGCGGGAAGGGAGCCAACAACAGCGGGCAAATTTGAAGGGGGACAGCTAGTACAAGCTATCCTGACAAAAGCGGTCTTCGCCTGTGAAAAGCTCTGGTGGTGACGCTATCTTGGGCTCCACGATGACCTCCGTCTTGCCGTCCTCCTGGTCTTGGTCTCGTTGCACCAATATAGCAACCTTTGCTTGACGCCTCGGTACTCTTCGCCCACGCTGGCCTCCTTAGCACCAAAGAGGAAATAAGGACGCTGCGCACGCTGGCGCCTGCCTAGTGCCGTTCATCATGGCTCACGTCACGAGAGCCTCGTGAGGTTTGCCCCGCCTTGATATCTCTGCTCCTCGTGAGCCTGCTTGGCTAGGATACTCCAGAGGAGGTCTTGCGTCGTCCGCCTCGCGAGGCTTGGACCCTCGCGAGGGTCTAGGGTGCCTTGTTGATGAAGATGGGTCGTATGGCCTGCTAGCTTAGCCATGCCATGGGCCGCAGGCAGGCAAGTCTGTGGACCCCCGTTCCCAGAACACCGACAATAGCCCCTAGGCCCAAAGTGCGCTCGGGCTTGGCTTCACGGCGAAGCCAAGGGTCAAGTTCGGAGCACCGCGGGCCCCAAAAGCCTGCACCCTCGGTTGACGCGAGGCGGTTGATGGGACGTGGGCTTCTCCGCTTCCCCGCGCTGCCTCGGCAACTGCACGGCTTGACAAGTCCCTGCGACATGCAAGGAAAACCATCATTACCTGTGATCGTGGGAGACGCCGGTTGGCCTTCTTCCACAATAAATGGGGAGGGGAGCGGAGCCCCCGTCGCCCATCCCTTTCTCGCTTGCTTGCTCCTTCCTCCTTGCTCCACTGCTGACAACAATGGCGCCTACCAGAAGGTTTTCTGCCGAAGAGAAAGGAAAGGCTCCCCGTGATGATCCGGGGCCACTTCCGCCGAAGAAGAGGTCGATCCATCGCCGTGATGAAGCGGCGATGCAGGTGGTGATGAGGCCTTGGTGCGAGCGGCCCCCTCCGGGGTACCCGCTACCCTTGTACGCCCAAGCTGAGGGCTCGGGAGGACGAAGTGAAGAGCAGCGCCGACCGCGCCGCGTCCGGGGTCGCCGCGCTGCGGCAATGCGTGCCGCTGCCCATGGGATCCACGCCGCGGACTCCTCGCGCGAGTTGGTGTTGTGGGCGCCGATGCCTCCAAGCTCCTGGATCCGCTTCCCGCGGTTCTTCTCCGATGTGATGCCACCGAGGGGGCCTTTCGAGCTCTGGTTGCAGCACGCCGACTGCAGCGCTCCGGCGACCGGAGCGGAGATCAAAGCGGTTCCCACAGGCAAGATCTTCATGACCCACGGCTGGGGGGAGATCGCACGGGTCTGCCGTGCGAGGGGCGCCCTCGCGATCCACTTCGAGTACGACGGCGCTTCCATGCTCTTCTTCAAGGTCTTCGACGCCGAGGGCCGCCGCCTGGAGTGCTGCCCCGGAGAGGAGCCCCAAACCGGCACGCGCTCCGCTCGCGGCTACTCTAGCACCGGTAGCCCTTGGGAGTCCAGCAGCTCTCCTGAGCTTTACGAGACTCCAGAGACGAGCGACGACAGCTACGTGCCCCCGAGCTCTCGCCGCGCTCGGAGCAGAGCTGCGGTGTCCGGCCGTCGCCGCCGCTGATCTGGATGGGGTTGGCGCCGGCCCTCCGTGGCCCACTTTGATGATGGCGTCCGCCACGGAAGAGTGTAGATAGGATTCCCCTTAGTATTAGCTTTTTTTTCCTACGAAGAGTCATGAATCACCCCTTGGGGGCATGTAAGGGTCTGTAATGTCTTTTGTGCCTATCTTCCTTGTTATGAGAATTTGGTGAACGCACGTCCCATTAAGGCTCGGTCCCCCTTTCTTTCCTCGCGATAGCTTGTTGCTCTACGGTGACAGGTCCCGGTCCCCAGGCCGGCTATTGCCGTCGCTGGTATGCCAAGTCGCATGCCGTGGTCAAGGCCAAGAGGTGTGCGGCCCGAGGTCCAGTAAGAGCCCCTGAGGCGCGATGCTCAGAAGGTCCCCCTTAGCGCTCAAGCAGCCATGGTAAGGCGAGAAAGGGAGTCGACGTGGCCGCAACGGGGTTGCGGCAAGGCGTGAGTGACCATTAGGCCCAAACATTTAGCCGATCCGAGTGCGGGACTTATCTTGTTGATTTCGTGGCGACTCCTGACGTTGCGTCAGGGTTGCACGCCTACTTGTGCGGCATAGCTAGACCGTCCCATACGAGTTCCCCTCCCCTCATGCTCTCCTTAGTGCTCTACGTCCTCAGGTCCCTGCAAGGCTCGGCGAGCTCGGCCACTTGTTGGTATGCTGTGTCGCGATGCCGTGGTCAAGGCCAGGGGGTGAGGGATGGAGAGCCAGTAAGAGCTCCTGAGTCGCGATGCTCATGAGCCCCCCTTTTAAAGTGCAAGCGAATCGCACGAGAGAAAAGGAGACTCACGGTGCCGCCTGCTATCCTTCCCACGGGATCCCTGTGAACAGTCACAAGAAGAAACACGGTTTGCCGTTACAGCTGTCATCCTGCCGGTGGTTGCTCTGGATGAGATGAAGGTACTGAGGGCCTGGTGAGGTGACATGCGCGTGGCGTGCCGCGAGCCAGAGCTCGACCACTCAGGTTTGTCGACGTGACATGGACGGACCCATGCACCAGCGCCGTGCCTATGTGGAGGCCCTGGGGGAGGCGATGATCGAGCAGATGATAGTAGTTGGCAGGTTAAGCATGGAGAGCGGGTCAACTTGGATAAATGCAGGAAGATACATGCCACCGGGTCCGACCCGAGTGGCTTGGGGATGATGCAGCCCGAGGGGCGCCCCCGACAAGGTAAGCTAAAGACATAAGTAAAAGGGAAATATGCCACAGGGACGGACCCATGTGGCCTGGGAATAATGTTGCCCGAGGGGCGCTCCCAGCTTAAACGAGCTTGGGAGATGTCACCTGGTTCTGTAGACGAAGTAGAGTTGGTGCAGCTGAAGGCGTGCATTGAAGAAACGACTCCTCATGAGCCATCGGGACCCTGAGCCTCGGGAGGCTCTGGGGCTCGGGAGGTTCCCTAAAGACCGTCTCCATCTCCTCCAGGATGGCGTGGTACCTGGCCTCCTAAGCCGCCAGGACATGCCACATGTTCCGCTGATAGGCCGATGCCACGCTCGGCAAGCCGAAGGGCATGCGAACGTAGCTGTGCGGTGGGCCCTCGCAGCGGCCCATACGCGAAGGCCAGAAACGCTCTTGACGGCCCTGTTGAGCCCTAGGACGTCGACGCAGACACGCAGCTCGGCATCCTCGCCTGGATGGGGAGTTGCGCCCTGCGAGCAGCGGTCGCCGCGCATGGCTCTTGCGTCTTGCAGTTCCTGTGTGGTCTTGGTGATGAATTCTTGGGTGGTGGGCACTCCTTGCCCCGTGCTATCCTGAGGGACACGCGCCGCGAAGCACGCCTCCAAGTGGTGCCCAAGCGCCTCCCTCGTGAGGTTGGCAAGGTCTGAGGCCCTCCAGAAGAGAGCCCCCGAGCCCTACCCGAGGAGGGCGCCGGGTGCGCTTTCCTATGCGATGGAGGGAGGCACCCCTGGGACGGGCGCTGATCATGATGAGGCTCCTGCCGCGATGCCATCCTCCTGAGGTCCTGCACGACGCAGCTGCTTCTTCTTGGGGATGGCCTCCGAAGGGCCTTCATTTCTGCTGTCGGGGTCATCGATTGTTGCGGCTTGAAAGGCGCGCTAGAGGGAGCACACCGCATCCCTCTCTTCACACGGGACCGTGATGATTCCTCCGCTTCCTGGCATCTTGAGAACGTTGTAGCCGTGATGAGTGACTGCCATGAACTTGGCCAGGGATGGATACCCGAGGATGGCATTGTACGGCAGGCGGATGTGCGCGATGTCGAAGTCGATGAGCTCGGTGCGGTAGTTCTTGCGCTCCCCGAAGGTGACAAGTAGGTGGACCTTCCCTATCGGTGTGGTGGAACCGTCGGTCACCCCTGAGAAAGGCTTGGTGGGCTGGAGCTGTTCATATGGCACTTGGAGGTTGTCGAACGTGTCGACAGACAGGACGTTGAGCCCTGCGCCGCCATCGATGAGGGTCTTGGTGACCTGCACATTGCTGATGACTGGGGAACACAGCATAGGGAGGGCGCCAGCGGTGGCTGCGCACTTGAGCTGATCTGCCGAGTTGAAAGTGATGGCACATTGGGACCACTTGAGCGGGCGCGTGGCCTCGAGCTTGGGGAGCACCGCGTTCACCTCGCGAGCGAACTGTTTGAAGATGCGCTGGGAGGCTAGGGCCTGGGCGCCGCCCAAGATACAGGCGATCGCACACGGCTTCTGGAAGCCCCCAGCCCCCTCGTCCTGGTGGTGGTGGTCATTCCTTCTTGGTGGCGGCAGCGGGGGAAGACCGGTGTTGCCCTGGGGGCGATCCTCATGAGGCGGGTCCCTCCAAGCGCCCTCGCATGGTTGGTCATGCCAGCGGTTCTCACGAGGCCGATCGCGTCACTCCTGGCGCGGGCCACGGTCGTCCCAGCGTCCGCCTCCTCGTCCTCCTCCACGGCCGTAGCCCCGGTCGTTGCGCTCGGGGCGTCGACTGTAGCGTCCTTCCCGTATGGCTCTGAGCTCTTGACAGTCGCTGTTGTTGTGGGTGTTCAGGTTGTGGAAGGCGAAGAACGGTCGGCCGTTCTTGGATGACTCGGGCTGATCTCTGCCCCACTTGGTGTCGGGCTCCGCTGCGAGCACAGCTGCCTCCTTGCGCTTCACGTCCTTGGCCTTGGCCTTCTTCTCCTCCGCTCCTGCAGCTGGCAGCTCAAGGAGAGAGAGGCGCCCTCTCGGTGTCAAAACCGGCGGATCTCGGGTAGGGGGTCCCGAACTGTGCGTCTAGGCGGATGGTAACAGGAGACAAGGGACACGATGTTTTTACCCAGGTTCGGGCCCTCTCGATGGAGGTAAAACCCTACTCCGCTTGATTAATATTGATGATATGGGTAGTACAAGAGTAGATCTACCACGAGATCGTACAGGCTAAACCCTAGAAGCTAGCCTATGGTATGATTGTTGTTCGTCCTACGGACTAAAACCCTCCGGTTTATATAGACACCGGAGAGGGCTAGGGTTACACAGAGTCGGTTACAATGGGAGGAGATCTACATATCCGTATCGCCAACCTTGCCTTCCACGCCAAGGAAAGTCCCATCCGGACACGGGACGAAGTCTTCAATCTTGTATCTTCATAGTCCAGAGTCCGCCAAAGGCTATAGTCCGGCTATCCGGACACCCCTAATCCAGGACTCCCTCAAGAGCCCCGAACTAGGCTTCAATGACGATGAGTCCGCCACAGATTGTCTTTGGCATTGCAAGCGGGTTCTTCTCCAAATTCTATGTACTGTTGAATAGTGTCCGGCTTCTCGTGAATATTGTGCTCCTTGGCTTCCACGCCCAATAATGGCCGTCTTCCACATGTTAAACGAATGCGAAAAAGCCAGGGTGTTTTTACTTTTACCCCCTAGCTGCGCAAAGAGACGAGGATTTAGATCCGAATCACACCATCTTCCCTTCAAGGCGTTCATCGGAGCACATCCGATGTAAATCCATTCCATCATGGCCGGTCCGACACAGCTCCTCCTCTCGCCCTCCCAGCCCTCACCGAGATTGGGAGAGATGTTCCGTTCCACACAGCGAGCTAGTTACGCTCCAAACCAAGGGATTTCTTCCCCCAGCCTTCATGGTCCCGGTTCGAGCCGGACTCACCACCTATAATGGCGGAAAGCAGGCGGAGAGCGTCCCCAATCCCTCCAAAGGAGAGCGGGTATGCCTTGTCCCTTATTTGATAAGAGGGCTCAGATTTCCAATTCATCCGTTTCTCCGGGCTCGGAGTTCTACGACCTCCAATTGCACAACCTTACGCCGCCTCCATTTTGCATATTGTGGGGCTTCAGAGCCCTTTGCGAGCTGTTTTTGGGCATCGAGGCTCATTTCGCTATTTGTGGAAGAAGCTGTTACGCCTTGTGCCCCGTTCTCAGGAGGGGTCGATATATCAAGTGGGCGGAGCCGAACTATGGCGCATCACCGGGACCGGATATCTATCCGGAACCCCAAGGAAGGCGTTCGAAGACTGGCCTTCAGAATGGTTTTATATAGAAGATGTCCCCCTGCCGGTCCCTGTTCGGATCGGCCTCCCCGAGTTCAATAATGATCCCTTGAAGAAGCGCCTAAGCTGGCGTCCACGGAGCCCTCAGAGGGAAAATGACAAGGACGTCCTTTACCTGATGAGCCGGATAAGATTGTTAGCTCATTCCGGACTGACCATGATCGGGGTCATGGCCACATGCATTATGCGGGGGTGCAGCCGTCAAGATAGAGGCCACCCGTGGGATTTCAACGGGAGGATGATGCCACCCGCTGCGGCCGTAAGGGGCCGGATCGGTTCTTTGCTCGACGAAGGCCTTGTCCGCATTGTACAAGGGAGAAGAGGAGGAGTTCCTCCGCGTCAATCCACAGGATGGATTTTCTATGTACAATCCTCCAAGCTGGGTAAGCGGACACTTCTTTTTGCCCATCCGTTCCATATTCCCATAGTTAAGTACCTTATCTTGTGATTTCAACGCAGGAATTGCGCCGGGCCGTGAAGGATATAAACAGCCCTCCTCCACAACCCGAGGATCCGGAACGGTCCCTCGATTCGGCCTCCCAAGAGGATCCGGACATATCCGTGGAGCTGATCGATGGGGTATTTTACCAACTGAGCATCGACAATGCCTTGGTCGCCATTACATACCGATTACCCGAATACTTCCAGCCTCACAGTAATCGAGACCGAAGTCCCAATACTTTGAAAATGATCCATCCGTGCTTATTTTTGATCACCGTATACCAATGGTGTTTTGCAGGGAGCCCTTGAGGCGGAAGGCCGAGGCTGCGGTGGCTAGCCAACAAGGGCAGCAAGGCCCAACAGGTTGAAAAGAAGTGCGGTCCGGATTGAGACGCCAAGAACGGGTATGGTGTGCCATCTTATTCCCAGGTTTTATTACCGGAAGGCATACTAACGCTCGTGCTCTCTTCAAGAGAAAGAGCGCTCGCCGGACTATATCCGGAGAGGTTGCCAATCGAGCCTCCACCAGCCAGGCTCCAAAGCCAGGTCCAGAAGCGGAGGCAAACACGAGGCGTGCGTCGAACGCTCCTCCGACAGACTGTCTGCCACCAATTCCGAGGTGGAGAGTGCCATGAATCGCAGGCGTCGCCGGATAGTTCTTCGTGACGCATGTTTCTCCCAAGAGGCATTGGATGCCTTCAATTCGGGAGATGTGCACCTCCGTGCCGCTCAAAATGGTCTAGCTGAGCTACGGGCAAGATGTGAAAGACATACGGTGAGAAAATTTGATGGTTATATATGCCAAGTAGCCCTCGAGACTTGAAACAGTTAGAATAACTGATTTAAGGATCATTTGTTATGAGGATCTTACAAAAAGAATACCCAACTGTCCCAGAGCTGGAAGAGTGCAAAGCCCAACTTGAGGCCAAGCACTAGCCGCAGGGGAGGCCAAGGAGACCCCTCTGGTAATATACGCTTCGAAAGATAAGTATGTTGTGAAGTGCGGCATGTGTGTAAATCTGACAATATCATTGCAGATGGCGCCGGAGTAGATCCGGACAAGCAACAACTATTGCGCCGGTTAAAGCCGGCGAGAGCGTGCTTACGAGGGTGAGGCAGGAGAAGAATAATCTCCAAGATGCGAACACCTGGCTGGGCGAGGAACTAAAGGATGTTCGTGCCCAGCTGTCGGACTCCGTGAAGGAGAATCGACGGCTTCGACGCAGCATTTTTAGTAAGTGCTTGAACGAACTTTGAAAAAGAGTTCGGCGAGGAAGTCGATTAATAGAGTTATGTTTGTAGGTATGCTCACAGGTCGTCCTGCAGAGGAAATGCCCGGTTCTACGGGTGACCTTCTTCCCGAGCTCAGATAACCGCATTTAACGAAGTTCGATGAGGGTGATGAAAGGCGCCGCCTGTGCCTTGTGGCTATCTGTCTCCCTGCTCAAGGCCTTGGAGAGCTTGCAGAGAGGCTTAAGGAGCGCAGTGGGCGCTCCGATTATGGAAGATATCGGCCTTTGCCCGTCAAAGGCGCCAGGAGGCTCGGGCCATGGTGAAGACGCGGTACACGAAGGCTGACCCAAACCACATGGCCGAGGTTGGACCTGTGGGGGCTGATGGGAAGGAGATCCCCGTGAGCTCAGTGTACGACCAAGTAGAGTTGGCTGCCAAATATTCCCAACATGACTGTAAACTAGACAGCCTGTTGGATGAAATTGAAGAGGAATATGCCCAGTCAAATTGACTATGTAATTTAAGATGCCATGTAAAATGCCTTCTAGCCGGATTGTAGATCGTTTGTCATGGCGGACCTTTTTGCTTCAACCTCGGGACTCGACAGTCCGGAGTGTGTCCGAATACCCTCACGGTTATGTAAGAACCGTGGCATGCGTGGAGACCAGGCGTAGGGGTCATTAGTGCTTGAAATGCATAAGTGCCCAACTAGTTATGTTATATTACATGGTTAGTAAGAAACATCTTCCGTGGAGAATAGTTCCGTTAGGGTTCCTTTCTCGGGAGGCATGCCTTAAAGTGCATGTCCGGACTGCGAAAAAGCGAGAAAAGCATCTAGGGGCAGATAAATAAATAAGTGAGAAATCATCTTTAGTTCACCAATCGAATATTCCCTTAAGAACGCTTAGCTTTGGCTTCACCTGGTCTGAGGTACACATCCGGTGACCCGGCAAGAATAATCGCAGAGGTGCTCCCTTTACCACCTAGCCGAACAATCGGGAACGTAGGGGTAAGCACAGGAGCCAGGAAACCCAGCTTGGCCAAAACTTAAGTCATATCGATGCATATAATGGTGAATGAAAGGTACATGCGGAAGCATGGCACATGTGTTAGGCATGAAGCCCATACAAATAAGCTTCTGTTAAAGAAGCCCCCAGGCATAATGAGCGCGGATAGCGCGTCAAGTGTGTGCGAACAATGCGCTTAACGAGCCTTTAAAGGTTGTAAGAGAAAAGAGGGAGAAGGAGAGAAATGTAAGACATCTAATGTGTAAAAAATAGACAGAGGAAGGAGACGAACTCGTAATCCGGCGCTTAGGCGTAGAATCTTCGGAGACGGGCTATGCTCCATGGGTTCGCTCGAGTCGGTTATCCGATGCATCTCGCAGGTGACGCTTCCACCGGTCAAGGACTTGGTCGATAATAAAGGGACCTTACCATTTGGGCTTGAGTTTGTCCTTTTCTTATCCGCAGCGAGAACTAACTTCGCCAACATTGTAAGTTTTGGCCCGCATTTCCGCTTTGATATCTTCGAGCCTGCTGTTGATAGAATGCGGAACGGGCTTTTGCCACGTCATGCTCCTCCTCCAAGGCGTCTAAACTGTCCTGTCGATCGAGATCGGCTTCTCTTTCTTCGTACATGCGCACGCGAGGTGAGTCATGAATTATGTTGCAGGGCAGAACTGCCTCTGCGCCATATACCATAAAGAATGGTGTGAATCCGGTGGTGCGATTCGGCGTGGTCCACAGCCCCCAGAGTACAGAGTCGAGCTCCTCTACCCAGTGCGTGTTAGATTCCTTGAGGGACCGCACTAATCTGGGTTTGATGCCGGTCATGATTAGACCATTTGCTCGCTCGACTTGACTGTTTGTTTGAGGGTGATATACTTAAGCATAGTCGAGCTTGATGCCCATGTTTTTGCACCAGAGTTTGACCTCCTCGGTCGTGAAATTCGTGCCGTTATCAGTGATGATGCTGTGGGGGACGCCGTAACGGTGTACGACCCCTGATATGAAGTCTATCACTGGTTCGGATTTGGCCGTCTTAACAGGCTTGGCCTCTATCCATTTGGTGAATTTATCCACCATGACCGTGAGAGGGTATTTTTGCTTGTGGGTTCCTCCTTTAAGGGGTCCAACCATGTCAAGCCCCTGCACCGCAAAGGGCGGTGATGGGTATAGTTTGGAGGGCGGTGGGTGGCATGTGGCTTTGATTAGCAAAGAGCCGGCAACCGACGCATCGTTGGACTAAGTCTGAAAGATCCGCCCAGGCCGTCGGCCAATAAAATCCTGTACGGAAGGCCTTGCTTACAAGGGCCCGGGCTGCGGCGTGGTGCCCGCCGAGTCCGGCATGAATTTCAGCAATAAGATTCTGCCCTTCTTCTTCGGAGATACACCTTTGAAGGACTCCGGTGATGCTTTTTTTATAAAGCTCTCCCTCATGGACTTTATAGGCTTTAGATCGCCGCACTATGCAGCGTGCCTTGTTTTGGTCCTCGGGAAGTTCTTGCCTGGTTAGGTAGGCTAGGAATGGTTCCTGGCCCACGGGGCAATGACTGCCATTATTACATGGGCTGAAGATGTTACTTCGTTGGCAGAGCCTCCAATTGTGTCAGAATGTTCGGTGTCGGGCAGTGCTGTTGGGTTCGGCTGTTATTTCCGGACTCCCCTTCCCATAATACGGATGGCTTGAACAGCCTCTCTAAGAAGATATTGGGGGGGGGGGGGGACGGCATCGCGCTTTGCGCCAATGCGTGCCAAGATGTCTGCTGCCAGATTGTTTTCCCAAGCTATATGGTGAAATTCGAGCCCTTCGAACCGAGCTGACATTTTTAGGATGGCGTTGCGATAAGCTGCCACTTTCGGATCCTTGGCATCAAAGCCTCCATTTATTTGGGATATCGCGAGGTTCAATCCTCGCGCACCTCTAGGCGTTGAATGCCCATGGATATCGCCATCCGGAGACCATGTAGAATGGCCTCAGATTCGCCGCGTCGTTGGAGTCCGTGATACATTATCCGGAGTACGTATTGAATCAGATCTCCTGTTGGGGACGCTGTAACGACGCATTTCGCCCCAGAACCAACCAACATTTTGGAGCCGTCGAAGTGCATGATCCGGTTGGAATATGTGCCGTACTCTTTAGGGAGTTCGGCTTGATCCATTCGTCATTTAAGTCGGCCAAAACTTGCGACTTAATGACTCGCCGTGGCTTATAGGTTATGTCGAACGGGAGGAGCTCAATGGCCCATTTGGCAATCCGGCCCGTCGCGGTTGTTTATAATGTCGTTAAGTGGTACTTCGGAGGCTACTGTTATCGAACACTCTTGAAAGTAGTGTCGCAGCTTCCGGGATGCCATAAACACCGCGTACGCTATCTTTTGATAATGCAGATACCGTGACTTGCATGGAGTGAGGACAGTGGACACGTAATAAACTAGTTTTTGAAGGGGAACTTGTGTCCGTCTGCTTTCGCTCGACAACGAGCAATCGCGCTTACAACTTGATGAGTTGCCGCGATGTATAATAGCATTGGTTCGCCCATGTTGGGCGCGGCCAGACCGGTTTGTTGCCAATATGGCTTTTATTTCTTCGAGTCCGGCCAGTATGCATCCGGCCCACTCAAAGTGTTTGGTGCGCCGGAGGAGGCGATAAAGGGGTAATGCCTTTTCTCCCAAATGGGAGATAAAGCGGCTTAGAGCCGCCACGCATCCAGTCAATTTTTGTATTTGTTTGTGGTCCTTTGGGATATCCAATTGTGACAGAGCTCGGATCTTGGCTGGGTTTGCTTCAATTCCTCTACCGGATACAATGAAGCCCAAGAGCTTTCCGTTGGTACTGCACGAAAACGCATTTTTCCGGGTTAAGCTTGATGTCATATGTTCGGAGATTATCAAATGTGAGCCTCAAGTCGTCTACTAGAGTTTCGACATGCTTGGTTTTGACGACCACATCATCTACGTATGCCTCCACTATTTTGCCGATCTGGTTTGCCAGACATGTCTGAATCATGCGCTGATATGTTGCTTGGCGTTTTGAGCCGAAGGGCATTGTGTTGAAGCAGAATGGGCGTATGGGGTGATAAATGCCGCTATGGCTTGGTCAGGTTCTGCCATCTAAATTTGATGGTAGCCGGGTATGCGCCGAGGAAACACAATGAATCGTGGTTCGCGGTAGCATCGATAATTTGATCGATGCGGGAGGGGAAGGGATCCTTTGGGCAAGCCTTGTTGAGGTCCTTGAAATCGGCGCACAGGCGCTGTGATTTGTCCTTCTTTGGTACCATCACCAGGTTTGCTAGCCAGTCCGGATGTTTTATATCTTTGATGAATCCGGCCTCCAACAGTTTGGCTAGCTCCTCTCCCATGGCTTGTCTCTTAGGTTCGGAGAAACGCCGAAGAGCCTGTTTGACTGGGTTGAATCCTTTTAGGATGTTTAGGCTGTGCTCGGCCAGCCGACGTGGGATTCCTGGCATGTCACGAAGGGTGCCGTGCAAAAATGTCCCAATTTTCGCATAGGAATTCTCGAAAAGCGCGTCTACATCGTGGTTTAATTGTGCCCCGATGGAGGCCGCTTTTGTAGGGTCCGTTGGGTGGACTTGGAATTTGACTATTTCGTCTACCTGGTTTAAAGGAGGTGGACTTGGATCTTTTATCGAGTATCACATCGCCCCTGTTCACCGTGGGAGCATGTAGCCGGGTTCCTCGTCCGCTTAGGGCTTCGTATAGTGCCTCAAGGGCTAGTGTGCGGCTGTCTTATTTTCAGCACGGAGTGCTATGTCCGGTCACTAGAAAGAGTGATGATTCCGTTGGGCCCGGACATTTTGAGCTTCATGTACCCGTAATGGGGTATAGCTTGAAAAATTGTGAATGCCTCTCGCCCTAATAGAGCGTGGTATCCGCTGCTGAACGGGGCCACTTGGAACGTGACCTCCTCGGACCTGTAATTATCTGGCATGCCGAACACCAATGTCGGTGTCAAAACCGGCGGATCTCGGGTAGGGGGTCCCGAACTGTGCGTCTAGGCGGATGGTAACAGGAGACAAGGGACACGATGTTTTTACCTAGGTTCGGGCCCTCTCGATGGAGGTAAAACCCTACTCCTGCTTGATTAATATTGATGATATGGGTAGTACAAGAGTAAATCTACCACGAGATCGTAGAGGCTAAACCCTAGAAGCTAGCCTATGGTATGATTGTTGTTCGTCCTATAGACTAAAACCCTCCGGTTTATATAGACACCGGAGAGGGCTAGGGTTACACAGAGTCGGTTACAATGGGAGGAGATCTACATATCCGTATCGCCAACCTTGCCTTCCACACCAAGGAAAGTCCCATCCGGACACAGGACGAAGTCCTCAATCTTGTATCTTCATAGTCCAGGAGTCCGACCAAAGGCTATAGTCTGGCTATCCGGACACCCCCTAATCCAGGACTCCCTCACGCCCCTCCTCAACTCTTGCCCACTTGGTCGCCAGGTTGAACAACTCCTGAGAGGTGCAGAGCTCCTCTGGATGGCGAGCTCTTCCTTCATCTTGACGTCACGGACGCCGTCGGAAAACACGGAGATGATGGCCTTGTCCGTGCCCTTGGGGGTCTTGAGGCGGGTGTTGTTGAAGCGTTGGATGTACTTCTGGAGGGTCTCTCCTGGTTGTTGCTTGATGCGGCACAGATCAAGGAGAGAGAAGGACGGCGCCAGGGAGCCCCTGCGGCACGGACGAGCTCGTCGACGCGGTCGAGCCACTCCTCATAGAGGTCGTCGACGGGGCGGTAGCGCAGGAGTTTGTTCGCCGCGAGGAGCGCGGCCCACACCTCCATGGGAGCGCGGCGCGCATGGGATGAAGAATCTACAGGGGTGAGAGATGGAGTGGCGGTGCTGCCGCCCTGCTGCACCGAAGGATGCAGCGAGGATGCCTGTTGCTCGTTACCCACCGGGCCGGTGATAGTGTTGGCGGCGGGAGACGAAGAACGGCGAGGTGGCCCGTCGACGGGATCCATCTGAGCGACACGGGCGGTGAGGGCAGCCCAACACTCAGCCCGAGCACGGCGAGCGTCTGCCATGGAGACGATGAAGTGACGGAGCGACGAACTGATGGAAGGGAAGCTACGACGCACCCCTACCTGGCGCGCCAAATGTCGGATGTGGGGTTCCAGCAAACCCTTAAGGTTCGAACACTGGGGTGCGCGCGAAGTCTTTCCCTCCTACCGATCTACGCTCTAGCTCGCTAAGATCTCGCGGATGAACTCGACGAACTCGCAACACAGAGTTACACGAGGTTTATACTGGTTCGGGCCACCGTTGTGGTGTAATACCATACTCCAGTGTGGTGGTGGTGGATTGCCTCTAGGGCTGATGATGAACAGTACAAGGGAAGAACAACCTCCTGAGGTTGAGGTGTTCTTGTGAGTAGGCTCTTGATCGGGTTGGATCAAGCCAAGATGAGATCAGATCCGATCAGATGCCCCTACTATGGTGGCTAGCTCTACTTATATAGGACCTGGTCCTCTTCCCAAATATCGATCGGGAAGGGAGCCAACAACGGCGGGCAAATTTGAAGGGGGACAGCTAGTACAAGCTATCCTGACAAAAGCGGTCTTCGCCTGCGAAAAGCTCTGGTGGTGACGCTGTCTTGGGATCCACGATGACCTCCGTCTTGCCGTCCTCCTGGTCTTGGTCTCGTTGCACCAATAAATCAACCTTTGCCCGACGCCTCGGTACTCTTCGCCTGCGATGGCCTCCTTAGCACCAAAGTGGAAATAAGGACGCTGCGCGCGCTGGCGCCCGCCTGGTGCCGTTCATCATGGCTCACGTCACGAGAGCCTCGTGAGGTTTGCCCTGCCTTGATATCTCCGCTCCTCGTGAGCCTGCCTGGCTAGGCTACTCAAGAGGAGGTCTTGCGTCGTCCGCCTCGCGAGGCTTGGACCCTCGCGAGGGTCTTGGATGCCTTGTTGATGAAGATGGGCCGTACGGCCTGCTGGCTTGGCCACGCCATGGGCCGCAGGCAGGCAAGTCTAGGGACCCCCATTCCCAGAACACCGACACTAGGGACTCCAAACCTCGGAAAAATAACTTCCTTAAGCATCTTAATAGAGGTGTTATGATCAGCACCACTAGTTGGAATAGATTCTACCCTCTTAGTAACGTAATCAACAACAACTTAAATATGTGTATACCCATTAGAGGAAGGAAACGGTCCCATATAATCAAAGCCCCAAACATCAAATGGTTCAATAACGAGTGAATAATTCGTAGGCATTTCTTGACGTCTACTAATATTACCAATTATTCGACATTCATCACAAGATAAGACAAAATTACGGGCATCTTTGAAGAGAGTAGGCCAATAAAAACCGGATTGCAATACCTTATGCACAATTCTATCTCCAGCGTGGTGTCCTCCATAAGCTTCAGAGTGACACTTGCGTAGGATCTGTTCCTGTTCATGCTCAGGTATACAACGTCTAATAACACCATCTACTCCTTCTTTATAAAGGTGTGGGTCAAGCCCAAAAGTAATGTCTTAAATCATAGAAAAACTTTTTCTTTTGCTGGTATGTGAAACTAGGTGGTATAAATTTAGCAACAATGTAATTAGCATAATCAGCATACCATGGAGCAAAGGCGAGAAGCATTTATGACAGCCAATTGTTCATCGTGAAAGCTATCATCAACAGGTAGTGGGTCATCAAGAACATTCTCTAACCTAGACAAGTTATGCGCAGCAGGGTTCTCAGCTCCCTTTCTATCAATAATATGCAAATCAAATTCTTGTAGCAGGAGAACCCATCTAATGGGTCTAGGTTTAGCATCTTTCTTTTCCATAAGATATTTAATAGCAGCATGATGGGTGTGAACAGTTACTTTAGAATCAACAATATAAGGTCGGAACTTATCACAAGCAAATACAACTGCTAAAAATTCTTTTTTAGTAGTAGCATAATTTCTATGGCATTGTCTAGAGTTTTACTAGCATATTAAATAACATTCAATTTCTTATCAACTCTTTGTCCTAGAACAACACCTACAGCATAATCACTAGCATCACACATAATTTCAAAGGGTAAATTCCAATCAGGTGGCTGAACAATAGGTGCAGAAATCAAAGCTTTCTTAAGTATTTCAAATGCTTCTACACAATCATCATCAAAGAGAAAAGGAATATCTTTTTGTAAGAGATTAGTCAGAGGCCTGGAGATTTTTGAGAAGTCCTTAATGAACCTCCTATAAAAACCGACATGACCAAGGAAACTTCTTATACCTTTATGTCCTTGGGACACGGAATCTTTTCGATAGCATCAACTTAGCCTTGTCAACTTCAATACCTCTTTCAGAAATTTTATGCCCCAAGACAATACCTTCATTAACCATAAAGTGGCACTTCTCCCAATTTAAGACAAGGTTAGTTTCTTCACATCTCTGCAAAACTCGATCAAGGTTGCTCAAGCAATCATCAAAAGAAGTTCCATATACGGGGAAATCATCCATGAAAACCTCAACAATCTTTTCACAAAAATCACAGAATATAGCCATCATGCATCTTTGAAAGGTAGCAGGTGCGTTACATAAACCAAAAGGCATATGTCTATAAGCAAAGGTACCGAAAGGGCAAGTAAAAGTAGTCTTTTCTTGATCCTCTTTTGACACAGGTATTTGAGAGAAACCAGAATAACCATCTAGAAAGCAAAAACGTGTATGTTTGGATAATCGTTCTAGCATTTGATCAATAAAATGTAAAGGGTAATGATCCTTTTTATTAGCTTTATTTAATTTGCGGAAATAAACTACCATTCTATAACCTGTGACAATTCTTTGTGGAATCAATTCATTTTTATCATTAGGAACAACAGTAATACCTCCCTTCTTAGAGACTCAATGGACAGGACTTACCCACTGACTATCAGAACGGGATAAATTATACCTGCCTCCAGAAGCTTTAGTATTTCTTTCCTTACCACTTATTTCATCTTAGGGTTTAACCGTCATTGGTGATCAACAATTGGTTTAACATCTTTCTCCAATTTTATTTTGTGCTGGCATAGAGTGGGACAAATGCCCTTAAGATCATCAAGAGTATATCCAATAGCAGCACCGTGCTTCTTCAGAGTTTACAAGAATTTCTATTCTTCATGCTCTGAAAGGTTAGCACTAATGATAACAGGATATATCTTCTTTTCATCAAGATAAGCATATTTAAGAGCATCAGGTAATGGTTTAAGCTCAAACACGGGATCACCCTTGGGTGGAGGAGGATCCCCTAGGATTTCAACAGGCAAGTTGTGTTTCAAAATAGGTCCCTGTTTAAAGAATACTTCATCTATTTCCCTTCTTTCATTCATAAACATATCATTTTCATGGTCTAGCAAATATTGTTCTAAAGGATCATTAGGAGGTACAACAATAGAAGCAAGACCAATAATTTCATCTTTACAAGGCAATTCCTCATCACGGGGTTGTCTACAAAATTTAGCAAAATTAAACTCATGAGACATATCACCCAAACCAATAGTAACAACATCCTTTTCGCAGTCTATCATAGCATTAATAGTATTCAAGAAGGGTCTACCAAATATAATGGGGCAAAAATTATCTTGTGGGGAACCAAGAACAATAAAATCAGCAGGATATTTAACTTTCCCACACAAGACTTCAACATCTCTAACAATCCCAACTGGTGAAATAGTATCTCTATTGGCAAGCTTAATTGTAACATATATTTCTTCTATCTCAGCAGGTGCAATATCATCCATAATTTCTTTGTATAAGGAATGAGGTATTGAACTTGCACTAGCACCCATATCACACAAGCCATGATAACAATGATCTCCTATTTTAACACAAATAACAGGCATGCCTACAACAGGTCTATGTTTATTTTTATTATCAGGTCTAGCAATTCTAGCAGTTTCCTCACATAAGTAAATAACATGCCCATCAATATTATCAGCCAAGAGATCTTTAACCATAGCAATACTAGGTTAAACTTTAATTTGCTCAGGGGG
This sequence comes from Aegilops bicornis, assembly GCA_021605145.1. Lineage (NCBI taxonomy): Eukaryota > Viridiplantae > Streptophyta > Magnoliopsida > Poales > Poaceae > Aegilops > Aegilops bicornis. The sequence continues at coordinate 239,738,150 of CM038672.1, forward strand.
TTTGGGTGTCTTAATATTACTTTTGTTGACTATAGTTGAAGCTTTAGCATGATCCTTTATTCTAACAGGGAAAGGTGATTTCTCAATATAAGCAGTAGGAACGACATGATCATTATAAGTGATAGTCTTTTCTTCAACTTTAATAGGTGCAACTACTTTTACTTCAGTAGGAGGATTATATTTAAACCACTTATCCTTTGGGAGATCAACATGAGTAGCAAAGGATTCACAGAAAGAAGCTCCTGTCTCAGAGTCAAGTCCATATTAAGTGCTAAATTCACGGAAAACATTGGTACCCATAAAAGATTTAACACCACCATACTTAGGTGTTATACCTGACTCCTTACCTTCGTCGAGATCACACTCTTCAGAGTTGCATTTAATTCTTTCCAATAAATCCCATTTGAATTCAATAGTCTTCATCATAAAAGAGCCAGTACAAGAAGTATTGAGCATGGAGCGATTATTGAGAGAAAACCGAGCATAATTTTTTTGACTAATCATTTCTCTTGAGAGCTCATGATTGGGGCATGAATATAACTCTCCCCCAATCTTGAGCGATGCTTTCTCCTTCGCGAGGCCAAAAATTATATATATATATATATATATATATATATAAATAATTGCGATTACGATGAACATGATGCATAGGATAAAATTTCTGATGAAATTCCAATTTCAATCGGTTGTCGTTCCATGATCCCATATCATCACATGGCCTAAACCATGTCAATGCCTCTCCCTTCAAAGATAAAGGGAATACCTTCTTCTTGATAACATCCTCGGGCATACCTGCAAGCTTAAATAATCAACAAACTTCATTCACATAGATTAGGTGCAAATCGGGATGTAATTTTCCATCTCCTGTAAAAGGATTAGCTAGCAGTTTCTCTATCATACCCGAAGGAATTTCAAAGTAAACATTTTCAGTAGGTTCAGTAGGTTGAGGAGCAACTCTTTGCTCTACTTGTCGGGGTGAATATACCCCGAACAAGCCCCTCAAAGGATTATGTTCCATAGTAACAAGGGACGATAAATTTCAGCACACTATATAATTTTTTCCTTACCAAATTCCACCTACCAAAGGCGCTTCACTCCCCGGCAACGGCGCTAGAAAAGAGTCTTGATGACCCACAAGTATAGGGGATCTATCATAGTCCTTTCGATAAGTAAGAGTGTCGAACCCAACGAGGAGCAGAAGGAAATGATAAGCGGTTTTCAGCAAGGTATTCTCCGCAAGCACTGAAATTATCGGTAACAGATAGTTTCGTGATAAGGTAATTTTTAACGGGTGACAAGTAATGAAAGTAAACAAGGTGCAGAAAGATGGCCCAATCCTTTTTGTAGCGAAGGACAAGCCTGGACAAACTCTTCAATAGAGAAAAGCGCTCCCGAGGACACATGGGAATTATCGTCAAGCTAGTTTTCATCACGCTCATATGATTCACGTTTGTTACTTTGATAATTTGGTATGTGGGTGGACCGGTGCTTAGGTGCTGTCCTTTCTTGGACAAGCATCCCACTTATGATTATCCCCTATTGCAAGCATCCGCAACTACAAAAGAAGTATTAAGGTAAACCTAACCATAGCATGAAACATATGGATCCAAATCAGCCCCTTACGAAGTAACGCATAAACTAGGGTTTAAGCTTCTGTCACTCTAGCAACCTATCATCTACTTATTACTTCCCAATGCCTTCCTCTAGGCCCAAACAATGGTGAAGTGTCATGTAGTCGACGTTCACATAACACCACTATAGGAGAGACAACATACATCTCATCAAAATATCGAACGAATACCAAAATCACATGACTACTTATAGCAAGTCTTCTCCCATGTCCTCAGGAACAAATGTAACTACTCACAAATCATATTAATGTTCATAATCAGAAGGGTATTAATGTGCATAAAGGATCTGAACATATGATCTTCCACCAAATAAACCAACTAGCATCAACTACAAGGAGTAATAAACACTACTAGCAACCCAAAGGTACCAATCTGAGGCTTTGGGACAAAGATTGGATACAAGAGATGAACTAGGGTTTGAGAGGAGATGGTGCTGGTGAAGATGTTGATGGAGATTGACCCCCTCCCGATGAGAGGATCGTTGGTGATGACGATGGCGATGATTTCCCCCTCATGGAGGGAAGTTTCCCTGGCAGAACAGCTCTGCCGGAGCCCTAGATTGGTTCCGCCAAGGTTCCGCCTCGTGGTGGCGGAGTTTCTTCCCGAAAGCTTGCTTATAATTTTTTCCAGGGTAAAAGACTTCATATAGCAGAAGATAGGCACTGGAGGCCTGCCATGGGCCGCAGGCAGGCAAGTCTGGGGACCCCCGTTCCCAGAACGCCGATAGTAGCCCCCGGGCCCAAGGTGCGCTCGGGCTTGGCTTCGCGGTGAAGCCAAGGGTCAAGTTCGGACCACCGCGGGCCCCAAAAGCCTGCGGCCTCGGTTGATGCGTGGCGGTTGATTGGACGTGGGCGTCTCCGCTTCCCCACACTGCCTCGGCAACTGCACGACTTGACAAGTCCCTGCGACATGCAAGGAAAACCATCATTACCTGCGATCGTGGGAGACGCCGGTTGGCCTTCTTCCGCTATAAATGGGAAGGGGAGCGGAGCCCCCGTCGCCCATCCCTTTCTCGCTTGCTTGCTCCTTCCTCCTCGCTCCACTGCTGACAACAATGGCGCCTATCAGAAGGTTTTCTACCGAAGAGAAAGGAAAGGCTCCCCGTGATGATCTGGGGCCACTTCCACCGAAGAAGAGGTCGATCCATCGCCGTGATGAAGCGGCGATGCAGGTGGTGACGAGGCCTTGGTGCGAGCGGCCTCCTCTGGGGAACCCGCTACCCTTGTACGCCCGAGCTGAGGGCTTGGGAGGACGGAGTGAAGAGCAGCGCCGCCCGCGCCGCGGCAACGCGTGGCGCTGCTCCTGGGATCCACGCCACAGACTCCTCGCGCGAGTTGGTGTTGTTGGCGCTGATGCCTCCAAGCTCCTGGATCCGCTTCCCGCGGTTCTTCTCCAAAGTGATGCCGCCGAGGGGGGCCTCTTGAGCTCTGGTTGCAGCACGCCGACTGCAGCGCTCCGGCGACCGGAGCGGAGATCGAAGCGGTTCCCACCGGCAAGATCTTCATGACCCGCGGCTGGGGGGAGATCGCACGGGTCTACCGTGCGAGGTGCACCCTCGCGATCCACTTCAAGTACGACGGCGCTTCCACGCTCTTCTTCAAGGTCTTCGACGCCCAGGGCCGCCGCCTGGAGTGCTGCCCCGGAGAGGAGCGCCAAACCGATGCGCGCTTCGCTCGCGGCTACTCCAGCAGCGGTAGCCCTTGGGAGTCCAGCAGCTCTCCTGAGCTTTACGAGACTACGGAGACGAGCGACGACAGCTACATGCCCTCGAGCTGTCGCCGTGCTTGGAGCAGAGCCGCGGTGTCCGGCCGTCGCCGCCGCTGATCTGGATGGGGTTGGCGCCGGCCCTCCATGGCCCACTATTGGTGATGGCATCCGCCACGAAAGGGTGTAGATAGGATTCCCCTTAGTATTAGCTTTTGTTTCTTGCGAAGAATCATGAATCATCCCGTGGGGGCAGGTAAGGGTCTGTAATGTATTTTGTGCCTATCTTCCTTGTTATGAGAATTTGGTGAACGCACGTCCCGTTAAGGCTCAGTCCCCCCTTTCTTTCCCCGCGATAGCTTGTTGCTCTCTGCCGACAGGTCCGGTCCTCAGCAGGCTACAGCCGCTGGTATGCTGTGTCGCGTGCCGTGGTCAAGGCCAGGAGGTGTGCGGCCCGAGGTCCAGTAAGATCCCCTGAGGCGCGATGCTCAGGAGGTCCCCCTTAGCGCTCAAGCAGCCATGGTAAGGCGAGAAAGGGAGTCTACGTGGCGGCAATGGGGTTGCGGCAAGGCGTGAGTGACCATTAGGCCCAAACATTTAGCCGATCCGTGTGCGGGGCTTATCTTGTCTATTTCGTGGCGACTCCTAACGTTGCCCCAGGGCTGCGCGCCTACTTGTGCGGCATAGCTAGACCGGCCCATATGAGTTCCCCTCCCCTCATGCTCTCCTTAGTGCTCTACGTCCTCAGGTCCCTACGCTCGAGCAAGCTCAGCCACCGCTGGTATGCCAGGTCGCGATGCCGTGGTCAAGGCCAGGGGGTGAGGGCTGGAGAGCCGATAAAACTCTGAGTCGCGATGCTCAGGAGCCCCCCTTTTAACGCGCAAGCGAATCACACGAGAGAAAAGGAGACTCACGGTGCCGCCTGCTATCCTTCCCACGGGATCCCTGTGAACAGGCACAAGAAGAAACACAGTTTGCCGTTACAGCTGTCAGCCTGCCGCTGGTTGCTCTGGATGATATGAAGGCACTGAGGGCCTGGTGAGGTGATGTGCGCGGGGCGTGCCGCGAGCCAGAACTCGACCACTCAGGTTTGTCGAAGTGACAGGGACGGACCCATGCACCAGCGCCGTGCCTGTGTGGAGGCCGTGGGGGAGGCGATGATCGAGCAGATGATAGCAATTGGCAGGTTAAGCATGGAGAGCAGGTCAACTTGGATAAATGCAGGAAGATACATGCCACAGGGTACGGCCCGAGTGGCTTGGGGATGATGCAGCCCGAGGGGTACCCCCAACAAGGTAAGCTAAAGACATAAGTAAAAGGGATACATGGCACAGGGACGGACCCATGTGGCCTAGGAATAATGCTGTCCGAGGGGCGCTCCCAGCTTAAACGAGCTTGGAAGATGTCACCTGGTTCTGTAGACGAAGTAGAGTTGGTGCAGCTGAAGGCGTGCGTTGAAGAAACGACTCCTCATGAGCCACCGGGACCGTCTTCATCTCCTCCAGGACGGCGTGGTACCTGGCCTCCTGAGCCGCCACGACATGCCACATGTTGCACTGATAGGCCGATTCCACGCTCGGCAAGCCGAAGGGCATACGAACGTAGCTGTGCGGCGGGCCCTCGCAACGGCCCACACACGAAGGCCAGAAACGCTCCTGAGATGCGGCCCTTTTGAGCCCTGGGACGTCGACGCAGACACGCAGCTCGGCACTCCTCGCCTGGATGGGGAGCTGCGCCCTTCGAGCAGCGGTCGCCGCGCATGGCTCTTGTGTCTTGCAGTTCCTGTGTGGTCTTGGTGATGAATTCTTGGGTGATGGGCACTCCTTGCCCTGTGCTCTCCTGAGGGACACACGCCGCAAAGCACGCCTCCAAGTGATGCCCAAGCGCCTCCCTCGTGAGGTTGGCAAGGTCTGAGGCCCTCCAGAAGAGAGCCCCCGAGCCCTACCCGAGGAGGGCGCCGGGCGCGCTTTCCTATGTGATGGAGGGACGGGCGCTGATCATGATGAGGCTCCTGCCGCGACACCATCCTCCTGAGGTCCTGCATGGCGCGACTGCTTCTTCTTGGGGATGGCCTCCGGAGGGCCTTCATTTCTGCTGTCGGGGTCATCGATTGCTACGGCTTGAAAGGCGCGCTCGAGGGAGCACACCGCATCCCTCTCTTCACACGGGACCGTGATGATTCCTCCGCTTCCTGGCATCTTGAGAACATTGTAGCCGTGATGAGTGACTGCCATGAACTTGGCTAGGGAAGGATACCCGAGGATGGCATTGTACAGCAGGCGGATGTGCGCGACGTCGAAGTCGATGAGCTCGGTGCGGTAGTTCTTGCGCTCCCCGAAGGTGACAGGCAGGCGGACCTACCCTATCGGTGTGGTGGAACCGTCGGTCACCCCTGAGAAAGGATTGGTGGGCTGGAACTATTCATATGGCACTTGGAGGTTGTCGAACGTGTCGACGGACAGGACGTTGAGCCCTGCGCCGCCGTCGATGAGGGTCTTGGTGACCTGCACATTGCTGATGACTGGGGAACACAACATAGGGAGGGCGCGAGCGGTGGCTGCGCACTTGAGCCGATCTGCCGAGTTGAAAGTGATGGCACATTGGGACCACTTGAGCGGGCGCGTGGCCTCGAGCTTGGGGAGCACCACGTTCACCTCGCGAGCGAACTGTTTGAAGATGCGCTGAGAGGCTGGGGCCTGGGCGCCACCCAAGATGCAGCCGATCGCACGCGGCTCCTGGAAGCCCCCAGCCCCCTCGTGCTAGTGGTGGTCGTCGATTCTTCTTGGTGGCGGCAACGGGGGAAGACCGGTGTTTCCTTGGGGGCGACCCTCACGAGGTGGGTCCCTCCAGGCGCCCTTGCGTGGTTGGTCCTGGCAGCGGTCCTCACGAGGCCGATCGCGCCACTCCTGGCGCGGGCCACGGTCGTCCCAGCTCCCACCTCCTCGTCTTCCTCCGCGGCCGTAGCCCCGGTCATTGCGCTCGGGGCGTCGACCGTAGCGTCCTTCCCGTATGGCTCTAAGCTCTTGATACCGTTGGTGTTGTGGGTGTTCAGGTTGTGGAAGGCGCAGAACGGTCGGCCGTTCTTGGATGACTCAGGCTGATCTCTGCCCCGCTTGGTGTCGGGCTCCGCTGCGAGCACAACTGCCTCCTTGCGCTTCACGTCCTTGGCCTTGGCCTTCTTCTCCTCCGCTCCTACATCTGGCAGCTCAAGGAGAGAGAGGCGCCCCTCCTCAGCTCTTGCGCACTTGGTCGCCAGGTTGAACAACTCCTGAGAGGTGCAGAGCTCCTCGTGGATGGCGAGCTCTTCCTTCATCTTGACGTCACGGACGCCGTCAGAAAACGCAGTGATGATGGCCTCGTCCGTGACCTTGGGGATCTTGAGGCGGGTGTTGTTTAAGCACTGGATGTTCTTCTGGAGGGTCTCTCCTGGTTGTTGCTTGATGCGGCGCAGATCACCCGCGGCCAGTGGGCGGTCGCGAGTGCCCTGGAAGTTGGCGACGAAGCGGTCGCGCATCTCATCCCAGGAGGAGAACGAGCCGTGCTGCTGGTTCAGGAGCCAGGAGCGAGCTCCATCCTTGAGAGCCATGGGAAACCAGTTCGCCATGACTTTCTCGTCCCCGTTGTCCGCTTCGATGCTCACCTCATAGAGCTGCAGGAACTCTGCGGGGTCGGCGGTGTCGTCATAGCGAGGAGGCAGATCCGGCTTGAACTTGCCTGTCCAGGCGACGCGACGCATCTCGGGGGTGAAGGCGTGGCAGCCAGCCGTGGTTGCTGAGGCCCGCTTCGGAGGTGGAGCTTGGTCTTGACGAGGTCCACGCTGTGCCACTGCAGGCGGTGCACGGTCTTGACAAGGTGGCGCGGGGAGCGCAGGTGCAGCCTGTCGCGGCCGCGGGATTTCTTGGCACCGGGCGTGGTGGATCACGCCGTGGGGGCGCGTGCCTTGGTGCCAAGGCACCGTCTTGGGGTAGAGGTGGTGGAGGCATGCCATGAGCCTCGTCGCCCATGGCTGGTTGAGGGGAAGGCAGAGAGAGGGACGGCGCCGGAGAGCCCCCTGCGGTGCGGACGAGCTCGGTGACGCGGTCGAGCCACTCCTCATAAAGGTCGTCGACGGGGCGGTAGTGCAGGAGTTCGTTCGCCGCGAGGAGCGCAGCCCGCGCCTCCATGGGAGCGCGGCGCGCATGGGACGAAGAACCTGCAGGGTCAGCGATGGAGTGGCGGTGCGGCCGTCCTGCCGCACGGAAGGATGCAGCGAGGACGCCTGCTGCTCGTTCCCCGCCGGGCCGGTGGCAGCGTTGGTGGCGGGAGACGGAGAACGGCGAGGTGGCCCGCCGATGGGAGCCGTCTGAGCGACACGGGCGGTGAGGGCAGCCCGACGCTTTCGAAAGCACGGCGAAGGCCCCGCCATGGAGACGACGGAGCGACTGAGCGACGAACTGATGGAAGGGAAGCTACGGCGCACCCCTACCCGGCGCGCCAAATGTCGGATGTGGGGTTCCGGCAAACCCTTAAGGTTCAAACACTATGGTGCGCACGAAGTCTTTCCCTCCTACTGATCTACACTCTAGCTTGCTAAGATCTCGCGGACAAACTCGACGAACTCGCAACACAGATTTACACGAGGTTTGTACTGGTTCGGGCCACCATTGTGGTGTAATACCCTACTCCAGTGTGGTGGTGGTGCATTGCCTCCAGGGCTGATGATGAACAGTACAAGGGAAGAACAGCCTCCTGAGGTTGAGGTGTTCTTGTGAGTAGGCTCTTGATCGGGTTGGATCAAGCCAAGATGAGATCAGATCCGATCAGATGCCCCTACTATGGTGGCTAGCTATACTTATATAGGCCCTGGTCCTCTTCCCAAATATCAAGCGGGAAGGTTGCCAACAACAGCGGGCAAATTTGAAGGGGGACAGCTAGTACAAGCTATCCTGACAAAAGCGGTCTTCGCCTGCGAAAAGCTCTGGTGGTGACGCTGTCTTGGGCTCCACGATGACCTCCGACTTGCCGTCCTCCTGGTCTTGGTCTCGTTGCACCAATATAGCAATGTCACACCCTGATTTTTATGCCACTACACTTAAGCTAACAATCATGATAAAATGTGGTTTGACAAAAGCTTTTGAGTGTTTTGGACCTTGCCTTGATTGGATTCTTGTTTGTTGTTTGCAAGTGCTCTAAAAATCAAATAAATCCTCCAACTCCTATACTTCATCTCCTTGCTCCAAACTCCTGAACCAATGATCATGCCATGTGTATAGGACATAAAAATAATTTCTTACAAAAATAATTTGGCCAAATAGTATCTTTGAAAATTTGTTTTCCAAAAACCCCTGAATTGAGGTTTGCACTGCAAGTACTTATTTAAGGGCAGTAAAAATCTTTCCAAAAATATATTTGACTCCTATTAGATATAGGATACCCAGAAACCATAAAAATATAATTTTAAAAGTTATTTTCCTATTTTATTTAAAGGCTTTTTCTTAAGGCCAGAAATGGTCTCTAATAGGTTAAAGTTATTTTAAAGCTTTAAAAATATTTGGGAAATATTAGGGAGACTCAATGGACATATATTTTCCATATATAAGAGTTTCAACAAATGGTCATGTTCAAAATATTGGTCAAATCCCTCAAAAACCCTTTCTGGATATTTCAAGCTTTTGAAATATTTACAAAGGAAATATTCTCCAAAAATTCCAAGAAAATTCTAGCATGTCACATATGACATGTTTGATGATCTTGACAAGTATCATGTCATGGAGAATAGTATAACCCCATGAAATCCCCTCAAAACCATTTCTGTCCATTTTGAAGTTTGAGCAACTTTACATTGCCAAACATGTCCAAATGTTCTAAAACCTTGTGAACATGCTCAAATGGTATAATCATTCATCTAGACCAAATGGCACAAGTTGGAGAAAATGTTATATTGATCAAAGTGCCCCAAAACCCTTCCTGTCCAGAACCAAATTTGAACAACTCTACATTGGCAACTTTCTCCTTTTGATCTCAACTTTTGTGGACATGTTCAAAACCTCAAATGATGACACTACACCAAGTGGTGCATCAAGGAGAATTGATTTGCATGACTAAATCTTGGTAAAGCCATTTCTGCTAATTTCTAGGGTTTACCAAAGTTGCATTGTCAACTTCCTCCAAATGAGCTCCAACTTGGTGATCAACCCCATTTCTATATGACACTTGATCCTGTTAATCTTAATATCATTTTGACTTCATTTGCTTGCCCAAACCACCACCAAACACCTTTTGGCAGAAATTTAAAATGAATGTTTTGGCCATTTCCACTAATCTCCACACTACTAGAAAAAGGCCTACTAATGGCGCACCGGTTTTGCCTACTAATGGCGCACTACTGGTGCGCCATTAGTACCACGCCACTAGTATTTTTGGCGCACCAGCTGGTGCGCCATTAGAATAGCCCACGGTGCGCCATTAGTATCTGTATACTAATGGCACAGCACAATGAAGTGCGCCATTAGTAACAATATTTTTTCAGATTTTTTTTTCAGATTTTTTTCAATATTTTTTTTCAATATTTTTTTTCAATTTTTTTTCCAATTTTTTTTTCAATTTTTTTTTCGTTTTTTTCTTAATCTCAGTTCACTATGGCTTAATCTCGGGTCAATATGCTTAATCTCAGGTCAAATTGCACTCCGTGGTCAAACTTCCCGAAAGGTCACCCATCCTCACACTACTCCAGCCCAAGCACGCTTAACTTCAGAGTCCTATCCAACACTAGCAATGACTCACTTCACGTGCACTTGTTGATATATCTAGCATATCAATCCTGTTATACCTTGTTGATGTCTAGGACTTTGTTCATGTTCATGACTATGATGAAATTTTGAAAAATATTTCAAACTTCCCGGTCATATTACGTATCATTTTTTTGAAAAAAAATTCAAAAAAATATTCAAAACCAATTTTTTTTCTGTTACTAGTGGCGCACCACATCCACGGTGCGCCACTAGTAATTTTGAAATTTTTTGAATTATTTTGCCTCTAGATCTTGAAAGCCCCGTAACTTTTTTCTGTTAATTTTTTGGGGATTTTGAAAATGTTTAACGGGGTTCCCCCAGTTAAATTTGGATGTAACTTTTTGAGTAGATGATTTTTCATATAAAAAACTTTTTCATCCGAGTTCGTATGCAAAAGTTATGGCCATTTTACAAATTTTCAGAGAGATTTTGCAAATAAAGTCGAAATTCATATTTGTAAATTTTCCCAACAACTAGACCACATATCACATGAGAAACTTATTTTCTTTTATTTTTTTGACATTTCCATCATTTTCTTTTATTTTTTTAAATCAGAAAAGGCGATCCACAGGGGGGGGGGTGTGCATTCGGTGTTGGGGCAAATTAGTAATGGCGCACCGTGGGGTGGTGCGCCATTACTAGTTAAAACTAGTAATGGCGCACTGAGACATGGTGCGCCATTAGTAACAAATATATTTTTATTTTTTTTATTTTTTTTCAAAACTACTAATGGCGCACAGCGGATGTGGTGCGCCATTACTATGTCAACTACTAATGGCGCACGGCGGACATGGTGCGCCATTAGTAACAATTTTTTTTATGTTTTTTTTCAAAACTACTAATGGCGCACCACACACCAGGTGCGCCATTAGTAATATATTACTAATGGCGCACCGAGGCATGGTGCGCCATTAGAATATAGTAATGGCGCACCACATGACAGGTGCGCCATTAGTGGCCATTCTATCTATAGCCCTTTTTGTAGTAGTGCCATGAGCTAAGCTTTCTCCCACAACATCATCTGGTCCTCCTCTAACCCCTGCATCTTTCCCTGTCCGAGGAGCCATGATTATGGGGGTGAAAAGCTCTTTTTCCCTCTCTGGACACATGCATTTCTCACATTTTATCACCTCTCTCTCACTCCTACCAGGTCCCAGAGCATCCAAGGCCTCCTCCCCCCTTGTTTATTCTTCCTGCAGCCACTGGACACAAGTGGACGCGCGAGTGCGCGTGGAAAAGGCGTGGAGCGCGAGGCAGAGCAGGCGACCGTTGACGCCGCGTCCCCCGACCACCTCGAGCCTCCCCCTTGCGCCAGTCGAGGTGCCTCGACGTCCGCAACACGCCACCGTGCTGGCCCCCTCCTTTTTCCCCTCTGTCTTGCCCATGCCACGTGTGCCCAGAGCCGCCCGAGCCCGCCAATGCGCGTGCAAGCTCATGGCTCCACCCGCAGCTCGCCCCGCCCCCCCTCTCTCTCTTCCTGGCGCCCTACTCCACCCCCACGAACGCCGTAGACAACCCCACTCCCTCCCTCCTGGCCGCCCGAGCCGTTGCCGGCGCCACCCGTGTGCCACGTCCACGGTGAGCCACGGGTCGGCTACATAAGGCCACCCCGAGCCCTCCCTCTACTCCTTTGTCTCTCTCTCCTTCCCGTGCACCCCCTGGACCAACCCACTCCCTCCTCGCGCCTCCAACCTCGTCCATGGGCCAGGCAGTGCCGCCGCCGTCAGCTTAAATTCATGGGCCTCGACCCTCTCTCGTCCCCATGAACACACCCGCACCCTCTCATCACCACTGCTAACTCCCCCACCCCCCGTGCTCCATCCCTCCTCCTCGTGCCTTCCTCGCCTTGCCGAACCCCGCCCGTCGGCCCAGTCCGCCGCACCAAGCCCTCCTCTTCCGGGCTCCCAGTGGCGTGCATCACATGGACAGGCGCCATGGCCTGGCCGAGTCGGCCGGTGAGCCAGGCGCCGCCGGAGGTGGACCGTGCCGCCCGGGAGTGCGCCGGCGCCCGCTCGGCCTCGCCTCCCCTACCTATGCTCTGTTCGAGCAGGAGGTAGGAGACGGCCTGAGCACCGGGCCCCGCTCGTCAGCGACCCGGTGGGCGGGCCCCGCCCGTTTAAGTGGAGACGGGCCGGGAGTAAACCCGCTTCCCGCGCAGTGAAGGCGTACTCCATCCGGGGCGCCTTCGACGTTGCCCTGCCACCCGCGCAGCTGAGCCGCTGGGCCGGCCCAATGCCTATCTCTCGCCCAGTGCGCAGAATAAGGGTATAGCCTTTTTCTTATTTTCTTTTCCCAGATGACTTGTAAAATCCTCAAATAATTCAAATGATATCCAAATTTGATGATTCAAATTTCTAGTGACTCCATAAATCATGCTCTACCTGGTGGTGCAACATGTACATTTTTCCAGGAAACCTTTCTTCACACAAATTAAATAAATCATAGACAACTCATTTTTGGTCCAAATTCCATGATTCAAAATCCTAGATGTCTATAAGTTCAAAACTTAGTTTTGGAACATTTTTGCTAATACTTTCTGTATCACCTCAAATAATGGTCTATTTCTTCATTTATAGCCAACTTTGCAAATTCATAGGAAATACATTTGAGCTCCAAATCCAGTGAAACCAACTCCTAGATGCTTCTAAAAACTTGGTTTGTTAAATGGGTGCCTTTGCTCATTTTTCAAAAATATGTTTCTGTACACTTCTTACAAATCCATAAACCCCTTGATTCCATCATATCAAAATGTTCAGAAATATCCACTGATCCAATTCCAATGAAACCACTCTGGTTATTTTTCATATAACCAGAGAAGTCCTAGTAAAGTCAAATTAATATTTTTAGAGCACTTTTATTTTCTGCCTTGTTGTGTTGCTTACTATAATTGTTTCCAACGTTAGTTGACGAAGTAGACGGAACACTTGGAGAAGGACCAAAAGATTTGAAGACTCTGATGAACCAGGCAAGCAGCCCTTTGACCATGACACCCCTCTTGTTCATCGGTACCCTTTTTCCGATTGCACGATGATGAAATATGATGGTGGTAAACTTGTTGTGAACCACCACATGATGCATACCCCTACTTATGACCTTACCTTGTTCATGATTGCATTGTTAAGAGACTGGTCGATGCATAATGATGCATGTGTACCATGAACTCTTCGTGGTTACATTCTTTCGAAAACCCCTTCGGGTGCCCCTAATGCCCTTGGGAGATGTTGAACTAAGTTCACCACTTGAAGAAGAAGTGGTGTACCGAAGAGAGCTTTTGGAGTGTGTAAAATGATGGATTAGATTTATGTGTGATTACCGTCCCAAACAAACATGTGCAACCACTCGACCCCTTTATGGGACAGGGCATTATTGATTACTTGGACTGATACTAGCATGGTGCCCACATTACTAGTGACGGGGGTGACTTGATGTCACTCTCAGGACGGGGTCGTGCTTCGATAGGCGGCCATGACTGTTTTCACAGGGCACCGGACACACCGTTGGTCCCCTCGTGTATGCGTGATAATGTGAAAAGGGCAGAGTCCCACGATCTTTTGATTATACACGAGGGTTGTGTATCAACGAGTGGAGCCTATGTTAGTATCGTCTAGGGAAGGAAATGATCAGTGCTTCCCAGTACTTGAGGTATCAAGGGATCGTGGGTGATATGAAAGCTTCCTGGATCTTGTGGGTAAAGTGCGCAATCTCTGCAGAGTGTCAAACTATCCGAATAGCCGTGTCCACGGTCATGGACAGTTGGGAGGTGCTACTTAAACTATGTCCATAAATTTTACAATCTCGGTGCATGTGTGTGTGGAAAGGAACTATTTGTGTCAAGGTGGTGACTTGACATGTTGAATGGCATGGCATTTGATTCAAATTCTATTTATGTTGATATCTGTAACATATTCTCAAGGTTACCCAAGTTCATTGATGCATATCTCACGAGTTGATAGGACATCCCAACTAGTGTGAAGCTAGGTTGCTTACTTGTCGTACAATTGCATTATTACCTTGAACCAAATAATGGGTTGCTTGCGAGTACATTCAAATTACTCATTGGCTTGCCACTGGTTATTTTATTGGCCAGGCACGAAAGACAAGGCATACTGAAGAGTTCTTTGGTGACGATCGTGCGAGCTAGGAAGCTTTCCCAGTCAGAATGCCTGTAGGGTTAAGGCAGATGGCATGGGTCCAAGTTATTGACGAAGATTTCCGCTGTAATGTTATACTCAAGACTTGACCATAATGGTCATAATTTATGTAAGACTCTTGTTATTCAGCTTCTGTGTGTTCAGTGAGCATTGATCTCTGGTATCACTGTACACGTGCATTCGGTGATCACGACTTATGAATCGGGGTCCCCACAAGCAACCTTTGCCTGACGCCTCGGTACTCTTCGCCTGTGCTAGCCTCCTTAGCACCAAAGAGGAAATAAGGACGCCGCACGCGCTGGCGCCCGCCTGGCGCCTGCCTGGTGCCGTTCGTCATGGCTCACGTCATGAGAGCCTCGTGAGGTTTGCCCTGCCTTGATACCTCCGCTCCTCATGAGCCTGCCTGGCTAGGCTACTCTAGAGGAGGTCTTGCATCGTCCGCCCCGTGAGGCTTGGATCCTCGCGAGGGTCTTGGATGCCTTGTTGATGAAGATGGGTCGTACGGCCTGCTGGCTTAGCCACGCCATGGGCCGTAGGCAGGCAAGACTGGGGACCCCCGTTCCCAGAACGCCGACACTAGGGACTCCAAACCTCAGAAAAATAACTTCCTTAAGCATCTTGTAGCAGGAGAACCCATATAATGAGTCTAGGTTTAGCATCTTTCTTTTCCATAAGATATTTAATAGCAGCATGATCGGTGTGAACAGTTACTTTAGAATCAACAATATAAGGTCGGAACTTATCACAAGCAAATACAATTGCTAAAAATTCTTTTTCAGTAGTTGCATAATTTCTCTAGAATTGCCTAGAGTTTTACTAGCATATTGAATAACATTCAATTTCTTATCAACTCTTTGTCCTAGAACAACACCTACAGCATAATCACTAGCATCACACATAATTTCAAAGGGTAAATTCCAATCAGGCGGCTGAACAACAGGTGCGAAAATCAAAGCTTTCTTAAGTACTTCAAATGCTTCTACACAATCATCATCAAAGACAAAAGGAATATCTTTTTGTAAGAGATTAGTCAGAGGCCTGGAGATTTTCGAGAAGTCCTTAATGAGCCTCCTATAAAAACCGGCATGACCAAGGAAACTTCTTATACCTTATTTTCCTTGGGACACGACATCTTTTCAGTAGCATCAACTTAGCCTTGTCAACTTCAATACCTCTTTCAGAAATTTTATGCCCGAAGACAATACCTTCATTAACCACAAAGTGGCACTTCTCCCAATTTAAGACAAGGTTAGTTTCTTCACATCTCTGCAAAACTCGATCAAGGTTGCTCAAGCAATCATCAAAAGAAGTTCCATCTACGGGGAAATCATCCATGAAAACCTCAACAATCTTTTCACAAAAATTAGAGAATATAGCCATCATGCATCTCTGAAAGGTAGCAGGTGCGTTACATAAACCAAAAGGCATACGTCTATAAGCAAAGGTACCGAAAGGGCAAGTAAAAGCAGTCTTTTCTTGATCCTCTTTTGACACAAGTATTTGAGAGAAACCAGAATAACCATCTAGAAAGCAAAAATGTGTATGTTTGGATAATATTTCTAGCATTTGATCAATAAAAGGTAAAGGGTAATGATCCTTTTTATTAGCTTTATTTAATTTGCGGAAATCAACTACCATTCTATAACCTGTGACAATTCTTTGTGGAATCAATTCATCTTTATCATTAGGAACAACAGTAATACCTCCCTTCTTAGGGACACAATGGACAGGACTTACCCACTGACTATCAGCAACGGGATAAATTACACCTGCCTCCAGAAGCTTTAGTATTTCTTTCCTTACCACTTCTTTCATCTTAGTGTTTAACCGTTGTTGGTGATCAACAATTGGTTTAACATCTTTCTCTAATTTTATTTTGTGCTGGCATAGAGTGGTACAAATGCCCTTAAGATCATCAAGAGTATATCCAATAGCAGCACGATGCTTCTTCAGAGTTTACAATAATTTCTTTTCTTCATGCTCTGAAAGGTTAGCACTAATAATAACAGGATATATCTTCTTTTCATCAAGATAAGCATATTTAAGAGTATCAGGTAATGGTTTAAGGTCAACCACGGGATCACCCTTGGGTGGAGGAGGATCCCCTAGGATTTCAACAGACAAGTTGTGTTTCAAAATAGGTCCCTGTTTAAAGAATACTCCATCTATTTCCCTTCTTTCATTCATAAACATATCATTTTCATAGTCTAGCAAATATTGTTCTAAAGGATTATTAGGAGGTACAGCAATAGAAGCAAGACCAATAATTTCATCTTTACAAGGCAATTCCTCATCACGGGGTTGTCTACGAAATTTAGCAAAATTAACTCATGAGACACATCACCCAAACCAATAGTAACAACATCCTTTTCACATTCTATCCTAGCATTAACAGTATTCAAGAAGGGTCTACCAAATATAATGGGGCAAAAGTTATCTTGTGGGGAACCAAGAATAATAAAATCAACAGGGTATTTAACTTTCCCACACAAGACTTCAACATCTCTAACAATCTCAACTGGTGAAATAGTATCTCTATTGGCAAGCTTAATTGTAACATCTATTTCTTCTATCTCAGCAGGTGCAATATCATGCATAATTTCTTTGTATAAGGAATGAGGTATTGAACTTGCACTAGCACCCATATCACACAAGCCATGATAACAATGATCTCCTATTTTAACACAAATAATGTGCATGCCTACAATAGGTCTATGTTTATTTTTAGTATCAGGTCTAGCAATTCTAGCAGTTTCCTCACATAAGTAAATAACATGCCCATCAATATTATCAGCCAAGAGATCTTTAACCATAGCAATACTAGGTTCAACTTTAATTTGCTCAGGGGCTTTGGATGTCTTAATATTATTTTTCTTGACTACAGTTTAGCTTTAGCATGATCCTTTATTCTAACAGGGAAAGGTGATTTCTCAATATAAGCAGTAGGAACGACATGATCATTATAAGTGATAGTCTTTTCTTCAACTTTAATAGGTGAAACTACTTTTACTTCAGTAGGAGGATTATATTTAAACCACTTATCCTTTGGGAGATCAACATGAGTAGCAAAGGATTCACAGAAAGAAGCTACTATCTCAGTGTGAAGTCCATATTAAGTGCTAAATTCACGGAAAACATTGGTATCCATAAAAAGATTTAACACAATTAAACTTAGGTGTTATACATGACTCCTTACCTTCGTCGAGATCCCAATCTTCCGAGTTGCGTTTAATTCTTTCCAATAAATCCCATTTGAATTCAATAGTCTTCATCATAAAAGAGCCAGTACAAGAAGTATCGAGCATGGAGCGATTATTGAGAGAAAGCCGATCATAAATTTTTTGAATAGTTATTTCTCTTGAGAGCTCATGATTGGGGCATGAATATAACATTGACTTAAGCCTCCCCCAAGCTTGAGTGATGCTTTCTCCTTCGTGAGGCCAAAAATTATATATATAATTGCGATCACGATGAACATGATGCATAGGATAAAATTTCTGATGAAATTCCAATTTCAATCGGTTGTAGTTCCATGATCCCATATCATCACATAGCCTAAACCATGTCAATGCCTCTCCCTTTAAAGATAAAGGGAAGACCGTCTTCTTGATAACATCCTCGGGCATACCTGCTGTTGATACCAAATTTTGGCACGGCCAAGAACTTAATTAAGATGGCCTCAAATGGAGAAGTGCTCAAAGTGAGAAAGTTCCGTATCGTCAAAATGAAAAACTTTGATATTTGGGCCATAGTCATCCAGCCTCATATCTAAGACCGAAGTTGTGTTCGAAGTACTCATATTTTGTATTCAGAACACTATTCGGCTCATTACGCCCCCAAGATGGCCTCATATGGGAAAAGTTTCTACACGGTTTGTCTTCGTCTCGTCGAAACGATCAATTCTGATATAAAGGTCGTCTCAACCGAGGTCGTATGCAAAAGTTAGAGCCCGCATCGAGACCCTCCAGCAAGCAAAATATGACGCCCGGAACCTGACACATATGTGGGTATGTCTGATGAGCTACGTGGGTAATTAGCTGTTCTCAAGGCGATTTGACCCTCGAGATGACCTCTGATGAAAAAACGTTCAACGTGAAAGATGTTCGTCTCATTGAAACGGTCAAGATTGCTTTTGGGCTTGTTTCCATCCGAGGTCGTTTGTCACCACAAAAATTACCCTCAAAGTACAGCCAGTTTAAACCGAACAGTTTTGGAAAGTTCGGATAAAACCAGTCCGAATTTGACTAGGGTTTTGGACGTGAATTGATGTATTTTCTTGTAAGGAAAGCCTAGATAAATCCTTTGCTTGTACGGGAAGTCCAGCCGCCTCTTATATATATTGGGGGTGACGGCCGATTGAAACAACACACAATCGAACAAATCATCTACCACCTTTTATCGTTTTGCCTTCTCCCTTTGTTCTTCTTCTTTCTCGTTCTTCGTTCGTTCTTCTAGTTGCAGGACGGCGAACCTCGAGGCCCTAGGGCCGATCAGGTCGACCTAGGGCAGCCCATAGCCGCCACGCGCCCTGACGGGGTCCTTCCCGGGCGTGTGGGGTTTCGGGTGTACAAAAGCGCCCGCCGGATTGTCTTGTGTACCGCGCTTCCGGCGGGTCTCCTTCGACGTGAGCTGCGGTGCATCACCCCCGGCGTCGAGGGTACACTGTGACGTGTTCGTGTGCGCACACACTTTTTGGCGACTCCGCTGGGAACGAAGTTTTGAACGGTCTCCAACCCGTTCTTGCTAGAAGAGATCGTCATCTAGGGTTTGCAATCTACAAAGGTAATATGAATACCCAATTCCCTATTGTGGATGCAAATAATTCATATGGTGTTACTAGATCGTCCAATGAGTATGCTCTATCGGCCAACCCTAGTTTGTTCAATCATGCATCTAATTACGTGAATAGGCCGATTCAAAGTAATTTACATGTTTCAACTTCTTATGATACTAGTAACATACAACATATGTATCCTAACTCTCATGCATCGGCAACCCCACAAATCCATATGCCGATGAACAACATGACGGGTTTGGTTAATCAATTTTAAACACCTCATGTTAAAATTTCCAATAGCATACAAGAAAGTGTTTCACCTTTTTATTCATCGGCAACTAATTTGCAATATGTGAATCCAACCTTGCCGATGGATGGGAGAATTGGCCATGCTACTACTAGTTATTCGGACAGTTACTCTCAACCGTCATATGCTACACCTCATGTTAGTAATTTTTCGGCACCATACACAACTGTAGATGCTCATAATTCAGCTTCACGCCTTCCTGGTTATAGCCGAGTAAATGTAAATTTTACAGGAGCGGTTGTGCCTAATATTGTAGAAGATGAGGTGGTGGTGGCTGCATTGAAGAGTTTAGCCCAAAATAAGAGAATTAGTGCTCTTTGCCTTGAACAACATGAAAAGGGGCTATTTCCTGATTATGCCACAATAAAAGCTAGAGTTCTGCAAGAAGATGAATCTTTGCCAATTGATAAAATTGGCGAACCAAAGTATGGTCTTACAACAATGCATATGCCTTCACCTAGTACTACATCATATTATACACCCCCTACACTATTGCAAAATTTCGGCAACACCCGTGTCATTTCCGAAAAGAATCTAAAAGCATTGGGGGCAATCATATCCGGAGGGGTTGAAATTGAGAAAAGCTTAAAGTTAATTTTGTTGGCCGCATGAGAAACAAATAGAAAAAGAATTGGGTCAAATAAAAGAAGCATTGCCAATTGGTAGTATCAATGAAAAGAAGGATGATTCGGAACTTGAAAGTGCTTCGGTTGAAAAGGCCGAATCAAGTAGTATATATTCCGAATCCATCAAATCCAAAGAGGCAAGCATTATTGAGAAAGGGCATGGCAAGCATAGCAAAACAACCATGCTTGATTTTTCTGAAGTTAATGGAACCTACTTCCTGCCCTATGAGTTTCGTGCCGTAGAAATTGACAAGCCTCAAGGACAAGAGCAAGTAGCCAAACAAAGTTCGGCTAATAAGGATCTTCAAGGTAATGATGCACGTAATAAAGAAAAAGATGATGAAAATGCATTGGAGAGTCATCCAAAGACGAAGATAGATATTGTTCAAGTCACACCACCATCATGCTCTCCCAACGTATTTGAAGAGGTATGCATAGCGAGTAATTTACCTATTTAGATTTGGTCGCAACTTCATTATTGATGCATCTATTAGAAAAATTCTAATAAGTAATTTTCAAAGACCAATGAAGAAGGGCAATTTACTTGTTAGCAATAAATTGTTACTAAGCATATCGGCCAATATATTGTACCATTCAAAGAGACCGATAGTGACTTATTACTGCAGCCAAAGCTTTTCCCATTGCTTTATTTAAAGTTCATATCTAATTGGGTAGCTTTGCTTGCTTCATGCTTGGCTTACGCATGGTCTCAATTGAGACGTGTATGTTCTAACTACTTTGATTTCAGAAATTTAAAGCCAAGGTTAAAATCTTTTGGGAAAATCGATGCTAGTATAGTTTCTTATTTAAGGACATCGGAAAAAGTATGCGAAAGAGAATTCATAGCCGAATGGGAAGATGCCAAATCTGAACCATTCGTTTGCTTAACTCCAAAGCCGTTCTCACAACAAGATCGGCTAGAAAACAAAAGGTATACCTTCGATTCAAACATGTGTGATCAAATCTTTGATTTCTTGTTGAAAAATAATTACATTAGAATTCTTGATCACCATGTCAAGCCATCTATCCAAGGACGAATGTATTGTAAGTTGCATGATTCGTCCAAGCATAATTTTTAGGATTGCAACATGTTTCGTCAAATAGTTAAATCGACAATTGAAAAAGGACGATTGAAGTTTGTTAAAACACGAAGAGACGACCAGTCTATTCCGATTGGTCCCAATGGCAGAAAGTTTTTGCATCGGCTGATTCAAGCCGATCCATTTAAAGAGAAGGTAAAAACTGCAGGTGATGGGATCGAGCTTTCAAGTAAAGAATTTGTTGAAGAGCATAATGAACACAATCTTGAGGGCAAAAATTCCATCGAAGCTACAATGGAGATGCCAAAGACTGGGGGGCAGCAAGCAAATCCAATGATCAATGAAAGCAAACCAAAAGAAAACAAAGGCCGAAATAAGCGCAAGTGTAAGAGATCAAAAATCACCTTCGCTGAACTATTGGATAAATATCAAAACAAGAGTGAAGAGAAGAATGCTTATCGGCCAAATCATGCAAAGAAACCAAGATCACCCCCAAGGCGCAATTATGAGGATCGGTATTGGCAAAGTGATAATTTTAATGCAACATATTCATATTCTTATTTTTGGCCGCCAATGCCAATGCCGTGGATGCCTCCCTATGTTCATATAGATCCATATTCATCATGGGACATGTATGATACAAGGGCACATTCTCCATCTTATTTTAGACCATCTCACCAATACTATGCAGCTCCAAGAAGATCAACATTTGAACAATCACACGTCAAAGACCGTTTCAATCATAAGGAATCGGTCCAGGAGCTCAAGGAAGAAGAAAGAGGTGGTAAAGCAAGTTTACCAGCGTGAAAAAGATGGTCGTAAGTGTGCTAATTCAGATTTGATCGCGAATAACAAAGAGCCAATTAAAGTGTTGACGTTGGCTACAAAAGGCAAAGAAGTGAAGCAATCAATTGATAAAAATTAGAGTGTCAAATCTGAAGAAAAGAGGTTGAGGGTGCACAAGGCCCAAAATGAATTGCCATTGGTTGAAACAAAATCGCAGCCAACATGCCTACTCGGTTTATCGTATTGGCAAAAGAAGGAATTACAAAATCTTAGTGCACAAGAGCTGAGACAGAAGAACATGGCATGGGTTCCCAAGAAGATCAATCATAAAAAAAAGATGTGCATGCTTCTATTGCAAAAGTACAATAAAAGTGAAGAAAGAGAAGAATGGAAGCAACAAACAATTAAGTCAAGTTGTGCATCACAACATCAAAATCTTCGTTAGCACATCATCCATTTTCTTCAACCATGCCATTGATGCCTTTGCCATGGAATTCATCCATAGGTATGATCAATCACCCTCCATGGATTTATTTTGATCCATGGATGCAACATAATTTTCTATATCATGACAGCGTATTACCAAATCACTATATATTTGGTTAGTTACATTTTGTTGCTAATACAAAGGGGCGAAATATTTTATTGCAATTTCGTTTGTTTATTTTGACTATACATACATTGGTGGGTGAATTATACATGGACCTCATGGTAATGGCCGATACCTATCTATCGCCCTGAGAATATATCTAAGAATGGCCGGTGTGGTATTCTAACATCGTCCTTAGTTTGAGTAGAGATTGAGATAAGTGCTTGCAAAGGAAGTTGTCAAATTGATGCCATTGAAGATATTATGCATAGACCAATTCACCAAAATTGCATAGTGAACTTATGTTTTGATTGGGTGTGCTTTGGCTTATTAGTTTTCAGAATTTACGTAAGGCCAAATCATGGTTGATTTTATTATTGAGCATCATATTGACATCATGCATAATATTGATTTTAGCTTGATCTCTCTAGTACCATGGAGATTATACATTGATGGTTAAATTTGTAGCAATGGCCAAGGTGTTGGTGTTGCTTATATATCTCATTATGGTGTTATTTTGTGAATCCTCATGTCACTTAAAATATTTATGCACAAATGATCAAAGCGGAATATGCTTTGTTATTCGGATTGGAGCTTTTCCTTGATATAGGTGCTATACAAATTGATGCTTTCGGTGATTCGTTATTAGTAGTGCAACAAATATCCAATGGTTATATTTTGACGAATCACTTTTAGTTTATCATGAGGTATGTCTAGATGTAAAATTTACCATGGGTTGTTTTAAGATTCTTCATATATCTAGACATGATAATTGGAGAGAGTTGGTATAGCAAGCATTTGGCTACCATGTTGGTGATGGTGTATTGCACATCTATCAATAGCCGATGCCTATTCTTACCAACATAGGTAAGGCCGAATTGGAGCTCACCATCTCGGCCACTAATGAAACTTTTATGTAGACAAAGTAAGGATTGAAGGAATTTCATTCTTGATTATCTGCAAAATCCTAGTGAAAGGGAGAAAAATATGGTTCGGAGGATGGTTTTGGTCTATGGAACCTTATCACCGGATTGTTATAGAAGCTGAGAAGTTTTCACCCAAGTTTGCATCAAGAGGTTCAAACAAGCAATGGCCAATATATACTTATCGTCCTAAGAACATGAAAAATGGCCGATGGAGTGTTGACATCGTACTTAGAACAATATATATGCGAGTTATTTTTCGGCACACAAGCTTTGCCGAAAAACAGGGGGGCATGTGTTGACACCAAATTTTGGCACGACCAAGAACTTAATTAAGATGGCCTCAAATGGAGAAGTTCTCGAACTGAGAAAGTTCCGTATCGTCAAAAGGAAAAACTTTGATATTTGGGCCATAGTCATCCGGTCTCATCTCTAAGACCTAAGTTGTGTTCGAAGTACTCATATTTTGTATTCAGAACACTATTCGGCTCATTACGCCCCCAAGATGGCCTCATATGGGAAAAGTTTCTACACGGTTTGTCTTCGTCTCGTCGAAACGATCAATTCTGATATAAAGGTCGTCTCAACCGAGGTCGTATGCAAAAGTTAGAGCCCGCACAGCGAGACCCTCCAGCAAGCAAAATATGACGCCCGGAACCTGACACATATGTGGGTATGTCTGATGAGCTACGTGGGTAATTAGCTGTTCTGCGCGAGCGATTTGACCCTCGAGATGACCTCTGATGAAAAAACGTTCAACGTGAAAGATGTTCGTCTCATTGAAAAGGTCAAGATTGCTTTTGGGCTTGTTTCCATCCGAGGTCGTTTGTCACCACAAAAATGACCCTCAAAGTACAGCCAGTTTAAACCGAACAGTTTTGGAAAGTTCTGATAAAACCAGTCCGAATTTGACTAGGGTTTTGGACGTGAATTGATGTATTTTCTTGTAAGGAAAGCCTAGATAAATCCTTTGCTTGTACGGGAAGTCTAGCCGCCTCTTATATATATTGGGGTGACGGCCGATTGAAACAACACACAATCGAACAAATCATCTACCACCTTTTATCTTTTTGCCTTCTCCCTTTGTTCTTCTTCTTTCTCGTTCTTCGTTCGTTCTTCTAGTTGCAGGACGGCGAACCTCGAGGCTCTAGGGGCGATCAGGTCGACCTAGGGCAGCCCATAGCCGCCACGCGCCCTGACGGGGTCCTTCCCGGGCGTGTGGGGTTTCGGGTGTACAAAAGCGCCCGCCGGATTGTCTTGTGTACCGCGCTTCCGGCGGGTCTCCTTCGACGTGAGCTGCGGCGCATCACCCCCGGCGTTGAGGTTACACTGTGACGTGTTCGTGTGTGAACACACTTTTTGGCGACTCCACTGGGAACGAAGTTTTGAACGGTCTCCAACCCGTTCTTGCTAGAAGAGATCGTCATCTAGGGTTTGCAATCTACAAAGGTAATATGAATACCCAATTCCCTATTGTGGATGCAAATAATTCATATGGTGTTACTAGATCGTCCAATGAGTATGCTCTATCGGCCGACCCTAGTTTGTTCAATCATGCATCTAATTACGTGAATAGGCCGATTCAAAGTAATTTACATGTTTCAACTTCTTATGATACTAGTAACATACAACATATGTATCCTAACTCTCATGCATCGGCAACCCCACAAATCCATATGCCGATGAACAACATGACGGTTTGGTTAATCAATTTTAAACACCTCATGTTAAAATTTCCAATAGCATACAAGAAAGTGTTTCACCTTTTTATTCATCGGCAACTAATTTGCAATATGTGAATCCAACCTTGCCGATGGATGGGAGAATTGGCCATGCTACTACTAGTTATTCGGACAGTTACTCTCAACCGTCATATGCTACACCTCAGGTTAGTAATTTTTCGGCACCATACACAACTGTAGATGCTCATAATTCAGCTTCACGCCTTCCTGGTTATAGCCGAGTAAATGTAAATTTCTGAGAGCGGTTGTGCCTAATATTGTAGAAGATGAGGTGGTGGTGGCTGCATTGAAGAGTTTAGCCCAAAATAAGAGAATTAGTGCTCTTTGCCTTGAACAACATGAAAAGGGGCTATTTCCTGATTATGCCGCAATAAAAGCTAGAGTTTTGCAAGAAGATGAATCTTTGCCAATTGATATAATTGGCGAGAAAAAGTATGGTCTTACAACAATGCATATGCCTTCACCTAGTACTACATCATATTATACACCCCCTACACAATTGCAAAATTTCGGCAACACCCCTGTGTCATTTCTGAAAGAATCTAAAAGCATTGGGGGGCAATCATATCCGGAGTGGGTTGAAATTGAGAAAAAGCTTAAAGCTAATTTTGCCGCTCGCCGCGAGAAACAAATAGAAAAAGAATTGGGTCAAATAAAAGAAGCATTGCCAATTGGTAGTATCAATGAAAAGAAGGATGATTCGGAACTTGAAAGTGCTTCGGTTGAAAAGGCCGAATCAAGTAGTATATATTCCGAATCCATCAAATCCAAAGAGGCAAGCATTATTGAGAAAGGGCATGGCAAGCATAGCAAAACAACCATGCTTGATTTTTCTGAAGTTAATGGAACCTACTTCCTGCCCTATGAGTTTCGTCTTGGTAGAAATTGACAAGCCTCAAGGACAAGAGCAAGTAGCCAAACAAAGTTCGGCTAATAAGGATCTTCAAGGTAATGATGCACGTAATAAAGAAAAAGATGATGAAAATGCATTGGAGAGTCATCCAAAGACGAAGATAGATATTGTTCAAGTCACACCACCATCATGCTCTCCCAACGATTTGAAGAGGTATGCATAGTGAGTAATTTACCTATTTAGATTTGGTCGCAACTTCATTATTGATGCATCTATTAGAAAAATTCTAATAAGTAATTTTCAAAGACCAATGAAGAAGGGCAATTTACTTGTTAGCAATAAATTGTTACTAAGCATATCGGCCAATATATTGTACCATTCAAAGAGACTGATAGTGACTTATTACTGCAGCCAAAGCTTTTCCCATTGCTTTATTTAAAGTTCATATCTAATTGGGTAGCTTTGCTTGCTTCATGCTTGGCTTACGCATGGTCTCAATTGAGACGTGTATGTTCTAACTACTTTGATTTCAGAAATTTAAAGCCAAGGTTAAAATCTTTTGGGAAAATCGATGCTAGTATAGTTTCTTATTTAAGGACATCAGAAAAAGTATGCGAAAGAGAATTCATAGCCGAATGGGAAGATGCCAAATCTGAACCATTCGTTTGCTTAACTCCAAAGCCATTCTCACAACAAGATCGGCTAGAAAACAAAAGGTATACCTTTGATTCAAACATGTGTGATCAAATCTTTGATTTCTTGTTGAAAAATAATTACATTAGAATTCTTGATCACCATGTCAAGCCATCTATCCAAGGACGAATGTATTGTAAGTTGCATGATTCGTCCAAGCATAATTTTTAGGATTGCAACATGTTTCGTCAAATAGTTAAATCGGCCATTGATAAAGGACGATTGAAGTTTGTTAAAACACGAAGAGACGACCAGTCTATTCCGATTGGTCCCGATGGCAGAAAGTTTTTGCATCGGCTGATTCAAGCCGATCCATTTAAAGAGAAGGTAAAAACTGCAGGTGATGGGATCGAGCTTTCAAGTAAAGAATTTGTTGAAGAGCATAATGAACATAATCTTGAGGGCAAAAATTCCATCGAAGCTACAATGGAGATGCCAAAGACTGGGGGGCAGCAAGCAAATCCAATGATCAATGAAAGCAAACCAAAAGAAAACAAAGGCCGAAATAAGCGCAAGTGTAAGAGATCAAAAATCACCTTCATTTGAACTATTGGATAAATATCAAAACAAGAGTGAAGAGAAGAATGCTTATCGGCCAAATCATGCAAAGAAACCAAGATCACCCCCAAGGCGCAATTATGAGGATCGGTATTGGCAAAGTGATAATTTTAATGCAACATATTCATATTCTTATTTTTGGCCGCCAATGCCAATGCCGTGGATGCCTCCCTATGTTCATATAGATCCATATTCATCATGGGACATGTATGATACAAGGGCACATTCTCCATCTTATTTTAGACCATCTCACCAATACTATGCAGCTCCAAGAAGATCAACATTTGAACAATCACACGTCAAAGACCGTTTCAATCATAAGGAATCGGTCCAGAGCTCAAGGAAGAAGAAAGAGGTGGTAAAGCAAGTTTACCGCGTGAAAAAAGATGGTCGTAAGTGTGCTAATTCAGATTTGATCGCGAATAACAAAGAGCCAATTAAAGTGTTGACGTTGGCTACAAAAGGCAAAGAAGTGAAGCAATCAATTGATAAAAATTAGAGTGTCAAATCTGAAGAAAAGAGGTTGAGGGTGCACAAGGCCCAAAATGAATTGCCATTGGTTGAAACAAAATCGCAGCCAACATGCCTACTCGGTTTATCGTATTGGCAAAAGAAGGAATTACAAAATCTTAGTGCACAAGAGCTGAGACAGAAGAACATGGCATGGGTTCCCAAGAAGATCAATCATAAAAAAAAGATGTGCATGCTTCTATTGCAAAAAGTACAATAAAAGTGAAGAAAGAGAAGAATGGAAGCAACAAACAATTAAGCCGAAGTTGTGCATCACAACATCAAAATCTTCGGTTAGCACATCATCCATTTTCTTCAACCATGCCATTGATGCCTTTGCCATGGAATTCATCCATAGGTATGATCAATCACCCTCCATGGATTTATTTTGATCCATGGATGCAACATAATTTTCTATATCATGACAGCGTATTACCAAATCACTATATATTTGGTTAGTTACATTTTTGTTGCTAATACAAAGGGGCCAAAATATTTTATTGCAATTTCGTTTGTCTATTTTGGCTATACATACATTGGTGGGTGAATTATACATGGACCTCATGGTAATGGCCGATACCTATCTATCGCCCTGAGAATATATCTAAGAATGGCCGGTGTGGTATTCTAACATCGTCCTTAGTTTGAGTAGAGATTGAGATAAGTGCTTGCAAAGGAAGTTGTCAAATTGATGCCATTGAAGATATTATGCATAGACCAATTCACCAAAATTGCATAGTGAACTTATGTTTTGATTGGGTGTGCTTTGGCTTATTAGTTTTCAGAATTTACGTAAGGCCAAATCATGGTTGATTTTATTATTGAGCATCATATTGACATCATGCATAATATTGATTTTAGCTTGATCTCTCTAGTACCATGGAGATTATACATTGATGGTTAAATTTGTAGCAATGGCCAAGGTCTTGGTGTTGCTTATATATCTCATTATGGTGTTATTTTGTGAATCCTCATGTCACTTAAAATATTTATGCACAAATGATCAAAGTGGAATATGCTTTGTTATTCGGATTGGAGCTTTTCCTTGCTATAGGTGCTATACAAATTGATGCTTTCGGTGATTCGTTATTAGTTGTGCAACAAATATCCAATGGTTATATTTTGACGAATCACTTTTAGTTTATCATGAGGTATGTCTAGATGTAAAATTTACCATGGGTTGTTTTAAGATTCTTCATATATCTAGACATGATAATTGGAGAGAGTTGGTATAGCAAGCATTTGGCTACCATGTTGGTGATGGTGTATTGCACATCTATCAATAGCCGATGCTTATTCTTGCCAACATAGGTAAGGCCGAATTGGAGCTCACCATCTCGGCCACTAATGAAACTTTTATGTAGACAAAGTAAGGATTGAAGGAATTTCATTCTTGATTATCTGCAAAATCCTAGCGAAAGGGAGAAAAATATGGTTCGGAGGATGGTTTTGGTCTATGGAACCTTATCACCGGATTGTTATAGAAGCTGAGAAGTTTTCACCCAAGTTTGCATCAAGAGGTTCAAACAAGCAATGGCCAATATATACTTATCGTCCTAAGAACATGAAAAATGGCCGATGGAGTGTTGACATCGTACTTAGAACAATATATATGCGAGTTATTTTTCGGCACACAAGCTTTGCCGAAAAACAGGGGGACATGTGTTGACACCAAATTTTGGCACGGCCAAGAACTTAATTAAGATGGCCTCAAATGGAGAAGTTCTCGAACTGAGAAAGTTCCGTATCGTCAAAAGGAAAAACTTTGATATTTGGGCCATAGTCATCCGGTCTCATCTCTAAGACCGAAGTTGTGTTCGAAGTACTCAGATTTTGTATTCAGAATACTATTCGGCTGATTACACCCCCAAGATTGCCCCATATGGGAAAAGTTTCTACACGGATTGTCTTCGTATCGTCGAAACGATCGATTTTGATATAAAGGTCGTCTCAATCCAAGGTCGTATGCAAAAGTTAGAGCCCGCACAGCGAGGCCCTCCAGTGAGCAAAATATGACGCCCGGAACCAGCCACATATGTGGGTAAGTCTGATGAGCTGCGTGGGTAATTAGCTATTCTGCACGAGCGTTTTGACCCTCGAGATGACCTCTGATGAAAACACGTTCAACATGAAAGATGTTCGTCTCGTCGAAATGGTCAAGATTGCTTTTGGGCTCGTTTCCATCCGAGGTCGTTTGTCACCACAAAAATGACCCTGAAAGTACAGCCAGTTTAAACCGAACAGTTTTGGAAAGTTCGGATAAAACCAGTCCGAATTTGCTAGGGTTTTGGACGTGAATTGACGTAATTTTCTTGTAAGGAAAGTCTAGATAAATCCTTTGCTTGTACGGAAAGTCCAGCCACCTCTTATATTTGTTGGGGGTGACGGCCGATTGAAACAACACACAATCGAACAAATCATCTACCACCTTTTATCTTTTTACCTTCTCCCTTTGTTCTTCTTCTTTCTCGTTCTTTGTTCGTTCTTCTTGTTGCAGGACGGCGAACCTCGAGGCCCTAGGGGCGATCAGGTCAACCTAGGGCAGCCCATAGCCACCGTGCGCCCTGACGGGGTCCCTCCCGGGCGTGTGGGGATTCGGGTCAACAAAAGCGCCTGCCGGATTGCCTGCGTACCGCGCTTCCGGAATGGTCTCCTTCGACGTGAGCTGCGGTGAATCACCCTCGGTGTTGAAGGTACACGGTGACGTGTTCATGTGCGAACACCTACAAGCTTAAATAATCCACAAACTTCATCCACATAGATTAGGTGCAAATCGGGATGTAATTTTCCATCTCCTGTAAAAGGATTAGCTAGCAGTTTCTCTATCATACCCGAAGGAATTTCAAAGTAAACATTTTCAGTAGGTTCAGTAGGTTGAGGAGAAACTCTTTGCTCTACTGGGCGGGGTGAAGATACACCGAACAAGCCCCTCAAAGGATTATGTTCCATAGTAACAAGGGACAGTAAATTTCAGCATACTATATAAATTTTTCCTTACCAAATTCCACCTACCAAAGGCGCTTCACTCCCCGGGGCAACGGCGCCAGAAAAGAGTATTGATGACCCACAACTTAGGGGATCTACCGTAGTCCTTTCGATAAGTAAGAGTGTCGAACCCAACGAGGAGCAGAAGGAAATGATAAGCGGTTTTCAGCAAGGTATTCTCTGCAAGCACTGAAATTATCGGTAACAGATAGTTTCGTGATAAGGTAATTTTTAACGGGTAACAAGTAATGAAAGTAAACAAGGTGCAGAAAGATGGCCCAATCCTTTTTGTAGCAAAGGACAAGTCTGGACAAACTCTTATATAGAGAAAAGCGCTCCCGAGGACACATGGGAATTATTGTCAAGCTAGTTTTCATCACGCTCATATGATTCGCGTTCGTTACTTTGATAATTTGGTATGTGGGTGGACCGGTGCTTAGGTGCTGTCCTTTCTTGGACAAGCATCCCACTTATGATTAACCCCTATTGCAAGCATCCGCAACTACAAAAGAAGTATTAAGGTAAACCTAACCATAGCATGAAACGTATGGATCCAAATCAGCCCCTTACGAAGTAACGCATAAACTAGGGTTTAAGCTTCTATCACTCTAGCAACCTATCATCTACTTATTACTTTCCAATGCCTTCCTCTAGGCCCAAACAATGGTGAAGTGTCATGTAGTCGACGTTCACATAACACCACTAGAGGAGAGACAACATACATCTCATCAAAATATTGAACGAATACCAAAATCACATGACTACTTATAGCAAGACTTCTCCCATGTCCCCAGGAACAAACGTAACTACTCACAAATCATATTCATGTTCATAATCAGAAGGGTATTAATGTGCATAAAGGATCTGAACATTTGATCTTCCACCAAATAAACCAACTAGCATCAACTACAAGGAGTAATCAACACTACTAGGAAACCAAAGGTACCAATCTGAGGCTTTGGGACAAAGATTGGATACAAGAGATGAACTAGGGTTTGAGAGGAGATGGTGCTGGTGAAGATGTTGATGGAGATTGACCCCCTCCCGATGAGAGGATCGTTGGTGATGACGATGGCGACGATTTCCCCCTCATGGAGGGAAATTTCCCTGGCAGAACAGCTCTGCCGGAGCCCTAGATTGGTTCCGCCAAGGTTCCGCCTCGTGGCGGCGGAGTTTCTTCCCGAAAGCTTGCTTATAATTTTTTCCAGGGTAAAAGATGGGCACTGGAGGCCTGCCATGGGGCCCACGAGGCAGGGGGCGCGCCCAGGGGGGTAGGGCGAGCCCCCCACCCTGATGGCCAAGGTGTGGGCCCCCTCTGGTACTTTCTTCGCTCAGTATTTTTTATTAATTCCAAAAATGATTTCCGTGAAGTTTTAGGACTTTTGGAGCTATGCAGAATAGGTCTCTAATATTTGCTCCTTTTCCAGCCCAGAATTCCAGCTGCCGGCATTCTCCCTCTTGATGTAAACCTTGTAAAATAAGAGAGAATAGGCATAAGTATTTTGACATAATGTGTAATAACAGCCCATAATGCGATAAATATCGATATAAAAAGCATGATGCAAAATGGGCGTACCAAAGAGCCTGTCGAGGAGCAGAGATAGCAAACCAGGTGGCTTATCATCAACCACCTATGATTCCTTCAGCTTCGGTAGGTGCCGGGTCAAGTGCTCGAACTTTGGGAACTCCGTACTTGGTGCCGGCCTTACGAAACGAGCGCTTACCCAAGGATTTCAAAGGCCCTCGTAAAGTACCTAATTACACGACGGATCTCCCTCCGACGGCTTGGATTGAAAGTTACGAACTGCTATGGAGACGTTGGACGTCAGTGATGTAGTTTGTGCTAAGTAATTCACTATGATGTTGGAAGGGCCGGCTCATACATGGTTAAAGAACCTGCCCCCAACTCTATCAATACCTGTGCAGAGTTGAAGGATAGCTTTACCAAGAACTTCCAGGGAACTTGTAAGCAGCCAATGACAATTGTTGATTTGGAGCATTGCGTACATCGAGGGGATGAGTCGGCTCATCATTGGGCTGGCCCGGTTGCGACCATCATCCATTCTTCAGATAGTATCAGGGTGGCTTAGGCTGTGTTGCTCTTAGAGAAAAATTGTCATTTTGACTCGCTGAAGCAGAAGCTAGGGCGGCTTAAGCACAAATGCAACAAACATGGGCAAGCTTATGGATGTGCTTACCAGGTATGGCGACTCTGATACTACTAAGGATCAGAGTTCTGATGATGATAAATCTGGTAAAGGCAAGAAAAACGTCGATAGCAAGGGCCAGCAGCAACACGCTTCGGCTTAGTATGGCAGTCAGAATAACCAAGACAATGGAGGGAAGCATAGATACTCTGACAGCAGGTCGGATTTCATGGCTAATACCAATGCCATGCCAAAGAATCAACGTCGTAACGGTAATGGCAAGTCGTCACAGAGTCTTGAGGAAATTCTTAATGGTCCTTGTCCAAAGCACATTTATCCTAATAAGCCATCTCGTCACGTCTGGAAGGATTGTTATGTCATGCGGGAGTTTAAAAACCAGAGGTTTCTACAACATCATGGTGGGCCGCCCGACGGGTCAGGCCCCGGATCCCAAGGCTCCCGCTTTGGCGGTGGCGGTTCAGGTGCTGGATATCCAAGTCAAGGTAACCACGATGGTCATAATCAACCTTTGATCAAAGTAATCAGCGACACAATAATCGGTTAGGGTATTAGAGTAACACAAGCAGCTTAATAGTGGCCAGTATCATGTCTTCACTACGAACAAGTGCAAGCGTGACCGGAAGGTCCATAAGAGCGCAGTCAAAATGGTTGAGCTGGCAGTACCTTAGTATTTAAGGTGGTCTGAGCAGGAAATCACGTGGAGCAGGGCGGATCACCCGCCCCGGGTTGATGATCCGGGCCATCTGGCCCTGGTAGTAGCCCCTCAGGTGGGAGGTTATAAATTTACAAAGGTAATTATGGATGGTGGAAACAACATTAACATATTATAATATGATACTTTCCGTCGGATAAGTCTGACCAACAAGGACCTCAAGCCATCATGCACAGTGTTCCATGGAGTGGTGCCTGGTAAATCGGCGTACCATGTTGGGAAGATATCACTGGAAGTAGCCTTCGGTGATGAGTACAATTATAGAGAAGAGACACTATGGTTTGAGGTGGTCAAAATCAAGAGCCCATATCATGCCCTTTTTGAACGGTTGACTTATGCCAAGTTCATGGCTCGCCCTTCTTATGTGTATCTGCAGCTCAAGATGCCAGGGCCAAAGGGGACAATCATAGTTCATGGAAATCGCAAACTCACCCTAGATTGCGAGGAAGGACATGCGTCTTAGAGGAGTCGGCTTGTGCCACGGAGGAGCTCAAGTATTGTAAGGATAATGTTGACCCGGCTGATATGACCCCTCTAAAGAAGCCCACCACCGATAAAGACCTGTTGCTCAAATTTATGTCGGTAAAGGACACACAGCAAGTTGATTTTGTCCTTGGTAATTCTTCTCAGCAGTTCACCATTGTGATAGGTATGGATCCTAAATAGAAAAGCGTGCTCATCGAATTCATCCCTGAGAATCGGGACATCTTTGCATCCGAAACCTTCTGACATGTCGGGTGTACCAATAGAATTCGCTATGCACATGCTGTGGTGGGAGCAGATGCGATAGTAGAGGATAGAATGCGTATAGAAGGGTAGGCGTAGCTTCTGGCGAGGTTGTACACTTTCGGTTCTGAGTTCGTGCACCTCTCGGAAGAGGTAAACACCCTATGTCTTGGTGTTGCAGGAGCTTTGTTATCTGGTGTGTTGAGTTACAGGGGGTGCGAACCCTTGTGGATGAGCGGAGGGGCAGCTTATATAGAGTTTGCTGGCCCCTCTTGAATGCCCCATTACTCAAGGGTTTAATTGAGAAGTAAAAGGTGCTAGCGTTACTGGTAACACATGTATTTGATGCTCTTTATGGCGACGAACTGATTGCCCGACCGTTGCCATCCCGGTTGTCTCTAGGTCTTCTGTCTTCGAGTGACGCTTAGTACTCCGAGTGAGCAAGGACGGTCGAGTAGTGTAGAAGTTACCGAGTGGATCCTGAGTCCGAGTGACTTGTACGCTGCTGTCATTCAAATTGGTGCCTCCTTTTTCTAACTTTGTAAGTCTTGGATTCTTGTACGTAATGACCATGGGTAGGGTATGTAGGTTAGGCCTGGGACCCTACCCTAGGTACATGTCCTCTTCATTAGCCCCCGAATGGATCGAGGTTCGAGTGAAAAGGAACCGGAGCGGGTTCTGACCAGACTTGATGCCTCGGAGGCATATTTAGAGACCTGCAGATACCTATGCTACTTAGTCCTTTGTCAAATGCTCTGATTGATTCTGGCTCGATATGCGACCGAGTGATCCTGAGCATCGGGTCAGATCCGAATGAATACGGAGATCTTCCGACGCAATCATTCGTTTGTCAAGCCCGGACTCCACGGGATTCGAAAATTTGGAGAAGCTCGTGGATCGGGAACGACGCAGTAAGTGGGGGAAGTGGGGAGGGACTCCTCGATTTTTGCTCCACCTTTATCGCCACGTACTGTGCCGTCTCCGCTTAAGGGGATGCACCGTGATCTCGCGGGCCCTGTTGTCGGTGACTCGGACGTGTTTCTACAAGAGGCATGCAGCCGATGGGCGGAACAATGCCTTCCCTTTTCCCCCTTTTCGCTCGTCTCTCTTCCTCTTCCACCACCGTGCTGCACGGATCCCCTCAATGTCGGCGACCACTGCAGGGATGGCGAAGGACAAGACAGCAAAGCTAGATAGGGCCAAGAAGGCGGCCGAGGGGAAGAAATCCTCGAGCTTTTGGGCCGCACCGCCGCCGGGCTGGATCCAGGGCGACTGGCTGCCGTCGATGGTCACGGCGGAGGACCTCGACGGACTCACCACTGACAGCCTGCTGGTCCCATGCTCTTAGAGGCTGCCGGAGGAAGGAGAGGTCGAGCCCGTGCCACGACTCGAAGAGCAGGTTATTCTTCTCACTCATGTGGGGAGAGGTTTCTCTCTGCCCCCATCCATTTTTTCGAGGATTCCTCATTTTTTCGGCGCCCAGCTTCATCATCTTCCCCCAAATGCCATTTCGTATCTTGCTGGCTTCGTTTCCTTGTGTGAAAACTTTTTGGGTTGTCATCCCCACTCGGGGTTGTTCAAACATATCTTCACATGCCGTCCTCAGTCGGTCAAGAGTCTGAGTGATGAAAGGACCCACATGATTCAGCTACGTGGTGGTCTGGGTGTTTAGATGAGAGGTAGGAGTGCGTTTCCTTCCATGACCTTTCCTGAGTCCGTTAGGGGTTGTCAATCGACCTGGTTTTACTGCACCGACGTTCCATGCTCTGGTGCGTCGCCTGGCCTTCCTCCTTACACATCAGGAAGAATCAATGCTTCCCGCTCACTAGTCGTGGCCGAGGAGGAGAAAGTTGAGGTAGCAGTCTTGGTAGAATCCGTAGTCGAGTTAATCCGAGGCGGGGTTACAGTTTGGATCTATTGGAGGTGTTCCTCAGTCAATGGATTCAGCCTCTGCAGGCACGCGACCATACCATGTGGTTGTATTTGGGCCCAGACGACTCCACTCGAACCCATCCTAAGGAGGTCAAGGATGAGACCGTGAAGCAATGGCTTCACAACATTACTGGGGCTCGCGACAATCCTCGTGGAGCCAGGCGTGATATGTCTCCAACGTATCTATAATTTTTTATTGTTCCATGTTGTTGTATTATCAATCTTGGATGTTTTATAATCATTTTCTAGTCATTTTATATCTTTTTTGGTACTAACCTATTGACATAGTGCCAAGTGCCAGTTGTTGTTTTCTCCATGTTTTTAACATCGTAGGAAATCAATCAGACAGAGTCCAAATGCCATGAAACTTCATGGACAATTTATAAGGGCCAGAAGGAACACAATGGGCCCTGGCTGTGCCTGGGCGGTGCCCCGAGGGGGGCAGAACCCACTAGGGCGCACCAGGAGGCCCAAGCGCGCCGTGGTACGTTGTGCCCACCTCGGGTGCCCATCGAACCGCCTCTTTGCTCTATAAATACCCCAATATTCCAGAAACCCTAAAAGCATCAACAAAATATTCATCCAGCCGCCACAGAGTCCAGAACCACCAGATCCAATCTAGACACCATCTCAGATGGGGTTCACCACCTCCATTAGTGCCTCTCCGATGATGCGTGAATAGTTCTTTGTAGACTTTCGGTTCCATAGTTAGTAGCTAGATGGCTTCCTCTCTCTCGTTTGATTCTTAATACAATGGTTTCTTGGAGATCCATATGACGTAACTCTTTTTGCGGTGTGTTTGTTGTGATCTGATGAACTTTGAGTTTATGATCAGTTATATCTTTTTATATCCGTGAAAGTTATTTGAGTTTCTTTGATCTCTTATATGCATGATTACTTACAGCCTCGTATTTATTCTCCGATATTTGGTTTTTCTTTGGCCAACTTGATATATTTATGTTGCAATGGGAAGAGGTGCTTTGTAGTGGGTTCGATCTTACGGTGCTTGATCCCAGTGACAGAAAGGGAAACGACACATATGTATCGTTGCTACTAAGGATAAAACGATGGGTTCTATCTCTACATAGATAGATGTTGACTACATCATGTCATCGTTCTTATTGCATTGCTCCATTTTTTCATGAAATTAATGAAAGGATCGATATAGTTGACTAGAGGGGGGGGGGGTGAATAGGCAACTAACAATTTTTAGCTTCTCTTTACCAAATTAAACTTTGCATCAAAGTAGGTTGTCTAGAAATGCACCTAGGTGAGCAACCTATATGATTCCACAACAACAAGCACACAAGCAAATGATATAACACAAATAAGCTTGCACAAGTAAAGGCACGAGATAACCAAGAGTGGAGCCGGTGGAGACGAGGATGTGTTACTGAAGTTCCTTCCTTTTAAGGGGAAGTACGTCTCCGTTAGAGCGGTGTGGAGGCACAATGCTCCCCAAGAAGCCACTAGGGCCACCATATTCTCCTCACGCCCTCACACAATGCAAGATGCCGTGATTCCACTATTGGTGCCCTTGAAGGCGGCGACCGAACCTTTACAAACAAGGTTGGGGCAATCTCCACAACTTAATTGGAGGCTCCCAACAACACCACGAAGCTTCACCACAATGGATTATGGCTTCACGGTGACCTCAGCCGTCTAGGGTGCTCAAACACCCAAGAGTAACAAGATCCGCTAGGGATTAGTGGGGGAATCAAATTTCTCTTGGTGGAAGTGTAGATCAGGGCCTTCTCAACCAATCCCGAGCAAATCAACAAGTTTGATTGGCTAGGTAGAGAGATCGGGCTAAAATGGAGCTTGGAGCAACAATAGAGCTTTTGGGGGAAGAGGTAGGTCAACTTTGGAGAAGAAGACCCACTTATATAGTGGGGGGAACAAACCAACCGTTACCCCCCACCAGCCCCCCACAGAGCGGTACTACCGCTAGGCCAGCGGTACTACTACCGCTTATCAGCCTTAAGCGGTACTACCGCTCCTCCTCATGCATTATTGCACGGGCGGTACTACCGCCATTCTGCCACGCCGGTACCGTCAGAAAGTCCGATTAAAAACGGGCATTCAAATCGAGGCGACACTAGCACGAAACATAGCGGTTCTACGGTGGGGCTACAATGATACTACCATCGAGCCAGTCTGCCGCTTATAGCACCCAAGCGGTACTACCGCTCCACCCATGATACTACCGCTCAGACCAGAACGGGCACAAGGGGGACAAGAACGAGCTCTCCATTGAAGGGGAAAGGCTCGAAAGGTGCGCAAGGGATGTGTACGTGAAGATTCCACCCTAGCCTTTCCAAAGCGGACCCCCTCTTTATAGTACGGGACCTCTACGAAACTAGTCCACCAAACTAAATCGAAAAGGCTACACCGTCTTCGCTTCAAACTCCGAGGGGAGGAAATCGTCTCGTGCCAAAGGATGAATCTCTGAAAAGCTCAGTGCACACGATTAGTCCATAAAGCATTGTCATCAATCACCAAAACATCTTAGGGCTCTGATGCCCTTACAATCTCCCCCTTTTGGTGGATTGATGACAATACGGGATTTAAATGAAACGAAGAAAGATCTGTAACCTAAGCAAACCCCACATCTCTAAAATAGAGACGAGCTCCCCCTAGATGTGTGCCATCAAGATGAGTGCTTTGGACTGCACGACACACATACTAGGATCAACACTCCCCCTGTATTTTAGAGATCAACAAACTAAGCACGATCCATGAGAGCAGGATATATGAATAACATAATAAGCATGCAACTACTCATAAGATACCGAATGACTAGAGACATAGATAATAATATGATAGAGAAAGGGTAGCATATGTATCACACCATATGACTGGAACTTAGGCCACACTGACACAAAACCAAACAAAGCAAAAGACGAGCAACCACAACGAAACCAAAGAGACCACAAAGACACACACGCAATTCAACGACACAAATTCAACGACAAATATCCCTAGACTCTCTCCCCCTTTGGCATCGAGACACTAAGAGGGGCAAAGAGCGAACCTACGGCTCCAGGTGAGAGCAACTGAAGATCTCGAACATCAGACGTCTGCACCATCATCCTCAGTCGGAAATTGCTCGGCATCTGAATCAGTCCAAGGGCGGTGCTTTGGACCCACTCCTCCTCCTCGGTGATCTCGACCCTCAGGCACCGGTGACAAGAGCACCCAACCGACGCATAAGCTCCTTGTGGCGGCCCTTGCCTTCTTCTCAGCCACATGAGTCATGTCTTCGACCGTGAGACTCCATACAGAAAAGCTTCTTCATCTTGAGCTTGAGTTTCTTTGCCCAAGAGGGCTCTGCCTCAGAATGCTCAGTGTCAAGGTCATCACCGACATCAGCCTCGCCCTCAGTCTCCATGGCAGCAGCAGAAGATGGAACACCAGTTTGGGGAACGGAGGTACCCCAATTATCCTTCTTCCTCAGACGCTTGATCTCATGAGAAACCAACTCTCCAGTTTCCAGTGACTCCTCGGGATAGGTGCGTCTCCAGGCCTTCTCAATGAGCAACATGATGAACGGAGCATAGATCGGACACTGCGCTCAGACACAGCAGTAAGGAGCTCAGACCACATCACATGAGAGATATCTAGGGTCTCGCCAGTGTTTGCCTCCTTCTCATGCTGGCAGAAGAGAAGCATGTCCACAAGATAGGAATGAACCTGATCCAGATTCCCAATACGAGGGAATAGAGTCTCGCGGAACACACGGTGAAGTGTAGCGACCCGACCCGAATGGGTCAAGTCTCTGTGCTTAAGTGCCATCCCTGGATCAGTATGCTGACACACACAGTACTCGAGGATTTATAACAGAGGTAAATCACATGTATAAAGTAACGTAAATACTATTACCTCAATCCAAATAGAGGAAGTAACAACAAGGTTGTGGATTCCCATCAACACCAACTGCAAAGTTGAGTGCAGAAATCGTAACCCTAACGTATCACTTACTCGTCGTAAGATCCTGCAACATGAGACGTTGCAGCCACAAAGGGTCAGTACATTGAATGTACTGGCAAATTTACACCATAGAGCAATGATGAATAATAACTATCACTACATGCATATATGGCTGGTGGAGGCTCTATGGGGTTATAATGTTTTTGCGAAAAGCCAATTTTTTTCCTACTGCAAAGGAATAAATTTATTTAACTATCAGGGTGGTTGTTAAACACTAAGAATGGTTGACAGCATTCTCAATCCCAATTAATCATCATCATTAAAACCCAACAAAATTAATTAAAGTAACATGATGAGATCAACAGGATAATCCAAGAACCAGATACTCAAGATGTCCATAACCGGGGACACGGCTAATCATGATTAGTTTGTACACTCTGCAAAGGTTTGTGCACTTTTCCCCACAAGACTCGATCTCCTCCGTTGGGATTCTCGCACTACATGGTGTTTGAGAAACGTATGACCGAGACATAGTCTTTCAGAAGCGCTAGCACCTTAAGATGGGTAGATCGGTACACCTACTTTCCCCTACATCTGCTAGTCTACCACT
Organism: Aegilops bicornis; assembly: GCA_021605145.1. Classification (NCBI taxonomy): domain Eukaryota; kingdom Viridiplantae; phylum Streptophyta; class Magnoliopsida; order Poales; family Poaceae; genus Aegilops; species Aegilops bicornis. The sequence goes on from CM038672.1 coordinate 239,778,873, forward strand.
GTAAGAGTTCGCACGACTTAATCAACTATGTTAGAGCCCATAATAGCTTGTGGCTGCACACGGAAGTTTCTAGTATGAATAATCTCATGATCCCTTTGAGCCTGGGTGGCGGTCCATAAAAAAACAGGCAATCCTGGTCTACCCAGGTGCCTAGACAGGCAATCCTGGAATAACCAGGTACCTCAATCCACCCAGATGTGTGTTTAAGTTGCCACCTTAAGTAAACCATTAATTAACAATCTCACAACTGTCATGAATACTCTCAAAACCCAATCCACGTCTACGAGCATAGCATGGCAGTGTAAGCATAACGTATTAGTAACTCCCAAGGTTTGAATGCAGGGCAATAGGTTCCTACCTCATCAACTACTTCCCAATACCCACATGTTATCAATCCTACTCATGCAATGTTTGAGGGTGAAACTAATGCATAAAAACTTGGTATGAAAGGGATATGATCAAAGTGTGAACTTGCCTGCAATATTCACAAAGATGGTTCGCACTCAAAACTCTTGATAGTTCTACTCGTCACACTCCTTTCAATCTATCGTAAGCAAGCAATAGTAACCACACATAAGCAATCACTCAAAAGATCGAAAAGAACGAAGAAAACAATTCGGAAAACATCAAAACCAAGCAAATAACTCTTGCAACATAAAACAATTTCTAACAGTACCAAAATTATGTGAATTTGTCCTTATCAGAAAGTTTAGGTCAAGAGCTTCGATTTGCAAAAAGAATCAACTAAGTCGGAGTTACGAAACTCAAGTTATGATCAAATGAAGTTCAAATACAAATCTGTTTGAATTCAAATTTTGAAACTTTCAAAAACATGTTTAAGTTGGATTACTGGATAGAGGATATCATAACGAAGAAGTGGGCTTTGGTTTCGTTGGATTCGGACTAACGAGTAAAAAGTAATGATCGTTTAAAAAACAAGGACTATTCTGTAAATAGACTAATCACAAACGGGTCCCTGGCCAAAAATAATAGAAAAAGAAAATAACTAAGAAGCGAACGTTCGCTAAGAAATTCTAAGGAATGAACCGTTTGCTAGATTAAAAAAAACGGACGGATCTAATCCGTTGGATCTGAATCCAACGGACGAGAGGCGAAGAGGGGTACCGCGGCGGCGGGCGACGTCGGCGGCGAGGAAGACGGCAGCGGCGGCGGTGGCTGCGAGCGGGGAGGCAGCTCCGGTGGGTCTCCGGTGGCGGCGAGGGCGTCGGGATGCTCGGAGCGGCGCAACGGTGAGGATGGAGTGGACGGCGCGGCCGGGAGTGGCGGGGTGGAGCGGGCGACGATGGCAGATCTCTTGCGGGAGCTCGAGGGCGGGCGGCGATGGCTCGGGAGGAGAGGAACGGGCCAGGGGCCTCGAGTTTTAAAGGAGGGGCGAGGGGTGGCGGGCAAGGGGCTAGGGCGGCAGGAGAGTCCGGCACGGACGCCGAGGCGTCGGTCACTGTGGCGGCGGACTCTGTGGAGAGACGGCTGGGTCGGGCTGCTATCTGCCGGGCTGAGAGAGAGAGAGAGAGAGAGAGAGAGAGAGAGAGAGAGAGAGAGAGAGAGAGAGAGAGAGAGAGAGAGAGAGAGAGAGCAAAGGCCGGGCTTCTACTGCACTGCTCAAGAGTTTTTTAAACCAATTTTCGGAGAACTAAAATAATAAAAACACAATAACTACAACTTTTATATAGGCATATAATATATCAAAATTTTCAGAAAAAGATTTCCTACAAGATGAACATTATTCTAGCTTCAAATAAAATCTACAAAAATTCAAATAATTCAAACAGTGCTACTGCTCTATTAAAATCCACTGAAAAATCATTTAAAAAAACCCAAATGACTTCAAATTAATTTCTCTCCAATTTTCTGATGTAGGGAATCATGTTACCCTATTTTCCATATATTTTATTTTTGGAGGAAAATAATTTGAATAAAACCCAAATAACTCCAAATTGAAAATAAATTCAAAAGAACTGTGAATTTAATTCTTTGAAACTCCCAACTCATATTTCATATGTTTTGAAGAAGTCATTTTATCTTCGCTCGTGAAAATCATTGAGTTGCATAAAGTTCCTGGGTTAGAAATATTTTCCAAATGAAATTCAAATATTTTCAACACCCCTTTTCATTTAAATAAATGGAAGAAGTCATGTCATATTCTCTCCAGGGTTTTGTGGTGAAAAGAATTTGAATTCATGAAGATCAGAAAAGAAAATGTAAGTTTGGGAAAGTCCTTTTATTCCCTCTCATTTAACTTTCAAAAAAGTTTCGAATTCACTCACTTTCAGTCAATCAATCAAACAATCAATCAAAATTATCTATTTGTTTATAACATTCCAAAATTTAGAATTTTGGGTTGTTACAAACCTACCACCCTTAAAATGAATCTCGTCCTCGAGATTTGGAGAGGCTAGAAAGAAATAGGTTAGGGTTTGGTGTCTCTCAAAATCCATCGATCATCACTGGGGTCTGGGGTGCTACCACCCTTAGAAACATCGTTACGGTTCCATCAATACTCATATACTCCATCCTTATTACTAACAGTGTCGGTCTTCTCAGATCTTCAGTATAATTTCCTTCTCTGGCTCTTCCGTAGTGGCATAACCTTTTCCTCAATTTCTTCTGTCCTTTTATCTTGGTAAGGTTATTCCGAGACTGGGTCTTCATAGCTGATAGGTCTGGCACCAATACTAAACAACTATCGATATCTCATGGTGGTCAACTATTTATGGTTTCTCCTGCAGGAAATGGGTCTGGGCTGAACTTCACCGTATGACCTACGATTGCCAACATCTACCGTGTACAAGGGAAAATACTTATACCATTCTAAGGTTCAAACAAGGTTTTGATCATCGTCTCTGTACTATAGGTAAGTCACTCAGATTTACTATCCCATATAGCAAGGCGAATAATAAGAGTAAGTCGGTATGGTGATCAATCCACCCCGCACCCAAATCATTACCTTGTACATGGTTTAGCGAATCTCGCATTCTAACACTCTGTCATCCTCACAAGCATTGCAGAATTTCTCTTGTCGACAAACCAAGTTCGGATAAATCCATTGATTATGCAAGCCAAACCAACATCTATCGTTCCTTTACAACTCTCGGGTTTTGCGGAAACTCCTATAAGATCGTCTGTTGATAAAGGCATATCTTCTTCCAGGGTTTTTCCTTCAGCAAGAATGTGCTTGCTTCTTGGCAGGTCCTGGGGCCTGTGGGTTATGGCCCATCTCGTCACTTGTAGTCCTTGAACTTATCCTCGGGCTTCTGATCATTATTCCAACTTCCAACTTCCTAATATTCTTAAATCCATCCAATTGTACTGTCTTCCTTCCTTCTATTGGCACCAAACTAGGACATGATTACTCAGACTCATCATGGATTTTCCATTGATCCATATTTCCAACATCATACCTCCTTTATATCCAATAGTAATCCATCTCTTCATCCTCGTGGGATATCCCACCTACCGAGATAAAAACTTATACTTATGAAGTCCATACTCCACTTCGTGGAACATCATTATCCTTTCCAGGGTCAAGCATCCTTACAGGGGAATATTGGCCATTTCTGCATGGCACTTCTTCAACTGGAATACGTGAAACACATCATGAACTCCTGACAATCCTTCGGGTGACTCCAACTTGTTGGCCACTCCTCCCATACGCTCCAAAACTCGGTATGGTCCTACAAATCTCGGGGCTAACTTTCCCTTAACTCCAAATAGTTTAACTCCTCGCAGAGGGGACACACGAAGACATGCTCTGTCTCCAATTTCATAGACTACCTCCTTGCATTTTTGAGTCTGCATAACTCTTCTGCCAGGACCGAGCTACCTTCAGTCTATCTCGAATCCACTTAACATTCTCTTCTGACTCCTTGATCACATTTGGTCCAAACAACTGACGGTCTCCAACTTCTTCCCACATCAATGGTGTCTGGCTCCTTTGCCCATACAAAGATTCAAAAGAGCCATCTTCAAATTGGCTTGGTAACGGTTGTTGTATGAGAACTCCGCGTAAGGTAGATTATCATCACTACTAGATCCATAATCTAGCGTACACGCTCTCAACATGTCCTCCCGAATCTGATTGACTCTCTCAGTCTATCCATCTGTCTGCGGATGAAAGGCTGTACTGAACTCTAGCTTTGTACCCAAAGTCTGGTGCAGCTGATTCCAAAACTTTGAGGTAAACTGTGTTCCTCTATCTGATACAATGGTCCTCGGAACTCCATGCAGACATACGATCCTGGTCATATATATCTTGGCCAACTTCGCACTTGTATAGGTGGTTTTCACTGGGATAAAGTGAGCCACTTTGGTCAAGCAAATCAACTACTACCCAGATAGAATCATATCCCGACCCGGTTCCGGGAAATCCGGTAATGAAATCCATGCCAAGCTTATCCCTCTTCCATTCAGGTATCGGCATAGGTTGTAGTAATCCTGCTGGCTTCCGATGCTCTGCTTTTACTCTCTCTGGCATACATCACCTACGACTACATTCTACGCAATATCCTTCTTCATACCAGTCCACCAGAAATGCTCCTTCAAATCCAAATACATCTTGATGTTTCCAGGGCGAATCGAGTATGGTGAGTCATGAGCCTCCTGAAGTATTTACTTCCTGATCTTTGCATTATTGTGAACATATACACGGTCCTCGAACCATAAGGTGTCGTGCTCATCCTTACGAAAACCTGCGGTCTTTCCTTTGCTCACCCTCTTTTTTACCTCATCAATCTCTTTGTCATCCTTCTAAGCTTCACGGATCTTTCCCAACAATGTAGACTGAACTTCCATTACTGCAACGAAACCTTTGGGAACAATCTCCAATCAAAGTTCCCTGAGATCCTTGGCTAACTCCTTTGGTAATCCTCCGATTATGAGGGTATTCATCCTTGTTTTATTTATGGTTGTGTCCTATTTCTCCACAAAGCTTGTATGCACAAGGTTTCTTCATATCCTTTCCATAAGGCCTCAACTTCTGGGACACAAGCCAAGACTTTAACAAAGTCCACTTAAATTCCTTCCAAGTGGTTACTCCTTGCCATCCATCGATGGTTTGGTACATCTTCTACCAGGTAGTGGCACCTTCTACAAAGCACTGTAGAGCATGCTGGGACATATTCTTTCCGGCTATAGGGTTATTCTCCATTTGATCTTCCATGTTCTGAATCCATCGGACTGTCTCCAATTGACTCATCGGTCTAGGAAACATGAGTTCATCTCCATTCATCCTTTATTGGGTCCATGGGTTTGGGGTGGGACAAGAGAGATAGAGAGGGATACACACAATACAAACAATAGTTTTGAAAAGACAGGTTTTATTGTGGCTGTCGGAAAGACATCAAACAAATGACAGCTCACAATCGTCGCATTTAACGCAGGTATATAATAGGGGTTTGGGCTTCTAATGGTCAATAAATCTTCAAACTCATCAAACTCTTCGATTCTTGTTCATGTCTCCGATGGCTTCTTCTGATCATGCTTGTCCTACTCAAGTTCTTTTGCCAGATCATCTCTGTTGTCGCAAAGTCTCTCGTGGCATCGTTCAATATTTACGGAGTTACGTTCCAACTTACGGATTTCATCAACCTCGACATGAACCATGATCCCATCGTCCTTCAGCCTCGATTTAATCTTTGATGTCTCAAGGTTTGGCTCCTTCAGCTTGTCTACTTTCAGCTTCTGGGTCCTGAGTTCTTCACGAACTGCTTCCTTGTCAAATACGGCTTCCTGCAGATCCACCCTAAACTTCTTGATGTAATACTCCAGATCCTGGTGATGCACCAGCTATGTTAAAACTGCATCCTTCGCTGACAGATGCTCCTTCAGCCTTCTACCATCCAATCCTTCCATGCATGTGCATGCTTAACTCAGCACGGTGGCAATAGCATAAGCGGGCGATAACATCATGGATAGCCATGTTTCTTCCCTTGTCATTTCCATGAGATATCATTCCATAGTTGATATCTCCCCCTTAGGGTTTTCTTGAAAAATCTTTGAATTCTTAACTCTCCATGTTCTGGTCTTTCTCCAATACACCTTGATCTCGGGTATTGACAGCTTCCATAGTCTGCCAAGTTCCATAAGGGTAGCTTTACTAGGTCATACCAATCTGGAAATTCTTTAGAGCCTTCAAATTCTCCTAGTCTTCGAAGTCTTCACCATTGTAATTTCCATCATTGTAAGGCACGGTAAAAATCCTCTTTATTCCAAAGTAGTCTTAGTTGTCCGATATCTTATACTTCTTGGAGTGATCCCATCAGCTGAATCTTCGTGGTCAAAAGGGAAAGGGGTATGGTCTCACTAAAAGGGAATATTTGAATAAACTCAGAAGAGAAGAGAGGTAAAAGATTCTTTTGAAAAGAAAGTTGTTAGAGAAAAATCATTCCTATGGGCTTGCCAGTTTCTAGGGTCACGTCCTACAGTCAACCTGGCTCTGATACCATCTTGTAGCGACCCGACCCGAATGGGTCAAGTCTCTGTGCTTAAGTGTCATCCCTGGATCGGTATGCTGACACACAAGACTCGAGGATTTATAACAAAGGTAAATCACATGTATAAAGTAACGTAAATACTATTACCTCAATCCAAATAGCGGAAGTAACAACAAGGTTGTGGATTCCCATCAACACCAACGGCAAAGTTGAGTGCAGAAATCGTAACCCTAACGTATCACTTACTGTCAGAAGATCCTGCAACATGATATGTTGCAGCCACAAAGGGTCAGTACATTGAATGTACTGGCAAATTCACACCATAGAGCAATGATGAATAATAACTATCACTACATGCATATATGGCTGGTGGAGGCTCTATGGGGTTATAATGTTTTTGCGAAAAGCCAATTTTTTTCCTACTGCAAAGGAATAAATTTATTTAACTATCAGGGTGGTTGTTAAACATTGAGAATGGTTGACAGCATTCTCAATCCCAATTAATCATCATCATTAAAACCCAACAAAATTAATTAAAGTAACATGATGAGATCAACAGGATAATCAAAAAACAGATACTCAAGATGTCCATAACCGGGGACACGGCTAATCATGATTAGTTTGTACACTGTGCAGAGGTTTGTGCACTTTTCCCCACAAGACTCGATCTCCTCCGTTGGGATTCTTGCACTACATGGTGTTTGAGAAACGGATGACCGAGACATAGTCTTTCAGAAGCGCTAGCACCTTAAGATGGGTAGACCGGTACACCTACTTTCCCCTACATCTGCTAGTCTACCACTGTAAGAGTTCGCACGACTTAATCAACTATGCTAGAGCGCATAATAGCTTGTGGCTGCACATGGAAGTTTCTAGTATGAATAATCTCATGATCCCTTTGAGCCTGGGTGGCGGTCCATAAAAAATAGGCAATCCTGGTCTACCCAGGTGCCTAGATAGGCAATCCTGGAATAACCAGGTACCTCAATCCACCCTGATGTGTGTTTAAGTTGCCACCTTAAGTAAACCATTAATTAACAATCTCACAACTATCATGAATACTCTCAAAACCCAATCCACGTCTACGAGCATAGCATGGCAGTGTAAGCATAACGTATTAGTAACTCCCAAGGTTTGAATGTAGGGCAATAGGTTCCTACCTCATCAACTACTTCCCAATACCCACATGTTATTAATCCTACTCATGCAATGTTTGAGGGTGAAACTAATGCATAAAAACTGGGTATGAAAGGGATATGATCAAAGTGTGAACTTGCCTGCAATGTTGACGAAGATGGTTCGCACTCAAAACTCTTGATAGTTCTACTCGTCACACTCCGGTAAATCTATCATAAGCAAGCAATAGTAACCACACTTAAGCAATCACTCAAAAGATCGGAAAGAACGAAGAAAACAATTCGGAAAACATCAAAACCAAGCAAATAACTCTTGCAACATAAAAAAATTTCTAACAGTACCAAAATTATGTGAATTTGGCCTTATCAGAAAGTTTTGGTCAAGAGCTTCGATTTGCAAAAAGAATCAACTAAATCGGAGTTACGAAACTCAAGTTATGATCAAATGAAGTTCAAATACAAATCTGATTGAATTCAAATTTTGAAACTTTCAAAAACATGTTTAAGTTGGATTACTGGATAGAGGAGATCATAACGAAGAAGTGGGCATTGGTTTCGTTGGATTTGGACTAACGAGTAAAAAGTAATGATCGTTTAAAAAACAAGGACTATTCTGTAAATAGACTAATCACAAACGGGTCCCTGGCCGAAAATAACAGAAAAAGAAAATAACTAAGAAGCGAACGTTCGCTAAGAAATTCTAACAAATGAACCGTACGCTAGATTAAAAAAACCGGACGGATCTAATCCGTTGGATCTGAATCCAACGGACGAGAGGCGAAGAGGGGTACAGCGGCGGCAGGCGACGTTTGCGGCGAGGAACACGGCGGCGGCGGCGTCGGCTGCGAGCGGGGAGGCAGCTCTGGTGGCTCTCTGGTGGCGGCGAGGGCGTCGGGGCGCTCGGCGCGGCGCAGCGGTGAGGATGGAGTGGACGGCGTCGGTCGGGAGTGGCGGGGTGGAGCGGGGCGACGGCGGCAGATCTCGTCGGGGCGGGAGCTCCGGCGAGGGCGGCGGCGATGGCTCGGGGAGGAGAGGAACGGGGCCCGGGGCCTCGGGTTTTAAAGGAGGGGGCGAGGGGTGGCGTGGGCAAGGGGCTAGGCGGCGGGGAGAGTCCGGTGGCGGCAGACGCCGAGGCGGGCGGCGGACTCGCGGGAGAGACGGCAAGGCTGGGTCATTGGCCGGGCCGGGCCGGGCTGGAGAGAGAGAGAGAGAGAGAGAGAGAGAGAGAGAGAGAGAGAGAGAGAGAGAGAGAGAGAGAGAGCAGTGCTGGGCTTCGGCCTGGCACTGTTCGAAGAGTTTTTTTAAACCAATTTTCGGAGAACTAAAATAATAAAAACACAATAACTACAACTTTTATATAGGCATATAATATATCACAATTTTCAGAAAAATATTTCTTACAAGATGAACATTATTCTAGCTTCAAATAAAATCTACAAAAATTCAAATTATTCAAACAATGCTACTGCTCTATGAAAATCCACTGAAAATTCATTTAAAAAAACCCAAATGACTTCAAATTAATTTCTCTCCAATTTTATGATGTAGGGAATCATGTTACCCTATTTTCCATATATTTTATTTTTTGAGGAAAATAATTTGAATAAAACCCAAATAACTTCAAATTGAAAATAAATTCAAAAGAACTTTGAATTTAATTCTTTGAAACTCCCAACTCATATTTCATATGTTTTGAAGAAGTCATTTTATCTTCGCTCATGAAAATCATTGAGTTGCATAAAGTTCCTGGGTTGGAAATATTTTCCAAATGAAATTCAAATATTTTCAACACCCCTTGTCATTTAAATAAATGTAAGATTTCATGTCATCTTCTCTCCAGGGTTTTGTGGTGAAAAGAATTTGAATTCATGAAGATCAGAAAAGAAAATGAAAGTTTGGGAAAGTCCTTTTATTCCCTCTCATTTAACTTTCAAAAAAGTTTCGAATTCACTCACTTTCAGTCAATCAATCAAAACTATCTATTTGTTTATAACATTCCAAAATTTAGAATTTTGGGATGTTACATGAAGGATGTCCAGAAAGGCAGGCAGCTCATAGGTTGTCTTCTTAGTCTCAGGACTAACCTTCTTAATGCAGTAGGGCCAGAGAGCTTGCTTGTGAGTGGAGGTAACATTTTGGTGAGGACGAAACCCGACTGGAGACTCAAGCTCTTGATCTTCCACCTCAAGCAACTCCATGAAAGCCTTCCACTTGACAACTAGCAGCTTCCCATTCGTCATCCAAGTCAGAGTCCTGTTCTCATCAGTTCTTAGATGGACAGTGGCATAGAACTGAGCCACCAAGTCAGCATCAAAGTCCTTGTTGAACTGCATGATCCTGAGGATGTTCAACTGAGAGCACATCTGAAGGGATGCACCAAAGTACTCAAGGTCCTGTTCCATTGCATCCGTGTTGATGGAGTGAACATTGACAAAGAGGTTCTTCTTAGACTTGATCACTTCAAAGTAGGTGGCATACTGAAAGCGGTTCCAGAACAGACGATTGACAAAGGTGGGGTCTTGGTCTTCAAGATAAGGATTGCAGCGACGCCTGTCCCAGAATTCCTTGGAAGACATCTCAGTCACTCTCTTCCCACGAGACTTTGGTCTGTTGGCAGGCATCTTGGTCTTGTGAGGGGGATTGGTGCTTGAAGAAGCACCCATTGGCGGTGGTGGAGCATTGGAGGAACCACTGGCAGACTCAGAAGTACGGTAGCGCTTTGACGTGGAATGCCCGGGGTTGACACGACGGGCTTGCTGCTCAGGATGTTCATCACCTGGAACAAGGGATGGCAACGGGGCCCCATACCCGCCAAACCTGTGGGGATTTCATCTATTAGGGGGTGGGGATGGGCGAAAAACATCCCCATGGGGGTATTTACCAAACTATTTTATTCCCCATAGGGTACAACGGGGATGGGGACGATATCCTATTCCCCAGACCCGATACCCATCGGGGACCTGGTTAGTAACTATGATACTGCGGTCAACCTTAAAATATTCATAAACAAACTTGCGAAAACAAAAAAAAATCTCTGAAAAAAACCTTAAACCTATCTCACATCCTCACCTCAGCTACCACCATGACCAAGAAGTCAATACGACCTAGATAGGCATTAGCAGGACAAGGACAACACCATGTATGTATGTTGATTATAGGGTGTCATATTATGTATATGGGTATTTGTTTATGGGGATGGGGACCCTAATGGGGCCGCGTTCCCCAGTGGGGCATGGGTATGGGGAAATTTCATCCCCAGTCATGTAAACGGGGATGGGGATGGGATGGCAGAGAATAGATGGGGATGGGGATGTTGTAGGTATCCCCATAGGGGATTTTCCCCATTGCCATCCCTACCTGGAACCAAACACACGGACACACGAACAACCAGAAAGAACGATCAAAAACCAACAAACAAACCAAACAAGAATCAATATGTGGTAGGATATGATGGAAATGAGCATCAGGCGGTAGTACCGCGACCCTTCGCGGTAGTACCGCTCTAGTGCCGCTCGCGCGGTAGTACCGCTCGACTGGGTGGCAGTACCGCTCGAGGCGAGGAACATCGGTTCCCTACTACCGTGGAAAGATCCGGCACTACCGGAGATGCCAAATTCAAAAATGAACCTACCAAACATCAATACAAAGAGTCTAGTTGCCTTCTCCAACCTACTCAAGCCTAGTTTTAGCCAAAAAACTAGAGATGCAACCACTATTGCCTCTAAACACTAGATCTGAAATCTAGACGAGAAGAGAAGAGGAACGAAGGCAATACCGACATCCATGGCAAGAGGACGAGGTGGGGATCGATTCCACCAAAGGAAATGGAGAGGGACGGCCCGGAGACGAAGGGCCGCCGGAGCCGTCCCGCGGCGAGATGGCGCTGGAGAGAGGAAGAGGAGCAGGGGAACGAAGCAAATGGGTATGGGGGGGGGGGAAACCACCCCTGCCCACGACTTAACCCCCTGGACCCGTCCCCCAGCGGTAGTACCGCGGTAGCGGGCGGTAGTACCGCTTACCAAGATAAGCGGTAGTACCGCGCCACCAGCGGTAGTACCGCCCAGCGCACGTCAAAACTGGACTTTAAAAACGCACGGGAAAAAGAACAAAGCGGGACAAACCAAAAACCAAGAACCCACAAGGAAAACTAGCAAGAGGACAGAAAGACCACCCCTTCAAGAGAGGGCGGTGGCCGAGGCCACCTATGTTTGAGTCAAAAGGTATGGCACCACGAAGATTTTAACCTTGGGCACATGACCAAAAATCGTCTTTGAAGCACAAGTACCATCAAAAATGGCTAATGTGGAAGAGTTGATCGATTTATGCATAATGGGGGGAGGGAGAGTTCATTGAGAGAACAACACTCCCCCTATGTCCATGCCTACACCTAAACAAGATAACAAGTTGAGTATGGTGGGGTGTGCAAGGGTTCAAGCAACATTGCTCAAATCAATGATATTTAGCTCATGCCTTAACTCGCGAAATCTTGCTTCATCCAAGGGCTTCGTCAAAATATCTGCAAGGTTATCATGAGTGTTGATATACTTGAGCTCGATCTCCCCTCGCCTAATATGATCCCGGATGAAATGATACCGAATCTCAATATGCTTCGTCTTGAAGTGTTGCACTGGGTTGAGAGAAATCTTGATAGCACTTTCATTGTCACAGCAAAGAGGCACTTTGTCACAAATGACACCGTACTCCTTTAAAATTTGTCTCAACCAAAGGAGTTGTGCACAACAACTACCGGCCGCCACATATTCCGCTTCAGTGGACAAGAGAGACAAACAACTTTGCTTCTTGGAAGACCAACTCACCAAAGAGCAACCAAGAAATTGGCACCCTCCGGAAGTTGACTTCCTGTCCACTTTGTCTCCCACCCAATCAGAGTCCGTATATCCTTCAAGCTTGAAATTTGCTCCTCTTGGGTACCATAGGCCAAAGTTTGGGGTATGAGCTAAATATCGAAAGATTCGTTTGACCGCCACATAGTGGCTTTCCTTTGGTGCGGCTTGAAACCGTGCACATATTCCCACACTCAACATGATATCCGGTCTAGATGCACAAAGGTAAAGTAGGGAGCCAATCATGGAGTGATAAACCTTTTGATCCACCGCTTTACCATTGGGATCAATGTCAAGTTGGCACTTGGTAGGCATTGGAGTAGTAGCCGGCTTGACATCACTTAGCTTGAATCTCTTTAGCATGTCTTGAGTGTATTTGGCTTGGTTGATGAAGGTACCTTCTCTTCTTTGCTTGATATCAAAACCAAGGAAGAACTTCAACTCTCCCATCGAAGACATCTTGAACTTGGAGGTCATGAGAGCGGCAAATTCCTCATTGAAAGCTTTGTTAGGGGAACCAAAGATAATATCATCAACATATAGTTGGCATACAAACAACTCCTTTGACCTTCTTAGTAAAAAGAGTGGGGTCGATTAGCCCAACTTCAAATCCACGATCTTGTAACAACTCGGTAAGGTGGTCATACCACGCACGTGGGGCTTGTTTAAGGCCATAGAGTGCCTTGTCGAGTTGATACACATGATCGGGAAAGTAGGGATCCTCAAACCCGGGGGGTTGCTTGACGTATACCAACATTAATAGGACCATTAAGGAACGCACTTTTAACATCCATTTGTTGCAACTTAAAGTTGTGATGAGAAGCATATGCAATCAATAAACGAATGGATTCAAGACGAGCAACGGGAGCAAAGGTTTCACCGTAGTCGATATCCTCGACTTGGGAGTAGCCTTGTGCTACCAATCTTGCCTTGTTGCGGACGATGTTCCCATGAGCATCTTGCTTGTTCTTGAAAATCCACTTGGTTCCAATGACATTGTGGTTCCCGTTGGCCTTGGCACCAATCTCCACACCTTGTTGTACTCGAAGTTATTGAGTTCTTCATGCATGGCATTGAGCCAATCCGGATCTTCGAGCGCCTCGTAGACCTTTTGGGGTTCCGCACAAGAGACAAACGCATGATGTTCACAATAGTTTGCTAATTGTCTATGAGTGCTTACCCCCTTTCTTAGGCTTACAAACACATTCTCCATGAGATGACCTTTGGTGGTGAGCTTGGAAGCAATCTTCGCGGCACGACGCTCCAATTCCTCCTCGGAAGTGAGACTAGGAGGGGTAACTTGATCATCTTGAGCGCCGTCTTGAGCTTGTTCTAGATCTTGAGCTTGCTCATGATCTTGGACTTGCTCGAGGAAGAACTTGACCTTGGGCATCATTTGGTGGTTCACCACCATCTTGAGGTTGATCTTGCCCTTGATCTTGTTCACAAGGTTGAGGGCCTTCACTTTGTTCTTTGGAAGCGTGTGGGCCTTGGGTTGGTGATGGCTCCACTTGAGTGGAGCATTGTCTTTCTCCTTCGGCCACAAGGGGTTCCTCAATGGGTAGGATAAAACCAACACCCATTCTTCTTATGGCTTGAGGAGGAATTTCATCACCTACATCACAAGTGCCACTTTGCTCCACTTGGGAGCCGTTATTCTCATCAAACTCCACTTTACACGTCTCCTCAATAAGTCCCGTGGATTTATTGAGGACACGGTAAGCATGAGAGTTTGTAGCATAGCCAACAAATATGCCCTCATAAGCTCTAGCCTCAAACTTAGACAACCAAACACCTTTCTTGAGAATGAAACACTTACACCCGAACACTCGAAAGTACTTGAGGTTGGGCTTGTTACCGGTGAGTATCTCATATGGATTCTTGTTCAAGCCCTTGCGGAGGTAGAGCCGATTGGATGCATGCCATGCGGTGTTGATGGCTTCGGCCCAAAAGTTGCATGGAGACTTGAACTCTGCCATCATGGTCCTTGCCGCATCCATCAACGTCCGGTTCTTCCTCTCCACAACACCGTTTTGTTGAGGGGTGTAGGGTGCAGAATATTGATGCTTGATCCCCTCATCACTAAGAAACTCAACCAAGGTGTAGTTCTTGAACTCGGTGCCGTTGTCACTTCTTATTGTCAAGATCTTTGCATTGTGTTGACGTTGTGCTTCATTAGCAAAGTCAATGACGGTTTGTTGGGTCTCACTCTTCCTCTTGAAGGAATACACACAAGTATATCTTGAGTAGTCATCCACAATCACCAAGCAATACTTCCTACCCCCAAGACTATCAAATGATGGAGGCCCAAAGAGATCCAAGTGAAGGAGCTCCAAAGGCCTCTTCGAGTAAATGATAGTCGTGGGAGGGTGAGCCTTCTCATGAAGCTTTCCCTCGATACAAGCACTGCAAGCACGATCTTTAGCAAAACTAACATTCGTTAGTCCACGGACATGGTCCCCCTTGAGAAGACTTTGCAAAGACCTCATATTGACATGGGCTAAACGGCGATGCCAAAGCTATCCCACGTCAACTTTAGCCATTAGGCATGTCGCGGTCTTAGTGGGTCGCTCCGAAAAGTTTATCACATATAGACCATTCTCGACATGCCCAACAAAGGCTACTTTAAGAGTCTTGCTCCACAAGAGGGCCACGGTATCAATATCAAAGAAAGTGGCAAAGCCCATGATTGCAAGTTGACGAACGGAAAGTAAATTGTATGGAAGGGACTCAACAAGCATGACCTTCTCGATCGTGAGATCATGAGAAATGACAACTTTGCCAAGTCCCAATACCTTAGAAAATGAGGCATCACCCCACTCGACATTGGTGGGCATGGATGGAATCTTGTGAACGTCCACCACCAAGTCCTTACTTCCGGTCATATGATTTGTAGCTCCACTATCGAGCAATCATGATCCCCCACCGGAAGCAAACACCTACAAGAGATCAATGCTTGGATTTAGGTACCCATTTTGTAATGGGTCCTTTGATGTTAGAGACAAGGGTCTTAGGAACCCAAATAGACCATTCAATGTACTCATAAAGCGAACCAACAAATTTGGCATAGACATGCCCATCACTAGCACGGCACAACACATAAGAGGGGTTAAAGTCGCCGGTTTGGTTGGAAGGGGTGGCATTGCCCTTCTTGACATTACCACCCTTCTCATTGTTCTTCTTCTCCTTGGGAGAACCCTCTCCTTCCTTCACGAACGTTTGCTTGAGAGGAGGAGGTCGTTTGGTCTTGTCATTCTTCTTCTTGTTCTTGGGCTTGGGTGCGAACCCAATCCCTTCCTTGGCAACCACTTCCTTTTGATTACTCAAAAGATCGTTGAGGTTCTTCTCACCTTGTATGCATGACACAAGGCCTTTCTCAAGTTGCTTCTTCAACATAGCATTCTCCTCAATAAGGTGCTCATGCTCACAACAAGGGTTAGTAGCATTTGCATTATCAATTAAAACCATATGAGGAAAGGTGGCTTTCTCCTTGGTTAGCTTTACTTGGAGTTGATCATGAGACTCTATGAGGTTAGCATGAACTCCCTTCAAGACTTTGTGAGCCTTGTCGAGAATGTCAAACTCCTCTTTGAGTCTAGCAAGATCAACCCCAAGCTTTGCCTTCTCGGAGTTTAGCACACGAGAAACAACAAGAGCATGATCAAGATCTTTCTTTAATTTAGCATGATCATCGTTGTATGACTCCTCAAGAGCCAAACGAAGACCACACTCTTCCTCAAGAGCATTGGAAATATCCAAAATCTCATCGGCATAGTCACGACTATGCCCCTCCATCTTAGAGATGGTATCTTCGTGAGCCTCGATCATGTCATTGGCTTCACCAAGTTGTTCCAAGAGAGCAACGAAGTGCTTCTTGGATTTGCCCTTGAGTTTACCCATAAAGGCCTCAAACTCATTCTCCTCCACATTAGTTCCCTCATGTTCATCAATGCTATCCGTCGAAGAAGAATGATTGATGATGGTAGTTTTGATGTTGGGGGTTACCTTGTTGGTGGCTTTAGCCATGAGGCACTTGGCGGTGATGCTCTCATTGGGTGAGTCGAAGAGAGATACCCGTGGAGCCGTCGCAATGGCAACGGAGGCCATGGCAACCGTATCACCATCTTCATCATCGTCATCATCCTCGTTGTATTCTTCTTGTACCACCAAAGCCTTGTGAGGAGTCTTCTTGGTGAAGTTGCTCTTGTTGGGGAAAGACTTGGCCTTGTCCTTACGGATGAGCTTGCCACCATTGTCTTCCCTCTTCTCATACTGGGCACTCCGCAACAAAATGACTCACATTGCCACAATTGAAACAAGTCCTCACTCGTTGCTTGCCCTTTGCGCCACTTGAATTGTTCTTGTTGAAGTTGGGCCTTGAGTTCTTCTTGCTCCAAAATTGCCTTGAAGCAAGTGCCATGTGTTCATGATAGGCATACTTCATATCTTCGAGATTGCTCTCCTCCTCTTCCTCCTCTTCCTATTGTTCAACATGGACCTTGGTCTTCAATGCAAGGTTGGGCTTCTTTGCTCTCTGGGAGCGAAGCACCGCATTGTCGGCGGTCTTGTCCAATATGCTCATAGCCACAAACTCATCCAACACATCACTTGAGGACAAGGTGTGGAAGTCCGGCCTTTGACGAATGACGGACGACATGGCCTTGTGGTAGGGCATCATTGCCTTGAGGAATTTGCACTTGATCCAATTGTCATTCGTGTCCTTGCTTCCATGATCCCGAAGAGAGATGGCGAGCTTGGTAACTCTCCGATAAAGTTCACGAGGTTCTTCATCTTCTTTCATTGCAAACTCATCGGCTTCATCTTGAACCACTTCATAATTGGAACGTTGAATGCTTGCGCTTCCCGATAGAGGGAAACCACTTTGAGCCAAGCATCTTTTGCCAATGAGTAGGGCTGGAGATGCGGAGGTCTTCGGAAGGATTGCTTCTTGGATGATGAAGAGAGCATTCTCGTTAAATTGATCATCCACGGCTTCTCTAGGAGTGAAGTTGCTCCGATCTTGCGAATAAAAACCTTCTTCAATGATTCTCCAAAGGTTAGTGTTCACATGATTTAAATGACGCTTAAAATGATAGATCCAAGAATCAAAATCCTCCTTTTTATCAATCTTGAGGGGAGGACCGGCATGATCCAAATGCGTAGAAGGAATCGGTCCACCATAAACGGGTGGAGGTTGCACATGTGCAAAGATGCCGGTGCCATTCTTACCACTAGATGAAGGAGCTTTCTCACTAGTAGCTTCCCCCTTGTCGGGGTTAGCATCCGTCCCCGTGTTGGCGGGATCACCCACTTTCACGGGTGCAGTGGAAAGTTTAAGCCCTTCTAAGAATTCCTTAAACATGTCCTTGACCTCGATCGTCATGGAGGTTTTCAATGTGTCCAACGCCACATCGAATTCCTCACATCGGATTCGCAGCGGAGTGCTCTCCCACATCGTCTTCGACGTCAACCATACTCTTCGGACGGTAAAGTCCTTAAAAAGAGATGAGGCTCTGATACCGATTGAAAGGATCGATATAGTTGACTAGAGGGGGGGGGGTGAATAGGCAACTAACAATTTTTAGCTTTTCTTTACCAAATTACACTTTGCATCAAAGTAGGTTGTCTAGAAATGCACCTAGGTGAGCAACCTATATGATGCCACAACAACAAGCACACAAGCAAGCAAAGGATATAACACAAATAAGCTTGCACAAGTAAAGGCACGAGATAACCAAGAGTGGAGTCGGTGGAGACGAGGATGTGTTACCGAAGTTCCTTCCTTTTAAGGGGAAGCACGTCTCCGTTAGAGCGGTGTGGAGGCACAATGCTCCCAAAGAAGCCACTAGGGCCACCGTATTCTCCTCACGCCCTCGCACAATGCAAGATGCCATGATTCCACTATTGGTGCCCTTGAAGGCGGCGACCGAACCTTTACAAACAAGGTTGGGGAAATCTCCACTACTTAATTGGAGGCTCCCAACAACACCACGAAGCTTCACCACAATGGATTATGGCTTCACGGTGACCTCAACCGTCTAGGGTGCTCAAACACCCAAGAGTAACAAGATCCGCTAGGGATTAGTGGGGGAATCAAATTTATCTTGGTGGAAGTGTAGATCGGGGCCTTCTCAACCAATCCCGAGCAAATCAACAAGTTTGATTGGCTAGGGAGAGAGATCGGGCGAAAATGGAGCTTGGAGCAACAATGGAGCTTTTGGGGGAAGAGGTAGGTCAACTTTGGAGAAGAAGACCCACTTATATAGTGGGGGGAACAAACCAACCGTTACCCCCCACCAGCCCCGCACAGAGCGGTACTACAGCTAGGCCATCGGTACTACCGCTTATCAGCCTAAGCGGTACTACCGCACGGGGGCGGTACTACCGCCAGTCCTGCCGCGGCCGGTACCATAAAGTCCGACACGAAAAACGGGCCTTCGAATCGAGGCGGCACTAGCACGAAACCGCAGCGGTACTACGGCTGGGGCTACAAGCGGTACTATCGCTGAGGAGCGGTACTGCCGCTTATAGCACCCAAGCGGTACTACCGCTCCAGGCCGCGGTACTACCGCTCAGACCAGAACATGCACAAGGGGGACAAGAACGAGCTCTCCATTGAAGGGGAAAGGCTCGGACGGTGTGCAATGGATGTGTACGTGAAGGTTCCACCCTAGCCTTTCCAAAGCAGACCCCTCTTGATAGTACGGTGACCTCTACGAAACTAGCCACCAAACTAAATCAAAAAGGCTACACCGTCTTCGCTTCAAACTCCGAGGGGAGGAAATCTTCTCGTGCCAAAGGATGATTCTCTAAAAAGCTCAGTGCACACGATTAGTCCGCAAAAGCATTGTCATCAATCACCAAAACATCTTAGGGCTACAGATGCCCTTACACTTAATACACTGGATGCATACTGGATAGCGGTCGATCTGTGGAGTAATAGTAGTAGATGCAGGCAGGAGTCGGTCTACTAATCTTGGACGTGATGCCTATATATTGATCATTTCCTAGATATCGTTGTGGTTATTAAAAGTTATCTCAATTGCCCAACAGTAATTTGTTTACCTACCATTTGCTATTTTTCTCGAGAGAAGCCACTAGTGAAACATACGGCCCCCGGGTCTTCTTTCTCATATATTTGCCTTTGCGATCTACTCTTTTCCTTGCATTTATTTTCAGATCTATTAAACCAAAAGTACCTTGCTGCGTTTTATTTATATTTATTTTATTTGCGATCTATCTTTCAATCTACTACAAATTTATCTCACGTCCGTTTTGCCTATCTTGAGGTGCCGTTACCCGGAAGGGATTGACAACCCCTTTAACACGTCGAGCTGTGAGGATTTGTTATCCGTGTGCAGGGGATGTTTACGTTGTGTTGCTTGGTTCTCCTACTAGTTCGATAACCTTGGTTTCATCACTGAGGGAAATACCTACCGTCACTGTGCTGCATCATCCCTTCCTCTTTGGGGAGATACCGACGTAGTTCTAGCAGATAGGAACTTTTGGCGCCACTGCTAGGGAGTCATCAAAATGAATTTCTCGCACCGTTGCCGGGGAGGATCTTCAACATATACTAGGTTCCTAATCACAAATCTCATCTCCTCGCAATTTACATTATTTGCCATTTGCCTCTCTTTTCCTCTCCCCCACTTCACAAAAATTTGCCGTTTTATTCGCCTCTCTTTTTCGTTAGCCGTTTTCTTGCCAGATCTGTTTTTGAGTGCAATCTTGTTGTGTGGTCATCATGACTCAGGATAACACCAAGTTATGTGATTTCTCAAATACCAACAACAATGATTTTATTGGCACTCCGATTGCTCCTCCCGCCACTAGTGCGGAGTCTTGTGATATTAATACCGCTTTGCTGAATCTTATTATGAAAGATCAATTTTTCGGTACTCCTAATGAGGATGTCGAGTCCCATCTTAATACCTTCGTGGAATTATGCGATATGCAAAAGAAAAAATATGTGGACAATGATGTGGTGAAGATGAAATTATTTCCATTTTCTTTGCATGATTCTGCAAAAAATTGGTGCTCTTTTTTGCCTCGCAATAGTATTGATTCTTGGAATAAGTGCAAAGATGCTTTTATCACTAAGTATTTTCCTCCCGCAAAAATTATTTTTCTTAGAACCCAGATCATGAATTTCAAGCAACTTGAACATGAGAATGTTGCACAATCTTGGGAAAGGATGAAAATGATGCTAAGGAATTGCCCAACTCATGGGTTAAATCTTTGGATGATCATACAAAATTTTTATGCGGGGTTGAATTTTGTTTCTCGTAATCTTTTAGATTCCTCTGTGGGTGGTACATTTATGGAAATTACTTTGGGTGAAGCCATCAAATTTATTGATAATATCATGGCAAATTATTCACAATGGCATACCGAAAGGGCTCCTACTAGTAAAAAAGTTAATTCGGTTGAAGAAATCTCTTCTTTGAGTGAAAAAGTTGATGCTCTTATGAAACTGGTTGCTAGTAAAAGTTCTCCTATTGACTTTAATGATATGCCTTTGTCTACTTTGATTGAGCAAAATAATGATTCCATAGATGTGAATTTTATTTCTCGAAATGATTTCAATAATAATGCTTATAGAGGTAATTTTAATCCTAGGCCTTTTCCTAGTAATTCCTCTAATAATTATGGTAATTCCTATGGAAATCAATCTTATAATAATAATAGGAACACCTCTGATCTTGGGAATAATATTAAGGAATTTATCAATACACAAAAAGTTTTCAACACTTCCATAGAAGAAAAATTGGGTAAGATTGATGATTTGTCTAGAAGTGTTGATAGAATTGCTCATGATGTGGAAAATCTCAAGATGAATTTTTTTTGCCTAAAGTATATGAATAAATTAAAGCTCTTTATGTTTCTATGGATGAAAGTAAGAAAAGAACCACAATGCTTAGAGCTAAAATAGAATTTTTAGAAAAAACATTTTCTAGTGGTTTCTTTCGTAAAAGTGATGAAGATCTTAAAATGATTGGTGTTTCCTCCATTGATTCCTTGTTTAGTAAAGTTAAGATTGATGAAAAAGGGACTGGATAAGAGTCAACTTTAACTAGATGGCGTCCCAATATTTCGGAGGGTGAAAATCGTCTTGAGAAAATTGATGAAAGTGGGTTTGGAGAGGTCAAAAACTTTAACTAGTGATGTGCCCACTCCTTTGGATTACAAACATTTTAATTATGATAGTTGCTCTTTTATTGATTGTATTTCTTTGTTGCAATCCATCATAAATTCACCCCATGTCTATGAACAAAACAAAGATTTTACTAAACATATTGTTGATGCTATGATGAAAGCTCTTGAAGAAAAATTGGAATTAGAAGTATTAATTCCTAGAAAATTGCATGATGAATGGGAACCTACTATCAAAGTCAAGATTAAAAATTATGAATGTTTTGCTTTGTGTCACTTGGGTGCTAGTGTTTCTAAAATTCCGAAATCTTTATGTGACGTGCTTGGTCTTACCTCTTGAAGAATGTTCTTTGAATTTGCACTTGGCGGATTCTACTATTAAAAAGCATATGGCAAGAATTAATGATGTTCTTATTCTTGCAAATAGGAATTATGTTCCCATATATTTTATTGTTCTTGATATTGATTGCAATCCATCTTGTCCAATTATTCTTGGTAGACCGTCTTTACGCACTATCGGTGCCGTGATTGATATGAAAGAATGCAATATTAAGTTCCAATTTCCTTTGAGGAAGGTTATGGAACACTTTCCTAGAACAAGAATTAAGCCACCTTATGAATCAATCATGAGGGCATCTTATGAATCTCGAATCAAAGATGACAATACTTAGATCCTTGCTTTATGCCTAGCTAAGGGCGTAAAACTATAGCGCTTGTTGGGAGGCAACCCAATGAATAAATTTTAGTTTTGTTTTTTCTTTCTGTTTTTGAGTGTTAGAAAAAATTATGCTACTGGTAGTTTTTTGTGTTTTAATTAGTGTTTGTGCCAAGTAGAACCGATAGGATATTCTTGGGTTTTAGTTGTTTGATCTTGTTGAAAAAGACAGAAACTTTGCCCTCACGAAAACAATTCTCTTTTTTTATCAGAAAGTGATTTTTCCCTGATTCTTTTTGCAGAATATTAATATACAAATTTCCCTGGTCGTCCTATTTTTTCAGAATTTTTGGAGTTCCATAGGTTTTCGAAAAAGTCAGATTGCTACAGACTGTTTGGTTTTGACAGATTCTGTTTTCTTTGTGTTGTGTGCTTACTTTGATGGCTCTATGGTTTTCTTTGATGAGTTTTTGCCATAGAAAAGTTGAAATACAGTAGATATAATACAAAAACAAAATATGAATTGGTTTGATACAATACTTATATTAGTGGTTTGCTTTCTTGTACTAACGGATCTCACGAAGGTTTTGTTGAGTTTTGTGTGATTGAAGTTTTCAAGTTTTGGGTTATCTTATGATGGATGAAGGAAGGATAGAAGAGCCTAAGCTTGGGGATGGCCCAGCATCCTAAGATATTATCCAAAAATGAGCAACCAACTAAGCTTGGGGATGCCCCCGAGTGGCATCCCGGCTTTCTTCCAATGACTATCGGTATTTTACTCGAAACTATATTTTTATTCGTCACATGATATGTGTTTTTCTTGGAGCGTCTTGTGTGATATGAGTCTTTGCTTGTTTTATTTTGTGTTTTAATTCATCAATCCCTGCTGGACACACCTATTTGAGAGAGCCAAAATTATGTCATGACTTCTTAGAATTGCTCTCTATGCTTCACTTAAATTTTTTATGAGCTATGGACTTTCTCTAGTGCTTCACCTATATATTTTTGAGCACGGTGTGCTTAGTATTTTTGAAGAAATGCTCTCCTGCTTCACTTAGATTTATTTGAGAGTTAGTAAAATTTTCAAGAAATTCTCTCTTGCTTCACTTAAATTATTTTGAGAGAACAAAATTTATTTATGCTCTTGATCTTCACTTATATTTGTTTGAGCTTATGAAAAGCAACACATGCAAATTAGTCCCAAAGTGATAGATATCCAGGAAGGACATAATAAAAACTCTCATGACAAATAGACTTGATTCTTAGTAATAGTTTTGAGATATGCTGATGTGATATGAGAGTTATGTTGATGAGTAATTATGCTTTAGTAAGTATATTGGTGTTAAGGTTTGTGATTCCCTATGCAAGTACGAAAGTCAATAGTCATGCAATGAAATTATATCCTACTTGTGGTGCATTATTCTGTGTTATTTATGCTTAATGCTTTCTTGTGAGATTATTCGTTTCTTGGTTGGTCGCTTCTCAATCTTTTGCTAGCCTTCATTTTGCACCAAGAATGATCTCTACTTGTGCATCCAAAATCCTTTAAACCAATTTTGCCACATGAGTCCACTATATCTACCTATATGCGTTATTCTTTTGCCGTTCTAAGCAAATTTGCATGTGCCATCTCTAATTTTCAAAATGAACTTCTCTTTTGCTTGTTTGTTTCGCTCGCGGAGCGGTGAGGGGTGGCTAATATTTTCCATGCTAGATGTGTTATCCACACGATGAGTGTTTATTCACTTGTCATTGCACAAGAGTAAGGCAAAGGTTTTAGGGATGCCCAGTCCCGAAATGCAAAAATGAATTTACTTTATGTTGTCAAATAATAAATTCCTTGGAAAGTGTTGGTATGGAGGGCAACCGTTGATACAACTAGCCATGGAAAGTGAAAGTATGGTGGAAAAAGGAATAAACTTTATTTTCTGTTTGGGAACCGCCTATGATATGTCTAGCATGGAAAGTGTTGGGAACTCTAAGTCGTTTTCGTTGGTGGGACGGATACACCTCCCAAAATGTTTTTATCTCTAAGTTTTTCTCTTTGAGCTCTGGCACCTCTACAAATCCCTACTTCCCTCTGTGAAGGGCCTTTCTTTTACTTTATGCAATTTTTATTTTGAATTTGAGTCTCCATCTTCTCTTACAAAAAGCACCAACTAGGAGGCAATATGATCGTAGTTAAGTATTGGGTGTAGCTAATATTTGTGTGTGTTTCATGAATGGATCAATGGTTGAGCATGATGGGCTCGGGATGACTTATTTTAGCGTTGATATTTTGAAAGACATGGTTGCTTGTTGATATGCTTGAGTACCTAAATTATTATGTCAAAACTAGACTATTGCTTTGAATCACATAAAAGTCCAAATGTCCATGCTATAAAGAAAAGAATATGATATGACATTCAGTTTTTATCACTTACCTACTCAAGGATGAGTAGGAGTTAAGCTTGGGGATGCTGATATGTCTCCAACGTATCTATAATTTTTGATTGTTCCATG
This sequence comes from Aegilops bicornis, assembly GCA_021605145.1. NCBI lineage: Eukaryota > Viridiplantae > Streptophyta > Magnoliopsida > Poales > Poaceae > Aegilops > Aegilops bicornis. Next base: position 239,803,615 of record CM038672.1, read on the forward strand.
CTGTTATATTATCAATCTTGGATGTTTTGTAATCATTTTCTAGTCATTTTATATCATTTTTTGGTACTAACCTATTGACATAGTGCAAAGTGCCAGTTGCTGTTTTCTGCATGTTTTTTACATCGCAGGAAATCAATATCAGACGGAGTCCAAATGCCACAAAACTTCATGTAGAATTTTTATGGGCCAGAAGGAACACTATGGGCCCTGGTTGCGCCTTGGGGGTGCCCTGAGGGGGGCACAACCCACGAGGGCGCACCAGGAGGCCCAGGCGTGCCCTGGTGGGTTGTGCCCACCTTGGGTGCCCTCGAACCGCATCTTTGCTCTATAAATACCCCAATATTCCAGAAACTCTAAAAGCATCGACGAAATATTCATCCAGCCGCCGCAGAGTCCAGAACCACCAGACCCAATCTAGACACCATCTCAGATGGGGTTCACCCCCTCCATTGGTGCCTCTCCGGTGATGCATGAGTAGTTCTTTGTAGACCTTCGGGTCCGTAGTTTGTAGCTATTTGGCTTCCTCTCTCTCGCTGGACTCTCAATACAATTGTCTCTTGCAGATCTATATGGTGTAACTCTTTTTGCGGTGTGTTTGTTGGGATCTGATGAACTTTGAGTTTATGATCAGTTATATCTTTTTATATCCATGAAAGTTATTTGAGTTTCTTTGATCTCTTATATGCATGATTACTTACAGCTTCGCATTTCTTCTCCGATATTTGGGTTTTGTTTGGCCAACTTGATCTATTTATTTTCCAATGGGAAGAGGTACTTTGTAGTGGGTTCAATCTTACGGTGCTTGATCCCAAAGGATGTAAAGGAAACGACACATATGAATCGTTGCTACTAAGGATAAAACGATGGGGTCTATCTCTACATAGATAGATCTTGTCTACATCATGTCATCGTTCTTATTGCATTACTCCATTTTTCCATGAACTTAATACACTAGATGCATGCTGGATAGCGGTTGATGTGTGGAGTAGTAGTAGTAGATGCAGGCAGGAGTCGGTCTACTAATGTTGGACGTGATGCCTATATAATGATCATTGCCTAGATATCGTCATGATTATTACAAGTTCTATCAATTGCCCAATAGTAATTTGTTTACCCACCATTTGCTATTTTTCTCGAGAGAAGCCACTAGTCAAACCTATGGCCCCCGGGTCTTCTTTCTCATATATTTGCCTTTGCGATCTACTCTTTTCCTTGCATTTATTTTCAGATCTATTAAACTAAAAATACAAAAATACCTTGCTGCATTTTATTTCTCTTTAATTTATTTGCGATCTATCTTTCAATCTATTACAAATTTATCTCACGTCCGTTTGCCTATCTTGAGGCATCGTTACCCGGAAGGGATTGACAAACCCTTTAACACGTCGCGTTGCGAGGATTTGTTATCTGTGTGCAGGGGATGTTTACATTGTGTTGCTTGGTTCTCCGACTGGTTCGATAACCTTGGTTTCATCACTCAGGGAAATACCTACCGCCGCTATGCTGCATCATCCCTTCCTCTTTGGGGAAGTACCGATGTAGTTCTAGCAGATAGGAACTTTCTGGCGCCACTGCTAGGGAGTCATCAAGGCGTGACTTTGTCGAGTGTTTTTTTTGTTTCCAATCATCCGGCTGAAGAGGCACATTGACTGATTTTTGTATCTTGCAGAAATTCACGAAGATGATTTCTTCTGTGCCGAATGGAGTGCAGCTTGCCGGAGGTGCTGAGAGCAAGGGCGAGAGCACTGAAGGCAGCTACGCCGAAGACAGTGAGGATGGCAGTGATGACTCTGAAGACAGTGAAGAAGTCGAGTCACCTCCTCACACCGAGCATTGAACCAAGGTGAACCAAGATCTGATTGCTAGCCAGAGGAAGGCCTTGGCATCGAATATAAGCAACCCAAAGCGTACTCGGACGACGACTCCAGATCCGATTGAGAAGACTGCGAAGCAGCCCAAGGTTGTTCCATCGAAGCCTCTAAAGGCTCGACCCAGAATAAAGGTCACCGTGCCTATTGCCTCGACGTGAGTGTTCTTTCCAACTTTCTCATTATTGCAGATCATCATCGTTGTACTGACCGAGTGAGATTTGAATGTGAGAGCTGCTACTTCTGCAACGTCACCCATGCATATTGATACAGAACATGCGGAGAAGGACACTGCGGACGCAGCCATTTCCCGGCCAGGTATGATCCGTTTTCACTCCGCTCTGTCCCATTAATCATTTAAATGGTCGACTGAGTTCTTACTGTCGAGTGATTGCAGAGCCAACAGACATCATCCACCTTGCGGACGATGACAAAGACAAGCCTCAGAAGGACACATGAGGAGAGGGTAGAACTTCGATCGTCTCCAGTAGTTTCACTAGGAGGGTGCCATCTGGCCAATTGTCTCGTGCCCTGCCTGCAGTTGTATCTCAAGAGCAAGGTGGTTCGTCTTGGGCTGGTGCTATCATTGCTGCTCCTCTGTCGACTGCTTCACTTTTGGTGTCGACTCCTCCTGCTTCGAGACCGATTGGCCAACCTCAAGTGCTGATCCCTCCGGCTGCATCACCGACTGCTGCGCCTAATGTATTCACTCTGCATCATGATCCTGAAGACCAGACTGGGGCCAGCAAAGAGCCATGATACATGCCAATCTGATGATGCAGCATCTGAAGGAGACGTATGAAGCTAGCAAACCGGCTTACGATGCCAGTGTAGCTCTCCAGGCGAATGTCCATGTAAGTGTGATTGTAAGTTGATTTCTGATTGGGTTTTTTTCTGTCCATCTTAAATATGTACACCCACTGGGTGATTTTGATTTATGACATCAGTACTCATTTGCTCATAGTTTTCCACTCTGTAGCTCTCCACTCGGACTGGCCAGGCTGTGCTGAGTGGGAATTGATCCAGTGGGGGCACGCTGAGTGCACCCACTGGGTGGTAGTCCCCGAGAAAGTTGTCGAATGTCTGATTTGGCGGGGGTCTTAGACCATTTTTGCCTGTAGCTTTTCCACTCGGGCCGGTCAGACCGTGCTGAGTGGGAGTTGATCACGTGGGGGCACACTGAGTGCACCCACTAGGTGTAGTCCCCGAGACCACCGTTGAATGTTTGATTTGGCGGGGATCTTAGTGAATATGTTTTCTTATGTGGCTCTTCATTCGGATCAGTTAGGTTGAGGACGCATTGTAATGGATCCAATAGGGGCATGCTGAGTGCACCCACTGGGTGTAGTCCCCAGGACCACAGTCGAATGTTTGATTCGGCAGGGGTCTTAGAGTATGTTTGGTTGTAGCAACTGGAATTGCTCTTCTCCACTGGGAAGTAGAGGAATATTTGAGGATCTTTTTCGTTGTCGACTGAATTGTTTCTTTGCAAATCTTAGAAAACTTGTGAGCTCGGTACCCAGTATGCTGCAGTGGAGAAGGAATAGATCCAACTCCAATTGGACTTGGTGTTGGGGAACGTAGCATGCAATTTCAATTTTTTTCCTACGATCACGCAAGATCTATCTAGGAGATGCATAGCAAAGAGAGGGGGAGAGTGTGTCCATGTACCCTCGTAGACCGAAAGAGGAAGCGTTAGGTTAACGCGGTTGATGTAGTCGAACATCTTCATGATCCAACCGATCTAGTACCAAACATACGACACCTCCGAGTTCAGCACACGTTCAGCTTGATGACTTCCCTCGAACTATTGATCCAGCAGAGGGTCGAGAGAGAGTTTCGTCAGCATGACGGCGTGGTGACGTTGATGGTGATGTGATCCATGCAGAGCTTCGCCTAAGCACTACAACGCTATGACCGGAGGAGTAAACTGTGGAGGGGGCACCGCACACGGCTAAGAGAACAACTGTTGTGCTTTGGGGTGCCCCCTACCCTCATATATAAAGGAGGAGAGGAGGAGGCGGCCGGCCTAGAGGGGCGAGCTATGGGGGGAGTCCAACTAGGAATCATAGTCCTAGTAGGATTCCCCTTTCCTTCTCCGAAGTGGGAAAGGGGGAAAGGGAGAGGGAGTAGGAGAGTGAAAGAGGGGCGTCACCCCCTCCTTAGTACAATCCGGACTCGCATGGGGGGGGCACCCCTTGTGGGCTGTCCCCTCTCTCTCCCATGGCCCATGAGGCCCATGACTTCCCCCGGGGGGTTCCGGTAACCCCTCGGTACTCCGGAAAAATACCCGAACCACTCGAAACCATTCCGGTGTCCGAATACCATCTTCCAATATATACCTCTCGACCATTTCTAGACTCCTCGTCATGTCCGTGATCTCATCCCGGACTCCGAACAATCTTCGGTCACCAAAACACATAACTCATAATACAAATCGTCATCAAATGTTAAGCGTGCGGACCCTACGTCTCCGATCAACAACCAACAACGGAACCTGGATGCTCATATTGGTTCCTACATATTCCACAAAGATCTTTATCGGTCAAACATAATAACAACATACGTTATTCCCTTTGTCATCCGTATGTTACTTGCCCGAGATTCGATCGTCGGTATCATCATACCTAGTTCAATCTCATTACTGGCAAGTCTCTTTACTCGTTTCGTAATGCATCATTCCACAACTAACTCATTAGTCACATTGCTTGCAAGGCTTATAGTGATGTGCATTACCGGGAGGGCCCAGAGATACCTCTCCGATACTCGGAGTGACAAATCCTAATCTTGATCTATGCCAACCCAACAAACACCTTCGGAGGCACCTGTAGAGCATCTTTATAATCACCCAGTTATGTTGTGACGTTTGATAACACAAAAGGTGTTCCTCCGGTATTCGGGAGTTGCATAACCTCATAGTCAGAGGAATATGTATAAGTCATGAAGAAAGCAATATCAATAAAACTTAACGATCATTATTCTAAGCTGACGGATCGGTCTTGTCCATCACATCATTCTCTAATGATGTGATCCCATTCATCAAATGACAACACATGTCTATGGTCAGGAAACTTAACCATCTTTGATTAACGAGCTAGTCAAGTAGAGGCATACTAGGGACACTCTGTTTTGTCTATGTATTCACACATGTACTAAGTTACTGGTTAATACAATTCTAGCATGAATAATAAACATTTATCATGATATAACGAAATATAAATAACAACTCTATTATTGCCTCTAGGGCATATTTCCTTCAGTATCCCACTTGCACTAGAGTCAATAATCTAGATTACATAGTAATGATTCTAACACCCATGGAGTCTTGGTGCTAATCATGTTTTGCTCGTGGAAGAGGCTTAGTCAACGGGTCTGCAACATTCAGATCCGTATGTATTTTGCAAATCTCTTTGTCTCCCTCCTTGACTTGATCGCGGATGGAGTTGAAGCGTCTCTTGATGTGTTTGGTTCTCTAGTGAAATCTGGATTCCTTCACTAAGGCAATTGCTCCAGTATTGTCACAAAAGTTTTTCATTGGACCTGATGCACTAGGTATTACACCTAGATCGGATATGACCTCCTTCATCCAGACTCCTTCATTTGTTGTTTCCGAAGCAGCTATGTACTCCGCCTCACACGTAGATCCCGCCACGACGCTCTGCTTGGAACTGCACCAACTGATAGCTCCACCATTCAATATAAATACGTATCCGGTTTGTGACTTAGAGTCATCCGGATCAGTGACAAAGCTTGCGTCGATGTAACCATTTACGACAAGCTCTTTGTCACCTGCATAAACGAGAAATATATCCTTAGTCCTTTTCAGGTATTTCAGGATGTTCTTGACCGATGTCCAGTGATCCACTCCTGGATTACTTTGGTACCTCCCTGCTAAACTTATAGCAAGGCACACATCAGGTCTAGTACACAACATTGCATACATGATAGAACCTATGGCTGAGGCATAGGGAATGACTTCCATTTTCTCTCTATCTTCTACAGTGGTCGGGCATTGAGTCTAACTCAACTTCACACCTTGTAACACATGCAAGAACCCTTTCTTTGACTGATTCATTTTGAACTTCTTCAAAACTTTATCAAGGTATGTGCTTTGTGAAAGTCCAAATAAGCGTCTTGATCTATCTCTATAGATCTTGATGCCCAATATATCAGCAGCTTCACCGAGGTCTTTCATTGAAAAATTCTTATTCAAGTATCCTTTTATGCTATCCAGAAATTCTGTATTATTTCCAGTCAACAGTTGAAAGTGCAACTATCCCTAGGTGGTTTTGGTAATTCCTAACAACATATAGCTCATTGAGCTAACATTATTCCAAGATAAATATTTCAGGAAAAGCTCAATGAATGGCATCGCATGGATGAGAAAAGTGGACCCCTCAAAATACTAAGGACAAAAGGATTGGCTCAAGCTCAAAGCTCAAGACTCTACATTTTATATTTTAGTGATCCAAGATCACATTGAGTCTATAGGAAAAGCCAATACTATCAAGGAGGGATGAGGTGTTGCTTAATGAGGTTCTTGCTTTATAGTGCCTAGTGATATGCTCCAAAACCCTCAACTACTTTCCCATATCCACATATGACCTAAACCAAAAGTCAAACTCGGCCCCACCGATTCTTTCTATCCGGCGCCACCGACTTCAGATGTCATAGCACCTGCCACAAACCCTAGGCAAATCGGTCTCACCGATAGGGATCTTGGTCTCACCGAGATGGGATTGTAATATCTCTGTTTCCCTTCGTAATGTTTCGGTCCCACCGAGATGAGCAATCGGTCCCACCGAGATGAGCAATTGGTCCCACCGAGATTGTAATGTAAACTCTTTGTTTCCTTTTTGTAACACTTCGGTCCCACCGAAATGAGCGAACCGGTCCCACCGAGTTTACCTGACCAACTCTCTAGTTAGCTTATTACCAAAATCGGTCTCACCTAGTTTGTGTAATCGGTCTCACCGAGATTACGTTATGTCCTAACCCTAACCATATCGCTCCTACCGAGTTGCATGTCGGTCCCATTGAAAATCCTAACGGTCACTAGATTTGCTGAATCGGTCTGATCGAGTTTATCAATTCGGTCCCACCGAGTTTGGGAAGTTGTGTGTAACGGTTAGATTTTGTGTGGAGGCTATATATACCCCTCCACCTCCTCTTCATTCATGGAGAGAGCCATCAGAACGAACCTACACTTCCAATTTACATTTTCTGAGAGAGAACCACCTACCCTTGTGTTGAGGCCAAGATATTCCATTGCTACCATATGAATCTTGATCTCTAGCCTTCCCCAAGTTGCTTTCCACTCAAATCTTCTTTCCACCAAATCCAAATCATGTGAGAGAGAGTTGAGTGTTGGGGAGACTATCATTTGAAGCACAAGAGCAAGGAGTTCATCATCAACACACCATTTGTTACTTCTTGGAGAGTGGTGTCTCCTAGATTGGCTAGGTGTCACTTTGGAGCTTCCGACAAGATTGTGGAGTTGAACCAAGGAGTTTGTAAGGGCAAGGAGATCGCCTACTTCGTGAAGATCTACCTCTAGTGAGGCAAGTCCTTCGTGGGCGACGGCCATGGTGCGATAGAAAGGGTTGCTTCTTTGTGGAACCTTTGTGGGTGGAGCCCTCCATGGACTCGCGCAACCGTTACCCTTCGTGGGTTGAAGTCTCCATCAACGTGGATGTACGATAGCACCACCTATCGGAACTACGACAAAAACATCCGTGTCTCCAATTGCGTTTGAATTCTCCAAACCCTTCCCTTTACATTCTTGCAAGTTGCATGCTTTACTTTCCGCTGCTCATATACTCTTTGCATGCTTTCTTGAATTGTGTTAAGATTGCTTGACTTGTGCTAAGATAGCTAAAATCTGCCAAAGACTAAAATTGGGAAAAGGATAAGTTTTTATTTGGTCAAGTAGTCTAACACCCCCCTCTAGACATACTTTCGATCCTACAAGTGGTATCAGAGCTTTGGTCTCCATTTTCTTTGATTTCCATAGCTTTTGGTGGTCATAGCCTTGGTTTCACAACCTAGGAGAGTATGGCGTCTAGCGAGGGAAATTATCACCGTAGAGGTCCTTACTTTGATGGTAATAATTTTGCTAGTTGGAAGCATAAGATGAAAATGCATATTCTTGGACATAACCCCGCCGTTTGGGCTATTGTGTGTATTGGCTTGCAAGGTGAATTCTTTGATGGGAGAGAACCGAACCGTGAAGCTACCATGAAAAGTTGAAGATGCTGCAATACAACGCTCAAGCTTGTGATATCCTCTTCAACGGATTGTGCCTCAAGAATTCAACGAAATCAGCCGCCTTGAGAATGCAAAGGAAATTTGGGATACTTTGATTGATATGCATGAAGGTACCGACTGGCCAAGGAATCCAAGTTGGATGTGCTTCAAAGTCAACTTGACAAGTTCAAAATGAAGGATGGTGAAGGTGTCGCTGAAATGTACTCTAGGCTTGCTCTTATCACAAATGAGATTGCCGGCTTAGGAAGTGAAGAGATGACCGATGATTCATCATCAAGAAGATCCTAAGAGCCTTGGATGGAAAATATGATACGTGTGCACATTGATCCAAATGATGCCCAATTACAAAGATCTCAAGCCAATGGAAGTCATTGGAAGAATTGTTGCTCATGAGATGTCACTCAAGGATAAGGAGGAACTTCACAACAAGTTAAGTGGTGCTTAAAAAGCCTCATGTGAAGCCCCCACATCATCAAGTGAGAAACAAACCTTCAATGAAGAATTGAGCTTAATGGTGAAGTACTTCAACAAATTTTACAAGAGTAGAAGCAAAGAGAGAAGCTCCAAGTCAAGGTCCTACAATGACAAAAAGATCTTCTAGTCGAGAGCGTAATTGCTACAATTGTGGAAGACCCGGACACTATTCAAATGAGTGTACGCCCCCCTACAAAAGAAGAGAAGATTCTCCTGAAAGGAGAAGTAGAAGAGAAGAATCACCACCAAGAGAGAGAAGGAGTAGAGATGATCGTTATGAACGAAGAACATCCCGGAGAAGCAAGGATTCAGAAAGGAAGGACAAGTCATCAAGGAGCTACACTTAACAAAGACATCAAGCTCATGTTGGTGAATGGGTATCCGGCTCCGAATCCGACAATCACTCCGAGAGAAGCTATCACTCCGACTCCGAATATACTCAAGATGAAGGTGTTGCCGGTCTAGAACTTGTGTCAACCAACTCCTACGACATATTTGATTCACCAAATGAAGGAATTGGAAGATGCTACATGGCCAAAGGTCCAAAGGTATCCCACCCCGAGTATGTTGATTTCAATAGTGATGAAGATGACTTGTTAGGTGATGATGATTTACTTGTTGACAACTCTAGTGATGAATACTATAATGAAACATCAATTAATCATGCTAATCAAGATAAAACGAATGACAATGATAAGGAGAAGATTGAGCTTCTAACTAAAGAACTAAACATTCTTAAGTTAGCTCATGAAACTATCTTAGAAGATCATCGAGAACTTTTAAGGACTCATGAGAAGTTACGCTTTGAAAAGCTCAACCTTGAGCAAGAGCATGAGTTCTTAAAGGCAATCAATGATGATCTTCGTAAGAGAAGTTCTTCTTACATTGCCAAGAGTTTACTCTTATCTACTTACATGCCTCAAGTCAAGTCTAGTAACAAGAACAAGAAGGATTCTTCCTCTAGTAGTAACAACAATCATGCTAAATCCAATGTTGTTGCTTCTAGTAGTTCTCTTGATTCCACTAATGATTCTCTTAGCCAAGTTACACTTTAGCAAGAAAATAGCTTATTGAAGGGAATTATAGAGAAAGGTGTTTACAAGAGCCTTGCCAGGAGTAAGCAATTTGAGGAAATTGTACGCAAGCAAGGAAGGCACCGGAAAAATCAAGGTGTTGGTTTTGAACGAAAGTTCAATGCCAATGGAGTTGAGTGGGACGAAGATCAATACCCCAAGACGAAGTTTGTTCCTCAACAAGAGAAGTATGATCCTACTTCCTTCAAGGGGACACAAGCTCAAGATGATCTTCCACCACAAGACCACAAGAAAAAAGGCAAGGACAAGCTTCAAGAAGAGACTGATGCATTTGAAGAAGCTCCAAAGGCCTTGGTCAAGTGGGTTCCCAAGACTACGTCAAGTTCTACTTCATCAAGTATGACTACAACTCCAAGGATTCACATCAAGATGATGTGGATCCCGAAGAAGAAGAACTAGAGAGTTCTTGAGGGTGACTCCGCCAACATATTTCACTCATATCATTTTGGCAAGAACAAGTGCAATCAACTTCCACATCTTGCACTAGTTCAAGGAGTCACAAACCCTCTTGTTGGTAAGACAAGGGACAAGGTAACTTAATGCTCTCATAGACATCATCTTGTGTGTGCATCACTCTATGTCTATGGATATCCTTGTTTGTTCCTTGTGGGACTAACTCGTGTAGGTATTGAAAGTGCAACTCACTCCAAAGGATTGCTCCAAATGATCTACACCAACATTGAGCATCCACATCTTCAACACCTACATGAAGTCATCATCGACAAAACCCAAGGTTAGTTCATCCCTCTAAGGGGGGATCTCACATCTAGGGGAGCTTTACTCTAAGAATTGAGTCAAAGCAACTCTAATGGTGTGAACACATCAATGCATTATGTAAAAGTGGTAACCCCACTTGAGCTTAAACGACGAGTATGACCTATGATCAAATGTTCTCATTTGACTCCTAAGTCAATATACTCATATATAGATGACCTAGTCATCGTCAATTGCTTGATAGATGCTAGAATTGGTTGTGCGTGCTTTGCCACATATTTCATTTGCCATTTTATTGTGTGAGCATGTTGGTTGCATATTTTACTCATTCGAGGACATCCACTTGTTGTTTTGATTGATTGGTTTCTTTTTTATTTTGCCAAGTAGATGGACAAGAATGCCTAAGAACCTTCTCTAGCTATCTATGCTCTTCTCGTCTCAAACTCTATTCATGCTACATCACAAAATTTGATCAAGTCAGATTCGAACCACTCTATGTGAGGAGCACTCGGAGTCCCCGATTCGTCATAGACTTAAACTTCCAAAACTTCTTTGTGAATTTGGTCTGACCGATTCATCCATTTCGGTCATACCGAGATCACTAAGTCAATCTAGGTTTTCAATCTCGGTGCAACTGATTTGAACTCTTCGATCACACCGAGTTGCAGAAACTGGTTGCAGTCATGCATCTCGGTGCCACTGAGTTGTTCCACTCGGCCACACAGGGTCGGGCTATATATACCCACGGGAAAAACTTTGGAAATTTTCTCCAAAATCTTTCGCCCACGCTCAGCCCGCTCTGCCTCCAGGGTCTCCGGATCATCCTCCTCGTTGCCAGCTGCCTCCTGCCGCTAGTCTCCGCCGCCGTCAACGGGAATCATCTCCGCCGTTGCCGCTGTAGCGAGTTCATCACCGAACTAGGGTATGAAATCGATCACTATGCTATCCCTATCTGATTCCTAGCACATTGTGTTCGCCATGATTCTTGCTACGATTGAAACTATCTTATCTAGTCAAAACACTCCGTAGATTAGAGATGAATTGAAAATTTAGGGTTAGGTTTCCGCCGAAACCATCTCGGACCAACCGAGTTGTAGAACTCGGCACCACCGATTCAGCAAGGCCATTGCACATGTAATTCTCGGTCTGACCGAGAATTGCAAATCAGTGTGAGCGAGTTCAGGACTTTGTGAAACCCTAGCAGTCTTGGTGCCACCGAACTGTGACTCGGTCTGACCGAGTTCACTAGTTTAGGTTCCAAAAGCTGCTTCGGTATCACCGAGTTTACAAATCGGTAGATCCGAAATGCTTTCTGTGGAAAACTAAAACTAAGTTTTTGACTCATTCTTTTGCAAAAACCTCTGTATTTTGTGATGTTCATCCACTATATCTCATCTATATCTACTCACAGGGTATGTTGTCAGTGTTTGCAATATGTCTGATCAAAGTGACAGCCAGAACAGGGAAGAGGAGCAGGTTCACATGAGTGAGGGCACTAGTCCCTCTAGCAGCTATGATGATGGCAGCAGGAGCACCCCAAGCAACCTACCCAAAGCTGCCACCAGGGCCAGAAAGAAGAGAACTTCAGAATCTAAGGATGAAGACTATGTGGCTGTTGAGGATGAGGCCACTTCCAAGAAGAAGGTGCTCAAGAAAGAATATGGCTCAGCTGCAGCCACTAAGCCTGGTATGAAGACCAAAGCACCTGCCAAAAGGATTCCCATGTCTAAAGCCAGAGCCTCCACTCAAGCATCTTTGGAAGCTGAACCCAAAGAGACTGCTGCAGAAGGGAAGAAGAGGAAGGAAAGGGTCAAGAAGACCATGGCTAGGGTTGTTGGAAAGCCTTCCATGATGGAAGAGGAAGAAGAAGAAGTGGATGCTGCACCAGCACCCAAAGCTCAGAAGCTTATGGGTGATGCCATTAGGTCAGGGGCTGCTTCATCAAAGCCCAAAGTAGCACCCAAGGCTGCCTCCAAGCCCAAGACTGCACCCAAGAGGAGCACCAGGAACATTCCCGCTGCTGAGAAGAACAAGGCCCCAGTGCCTGAAACTGTTGTTGAAGAAGAAGATGATGAGTCACATATCTTGAGAAAATTGAAGCCTAAAATTCTAGATCATAATGATGCCCATCCTGTAGCTGAGAACATGAAGATCAGAAGGACTCAGGATTGAGACTATGGAGAGAGTCTGATCAATATGCTACCAGGAGAAGGACTGCTGTGGACTATAGGTTCCACACAAAGGAACAACAGGATTTTTATGAGACAGTGCTGCTGGACAAGAAGCCAATAGTGTGTGACATGAGATGGGTGAACTGGGAATACATCAAGGAGAATGAAGAACGCTATCCTGGTGTGTATGACGGCTTCAGTGCTTGTGGAGTGGCAGACTTTGTTGGGCAGAAGCTCACAAAGTGGAATGATGAGCTAATAATGCAATTCTACTCCACATCACACTTCTATCTAGATGGCAGGATAGTATGGATGTCTGAAGGTACTAGTTACCAATCATCAATTGAAGAATGGGCTAATCTGATCAATGCACCTAGGGAGGAGGAGGATGACTTTTATGTCTATGCCAAGAAGAAGATGGATCACAACACTATGGCACATATGTACAAGGAGATCCCAGATGCTGCTATTGAATCACACAAGTTTGGATCAGTACATTACCTTCTCGTCAGACTGCCAACCATCAACTGGATCCTCATGCACACTCTTTTGCCCAAGTCAGGTGATCACAACATGATCAGAGGCCATGCAATAAATCTGCTACACTTATTTGATGTGCCACAAAAGTTCAAGGTCATGAGTCTTATAGTTGAAACTATCAAGAGGACAACTGCTGACCAAAAGAGAAGTTGTGGGTATGCCCCACAGATCCAGGAGCTGATTAACTCCAAGATGGGCACTGACACATACTTGTTGGACAAGGATCACATGCCTATCTATCAAGACTTAGAGGACAACCAAGTGGTTATGGATGAAGATGAACCATCTTTTGTGCAAGCACAAGCAAAGAAGGAGAAGGCAAGGACCGAGAAGGCTGCCAAGATGCCAACAATGGAAGATGCATCTCAAGATTTCTTGAAGAGCAAACAGGATCAACTTGGCTACTTGATTGCATCCACTCGAGGATTGAGAAGGGCTGGCCACCTTGACTCAAAACCAGGAGAGCCTGGAAAGGATCATGGAGCAAAAGTTCTATGACACGGATGTGAAGGTAACTGAGATCCAGTCTGTTGTTGAGCAACTCCAGGATGATATGTAGGAGATGAAGGGAAAGACAACCACTAAGGCATTTGCCAGAGTGCCTAGAGCTCAGAGGTCAGCTGCAGTGCCAGTGACAGACACCAGAGCCACTTCATCTGCACCAGCTATAGCTTCAGTGCCACCGGCTCCAGCACCTACTCCACCAGCTCCATCCACATCTACTGATGCCTTCGTCCTTGGAGTTCTGTCTACACCACCACCTGAAGATCAAGCCTGAGAGACGATTTAGTGCTATGCATTTTCTATGAACTTTTTGGTAACTTGTTGCCAAAGGGGGAGAAAAATGTATAGATCATAGGCTTCAAGAGAGAGCGTTGCTTTTTATTCTCTCTTGCTTTGGTGGTTGAACTTTATTTGCTTGATTGAGATACTTTTTGTCTGTGTGATACTTGGATGATCATGTGTTTGATCATATGCTACGTTAATGCTTGTTGGATGGCATTATCCTATTATCTCTATATGATCATTCACTTTGCTTGGTGATGAGTGCATGTATTCTATTGTTATCATTTTGAGCGCTCCACCAAGATGTATGTGACATGGAAGAGTAACCCATGAGCCTAACTCCTTGTGCATTTGCAGTCCAAAGAAAATCTTAAACTATACACAAATTTATGGGGAGCTCTTGCTTATCACATACTTCTCAAAGCGACAATGCTTTTCACTCTTATTATCATTTGTCGACGCATTGATCTATCTATTGTCATCAATTACCAAAAAGGGGGAGATTGAAAGTGCAACTATCCTTAGGTGGTTTTGGTAATTCCTAACAACATATAGTTCATTGAGCTAATTATTCCAAGATAAATATTTCAAGAAAAGCTCAATGAATGGCATGGCATGGATGGGAAAAGTGGACCCCTCAAAATACTAATGATAAAAGGATTGGCTCAAGCTCAAAGCTCAAGACTCTACATTTTATATTTTAGTGATCCAAGATCACATTGAGTCTATAGGAAAAGACAATACTATCAAGGAGGGATGAGGTGTTGCTTAATGAGGTTCTTGCTTCATAATGCTTAGAGATATGCTCCAATACCCTCAAATACTTTCCCACATCCACATATGACCTAAACCAAAAGTCAAACTCGGCCCCACCGATTCTTTCTATCCGGCGCCACCGAGTTCAGATGTCATAGCCACTGCCACAAACACTAGGCAAATCGGTCTAACCGATAGGGATCTCGGTCTCACCGAGATGGGATTGTAATCTCTCTGTTTCCCTTCGTAACATTTCGGTCCCACCGAGATGAGCGATCGGTCCCACCGAGATTGCAATGTAAACTCCCTGTTTCCCACTTCGGTCCCACCGAAACGAGCGAACCGGCCCCACCGAGTTTACCTGACCAACTCCCTGGTTAGCTTATTACCAAAATTGGTCTCACCGAGTTTGTGTAATCGGTCTCACCGAGATTATGTTATGCTCTAACCCTAACCATATCGGTCCTACCGAGTTGCATGTCGGCCCCACCGAAAATCCAAACGGTCACTAGATTTGCTGAATCGGTCTGACCGAGTTTATCAATTCGGTCCCACCGAGTTTGGGAAGTTGTGTGTAATGGTTAGATTTTGTGTGGAGACTATATATACCCCTCCACCTCCTCTTCATTCATGGAGAGAGCCATCAGAATGAACCTACATTTCCAACTTACATTTTCTGAGAGAGAACCACCTACCCTTGTGTTGAGGCCAAGATATTCCATTCCTACCATATGAATCTTGATCTCTAGCCTTCCCCAAGTTGCTTTCCACTCAAATCTTCTTTCCACCAAATCCAAATCATGTGAGAGAGAGTGAGTGTTGGGGAGACTATCATTTGAAGCACAAGAGCAAGGAGTTCATCATCAACACACCATTTGTTACTTCTTGGAGAGTGGTGTCTCCTAGATTGGCTAGGTGTCACTTGGGAGCCTCCGACAAGATTGTGGAGTTGAACCAAGGAGTTTGTAAGGGCAAGGAGATCGCCTACTTCACGAAGATCTACCGCTAGTGAGGCAAGTCCTTCATGGGCGGCGACCATGGTGGGATAGACAAGGTTGCTTCTTCGTGGACCCTTCGTGGGTGGAGCCCTCCGTGGACTCAAGAACTGCTACCCTTCGTGGGGTTGAAGTCTCCATCAACGTGGATGTACGATAGCACCACCTATCGGAACCACGACAAAAACATCCGTGTCTCCAATTGCGTTTGAATTCTCCAAACCCTTCCCTTTACATTGTTGCAAGTTGTATGCTTTACTTTCCGCTGCTCATATACTCTTTGCATGCTTGCTTGAATTGTGTTAAGATTGCTTGACTTGTGCTAAGATAGCTAAAATCTGCCAAAGACTAAAATTGGGAAAAGGATAAGTTTTTATTTGTTCAAGTAGTCTAATCACCCCCCCTCTAGACATACTTTCGATCCTACAACAGTATGTCATCCACATATAATATTAGAAATGCTACAGAGCTCCCACTCACTTTCTTGTAAATACAGGCTTCTCCAAAAGTCTGTATAAAACCATATGCTTTGATCACACTATCAAAGCATATATTCCAACTCCGAGATGCTTGCACCAGTCCATAAATGGATCGCTGGAGCTTGCACACTCTTTTAGCACCTTTAGGATCGACAAAACCTTCTGGTTGCATCATATACAACTCTTCTTTAAGAAATCCATTGAGGAATGCGGTTTTGACATCCATTTGCCAAATTTCATAATCATAAAATGCGGCAATTGTTAACATGAAAGACAGACTTAAGCGTCGGTACGGGTGAGAAAGTCTCATCGTAGTCAACTCCTTGAACTTGTCGAAAATCTTTCCCAACAAGTCGAGCTTTGTAGACAGTAACATTACCATCAGCATCAGTCTTTTTCTCGAAGATCCATTTATTCTGTATGGCTTGTCGATCATCGGGCAAGTCAACCAAAGTCCACACTTTGTTCTCATACATGGATCCCATCTCAGATTTCATGGCCTCCAGCCATTTCGCGGAATCTGGGCCCATCATCACTTGCTCATAGTTCATAGGTTCGTCATGGTCAAGTAACATGACTTCCAGAACAGGATTACCATACCACTCTGGTGCGGAACATACTCTGGTTGACCTACGAGGTTCGGTAGTACCTTGATCTGAAGTTTCATGATCATCATCATTAACTTCCTCACTAATTGGTGTAGGCATCACTGGAACTGATTTCTGTGATGAACTACCTTCCAATTCAGGAGAAGGTACAACTACCTCATCAAGTTCTACTTTCTTCCCACTCACTTCTTTTGAGAGAAACTCCTTCTCTAGAAAGGATCCATTCTTAGCAACAAATATCTTGCCTTCGGATCTGTGATAGAAGGTGTACCCAACAGTTTCCTTTGGGTATCCTATGAAGACGCATTTCTCCTATTTGGGTTCGAGCTTATCAGGCTGAAGCTTTTTCATATAAGCATCGCAACCCCAAACTTTAAGACGACAGCTTATGTTTCTTGCCAAACGACAGTTCATATGGAGTCGTCTCAACAGATTTAGATGGTGCACTATTTAACGTGAATGCAGCCGTCTCTAAAGCATAACCCCAAAACGATAGTGGTAAATCGGAAAGTGTTGGGGATATGACTATTGGGTATGACCCGCCCAAGAGGGGCCGGGTTATCCCAATGGCGGTTCATGAAGATGAAGCCTATGCAGATGTTAAGATGGCGGTTCAAAGGCGGACTTATTAAGGGGCCCAAAGCCCAAAGGCCGCTTAAAGCCCATAAGTGTAAACCGTCATATATGTATAGCTTGTATTGTAAGGCAAGTATAATTAGTCACCAGGCTAGACACATTGTTTATGAGCCGGCTGGGACTCTGTAAACCGTGGGGCCTCAACCTGTGTATATAGAGGGACGACCCGGCGGCGGTTTAGGGCAAGAAAACAACAGATCGAAAGCTAGGTTAAGCGTATTCACTCCCTGGTAATCAAGACATAACCAATACCACCTCAAACCGGATTAGGCCTTTACCTTCACCGCAAGGGGCCGAACCAGTATAAACTCCTTGTGTCCTTTGTACTGTTTAACCCCTTTAAGCTAACCCCCGTTGCGATGGCTCCACGACTAAGTCCTTCCGCTAGGACATCTGCCGTGACAATTCCATGATAGTTGGCGCCCACCATGGGGCCTGCGCACGGTGGTTTTGAGTTATTACAAGGAAGTTTCGAAGGGATCAAGGGATACACTGTGGGCTGGATGACCAAGAGTCGCCGCAGCAAGCTCTACATCGACGATGCAGGCTGGGGCCCCAAGGCCGGCTCAATTGAGTACGGATACCGGGTCCCCTTCGGCAGAATTCATGTTTTCATCGGCAAGATCGGCAAACCTGGCCCTGAGCTGGACATTTGCACCGACATCATCGAGACGGATCAGCATGCGCGACCCTCCCGAGTTTAGCCCGCTGTGAAAAGTGCCTTCGTAGGATTCATCTATGGGGCAGAATCTGAGGATAGATCTGCGTCCGATGGTGAGACGGTTGTCTACTCTGATGATGAGTTATCCGCTGGTGAAACCGAGTCATTGTATCAGCTGCAAGATGGCTGGCTTGGGGGCTATTCCGATGGCGACAGTATTCCAGACCCCTATGGGCCGCCTAGTAGGGTTCTGATCTTCATGGCTGGTACGCAGCCAGTGCAGAATTCTTTGACTGCAGCGGCAATGGTTTCCGGGTCAGCAACGGCGCCAGCGGCCGAGGCAGGAGGTCCTGCACGCCCGCCGGCTCAGGTCTTGTACGATTTATTGGACACTTTGACAACATTGTTGACAACAGAGGTTAACCCGGCAAATCAAACTCAGCATAGCACGGAAGTTGCAAAGCTGCGGGATGAGATAGCTAGAGCCAAGGAAGATGTGGTGGTTGAGGACGCGAGAATGACTGCAGAGCGAGCTGCTCTGGATGCTCATGCACCGCGGATCTAGGCTGATTCCTTCCGGCTCTCGTTGGATCAGAACGCTTCAAACGAAGTCATGAGGAGAAGACACCGGAGTCGTCTGGCTCCTGTTTACGAGGCGAGGAACCTCTTTAACACACCTGGTTAAGGGATCAGTGACCCGCTAGGGGTAAACCGAGTTGTAGCCGTGCCTGGTTCTGGAGCGCCGCCTCAACCACGCACGACGGACCCGCCTCGTCAGAATAATATCCCACCACAACATGTGCCGACGCCACAGGGTCATTATTCTAACCCTTTGGATGTCACATCCCTAGTTCTGGTATGCTCTGGGCTAGCTAGTTTTGTGTTGCATCATGTTTAAGTTGCTTTTAAATTTGAAATGGGGATTGACTCAGACCCTAGCACCTAAGAAAAATCAAATATGTTCAGCTAAAATAAATCCCAAAAACCCAAAATGGTCTTAGGAAAATGTTCATGATTTTTGGAAATGCTGGAAACAGCAACTAGAGGTGATGCACATTTTTCCTAGCCATCTTGGATTTTACCTCAACACATATTGTATTTGATTGGGGCTCCAAAACATTGCTATAAATATTTTGACAGCTCCAAATATTCTGAGAAATGTTGAGGGACACCGGATTAATTTAGAGAGTGCCCAAAAATATTCTTAGAATTATATAAAAATGATTTAGTGCTAAACTAAATCAAAACAGAGCAAATAAATAGAAAACATAAACTAAATTAAAAAGGGCAGAAACCTCGCCTGGCCTCCCTGTAGCCTGGCCAGCTCCTCCAGCAAGCCCAGCCCACCTGGCAGCCCAGCCACCTGGCCGGCCCACCGAGGGCAGGGGCGTCTTCTTCCTCCTGCCAGAAGGCAGAGGAGAAGCTAGCCACGACGCCGCGGCGTGCCACGCCGGCAGCCACCTGCCTGGCTGTCCCCTCGTCACCCTGGACTCCCTCCGCGACGCCACGCATCCCCCCAGACCCTCTCACTCTCTCGAGCGTTTTCCCCATCCTCTGCTCTCTTCCCGAACGGAGCTCGTCGCCGCCGTCCACCGGTCGCATAGCCACCGGCCTCCCCTATGCCCTAGACATGCCCTGTGATCCGCGAAGACTCCCTCGTCCTCTCCACCGAGTCATGCAATGCTGGGTGCCCGGGAACGCCGCCACCACCGTTGAAGATCAACTCCGGTCTTCGAGATCGCCGGTAATGCCCCAACGTCGTCCGACCTTCCCCGAGCCCACTGAGACGCGTGATGCAACCGCTGTGAGCGCACGGAACGATCCCCCTCCCCCTGCTCGTGCTCGTACTCTAGCTCCGTTCCCCACTTCCGCCGAAACTTGCCGCCACCGCGAATGTCGCCGTCGTTGTTCCGGTGGGCCAACGCCGCGTATGAGCACCTGGTCGAGTTCCTGCTGTCCTGAAGCCTCTACCAGTGCTCTTTGTTCGCTCTAAATCAAGCTGCAGCCCCGCGCCCATGATGGCCCAAACTCCGGCGCCGCCGCGAGCTCCATTCCGGTGAGCTCCGGCCACCCCACGCCCAGCCGTGTGCTTCCCTGGATGCGGGTGAGCAAGGGCTCCCCCCTGGTGCCCTCCGCTGCGTTTTTAGCCACCGGAGGAGCAACCCCGCAGCGCTTCACCGTGTTTGCCGTCGCCATCGTCAAGCCGCCGGTGGCGTTGACCGTTTTGACCGGGGGTTTGACCACCCCTGGTCGTCTGACGTGTGGGCCCCAGGCCACTAATGAACCAGGATTAGAATGAACTTAAATTAGTTAAACTAATGACCCTGACACACGGGACCCACAGGTTAGAGTTGACCTGGACCGTGCCTTTGACCTGATAACGTCACCCTGACGTCATGCTGACGCAATAATTATTTACTGGAATTATTCTTATACAGGAAATTCCAGAAAATAATGCAAACTTTGAAAAATCATAGAAATTCAACCGTAACTCCAAATGAGATAAATTATATATGAAAAATGATCAAAAAAATCCAATCTGTCCATCTGTACTTGTTTCATGCATGTTAGAACAATTTATGACTACTGTTTAGGGCAAATGGAATGAATGGCATTTAAATAACTACGTGTGGAGTTTGAATTTGAATCTTGGATTCAAACCAACTTCATTTAACTTGCTGCTAGTTGCATTAGCTCAAACCACAGCATATTGCCATGTCACATTCATGCATCATATTGTTGCATTGCATTGATTGTGTTCTTTCTCAGTTGCCGGTGTTTGTCCCCTCTCGATAGACGTGGTTCCGACGATGAGACCGATGACACCGATGAAGAACTATATAATCTTTAGAAGTGCCAGGCAAGCAAAACCCCCTTGTTCATTTCGATACAATCCCACTCTCTCGCTCCTTCTCTCTTTTACTGCATTAGGACAACAATGATTCATCTGTTACTTGCTGCGGTAGCTGAACCCCTTTATCCTCTGCATGACCTGTCATTCCACAGTAAATAGATGAAACCCACTAGCATGAGTAGGAGTTATTTGAGCCCTGTTATGCCTACTCATTCATGCTTTTTGTCATGCCTGCTACTGCTTAGAGTTGGGTCGGGTCTGGTTCATCGAGGATGAATCAGAGGTGTGTGAACATGTCCTACTGTGTGTGAGCTAAGTGTGTGAACACGATTTGGTAAAGGTAGCGGTGAGAGGCCATGTAGGAGTACATGGTGGGTTGTCTCATTGAAGCCGTCCTCAGGAGGCGAGTTACGTGTTTGTGATCCATGAACAGTTACTACCACACATTGGGTTCCGTAACTCAGCCCCTCTCGGCTTATTAATCAACTCGATCTCTGTCCGGGGAGTTGCAACTAGTTTCTGGTGTTTGTAGGTAGTGTTAGTAGTCTACCAAGTGGCACCCGTGCAGGTGGGCTTGGGACGGACTAGGCACTGATGGCGGTGTACCAAGTGGCACCCGGTTGGTGGGCTTGGGAACCCTGTACACATCGTTTGGGGCCGTGAGCGACACCCCGGCCGGATCTCCTTGCGGATGGAACCCGAATAGGCGATAAACCTGGACGAGAGACTTGTGTGGTTAGTCAGGTCGTGGCCGACTCCCTCGCCCGGCTTCCGCTTGAAGGTTGCCGAGGTACATGACGTGTACAGGGCGATAAGTGGCGAGAGCGTGTGTGAAGAAGTACACCCCTGCAGGGTTATCATTATCTATTCGAATAGTCGGATTCCTCGGATATGGAAACTTGGACCCCTTGCATAGTTCATAGACAAGTGAAAGTGGATACTCTAAAACTCGCAAGATAAGCGTGAGTGCTATGGATGGCGTTCTCGTAGGTAGACGGGAGCGGATCCATAGTGGTGTATTGGTATGGTGAATATGTGGACTCGTGTGCGCCACCTCAAAAGAGTTACTTGCAGTCGTAGTTCAGGATAGCCACCGAGTCAAAGCTGGCTTGCTGCAGTCAAACTCCACCACCCCTTTGTTGATCTTGATGCATATGTAGATAGTTACGATGTAAGTCTTGCTGGGTACATTTGTACTCACGTTTGCCTATTTTATGTTTTGCGAGAGAGATGTCGATTGTCGCTAGTAGTTCCGTATGGACTTCAACGTTTAGCTTGATACCTCTGCTACGATCTTGTGCCCTCGGCAGGATCTAGTAGATAGTCAGGCTTCTAAGCCTTTTTCATTTGTAGATGTCTGTACTCAGACATGTTAAGCTTCCGCATGTGCCTTGACTTGTATGCTTTGAGTGTTGGGTCATGAGACCCATGTTTGTAATATCTCGCTCCTCGGAGCCTATTGATTAAATACTTTGAGTCGTAGAGTCTTGTTGTGATGCCATGTTGTATTTGCACATATCAAGCATATTGTGTGTATGATTGAAATGCTTGGTATGTGTGGGATCCGACAATCTAGTTGTTTATCCTTGGCAGCCTCTCTTATGGGGAAATGTAGTCTAGTGCTTCCATGAGCCATAGTAGTCCGCTACAGCCCGGTTCACCGGAGTCCTGCTAGCCCAGCACTACTGTTCAGGACGCTTGACTGGCCGGCATGTGTTTCACTTTGTTCCTGTGTCTGTCCCTTCGGGGAAATGTCACGCGGTGACATCCAGAGTCCTGCCTAGCCTGCTACAGACCGGGTTCCCAGAGTCCTGTTAGCCCAGTGCTACAGCCCGGATTCACACGCTGCTGACCGACATGCTCGAAGTTGATTCATGTATGCCTGCCCCCATGGGTTAGTGCCGCTTTGGGTTCACGACTAGCCATGTCGGCCCGGGTTCTCTGTCATATGGATGCTAGCGACACTATCATATACGTGAGCCAAAAGGCGCAAACGGTCCCGGGCCATGGTAAGGCGACACCGTGGGTTTACCGTGCGTGAGGCCGCAAAAGTGATATGAGGTGTTCTTGGCTAGGTCGATGTGACTTGGAATCGGGTCTGACAGCTTTGGTATCGAGCACTGTTGCTCAGAGGTTTACCAAGCCAAACTGGTCGAAGTTGTGTCTAGAAATGCTTTAGTTATGTAAGGGAATTGATTGTGTAAGGGAACGTAAGGCTCTTTTTATTCCTTATACCTCATGGCCTTCTGATCTGAGTCATACTCTTCTCTTCTACGGGGATTAAGAACTAGGACTTCTCATCTATCTATCAGGATGGTGTGTTACTAATCCATAGACTTTTAAGATTGTTGGTTTTACGCCCCAGTTCAGTTTCTACTATTTCTGTATGTTCATAGTTGGTCTCAGAACCCTGATATTGTGATGTTGAGTGGTCATGCCACCATTTTTGCAGGATGTCTCAAATCACTTTGAGCATCTATAGCCGTTATGCTGTCCGAGTCATCCCAGGTTTCTAATTAGTCTGATGATTTTGCAAAATCCTTCTTTCCACCCGTTGTTCCTTTGGGTGGGGATATGCACACTAATCGGTAAGTTGAGGTACTTTGTTGCCTCTGCATATATGTTGGAACTATTATTATGACCTAGGTGTTTTAGAAAGTCACCTAGTAATTTGGCAATGCTTTTGTATCCCCAGTGTGATGATTCTGGCCAGTATTCTTGAAAGCATCCCGTGATGTTATTAGTTAGTAGGCATTCCATTCCTGGGTTCTTGAACCCGAGATTCATCCTACTTCTTGTTGTCAGTGTTTGCTAGTTCCTTTAGGATATTAGTAACTTTGCGATAGTCCTCGAGGTCTGTGGTATTTCCTTCTTCCAAATACCATGAACCATTTTGGCAGAAGTTCTCTTGAACCGAAAGATCACAACAAGAGTGCTCCCAATGAGTTTCCTATCCCATGTTGTGAATCTGCCAATTCTACCTTTCTGCATGGGTTATCCGGAAGAAATGTTGAGCTTTGCTCGACATACTAATCTATGCATCCACAACCCAAATAATCTTATATTCTCTGAGTTGTCCCCCTTCAGTTATATTCTGATCTTCATCTATCAATTGATAGTCAAGAGTATGTGTGCGATCGTGTTCATCGATGCCTATTATTCTTGTGGTCCGTTAAGCCATTCTATTCCAGAATGACTAGGAGAAACAAACTCCAGTACCCTTTTCCATTTCCAGGATTGCGTCAAAGTAGTTGTATCCCGCAGATCAAAATGCCAATCCAGCTTTTGTTCTGTTCTACCTTGGAGTGTTGCCCTCTTTATGTCAGGAATGTCATGAGAATTGCACCATCTCTTATGAATTCCTGATGCAGTGATACTTCTCGCCCTCATTATTCATTCCTCGGTTCCGTGTTGTCGCAACCGGAATGCCGACAAGTGAATCGTGATGTGTGAAATCAATACTACTAGCAACTCCGTTGCTTGGTAGTTAATGGACAATATTCTCATTCTTAGCGTGTTGGTTATTAAATCATCATCCTAAGATTGATCGTTCTACCTAGTCCTTATTTCTGGTGCACACCTCGATCAATAAGTTAGAATTGTGTCAATCCCTCACTCTTTTGATCATATCTTCTTGCCCTGAAAAGCAAGGTTGTTCTCGAGCTTAGTAACATATCGGTGGTTCGTGATTTTCCGAATATCTTCTCGGAGGTATTACCGGGTTGTTTCCTGACTGTTATGTTGAGCTCGTGATCATGTTGGTTTTCTTCTAAACCACCCATTCTCCAAGAATCTGTGTTGAATACCCTGAGCTAGTTGGTTAAGCTGAACAACAACTTGGAGAGTTGGAAGATAAAGCTTTGCTTAACTTAGTTCATCTCTAAGGGATATCTTCTGTGCGTGTGTGTGTTGAAGAAAGATGATATCTCCATTGATTGGTCCTCGTGGTCAGTTGTTGGATCTATTGCCTTGTCAAAACTTTGTCTTGAGTATGGGCTATTGTCAAGTCAAATAAGAACCAACGATGTTCGTAATGTTGTCTTACTCGTGGTTGATCCCTCGAGCATACACCATTACATCTTTTGGTCTGATCAATGCTATCACCATGTTCACATGATGGTGGAAGTCCAGTGATATGGAAATTCCGATGAGTTGTTGTTGAGCCCATCAAGCATTTTGTCTCCCCATGATTCATGTTGAACATCAACCTAGTGTTGGAAACTTTGTAAGCAATGCCTTCGTGTTCCGTTCATGAAGCTTATGCTTGGATGGAAGAAGTGACTTCCTCAATTCATGTGCTTTAGGTGTAAGTTGACGTCATGATTTTGAGATAGGTTTGTTTTGTTTCCCTTGGAATCATCCCAAATCAATTATGCACGTGCGAAGTATTCTATGGTTTGGTAGATTAATTACCTCCACTCCATATGAGTTCCTAGCACACCAAGCCAATGATTGATTTGCTCAAGGAAAATGAGCGTGTTGTGCTAATTCTAGATCATGCACAGGATTCCGTTATCCTCGATGAAGGTTCCCAACCAGAACTCGGTAGTATTTTTATTATAAGACTACTATGTGGTCATGATTGTCTGGGACAGCGTGTTCACATGTTGTAGCAAAACCCGCTCATGTTTCGGAGCTTGCTATCGTAGTTCATTCCTCGAGAGTCTCGCAACGCCATCTCATCGAATTGTGCTGCAAATTTTGTTTTCAGACATGCTGAGTCTGAAGTATCCTATTTCCAATCGGATCTGAATCTCAGGCAGATATGATGGTTGGAACATTCCCAACAGTTGCATCTTGTTCCCAGCTTGCACCGCCATTGTGCCAATCCCCCATGGGCTGCCCTTCTCGGTAGTTGCTGTCCAATATCATCTTCAAAAGTGGACTTACCATGGGTCCCATCCATTTCCGGTGATAAGCAAAACCATCCATTGCGTTGCCTTCAACAAGGTAGTTCATATCATCCATTCTAGTCCGAGTATGTCATTCTTTCGAACTCTTTCAAATGATCGATTGTGATTGCCTTAGGCTGGTTGTCGGGGAGGCTGATCGGACCCACGAACACCTATGGGACCGGCGGACCGAGTCCCTTTTGGTTCGGAGGGGGGCGGAGATCGCACGAAGAGCGGATCGAGGCGAAGCACACGAGCAGTTTACCCAGCTTCGGAGCTCTCCGGAGAGATAACACTCCTACTGCTGCTTGTCTGATTGTATTGTGTTCTTGCTAGGGAGCGATGAGAGCTACAAGATCTAGCGTGAGTGTTCTCTGGTTACGTTCGAATCGAACCTCCTCTATGTTGCGCATGGGCCTCCTTTTATATGCTCAAGGGGTCTCCGAGCGGTGTAGCGTAGATGAGGGTACAAATGGAAAAACAGTAGTTGGTACACCTACTTGAGCGATTATGCAGTGTACTCTACCTAACCACGATGGAAAGGGACAAAAGCATTAAATGCCCGTCCACATCGCCTAAACAAAGGCAACAGGGACCGTCAGAGTGCCACCGTTCGCCACGATGGCAAGCTTGTCGGCGCCGCTTATCGCTGCTTCCTCACGCTGGCTGCACAGCCTCTTGACACGCAGCGCATGGAATGGTCCCATGGCGACACGTTGGTGGATGAGCTGGAGCGGAGATGAAGAGAGTTACTGCGCGGCAAGTGCCTTGCCGCGGCTGAAACCTTGTCATGTCTGGAGGCTTGTCGCTCTCCGAGCCTTCCCGGCAAGCTCCTCTTGCCGGGGTCTTGTCTTCTGCGTGCCTTGAGTGGCCTTCCCGGCAAGCTCCTCTTGCCGGGGCCTTGTCTTCTTGGTTAAATACTTTGTTCTTGAATGGCTCCAAAGGAACCACGGAGGAACTTGGCGGTGACCAGGCAAGCCTTGCCGCGGGGTGCTGCAACTGCCCGTGCACGAGTTCGGGATACTAGGGTACCCCTACTCTAGTACACCGACAGGAGCCCCGAACTGGGCCGCTGCGGTGCCGAGAAACTGTCGAGCCAGGCCCAAAAGCGATTACTGCGGTCACACGCGGCCTTGATCACGCCGTAACTTGCTCTGGACACACCACGTCCCCCACGAACAGCACGCACCGAACATGGCGTCTTGGGAGAGATTGTGGGGGGTTTCTTTATTAGGAAAAGCGGAACGTCCGCCCCCTCTCCCTCCTTATAAACAGGGGAAACAGGGGCAGGTCGCCCACCTCGCCATTGCTGTCTCGTCTCGAAAACCACCGCCGCTCCCCCCTTCTTCTCTAGTGCGAAGAGAGCAGCGCTCCGCCCCCTTTCGCCACAGCGCCATCAACGTCGTCGGTCTCCTCCACCGCCTCCGCCATGGCTCCAAAAGCCGACAAGGGGAAGGGCCGGGGAGGCTGATCGGACCCACGAACACCTATGGGACCGGCGGACCGAGTCCCTGTTGGGTAGGAGGGGGGCGGAGATCGCACGAAGAGCGGATCGAGGCGAAGCACACAAACAGTTTTAACCTGCGTCGGAGCACTCCGGAGAGATAAAACTCCTACTACTGCTTGTGTGTTTGTTTTGTGTTCGTGCTAGTGAGCGATGAGAGCTACAAGAAGTTGCGTGAGTGTTCTCTGGTTGCGTTGGAATCGAACCTCCTCTCGTTGCATGGGCCTCCTTTTATATGCTCAAGGGGTCTCCGGCGGTGGCAACGTAGATGGGGGTACAAATGGAAAAACAGTAGTTGGTACACCTACTTGAACAGTGTACAGCGTACTCTACCTAACCCTGACGACAAGGGACAAAAGCATTAAATGCCTGTCCCTGTCGCCTAAACAGTGCAACAGGGACCGTCAGGAGCGCCACCGTTCGCCACGATGGCAAGCTTGTCAGCGCCGCTTATCGCTGCTCCCCGCTGGCTGCACAGCCTCTTGACACGCGCACATGGAATGGTCCCATGGCGACACGTTGGTGGATGAGCTGGAGCGGAGATGAAGAGAGGTTGCCTGCCGCGGCAAGTGCCTTGCCGCGGCTGAAACCTTGTCGCGTCTGGAGGCTTGTCGCTCTCCGAGCCTTCCCGGCAAGCTCCTCTTGCCGGGGTCTTGTCTTCTGCGTGCCTTGAGTGGCCTTCCCAAAGAAGCTCCTCTTCTTGCCGGGCCTTGTCTTCTTGGTTAAATACTTTGTTCTTGAATGGCTCCAAAGGAACCACGGAGGAACTTGGCGGTGACCAGGCAAGCCTTGCCGCGGGGTGCTGCAATTGCCCGTGCACGAGTTCGGGATACTAGGGTACCCCTACTCTAGTACACCGATAGGAGCCCCCGGGCCTGGGCCGCACACGCTGCCGAGCGTTGTCGGGCCAGGCCCAAAACAGTGCACGGTCACACATGGCCTTGATCACGCCGTAAATTGCTCTGGACCCACCACGTCCCCCACGAACGGCACGCACCGAACGTGGCATCGTGGGAGAGATCGTGGGGGTTTCTTTATTAGGAAAAGCGGAACGTCCGCCCCCTCTCCCTCCTTATAAACAGGGGAAATAGGGGCAGGTCGCCCACCTCGCCATTGCTGTCTCGTCTCGAAAACCACCGCCGCTCCCCCCTTCTTCTCTAGTGTGAAGAGAGCAGCGCTCCGCCCCCTTTCACCACAGCGCCATCAACGCCGTCGGTCTCCTCCACCGCCTCCGCCATGGCTCCAAAAGCCGACAAGGGTAAGGGTGTGAAGTCGGCCGAGGCGCAGCTCATGGGCGCAGCGAAAGGAGCGGGCCATCTTCTCCCCCAGCTCGGCCTTAAAGGAGCCGAGGGAGGGCTTCTACCTCTTGGTCGACGGAGACGCGTGCGCATCCGCGCCTGAAGGTACTCCCCGCCACCGCTTGAACTAGCCCCAACTGGGTACCCTTTCTTTGCGCTTTTCTTCTATTGCGGGCTCTGCCCGTCCCTTTTCAATTCTTCTGCGATGTCATGAACACCTATGGCCTTCGCCTCCTTGATTTCACCCCCAATGCTGTCCTGACCATGGCAGTTTTCGCACACCTTTGCGAAAACTTTGTCGGGATCCACCCAAACGTAGACCTCTTCCGCCACTTCTTCATGCCCGCGTTGAGAGAGGGAGCCGCTGTCAAGGGGATTGCTTGGGTCTCTGTGGTCGGCAAGAAGGAGGCCTATCTAGAGGAGAGCTCCGCAGCAAATGGGAGGAGTGGAGAGCCAATTGGTGTTGGATCGTTGAGGAGAACCGCAGCCCTTCAACGCCTGCGCCAAGCCCCAATAGTCTTGCGCTGCAACGATTGGAGCAACTTTGCCGGGAAGATGCTAGGTTGAAGATAGCTGTGACCCGGATTTTGCGCCTCGGGCTTGTCGGACTCACCGTGAGGCGCGGTTGGCGCAGATTTCCTTCGCCGCATCGCTTCCCTTGCAGGAGAGGAGGAGACCTGCTTGGGAGTTCCAAAACGCAGCGGACGTCATGAGGCTGCGCCGGGCCTCAACCGGAATTTCACTGCCCCGAGTTGGATGCGATGCTGCTAGAGCTGTTCAAGCATGACCCCGATCACCCGAGTGGTTTAGGTTGCCGAGGGGGGTCGTCCCATTGTGCAACAACTCTTCGCTCGACCGCATCCGCGCCATGATGCCGTTGTGCGATTCTCATGGGATCCTTCCAACCTGGCAAGAGCCTTCCGACGACATTGTGCAGCAGTTCTTCGACAGCTTGGAAGAAGTGCCGATCCGCCCCGACGAGCATAAGAAGCTCACCCGCGACACCACCGAGCGAAGAGATGGTGCGCGTACCACAAGGTTGGAGGAGGCGACAGCAGCTGCTGCCGCTGCCGTCTTCGGGTACACCGTGGAGGAGGCAGATGCAGCAGAGGCGCTAAGCCTTGCCGAGCGAAGGGAGTTCGCCGGTGAGGAAGAGCTTGCCGAACCCGAGGCCGAGTCGATCGAACCAGCCGAGGGCGCTTCTTCCCCACCATCCAGCGGCTTGCCGCAAACGGAGCCCCCGGCTCCGCCAAAGAGGCGTCTCCGCAAGGCCGGAGACAAGACGGGGCGGCAGACGGGCCAACAGCCGCAGCACCGCGCGACGCGCTCTACCGCGGCAAGCAATGTTGCCGCGGGAGTACCCCACACTGCTGCGACAACTGGGGCGGGATCCTCCCAGGCCACCGCCGACACCTCCTCCAAGCGGCCAAGAGAGCCCACTCCTCCGCCTCGTCGCACCGGAGGCGAGCTGGAGTTTGATCTCTCCGCTCGGCTCAAGCGAGGACGAAGAAGAGTAAGCTTCAATATTGTGCTTGTATTTCTTCAATTTTGTTGCTTCATCTTGAATCTAATTTGCTTCGTTCTGAACTCTTTCCTTTTCAGGACACTGGCCCAGAGAGCTGACCGACATGCTCGAAGTTGATTCATGTATGCCTGTCCCCATGGGTTAGTGCCGCTTTGGGTTCACGACTAGCCATGTCGGCCCGGGTTCTCTGTCATATGGATGCTAGCGACACTATCATATACGTGAGCCAAAAGGCGCAAACGGTCCCGGGCCTAAGGCGACACCTGTGGGTTTACCGTGCGTGACGGCGCAAAGTGATATGAGGTGTTACCGGCTAGGTCGATGTGACTTGGAATCGGGGTCCTGACATTGGATAACATGATCACTGCGACATCGCGATTGGCGGCTCTCCTAGTTGAAGGCGAGTCTCCAGCTGCAGTTGAAACACGGAGGGCTAGAGAGCTTCTTCAGACAGCATTGATGCAGCAGGAGGCTTATTTTTACAGTCGTGAGATGATCCATTCAACCCCTCGCCCAAGTCAGAGTTATAGCAGGCACATGGACTCCCCGGCAGTATCAAGCTGTGAGCAGCACCATAACCCGCCTCGTGGACATGACCTGGTGCGTGGTGGTGTTAATACTCAGGCCCAGATGGATCATGATAGAGCATGTCGAGAGGCTGAGCTGGCGGCTCAGTACACAGCTCATCAACCATCTTCGGCTTATCCAACGACTTCGGGGGAGGCAGGTGTGACCTCTAGGACCACGGGCGTACTATGTTTAGTACCGGCTTTGCGGAATGAGCGTTTGCCCAAGTATTTAAAAGGACCACATGAGGTGCCTAACTATATAGCCGACTTACCCCCTGAGGCATGGATTGAAAGGTATGAGATGGCATGGAGCTGTTGGAGGTTAGCGATGCTGCGTGTGCCAAGTACTTCACCATGATGCTGGATGGGACGGCCCATACTTGGCTAAAGGGACTGCCTGCCAATTCAATTGGATCGTGGGCTGAGTTGAAGGCCCGGTTCATCCAGAATTTTAAAGATACGTGCAAATAGCCCATGTCGATTGTGGATTTGGATGCCTGTGCCCAAGAAGAGGGAGAGTCAACGACCCATTGGGTGCACCGGGTCAAAGCCATCCTGCGTTCATCGGATAACATTAACGCCGGCTCAACGGTCCTAATGTTGGAGAAAAATTGCCGATTTTTGCCTCTTAAACAGAAGCTAGGGCGACTCAAGTGCCACTGCAATGACATGGTGGAGTTGATGGCAGCTCTGATTAAATATGCTGACTCTGATAGTAACAAGGACCCTGAGTCTGATGATGAAAAGACGGGAAAGGGAAAGAAGAGTGGCAACACCAAGGGCCAGCATCATAACCCGATGAGTCAGGGGGGCAATGGTAATCGCAAGGCCGATAACAATTCAGATTTTGTGGCTAACACCAACACGTAGAATAATGGTCAGCGTCGTAAGGGAAAGCCACCTCCTCGGGAGGAGGGTCAGGTATAAATCTTGAGAAGATGCTGAATCAGCCTTGCCCAAAGCATGGTACAAGGGAAAGGCCGTCCGGCCACCTTTGGAAGGACTGCCACACTATGAAGGAGTTAAAAATTCTGATTTGTTCCAGAACAATCATGGGCCGGGTGGCGGCTCAGGTTCTGGCTCTCATGGTCCGGGTTACGGTGGTAACGGTTCTAATTCCAGTTTCTAGGGTCACCCAGGCAATCAAGGCAATCAGAGTGGTTATCATCAACAGTCCGGTCAGGGGAATCAGCAACATCAATCTGGGTATCAAAGTAATCCGAAGCAGTTGAATAGTGGGCAATACCACGTCTTCACCACAAGTTTATGCAAGCAGGATCAGAAGCTCCATAAAAGGTCTATGAATGCCGTTGAGCCGGCAGTTCCCCGTTACTTGCGATGGTCTGAGCAGCCCATTGTGTGGAGTCGTGAGGATCACCCGCCCCGGGTTGATAATCCAGGTCACTTGGCTTTGGTGGTGGA
This sequence comes from Aegilops bicornis, assembly GCA_021605145.1. NCBI lineage: Eukaryota > Viridiplantae > Streptophyta > Magnoliopsida > Poales > Poaceae > Aegilops > Aegilops bicornis. Next base: position 239,835,728 of record CM038672.1, read on the forward strand.
GCCTCAGGTTGGAGTATATAAATTCACTAGGGTACTCATGGACGGAGGTAGCAGCATCAATATCCTTCATTATGAAACTTTCCGTCGCATGGGATTGACTGATAAAAATCTTAAGCCGTCAAACACTGTCTTTCATGGTGTGGTGCCTGGTAAGTCGGCATATCCGGTTAGTAAAATAGCTCTGGAGGTTCCTTTTGGAGATGATTATGATTCCAGGTCTTAGATGTTGACCTTTGAAGATCAAGAGCCCTTATCATGCTCTGTTTAAACGGCCGGCTTATGCTAAGTTCATGGCAAGGCCTTGTTATGTTTACTTACAACTGAAGATGCCGGGTCACAAGGGCACTATAATAGTGCATGGAAGTCGCAAGATAGCTTTGGAGTGTGAAGAAGGTGACGCTGCTTACGCTGAGTCTGTCTGCGCAACAGAGGAGTTGAAGTTTTATAAAGACAATTTTGATCCGGCAGCTATGACATCTTTGAAAAAGCCAACGACGGAGCATGATCCGATCTTGAAGTTTAAGTCAACAGATGACACCAAGTTGGTTGATTTCGTTCCTGGCGATTCCTCCAAGCAGTTCAACATCAGTGCTAATCTGGATCCGAAATAGGAAAGCACGCTCATCGAGTTCATCCGTGAGAACTGGGACATCTTTGCGTGGAAGCCTTCTGACATGCCAGGTGTACCGAGGGAACTCGCTGAGCACACTCTTAATATTGATCCAAATTTTAACCGGTCAAGCAATTTCTTCGTCGTTTCAATGAAGATAGGCGTAAGGCTATTGGTGAATAAGTGGACCGGCTCTTGGCGGCTGGGTTTATTGTTGAAGTTTTTCATCCTGATTGGTTGGCTAACCCGGTGTTAGTACTTAAGTAGAATGGCACTTGGTGTATGTGTGTGGATTACACAGATCTAAACAATGCTTGTCCAGCTGATCCCTTTGCTCTCCCCCGTATTGAACAAATTATTGATGCTACGGCGGGTTGTGAGCATTTGAGCTTTTTGGATGCATATTCTGGTTATCGTCATATCAAGACGGCAGTCAAGGACTAGGACAAGACAGCTTTCATTACTCCGTTTGGAGCCTTCCGCTATGTGTCCATGCCTTTTGGGCTCAAGAGTACCCAAGCGACTTACCGGCAGTGTGTGCAAAATTTCCTTCATGATCAAATCGGGCGTAATGTTCATGTCTATGTGGATGATATTGTGGTGATGTCCAGGAAGAAAGAGACACTGATTGATGATTTGAAGGAGACCTTTGATAATCTCCGGGTTTATAAGATGATGCTTAACCCGGCAGAGTGTGTGTATGGTGTACCAGCTGGTAAGCTTTTGGGTTTTTGGTTTCCAACAGAAGCATTGAAGCTAACCCGGAGAAGATTAAGGGTATCACCTCTCTGGCTAAACCGGCATGTCTTAACGATGACCAGCGTTTGGCGGGTCGTATTGCAGCCTTAAGCCGGTTCATAGCCGGTTGGGTGAGAAAGCTATTCCTCTGTACCAGATGATGAAGAAAATAGATCACTTTGTCTGGAGTGATGCTGCTAATCAAGCATTTTAGGACTTAAAGAAACAGTTGGCTGAGCCGCCCATTCTTGCTCCTCCCATTGATAAAGAGCCTTTGTTATTATACGTGGCTGCTAATGGATGGGCTGTCAGTGTAGCTATTGTGGTGGAACGGAAGGAAGCATGCAAGGAATATCCGGTTCAACGGCCGGTTTACTACATCAGTGAAGTGCTTATTGATTCCAAGCAGAGGTATCCGCACTGGCAGAAGCTTGTATATGGGGTGTTCATGGCTAGTCGAAAACTCAAGAAATATTTTTTGGGTCATCCCATCACTGTGGTTAGTTTTGCTCCTTTAGGGATATTATTCAAAACAGAGAAGCCACAGGTAGGGTATCCAAGTGGGCCATCAAGCTTGGACCTCATGGTTTGAAGTATATGCCTCGCACGGCCATCAAATCCCAAGCACTTGTGGATTTCATCAATGACTGGACAGAGCTGCAGATGCCTGAGGAGAAGCCAGATAACACATATTGGACTATTCAGTTTGATGGGTCCAGGCAATTGGAGGGCTCGGGGGCTGGAGTTGTACTGACTTCCCCACGAGGTGATAAATTCTGTTATGTCTTAAGGTTGATGTTACCTTGCACTAATAATGCAGCTGAGTATGAAGCCTTACTCCATGGTCTTTGGACAGCTAAGGAGATGAATTTAAGCCAGGTGAGATGTTTCGGCGACTCAGATTTGGTGGCTCAGCAAGTTTCAGGCACTTGGGATTCTAAGGATCCACTCATGGTGGCTTATCGACGTGAGGTTGATGCTATTGCGGGTCACTTCAAGGGATATCAAGTTGAGCATGTCGATCGCAGGAAAAATGAGGCAGCTGATGCTTTAAGCCGGTTAGGATCCCAGCGTAAGCCGGTGCCGCCTAACACTTTCTTGGATATTTTGCATAACCCCTCAGTCAAGTTGCCTACAGAGGAAGATCTTGCTATTCCTGACCTAGAGGCACAATTGGTGGCGGCTCTTCATGCTATTCCTGATTGGACAGTTCCTTATTTGGCTTATATGACCCGGGGTGAGTTACCTGAAGATGAAACTTTAGCCAGGCAGATAATCCGGCGGCCAATGGAGAGTTGCACCATTGAAGTATTACAGGGGCGTTTCAACGTTGCGTTTCCCCAGAGGAGGGCCGTGCGATTCTACGTGAGATTCATGAAGGAGATTGTGGCCATCATGCCGACTCTAAGTCTCTTGTGGCTAAGGCTTTTCGTCATGGATTTTATTGGCTGACGGCTCACGTTGATGCTGACGATCTAGTTAGTAAATGTGATGGTTGTCAGAATTTTTCACGACGAGCTCATGTGCCGGCTCAAGAATTGAGGATGATTCTAGTTACTTGGCCGTTTGTAGTCTGGAGGCTTGATATGGTTGGTGTCGGATTTCGGGTTCCGGCAGACCCTCTAGGTTCGAACACTAGGGTGCGCGCGGAGATTTCACCCTCTACCTACCTGCACGTCGCCGCCTTGCTAAGATCTAAGCTATGAAAGGAACAACACAAGAGACACAGGGTTTATACTAGTTCGGGCCACCATTGTGGTGTAATACCCTACTCTAGTTTGTGGTGTGGTGGATTGCCTCTTGGGCTGGTGATGATGAACAATACAAGGAAGAACAGCCTCGCGAGGGTCTGTTCTTGGCTGGTGCGATGAACTGCTAGGGGAGTTCACTCGCTCTCTCTCTGCGGATTAGGATGCTGGATCCAGCTTCTCTATTTCTCTAGATACCTCTACCCTGCGGGTGGCTAGTCCTATTTATAGGGAAGGGCCCTGGGCCTCTTCCCAAATATTGAGCGGGAAGAGCGCCAACAATTGGCCATTTTGAAGGGGAACATCTAGTACACTTATCCTGACTAAATTTGGTCCTCGCCTGTCAAAGGCTCTGGTGGTGACGCCGGCTTGGGCTCCACAATGACTTCCTTCCGGCCGTTGCGACGGTCTTGGTCTTGTTGCACCGAAATGGATGCCTTTGCTTGATACTCTTGCCTGCGCTTGCTCCCTTTGCACCAAAGAGGAAAGGAGGACCTGCAGCTGGCGGCGCTCACCTGGCGCCTTTGGTCGTCATGGCTTGCGTCATGGGCACCTCGTGAGGTACCCGCCTTGATCTCTCCGCCTCGCGAGCCACCGACGAGGCTGCGTGCTCGAGGAAGCTCCTGTCGTCTGGCCCCAAGAAGGCTTGGCCTCGCGAGGGTCTTGAGCTTGTGTTGATGAAGATGGGCCGTCTGGGCCCCCCTTGAGCCACGCCTGGCAGCAGACAGGAAAGTCTGGGTACCCCCATTCCCGAACGCCGGACAGTAGCCCCGGGCCCAAAGGCGGCAGCGGACTTGACTGAGTAGAGAAGCGAAGGGCAAGTGCCAGCGCATTGGTCCCTAACAGCTGCGGCCTTGGGCGCAACATGGCGGTTGATTGGACGTGGGCGCCTTAGCAATCTTGCTGAATCGACAAAAAGAGCGGCGTTTGTCTAGGCTTTGCTTCCCGGTCATTGCTCGATCCTTTCTTGCGCCTTCCCTTCCTGCCTCTGAAATCTCCAGATCTACGCCGACCGCGTGCCCTAGCAAGACATGGCGCCTCGCCAGACCCGGCCGGAGCTTGGTACTCAGCCGCCTTGGACTCGCCCGAATGTGTCGGAGGAGGCCTCGCCAGTGCGGCCGGATGGTGGCGGCGCAAGGCATCGACGGGGCAGAGGTGTTCAAGGCTGGCTCCGCCCTTTCCGAGGGCCAAGGAAGCACCTTCTATCCACTCTTCGTGAGCGTCATTGCTGCCGGTCTGGTGCCTCCCTTTTCCGAGTTCTTCTTCTCTGTCCTCTGCCACTACAAACTGCAAGCTCTGCACCTCCACCCCAACTCTGTTCTTTCTTCTGGCGATCTTCGCGTACTATTGTGAGGCTCACGTCGGGGTGCAGCCCTCAGTGGACTTGCTGCGCCACTACTTCTCCCTCCGGACCTCTCGTGGTTCCGTCTCCGCGTGCGCGAGCTTTGTCGCGTATGGCAGCTCCAACGCCATCTCGAAGCCCGGGAAGAGGATTGAGGGTTTCAGGAGCAAATGGGTCATGGTAGATGTTGGGCGCATCCACCCTCGGCTGATTCTGCCCACGGAGCAGCCCACGCCCATCGACGCTTGGTCTCGCGCGGAACTCGTGGATCCCCGCGCGAAGCCGGTGCTGGAGAAGATGGACGCGGATCTGCGGCCGAGCAACATGGCGGCGGCAAAGCTGACTGGTGCGTCGCTCCTGAGGGAGTTCCTGGAGCATCGGTGGCCCCGCCGTGCACTCCGCTCACTGTGGAGGCCCCGCCCGAGCCCCCGCAGTCTTGGCCGACGAAGATCTGGCCGCGGTCCTCAAAACTTTGGTCGGGGGAGACGTGGCGAGGCTGGAGGGCGCCCCTGTACCCTTGTTCCTTCGAGACGATTGGGAGCAGGCGGTGGAATCCATGCCCGCCTTAAATGGGGATGGGCCCGTGCCCGCGGAGGTTCCTGAGGACCCGGCGGCCCTGGCGACGGTGAATGTGTCCTCCGGCGATTCTAGCGAAGAGGAGGAAGAAGAAGAGGAGCGGGAAGCGGGGCCTGACTCCGAGGCAACCGACGGGGAGTCGAGAGCGCCCCTCCCTCGGCGCAGGTCCCGCGCTCTCCGCCTCTTGCCGAGCGACGACGACGAGGATGGCGACGAGCGGGGCGGCGAGAGCTTGCCCCCGATCCCGAAAAAGGACAGGACTGGGCTGGTCCCCCGCGGGTCTGCCCCGGCTCCGAGGCGATCCGCAGACGTGCCTCCTGCTCCCGGGCCTCCTGAGGCTGATCCCTGCAGCCGGCTCTCGGGCTTCAAGTATGGCCGGAGGCTACTCGAGCTCGCGAGTGATGACCAGTAAGTGCTTGATCCTCGTTTTATTCCTTGCTTTGTTGCTGAGTCTTGATATCTGTATCTCTTGGCCAGGCTTGCGCCTGCGGCGAAGAAGCTGAAGGGAGCTCCTGAGGCTCCGTGTGGGCAGCGCCGCCTGCATGAAGGAAGGCGACGGCAAGACACGGGCCTCTCCTGCCCGGGTCATCCTCGCGAGGCCTGGTGGAGCTGGCTGGGGCGAGCTCAGCCCCCATGGCCCAAGCGACTCCTGAGGTGTCCCTGCCTGATGCCACCGCCACAGCTGTTGGGGCGCAGCAGGTCCCGCCTCAGGATACTGTGGTTACGCTGCCGTCCTCTCCTCCTACTCCACCAACTGCTGTCTCTCCGACTCCTCCCACTGTCCTGGATCGTGCTGCTGCTGAATTGGACCGGCTGCGGCAAGATCTTCTGGGCGCCGACCCTCGCTTGGTGGCCGGGCGCTTGGAGCTGGCCTTTGGCTGGATTCGGCCTGACGCCGATTCGAAAGGGCGCTGGTTCAGGCCTCGACGGCTTGCGACGAGGAGAAACATGCCGTCCTTGGGGCGAAGGCTGCTCGCGCCGCCGCCTTGGGAGAGGTAGCCGATGTCCGAGGTCGCTGCAAGGCGCTGGAAAGCGAGCTGCAGGGCCTGCGGGACCAGCTTGCCAAGGAGGCCCGCATTCACCAAGAGAAGGAGGAAGACATGAAGGCTCGCGAGGAGACCGTCAAGGACCGGGACGCCAAGCTTAACAAGCGCCGTGACCGCCTGGGTGCGCTGAAGCAGGAGTTGGAGGTGAAGGAGGTCGTTCTGGACGGCAAGGCGCGGGTTCTTGCCGAGGACCGCGAGACCTTCACGGAGATGGAGGTGAAGGCTCGCACCTTGCTGAGGACGCTTTACGACAGCGGCCTGGAAAGCCCGCTGGCCGGCGGCAAGGACGGCCCCGCCAAGCTGCTTCCCTTCCTGATCCGCGCTCTTGAAGATGTCACCCTTGGCCTTGGCCCTATGGCTGAGGCCAAGGCGCTGTGGTCTCGTTTTCTCGCAGGATACCGACGCTGGTCCTTACCGACGCCTACCTTCGCGATCCCAACGCCGACCTCGACAGCTTTGGAGCCATGAGCGGGCGAGCTTGCCACCGCCGCTTGCCGAGGCCGTGAAGGGTCGAGCGGAGGCTCATTGCTGTCAGTTCCGGCCTTCAGCACCAAGCCGGGCGAGGCGCTGCCGTCCCGGGCTTCACGAGGCGAACCCGCTCCACGCAGCTCCGCCGCCAACAAGTGACTCCGTCGTGGCTCCTGTTCTGCTTCCTGCAACATGCATCATGCCTCGGGGAGGCGTTTAAACTTGCGTTTGGTGTTGTGATAACAGTTATGGACTGTAATATTTGCTTTTGAATTCCTTGAGATTTGCGCTTTTCCTTCCTACTTGCTTATGTTCTATGCCGGCAGAGCTTGGCCCCGCGCATACCTCAACCGCCGTTAGCCCCGACCGGAAACCAGGACGGGACCAAGGAGTGAGGGGCTACGTGACAAGTTAGGCTCCTGAGTCGCGATGCTCAGGAGTCCCCCTTGGCGCACGAACAACAAGTAGGGAGGTGGGATGTGTGGGTGAATCTACCATTCTACGTCTGCAGAGCCTGGCCCCGCGCATACCTCAACCGCCGTTAGCCTTTCGGAACTAAGGAGTGAGGGACTACGTGACCAGTTAGGCTCCCGAGTCGCGATGCTCAGTAGTCCCCCTTGACGCTCAAACGGCCTTCGTACCTTGGCTCCGCTCGGGGAGAGACGTGCGACGAACCCGGCCCGAGGGGCCTGGCTGGGTGGCGTAGGTCTGGGCGTGACCCAGGCGTAGCCCGTGCCCAGCCCCTCGCGGCACTCCCGAGGGAGGCATTGCGATGAGGCCAGACAGCAGGCTCTGGGCTCCTGAGGTTGATGCGGCCGGGGCCACCCTCGATTGTTTATCACCAGCGGAGCATAGCGCTTCCGTGTATGTGCGGGCATAGCCGCTCCTCGGCGGTGTCGTCGGCCAATTGTGAGCATGGTGCTTCCTTTGGTGCGTGGGAGGGGGCTCCCCTCGGGAGGAGCCCCGGGGTGTGTACAGCCCATACGACACGTGGCTGGCACGGTAGGGCTCGACGAGGTGTATCGGCACCCGTGAGCTAGCGCGGGACTCGCGGGGCCCTACCTCAAGGCGGGTTGCGCCTGGCACTGGGCCTTAACTTGTGATGTGTTCCTGCAAATTTGGTTAGATGCCGACGCTCTACGTCCTCGGGTCCCGGCCCTCGAGCGGGTCTCAGCCGTCACTGGTACGCCAGGTCGCGATGCCGTGGACAAGGCCAGAGGGTGAGGGCTAGAGAGCCAGTAGGAGCGATGAGTCACGATGCTCATGTACCCGAATCATGATGGGTCGAACGCATGACCTGAAATAAACGCAAGAGGGGTACATGCCGCTGGGTCTGGCCCGAGCGACTTGGGGATGATGCAGCCCGAGGGGCGGCCCCCAAAGTAAGCTAAGAACACGAAGTAAAACGGATACACGCAGCAGGGACGGACCCACGCGGCCTGGGAATGATGCAGCCCTGGGGGGCGCTCCCAGCTGGAAATGAAACTTGAAGGATGTCACCCTATAACGTTGAGGACGAAGGGATGTTGAAGTAGCGGACGTCGAGGGCTGCGGAAGCCGACCTTCACGAGCCCCCAGGCCCAGGAGCCTCGGGAGGCTCCGGAGGCGCTGGTGGCTCCTCGTAGACCATCTCCATCTCCGCCAGGACTGCGGAACGCCTGGCCTCTTGAGCCTCCAGGATGCTCCTCATGAGGCGCTGGTACGTCGAGGCCGCATTCGGCAGGCCGTAGGGCATGCGAATGTAGCTGTGGGGTGGACCTTCTGGCGCCCGTGCGTGAGGGGCCAAGGCGCTCTGAGGCGGCTCGGTTGAGCCTGGTATGTGGATGCAGACGCGCAGCCCACCATCCTTGCTGGATGGGGAGCTACGGCGGAGTGGCGGGCGGCTGCCACTCATGACTCTTGACTCCTGCAACTCCTGCGTGATCTCGACCGATGAACTCCCGAGGGTTTGGCCCTCCTTGCCTTGCTCCTTCTGAGGGAAACATGCTTTGAAGCACGCCCAAGTGGTGCCCAAGCGCCTCCCTCGTGACCTTGGCAAGGTCGGTGGCCCTCGGGAGAGAGCCCCGAGCCTTGCTTGAGGAGGGCGCGGCGCGCCTTCCTATGCGACTGTATATGGTGCCCCCTGAGCAGGCGCGGACCCTGAGGGGCCTGCCTCCCGAGGGATCGGGCCTGGCGATGTCTTCTTCTTCTTAGGAGCGGTCTCAGGGAGCCTCACGCTCCTGCGATCTGGGTCTTCAAGTGACGCGGCTTGAAAGGCTCGCTCCAGGGAGCACACTGCGTCTCTCTCTTCACAAGACACCGTGATGACTCCGCCGCTTCCTGGCATCTTGAGGACGTTGTAGCCATGATGAGTCACGGCCATGAACTTGGCCAGAGCTGGGTACCCGAGGATGGCATTGTATGGCAGGCGAATGTGGGCGACATCGAAGTCGATGTGCTCGGTGCGGTAGTTGTCGCGCTCCCCGAAGGTGACAGGGAGGCGGACCTGCCCAATCGGAACCGTGGAGCCATCGGTGACTCCGGAGAAAGGCTTGGTTGGCTGAAGCTGATTGTAAGGCACTTGGAGATTGTTGAATGTCTGTACGGACAGGACATTGAGCCCTGCTTCACCGTCGATGAGGGTCCTGGTGACTTGCGCGTTGCTGATGATTGGGGAACAAAGCATCGGGAGGACTCCGGCTGTGGCCGCGCACTTGAGCTGATTCGCTGAGCTGAACGTGATGGCGCATGCTGACCACCTAAGAGGGCGCGTGGCTTCGAGCTTGGGGAGGACTGCATTCACTTCGCGGGCGAATTGCTTGAAGATGCGCTGGGAGGCTGGGGCTTGAGCTCTGCCCAGGATGCAAGCGATCGCGCGTGGCTCCTGGAAGCCCCCAGCCCCTCGTCCTGATGATGGTCCTTGTTTCTCCTTGGCTGCGGCGGCAGAGGAGGGAGGCATGCGTTTCCTTGCGGGTGATCCTCGCGACGCTGATCCCTCCAGTCTCCCTCACGAGGCTGATCCTGCCAGCGATCCTTGCGAGGTCGGTCGCGCCACCCGCGCCGAGGGCCACATTCTTCCCAGCGTCCTGCGTTTCTTCCTCCTCCTCGGCCGTAGCCTCGATCGTTGCGGTCGGGGCGTCGGCCGATCCTCCCTTCTCGCACGGCCCGGAGCTCTTGACATTCGTTGGTGTTGTGGGTGTGGAGGTCGTGGTACACATAGTACCGGCTGCCCTTGGACGACTCGGGCTGGTCTCTGCCCCGCTTGGTGTCTAGTTCTGCCGCGAGCACGGCAGCCCCCTTGCGCTTCACGTCCTTGGCCTTGGATTTCTTCTCTTCTATGTCTCCGGCTGGCAGCTCGAGGAGGGAAATGCGCCCTTCCTCAGCCCTGGCGCACTTGGTTGCCAAGTTGAACAACTCCAAGGAAGTGCACAGATCTTCATGCATCGCCAGCTCCTCCTTCATCTTGACGTCACGCACACCGTCGGAGAAGGCAGAGATGATGGCCTCCTCAGTCACCTTGGGAATCTTGAGGCGTGCGTTGTTGAAGCGCTGGATGTACTTCTGCAGGGTCTCCCCAGGTTGCTGCTTGATGCGGCGCATGTCACTCACGGCAGGAGGCCGGTCGCGAGTACCTTGGAAGTTGGCGATGACGCGGGTGCGTATCTCGTCCCAGGAGGAGATCGTGCAGAGCCGTGTTCAGGAGCCAGGTGCGGGCTCCGTCCTTGAGTGCCATGGGAAACCAGTTCGCCATGACCTTCTCGTCCCCGTTGGCGGCTTCGATGCCCAGCTCGTAGAGCTGGAGGAACTCCGCAGGGTCGGCCATGCCGTCGTAGCGAGGAGGCAGGTCTGGCTTGAACTTGCCGGGCCACGCGACGCTGCGCCTTCGGCGCGGTGAAGGCGCTGGCAGCTTCGGGCTACGAGGCCTTTGGTGACGAAGAGCCTGGTCTTGCGGGTCCCCATGCGCTGCATCTGGGAGCAGCGCGGGGTCTCGGCGTGCTCGAGCAGGAGCGTGGTCGTGACGAGCCGGTGCAGGGAGCACTCGGGCATTCTCTTGGGGGCGAGGGACTTCTTGGCAGCTCTGCTCTTGCTGCGCTGGCGCCGGACGGAGCGGGTTCCGCCCAGGGGCCACGTGCCTTGGGGCCAGGGCTCCTTCTTGAGGGGGAGGCGGCTGAGGCGCCCCCGGAGCTTCATCGCTCGCGCAGGGCGGGGCACGGTGTAGCGAGAAGGACGGCGCAGGGGAGCCCCTGTGGCGTGGACGAGCTCGGTGACGCGGTCGAGCCACTCTTCGTAGACGTCATCGACAGGGCGGTAGCGCAGGAGCTCGTTTGCCGCGATGAGCGCAGCTCGAGCCTCCATGGGCGTGCGGAGCGCGTGGGACGAAGAACCAGCGGGGGCGAGTGAAGGAGTAGCAGTACGGCCGTCTCGCCTCACGGACGGGTGCTGGGACGATGCTTGCTGCTCGTTCCCCGCCGGGCCGGTGGCGGCGTCGAAGGCAGGCGATGGGGAACGGCGGGGACGGCCGCCGACGGGGGCCGTCTGGGCGACGCGGGAAACGAGATTGGCTCGGCGCTCGGTGTGGGCCCGACGAGCGTCTGACACGGATGCGGTGGTCGGCGAAGAACAGGGCGGCGGAAGACGAATTCCGGCACACCCCTACCTGGCGCGCCAAATGTCGGATTTCGGGTTCCGACAGACCCTCTAGGTTTGAACACTGGGGTGCGTGCGGAGATTTCACCCTCTACCTACCTGCACCTCGCCGCCTCGCTAAGATCTAAGCTATGAAAGGAACAACACAAGAGACACAGGGTTTATACTAGTTCGGGCCACCATTGTGGTGTAATACCCTACTCTAGTTTGTGGTGTGGTGGATTGCCTCTTGGGCTGGTGATGATGAACAATACAAGGAAGAACAGCCTCGCGAGGGTCTGTTCTTGGCTGGTGCGATGAACTGCTAGGGGAGTTCAGTCGCTCTCTCTCTCTCTGCGGATTAGGATGCTGGATCCAGCTTCTCTATTCCTCTAGATACCTCTACCCTGTGGGTGGCTAGTCCTATTTATAGGCAAGGGCCCTGGGCCTCTTCCCAAATATTGAGCGGGAAGGGCGCCAACAATTGGCCATTTTGAAGGGGAACATCTAGTACACTTATCCTGACTAAAGTTGGTCCTCACCTGTCAAAGGCTCTGGTGGTGACGCCGGCTTGGGCTCCACAATGACTTCCTTCCTGCCGTTGCGACGGTCTTGGTCTTGTTGCACCGAAATGGATGCCTTTGCTTGATACTCTTGCCTGCGCTTGCTCCCTTTGCACCAAAGAGGAAAGGAGGACACTGCGCGGGCTGGCGCCCGCCTAGCGCCCTTGGTCGTCATGGCTTGCATCATGTGCACCTCGTGAGGTACCCCGCCTTGATCTCTCCGCCTCCTCGCGAGCCAGCCTGATGAGGTCGTGCCTGAGGAAGCTCCTGTCGTCCGCCTCAGCAATCTGGCCCCTCGCGAGGGTCTTGAGCTTGTGTTGATGAAGATGGGTCGTGCTGGGCCCCCCATTGAGCCACGCCGCAGGCCGTAGGCAGGCAAGTCTAGGTACCCCCGTTCCCAGAACACCGACAGTTGGGCCTTTCAAAAGATCCAAGGACAAAAAAAACACACCTCATGGTGATAGTTGACAAATTTACGAAGTGGGTTGAAGCAGAGCCAGTCAGTAAATGTGATGTGGCAACGGCGGTTCAATTCATCAAAAAGGTGATTTTCCATTTTGGCTTTCCCCACAGTATTATAACTGATAATGGCACTAATCTATCCAAGGGTGTTATGAAAGAATTTTGTCAACGTGAGCATATCCGGCTTGATGTGTCATCAGTGGCTCACCCCCAGTCTAATGGTCAAGCCGAGAGAGCCAATCAAGAGATCCTAAGAGGTATCAAGCCCTGGCTTATGGTTCCTTTGCAGAGGACGCCGGGTTATTGGGTGGAGGAGTTACCCTCAGTGATATGGAGTATCAGTACTATCCCCAATAGATCTACGGGTTACACGCCTTTCTTCATGGTTTACGGAGTTGAGGCAGTTCTCCCTAGTGACATCCGTCACGACTCGCCCCGGGTGGCGGCTTATGTTGAAGCTAACAATGAAAAAGCATGTCAGGATGCACTTGACCTGTTGGATGAGGAGCGTGACCTTGTGGCGGTTCGTTCGGTGATTTATCAACAAGATCTGTGCCGTTATCACAGCCGCTGGGTTAAAACCAGAACCTTTCAAGAAGGGGACCTGGTACTCCGGCTTATCCAGGATCAAACTGATATGCACAAGTTATCCCCACCTTGGGAAGGACGCTTTGTGTTCAGCAAGAATCTAAACAACGGGTCATACTATCTTGTCGATGTTCGAGACCACAAGGACTCACACACGTCGGAGGAGGAGACCCGTCGGCCGTGGAATATTTCTTATCTTCGGCCTTACTACACTTGAGCCACCGGCTCTTACAAATGTACATGTCTTGACAATGTATACATTATGATGATTATAATAAAGATGGCACCCCTGCTAATACAGGGCCTCTGTTCGTTTCATCTCAAAGAATAACGAGTCTTTTTCACTACAAATGGACATTTGGGGGCTTCCTGCTCATTAAGCATAGCTGTGAATATCCCTCTTGATCCGGCGCAATGCCACATCTTCAGATGGTTATTTGGGGGCTTCCTGCTCATTGAGCATAGCTATGAATATCCCTCTTGATCAGCTCAATGCCACAGGTCACTTGGGGGCTTCCTGCTCATTGAGCATAGCTATGAATATCCCTCTTGATTGGCTCAATGCTACAAGCCATTTGGAGGCTTCCTGCTCACCGAGCATAGCTATGAATATCCCTCTTGGTCTGGCTTATATGCCCTAAAGCACGTGGGGGCTTCCTGTTCAAACATAGGTGTATTCACCAAAGAGAACATAGCGTTACTACCCTTGTGAACTGGCTTGGAACACTAGGTGTATTCACCAAAACCTTCCGGCTTATCCTGCTTTGTAGAATCTGCCACTACGCCTGGCTAATCCCAGAATGACAAACCGAACTGTTGACAGTCAATCTTTTATAGATCCTGAACTTCTCAATGTTAAATCGGTGGTCATGTGAGGCCGAATTCACAAAGTGTAAAAGGTTAACTCAGTGGCTTGGCGGCCCATGAAATCCTTGGAGATTTAGGCTTGGCGGCCTATGAAAGCCTCGTTTTCTCGATTTTGATTTGTTATCTTTTTCTGAGCATTTTTGGGATTCCTATATTTAAGCTGTGTTAACATATGGCTTGAGACAATTTAGGCCATGTAGCCTTCATCTCTATGGCTCATATCATGAGCATATCCGGAGTTTATTAACCCTGCCTGACTTTAAGACTATAAGTCGCCAGGGTATGAGAATTTTTTCATACTTGGAAGCATTGTATTCTACGTCTTGGGATATTACCCCTTCCTGCATCCGGCATTGCAAGCTAGCAGTATATGACAATTAAACAGGGTATTATCACTACAAAAAAATACACTTCCGTGATGATACGTGTTTGTCACAGTAGGTCGCGTTTTTTGTCATGCATGTACATCCATGCCAAATTTACGACAGAATCAAGATAGTCATACCTGTGCTATCTTAGAAGTGTTCCATGACATTAAGAAAATTATCATCACGGAAGTGTCCACTTCCATGACGATACGCGCGTCATAGAAGTTCTTTCGTCAAGGGTGACCAACACGTGGCATCCATCGTAACGGAACGCCGTTAAGCTATCGGGTCAGGTTTTGGATCCGATAACCCGTTAACAGCCCTGACCAATGGGGATTTTCCACATGTAAAATCATCATTGGCTGGAGGAAAACTGCGATGTCGGCTCGCCGCTGGGACAGATGTCATCCACTCATTGGACAGAAGGCGCCTATGATACGTCGACACATGGCATGGCCCAACAAGTTTAATTGGGTCGGCCCAATTAAAGGCTCACAAGTTTTGCGGACCATAATGGGCCGGCCCAGCTAAAGGCCCACAAAATTTTGCGGACCATAATGGGCCAGCCCAGCTAAAGGCCCATGAGATTTTGTGGGCCAAAATGGGCCGACCCAGGTAAAGGCCCACAAGATTTTGGGGGCCATAATGGGCCGGCCCAGCTAAAGGCCCACAAGATTTTTGTGTGCCATAATGGTCCGGCCCAGGTAAAGGCCCACAAGATTCTTGCGGATCATAATGGGCCGGCCCAGCTAAAGGCCCACGAGATTTCGCCGACATTAATGGGCCGGCCCAACTGTAGGCCCACAAGATTTTGAGGACCCTAGTAGGCCGGCCCATTAACTGGCTGCCATGTTTTGGGCCAAATGCCGGCCCATATCTGATCCGGTCCATTAATGTCCTGCCACATTACGGGCCTAAAAGTGGCCCATATGAGATCCGACCCGTTATAAGCCTACCATGTTCTGGGCCAAATTATGGCCCAGATCAGGTCTGGCCCTTTAAGAGGCTTTGGGCTCAATTATGGCCCATATCAAATTCGGCCTGGCAACTGGACACTATGCTTTTAGGCCCACTTGCTAAAGGCCCACTTAGTAATTCGACCTGATATTAGTTTTGGCCTGTTAAGGGCCTGTTTAACATTTCGGCCCTATGTTAATTTCGGTTGTTAAAAGCCCGTCATATAGTTGGGCCTAACTACGGCCCGATTTGCATCCGGCCTGCTCGCATCCGATATCTGATTGGGCCAAACAAGGACCGAGAAATTTTTGGCCTGTTAAAAGCCCATGATTTGATTCGCACAATCATGGGCCGGGGTTCATTTCGGGCTGCTGCCGGCCCGTGAGCTGTTCGGCACATTTCAGGCCCAACCTACATCGTGATTGCATGACGGCCCGATTATGTACCGTAATTTTGCGGTTTGGCCGGTTTACTGCGAACACAGGATATATATACAGTAAAATAACTGCAGCATCGTGAATAAGAAAAAACCTAGACTATACAATAAAGAAATTACGGCATATTACATCCACTGGGCATCAAAGTTCGCCACTATGATAATAAAGGACAAGCAGACAGCAGATTACATACCTTTGGGCATCAAAGATCGCCACGATTGCAAATAAACACGCCGACAAAATAATATACAAAACCGACATCACTTGATGAGAGTTCAAGAAAGGTTAGCCCTCTTTGGGAGCTCTACGCAAAGCGAAAGCAAGATGATGAGGCTAGCTTGTTCAACACTTATATCTTCCTCACTCTGAAGATAAACAAGCGAAGACGGATGTGGTTTTGCACGTAAAATTATCAGTGCTGACAATTCATCACATTTCTTACTGACGAATAAAGTGACACAGTTTAAAATTGCATTAACACAATATGGTATTGCTCAGGTCAAGACATGGCGGGAAATGACATTGTGAAGGAGTTG
Source organism: Aegilops bicornis (assembly GCA_021605145.1). Classification (NCBI taxonomy): domain Eukaryota; kingdom Viridiplantae; phylum Streptophyta; class Magnoliopsida; order Poales; family Poaceae; genus Aegilops; species Aegilops bicornis. Next base: position 239,851,639 of record CM038672.1, read on the forward strand.
GCAGCTTCACGACAACACTGGATTACAGATCAAGAACTCATAAGTATCAATGGTTAGTGTGCTCTCAATTTATACCATTTCAGATTGGCAAACAAAGAGACGGTTTAAATAATAGTAGAATGATATGACATTGTTCATAGTTAAGACAATGCAGAATATGAAATTATGCTGTAGTGGGTAGGTTCACCACACCACTGGATTACGGATGAAGAACAGAAGCATACATGCAGTGCAAAAGAAGATCACTTGCTCTGTATAGTTTAATTTACATGGTATGAAGAAGGAACTTGGTTGTACAATTGAAAACTTAAATTGAGAAAGGACAAACTTTTGTTTATGAACTACATAATAAACTTTAAATAAGCAATTTGATGCAAACACCAAAAATAAACAGCTGTTGCAGTCATGCCTAACCAAATATATACAACAAAGTTTGAAGGCTTGAGATGGACAAACTTACATTATTGGTGAAGACAGGCTCTATAAAGGCCTTGTCCATGCTGATGGGGGGGGGGGCAATTCAAGAAGTTTACCACAGAATCTTCTTCAAAAGCATTGCCTTTATTCTACATTTTGCTAAGAGTAAATATAGATGTGATAATATACGAAAAAATGGAGAATATTTAAGATAAGATGAAGAGTGATGCTACATAACCAAGTAGCTATAAATGTAAGTGCAGCGATACAGGCAAAAGGTACAGCCAAGAGCAATGCACAACTAAACTTCTTCAGTACCGACCTTATGGTAAGAGTAAATATAGATCTAATGTGTAGAAAATGGAGGGCAAAGGAAAATAAGCTGCATAGTGATGGTACATGAACAACTACCTGTCATTATAAGTGGGTACAGTCTGCTGGAGTCGGTCCTACGTTTTGTGTCACTGGTTGTACAGCCAATATAAGTGGGGTGCTGTCTGATTTCTCCGGCACCACCACGTTTTTCAAGGACTTTGCTGGTGCTCCTTCAGGTTCGGCAATCACCCTCTTCGTTTTTGATGTCTGATGCACAAGAACAACATTTGAGTAAAAAAACATGGTATGATGATAGATGGAATATGTATTGATAATGGATGGGCATGGCATCTCGACAGATATGATGAGTAAACTAAGCAGATGGCGGTGCAACAAAGTAGAAGAAATGCAAGACAACATATGCAAGATACCCGCAATCAATAAAACATTGCCAAATTAGAACAGGCACCTTGATGGGTGAACAGGACCGCCATCCGCCTTTGACTCCTCGAGGTTAGAATAGTCATTAGGATCATATTACGAACAAGAATCAGCAGTGGGGAGCGTATGAGTTTCATTGCATCGAATGGCACTCAATGCCTTGGTGCCAATTTTGTAAGTCATTGCAGTGTTTAGCTTCAAGAGTGGACTACTGCTAGTGTGACACAAAGCAGCTACACAGATCATAGTGTAGATATAACGGGAAAACCTTAAGCATCAGAGTAAAATCAGCAAAGTGGAACTTGTTGGAATATATGTGCTAGTATTGTCGGTACGGCTAGAAAGGCTTTGGATACCAGATCTCTTCAAGTGAAGGTGCGGTACTGTTAATATCAGTGTAACTCTCAAAGGCAACACAGCTCTCCGCATTTCCTTGCTATTCTTATAGGATTCAAGTGGGCAGGCCACTACAAATCCTATTCCTATGTTTACAAGATCCTATGAATCAAAGAGGCTCAAAGTGTCCATCACAACCGACCATATAGACCTCTACCCTGCAAATGTCCCTGCTCATCGTCGGTACAAGGAACATACTGTACTACTAGCATACTCCCTCCGTTCCAAAATATAAGTCTTGGTAGAGATTTCCACTATGGATCACATCTGAGATGTATCCAGATACATTTTAGAGTGTAGATTCACTCATTTTGCTCCATATGTAGTTCATGGTGGAATCTATACAAAGACTTGTATTTAGGAACGGAGAGAGTACATATTAAAGAAGAACAGAAGAGGAACATGGTAAAGAAGAGCAAGCAGATTTTGGATAATAAAATGTTGGTTGCGCAGTGCCCATACATGATGAACCAGAGCGCATTAAGAATGCAACTCCTAGCTGTCTCTCGACCATTTTAGGCGGTTGGATGAAGATCCTACGTCTCCTAATCCTTCTTCTTCCTCGTCTCTGATTCTTCCCATACAAAACACCACACAGGCCGCCGGACGGACCACCGGCCCCCACCGCCATCCCCACCCCCCACCCGCGCCCCAACCCCCACCTGCATCGAGTTTTGTTCGTTCGTCGAGGCCCCACAACCACCCGAGCCCCTTCGATCGCACCGGCGAACTCCGGTGAGCTCTGAAAAATCGACTGACCCAATTTTGAAATTTAGTCTACTGTGATTTAACTAGTGTGGAATATAAAAGGGAAAACCATAAGCATTGGGAGTATAGTGTTGAGCGTGCCATGGCGGATCCGAGGGTGCAAACCGAACAAAGGCAACCGCAACCAAGACAAGAAATCGAGTAAAGCGGTGGCGATCTATTTTCTTCTTGCGATAAATAAGTTGAGCAGAATCTGAAAGAGTACCGCCTCAGTGCGGCGCCGATGTCGTATCTGCTGAGAATTTGGCCAGTCTTGCTTGATAGCGATGGCTGTCGGCGGTGTGGAAGCAGATCTAGGAGGGTAGATCGCATGGCGGCAGGCGCGATGGGCGAGACGGTCGTAGGAGCGGGCGCCGGCAAGGTGGACGATGGCGAGGATGAAGCGAGAGGACGGGATGCAAGGATCCCGGTCCAAGGCGTGGATGAGAGAGGTCGATCTCTTGTAATGGGCCAAGGCGTCGGGTATCGGCTCCGGCATGGTGGAGGAGGACGGCGGTGGATCGGGTGGCGGGCAAGGGACGGAGGAGGTGGGGTGGAGAGGGTGTTTTGGCGCCCACGGAGTACCTAATGGGGAAAAGGGAGGTAGAGAGGAAGCCGAGAACCATGTATCGGTATGCGCTTGTCTCAAATGCGAGAAATTTACAAACTTAGCCCCGTTTCAAATTTCTACTACATCACTGACAACAATAGTCTGTTGGGGATAGGACGGTAATCTCGCATACACGAATATTTGCCGATTTAGAGTTTGTTTTGGCGCCCACCGTGTATGAATATGAATCGGGAGGAGTCGATTTCGCCGAGGACACACAAGGTGTTTTGGCGCCCACCGTGTATGAATCCGGGTGAGAGGTGGTTCACGTCACGTTTGGGTGAAATTACAAACCTACCCTATCGAAACCTATAGAAATCCAGCAGATAGGCTTTGCGTGGCAGGTATAGGCGATAGTGATTTCCATCTCGCAAATTTTGGTTTGATGATTCTGCGACTTTTCCCGCTTTGTTCAAATTTTGCAGAGTGCACGTTTACCGTGCCAACTCAATTTGAATCCCGTTTGTATTCTATTTCTTTCGGGCGGGATCCATTTTCAATTAGAATTACATTCTATATACATCATTTTTTATATATACTTTCAAAAGCACAACAAATAATTCTTCTCCTTTATATGTATAATATGATTTACAAATACAACGATCTCGAAATCTTATGGTTGAATTCGAATTTTTTTAACCAAATTATGTTCTACTAAAATGTATGGATGAGTAATACCTACATTTTAAATAACATAGATGTGCGTGAATTCATATGAGTATGCATGTTTGATAGATCAATTTTGGTTCTAGTATGGATTACATGTATCATCATCTCGAATTCAAATATTTGAATCCCTTTTTTGTTCACTCCTTTCACGCCTATCTCTCTCGCATGCATGCTCCTTCAGGTAGCTATCACTCTCTTTTCTCCAGCTCACCTGCACGCTCACTTCATTTTTCTCCTATCCTCGCAAACATGGTCTCTCGACGTCTCCCTTGAGAAGTGTCACACTCTCCCTATCATTATACATTACACGATTTTCATTATCTCTCACGTCTCTATTGTTCTCTGGTACTCGGTACCTAAGCTTTCTTTTTTACCGCCACACACACAGTCTCCACTCGTTTTTCACTTTGTATTTCTCTCTATGGGATTCTCTCACACACCCTATATGTCTCTACATATGACTCATACCACTAAAATTACTCTCTCTCTCTCTCTCTCTCTCTCTCTCTCCTGTAGACACAACATTTGTTGCGGTCTTCTTTTCGTCTCCATCCCAGACTGACATTATTCATTTGTTTACCGACCAGACAACCCCGACTACCGTCTCCTCTCTCTCTCACACAGACACACAAACACACACAACTCCTGCTTCCACTCCCCTTCTGGACTACCGTCTCTCTCTCTCACACACAAAAATCTCGCTTTCGCACCCCGACTCGTACTTCTCTCATAAACATTTATCGACTAGATAGCCTCTAGATAGGTTTATACACCCGCACACTCGTGCTTCCACCATCGCATACATGTCTCTCTCCTGCTCCTTGTATCTATGTAGATTTTTCTTCCCTTCTCGAGACACGCCCTCTCGATCGTGCACACACGCACTATCGCCTCATTTTAAGTTCATACCTATCGCACACACACTCCTTGTGTTTTTGTCACACATGCACTCCGTCCTCCTCCACTCTCCCTCTCTCTCACACACACATGGGCTTTTTGCAACAACTAGCAAGATGCCCATGCGTTATCTGGAACATCGTCAGGATGCATTTGTATGAGTAGTTTATCTTGTGGGGAAAAGGATGAGCGAGGGAAGGCCTTATTTGCAAATGTGGAGAGGGGTGTGGGTATCTTTTGCAAAATTGCCATAGTTTCCTTCCTATCCGTCCGGATATAGATCGGACGGTCTATATTGCAGGATGGCAGGCACACGATCATCACCGAGTATGCTTTTTATAAGAGTAGGGATAAAAAATAGAGTTGGTGATGATGGTGGGCTGCCATCCTGCAATGTAGGTCGTCCGATTTATATCTGACGGATAGGAAGGAAAATATGGCAATTTACCCGCACTCTTCACCACATTTGCAGATAAGGCCTTCCCTCGTTCATCCTTTTCTCCCACAAGATCTTGATGTTCCGTGCAACGCACGGGCATCTTGCTAGTAAGAGTAGAAATTAGACATATACCACTTCTCGAATCTTGAAACCAACAACATTCGTCCCTTATCTCGTCAAAAATGCCAAAGGAATATATTTTGAGTGAAACATAACATATTCTTAGTGATATACGTATTTCAAAACTAGACTTTTTTTTCTATCAAGTCGGTGAATATGTAATAATCTACTTTGATCGTGTGGCAACGCATTGGCACATTGCTAGTAGTTATTATAATTTTTTGGACACCAGACAAACGGTGGAGTACATATACGAAGAGAGGAGGCGCACGCACGCAGTTGGCCTCTCGCTGTCTCGCACACATGAGTCTTATGTAAAGGCGACGTTAACAAATAAACCCTAAAACCCTAGGTGCACGATTGCTGCATTTGTGGGTACCGGGTATGTGGTGGAGCACCTTTGTAGGAATAGTCAGCTCGCGTGATAATTTGATCCGTAGGAGTTGATGGTCGGGACCACAGCCCACAGGTGAACGACTTGGAGCGCGGTGGCTCTCCAGTTGCCACAGATTGAGTAGCCACGTTCATCGTTTTTCTAGCGGGGTTAAGAGTTCCGATTTTAAATGGCGCGTTATAAGTAGTAAGTAGTTTTTAGAACGATTGGTATGGAGCGAAAATGGAATTCATAGTACTACGTACCTCCTTGGCGTATGGTTGTATGGTTTTTTTTTCGACGGAGGTTGTATGGGTTTATGTTGCGATATGTTGAACCTTGTAGTTCTAGGGAAAATACTATGGTTTAGATTTAGATGCTGGTTTTCAGTAATGAAAATCGGAAGGGGAAACCCTTCTTTGATTAAAAAAAACTACTACCTCCATTCTGGTTTACTAGTCCCCGTCGTACTTTGGGTCAAAGTTTGTCAATGAATTTTACTTGTAAAATGTGAATGGAAAACGAGATTTTGTTATACCCAAACAAAAAAGGACTGGAGGGAGTGATTGCTCTGACACGGACGTGACCTCTCATAGCGCAGGCATTGAACCGGCGTGCCGGCCAAGAGGGCCGCACTCGCTGCAGGCCCGGCTGAGCACACCTCCTCGCCGCGTGCAACTAGCTTAAGACTGCCCCGCCTGCCTTCATTGAAACCGCGCGTGTGCCGGCAACACGTCACGTCCTTCCACGAATCGGCAGGCATTTTAGAACACAAAAAATGACTAAAATATAATTAATTTATGCATGGTCTTGACTTGTTGTGTTCGCACTGGTAGCAGGAACTAGTAGAGGTTTTTCTTTATTTATAACTCTCCTCACATTTTTTTGGCTTTGAAATGAATCATGGTTGTGGACATTATGTATGAAATGTGCAGATATCTGTGAACATGATTTGATGTGGAAGTTAAACCTGGAATGCCGGGCTTGCGCGTGAACTATACCATGTCCAATGCTTCGTCTGTTATTGTTTGGAAAGTAATTGCTGTTATTACATGAACCAAAAAAAACATTTTTTGCCACACCAGTAGATGCACAGACATCACAACAGGCGTGCTGACTGGATAAACATTTGAACCTAGCTATTATGAAGGAAATTTTGTATTGACAACAGTTTTAGATAGCAGGAGACGCCTAGCCTGCTCTGCCTCTGCTAGCTTATTTCTGGCTTCTTCCATCTCTTCTTTGTCTTGGGTGAAGAGAGCATCTGATTGCTCTTTTCGCTTCTTCAGGAACTCAGCTACATTCTCAAGGGCCGCTGCACACTTTCTTTCAGCCTTTACTAATGCCACGAGGACACGAACAGCTGACGACTCCACCTGGCTTGTGTGCAATCCAACATCATCTGGGAATTTGGACCGTGTGTCTAATCCAGCATCATTAGGGAACTGGAACCTTGTGTGTAATCCAGCCTCATTTTGGAAACATGATCTCGATGTTGACCATACTTCCCTCCTCGTAGGAACTGCATCCTGACATGAAGTTACTTCTTTTTTTAGATCAATACTCAGAGCAACCTAGATCCATTTAGTAGAAGCCAGATAAACAGAACTCGGAGAAGTGAATTCAAAAGGGAAAAAATATAAAAACAGACAACAAGGTGAGAACACCCACTTCCTACATCAAGCTAAAAACAAAAGCATTAGGACGATTAAGACTCTTCTTATTACAAATCGAAGAACACCACGCTCAAGAGAAACAGAAACTACAACATATACACATCGAAGAACACGAGGCTACACGAAAGTAATTGAAAGGGTGTTACTTACCAAAGCTCGCTTTCTGAGTTCGGTGCAGCTCCTCTTTAACTTGCCACGCTCCTTGAAGATGTCCTGAATATCCCGTGTTTGGTCTTCATTGCTCCTTTGCATGTTCGCACTCGTGGTTTTAAAATCTCAACATGGTAAGAAAAATATACTACTAGTAATACTCGCGCATCTTGTGGGAAACATTAAAGCACCCGTCTGCCATGTTAGAGCATCTCCAACAGAATCACAACGCGCGGCTCTTTAAAAAAGCGTTTACAATGTTGAGATCGAGAAGTAGATAGAGTAGAGGATAGTTCTCAGCATAGATAGATAAAAAAAGATAATTCAACAACTCCTCGTCGTCCGACTCCTCCTCGGTGATGTCCTCCTCCGACGTCTGACTATAGGTGTGAAGATACCGATCGTCCTCGGGTTCCCAGGGCGACGCTGCTCCTAGCCTCATGTTGAATTGAGCGTCCGCTTTTCGCCTACGCTTGTCCTCGCGATAGGCGGCTCGCTCCGCCCTCCTCTTATCCCTCTCCGCCCTCCTTTGCGCGTAGAACTCACGCTCGTTGATGATGTCCTGCGGGAAGTGTTGGCGCCAGTATAATGGCTTCCTCGTCCATCTCGGCGATGCCGAGACGGTGCTCCCGCCTCCGGTTTTCGCGACGATCTTCGTCGGTGCTAAGCCGCGGCAGAGGCGCGAGCTCCTGCGCCTGCTCCCGCGTCGGCACGTTGGGGAAGTTCAATGTTCTATGAGGCCGCCAGAGTCGCCACGCCGCCGCGTCGTACGCGCGGGCGGCCTCGTTGGCGCTGTCAAAATCACCGAGGCCGAGGCGCATCCCGAGGAACCGGATCTCGGCGGAGAAGCCGCCGGAGGGGCGCGCAGGGACGCCGCGGTATCCCCAAGTTTCCCGGTGACGCGGTGGCGGCGAGGCCAAAATGAGCGGGGAGAGATCGGTGGCAAGGCACAGAGCGGTGGGAGGGCGTTGAATTTTATAAAGCGCGCCGGACGCCGCGTGCCAAAACTAGCCCACGCCCGGCCGCTTTTTCCCGTGCATGCGTGATCTTTTCCCGACGTCTCTGCTATCTCTACTCTCTTCTCTACTGTTATATTTATTTTATATTTAATATTTAATATTTATCTCTACTTCCTTTACTGTCTACTTTTTTTTCTCTATACATTTTTTTCTTGCAATATAGGCCGTCCGATTTATATCTGACAGATAGGAAGGAAACAAATTGGAATTTTGCAAAAAGATACCCATACCCCTCTCCAGATTTGCAAATAAGGCCTTCCCTCGTTCATCCTTTTCTCCCACAAGATAAACTACTCATACAAATGCATCTTGATGCGTTACAGCATATGGGGATCTTGTTAGTTCTAAAAACCTTTCCATCATTTGCCACACTACGGGTTGCAGATGAAAAACCTACCCAAGCACGGTAGCGATCTGAGCGACGCACAATTACAAGCTGATATTCTGTTGGACAATGGAGGCTATAACCAATTACTTTGACGGAAACAATAGCACCCAGGAAATTTGAAGGGTAGGTATGAACAAAATTGGAACTGCACATGTACTGCTAAGTGATTCAATACACACATTACTCTTTGAGGAGGAGAACGATGGTCGCGGCGGCCTCTGTGAGTGATGGTCAGCAACGGGAGTCAGTTCATTGTCCATGACGGTGGTACTTCTGCGCTTGGCGTCGGCTTCCGGGAAGCAGATCCGAGGCCGTGGAAGACGATGCACAGGAGGAGGCTCACGTATGCGACAACGACGGTGGACCTGGTCGGTCTGATTATGCGAGGTCGTCGATGAAAGGCGAATCTTGACTGCGGTGGGCGAGTCTTGCCCGATGTAAAGGGAGGAGCACGAAGGCTGCAAAGCCGTGGAGAAGTCTATTTTGCGGTGGTGATAGAAAATGGGGAGTATTCAGATGTACTACTCTGGGTGCCGGGGTGGGGTTGGCTGGGTAGGGTGAACCTGAAGTTACGAAAACAGCCCCCTACCAAGCGTCATCCGTATGCCTGTTCCTAAGGCTATGATGGTAACTTCCCACTGCTCGAATTAGGGTCACGGGAGATTTTCCCGCCGACCTCAAAATTTTCTCGACCTTTGGACTCCCGTGTGGCGTGTTGAGTGATTCGGCTAAGCAACTAGCGAGTAGTAGTAGTAAACTCTGCATATTAGGTTTGACCAAGTCAAACTTCCTAAAGTTTGACCAAGTTTATAGAAAATGTAAACTTTACCATAACAAATATGTATGATGTGAAAGTACATTCAATAATGAATCTAATGGTATTTATTTGTTATTGTATATGTTAATATTTTTGTTATAATCTTTACGAGAGTTTACAAAACTTGACTTTGACCAATGCTAATCTGGCGGACTTAAATAAAAGCGGAGGAGTACACATTTATTTTTATTAGTTTGTAGTGAACTAATCATTTGTTGAAATTGTGAAATAAATATATTAGGCTATTGACTTCGAATGTAATGGTCTATACAATTCAATAGTTACAATCATTGTCGAATCCCAAGATGTAAACAAGGTCTATAGTACTTCACAACATGCTCAAACTCACGTAATCCCAGTCGAATGAAAATCTAAATGCATTTCATAGTTATTACTTTGTAGGATGCAACAAAAACAACCATAACTCTACATCAACCATTGGCCCTGTTTGGATACTCTAACACCGTTAGAGTTAGAGTTATTTTCTAACCCACTCTAACCCAAATAAGCACCTCTCCACCGGGATAGTTGGGTTAGATGGAACAAATCCACTCTAACCCTCCCTGTCTGGATACTTTTGGGTTATTTGAGCCCCCAACTAACCCCAACTAGCTCTAACCCCATGATCCAAACAGGGCCATTATAGAAGCAACATTTTGACATATCCCAATGTGTGAATGAAACGTGCATAGAGAGCTTTTAAAGATGGAGCAGATAGGGCGGGAAATATTGTATGTATGTGGACGAGAGAGTAGGAGACAAACCTAACGAGACAGAGGAGAGAAACAGAGAGGAAGAAGTTAGGATGGCGGTTCATAGGCGGACTTGTTAAGGGGCCCAAAGCCCAAAGGCGACTTAAAGCCCATAAGTGTAAACCGTCATATATGTATAGCTTATATTGTAAGGAAAGTATAATTAGTCACCAGGCCGAACACGTTGTTTATGAGCCGGCTGGGACTCTGTAAACCGCGGGGCGTCAACCTGTGTATATAAAGGGATGACCCGGTGGCCGTTTAGGGCAAGAAAACAACAGATCGAAAGCTAGGTTAAGCGTATTCGCTCCCTGGTAATCGAGGCATAAGCAATACCACCTCAAATTGGATTAGGCCTTTACCTTCACCGCAAGGGGCCAAACCAGTATAAACTCCTTGTGTCCTTTGTCCCGTTTAACCCCTTTAAGCTAACCCCCGTTGCGATGGCTCCATAACTAAGTCCTTCCGCTAGGACATCTGCCGTGACAATTCCATGACAGTAAGAGACATCATAGATCGCACCATATCTAATAAAGTATGGTTACGATGTTCGGACACACCATTACGCTGTGGTGTTCCAGGTGGCGTGAGTTGCGAAACTATTCCACACTGTTTCAAATGAAGACCAAACTCGCAACTCAAATATTTGTCTCCGCGATCAGACCAAAGAAACTTTATTTTCTTGTTACAATGATTTTCCACTTTACTCTGAAATTCTTTGAACTTTTCAATTGTTCAGACTTGTTTTTCATTAAGTAGATATACCCATATCTACTCAAATCATGTGTGAAGGTCAGAAAATAACGATACCCGCCGCGAGCCTCAACACTCATCGGACCGCATACATCAGTATGTATTATTTCCAATAAGTCAGTGGCTCGCTCCATTGTGCCGGAGAACGGAGTCTTAGTCATCTTGCCCATGAGGCATGGTTCGCAAGCATAAAGTGATTCATAATCAAGTGATTCTAGAAGCCCATCAGCATGGAGTTTCTTCATGCGCTTTACACCAATATGATCAAAACAGAAGTGCCACAAATAAGTTGCACTATCATTATTAACTTTGCATCTTTTGGCTTCAATATTATGAATATGTGTATCACTACAATCGAGATTCAACAAAAATAGACCACTCATCAAGGGTGCATGACCATAAAACATATTACTCATACAAATAGAACAACCATTATTCTCTGATTTAAATGAATAACCGTCTCTCATCAAACAAGATCCAGATATAATGTTCATGCTCAACGCTGGTACCAAATAACAGTTATTCAGGTCTAAAACTAATCCCGAAGGTAGATGTAGAGGTAGCGTGCCGACGGCGATCACATCGACCTTGGAACCATTTCCAATGTGCATCGTCACCTCGTCCTTAGCCAATCTTTGATTAATCTATAGCCCCTATTTCGAGTTGCAAATATGAGCAACAGAACCAGTATGAAATACCCAGGCGCTACTACGAGCATTAGTAAGGTACACATCAATAACATGTATATCGAATATACCTTTCACTTTGCCATCCTTCTTATCTGCCAAATACTTGGGGCAGTTCCGCTTCCAGTGACCAGTTCCTTTGCAGTAGAAGCACTCAGGTTCAGGCTTAGGTCTAGACTTTGGCTTCTTTTCGGGAGCAGCAACTTGCTTGCTATTGTTCTTGAAGTTCCCCTTCTTCCCTTTTCCCTTTTTCTTGAAACTAGTGGTCTTGTTAACCATCAACACTTGATGCTCCTTCTTGAATTCTACCTCCGCAGCCTTTAACATTGCGAAGAGCTCGGGAATTGTGTTTTCCATCCCTTGCATATTATAGTTCATCACGAAGCCTTTATAGCTCGGTGGCAGTGATTGAAGAACTCTTTGAATGAAACTATCATCCGGAAGATTAACTCCCAGCAGACTCAAGTGGTTATGGTACCCAGACATTTTGAGTATGTGTTCACTGACATGACTATTCTCCTCCATCTTGTAGCTATAGAACTTGTTGGAGACTTCATATCTCTCAACTCAGGCATTTGCTTGAAATATTAACTTCAACTCTTGGAAAATCTCATATGCTCCATGACGTTCAAACCGTCTTTGAAGTCCCAATTCTAAGCCATAAAGCATGGCACACTGAACTATCGAGTAGTCATCAGCTTTAGTTTGCCAGATGTCCATAACGCCCGGAGCTGCTCCTACAGCGGGTCTTGCACCTAGCGGTGCTTCCAGGATGTAATTCTTCTGTGCATCAATGAGGATAATCCTCAAGTTACGGACCCAGTCCGTGTAGTTGCTACCATCATCTTTCAACTTAGCTTTCTCTAGGAACGCATGTAAGTGCATCTAGTGCCCCTTAGTGATTTTGGTGTATTGAAGACTTATAGGTTAAGGGACTAATGTGTTTGTGAGTGTACACATGTCTGTAAGTCTATGAGGAGTTTGATATTTACAGAGAAAGTTGACCCCTAAAAATGAATGTCTTCAACTAAAGACTTTGGCTTTATGAAGACTTTGAAAGTGAAGAATTGGTGTGACCGTGAAGACTCAATATTAATGCGAGGAATATGAAGCGTGAAGACTTTTGTTTTCGTAGTTTCTCTTTTCTCTTTCTTGTGTCATAGGAAATACCGTACTATTAAAGGGGGTCGAGGTAAAACTAAGGCAAAGTTTCCGAGTGATGCTCATCTCAAAATCCTATACCTACCCAATCCTTTCGAGTGAAGCCATTGGAAATCTCATAAAATTCAGTCAATTTCTTCAGTGACTACAATGAAGATCTTCTGGTCTCTGAGGAATTTGTTCGGACTGAGGAGTTAGGAATTTGCCAGTGCAGATTGCCTACAAGTGAGGAACATGATAGCCCTGAGGAATTTGATTCTCAAATATCCTACCGTTGCTGTGCTACACGCCAGTTGTCCCAAAATATCTACCCACCTAACGGTCATATCATTGAAGGGTATTTATGTCTTATCATATCGGGCTGCTTCCTAGGCTATAAATAGCCGCCCCCTACAACCACTAGTCGGTTGGCTGCTCCGAGAGAAACTGACACTTGTCATTGAGAGCATCCCATCCTCCGAGGACTTTGAGCGAAAATCATCAAGTGAGAAAACCCAAACCCAAACACCTACAAACCCAAAGTGATTGAGCATCACTAAAGAGATTATTCCTGTGTGGAACCGACGCCTATTACCTTTGAGGACTGTGCATCCTCCAGACGGTTAGGCGTCATGGTCTAGTGCATCCAAGAGGAAATTGTGGATCACCGAGTGACCAAGTCTGTGAAGGTTTGGAAGTCACTTGAAGACTTACCATGAGTGATTGGGCGAGGTATGTGTGACCTTAGCTCAATGAGAATACGGTGAGGACTGTGTGTCCTCAGGTCTAAATACCTTGCCGCTCCAACCAGACGTACGACTGTCACAGCAGTTGGAACTGGTCTACCAAATCATTGTGTTCACCGAGCTACTGGTTCTATTTCCTCAACCCTTCCATTTCCTCATTCATATATTGTTGTACTTGATTGTTACTGTTTGAAGACTTTGACTGAAGACTTTCTCAATTGCCTTAATCCTATTTCTTCAGTCAGTTTGTCTTCAGCCTGCTTATCCTGTGTTTACGCTAGTTGTACTCTGTGCTTGTTTTCATTTCATCATGATGACTGTGCTACTGCTCTGTTATGCTTGCATCTGAGTACTTATTCCGCTGCTAGTCGTTCGTGACTTAGGAATTTCCTCACCTTGAAATTCCTCAGTGAAGAATTTGTAAAAATTGCCTATTCACCCCCCTCTAGTCGATATAACGCACTTTCAATTGGTATCAGAGCAAGATACTCCCTTGTTCTGTGTGATTTTGGTTTAACAGTCTGGAGTTTTAGTTATGTCGACTGCAGGTATGATCAAGGTCTCTGCTGGGTGTCCTACCTTCGATGGGATGGACTACCCCTACTGGAAGAATAAGATGCGACTGCATCTTGAGGCAATTGACAACGATCTCTGGTACATTGAGGAAAATGGCGGGCGTTCCCTCTGTCACTCCTACCATCAAAGCTGCTGATGTGAAGAGATTCAAGCAACTCGACTCTCAAGCGAAGTACATCATGTGTGGCCATCTGAGCAAAGGGTGGTATGGCAGAGTGAGTGATGTGGAGACAGCTAAGCTTATCCGCGATAGGCTGTCCAAGGTCAACGAAGGAGTCTCAACACAACGTGACTCTCGAGTTGACGTTCTTCGCAATCTCTCCAACCGCTTCAAAAGACTCGACAATGAAAATGTTCAGCAAACCTTCGATCGCCTCACTGACATCTCAAATGAGCTTCAAGCACTTGGTGCCACTGACATCACCAACCATGACGTGGTGAAGAAATTGCTGAGATCGCTTGATTCCTCATTTGACACTCTTACACTAATGATGCAAGAATGTGGATACTACAAGTCACTTGATCCCGCTGATATCCTCGAGAGGCTGAACATTCATAAATTCCAACTTGCTGAGAAGAGAGATCTCAATGGACCGAGCTATGGCAGATCACATGCTCTGATAGCCAAGGCAGTCTCTGAATCTGAAGGTCGGGATTCTGGTAGCAGCCTTGGTGATCCTGAAGAACTAGATCAAGAGCTAACAATGCTCGTGAGGAAATTCCAGAAGTTCTCAAGGCGTGGTCGCTTTGGAAAATCCTCAAGAAGTGATGACATGAGACCAGATTCCTCATCTCGTAACTACAAGAAGAGAACTTGCCACAAATGCAAGAAACCTAGTCACTACATTCAAGATTGTCCTCTGTGGGATAATGAATCAAAGAAGAAAAAATACAAGGATTACAGTTCTCACGACTCAAAGAAGAAGAAGAAATCTTGAAAGTCCTCATCATCAAAATCCTCGAAGTCTTCATCTCACAAGAAGAGCAGCTCCAAAAAGGCTTGGGCATTCATTGGCAAGGAAATGGACTCTGAAGCTGAATCTGAGGAAAACGAGGAAGAGGAGGCATCTGAGGAGTCATAATCTAGTGCGGCGAGCCTAGCCCTCGCTACTACATTCGTCAGCAAGTCCATCTTCAACTCTGAGGAAAATGACTTCCCCAACATGGCTGACGACGGCGATGATGACTACGCTCCTACCTATTGCTTCATGGCAAAGGGTATCAAGGTAGTCAAATATCCCTCCTCTGAACCAAGTGAGGATGAATCTGATGAAAACCTCAACCCTAGCTACTCTAAACTTGCTAAGATTGTTGTGAAACAACAAAATGCTTTTGAAAAGGTTCAAAATATGCTAGACAAAAGCGATGACCTATTGGGTGAAGAAACGGATCGCACTCAAACCTTGACTTATAATCTTCAGAGACTTTAGTCTAACTTTGACAATCTTCAAAGTCATCATAACATTCTCTTATCTGATCATGAGAAGCTTTCTTATGAATATCTACAAAGAAAGCAAGATCTTGATAAGCTAAGGGAGATTATGAAGATCTTCAGAAGGAACATGATTCATTGCTTGCTCAACAGATCAGTGCCACTCAGGGAGAATTCATTCCACCATGTTTGAAATGCATTGAAGGTGAATCCGCTAATTATTCACCTGAAAGTTCGAATGCTTCTATTGCTGCAAATTCTTCAAATGTCTCTGCTATCACAAATTCCTCATCTGAGGATGCTACTAGTATCACTAACAATGAAGGGCTGAAGGAATTGTATGTGACAGACATGTACAAAAGCCTCAAAGGGCATCAGGCTCTTTGTGATGTGCTTAAAAAGCAGATCCTCAATAGAAACCCTAGGAAAGGGCGTATAGCCTTTGAGAGGAAACTCAATGCTGATGGAACCTACTGGAAACCTGAGAAGTACCCCAAAACCTCATGGGTTGCTACAAAGGGACTTTTCGTAAATCCATCTACTTTATCTGGCTTTACATGTGAATCTTCATATTCTTATGATGAGTCATTTGAATCCAACTATGAACTGTTCAAACATCAGAATGGTGAAGTATTTGCTAGGTATGTTGGCACTAACTGTAGGAACGGTCCCCCTATGAAGAAAATCTGGGTTCCCAAAAGGTGCCTTGAAAGTCTTCAGGTGAATGTCATCATGACACCTCCTGTGAAGAACAGGAACCCCAGATCAAATTATTCATATGGACCAAAGTCTTCATATGGATCCAAGTCCTCATGTGGATAAAATTCCTCAAATGGATCAAAGTCCTCATATGAACATCATCATGCTAAGACTTCTGTTTCACAGGAAAGATCTAAGGGCTATGAATATGTGCATTATTCTTCAAATCATTTTGTTCATAAGTCCTCGAAGAATTTCTCTCCTTATTCACATGCTTACTCTAACTCCTCTTCTGTGAAACGAAGTGGACCGGTGTCGGCGTTCCGGGAACGGGGGTCCCCAGACTTGCCTGCCTGCGGCCCACGGCGTGGCTCCACTCGTGGCCCAGTATGACCCATTGTCGGAGTAAATGACCACGGGTAGCCTAGCCAGCTCCCCCTGGCTCTTCAGAAAAATTACAGGCCGATCGAGCCTTCGAGCACCCTAGGAATAGGGCCGCCTACCCCTGGCCGGCTGTCTCTCAGGCCGACTACCGGAAGGCGGCCCGGCCCTAAACCCTCATGAAGAAAGCCACGAGGGGCCGACTCCAAGAAGCCGACCACGAAGAGGACGACTCCAAGAAACCGGCCCTCAGCAGGCGGCAAAGATCGTACCCTCAAACTCTGCACCCACATAACGGCGATGAGATGGGGCGTGGCTACAGTGAAGCCTTCCACCCCCGAATCCCGGAGCACGCATGGCCACAGTGCGCCGTACGGGGCGGCCATCACCCGTCCGGCGCGACATTGTTGCCATGTTGACCATGACACCACCCACGACAAGCTGTTAGTACGGCCCGTAGGCGGCGGGCCCCTTCAGTTACGGAGACGCCCCAAGCCGGCC
This sequence comes from Aegilops bicornis, assembly GCA_021605145.1. Lineage (NCBI taxonomy): Eukaryota > Viridiplantae > Streptophyta > Magnoliopsida > Poales > Poaceae > Aegilops > Aegilops bicornis. Next base: position 239,868,779 of record CM038672.1, read on the forward strand.
AGGCCTCCCCCAATCGGCCCATGATGTGGCCGGCTCCCAACAGCCGGCTTGCTCCCTCCCTCGAAGGAGGCGCCTCATTAAGGAGACAAGATGAGGTAAGGCTACAGTGAGAGCCTGCCAGGCGGCGGCACTGTAGCCATGCTTACCTCGACAAAGCCCTCTTCATCAAGAGTGAGGCAACAGTAACCAGCCCCCGACAAGACCCCCAAGCGGTGGGACCTGCTTATCGACCAGGAGGCTGGCAGCCGGCAGGACCCACCAGTCGGCGGGCCCCCGTGGCCGGCGGAGAAGCCGGCAAACATAGACACTGACGGCTAGGGCCCATGCCCAGCCGGATTACCATTGTACCCCTGGGGGGTAGGCCTATATAAACCCCCAGGGCACCCATGCAAAGGGTTGATCTCTTAGAGTTTTAGACACTACATCGAGGGGAGAAGAAAGCTAGCCTTGCCCTTCTTCTTCCTCTCGCCGAACAGCTCAAGGAGCCACTTGTAGCCACTTATTGATCTAGTGATCATGCGGAGACCCCGCAGAGCAGCAGTAGGAGTATTATCTCTCCGGAGAGCTCCGAAGCTGGGTAAGATCCGCTGGCGTGCATGTCTTCGCCTCATCCCGTTTCCAGGCACCGGCGATGTCTTATTGTCTCCCACAATGATAAGCCACCCGTTGGCATATGTCATACCTACCACCCGACATTTGGCGCCCACCGTGGGGCCAGGTGCACCGTCGTCCGGAGACCTGCTCTAGACGGGAACCCTTTTCCTTCCCAGCGAGCGTAGCCAGCCCGGCACACCCGATGGCGCTTGCCCCGACGCGCAGCAAGGCGTCGCCGAGGCCTGCGCGGCGAGCTGCCTCGCTGATCTTCTTGGCGAGGCCCGCATCTCCGACGAGCCCGCATCCGACGCCGACACAGGCTGCCCCGAGAGCCGCCTCGTCTTCCTCCTCGACCAACTCCACGTCTCCTGCGAGCCTGCTGCGGATTTGGAGTCGGTTGGCTCCACCGACCCGATGCTTGTCGACTCCGACACGGCGTCGCTTGACGCTTTCCCCACCAACGTTGTGATCTTCGACGGCCCTCTTCCTCAAGCCGACAGCGGCGGCGGTGCCGTCACCGAGGTACTGGTCATCAGCCACGTCGTCGCCTCTGGTGAGAACGCCCATGACGCCTTGCAAGTGGCGCTGCACGGCTTGTCCGCCCCCATCCAGGCCGACGCCAACGCCAAGACACTGGAGGCACGCCGCCTCGCCCTCATTGCGGAGGGCCAGAAGCTAGCCTCCATGAGACGCCTCACTGAGGCTCACCAGCGCGAAGTCGACCGCGCCGCCTTTGGCACGCCGCCTCCTAACGGGCCAAGCCGAGTCGGCGTCGTCAAGAAGCGCAGCGCGGCCGTCGCCAACATGCTGGGAGCAGACCGCCCAGTCTATGCCACGCCCCTCGAGAACCTACACGCCACCCAGTCGGCCGTGGACGAGCTGAATGGACCGGGGGCCGACGAGCTCCCCTACATGACTAGACGCATCCAGCAGTTGATCGACACGACCGCAGAGCGGCATGAAGCCGGCGTCTGCGCTGAAAGACCTCCCCCACGCCGAGAGCACGGTGCGACATCACGGACGCCGACCGCGGGCGGCACCCGCGCAAGGCAAGAAAAGGAGCCGACTGCTAGCCGCAGGCGGACTCGAATCTCCATCGAGCGTGACGCAGAAGCCCGCCCTCGAGCTGTGGAACGACGAGGCAACCCACCTCCTCCTCCGCCTCGTGGGGAGAGATATCCCACCCCGCCGCCTATCACGCATCCGACTCTCATTGGCCGACTAGGCCGCCATGAAGGAGTCGGCGAGAATGACGCCCGCCATCGGATCGACCGCCTAGCGCGATCCCTGGCGCTAGAAGAAGAAGATGATGTCGGCCCGCCTTGCTTTGGCCCCCGCATCTGCGACGAGCCTTTCCCCAAAGGGTTCTCACTCCCAAGAGACACGCCCAAGTACAACGGCTCCGTGAAGCCGGAAGACTGGTTGATCGACTACTCCACTGCGGTTCGCATAGCAAACGACAACAAGCGTGTTGTCGTGAAGTATGTCCCCCTCATGCTCCAAGGCACGGTGCGCACCTGGCTCAACAGCCTCAAGCCTTACAGTGTCAACAGCTGGCTAGACTTCATAGAAGCCTTCATCCGCAACTTCACCAGCAACTATAAACGGGCTCCCAAGCCCCAACAGCTCTCCATGTGTGTTCAAGGGCCCAATGAATCAACTCCCGACTACCTCACGCGTTGGGCCGAGCTCCGCAACTCCTGCGAAGGGGTGCACGAGGTTCAAGCCATAGAGTACTTCACTGCTGGATGCCGAGAAGGCACCCTCCTCAAGCACCGACTCCTCTGCGACGAGCCGACTACCCTCGACGAGCTGCTGATCATAGCAGACAAGTATGCCACGACCGATTCTTCGATGAAGGCCGAGCTCCGAGTAGACGCCGGCTAGAGACTCCAGCCGACGCCCGTACCAGAACGACAACAAGCGCAAGGCCCCTATGCCGCCTTCCACCAGTCGGCAGGTGGCCATAGTCAAAGACGAACAACCCGAAGGGCGGCTCGCGCCAAGAAGCGAGAAGAGGCGGCGAGGCGGCAGCGGCCGCTTTCCCTATGAGCAAGCCATCGATGCCCCCTGCAAGTTCCACAGCGGCGCGAAGCCGTCCAAACACACGACTCGGAAATGCCACTGGCTCATACGAATCACCAAAGGCGAAGGGCTGGTGCTGCCTCCGCCTGCTGGTCAGCCGCCTCCGGCCCCTCAGCAGCCGGCCGCTCGACCAGCAGTCGGGACTGTTCAAGACGAGTTCCCCGACGAGCATGCCACCTACATCGTCTTTACAAACCAGCCCGAAGACCGGCGCAGCCGGCGCCGACAGCACCAAGAAGTCAATGCGGTCGCCTCCAACAACCCCGAGTTCATGCACTGGTCGGAAAGGCCTATCAGCTGGAGCCGGGCCGACCACCCGGAGGTGATGCCGTCTCCCGGCCCTTACGCATTGGTTTTGGACGCCACCGCATAGCGAAAGGCGAAGCTGCCCGCTTCTCCAGCGTCGATAGATGGCGGGAGTAGCATCAACATACTGTATCGTGACACCATGGAGAAGCTGAACATCAAGACGAAGCAGCTCATGCCTAGTCGGACTGTGTTCCATGGCATCGTACCCGGCCTGTCCTGCTCACCAATCGGCAAGATAAAGATAGATGTTCTCTTTGGGGACAAGGATCATTTCCGCCGAGAAGCAATATGGTTTGAGGTAGTGGACCTGGAGAGCCCTTACCATGCATTGCTTGGCCGACCTGCTCTGGCCAAGTTTATGGTTGTGCCCCACTAGGCCTACCTCAAGATGAAGATGCCGAGTTCCAAGGGCATCATCACCATAGCCGGAGACTACAAGAAATCCTCCGAGTGTGCGACAGCTAGCAGCCGGCTGGCCGAGTCCCTCGTGATCGCTGAATAGAAGAAGATGCTGGATCGAGTCGTGGCCATGGCCGGCAAGCAGCCGGCCCTATCCCCTGACCCCAAGGAGTATGATGCTCAAGGTTCTTTCCAGCCGGCCAAAGAAACTAAGAAGATACCTCTGGACCCCGAGAACCCAGAAAGGTTTGCCGTCATTGGGGCAAACCTGGACAGCAAATAGGAAGGCGAGCTCGTCGATTTCCTCCATGAGAATCGGGACATATTCGCATGGTTCCCCAAGGACATGCCAGGTGTTCCGAAGGATTTCGCCGAGCACAAGATGCAAAACCAGTCAAGCAGCCCCTCCGCCGACTGTCGGAGGAGAAGAGAAGGATTGTAGGAGAAGAGATAGCCCGGCTTCTGGCAGCCGGCTTCATTATGGAGGTGTTCTTTCAAGAGTGGCTTGCCAACCCGGTCCTCGTGTTGAAGAAGAACAACAAGTGGCACATGTGTATAGATTACACCAGCCTCAACAAAGCCTACCCCAAAGATCCATTTGCCTTACCTCGAATTGAAAAAGTGATAGACTCCGCAGTCGGATGCGAGCTGTTGAGCTTCTTGGATGCTTACTCAGGCTACCACCAGATAAAGTTGGATCCGGCTGACCGCCTGAAGACCGCCTTCATCACACTATTCAGCTTTACATTGCGACTATGACATTCGGCTTGAGAAATGCCGGTGCCACTTTTCAGCGTTGCATGCAGAAATGCCTCCTCAAGCAGCTCGGAAGAAATGCCCATGTCTATGTAGACGATATTGTGGTGAAGACGGAGAAGCGCGGCACCTTGCTGGAAGACCTCAGAGAGACATTTAAAAACTTGCGTCGGTTTCAGATCAAGCTCAACCCCGAGAAATGCGTGTTCGGAGTACCAGCCGGCCAGCTTCTAGGCTTCCTGGTCTCCGAACGCGGCATTGAATGCAACCCAGTGAAGATCAAGGCCATAGAGAGAATGGAGATTCCTACCAAGCTACGAGACATCCAAAAGTTTACCGGATGCCTGGCCTCCCTGAACCGCTTCATCAGCCGGCTCGGAGAGAAAGCTCTCCCCCTCTATCGACTCATGAAGAAGTCCACTCACTTCGAGTGGAACGACCAGGCAGACCAAGCTTTCCACGAGCTAAAGAAGATGCTGGCCACGCCGCCTGTCTTGGCGACATCGACTGACAAAGACCCCATGCTCCTTTACATTGCCGCCACTAGCCGGGTGGTCAGCACCGTTATCGTGGTTCAACACCCAGAAGAAGGCCGAGCTCAGCTAGTCCAGAGGCCGGTGTATTATTTAAGCGAACTACTGTCCACCTCGAAGCAGAACTACCTGCACTACCAGAAGATGTGTTATGGTGTGTGCCGCGCCAAGAAGCTCAAGCCCTACTTTCAAGAGCACCCCATCACGGTCGTATGTACTGCCCCGCTCGCCGAGATCATAGGCAGCCGGGATGCATCCGGCCGGGTGGCAAAATGGGCCATTGCACTGGCTCCTTACACGATCTTCTACCAGCCTTGCACCGCCATCAAGTCCCAAGCATTGGCCAACTTCCTTGTCGACTGGGCTGAAACCCAGTACCTGCCACCGGCCCCCGACTCCACTCATTGACGGATGCACTTCGATGGGTCCAAGATGCGCACCGGCTTGGGAGCCGGCATCGTCCTCACCTCTCCCAAGGGCGACAAGCTCAGATACACATTGCAAATTCATTTTTTCCGACTCCAACAATGTGGCCTAGTACGAGGCGCTCATACACGGGCTCCGACTAGCCAAAGAACTCGGCATCCGCCGGATCCTGTGCTATGGTGACTCGGATTTGATAGTCCAACAATCATCTGGCCACTGGGACGCCAAGGACGTAAACATGGCGAGCTACCGCTTCCTCATTCAGAAAATCAGCGGATATTTTGAAGGATGCGAGTTCCTACACATGCCACGGGCCGACAAAGAGCTAGCAGATGCCGTGGCACGAATATGCTCCACCCGACAAGCTATACCAACTGGCGTCTCTCTCCAACGCCTCCTCAAGCCGTCTGTCAAGCCATCTCCAGAATCTGATTCCATCTTCGTACCGCCTGACCCCAACGCAGTCGGATCCAACTTGGGGAACCGAGCAAGCGGCTCGGGTATTTCGACAGGCGGCCCGGGGACTGCCATAATCACACCTGGCCCGGGGACTTCAGAACCCGGCCCGGGGACTACGGACGATCGGCCGAGGACTGCATCGACACAGCAGCGGTGGCCGACTCAACTCTTCACCACCCAGCCCACCCGCCCTGGTCGCAGTAGCCGTATTGGCAATAGAAGAAGTCACAGCTCCATCATGGGCCAATCCCATCTTCAACTTCCTGGTAAACAGAGAGCTGCCGACTGACGAGATCTCGGCAAGGCAAGTTCAACGCCAAGCCGGAGCATACACAATAATTAACCGAGAGCTCGTTAGGCGCAGCGTCACTGGAGTCTTCCAGCGCTGCGTCGAGCCAGAGAAGGGCATATCAATCCTCAAGGACATCCACCAAGGCGAATGCGGCCACCACGCGGCCACCACGCGGCCTCAAGATCACTCGTCGCGAAAGCTTTCCTCCATGGATTCTTCTGGCCGACTGCTTTGGATGACGCCAAGGAATTAGTCAAACATTGTAAAGGTTGCCAAGTCTTCAGCTCCAAGCAACACCTGCTGGCTTCCGCACCCAAGACCATCCCCCTCACCTGGCCCTTTGCCGTCTAGGGACTGGACATGGTGGGCCCATTCAAGACGGTGCACGGTGGCATGACACATCTGCTCGTCGCTGTGGACAAATTTACCAAGTGGATTGAAGCGAAGCCGATCAAGAAACTGAATGGGCCGACTGCCGTGGCATTCATCGCAGATATTACAACCCGGTACAGTGTACCACACAGCATCATCACCGACAACGACACGAATTTTGCCAAGGGAGCACTGGCACGTTTCTGCGCGACACAGGGCATCCGACTGGACCTAGCGTCCATTGCCCACCCATGATCAAGCGGCCAAGTCGAGTGAGAAAACGGCCTCATCCTCTCCGGCATCAAGCCCCGATTGGTCGTGCCTCTGGAGCGTTCGGCCGGCTGTTGGCTCGACGAGCTGCTGGCCGTCCTCTGGTGTTTGCGCACTACCCCGAACAAGTCAACCGGCTTCACACCTTCCTTCCTTGTATATGGTGCCGAGGCTGTCATCCCAACTGACATTGAGTTCGACTTACCTCGGGTCACCATGTACACGGAGGCGGAGGCCAAGGAATCACGAGAAGACGGCGTTGACCTGCTGGAAGAAAGCCGGCTGTTAGCCCTCAGCCGGTCCGCCATCTACCAGCACGGTTTACGCCGCTACCACAGCCGGAAGGTCAAGCCAAGATCCTTCCAAGAGGGTGATATTGTGCTCCGGCTGATCCAGCGAACAGTGGCCAGCACAAGCTCTCGGCCCCTTGGGAAGGCCCCTTCGTCATCAGCAAGGCCTTAGGCAACGACTCCTACTACGATCCGGCCGCGAAGCCAAAGGCACGCAAGAGAGATGATTCCGGAAAGGAATCGGAACGACCATGGAACGCCAATCTCCTCCAAAGATTTTACAGTTAAAATGCAGTATGTACCACACTACCTTTTGTATTAAGTACAAGACAACGGGCCCCCCGAGGAACACTCGGGGCCTACCCTCTTTTATCTATGAATGATGAGTATCATGCCTATGATTATGTTACTACATTTGTTTTCTCGTCCGGCACCGGGTTCGATCAGTCGGCCTGGGGACTTGCGGCCTTGAGTTATATTCAAGTTCTACCTGCAGTCAGACAAGTAGTGTGCCAGCACCGAAGCCCTCTCTTGTCGAAAGTCGCAGCTCGAAGAATCGACTGTCCGGCTGGCAAGAGCCAACGGCAGGAAAGGATGGCCACATGAAAACCGGCTAAGGACTAATGAACTTATGTAACACAAGCCAGCCTCCCACCCCGCCAACCGGCTGTCAGAACAGCCGGTGGCTGGCTTCCCTTTCACCTTGCTGCAATCTAAGAAAGCTCGAGTACTTGTCCTCCCAAACGGCCAAGCCCTTCCCCAGCCACAGACTGCAGAGCAGCTGTCCGGCTGGGAGGGCGGCGACCAAGGGAGGGCGGCAAAGGAAACAGCCAAAAGGATGAAAAGCAAATATGAACGGAAGCAAAGCACATGCATGATTATATTTACACAAAAGGCCTTCGTAAGGCCAGCATTCAACATAATTTGAATACACCCCCAGTGGGTGGAACTGTGCAAATTTAATAAAAATTGTTCAAAGAGTAACGAGCAGGAAAGCAAAGACGGTGGATCAGGCCAAGGGAGCTACAGGCCGAGTCAGGCGGAGTTGGTGGAGGCAGCGGTCTTGGTGGAGGAGTGGCAGTGGCGAGTCTCGGCATGATCGTCACCTCTTGTAGGTGGCGCGCTTGCAGCGCCTCGTTCTTGGAGGCACGATCAAGTTGAGGCTGGCTGGTGGCTTGGTCTGCGCACGATGTCTTCACCATCCTCCCCCTCTTCCTCTTCGCCCTCGTCGCTGGAAGCGATCTCCTCCGCCGAGTCTTCACCTTCTGCCGGGTTCAGCCCGAACCACTCCTCCGTCTGAGCGACGCCGTCATCATTTACCTCAGGGGCAAAGGCACTGGTGTCGGTGTAATCAGCGATTGCCGAGGTGCACTGTATGATAGCCGGCCGCACCACCTCCAGCTCCTCGTCGGCCTCCTGCCGCCAGGTGCTCAGCTGGGCCAAGTTCAGCCCAGGATACCAAGCTCGGACGAACTCTATTGCCCGCCTAGTCTTGGGACCGAGCTCCGAAGCCTTCCAAGACCTCGAAGCGGCCATTGCTACCTCCGGCCGATCTGCGATCCGACTGAAGTACGAGGAACCACCTCGCCGGGCGAGGCGGCCAGCGCTGTGCCCGACGCTGAAGACGGCGGAGCACGCGGTAAGCCGGCTGGAGGCGGGCTTGAATCGCCAGAAGCTGCTCCTCAAGCGACCGGCCGGCATCCGGTGCAATCTCAACCCCATCCTGCCGTCATGCATCACGGTGGGCCTCGATGGCTTGGTTTGCGGCAACGGAGTAACCAGGGAAGTAATCTGCACAAAGAAGAAAGAAGTAGCACAAAGTCAGAAGAAAAACCAGATGACAGGGGGCAAGCAAAGGGACGAAGAAGAAGGCGGCCTACCGTCGATCAAATCTTTAATCCGCCCATAGCCTTCGCTCAGCGCTTGCCTCGCCTCGGCCCAGCTCGCCACCTCAGTCTCATATTCGGCTTTCAGGGCAGCCTTGCTGTCCTGCGCTGTCTTCAGGGCCTCCTTCTGGCTCTCCTCCTGGTCGGCCAGCTTCTAGGCCAAGCGATCACGTTCCTGAGCCAAGGCGTTGCAGTCGGCTTCCTTGGTCTGGACCCCACCTAGCTGCTCCCTCAAGTCGGCATTGGCCCCTGCAGATATGAAGAAGAAGAAAAAAGCAATAAGGAAGAAGTCGTCAGGAAAGATCCGACCAGCGCTTTCGTGATCGGCTTTGAATCTTAGGGACTACACCCAGTGGAGTCTTGTTGACGCCCTCACATGAGATAAAAAATGAAGCACTTACTCCGGCTCTCGGTCAGATCGGTGGCCTTCTGGTTCATCTCCTGGGCCTGAGAGTTGAAAGCAACCGCGCGGAGGTTGTGATATTCCTGCAAATAGGACGAAGGTGCGAATAAGAACAAGAAAACAATCAAAGTCCACTAAGAAGTTCCAAGCCGCCTGCTCAGCAGCCGACTCGGAACTCGGGGACTACACCCAGTGGGTGCGCTGACGCGCCCCCACAGAAGAAATCAAGAGAAATCAACGAAAAGCGGGCGGACTCACCCGAATGCCCGTCCGCGTCGCAAGAAACTCTTGAGTGTACTGCTTCAGCGCGGCGGCCTGGGACTGCAGTCGGTTCCGGACATCCTGCGCCGCCACGTTCAGCACGGCCGTCCCACCACCCAGCGTCCACCCGGGCGAGCTGGCGCTGGCCATCTCCAGATCCTGGGTCGACGAGCTGAAGCCCACCGGTTTCTGCGGCTCCGGCGCTGAAGGCACCTTCACAGTCGGCTCCCCTCTAGCCGGCTGCTTAGGCGGCACGTCAGGCCGGCCGCCTTGGCCCATTCCAGTCGGTGATGGCGGTGCCGCCTCCCCCTCCAGGACGACAGCGTCGCCATCCTCTCTCCATCGCCGGCCGATCGCGGCCGGTTTCCTCCGGCGGGGCACCAGAATATCGGGGGCCACGGTGCGAAGGGGGACAATGAGCTATGGATGCTGGTTACGCATGGCTTCCGCCGCCTTCTCTGCGGCCGCTGCCTCCGCCTGAGCCTTGGCCAATGTGTCGGCTTGCGCCTCCGCCGACTTCTCCCTCGTCTCCTGAGCCGCCCTCTGCTCCTCCGCCTCCCGCTCCTCTCGCGCCTCCCGCGTGTTCCGCTCTGTCGCCGCTAGGAGATCGGCATGGGGATCCACGCGGCCGGCGCTCGCAGACCCTCCTGCCGCTCCAACTATGGAGGCGGCAGGGGCCCGCTCGGGAGAAAGCGGTGCCCTGATTGATAAGTCAAGTAAAAGGCTTAGAAGAATACCAACCGAAGAGAAAAAAGAAAGGCGTGAGAAAATTGACACTTACACCAAAACCGCCTGCGGCTGCTTCACCACCTTGCGGAAGCGGGCTGCCTTCGCAGCCGCCTCGTCCCGCTTGGTTGCCGCCGCAGAACCCTTGGGCTTCTTCGGCCGACTGCCAAAGAGGGCCGGCGCGGCCCGATGTTTCTGCGCGCCACCACGAACAGCCAGTGCGGCAGATGAGCCCGCGCCTTGATGATCGGATGCCGACTGACGGCGCGGAACAACTTCGGCCCCGTCGTCATCCGGCCAGTCCTCAAAGACGGCCCCGAGCCCGACGCCGCCTACCTCACCACCTCCCCCTACGACGTCATCGTCCAGGGCGGCCGCCCCCAAGTCGGGATCATCCTAGTCGTCCGTCGCGCGGTCGGGGACGAACCGGTGCTCCACCCCAGTGGCTCCAGCCACCGGTTGAAGGAGGGGGCTCTGCTAAGAACAAGCCGACTGATCAAGAGTCGGCCATTATGAACTCGGCAACAAGAGAAGAAGAAAAGAAGGGAAGCTTACCGAAGGTGGAGGATTGGCGCGAGAGTACGGCTCCTTGCCGAACCGCCACTCCTCGGTGAGCTTGCAGTTGGTGATATAATTCACCATGTAAGATAGCTCGTCATGAGGCATCTCTTTGGTGCTTAGCCGACTTGGGTCGAAACGACCGCTCATCTGGCAAATCATGTGAGGTCGGCCTTGGAGTGGGAGCACCCGACGCTCCCCGAAGGCGGCTAGCAGGTCGGCCCCGGTCAGGCCTTCCGATTGGACCATCAACCGGAGCCGTGCGACGGCGGGAGCCCCAGCCTAAGACAGCGACCTGGCTCGGTAGGACCATGAATGCTGCCTCCCAGCAGGCTGGCTGGCTATGTAAGCTGGCAGATTGACGAAGTCGCCTTGCGGGGCGACGTTCTTCACGTAGAAATAAGATTTTTGCCAGAGCTTCATCGACTTGATCAACGCGATGGGCGGGAATGGATTGTCGCCCGATCTCTGCACGGCGATGAAGGCACCACATGGGGCGGGCACGCCCGCGATGACTGTGCCGAGCTTGGACTGGAAGAATTCCCCCCAGAGTTCGAGGGTGGGGAGGACACCATAGAAGCCTTCGCACAGAGTGACGAAGGCCGACAACAGCATCACCGTGTTTGGAGTAAGGTGGTGCTGCTGGATATGGTAGAACTCAAGAAAGGCGCGGAAGAATCCGCTCGCCGGCAGGCCGACGCCGCAGGCAGTGCGAGCGAAAGATTACCCGCTCGTCTTCCTCTGGCGCCGGCGAGATCTCCTTCTCCGGCGCGAGACGGACCCGCACATAATCCGTGCTCGGCAACCGCCGCGTCTTGCGGAGGAAATCGACGTGGTCCTCATGGACATTGGAGCCATCCTAGGAGCTGGACAGCGCCATAAGGATGGAGAGGCGACGGGAAAAGCGCGGCGGCGGAGGGCGCGCTATTCAGCTGCGGCAAAGCTACGACGCACCAAGAAGATTGGCAGAAGGGTAGCGCGGCGGCGAGGAGCTACGGCGACGGAGAGGAGAGAAGAGGAAGAAAATGGCGGAGCGAGGGCGATCGTGCGAGCGTCTGCTGCTCCCCCTCCTGCCCCTACTTATAGCCTCGTGCGGTGAAGCCGAGGAGCCGAGGCGGGGGGGGGGGGGGACGTGGGATTAACTGCGCCCACTCCCCCACGCCCCGCGATTATCGCGCCTTAACGGCGTGCGAAAACTATCGTCGGAAGGAGAGCGGCCCTCTCGGGCCGCAGAAGATCCACACTTGGGCCGAGGCCAGGAAGTGGCGGGCCCCGGTCTTCGGTGTCGTCCCGTCGCGCTCGTGGGCTAGCAGGCCCTTCCAGCTGGAGGGTGCCATGTGGCGCGCAGGCGGCGAGCGGCCAGCTCGCAGCCTGGCTCGCGCGCCAGCTGGCCCCTGCCTTCAGGCATCAAAGCCTCCCAAAGACGGCACACCTAATCAAAGCCGGCCCCTAGCAGCCGGCTCCTCAAGATAGGAAGTTGATTGAGCTTCTCGTCCTCCCTTCAGCCTTGAAGCCCAACCAGCTTCGGGGACTACTGTTGGAGTAAATGACCATGGGTAGCCTAGCCGGATCCCCCTGGCTCTTCAGAAAAATTACAGGCCGATCGAGCCTTCGAGCACCCTAGGAATAGGGCCGCCTACCCCTAGCCGGCTGTCTCTCAGGCCGACTACCGGAAGGCGGCCCGGCCCTAAACCCTCATGAAGAAAGCCACGAGGGGCCGAATCCAAGAAGCCGGCCACGACGAGGCCGACTTCAAGAAACCGGCCCTCAGCAGGCGGCCAAGATCGTACCCTCAAACTCTGCACCCACACTACGGCGATGAGACGAGGCGTGGCTACAGTGAAGCCTGCCACCCCCGAATCCCGGAGCACGCATGGCCACAGTGCGCCGTACGGGGCGGCCATCACCGTTACGGCGCGACACTGTTGCCATGTTGACCATGACGCCACCCATGACAAGTTGTCAGTACGGCCTGCAGGCGGCGGGCCCCTTCTGGGTCGAGGAGGCGCCTGGCGGCGGGCCTCCCAGTCGGCCGGGATGTGGCCCGGCTCCCAACAGCCGACTTGCTCCCTCCCTCGAAGGAGGCGCCTCATTAAGGAGACAAGACGAGATAAGGCTACGGTGAGAGCCCGCCAGGCGGCGGCACTGTAGCCATGCTTACCTTGACAAAGCCCTCGTGATCAAGAGTGAGGCAACAGTAACCAGCCCCCGACAAGACCCCCAAGCGGTGGGACCTGCTTGTCGACCAGAGGCCGTGGCCGGCAGGACCCACCGGTCGGCGGGCCCGGTGACGGCGGAGAAGCCGGCGAACATAGACACTGACGGCTAGGGCCCACGCCCAGCCGGATTACCATTGTACCCCTGGGGGGTAGGCCTATATAAACCCCCCAGGGCACCCATGCAAAGGGTTGATCTCTTAGAGTTTTAGACACTACATCGAGGGGAGAAGAAAGCTAGCCTTGCCCTTCTTCTTCCTCTCGCCGAATAGTTCAAGGAGCCTCTTGTAGCCACTTGTTGATCTAGTGATCATGCGGAGACCCCGCAGAGCAGCAGTAGGAGTATTATCTCTCCGGAGAGCTCCGAAGTTGGGTAAGATCTGCCGGCATGCATGTCTTCGCCTCATCCCATTTCCTGGCACCGGCGATATCTTATTGGCTCCCACAATGATAAGCCACCCGTTGGCATATGTTGCACCTACCACCCGACACCCGTCTTCACCAACGAGCGCTCAAGACCCTCGCGAGGGGCCAAGCCTCGCGAGGCGGATGACACGAGACCTCCTCGGGAACGGCCTCACCAGGCTGCCTCGCGAGGGGCGGAGAGATCAAGGCAAGACAAACCTCGCGAGGTTCCTACGACATCAGCCATGACGACCAAGGCCAGCCGGGTGCCAGTGCGCACAGTGTCCTCATTTCCTCTTTGGTGCTAAAGAGCCAAGCGCATGCGATAAGTACCGAGGCATCAGGCAAAGGTTTAAATATCGGTGCAACGAGACCAAGACCAGCAAGACGGCAGGATGGAGGTCACCGTGGAGCCCAAGACGGCATCACCACCAGAGCCTTTGGCAGGGGAAGACCACCTTTAGTCAGGATAGCTTGTACCAGTTGTCCCGTTTCAAACTGGCCATTGTTGGCTCCCTTCCCGCTCAATACTTGGGAAGAGGACCAGGGCCTCTATAAATAGGACTAGCCACCACAGTAGGAGGCATGTCGTCTTGGACTAGATCCATCCCATCCTCACACCCACCAAGCACAAGAACACCTCTCCTGAGGAGGCTGTTCTTCCCCTTGTATTGTTGATCCTCAGTCCAAGAGGCAATCCACCACACCACACTGGAGTAGGGTATTACACCACAACGGTGGCCTGAAGCAGTATAAATCTTGTGTCTCTTGTGTTGCGAGTTCGTCGAGCTAGCCTTTGAGATCGTGGCGAGGTTGAGGGCGTGATTAGGTAAGAGGAAATCTTCGTGCGCACTCCAGTGTTCGAACCTCGAGGGTTTTGTTGGAACCCAAAATCCAACATTTGGCGCCCCAGGTAGGGGTGCGCCGGAGCTTTCCTTCCATCAATTTGCACTCTGCCGCCACCGCGTTTCACCCCCATGGCAGGTGCAGCACTTCCTGCTCCAACGACTGGTGCCAGTGCTGGGGCCAGGGGTCTCCGAGCCTTGGCCCCCGCCTTACGGCAGGTGCAGTGGCCGCCCAAGTTCAAGCCAGAGATGCCACCGCACTACGACGGCGTGGCGGACCCGGTGGCCTTCCTGTTGGCGTACGAGGAGGCCGTCCTTCAGGCCGGGGCCGAAGACAAGGTCAAGGCCTGGCTGCACCTCACCGGATCCACGGTAGCGTCTTGGTAGGAGCTGTGCGGCCTCTTCGCCGCGCGCTTTGCAGCACCGGCGCCCCATGCGGTCGCGACTCTCCTCGGCGGCTCACAGGCGCCGCCCTTTGACCGTCACATGAAGTTGTTCTTTTGCCAGATCAGTGCTGCCTCTGTGCGGTAGGGGGCTCCCCCGGGTTGTGTGGCACCCAAGGCCGACCTGACCTTCAGTTCGGAAGATCACCCCGTCACCACCATCGGCTCGGGTGTGCTCCCGATGCTTTGCACGCCCACCATCTGCCACGTAGCCGTCACCAAGAACCTCATCGACGGCGGCGCCGGCCTCAACTTGCTCTTGGTTGAGGCCTTCAGCCTCCTTCACTACCACTCGAGGGGCTCCGCCCCAGCAAGCCCTTCTCCGGCGTCGGAGGCGGCTCCTCCAGCCCCCTGGGGCAGATCCGTCTTCCCGTGACCTTCGGCACCCGCGAAAACTACCGTACCGAGCTGATCGACTTCGACGTCACCCACATTGGCCTCCCGTACAACGCTATCCTTGGGTACCCGACTCTGGCTCAGTTCATGGTGGCGACCCATCCGGCCTACAACCTCATGAAGATGCCTGGGAGCAAGGACGTCCTCACCATAGTGGGGGATACCAAGGAGGCTCTGGCGGCACTCAAGCTTGCCCTCAAGACCGCCGCGGCAGCGCAACCGGCCGATGCGGGTACCTCCGGAGCTAAGGCGGCCGCACCGACCAAGAAGAAGCAGTTGTTCACTTAAGACCAGGCAGAAACCAAGTAGGTGCCGGTCGAGGAAGACGGGTCTTCACGGGCCACCTTCACCATAGGCGGCAACCTCGACTCCGACCAAGAGAGGCACTGGTGAAGTTCTTGCGCGCAAACAAGGAAGTGTTCGTCTGGGAAGCCGATCATCTGGTAGGGGTCCCAAGAGAAGTAATTGAGCATCACTTGAAGGTGTGCCCCACCGTACGCCCTGTGAAGCAGAGGGCGCGGCGGCAGTCCACGGAGAAGCAGACCTTCATCGTCCAAGAAACCCGCAAGCTGGAGGCGGCAAGCGTCATTCGCGAGGTCCGGTACCATGAATGGTTGGCAAACCCCGTTGTTGTGCCCAAGAAAGGCGGGAAGGAGCGCATATGTGTCGAGTTCACCAACCTTAACAAGGCTTGCCCCCAAGATCCATTCCCGCTTCCACGCATCGACCAGATCGTTGACTCCACCGCCGAGTGTGACCTGTTGTGCTTCCTAGATGCATTCTCAGGCTACCACCAGATCAAGATGGCAGTTGAAGACGTCGAGAAGACAACCTTCCTGACCCCGTGCGGGATATATTGCTACACTTGCATGTCGTTCGGGCTGCGCCACGTGGGCGCGACCTTTGAACGGTTGATGCACATCGCCCTCGGCCGGCAGCTCGGGAGGAATGCTGAAGCCTAATAAGACGACATTGTGGTAAAGTCTCGGGAGGCGAGAACCTTGATTCAAGACCTGGAGGAGAACTTTGAAAGCCTACGCCAGGTAGACTTGCGGCTTAACCTGGAGAAATGCATGTTTGGCGTCCCTTCCGGCAAGCTGCTGTGTTTCCTTGTGTCACACAGAAGGATCGAGGCGAACCCGGAAAGGTCAAGGCAATCGAAGACATGAGTCCACCACAAACCCTCAAGGAAATGCAGAAGCTCGCCGGCCGCGTGACTGTGTTGGGGCGTTTCATCTCCAAGCTAGGGGAGCGCGCCCTACCGTTCTTCAAGCTGATGAAGAACAAGGGCCCATTCGAGTGGACCCCGGAGGCTGACCAAGCGTTCCAAGACCTCAAGAGGTACCTGACCAGCCCTCCGGTGATAGTGGCACCCCGACCTCTTGAGCCGCTGGTGCTGTACCTTGCCGCCACCCCTTACTCCGCCAGCGCAGCTCTGGTGGCGGTCCGGGAGGAGCGCCAAGCCAAGGATGCGTCTCACCAAGCTGCTTCCTCAGCCGGAGTAGCAAAAGACCCAGAGGGCTCTGTGGGAGCTGCAGCAATGCCAGCAAAGGACCAGGCTTAACAAGACGACGCACTTGGGCCTATGGAAGCCCCAACGGGCGACCAGGCTTTGGGGGCTTCATCGCCTCAGGAGGTGCCTCAACCTCCGCAAGCCGCAAGCCTCATCAATGGAACCGCTCTCGTCGAGCACCCAGTGTATTTCGTCAGCATGGTGTTGCGGGACGCGAGGGCACGGTACCCCATGCCTTAGAAGCTCCTGCTCGCGTTCCTGGTGGCCTCGTGCAAGCTGCGACACTACTTTCAAGGTCACCCCATCAAGGTCGTCTCGGCCTACCCATTGGAGAGGGTGCTCAGGTGCCCCAACTCCGCCGAGAGAGTCGCCGAGTGGAACATCGAGCTGCAAGCATTCCAGTTGGAGTTCAGCACGACTAGGGTCATCAAGGGAGCTGCACTCGCCAACTTCATGGCAGAATGGACAAACACCCCTCAGCTCGAAGAAGGCGAGGATAGATCCCACTCGCCAGGGAGCGAAGCACCAGATGGCTGGGTTATGTATTTCGATGGCGCCTTTGCGCGCCAGGGTGCGGGGGCTGGAGCGGTGCTCATCTCACCACTCAGGACAAGCTTTACTACGCCGTGCATCTCTGTTTCCAGCAGGGCGAGAAGGTCTCCAACAACATAGCAGAGTATGAAGTCCTTATAGCTGGCCTCAAAGCTGCGGTGGCCATGGGGGTGAAGCGCCTCACCATCAAGGGCGATTCGCAGCTCCTCGTCAACTTCTCCAACAAGGTGTACGAGCCAAAGGACGAGCACATGGAGGCATACCTCACGAAGGTGCGCAAGATGGAGAAGCAGTTCTTGGGCCTGGAATTACAGCATGTGCCCCGTGGCACCAACAAGGAAGCCGACGACATCGCCAGGAGAGCATCCAAGCGGCTACCCCAAGAGCCTGGCGTCTTCGAGGAGTGGCTCTTCAAGCCACCGGCAGCACCACCGCTTTCAAGAACAGCGCTGCCTCAGGAGGAACTCCCCCAACCACCTACCTCGGGAGCCAAGCCCTATGGCCCGACCTCAGGAGCGCGCTTGCTCTTGGCGCTCGAGCCTCAGGAGGGGTGCTGGACCAAGGAATTCAAGGAGTACCTGACGCAAGGGACACTGCCGGAGAAGGAGGAGGACGCGGAGCGTGTGGCCCGACAAGCCACGACATACTGCATCCAGGACGGTGAGTTGTACAGGAGTGACTGAATGACGTTTCCCTGCGCTGCATCTCTATGGAACAGGGGAAAGAGCTGCTGGCCAACATACACGACGGGGACTGCGGGCACCATTCGTCGTCTTGGACCGTCGTCGGCAAGGTGTTTCGTAGCGGATTCTACTGGCCTACGGCACTCAACGATGCCTCTGAGCTGGTGAGGTCCTGCGAGGCCTGCCAGTTCCACGCCCATCAGATCCATCAGCCGGCTCAGGGCCTCCAGACCATCCCGCTCTCGTGGCCATTCATGGTCTGGGGGCTTGAAATCTTGGGCCCGTTCCCTCGAGCGCCTAGGGGCTACCGCTACCTCTACGTCGCCATCGACAAGTTCACCAAGTGGGCGGAGGTAGAAGCCGTCTACACCATTCCGGCCGGTTCCACGGTCAAGTTCATCAAAGGTCTCGTGAGCCGGTTTGGGGTCCCCAACCGCATCATCACCCACAATGGCTCACAGTTTCATAGTAACCACTTCAAGACATATTGTGCTAATCTTGGAACGCAGATCTGCTATGCTTCGGTGGCGCACCCCCGGAGCAACGGCTAGGCCGAACGCGCCAACGCAGAGGTCCTGAGAGTCCTCAAGACTAGGACCTTCAAGAACAAGCTCGAGGCCTGTAGCAGGGGCTGGCACGATGAGCTCCAGTCCATGCTGTGGTCCATCCGCACCACCGCCACCAAGCCAACGGGCGAGACCCCATTCTTCCTCGTCTACGGAGCTGAAGCGGTTCTCCCTCACAAGGTTAGGCATCGCTCTGCACGGGTCCTGGCGTTTGATGAGACCCAGCAGGACACCATGCGGGGGATGGACCTCGTGCTGGGGGTGGAGAGCCGCCGTGAAGCCACGCTGCAGGCGGCAAGATACCAGCAGGCGCTCCGATGGGACCACTGTCGCATCATCCGCTCCAGGACGCTCGAGGTGGGTGACCTCGTCCTACGGCGGGTCCTCTCCTTGGAAGGGCTGCATAAGCTCTCACCCATGTGGGAGGTCCCGTTTTGGGTCGCCCATGTCTCCAGGCAAGGCACCGTGCGCC
The DNA here is from genome assembly GCA_021605145.1 of Aegilops bicornis. NCBI lineage: Eukaryota > Viridiplantae > Streptophyta > Magnoliopsida > Poales > Poaceae > Aegilops > Aegilops bicornis. The sequence continues at coordinate 239,887,489 of CM038672.1, forward strand.
TGGAGTCATAGTACGGGGTACCCTTCCAGAACGCCTGGAACATCCAGCACCTCTGGAAGTTCTATCCATGAAGAAAGGCCCATCGCCTGTGAAGAAGGCCCCGTGCCTGTGAAGGTCTCCACTCGTGACACTCTCACGTAATAATGAGTGGGGATGTACAAGCCCCGGAGTCTCAGGAGTGCCACCCTCGGGCCTCTAGGGCTCCCTCCCACGTCTTAGTGGCATCACTTAGCTCCACGCTGGTGAGAAGACAAGAAGACTAGACTAGGTGCCGGATGCGGCTTTTCATTTGCTTTCCGTAGTTGGCTTGCCCCTCTTTAATCGAATTTTGTTTTCTGGTGTCACTTGCTAGTCTTGTTTCGTCGACTTCTGCCTCTGTTTCTGCCTTTGGTTCTTTGTTTGACCTGTACCCTCTCTCGCATCCCTCATGAGGGGGCTGGATAGGCGCCCTCGTGCCCTCGTGAGCATCATCTCTATTTTTCGCAAGCCACCCTCGTTCGAGCCTCAAGCTGGCGCGCCTCTCTTAATTTGTGCCCCTCGGGTACCGCGATACGAGGCGCTGGGTCGTGGCAAGAGACGCCTGCGACCAAGGCTTGGATCTCCTAACCATTTTTTGTAGTTCCTCCTACTTGGTCTTGAGGAGCAGCGCCTCCTAAAGGCGGAAACTGCTTCAAGCGCGTCAAGCTAAGTTTTTCCTACGTGCCTACATAAAACATTGATATTGCGACACGACACATGAATGATAAACGCAGCATATCAACTTGGAAATCATAGTTTGTTGCACGCCCCCCACGGGGCCCCATACTTATCTATCTCAATGCAGGAAGGAAAAGAAGAACGAAACAAAAGCGGCGTGTTCCCCCGCAGCAGCTCGCGAGGAAGGGCCCATGGCGCTCTCCCGAGCTCAGTCGAACCCTTCCTTGTGCTTCACTGGGGCACGGCGGCGAGACGAAACGCTGCCACCTCCGAAGCGAGTGCAGCGGCATGGCGGTTGATCATAGCCACCACTGCTGGAGCTGTCGCCAGAGGGAGAACCGTTGTAGCTGGGCGCGGGATCGTCCTCACCCTCATCCCGACCGTCGCCAAGGCCAAGCACCTCGTCGCCGTCATTGTCCTTGGGGCAGCACCCGGCGCGGCGGCCTTCTTCTCCGAACACCCTCATGTAGAGGGTCGCGTTACCATCGTACTTGAAATGGAGAGTGCACCGCCTGCCCAGGCCACGCGCGCGGGCAAACGTCTGCCAGCCCCAAGCCAGAGCCACATTGCCGGCGACGGAGGTCTCGACCGCGACCCAAGAAGCTTTGCTACAACAACCATCCGCTTGCAGCTAGAGCCCGCCTGGACCCGCGGCCGGCAGTTCACCGGCGAAGAAGCGCGGAAGCTGAAGCCAGGAGCCAGCAGGGTTCTCCGACCACACCACAAACTCCGGCAGCACCTCCGCTGAGTGAAAGCACGGCCGGGGAGGCCGCGCGACCATGGCGCGCCTCCCTTCATCGATGGGACTGCCTCGACAGGACTGCCTCCCACCATGCGAAGGAGCACCGCCGCGACAGCGGGGAGCCGCGACGGGGGTCACGGAGTACTTGCGAGGACAACCGCATCCATGCTTGGGTGGAGGAGAGCCGGTCCCCTCCCGACGAGCCTTCCCCTTCTCCGCGGCCGAAAACCTCTTCGCAGGTGCCATGGGAGTCGCTACTGGCAATGAAGCAAGGGAGGAGAAGCGAACAGAATGGGAAGAGATGGGCGACGGGGGCTCTGCTCCCCTCCTCATTTATAGCCCAGAGGAGGCCAACGGCCGGCCCCCCACGATCACAGGTAATGATGATTTTTCCTTGCATGTAGCAGGGACTCGTCAAGTCAGGCAGTTGCCGAGGCAGCGTGGGGATGCGGAGATGCCCACGTTTAATCAATCGCCACAAGTCGACCAAGGCCGCAGGCTGTTGGGGCCCGTGGCACTCCGCACTTGCCCTTTGGCTTCGCCTCGAAGCCAAGTCCGAGCGCACCTTTGGCCTGGGGGCTACTTTCGGCGTTCTGGGAACGGGGGTCCCTAGACTTGCCTGCCTGCAGCCCACGGTGTGGCTCCACTCGCGGTCCAATACGGCCCGTCTTCACCAACAAGTGCTCAAGACCCTTGCGAGAGGCCAAGCCTCGCGAGGCGGATGACACGAGACCTCCTCGGGAGCGGCCTCACCATGCTGGCTCGCGAGGGGCGGAGAGATAAAGGCAAGACGAACCTCGCGAGGTTCCTACGACATCAGCCATGACGATCAAGACCAGGCGGGTGCCAGCGCGCATAGTGTCCTCGTTTCCTCTTTGGTGCTAAAGAGGCAAGCGGAGGCGATGGGTACCGAGGCATCAGGCAAAGGTTTCCGTATCGGTGCAACGAGACCAAGACCAGTAGGACCGCAGGACGGAGGTCACCGTGGAGCACAAGATGGCATCACCACCAGAGCCTTTGGCAGGCGAAGACCACCTTTAGTCAGGATAGCTTGTACTAGCTGTCCCCTTTCAAATTGGCTGTTGTTGGCTCCCTTCCCGCTCAATATTTGCGAAGAGGACCATGGACTCTAAAATAGGACTAGCCACCACAGTAGGACGCATCTCGTCATGGACAAGATCCATCCCATCCTCACACCCACCAAGCACAAGAACACCTCTCCTCAGGAGGCTGTTCTTCCCCTTGTACTGTTCATCCTCAGCCCAAGAGGCAATCCACCACACCACACTGGAGTAGGGTATTACACCACAACAGTGGCCCGAACCAGTATAAATCTTGTGTCTCTTGTGTTGCGAGTTCATCAAGCTAGCCTTTGAGATCGTGGCGAGGTTGAGGGCGTGATTAGGTAGGAGGAAATCTTCGTGCGCACCCGAGTGTTCGAACCTTGAGGTATTTGCCGAAACCCGAAATTCGACAACCGGCATCTATGCCACCTTTCTCTTATGGAGCTCGCAGAATGATGAACTCTTTGCCACCCCTCCAAATGTGGGTGGTGAAGAAAAAGAAGTAATCTCTTATGCAGGGTCAGGTCTCCAGACGAACTTAATCGTCTGAAGTATTTGCTGGAGACCTGAATATGCTTGAAAGGACACTAGCTAATCATGAAGAAATGAATTTTCATTTCTCACATCCTCATAATGCTATATCTATTCTATTCTTGATGAGATTTATCTGATGATTTTGATGTCATATTCTTTACTGATGAAGTATATGAGTTCGTAAGATGCACTAATTCATCTGCAGGATGATCAAACAAAAACCACTAAGTGGGTCCTCGATAGTGGATGTACAAATCACATGAATGGTGACAGGAACTTATTGATGGGCACTGCTTTATCTCCATCGCAACTAAAGCATATCACCTACGCTGACAAAGGCAAAAGCAAGGTATTGGGTCTAGGTAAGGTTGCAATCTCAAAGGATAGACACATGGACAAAGTCATGCTTGTCGAGTCCTTAGGATTCAACCTCATGTCTGTCTCAATGCTTTGAGATCTTGATATGTTTGTTGTCTTTGGCAAGTATCGTTGTGTTGTAATCATGGAAGCTAACCATTCCAAAGTCTTCGAAGGCTTTAGGAGAGGAGATTTGTAGATTGTTGATTTCTCTACAGGACCACAACCTGCTACATGTCTACTTGCAAAAGCTTCAGATGGCTGGCTATGGCATCGACGACTTGGCCATGCTGGAATGAGGAACTCGCACACGCTCGTGAAGAAGAAGCATGTCATTGGCATCTAGGATGTCAAATTCCTCAAGGATCACCTGTGTGGAGCTTGTGAAGCTGGAAAGATGACCAAGGCCAAGCATCCCTCAAAGACTATCATGACTACCACTCATCCATTTGAATTGCTTCACATGGATCTCTTTGGCCCTACTCATTATGCTACATTCACCAATGCTGCATCTTTATATGGCTTTGTTATTGTTGATGACTATTCTCGTTACACATGGGTGCATATCATCACTTACAAATATGAAGTGCAGGAAGTCTTCAAACGATTTTCCTCGAGGGCTTCAACCAAGTTTGGTGTGAAGATCAAGCACATCAGAAGTGATAATGGGACTAAGTTCAAAAATATTGGTCTTGATGACTATCTTGATGAACTTGGTATTACTCACGAATTATCTCCTCCTTATACTCCTCAGCAGAATGGCGTCGTGGAGCGCAAGAACATGACCCTTGTTGAGATGGCTCGCACTATGCTTGATGAATAAAAGACGCCTCGTCACTTTTGGCCTGAGGCAATTGATACTGCATGCCACATCATCAACAGGGTATATCTTCACAAATTCTTCAAAAAGACCTCATATGAACTCCTCACTGACAAGAAACCCAATGTGAGTTATTTCAAAGTCTTCGGTGCTAAATGTTGGATTAGAGATCCTCATCACAATTCTAAATTTGCACGAAAAGCACATGAAGGTTCTATGCTTGTTTACGGAAAGGACTCGCACACCTACAGAGTCTTCAACACCGTTCACCACAAGGTTGTTGAAACTGTGGATGTGCAGTTCGATGAAACTAATGGCTCGCAAAGAGAGCACCTACCTCCTGTGCTAGATGAAAAGTCACCTGAGAAATCCATCAAGTCCAAGGCTACTGATGATGTCATTCCCATCGAAGAAGCTTCTGAAGAAGTCATTCCAGAACGTGAAGAACATTATGCTGGTGCACCTGAAGAAAATGGCTCTGAAGAAAATGTTGAGCCAACTCAACGTCGTCAACCTGCTCATCCTCGTGTTGCAAATGAAGTGCAGATCGAGAAAATCATCAGCGACATCAACACACCTGGTCCTCTCACACGCTCAAGGGCTTCACATTTGTCTAACTTTTGTGGGAACTTTGATTTTGTCTCTATCACAGAGCCCACCAAAGTAGGTGAGGCATTTTTGAAGCCTGAGTGGATTCAAGCGATGCAAGAGGAATTACATCAGTTCGAGCTCAACTATGTCTGGGAACTTGTCAAGCGACCAAACTCTCGCAAGCACAATATCATTGGCACCAAATGGATCTACCTCAACAAGCAAGATGAAAATGGCCTTGTGGTGAGGAATAAGGCACGGATTGTAGCTCAAGGCTACACACAGGTTGAAGGAGTTGATTTCGATGAAACTTCTGCACCTGTTGCTAGACTTGAGGCTATTCGCATGTTGCTTTCTTATGCTAACCATCATAATATCATCTTATATCAAATGGATGTGAAAAGTGCATTCCTCAATGATAAGCTTGAGGAAGAAGTATATGTTGCCCAACCCCCAGGTTTTGAAGATCCAGAGCATCCTGAGAAAGTCTTCAGACTCAATAAGGCCCTCTATGGCCTTAAGCAGGCCCCTCGGGCGTGGTATGATACTTTGAAGGAATTCCTCATGAAGAAAGGCTTCAAACCCGGTTCACTTGACCCAACTATTTTCACCAAAGCCTATGATGATGAATTATTCGTGTGCCAAATATATGTTGACGATATTATCTTTGGTTGTACTGACCAACGTTACAGTGACGAATTTGCCTATATGATGAGTGAGGAATATCAAATGTCTATGATGGGTGAATTGAAATTCTTCTTAGGTCTTGAAATTCGTCAACAGCGCAATGGCATCTTCATATATCAAGATAAATACCTCAAGGATGTGTTGTGGAAATTCGGCATGCAAGATTGCAAAGGCATCAAAATCCCTATGCCCGCAAATGGCCATCTATGCACTGATTAAAATGGTATTTACTTCGATCAAAAGGTATACTGCTCCATGATTGGCTCTTTATTGTATCTATGTGCATCTAGGCCAGATATTATGCTTAGTGTTTGAATGTGTGCCCGATTTAGAGCTACACCGAAGGAATCACACCATAAGGCTGTGAAGCATATTCTTCGATATCTAGCTCACACTCCAACACTTGGATTATGGTATCCCAAGGGCTCGGCATTTGATCTCATTGGATATCCTGACTCTGACTATGCTGGTGATTGTGTGGACCACAAGTCAACATCAGGCACATGCCATTTCCTTGGACGATCCTTGGTATGTTGGTCCTCGAAGAAACAGAACTGTGTATCACTCTCTCTTTGCCGGTGAGTACATTGCTGCTTGTTCGTACTGTGCTCAATTTCTATGGACGAAGCAAACCCTCAAGGACTACGACATCAATGTGAAGAATGTGCCACTCTTCGGTGACAATGAGAGTTCCATCAAGATTGCTCATAACCCAGTTCAGCACTCGAAGACAAAGCACATCCAGATTCGTCATCATTTTCTTCGAGATCATGTGTTGAAGGGCGACATCTCTATCGAGAACGTGAAGACTGAAGAACAGCTAGCCGATATCTTCACAAAGCCCTTGGATGACAAGAAATTTAGCAAGTTGCGGTGTGAGCTAAATATCTTAGAATCTTCGAATGTCCTTTGAAAAGGACACACATCCTAACACTTATGCAAAATTGATGACTTAGATGTGCAACACATGAAGTAACATTTTTCTTCAATCAATGAAGAATAACCCTCTAAGTGTGAAGAAATTAACAAAGAATTTGATTCTCAGAGCCCTATGACAATTGTACGTGGCGTCTGAAATCATCATTCTTATACGGTGGGCCACGCCACGAGCGAAAGTTGAAATTCTTCAATTTGAGTTTTTCTTCAGTTTTTGAAATTCCTCAGTTGTTCAAATTCTTCAACTTTGCAATGTCTTCACTCTTTCGACATTGTTCTTCATTCACTATATATATATATATATATATATATATATATATATATATATATATATATATATTTGAGTTTTGAGTCCTCTACAACATTCACTTATTGCTAATTCTTCGAGTTGACTTTTCTGCTAAGTGAATGTGATCGGACTCGTCCCCCTCTATGCTAAACTCAACCTAGTCTATTCACAAATTCTTCATGTGCGCTCTATTTGAAACTCATTAAAAATCTTCACTTTGTCCTTGTCAGCTAAAGAATTTGCGAACAAAACTTTAAAATATTTTGATCTGAATTTTCGGCTTTTGCCGCTCAAACCGTTCCACATCCCATGATATGATTATTGTATTCACCCATGATCTCACACGATCTCCACCTCACTGTATGTGGGTGACACATGTCGCTAGGATGAGAACGGTCAGGGGCACGTTCATCCATTTTCCTCGGATGAGCGGTTTTTCACCTCGGCTATAAATACCCCTCACCCTCCTCAGACCGCATTTACCCCGCTCGACCTCACTCCCCTCGCTCGAGCTCTCAGACCTAGCGCCGCCACTACTTCCATCATCGCCGGTGGGGAAGAGCTTCACTGCCTCGACCTCGTCACCGTCGTACTCGCGGCGGCCGCGGAAATCTTCACTCCACCGCCGCCGTAGTTATCTTCCGTCGCCAAGTTAGGGCGTGGAAGATCTGAACGGACGAACTTCCCTTCTACAACTCCTAGTTCATTGTGTTCTTCATAAAGGGTAAATAAAATTTATTTTTACTACACTTGTTGATTCTGATGATTTCCACAAAATCTTCAAAAGGTGTTTATTCTTCGACTTCCACACTCTTAAACAGCACAGTTGTATCTATTCTTGATTTAATTCTCTAAGCAACGTTTTTCCTCAAGATTCCTCTATTGTGTGGATTTTCAATCTATACAACTCTGGAACCTAAGTCAAAGACCACTTAGTGAAATTCCTAAAGACATTCCTGGTCAAATTCCTCAAACTTGTTCTCTTGAAAAACTTCTGAGAACGCATATGGCTTCTCCAAATTCTTCGCACCTATACTCTGTTCATAGGTACACATGTCCGCTGCTGAATCTCTACGTTCTCATCAACTTAACTCATTTGCAGCATTCCTCGAAGACAAATTGCATACCTCGTCAGAGAATTCCATTGTTCAAAATCCTCAGCTGAAGAAAATGGCTGATGGCAAAAGACCTCAGAAGGGAGGAAAGAGACCAGAAGCAAACACTACTTTTGAGATCCCAGATGACATCTATGAGGAATATTGCACTCTTGATGAAGCCAAACATGGCAAGGAGAACAAAAATAAGGGAAAGGTGTGCATATAGAGGATAGAGAGGAGATGGGCGAGAGAATGGAGGGAGTACAGATATGTGACTCCAAAGTACAGGAAGAAATTCGCAGTACACCCTCTGTGCCCAAGACCTCCATTGGCACCAGGCCAAGTTGCTGATCCCTCTAGCATCAAAAGAGGCGAGGAATTTCCCAAGGAGTGGGCTAAGTGGCAAGCCAAGTTGGCAAACATGGCCAAAGAAGCAGTGAAGAAATTCAATGAAGATTCTGCTGCTGGCGCTGTTGAGGCCTCCGCTAGCAAGTCCAAGAAGGCTATGCCCAAGAAGCCTGTGCACAAGCCCAGTTCCTTAGCAACGCCCTCACAACCAAGCTCATCAAAGCCCTCACGACATATTCCTCAAGCAGCTCCAGTTCCCACTGTTACAAAACCTTCAGCTACTTCTACAAAGTCCTCGGCACCTGCACATTTTGCCTCTTGCCAAAGGACCACTGGTATCTCTATTGCTTCAGGAGCATCTGCAAGTTCTTCTGCTCCTCTTCAGTCCTAATATGGCCCAACTTTGTTGATGACAAAGTCTACTGCTGGACGAGGCACAAGGCCAAGTCCTCACAAGAAGCAGGTTTCCTTCCATGTGCCGTCTAGTGAAGACGAAGCTGATGATGAGGAATTAGCTGAAATCATCAGTGACAGACAACAAAGGGCCGCTAGAGCCAAAGGCAGCAATGTGCCTCTTCTGCTGGATCTCATGTTGATCCTCAATTTCATTCATCTCTGGACAAGGACCCCAACAATCCTATGCCTGATTTCATTGTCACACCTAGCCAAAGTCACATGTTGATAGCCTTCATAGGCGAAGAAAAATGGAAGTTTGAGAAGGCCAGGCAACTGAACAAAGCTCAATACAAGAAGGAGCGATTTTTGAAGAAGAATGTTGTTAAAATGACAACTGATGAACTTGTGGCCATGCAAGCTGAGATCAAAGCATGCAAATTGGCTAGGAGCCAAGGTCAGATTCATTAGAATGGCGAAGGGATTCACCTCAAATGTGGCAGCCTCAACGCAGCGTGAAATTCCTCAGGATGAAGCATCTTCACAGCCAACTGAAGAACATGCAAGCATAGCTGATGACAATCAGGCTGTTGATGATTCTGAAAGCACTAGGGCTGAAGAAGAAATTCCAGCCGTGGAAGAAACTGCCAGGGCAACATCTAGTGTTGCGCCTAAGGAACAAGCCAGGCCAGTTGAAGCATCTTCTACTGCGTCTGAAGACACTGAACATGCCAAGGGCAGCTGCATCAGTTGCGCGTGAAGAAACTACACCAATTTCCTCTACTCCTCCTGCACATACAAGTCCTACCCTTCCTTCTGCATTAGAAGCTAAGAAAACCAATGCTACAGAGCAAGCAGCTGTGAAGAAAAGGAAAGCATCTGCATCCTCAGAGTCATTAGCTCCAAAGAAAGTGAAGACTTTGACAAGCTCCGATGCAAATCCCATAGATGTTGTTCCTTTATCAAGCATGCCATCAAAGGAGATTGTTCCCTTTGGTGAGGACTATGTGATTCCAAGTGAATCTGATGAAGAAGATCCCTCTACTGCTACGTTAGAGCAGATTGATGAAGAAATTGAAGTGGACAATATCACTTCCACTCCACTGGTATCCTCGCCCATGCCTCAGTTCACTGCTGAAGAGGCCAGCATTGAAGAAATAGATGAGGAAGATGAAGATGTGGATATTGGGTCTACAACTCCGATTCTGAATATGACTACTGGGAAAGTCATCACCCCAATTCACCACTCTACACCCCTTTGCGGCAGATTCCTCAGTCCCCGGTTCAAACTGAAGAAATTCACACGGGCTCTAAAACACTAGAGCTGATGATAATGTTGCTGAAGAAATGGAGACCCAGGCTGCTGCTGATGACATTGTTCCTGAAATTCCTCAGCTTACTGTTCTAGAGTCTGTGATTCAAGAGGATGTGAAGAGTTCGACCGACAATCCTCAGCCCAAGCGACAAAATCCTTTCTCCAAGAAGCGGAAGTTCAAGGCTAAAAGATTTCTTCAATGAGCACATTTTCTTCACTGGCTACAATCCTTATGACTCTGCTCATCTTCGACGCAAGCATTTTTTGGACTGCTAGCTAGATGAACTTCTATTCCTCACTTCTGTTTTATAAACACAAGATCTTTTACCATGAGCAAATTCCTCATGTGGACATGGAGTCTCTACCTTGCTTCACCCCAGTCCTCAGTGTTCTTCATGACGCTGGGCTGCTCAACTTCTGCACCGACATCTGCGACTAGAATGAAGAACTCATTCTTCAGTTCTATGCCATGTTGCACATCACAGACAATGTTGAAGATGTGAATTCATGGGTATTGGACTGGATGACAGAAAACACTCACTATAAAGCTTCGGCCTCTGAATTACTTCATGCCATCCCAGTCAGTCCTCCTATTGAAGGTGCAAGGCTCATCTATGCTGACCCTCAACTCTCAGATCATCTGATGCAAGTGCTGATGAAGCCTTTGAAGCCAGGCCAAGCTCCAAGGACCAAATTCCTCGTCAAGGAATTGCTCTATGTGCCAAGGACAGTGAACAGGATATTGACCAAAACCCTTTGTCCTATCAAGGGCCATAACTCTGATGAAGAAGAGGTTGTTAGCATCATGAATAATCTGCTTTTCAACATCATAAATGGTATTCCTATCAACTACCATGATTTCTTCATGAGGACTTTGGCCAATGTAGCTATGTCACCGTTTGAACTGAAGCCTTACACTCCCTGGATCATGAGATTCATCATATCAAGGTCTTCAATCAACTACAAGGCTGACATTCTAAATCATCACAGCTATTTGCCCCCAATCTAGATCCTCAAACGGCCTATTTCCTCAGCTGATGAGAAGGGAAAGGCTGCTATTATTTATGAAGGCACTCGTCCATTGGATGGACAGTTACGCAAAGCTGCATCCTACTCCACCAATGATGACTCTACCACTCATGACACTGCCACAAATGCTTCAAAGCAAAATCCTCAAGCCACTGCTCCAAGGGTGATGACTGATCGTGAGCTTCTCCTCAGTCTTCGTCAGAAGGTCGATCACAACCACAAATGGGTCAAGCGACAGTTTGGTTCAATTCAGAATATGACAATCACACAAAACACTGTGAAGAAGAACCATTACTATCTACATGAATTTTTTGATCGCACCTGGGCTGTACTGTCTCACCTCTATGGTGATGAAGATCTCAAGCAAATGGGCTTCAAGCAGGACTTTGACTGGTCTCAGCCACCTTTGAAGAAATTCAAGAAGGTCAAAGTTCCTCACTTGGTGGCCAGCTCATATTCTTCATCGCGTGAGACTGATGAACATGAAGACTTGGACAACACCGCGGCATGCCCTACATCAACGGACGACCCCAACAACGCTGGCGCTCCTCCATCGACATCTTGATGATATTATTCAGGGGCGTTAGTCCTGATTTTTTATCCCTTTTGGTCATTCGATGAGAAAGGGGGAGAAATTTGAGTTAGTCTTCAAGCGGGTCTATATATATGGGCGTGTTTTGCTGAGTTACAACTCTCGTTCTTCTGAAGTATTTGTTGGATCGAGTTGTAAACTCAAGTCCTATGGTGGTCTGATACTTTTGCTCAATTTTTCTGCATGCTATTTCCTCATATATGTTAATGCACGCATGCTGAATTACATCAAACACCATATTTCATCATGCATTTCAAATTCTTCATATCATATGTTAAATGCGTGTATGAATTACAAGATACAGGGGGAGATCTCCATGATTCTACTCTACAATGTGCATTGCTATTCAAAGCAAATTCATCACATATGCACTTCTTCACGGGGAGTTCTTCTATATCTTGCAATCAAATTCCTCAATATAAGAATTTACACTTCATATGTTTATCCCCGTTGAAAACTTAACCTATATTGTCATCAATCACCAAACAGTGCGAGATTGTAAGTGCATCTAGTGCCCCTTAGTAATTTTTGTGTATTGAAGACTTATAGGTTAAGAGACTAATGTGTTTTCTAGTGTACACAGGTCTATAAGTCATCCAGGAGTTTGATATTTACAGAGAAAGTCGACCCCTAAAAATGAATGTCTTCAACTGAAGACTTTGGCTTTCTGAAGACTTTGAAAGTGCAGAATTGGTGTGACCATGAAGACTCAATATTCATGCGAGGAATCTGAAGCATGAAGACTTTTGTTTTCATAGTTTCATTTTTCTCTTTCTTGAGTCATAGGAAACACCGTACTGTTAAAGGGGGTCGAGGTAAAACTAAGGAAAAGTTTCCAAGTGATGCTCATCTCAAAATCCTACACCTACCCAATCCTTTCAAGTGAAGCCATTGGAAATCTCATACAGTTCATCCAATTTCTTGATTCTGAGACGAAGATCTTCTGGTCTCTGAGGAATTTGTTCTGACTAAGGAGTTAGGAATTTGCCAGTGCGGATTGCCTACAAGTGTGGAACATGATAGCCCTAAGGAATTTGATACTCAAATATCCGACCGTTGCTTTGCTACGCGCCAGCTGTCCCAAAATATCTACCCACCTAACGGTCATATAATTGAAGGGCATTTATGTCTTATCATGTCGGGCTGCTCCCTAGGATATAAATAGCCACCCCCTACAACCACTAGTCCGTTGGATGCTCCGAGAGAAACTGACACTTCTCATTGAGAGCATCCCGTCCTCCGAGGACTTTGAGCGAAAATCATCAAGTGAGGAAAACCTAAACCCAAACACCTACAAACCCAAAGTGATTCAGCATCACTGAAGAGATTGTTCCCGTGTGGAACCGACGCTTGTTACCTTTGAGGATTGTGCATCCTCCAAATGGTTACGCGTCATGGTCTAGTGCTTCCCAGAGGAATTGTGGATCGCCGAGTGACCAAGTCTGTGAAGGTTTCGAAGTCACCTGAAGACTTACCACGAGTGATTGGGCAAGGTCTGTGTGACCTTAGCTCAAGGAGAATACGGTGAGGACTGTGTGTCCTCAGGTTTAAATACCTAGCTGCTCCAACTAGATGTACGACTGTGACAACCGATGGAACTGGTCTACCAAATGATTGTCTTCACCGAGCTACTGGTTCTATTTCCTCAACCCTTCCATTTCCTCATTCATATACTGTTGTACTTGGTCGTTACTGTTTGAAGACTTTGACTGAAGACTTTCTCAATTTCCTCAATCCTATTTCTTCAGTCAGTTTGTCTTGATCCTGCTTATCCTGTGTTTACGCTACTTGTCCTCTGTGCTTGTTTTTATTTCATCATTATGACTGTGCTACTACTCTATTATACTTCCATCTGAGTACTTATTCTGCTGCTAGTCATACTTACTTTGGAATTTCCTCACCTTGAAATTCCTTAGTGACGAATTTGTAAAAATCACCTATTCACCCCTTCTAGTTGATATAATGCACTTTCAACGCATGAAAATTCAAGGGAACGGTAGCACGGTCCATTGATCTACAATAACATAGATATGCAAAAACTATCAGGACTAAGTTTATGTTAAATTTAAGTTCAATTCACTGGTACGCGTCGGTCCTAAACAAACGGTTTTTAACCCCTTTCCGCGATGGCATTCGGAACCGTCGCCAAGTGAGCGTGGGTGATAGGGGGGTCCTTCCCACACGACCCAGAAACCGTTGGGTATATGCCCTCCTGGCACACACGCTCGGCGAAATGAGGTCGTGTGCGACCGGCGAGCACTCAAATACAGAAATACGTACGGTAGTGCTAAAAAATACAATTATACAGGCGAAATCATTTCCGGTCGTAAGTACATGCCACACAGTCAGTCACCACTAAACGTTTCCGTTCGTATATACAGCCCACACAGTCACTACAAGGAAAAACGTTTGCGCAAGGTGGCATAACGCAAACATTTTTGAAGAGAATGTCGTGTGTGATTGTTCATTGATCCAACATGGTTTATTCCTAGAAACTGTGTGTGTTTCCTGAGGTCATCCCCACGGTGTTTTCTCATTAATCGTTTGCAATAGGAAAACCCAATTACCAAGCTATTTGGCCAATTAGAGGGCTAATTGCCCTATTATTAAACATCCATTTACTAATCTAATTGATATTCATATTAAGCACATAATATATTCCATTTCCATATTAAGGAAGCAGTTTTCTTAATTGAAATACATCGGAGTACAACATGATATAGCTTCAGCACTCAGCTCCCCCATTACACAACTGCACCGGTAGCAAGTTTCACATGCAACATCTAGAACCTTTCGAAATTAGCATCATAGACGGTACATAGAGAGATGCATCTCATCTGGAAAACTGCTGAAGCGGAAGGCAAATATTGAGCCTTCATTCATGTTGAAGGTCTTTGCAACTTTAGGCCAGTTCCTGTGGATGATTGACCGTTCATCCTTCGGCCTCTTCAGGAACAATTCAATATTGAACCGTGGGTGTTGTATGAAAACTTTCCTCGCCTCCTGACCACAGAGGTGGTCTGAGAGGTAATCATAAGTGAAGCCTAAAAACAAGGATGTGCATAAATATCTTCTCTATATTGGAAATGGGGCAAAGGAATACAAAAAGGCAAGGTATAATATTTAGTACCATCTTGTAAACGTCAGTGCTTCCCATTGTTTCTGCCAACACATATAAGGTAGTTAGTCATCGTGTTAAGTAAGGGTTCGCATGCTATCGGTAAAATATGTTGATGAAAAATAAGCACATTGCAGATTCATCGATTAATTCAAGCCACATGGAAAACCCATTTATCAAAACCAAGCATGATTAAGAACTAGGAAATATAGCACTTGTATATGTTTCTCATGTATTAAGTGCAGCAAAATTCGATTTATTCCTCACATGGTATACAATAACAGAATGCAGCCACAACAATCGAACATCGCATTGCAGAATTGAACCAAGCAGTTAACTAAACACCACAACGAATGAAACAAACGTTAACTGAGCACCACATTGCACAATATAACATACTCCTAATAGAAGATCAGATAGTTAACCAAACCAAGCATGCTTAACAACTTGGAAATATAGAAATTGTATTTATTTTCCATGTATTTAGTATAGCCAAATTTGATTTATCCCTCACATGGTATACAATAACAGAATGAAGCCAGAACAATTGAACATCGCATTGCAGAATGGAACCAAGGAGTTAACTAAACACCGCAACAAATGAACCAAACGTTAACTGAGCACCACATTGCACAATATAACATACTCCTAATAGAAGATCAGACAGTTAACCAAACCAAGCATGCTTAACAACTTGTAAATATAGCAATTGTATTTGTTTATCATCTATTTAGTACATCCAAATTCGATTTGTTGCTCACATGGTATACAATAATAGAATGCAGCCACAACAATTGGACATCGTATTGCAGAATTGAACCAAGCAGTTAACTAAACACCACAACAAGTGGACCAAGCCACAAAAAATGAACCAAGCAGTTAACTAAACACCAATTGAAAAATATAACATACTCCTAAGAGAAGATCAGACAGTTAACCAAACCAAGCATGCTTAACAACTTGTAAATATTGCAACCTGAAGAATTGAACATCACATTTGCAGAACTGAACCAACCAGTTAATTGAACACCACATTGCACGACATATAGAACATATACACTATAGCAGAAGATTGGATGGTAAAAGTAGATAGCACAATTCACTAGAATTTGTTAAGGAAAGGCAGTAGCTAGCAAACTTGATATGGGTCCTTATAGTGAGCTAATAAGACAAGCTACTCCTCATTGTCGGAGATATCAATGACGATTGGCTCTGTGGACATGGAAGAGGGCGAGGCCTCTGCATCGTGGGTGCCCTCGTTGTAGTGGTGAGTTGCCTGAGCCGCTCCGGGCACCAACCCGCTGGCTCTCGAGATGAGGTAAGCACGTGCACGCTGAGAAAATACCTCGTAGTCTTCGTCGAAAGCACCGACGGTGGCCTCGAGAAAACACCATGAACTGTCATTTGAAGCAGCCAACCGCATTGTGGCATTGGCACGCGAGGCGTCAACGGTGGCCTCGACGGCAAGGTGCTCCTCCAAGATCTGGGGGTCAGCACGAATGGCAGCCATCGTGACCTCATCCGCGTGTGCGGCCATGATTTGCTTCTCCGCTGCCAAATGTTCCCTGAGGTCCTGGCTATACTGCGTGCACCATGGCTTAGGCTGGCGCTTATATGGTGGAGGGGTCAGTGATTTGGGTGGAAGGTGTCGCGCCGGCGGTCGGGGCATGTGGGATGTGGAAGGAGGAGGAGGACGGGGGTCAGGTGTGGATTACCTGACTAGATAGGCGAGGCCGAGCAGCGTGCAGGAGGGTCGTCGGCGAGGAGGTGGTGGCGCTCCAAGAAAGGAGTGAAGGTTTCAACTTGGAAAGGAAGGCGGAAAGGGGGAAAATGTGGCTTATGGTAAGGGGGAGCGGGCGGGGGCGGGGAGGTAGATATTTCCACGGAAGCCGAAAATTTGGAATCGCTTCAGCCAAAAAGCTGGCGCGCAAAGTGTCATCAGACAAGGTCCCTTATTAAGACATGGCCCAAAGATATTTTGTTCTGCATCTCACACGGTGGGTTAAAATAAACTGTGTGGGATCTACTTGATTTTTCATCTTGATTTGAATTACATAATGGGGTCACACGGTTGGTCATAACTCGTTTGAAAGTTTCGGTAGGGAACGCCCCACCTTTGGGGATGAAACGATATCCATTGCCTCTTATTGCTTTCAAAAAAATTCTCGTGTCAACATAGAACAACAGGAGTGTTGTGTTATTTTTTGTGATTTTTCGGGGTTCATTTGGACATTTTTATGCATTAACTGAGTTTTCATGCATTTATGTGCATAGTTCAAATTTGAACTACATGCACATGCTCCAGTGCATATAAATTGGTTGAAAAATCAAATATGTGTCCTTGGGTGCATGCTTAGGTCCCATGCAAGAAATGGGAATGAATTTCAAACACCATGACACCGTTGGTTGCCGCCAAAACATTGAGATACCTGGTTTTTAAATTCTAGTAAAGCCAAAACTCGTCTGAAATTCATGAAACTTGGCAAGCTATCATGGAGTGGCATCAACATGCCGTGGTAAATTTTTTGTCCCATTTGGGGCAAGTTTGGGTATATGCTTCTCACAAACCAGAGCTTCTCACAACAAGCATGATGGTTTCAGTAGGGAACGCCCCACCTTTGGGGACGAAACGATATCCATTGCCTCTTACTTCTTTCAAAAAATTTCTCGTGTCAACATAGAACAACAGGAGTGTTGTGTTATTTTTGTGATTTTTCGGGGTTCGTTTGGACATTTTTATGCATTAACTGAGTGTTCAATGCATTTATGTGCATAATTCAAATTT
This sequence comes from Aegilops bicornis, assembly GCA_021605145.1. Lineage (NCBI taxonomy): Eukaryota > Viridiplantae > Streptophyta > Magnoliopsida > Poales > Poaceae > Aegilops > Aegilops bicornis. Next base: position 239,904,882 of record CM038672.1, read on the forward strand.
GAACTACATGCACATGCTCCAGTGCATATAAATTGGTTGAAAAATCAAATCTGCGTCCTTGGGTGAATGCTTAGGTCCCATGCGAGAAATGGGAATGAATTTCAAACAACATGGCACCGTTGATTACCGGCAACATTAAGATGCCTGGTTTTTAAATTCTAGTAAATCTAAAACTCATCTGAAATTCATGAAACTTGGTGCTACGTCTCGAGCTTGCGTTGGATTTCCCCGAAGAGGAGAGGATGATGCAGCACAGTAGCGTAAGTATTTCCCTCGGTTTTTGAGAACCAAGGTATCAATCCAGTAGGAGGCTACGCGCAAGTCCCTCGTACGTGCACAAAACGAAAGCTACTCGCAACCAACGCGATTAGGGGTTGTCAATCCCTTCACGGTCACTTACGAGAGTGAGATCTGATAGAGATAATATTTTTGGTATTTTTTGGTATAAAGATGCAAAGTAAAACTAAAAGCAAAGAAAATAAATAAAGTGATGGAGACTGATATGATGAGAATAGACCCGGGGGCCATAGGTTTCACTAGTGGCTTCTCTCAAGAGCATAAGTATTCTAAGGTGGGTGAACAAATTACTGTTGAGAAATTGACAGAATTGAGCATAGTTATGAGGTTATCCAGCAATGATCATGTATATAGGCATCACGCCTGTGACAAGTAGACATAAACGATTACGCATCTACTACTATTACTCCACTCATCGACCGCTATCCAAAGATGCATCTAGAGTATTAAGTTAAAAACAGAGTAACGCCTTAAGCAAGATGACATGATGTAGAGGAATAAATTCATGCAATATGATAAATACCCCATCTTGTTATCCTCGATGGCAACAATACAATAGGTGCATTGCAACCCTTTCTGTCATTGGGTAAGGTCACCGCAAGATTGAACCCAAAGCTAAGCACTTCTCCCATTGCAAGAACTACCAATCTAGTTGGCCAAACCAAGCGGATAATTCAAGAGACTTGCAAAGATAACTTAATCATACATAAAAGAATTCAGAGAAGAATCAAATATTTTCCATAGATAGGCTGGATCATAAACCCACAATTCATCGATCTCAACAAACACACCGCAAAAAGAAGATCACATCGAATAGATCTCCAGGAGAGAGGGGGAGAACATTTTATTGAGATCCAAAAAGAGAGAAGAAGCCATCTAGCTACTAACTATGGACCCGAAGGTCTGAAGTAAACTACTCACACTTCATCGGAGGGGTTATGGTGATGATGTAGCAGCCCTCCATGGTAGATGCCCCCTCTAGCGGAGCTCCGAAACAGGCCCCAAGATGGGATCTCGTGGATACAGGAAGGTACGGCGGTGGAATTAGGTTTTTGGCTCCGTCCCCGATCTGTTGGGGGTATGTAGGTATATATAGGAGGAATGAGTACGTCGGTGGAGCGTCAGGGGGCCCACGAGGCGGGCGCGCCAGGGGAGGGGCGCGCCCCAACCTCGTGACCGCCTGCACTCCTTGGAGTAGGGTCCAGTCTCTGGATCACGTTCGGTGAGAAAATCACGTTCCCGAAGGTTTCATTCCGTTTGGACTCCGTTTGATATTCCGTTTCTTCGAAACACTGAAATAGGCAAAAAACAGCAATTCTGGGCTAGGCCTCCAGTTAATAGGTTAGTCCCAAAAATAATATAAAAGTGGAAAATAAAGCCCATTATAGTCCAAAACAATAGATAAAGTAGCATGGAGCAATCAAAAATTATAGATGCGTTGGAGACGTATCACTTGGCATGCTATCATGGAGCGGCATCAACATGCCGTGGTAAAGTTTTTGTCCCATATGGCGCAGGTTTGAGTATATGCTTCTCACAAACAAGAGCTTCTCACAACAAGCATGATTGTTTCGATAGGGAACATCCCACCTTTGGGGATGAAATGATATCCATTGCCTCTTATTGCTTTCAAATTTTTTCTCGTGTCAACTTAGAACAACAGGAGTGTTGTGTGAATTTTTGTGTTTTTTCGGGGTTCGTTTGGACATTTTTATGCATCAACTGAGTTTTCAATGCATTTATGTGCGTAATTCAAATTTGAACTACATGCACATGCTCCAGGGCATATAAATTGGTTGAAAAATCAAATCTGTGTCCTTGGGTGTACGCTTAGGTCCCATGCAAGAAATGGAAATGAATTTCAAACACCAGGGCACCGTTGATTGCCGGGAAAACATTGAGATGCCTAGTCTTTAAATTCTAGTAAATCCAAAACTCGTCTGAAATTCATGAAACTTTGCATGCTATCATGGAGCGGCATCAACATGCCGTGGTAATTTTTTTGTCCCATTTGGGGCAGATTTGGGTATATGCTTCTCACCAACCGGAGCTTCTCACAACAAGCATGACGGTTTTCGGTAGGGAACGTCTCACCTTTGGGGACGAAATGATATCCATGGCCTCTTATTGCTTTCAAATTTTTTTCTCGTGTCAACATAGAACAACAAGAGTGTTGTGTGATTTTTCGGGGTTTGTTTGGACATTTTTATGCATTAACTGAGTTTTCAATGCATTTATGTGCATAATTCAAATTTGAACTACATGCACATGCTCCAGTGCATATAAATTGGTTGAAAAATCAAATCTGTGTCCTTGGGTGCATGCTTAGGTCCCATGCAAGAAATGGGAATGAATTTCAAACACCAAGGCATCATTGATTGCCGGCAAAACATTGAGATACTTTGTTTTTAAATTCTATTAAATAAATAACTTGTCTGAAATTCATGAAACTTGGCATGCTATCATGGAAGGGCACCCGACATGCTATGGTATTTTTCGTGTCCATTTTGGGAGAAGGCGCACTCGAATAATGACAGCCAACAAAGGCATTTTGAAAAAAATAGCGGCCACTTTAATATCTCAAACGTTTGTATAATTCAAACCACATGCGTTCGGTCAACCATTCACGTGACGCCACGTGTCTTCGTTTTACTGGCTATAGGAGGTGCCGTGTGGATAGCTGCTTGACTGAACGGGAGGCGTGCTAGCGCAGTCCGGTGCGTAGGCTCACCGGGAAGCGTACAAGCTGTTCAACGTAGGATCTATGCATCTCTTCAACGCAAACGGTTCAGATTACGGTATGCAAATTAAAGCCAGACCTCGGCCCTAAGCCAAGATACACTGCGATTTGTCAAAAGATGCAGCTAAAAATCAATAGCACTATCTATTTTTTGCAACTAAAATTCAGTAATTAAGCATAGATTTCATTCATACTAGAGATTAAGCAGTCGTTCTCACCGGGAAGCGAGATAGCCTTGGACCGCCACCCGCCTCGCTCCCACTGGTCTATATTAATGGCGCCGCCGAGCGGCCGCACCATGTTGTGCTATCGTAGAAGTGTTCCATGACATTACCAAAATTATCATCACGGAAGTGTCCACTTCCATGACAATAAATCACGCGTCACATAAGTGCTTTCGTCAAGGGTGACCGACACATGGCATCCACCATAACGGAACGCCGTTAAGCTATCGGGTCCGGTTTTGTACCCGATAAACCGTTAACAGCCCCGACCAATGGGGATTTTCCACGTGTAAAATCATCATTGGCTGGAGGAAACACATGTCGGCTCACCGTTGGGACAGATGGCATCCCCTCATTGGACCCGAAGCGCCTATGATACGTCGACACATGGCACGGCCCAATAGAGGCCCATTCCTATGAAAAGGTCGGCCCGTTTGACTAGGTTAAAAGGTGGCGGGCCGGCCCATGACAAGCCTGTTAATGGCCTGTTCGCATATAGCCCATTTACAGCCCGCTAACCCAAGGCCCGTTTACGGCCTATCCGAATTAGGCCCAATAGAGACATATGTGCCATCCAATATAATTCCAGCCCGTTTTAACTTCCAGGCCATGTATGGCCCATGACGTCTTTCGGCCCATATGAGGCCCTTTGTAACTCTCGGCCCATTAACGGCCCGTGGTAAAACTGGCCCGTAATGAATAAAGGTATCACTTTATACCCATTAACGGCACGTGGTGAAACTGGCCCGTAATGAAGAGTGTATCACTTTATACCCATTAACGGCCCGTTATTCCGTTGGGCCGTTTCCAGCCCATGTTATCTTTCGGCCTTCTCATTTATACTCTATTTTTCTTGGGTTCATTTCCAGTATTCGTTTACTTACGGCCCGTTACTGTCATTTTCTGCTTGTGGGCGAAATTCAGCCCGTGGTTCAAGCCGGCCCGTTTGTGGCCCGTTAATACATTGGGCTGTTTTCATAGCATAATCAAATACGACCGATTAACCACGGCCCATTATGGTCGGCCCATGAACGGACGATTTCAACTCTAGCCCATTTACGGCCATAATGTGGTCTGTTATTGGCCCATGTTTGGCCAACCGATCATACGGCCTGTAGAAGGCCCATTGATGATACGGCCCGTAGAAGGCCCATCGTGTCTGCGGCCCGTATAAGGCCCACTGTTTCTACGCCCCGTAGAAGGCCCATTCTTTCTACGGCCCGTAGGAGGCCCATGTTAACTGCAGTAAATATGTAGCCCATGGTTATTGTGGCCTAGTTTTAAAAAATAGGTTATTGCGGCTACTAGCAAACCGCGGAAAAAGAACTGCACTGACTACAAGAAAACAAATAAACAAGACAATAAGGAAATAAATTAGCAAGCAACTTACGCTAGGCTATCACGGCTATTACACATATTACATCCACTGGGCATCACAGTTTGCCACCAGTGCAAATATAGGGAACAAAGTAGCATATAAACGCCGCAGCAAAGCAAGTCCAGAACTGAAACCACTTCAGAAGAGCTCAAGAAACAATACCATGGGTACCCATAATGCTAGCAAGATGCTTAGCAAGCTTATTAACTTTCTCTTGTTTGGCGCTTAAATCCTCCAGCACTTGCTGTTACACCAGAAAGTATGCATCTGAATTCTGCAGGGACTTCCACAGTCTTTCGGCTTCCTGTCGCATAATATCTGATTGATGTATTTTAACTTGAAGGTGAGAATCAAGAAGCCGAACTGATTCAGGCAGCGAGTTCTAAGAACTGGTGCCAGCAGTAGTAGCCAGTAACTCGAACACTACATAAAGACAGGACTTTGGGGTTGTCTCGGTGTCTTCAATATAGTTTTTATCATCTTTCTTGGAGACCAACAGGGATGTCTCACTACCTTGAACCTTATCTGCATTACTTCCTTTACCATTGCATAACGGGGTACTCTTCTCCAATATTTTATCCGCGTTCTAAAAGAGAAACAAACAAACACATCACAAGTTTACAATGTAGTATATGCAACTCATTTTGGTAAGCCAGTTCAGTAGTAAGGTGGACAGGATAACAACATGAAACAAACATATATCTATGTAGTATGGTCACTGTATGGTCTATATCATTCTAGTTTATGTTGCAAAATCAAGATAGATACAGTTCGAATCATATCTATTTAAGATAAAGCAGCATAGACAGAATATGTGTGGGAAACTACATAGCAATAACAACACTTGTAATGTGCATGGCATGAGAACATAACTGTTTATTAAATTGAAACTGAAACCAACATAGAGCAAGTTACAACAGCAAACACGTTAAAGAAACATGTTTAAAACATACATTGCTATGCGCCATTGGAGTTTCAATTGCATCCTTCAAATTTGAAATTAGTTGGTATGAGTAAATACAGTGATGCAAGAGCAAAGTGGTATGAATCATAGCTACGGAACCTGACCTGAGAATAATTCTTCTTCTGCTTTAAGCGTTGACTTGGGGTTCGGAGTGGTGGTCCTTGTGCTTTGGGCACTGCAGTTGCCTTACTAACTGCTCGTGTTTGGGTGCTCTGTGGTGGAGACGGTGCTGTGTCAACTGGAACTGGGTTACTATCTGTTGGGGTTGGGGTTAGAAGGGGTGTAGCTGGTTCTCTGTCCAACCGGGTAGGGGTACAATCAGCGTGAGTCTGGGTTATGTGTGGTGGGGTTGGTTCTTGGGCAACTACAACCGTGGTTCTATCTGCATCGACAGGTAGCACGATCTTTTCTGAAGACAGTGTTTTTACTCTCACAGATACTTCCATCACCCCCTCCAATTGAAATGGCTGATAAACAAGAAAAGTAATTGAATGTACAAACATTGTAAGATAGACAGGTGCAATGGATAGTAGGGAAGAAAATAGGGCATGAAATAATTCACATTTATGTTGTCTAACCAAACAGAATAGCAGGACATAATTTCACATATATGATGGCTAATTAAACAGGATAGCATGACACAATTTGACATGTATGATGGCTAACTAAACAGGATAGAATGACATACTCCAAAATATGGTGACTATGTAAACATGATGAGATGATATAACTATACAATGTGTCTATTAAAGTGGCTAGCATGCCATAAATCACAAACATGCCGTCGATGGAAACATGATGGCATGATATAATTCACGGATAGAATGACATAATTCAAAATACGATGACTATGTACACAGGATGAGATGATATAACTATATTATGTCTTTAGAAAATGGGTTGGCATGCCATAATTCAGATACATGTTGTCTATGTAAACATCATGGCATGATATAATTCAAATATATGATTTATATACTAAGGAAGTGAGCAGAGGGCAATCGTGACATATGATGTGTCAACTAAGGAGATGGCATTCAATATCGTGTATATGATGTAAAAACTAAGCATTGCAATACAACATATGCATGATGTGAGTAATGTAACCCCGCCAAGTTTGAGCATACACCTCGGGGATAATAGGACTGGTCATACGCCTCTGAATCCTCCTCTCAAGAGCTATCTCAGAATCAAAGAAGATATCTGCTTCAGCAGGTAGCACTGTCTACTCAAGACCTTGTTTTCACTCCAGATTTCTCCATCAACAATTCAAATGGCTGATGCACAGGGAAGAGCAGTTGAATATACAAACATTGTCCATAAAAAGCAATAAGAAATACAAAAAGGACGACATGATATAATTCACATATATGACGCTTGGCTAAAACAACATGGCATTGCATAATTCACATATATAATGCCTTGCAACAAGATATCATTGCATAATTCACATATATAATGTCTTGCAACAAGATGGCATTGCATAATTCACATATATGGTAATTAGACACTAGATAGGTGGCATTCACACAAAGCATGTCTAAACTAAGAAAATGACATAGCAATGCAAGATACCATACGCACGATATGAGCAACATAACCCTGCCAAGTTAGAGCATGCACCTCGGGGGGGAAATAGGACTGGTCATCTGTCTCTGAATCCTCCTCTGAGGAGCTATCTGTAACCAGGAAGACATGCGCTTCGTTAGATAGCATTGTCTGCTCTGAAGACCTTGTTTCGACTCCAGATTTTTCCATGACTGTGCAGAATGGCTGATGCACAAGAAGAGTAATTGAATGTACTAAAATTGTTGACAAATTTAACATGTAATAAAAAATGAAGTCATGATATAATTGACATATAAGATGACTGGCTAACCAGGGTGGCATTGCAAAATTCACATATATGATGCCTGGCTAAACAAGATGGCATTGCATGATTCACATATACGATAAAGAAACTAAACAGATGACATTGACACAAAGCATGTCTAAACTAAGGAGATGACATCTTTGATGTATATAGTAAGCAATGCAAGGCACCATATGCATGATATTACCAACATCAGCATGCCAAGTTAGAGCGAAGACCTCATGGGGTAAATAGGAGTGGTCTTCTACTCGAATCCCCTCGTAACAGTTATCTTCCTCTTGATTGCGATCCAAATGGGTGGAGGGGGCTGCCTTGCGCCCACCATGGAGCGATCGTCTGCATGAAATTTTATTGCCACACAAGGCTCGTCTCTTTTGCTATACATGTTCGGTTCCATTGTGTACAAATAACCCACATGCATAGGAATAAAACATAGTGAGATTATGTAAGGAGTGCATGCACAAATGCAGAGTGATGGTAGCAAACTATGCATAGACCCAAAACCAATGATAGCAGGCAGATAATAGCTTTAGTTAAAAAATACAGATAATGGCTCCTTTAATGTTTGTTTGCACCCAACATGAAACTCATAGTAGACACCTGAGATTAACCAGATAGTAGACAGATAGTACTGATTTCTGCCCCAATATGTACCCCACAACCATTTAAAAACTCAAGTTTCTGCATAAGTTTGGACCTGACTCGGAGTATAATAGGTGAACACGACTATAAAGTAGCATGTCATCATATTAAGCGATGCATAACGTAAGAAGACACGGAAGAGTGCGACCTCTCTTACGGACCCGTGTAGTCATCAAGGTCATCTGCTCAGTTGATGATGGTAATGCAGTTGTCGTGGCTGCCGGCAGCGGGGAAGAAGATCTGAGGCGGCGAAAGACAGTCTGGAGAGCGGATCCCTGCTGTGGTGAACCCTTCCGTCATTAGAGCAGCTGAGCTGGGGTGGAACACGGCACCACAGGAGCAGGACAAACCACACAAGGTTTTCTTTGACACATATCCGTAACAGAAGTAATTTTGTAAGGGCTTGTTTCAATTTGAGGATTCTAACAATGCAGGGATAGGAAATAGACAGGAATCGGATAGGAATGCACGTGCGAAACAGAGAATTTAAAAACACATGATTTCTGCCAATCTGGGTGTTTGGTTCACAAGAATTGGAAGATCACAGGATGCAAAGAAGCATGGTGAGATTAAGTCAAACCACAGGAAGTGTACAACCTCTTTGGCGAAGCCATGTCGATCTCAGCGTGATTGGGTTGGCCGGTGAGGATGCTCCGACTGACTTGGATGTCGGAGGAGGGGAAGAAGATCTTAGGCGTCTGGAGATGGAGCCCGAGGTACTGCTCCATTGTGATGGAGGGTTTCATCGTTGGAGCAGCTCCGGTGAGTTATACGACGCCGAGGCTGAAGCAGGACAAGAGAGACAATGTTAACCTGAGTGTAATTCTAATAGCATCTCCAATAGATGACGTAAAATACATAACCACAAAGTGCTAGATGTATACATCAGCCGCTCATCTCTAAACTTAACTATCAAAACTAAATTTAACTGTCGAAACAGAACTTAACTGTCAAAACTGAATTTTTCTTTTGAAACTGAATTTTACTGTCGAAACTGAACACACTAGAGGTGTGGCTGCATGTCAGTCGACTGACTTTTTCATCTCTGGTCAGCCGATTTTGCAGCCGTTGGATACGAAATCAAGGGCTTGCACTTCATCTTCAACCTCCACTCCCCTGAGCCGCCAGCCACCACTGGCCAAACAGCCGCCCCCCGCCGCCCCGCCCGCCCCGAAAACACTCCCCACCGCCGGTCCGCCACCGCCCCGGCCATCCCTCCAGGCCCCCATGCCGAACTTTTTCCCCGACGATCCCCACGCCACCGCCCCACCACCGCTGGCAACCACCGCCCCCACCCTGAACCCTAAGATAGATAGTGGGGTACCTCTCCAGTGAGCCCCCCTCCCGGCTGTGGCTGGTTCTTCCTTAACTTTGGTGAGCCCTGAGGGAGTCCTGGATTAGGGGGTTCTCGGACAGCCAGACTATGTACTTTGTCCGGACTGTTGGACTATGAAGATACAAGATTGAAGATTCCGTCCCGTGTCCGGATGGGACTCTCCTTGGCGTGGAAGGCAAGCATGGAAATACGGATATGTAGATCTCCTCCCTTGTAACTGACTCTGTGTAACCCTAGCCCCCTCCGGTGTCTATATAAACCGGAGGGTTTAGTCCGTAGGACAACAACAATCATACCATAGGCTAGCTTCTAGGGTTTAGCCTCTACGATCTTGTGGTAGATCAACTCTTGTAATACTCATATCATCAAGATCAATCAAGCAGGAAGTAGGGTATTACCACCATCGAGAGGGCCCAAACGTGGGTAAACATCGTGTCCCCCGCCTCCTGTTACCATCTGCCTTAGACGCACACTTCGGACCCCTTACCCGAGATCCGCTGGTTTTGACATCGACATTGTTGCTTTCATTGAGAGTCCCACTGTGCCGTCACCACAAGTCTTGATGGCTCCTTCGATCACCGGCCACGATGCGATCCAGGGTGAGGTTTTCCTCCCCGGTCAGATCTTCGTATTCGGCGGCTTCGTACTGCGGGCCAACTCGCTTGGCCATCTGGAGCAGATCGAGAGCTACGCCCCTGGCCATCAAGTCAGGTTTGGAAACTTGAATTATACTGCCGACATCCATGGTGAATTGATCTTCGACGGATTCGAGCCCATGTCAGGTGCGCCGCACAATCACGACGAGCATGACTTAACTCTGTCGTCGGACAGTGTTCGGGAGATCAAACCTGCAACCACGATCTGGCCCTCAATCTGGAACAAATTGCGCCATCTGAGGACGGGTGGATGGACCCCGCCACGGAGGCCGCACACTCAGTGGCGATAGAACCGAGTACTGACTTCACCTCCTACGAGACCCATGTTGCCGAACCGTTGGATTCGTCCCCGGCCATGGGTTCCGAGCCTCCTGCGTCCATGCCTATCAAATCTGATTGGGCACCTATCATGGATTTTACCTCCGTAGATATCTTTCAGCACTCGCCCTTTGGCGACGTGCTAAACTCGTTGAGGTCTCTCTCTCTGTCAGGAGACCCTTGGCCGAACTATGTACGGCTAGAATGGGATGCGGACGACGAAGAAATTCGCTCCACACCCACCACCCACTTAGTAGCCACTGTCGATGGTTTAACCGACATGCTCGACTTCGGCTCCGAAGACATCGACGGTATGAACGATGATGCAGGAGACGAACAAGAACCACCGCCAACAGGGCGCTGGACTGCCACCTCATCATATGACATATACATGGTGGACACCCCCAAAGAAGGCGATGGCGATAAGACATCGGAGGATAATCCCTCCAAGAAGCAATCCAAGCACCGACGCTGATGGCGCCGCCTAAGTCCCACCATAGCAAAAGCAGCGACATCGCACAAGAGACAATAATGCTCGGATAGTGCCAAGACAACGACAATCCCTCCAAAGGACCTCCAAATGAGGATGAACAAGCTAGCCCTCCGGAACAGGCAGCAGACGGAGAATCAGAGGATGACAATTACATGCCTCTCTCCGAAGACGAGGTGAGCCTCGGCGATGAAGAATTTATCATTCTTGAGGATCCCGTCGAGCAGGAGCGCTTCAAGCGCCGGCTTATAGCCACATCAAATAGCCTGAAGAAAAAGCAACAACAGCTTTGAGCTAATCAAGATCTGCTAGCGGATAGATGGACTGAAGTCCTTGCGGCCGAGGAATACGAACTCGAACGCCCAACCAAGAGTTACCCAAAGCGCAGGTTGCTACCCCAACTCGAGGAGGAAGCATTAAAGCCTACATCACCAGCGTATGATGCGGCGGATCGGCCACCTCGTGGCCGAGACAGAGGGGCATATCAGCCCGAAGTCCAACCCGCACCCCGTCACTAGAGAACCAAAAACACCAAGGCCCAGGGCAACACCCGGGACCTACAAAACGTATTGGAAAACAAAGCAGGGCATACAAGATCGATCTACGGATCACGGTGTCGCGCCCCAACGTGTGATGAAGATCGTCACGCCGGATACACTAAAAGCAAATCTGGCCGGGCCGAATACAGGAGACAAGACTCGTATGAACTGCCTCGTGACATAGCCCGGCACAGAGGCGCCGCACACCCCCTATGCTTCATCGATGAAGTAATGGATCATGAATTCCCAGAAGGATTCAAACCCGTGAATATTGAGTCATACGATGGCACAACAGACCCCGCAGTATGGATCGAGGATTTCCTCCTCCACATCCACATGGCCCGTGGTGATGATCTACATGCCATCAAGTACCTCCCACTAAAACTCAAAGGACCAGCTCGGCATTGGCTGAATAGCCTGCCAGCAAACTCCATTGGCAGTTGGGAGAATTTGGAAGATGCATTCCTTGACAACTTCAAGGGCACTTATGTGCGACCAGATGCTGATGACTTGAGCCACATAACCCAACAGCCCGGGGAATCGGCCAGGAAATTCTGGACTCGGTTCCTCACTAAAAAGAACCAAATCGTCGACTGTCAGGATGCTGAGGCCTTAGTGGCATTTAAGCATAACATCCGGGATGAGTAGGTCGCCCGACACCTCGGCCAAGAGAAGCCGAAGTCCATGGTAGCCCTCACGACACTCATGACCCGCTTTTGCGCGGGCGAGGATAGCTGGCTGGCTCGCAGCAACAACACATCAATGAATCCTAGCACTTCAGATGCCAAAGATACTAATAGCAGACCACGTCGTAACAGACACAAGCGCCGCAACAACAGCAATAACGCCGAAAACACGACAGTCAATGCCGAATTCAGTGGCTTTCAATCCGGTCAGCGGAAAAAGCCGTTCAAAAGAAGCAATCCGGGCCCGTCTAGTTTGTATCGTATACTCAATCGCTCCTATCAAATTCACGGCACAACCAATAAGCCAGCTAATCACACCAACAGATAATGCTGGGTGTTCAAGCAGGCCGGAAAGTTGAATGCCGAAAACAAGGACAAGGGGCTGCATAGCGACGACGAGGAGGAGCCTCGGCCGCCGAACACAGGAGGACAGAAGAGGTTCCCTCCATAAGTGAAAATAGTGAACATGATATACGCAACCCACATTCCCAAGAGGGAATGGAAGCGTGCACTAAGGGACGGCTATGCGATGGAGCCAGTCGCCCCAAACTTCAACCCATGGTCCACTTGTCCGATCACCTTCGATCGCAGGGACCACCCAACAAGTATCCGTCATGGAGGATTTGCCGCATTCGTCCTTGACCCCATCATTGACGGATTTCACCTCACTCGAGTCCTTATGGACGGCGGCCGCAGCCTGAACCTACTCTATTAGGATACAGTGCGCAAAATGGGCATAGACCCCTCGAGGATCAAACCCACAAAAACCACCTTTAAAGGTGTAATCCCATGTGTAGAGGCCTGTTGCATGGGCTCAATCATATTGGAAGTGGTTTTCGGGTCTCCGGACAACTTTCGAAGCGAGGAGTTAATCTTCGATATCGTCCCCTTTTGCAATGACTATCATGCACTACTTGGACGAACCGCATTTGCCCGATTCAATGCGGTACGACATTATGCATACCTCAAACTCAAAATGCCAGGACCATGCAGGGTCATAACAGTTAATGGAAACACAGAGCGCTCGCTCCGCACGGAGGAGCACACTGCGGCCCTCGCAGCAGAAGCACAAAGCAGCCTTATTAGGCAAACCTCCAATTCAGCGAAAAATACCCCGGACACCTTCAAGCGAGTCCGGAGTACCCCGCAGGCGGATCGGCAGGCACGTTTGGAGCCCGACTAGCAATTCGGCCTCCGTCCTAGTCCCAGTCAAGTGGCGAAATATGTGCCACACGTACATAACTACACACTCAAGATACCATGGGCATAGGCGGAGGCACCACTACGGCACGTCCCACAATACGGCTAAACCGCCCCAGGGGCTGTATACCTTTATCATTTTCTCTCTTTCAGGACCTTACGCTTTGGAAGCCCTTTCCGACAGTCTCATTGTTGGACTCATCGCGGTAAGGAAATACCAAGGAAGCAAGACGGTCTGGCGTACAAGGGAATCCCCAGGTGGTCTCTGATAACGATCAAAATACCCGTTTTACATACCCGTACGCAACTTGCCCTTGGAAAGGACATGTCAAATGGTCCTATTTTTGCTTATTGCACTACTTGTATCCGTACGCTTTGGCGTATTATTTAATAACAATGCATAGCGTTAGCCTATTATTGCATTTCCCTTTCTTTTTTCTTTGTCTGCCTATTCACGAAAAATTGGCCCCGTACATTCTGGTACGACCAGTGCGCCAGGGGCTTCAGTATACCTCATAAGAGCGTGAGAAGTCCAAACACTTTCGACAGTGCGGCACCCCGATCTTATAGCATTATATCCATCAGCTCCGAATCATGTCTTGGGACAATAGTTGGGTTTGCCCGGCTCCCATGTTTTGGTACCTTACGTTCCGCAATATCGGCTAAGGTAGCACTGAGAGAACTACTGCGATTGTGTCCCGGTTCTACCGGACGAGCACCTCAGTAGAGAAAGCCGAAAAGTGACTGTCATGATAAGGCGAGAGCTGGTCGCTGTTCGAGAGGTCTCAAATCCTTAAAGAATTTTTCTGCTTTGGGCGAGGAGTCGTCCTTGTCCGACTTAGGTGTCGGAGTACAAAAATAGGGGCACGCTTTGTACCCTTTTTACTGCAGGCACGGGCAATGGAGCCGCATACGACCGCATTCATGCAGAAGCAGGGGAGGTGAGCCAAGGTAAGACTGAAGCCCAAGACAATCAAAGCAACGCCAAGGCCAAGACCACAAAGAGCAGAGGGACGATGCAGGTTCCCCTGGCAAGACCCTTGCCGCGCGGCCTCAGCGGCCCCGGCAAGACCCTTGCCGGGACAGCTCGCCCCACACCAACAGAACGGGCCACCCTTGAGCCCACGGCCCCCAACGCCGTCATCAACATGGGGCCAGGGCTCGGGAAGGCACCTCTATGGTGGCATGCAGGTATTTGTGAAGACATATTCAAGATCAGACGAGCATTAGAAGACGACGATCCTCGGCAAGAACCTTGCCGGGGAAGGCCACCAGACCCCCGGCAAGATCCTTGCCGGGGACGACAACGTGCCACGGCAAGACCCTTGCCGGGCCACCCTGCAAGGCCCTCACCAAGGACGCCAGCGGGGCCACAACCAGGCCCGCGCCAACCAAGCTTCCACCGTTCACATGCAGCTGCCAGCCCAACCAGCTGGGTGGGCACCTGCATGGCAACATGCAGCTCCCAGGCCAACTCATCGAGCACCTGCGTGGCGGCATGGAGATCTTCGTGAAGACTCCACCACCGCGCCACCTCAGCTACCTGGCTGCCTACATGGCACCACGCACCTCACTGGCCAGGGCGCGTGTCAAGGCGAGGAGGAGCGGCGACGGACGGGACGGGCCTCACCTCCGTCACCAATAAAGCAAGGGGACACCTACACTACGCATTAAATGCGTCTTGTCCTGTAATACGAGCGATAAGCTCAGAGCACTGTACGCCTTTCCACCTCTTGTGTGTCACTGTGGCAGCCCATTCCAACTATAAAAGGAGGCTCATAGCATACTGGAGAAGGATTTGGCTCTTTCGAACCACGCACTGACCACAGCTAGTTCGAGAGCTCAAGAACTCTCAGAAATACACCCACCAAAGCAGGACTAGTGTTTTACGCATCCTCGCGGCCTGAACCTGGGTAAACGATCCTTGTGCTGTCTACTAGCCCTGCTCTCCTCATAACCCTGCACCCCGGCAACCGTAGTAGGGATTCTTGTGATCCCATAGGTGTCGTTCCACACCGACATCTTTGGCGCGCCAGGTAGGGGGTCGCAATTGTGAGAATTTGGTCTGGTAGTTAGCCAAGCAGTTCTTCATCGCCATGGCTCCTAAGAAGAAGATGGCCACGACGATCGGGTCGTTGGGAGCCGAACGTCCCGCGCCGGTGCGGACGAGCAGCGGACAGGTCACAGACAGGACCCGCCACGCCCGCTGCGGCACCAAAGATCGCCCACGCAGTCGAAGTTTGGCGAAGCGCGCTGTCAAGGCCAGACGACCAGCTACACGCTGTCGGGATCCAAAGACGGAGCTGGGCCCCCGCAGGCGCGCGGGGCCCTCCAGAGTGTTGCCGTTACCCCGGGCGGCGCAGCGACGCCCAGTGACGCCCACACCGCGACCACCGCGCTTTTTCCCATGGTGTGCGCCCGAAAGAAGCGTTACCACGCCGGTGACCCAGGTACCGCCGTGAGAAGAGCCCTCGGCCATCTCGCAAGATGAAGGGGTTCAAAGACGCCGCCAAGTTAATCGGAGAAAATGGCACGCAGCCGCTCGGTCGTAACGGAGCTCCTTCTAACTTAGTTAGAAGTCGAAGCGCTCCGCGATCCACGCAGCTGTCACCACCGCCCACGCCAGCGGAAGCTTTGGCACGCACGCAGCTGCTCCTCAACTTCCCTCCTACTGCAGAGAAGCTCGACGAGTGGAGGGCCACCATCCGAAGCCTCGTCGCCGTCGCAAACAAAGACGATCCGTGACCGGTGGGGCGCTCGGGTCGGCGCTCCACCGAGCCACCACATGCTGGTGCTGGGAGCACCGGGGGAGCTGCGGCCACGGTGCACTCTCCTCCTCCTCCTCGCCAGCTGCCGCGGGCGTCGGCCCATCGTGATGACGCTTGCGATAACATCTCCATAGCATCGTCCGACCCGCGGACCCTCCGTAACCAGCGCCAGGTCCTTCGGGAATGAGCTCATGAAGACGCTCGAACCACAGTCGACCGCCGGCGCAAAACGCGCCGCCAGTCGGACAAGCGGGCGGGACCCGCTATGGACCACCTGACACCGAGTGGCTCCAGCGGCCTACCTTACGAGGTGGGCTGCCCGGCCTTTACCCATGAGCTGCGGCAGTTCCAGTGGCCGTCCCACCGCACGTTCAAACCCAACGTCAGCGATAAGTACACCGGCAAGACCCATCCGTCTGAGTTCCTCAGCATCTACACCATCGCGATGCAGGCTGCTGGAGCTCGTGACGACAAGGTGCTTGCCAACTATTTCCCGCTGGTGCTGAAGCCCAATGTGATGTCTTGGTTGATGCACTTGCCGACGGATTCCATTTCTTCCTGGTCGGATCTGTGCCATGAGTTCGTTGGCGCCTTCACGGGAAGCCACCAAGCTCATGGCTAGGCCAGTGATCTGCATATCATTCCCCAGAAGGAAGGGGAGACCCTGTGCAAGTACATCCAGAGATTCAGCCGGGTGCAGTACAACATCCCCGACGTTCATCCCACCGCTGTGATTAGCGTGTTCCACCAGAAAGTGCGCAATCGCAAGATGCGCGAAGAGCTGGCGATGACCAAAGTTAAGGATGTGGCCGAGCTCTACATTCTGGCCGATAGGTGCGCCCGGGCTGAAGAGGGAAGGAAGTACCCTGGCGAAGACACCAGCGCGGAAACCGACTCCACTAATGAAGATGCCGCTACCCCGATGAAGAAGGGCCGGTGTCGCAACAGGAAACACAAAGGCAAGGCCGAGCTTGCCGTTGAGGGATCTGACGACACCGGTGCCGGCAAGAAGGTCAAGGCAGACGCCCCCGGCCAGGAGATTGGCGTGTGCCGACAAGCCAGGAAGCTCCGGCAAGCAATACTGCAAGATCCACTGCACCAAGGGCCACGACCTCCATAACTAACGGCAGGTCGACTGCTTGCTGAGAAGCAAAAGGCTGAGTATGAGAGGCGGGACAAGGAGAAGGACCAGGACGGTGCGGAGGGGTCCGGCAAGAAGCGTGGCGGCCAAGGAGGCTGCCCCGGCAAGGACAACCAGCAAGAGAGGTTCGCCCAGTACGCGACAAGAAACAAGAAGATGATGGTCACGACGAGGACGCATTTAGTCCGGTGAGCAAGGGTTCCGTATACACGGAGGCCATGTGCATCGATGGCGGCGCCGCTGCATACCTCTCATCGCCGGTGAAGCGGTGGCGCGTGAGATTACAAGAGCGAGCCGCTGCTCGACGCCGTGGTCATTGAAGTGGTCCAGCATGCCCCTCATCTTTGACGTCGAGGACCACCCTGACCGCACTACCGCGGTCGGGTGTTTGCCATTGTTGGTCTGACCAACAATACGCAACCTCAGAGTGAACAAGATGTTGGTTGACGGCGGGGCCGGCCTGAACCTGATCTCGCCTGTCGTGATCAAAAAGTTGAAAATCCCTGATGGAGACCTCGAGTAAACGGGCACATTTCAAGGGGTCAATCCGAGGAGGAGCCAGCCGAAGGGAAAGGTCACACTGCTCGTGACGTTTGGAGGAGAGTTGAACTACAAGACGGAAAGGATAGTCTTCGACATAGCCGAGATCCCCTAACCATACAATGGGATCCTCGGCCGCCCATCACTAGCCAAGTTCATGGCGGCGTCACACTATGCCTACAACATGCTAAAGATGCCTGGACCGTTGACCGTCATCTCCGTCCCCTCCAACAAGAAGGACGTGCTGATCTGCGCCGACCAGCTCTACCGGGAAGCAGTTGCAGTGGCTGCCGTCAAGGCACCTGCTCCTGCCGCCGAAGCCCCGGGAGGGAAGAAGAAGCCCGGCAAGACCTCTCGCACCCACTCCGGCAAGATCACCTCCTCGGAGTGTTCTGCTACAGTCGAGGACGTGCCAGAGAGCTCTACCGACAAGAGCAAGAGACCCAGGGCCGAGCCACCGTAGACCAAGAAGGTGCCCGTCAAGGATGATGGCACGGGAGGGGCCTTCACCATAGGCTCCATCCTCGACAGCAAATAGGAAGGCACGCTCGTCACCTTCCTGCGGGTGAATGTCGACGTGTTTGCATGGCAAGCATCTGACGTCCCCGGTGTTCCCAGGGAGGTGATTGAGCACCACCTAGCTGTCTGCCCTCACGTGCGGCCTGTCAAGCAGAAGGTCAGAAAGCAGACTCTAGAGAGGCAGGAGTTCATCACAGAGTACATCAGGAAGTTGGAAGCGACAGGTTTGGTGAGAGGAGTACTCCACCCGACGTGGTTGGCCAATCCGGTAGTGGTGCGCAAGGCGAATGGGAAGTGGAGACTGTGTATTGATTACACAGATATCAATAAGGCTTGCCCTAAGGACCCCTTCCCGTTGCCGCGCGTCGACTAGATTGTTGACTCCACGGCCGGGTGCGATCTGCTATCATTCCTCGACGCCTACTCACGCTACCACCAGATCTTCATGAAGAAAGAGGATGAAGAGAAGACATCATTCATCACCACATGTGGTACGTATTGCTTTTTACGGCTGCCTTTCGAGTTGAAGAGTGCCGGCTCAACGTTCGCAAGAGCAGTCCAAATTGGTTTTGAACCTCAGCTCCATAGAAATATGGAGGCCTACATGGATGACATAGTGGTCATAACCAAGGACGGGCAACCTCTTGTGCAAGATCTGGAAGAGACATTTGCTAACCTGCGCAAGATCAACCTCAAGATGAACCCTGAGAAGTGTGTCTTTGGCGTTCCGTCCGACAAGCTTCTCGGGTTCTTTGTGTCACAGTGCTGGATCGAGGCAAACCTAGACAAAATCAAGGCTATTGAGCAGATCGAGGCGCCTAAGCGGATCAAGGATGTGCGTCGGCTCACCGGCTGCGTTGCCGCCATGAGCCGATTCATCTCCAAGTCCTCCGAGCGCGCCCTTCCCTTCTTCAAAATCTTGAAGAAGGCAGGCCCAATAGAGTGGACCCCAGAAGCCGAGGCAACACTCCAGGAATTGAAGAAATACCTTTCCTCCACGCCAATACTGGTTGCGCCTAAACCACAAGAGTCGTTGCTGCTGTATCTGGCGGCGACGAATCAAGTGGTCAGCGCCGCACTGGTGGCATGGAGGGAGGTCGACGAGGAGGCAGCAATGGAGGCAGAACCAGCGGATGGCAAGCCAAAGATTCCCCCGGCAGGGCCTGGTGCTGACGAGGCGCGGCCCCCGGCAGAGTCTGATGCCACCAAGGCAGTACCTGCACAGTCGAGTGAGGTGGTGCCGAAGAAGAAGATGATGCAACACCCGGATTACTTTGTCAACTCCCTCTTGCAGGAGGCTAGGTTGATGTATTCCGGCGTGCAAAAATTGCTCTTTGGCCTCCTTATGACCTCGAGGAAGCTGCGTCACTACTTCCAAGCCCACGAGATCACTGTCGTCACCCGCCTCCGCTGTAACGGATCGCATACAACCCAGACGCAACCAGAAGGAGTGTGGAATGGGCCTTGGAGCTGTCAAGCTTCGGTTTAAGGTTTGAAAGTACCTCGACAATTCAAAGCAGAGTCTTGGCAGAGTTCATCCCAGAATGGACCTCGACGCCTGACGAAGAAATCCAGGAGACCACTCTCCCCGGCAAGGAAGCAGACCGCGACTGGATCATACACTTTGATGGGGCTTTCTCGCTGCAAGGAGCCGGTGCCGGTGTGCTACCTGTCACACCCACCAGAGAACACCTTAAGTACGTGATCCAGATGCACTTCCCAGGGAGATGTCCACCAACAACACTGCTGAGTACGAGGGATTGCTTGCCGGTGTCAGGATCGCGGCAGACCTCGGGGTTAAGAAGCTCATCATCAGGGATGACTCGCAGCTCGTTGTCAGGCACGTCAACAAGGATTATCAGAGCCCATTGATGGAAGCTTACGTAGATGAGGCGAGGAAGCTGGAGGAATGCTTTGATGGTATCCAGGCGGAGCACGTCCCCCGAGCGGAGAACGACATTACTGATTACCTGTCAAAGCGTGCCGCATTCAAGCTACCTGTGGAACCAGGTACCTTTTTGCTCCGGCTAACTCAACCATCCATCGAACCATCAGCGGGGCAGAACAAGCGGAGGAAATCAGGTCCCAGCAAGTACTTTCCTACCGAGCCCCCTGGGGCTGCCGGCAAGGGTCGTCATGACGCCGAGCCTGCCAAGAGCAACTGCTTCAAGGGCCAAGCCACGACCATAGAGACAGCCGCTCCCATGGCAGAAGAGATACCTTTGGTCCTTGTCGTCGAGCCCCAGGCTCCGGCATGGGCACATCATACCGTCCAATTACTCCAAACAGGGGAGCTTCCTGAGCAGCAGGAAGAAGCGGAGAAAGTAGCCCGTCGGTCCACCCTATACCAGTTCGTCGATGACGTCCTCTACCGGAGAAGGCCAAACGGTGTGAAACTCAAGTGCATCCCCCAGGAGGAAGGACTGGAGCTGTTGGCGGAGATACATGGAGGCATATGTGGCTCCCACATAGGGTCGAGGGCCCTTGTCGGAAGGCTGCTCGGCAAGGTCTCTTCTCGCCCAGCGCCTCCGTGATGCGATGCACTAGTAACCAAGTGTGAAGCATGCCGCCCATTCAAAGAAGCTTCATCAACCAGCTCAAGCCCTTCAAACAATCCCTCTCTCCCGCCATTCTCGGTCTAGGGGCTCGACATATCGGGCCCTTTCCCCGCTGCTGTCGGGGCTTTGAGTACTTGTACGTTGCAATCGAAAAGTTCACAAAGTGGCCGGAGGTGGAAGCAGTGAGGAAGGTGACTGCTCAGTCAGCTGTCAAGTTCTTCAAAGGACTGGTCTGCCGTTTTGATGTGCCAAACAGAGTCATCACCGACAACGGCACGCAGTTCACAAGCAACACCTTCATGCAGTACATCCAAGACCTCGGCAGCAAGGTCTGTTTTGCTTCCGTGGCACATCCACGGAGCTACGGCCAAGCTGAGAGGGCAAATGTCGAAGTGTTGCGAGGCCTGAGAACAAAGACCTTTGACAAGTTGCACAAGAGTGGAAGGCGCTGGATTGATGAGTTGCCGGCGGTTCTTTGGTCGATCAGGACGACGCCAAATCTAGCCACCGGCCAGACACCTTTTGCCCTGGTATACGGGGCACAAGCAGTTCTCCCCACGGAACTCATATACGGGTCACCTCGAGTGTGCGCTTATGATGAGCTTGAGTAAGAGCCGTTGCACCAAGATGACGCGACGCTCCTTGAGGAAGATCGTCTTCGGGCGGCTGTGAGAGCAAAGACGCTATCAAAGAAGCCTTGCGCTGCTACCATAGCCGCAAGGTTCATGCCCGAAGCTTTGAGGAAGGCGACCTTGTTCTTCGGCGCGTTCAGTCGGCCAAGAATTCCAACAAGTTGACGCCGAAGTGCGAAGGCCCTTATCGGGTAATACGAGGGTCACGCCCAAGATGCGACCCTATCCTAAAGGAACTCGAAGGTCCCACCAAGGATAGAAGCGCATCTTGAAGACGCTTTTGCAAGGTGGATATCATTACATCAAACCAGTACATAATAGTTGGGGATACATACATAAGGCACAAACGCCCCAAGAATACATCCACATCATACAAGAGATCAACATCCGACTACGGATGAAACATAAACAGAAACTCAAACAATATCCACCCTGCTAGCCCAGGTGCCGACCTGGAACCAATCCCCTGATTGAAGAAGCAGAAGAAGAACTCCAAAACAAGTAAACATCACTCTCGCATCATGATACTCGCAATACCTGTACCTGCAACTTTTGTTGTAGCAATCTGTGAGCCACGAGGACTCAGCAATCCCATTACCATGGGTATCAAGACTAGCAAAGCTTAATGGGTAAGGAAGGGGTAAAGTGGTGAGGTTGCAGCAGCGGCTAAGCAAAGTATGGTGGCTAACTTACGAAACAAGAGCGATGAGAGGAGCTTAGCAAACGGTCGTCAACTAGTAATGATCAAGAAGTGATCCTGAACTACTACTTACGTCAAACATAACCCAAACACCGTGTTCTCCTCTCGAACAACCCCGAAAAGAGACCATCACGGTTACGCACGCGGTTGGTGTATTTTAGAAGAGTTTACTTCAAGTTTACTACAATCGGATATTAACAAATTCCCATCTGCCACATAACCATGGGCACGGCTTTCGAAAGTTTAAACCCTGCAGGGGTGTCCCAACTTAGCCCATGATAAGCTCTCACGATCAATGAAGGATATTCCGTGTCCCGGGAAGAACCGATCATACTCGGAATCCCGGTTACAAGACATTTCAACAATGGTAAAACAAGACCAGCAAGACCGCCCGAATGTGCCGACAAATCCCGATAGGAGCTGCACATATCTCGTTCTCAGGGCACACCGGATGAGCAAGACGTCGGGTTGGCATAGACCCTGATTGCCCAGGGGGCGCCGGACATCGCTTGGTTTGGACCAACACTCAGAGGAGCACTGGCCCGGGGGCTAAAATAAAGATGACCCTCGGGCTCCGGAAACCCAAGGGAATAAGGCTTAGGTGAGGCAAATGGTAAAACCAATGTTGGGCCTTGCTGTAAGGGTTTTATTCAAGGCGAACTGTCAAGGGGTTCCCATAACACCCAACCGCGTTAGGGACGCAAAATTCGGGAACATAATACCGATATGAGGGAAACTAGGGCGGCAAGAGTGGAACAAAACACCAGGCATAAGGCCGAGCCTTCCACCCTTTACCAAGTGTATAGATGCATTAATTAAGTAAGAGATATTGTGATATCCGAACATAAACATAATCCAACATGGAGCAATCTTCATCTTCACCTGTAACTAGCAAGGCTATAAGAGGGGCTGAGCAAAAGCGGTAACATAGCCAAACAACGGTTTGCTAGGAAGAGTGACAAAGGTTAGAGGTTCATGGCAATTTGGGAGGCTTGATAAGCAAGTGATAGGTAATGCGGCATAGCGATAGAACGAAGCAACTAGCATAGAAATAATAGTAGTGAGATCCAAGGTAACGGTCATCTTGCCTGAAATCCCGCTAGGAAGAAGAATGAGTCCATGAAGAAGATGAAGCCACGAACACGAACCAAGCGTAGACGAACGAATCCTCATGATCGCAACGAAACGCGAACTATCGAGAAGAAGCACACAACATGGTAAACACACCACACATGAACAAGGCATGATGCTCAACCAAGTATGATGCATGACAAGGCTACACGAAGCTACTCATGGCAAGAGATGATGCATATAAGGGCAACACATCAAAGCAGGTTTAAATGAGGCCGGAAACAACATATAACAATTCTGGTAAGTCCTCATATGCAAATTTCGAAATTGGTTCAGATCTGAATAAACCTTATGTTCAAGTTGATAAACAGCAAGTTAAGATGCACCACGATGATCTACACGAAATTCTAGTCAAGTTACATATAAAGTTCATTAGATTTGGAGCTACGGCCTAAAAGATATGAGCAAAACAAGTTAAACATGGCATTGATGCAAAACACATTCAAACAACAAGCGGACACACTCAAAACATGGATGCAACAAGGTAACATGAAATTATATGCAAAACTAAGCAAGTTTCATATAGAGCACACTCAAAACAGAGCAACGGTTCAACACATACACATGAAACAAGTTTAAAGGACAAACTGTCCAAAACAACAACTAGGCATCTTGCAAACATCAAAACAATATGCTAAAGCACCTCTACATGGAAACAAAAGGCGTGGATGTGATGTACAGGTAAAGCATGACAAAACATGAACAGTGAGCTATCTCCAGAAATCATTAGAACATGCTCAAAAGGACATCAAAATATTGCAAATAATAACAGTTTCACAGACTTGGCAGAAATCACTGGACATGACAGAAATAACATCAGGTTGTAATGTTTAGAGCTATCAAACAACATGCTACAGGAACTTTTCATGGAAAACAAAGGCATGGTATGAGTCTATGAATTGCATAGAACAATAGTCCCTTAATGATCACGAGGCAAAAAGGTACAAGAGATATGATGGAACCCATGTAAACATAGCAAGTTTCATAAACAGATTCAGACTTAGCAGAAAAACTGAGCATGGCATAAAAAGAATTATGAAGGCATCTTTGCGAGCTCGAATCACTCACCACAAGGCATTTCATGACAAAACAATCATACCTACAGCAAGATGACATGTTCATGAAGCAAAGCATGGCAATAGCAAGTTCATAGGGTGCATGGAACACTAGAAAAACACGGCAAAACTGAACTTGATGTTAACAGGCTGACATCAACATTATTTAGCAAGTTTGGGGCATGATAATAACAAGCTACAGCAGGCTATAAATGCAATGCAAGGCATGGATGGATTCAACATAACATGTGAAACAAAAAATCCTTAGTGAACATCTTCATATTATGCATGGAGCTCATGGTATCAACAGGTTTACATAGCATCACAATATTACAGCTACAGACTTGACAGAAATGACTAAGTCACAGAAAATAGCAACATCATGGAGGCTACTTTGCAAGCTTGTAATAATCAACACATGGAATATCATGAAGAGGGGATTGCAGCACAGCAAGCAAGGAATCTTGTAGCTCATAAAACATATAGACATCATGCTCAAAAGAAAATCACACAAAAATATACAAAAATGCCAAATGAGCAAGTTCTGTTAAACTACAGCAGACAACATCACATAGCAGTCATGCAACAATAATTAGGACATCAAGATTGACTCAAACAAGAATGGCACAATGGAACAAAATGAATAGCATCTCACAGTGAACATTTTTATATATCATATGCACAAAAAGGAGTAGCACACAAGAAGTTACAGCAGGTCAAAGTGGGCACCAGATTGCAAGTTTTTAGGGACTTGGCCGTTTTCTGAAGAAAAAAATGAGTGAGTGCAAAATTACTAAATAGCGCACGGGCGGGGTGTAGCAACGGGGCTCACCATGGGCTTCGGCCCAAAACGAAGAGGAGGCGAGGCAGGCCGGCGTGAGGCTTGGGCTGGGCCGGCGAGGGACCGGAGGAGATGGGCCGCGGGGCCCACGCGAGGGGTCAACGCGGGCACGGCCAGATCGGGCTCCTCCTGATCCGGTGCGGAAGGCGGCGGCTCCGGCGGGATCCATGCCCGACGGCGCCAGTGAAGCTCGACGGCGGCGAGGGAGACGGCCGATGAGGAGGAGGTCGGGGCGCATGGGAGCTCTGGCGTGGAGGCGGTGAAGCGGGAGGACGCATGCGGTGAGGCGAGTCCGGGGCGGAGCTGGCGCGGGATCCGCCGGCCGGCGGGTCCGGACGGCGAGGGGCAGCCAAGGCGAGGTCATCGGAGGTGTGGTGGCCTTGGGGACGGGCACGGCGAAGGCGCTGCTGCGACGGACGCCGGGCGGGCGCTGGCGGCGGCGCCCACTAGGCGGCAAGGTGTGGGTCGGCGGGAGGAGGAGGCGGCGGTGCAGGCGCCTCGGGGCCAGATCGGCCCGTGTGACGGCCTCGGATGGGCTCGGCGGGCCCGCCGAAGTGGGGGGAGGTGGAGAGGCGACGTGGCCGGCGGTGATTGGGCGAGGGCGGTGGCGCTGCTGACGTGGCAGACTGCCATTGGTCGGCGTGATGTGGAGGGGAGCGGCGGACATGTCCGGCGTGGTGCGAATGCGTCCGGCGGCGCGGGGAGGTGGTAGACTAGGGGGAGGTGTTTATATAGGTAGAGGGAGTTAGGAGTGTCCAAATGAGGAGCGGTTTTCACCCACACGATCGTGATCGAACGACCGAGAGCATGGAGGGGGTTTGGATGGGCTCATGTGCTGTGGTGGAGGGTGTTGGGATGTAAAGAGAGTGGGGTTTTGGCTACGCAGTTAACCGTTGGCGTGTCAAACAGACTCCGAATGCGACAAAAATTGACAAGCGGTCTACCTACTCTAAAACAATACCGCATGTCAAGTTTCATCCCATTCCGAGAACATTTTTATGACACTAACGAAACGAGGTCTGAGAGGAGCAACGGGTGCGTGTGAGAGAGTCGGAACGTGAGACGGACAACGGGGAAAAAGACCGGATGCAAGTTTTGAAAACATGAGGATGCAATGCATAAGATGACATGGCAAAATGCAACACGCAAGCACATGACATGGCAAAGACGGCGAATAACTGGAAGACACCTGGCGCATCAAATTCAGGGCGTTACAACGAGTCATCGGGCCTGCCGTAGTCTGCCTGGAGACCGAGGATGCCGTCCCAGTGAGCAACTCCTGGAACATTGAGCATCTTCGCAAGTTTTACCCGTAAGGTGCGGCTTGCCGGGCCTCCCGGCTAGCCACCTTTTGTACAAGCTTTGCCGGCAAGGCATGTGACCCTTTGTACAGAGTCAGGCGCAGACCCTGAGCATAATTAAATGAAGTGCTGGCGCCCTAAGTCATAGCATGCATGCTAGGTCAAGTCTCTTGATTGGTTAGGGTTGATAGTGCTCAGCAGCGACTAACCCCTAGCTTAGAGGTCGAGTGCGCGTCTATCTATTTCTCTTATGTCCTCTTTTGGTTCGCAGGGCACATGAGCACTTCTGCTGAGCTACTTGGAAGAAAGAAAACAGACCGGCGTCCCGACCCCGGAACCAGAGTTGCCGGGGGTTGCAAGCACAAGGATCCAACCGCGGCAAGATGAGATTGCCGGGGGCTGCAGATCCAGATAAGTCTTTTATCCTCTGTCATGCATTTCGGAACCGGACTGGGGTATGTGAAACCTCGTTTTTATCTCTAGGCTGTCGTGCTCCCCTTTTTCCTATACCTAAGGATTATTTCCTGGGTCCGGATTTGGTTGTAGCCGCGGAGGCAAGGAGGTAAAACGAGGAGCCTAAAGCCCACCTCATCCCTGCCTCGTCCAAGAGCGTTGGAACGGTCGAGTTGAGTGGGGGGACGGCAAGGCCTGTTGCCGGGCGAAAATCGTATGTCTTAAACAATAACAAGGATTCGCTCCTTGTCGCGGGTTTTACCCACGAACGTAAAACACAGAAAACATCCATTTTTCATTAAAAACATCCCATACAGGTACAGTTTGAGCGAGATGAAAAACATGAGCAAGGGGATTACAAGTTTTAAATTTAACAAAGGCCCGCAGGCTTACAGATTAAAAAAGAGATAAGGTGCCCGTGATCCCTTTCTTATCCCTCTCCTTAGGAGGCAGGTCAAGGAGGCGAGAGGGCAAAAGGGGCACCTAGGCGAGCTACGAGCAGCAGAAAGCACCAAGAGAACACCTCGGTGGCCGCCCATAGGCGGGCCGGTGATGACGGTGCCGAGAAAGGAGCTGGAAGACGAGGCGGTAGGACCGGTAATACGCGATGAAGGCGTCGGTGCCCGCGTACTCCGAGTTGACGGCCTTGCCGCCCGCCCCCTTCCTCTTCCGCAGCCTCCCGGCGCGAGCCGCCCAAGGAGATGGCCCCGAGAAGTTCAAGGAGTTGGCCCCACCCCCGGCAAAACCCTGCTGGAGGAGCGGCCAGGTGCAGATGCTGCTGCTGCCGCACCCGCCCAAGCGTGGGGCGTCCGACGCCTAGTCATACTCGTCCCCGTTGTCCTCCTCATCACTTTTGCTCGAGGAAGAGCTTCCATCGTCGGAATCTCCATCAGAGGAGCTCTGCACGCAGCATTTCAGGAGAGTTCCAAACTCTCTGAAGACCTTGACGGAGAGCAGGCCGTCCTCCATTAATTTTAAGTAGAGGACGAGCCCTGCCGTCAGGCTGTGGATGCGGGCGAACGTCTTCCATCCACGGCAGAGGTACATAACCAGAGGAGCCGGGAAGTCGACGTCGACCTGCGTGCCCCTGTTCCCACAGCCCCTCATGTGCAGCCTGAGGGTCTGGGGCGGGTCACGCTCCATCACCCGAGCAAATGGGGCAGGGAGACGAAGACGACGACGCGGAGGCTGGCGCAGCCTAATGAAGAACTCGCAAGCTTGGTCTTCAACGTGGCCCTCCATCGGGAAGGGCATGATTGGTGGGGGAAAGGCCGGCGCCTCACCCCGTCCTCCTCTTCCCCAAGCGCTACGGCCTCTGCCCGGCCTCGCCCACAGCCTCGCCCCCTCCGCCTTCCCCTCACGGCCAGCTCCACCACCGCGGGCTCAGGAGGAGGAGGGACGCGTTGTCGAGCGGCAACCCTCGCTGCCACCATCGAAGGACCAGGATTCCCTTTCTCCATGGCGAGTGAAAGGAAGAAGCAGAAGCAAGAGGAGATAGATGACAGAAGAGTGCGGGATGCCATCCCCCCTTCCCCCTCCTTATAAAGGAGCGGGGTCGGGGCTCGGCCGCCCCGTTCGGCCAATCCAGCCACCAGAGGCGCACGGAATCGGGACCGACCTGCTGCCCCAACCAGCGACGGCCCGGTTTCCCGCCCCCGCCGCTTGCTACCCCAAGTGCATCGGGGACGCGTGGTGGACGTGCAGAACCGAGGGGACGGGCGAAACGACCTCTCCCCACCCCGTGATCATGGGGAGTGGACGCCTTGAAGACAGCGCCCCGGCCCAGTTCAGTAAATGAGTTGCGCCTCCACGCCTCCCTCTTTTTACGGGGAAGGCGCGAGCCGCCTCTTTATTGTGATCTGACGCATGCGTGTGAAAACCGCCCCACGCATGCCGCCCATGTGACGCACACCCCTCCACGCCGCGCCACAAGACGCTGGTCGTGGGAAGCGGTTGCCAAGAGTCCTACCACGGTAAAAACGCCAAGACTGCCCGCGCACCGTTTTGGGCCTGGCCCAACAACGTGTCGCGCTTATGTGTGGCCCAGGCCCGGGGGCTCCTATCGGTGTACAAAAATAAGGGCATGCTTTTGTACCCCTTTACCTGTGCACGGACAGTTGGAGCCACACCCACGACCGCACCACGCAGAGCAGGGGTGGTGAGCCATGGTAAGACCGAAGCCCAAGACAATCAAAGCAATGCCAAGGCCAAGACCACAAAGAGCAGAGGGACGAAGCAGGTTCCCCCGGCAAGACCCTTGCCGGGCGGCATCAGCGGCCCCGGAAGACCTTTGCCGGGACAGCTCGCCCAACACCAACAGAGCGACCAATCCTTGAGCCCATAGCCCCCAACACCGTCATCAACATGGGACCAGGGCTTGGGAAGGAACCTATGTGGTGGCATGCAGATCTTTGTGAAGACATATTCAAGATCAGATGCGGATTAGAAGACGACGATCCTCGCCAAGATCCTTGCCGAGGAAGGCCACCAAACCCCCGGCAAGATCCTTACGGGGGACGACAGCGCGCCACGACAAGATCCTTGCTGGGCCACCCGGCAAGGCCCTCGCCAAGGACGCCAGCGGGGCCACCGCCAGGCCCGCGCCAACCAAGCTTCCACCGTTCACATGCAGCTATCAGCCCAACCAGCTGGGCGGGCACCTGCGTGGCAATAAGCAGCTCCCAAGCCAACTCATCGAGTGCCTGCGTGGCGGCATGCAGATCTTCATGAAGGCTCCACCACCGCGCCACCTCAGCTGCCTGGCTGCCAACATGGCACCACGCACCTCACTGGCCAGGGCGTGTGTTGCTACGTCTCGAGCTTTGCGTTGGTTTTCCCTGAAGAGGAAGGGATGATGCAGCACAGTAGCGTAAGTATTTCCCTCAGTTTTTGAGAACCAAGGTATCAATCCAGTAGGAGGCCACGCGCAAGTCCCTCTTACTTGCACAAAACGATAGCTACTCGCAACCAACGCGATTAGGGGTTGTCAATCCCTTCATGGTCACTTCATTTAGAGTGAGATCTGATAGAGATAATATTTTTGGTATTTTTGGTATAAAGATGCAAAGTGAAAAGTAAAGCAAAGCAAGTAAATAAAGTGATGGAGATTGATATGATGAGAATAGACCCGGGGCCATAGGTTTCACTAGTGGCTTCTCTCAAGAGCATAGATATTCTACGGTGGGTGAACAAATTACTGTTGAACAATTGATGTAATTGAGCATAGTTATGAGGTTATCCGTGCAATGATCATGTATATAGGCATCATGTCCGAGACAAGTAGACCAAACGATTCTGCATCTACTACTATTACTCCACTCATCGACCGCTATCCAAAGCATGCATCTAGAGTATTAAGTTAAAAACAGAGTAACGCCTTAAGCAAGATGACATGATGTAGAGGAATAAATTCATACAATATGATAAATACCCCATCTTGTTATCCTCGATGGCAACAATACAATACGTGCCTTGCAACCCTTTCTGTCATTGGGTAAGGTCACCGCAAGGTTGAACCCAAAGCTAAGCACATCTCCCATTGCAAGAACTACCAATCTAGTTGGCCAAACCAAACGGATAATTCGAAGAGACTTGCAAAGATAACTTAATCATACATAAAAGAATTCAGAAAAGATTCAAATATTATCCATAGATAAGGTGGATCATAAACCCACAATTCATCGGTCTCAACAAACACACCGCAAAAGAAGATTACATCGAATAGATCTCCACGAGAGAGGGGGAGAATATTTTGTTGAGATCCAAAAAGAGAGAAGAAGCCATCTAGCTACTAACTATGGACCCGAAGGTCTGAAGTAAACTACTCACACTTCATCGGAGGGGCTATGGTGTTGATGTAGAAGCCCTCTGTGGTGGATGGCCCCTCGGTGAGCTCCTAATGTGCCCCAAGATGGGATCTCGTGGATACAGGAAGTTGCGGCGGTGGAATTAGGTTTTTGGCTCCCCCCTTGATCTGTTGGCAGTACGTAGGTATATATAGGAGGAAGGAGTATGTCGGTGGAGCGTCAGGGGGCCCACGAGGCAGGGGCACGCCCAGGGGGAGGGCGCGCCCCCCGCCCTCGTGACCGCCTCTGGCACTCCTTGGAGTAGGGTCCAAGTCTCCTGGATCACGTTCGGTGAGAAGATCACGTTCCTGAAGGTTTCATTCCGTTTGGACTCCGTTTGATATTCCGTTTCTTCGAAACACTAAAATAGGCAAAACCAGCAATTCTGGGCGGGGCTTCCGGTTAATAGGTTAGTCCCAAAAGTAATATAAAAGTGGAAAATAAAGCCCATTATAGTCCAAAACAATAGATAAAGTAGCATGGAGCAATCTAAAATTATAGATACGTTGGAGACGTATCACGTGTCAAGGCGAGGAGGAGCGGTGGCGGACGGGACGGGCCTCGCCCCCATCCCCAATAAAGCAAGTGGACACCTACACTACGCATTAAATGCGTCTTGTCCTGTAGTACGGGCGATAAGCTCAGAGCACTGTACGCCTTTCCACCTCCTGTGTGTCACTGTGGCAGCCCCTTCCAACTATAAAAGGAGGCCCATAGCATACTGGAGAAGGATTCGGCTCTTTCGAACCATGCACTGACCACAGCTAGTTTGAGAGCTCAAGAACACTCAGAAATACACCCACCAAGGCAGGACTAGGGTTTTACGCATCCTCGCGGCCCGAACCTGGGTAAACAATCCTTGTGTTGTCTACTAGCCCTGCTCTCCTTGCAACCCTGCACCCCGGCAACCGTAGTAGGGAATCTTGTGATCCCATAGGTGTCGTTCCACACCGACATTAGGCGTATATAGCGCCCCAAATTCGGCCTTCCGAATACTAGGGTGTAACATCCCCAGCATCACACTACAGTAATCTCCCCCTAATAAAGGTCATGTCATCATGATCATCATGCTAAAATGCCACTTGTCCAAAATCTGCTTCAAATTCAAATTACATGTCAAATATTTGCTTCTTCTTTCATGCAATCAAAATAGTTCACAATATGACCAATATTCACTAAGTATTTTTCATGTTAAAACCAAAATCTTTGGAGTTCCCAAATTGCCTCTGGAAATTAATTAGTGTTCCAAAGAAGCATTTAAATATGCCATTCCCAATTTCCAAAATTCCTAGACAATTTCTCTTGCCTCCAAACTATTTGTGGCAATACCTAAAAATGTGGAGGAATTAATGGGCCAAGTCCCATATTTTTCCTAAATCCTTTTGAGGCTCAAATAAATCGTTTCCTCTCTCTATTTAATTTAAAAAAAAGGGAAAGACAAAAGAGAAAGAGGAAGAAGAGGACCTAATCTATTGTCGCTATGGCGCATCTAGCAAAAGGGAAGGCACAGCCCACCTCCCTTGACTTATCTCCCTCCTCGGTACAGGAGGCAGGGGTCATGGCAGGCATCCCCCGGCCATGGTCGTGCCTTGCCACGCGTCGGCCATCCGCCAGCTCCTCCCCCTACATCTACCCCGACACCCCCTCCCAGGAAACCCTAGTTCTCATCCCCTCCTACTTGTGCCATTCTCTCGTGGACACACACACACACACGCACTGCCGACGCCATGGTCGATCTCGTCCTCATGGCCACCATGCTCCCCGGTCGGCGCTTGGGAGGATGACCAGGAGCTTCACCGCCGTCATCAGCTTCGTCTACGTGCGTCGTATCGAGCGGGGCGTCCTCGTACGCTCGTCATAGCCGTCTTCTTCCCCGCCACGACCACGGTGCCATCGTCGTCGATCTCCACCACCGGCGCCTCCCCGCGGTTCCGAGCACGTCCACGACCTCCCTCGCAGTGAGCCCCGTCCATCCCCCTTCATTGCCCCTTCGATTTGTTGTCGTAGCCACCATCCCCGAGCTCGTCTCCCATGTACGCGTATGTGCATGCTTGGTGCCGCTGCTCTCTTCGCTGTTTCACGTTGCTTACTCGCTCTTGCGTTGGTCCTTGTGTAGCTGCTGCCCGCTTCGCCGCAAAGATGCCGCCCTTACTCGCGCCCGCCCCACGCACCTCGCCCCGGTCACACTCGCCATCGCCCCACGGCCTTCTACGCTGCAGCGTTCGCTGCGCTTGGCGCTGGCCGTCAGCCGCCGCCTGTCAAGGTCCAAGGCGTGCCCCTGAGCCGCCACGGCCCGCTTACTTCCTATAGCGCCATCGCTATCGCCGCTTATTGCTACTGTCATTGCTCGCCATGGCCGATGCGGCCATGTCTTTGTACGTGTGTGTGCACAAGCCGTGAAATTTGGTTGTGCCTCTGGTCGGCCATGTGCAAAGTAGTTTAGCGCTAATTGCTAGTTAGATTAGCTACTAGCCTATGGAAGGTGGAACCCCCTCCTTTAAATATCCACTTAAAAAGAAAATGCTAATATGTGTGAATGACACCAGGGTCCCACTTGGTCCCATTGACCGATCAACCGCTGATCGATAACCTACCAATGACATTCGGGTCCCCTGGGGCCTTTGACTAGTCAACGGTCTTAGTTGATTGTTGACTAGGCGATCAATCTGGACCCCACCTGCCACCACTAAAGCAGCTACCGTGGTACATTTCTCTGTGTACACTTAGCAATTACGTATTAATTTATTTTCGAATTAAAATAATTCCAGAAAATTAGAAAATCGTTTAAAAATTTAAAAATTCATAGAGAATAATCCATAACTCGGATGAAAAGTTTTATACATGAAAGTTGCTCAGAACGACGAGACAAATCCAGATACGCCCTCCGTTCATCTGTCACGCGTCGCTAGCATAGCGAACATGTAACCTTTCCCCTCTGGTTCGTTTGTCTGAAAATGCCAAACACCAGGAAAACTTTCCCGGATGTTTTTCCCCTTTGCCGGTATCGCCTAGCACTGCGTTAGAACACCTCTAGCACCGTTTATTGTTTTGTTGTGCATATGTTTGCATGTATTTACTGTTTCTTCCCCTTCTTCTCTCCGGTAGACCCCGAGACCGATGCTGCCGCTGTGATCGACTACGTCACCGACGACCCTTCTTCCCTTTCAGCGGAGCTTCCAGGAAAGCCCCCCTTTGATCATCCCGATATCGCCCATTCCATTCTCTCATGCTTGCATTAGATTTTGCTACTGTTATTGTTTGCTCCTATTCTGATGCATAACCTGCTTTTGTATCTGCTATTGTACCTTACCTGCTTGTCCTAAACTGCTTACTATAGGTTGGTTAGTGATCCATCAGTGACCCCCACCTTGTCCTTGTTGCCCCTGCTTCATCATTGAAGAACCGATCAACGGGACCGAAGACCAGGCCCCGGCACCGCACATCACTTTCCCCTTAGTTGCTCAACACTACTGGGTTACTATCGAGTGCCGAGGGTGAGACCTCTTCAGCACTTCTGATGTTAACCTGTAGTGTAGCTATTCGGTCGTGGTCATCGAGGGTGATTTCCTCCTTAACCACTTCTGATACGGCTCTGTCGTGCAACCCCTCAAGTATGAACCTCGAGGGTGGATCCTCTTACGTTTACCTTGATGATTACATCTAGTGGGATTCATCGGGGGTGATTCCTCGGGTTTTCCCCTTGATGTTTGGACACACGGATACTTGGACCTTACCTCACATTGCTTGGCAAGAAGGGTCGACCACGAGGGTGCCCGCGAGCTTAATTGCAGTGATGTGGAGTCGGGTTGCCTGGAGGGTGCCCGCGAGATAATTACGAGGCGTGGCGGGCATTCCTAGCCCTTGCCGCTAGTCCTCGAGACGGGCAACGGGTCACATCTTTCGTGAGTCTCGCTTGTTACCGCTGCGTTCCTAATCCACTACGATTTGGATATTTGATCCGAGGGCCTCGCCTGAAAGCACTAACCATCACGTGGGCATAGTATGGGCGTTGTCGTCGTATACATCAGCCGAAGCTTAATAGACGCTGGCCGAACGAGCGCTGCTGCCGGGTTGGACTGCGTAAGCGCCGCTTTGTTGAAGGAGGTAGCTAGGTCTGCTCACCGCCGCGTGACGCAACATGCAGGAGTTCCTGGGAGATGGCCCATGACCCTGGGGCATAGGTTTAGTCCGCGTGCTGGCCTCTCTATTAAGCCTAGGTCGGGTTGCGGCGTATTGTTTGGCCGAGGCCGGGCATGACCACGGAAAGTGTGTCCGGCGGAGTTAAGCGGCGTTGTGGGTAAGTTGGTGCACCCTGCAGGAAGAAAACATCTATCGATAGCCTGTCCTCTGATAACGGACACTTGGAGTTGTATCCCGATCGATACAACTAGAACTGGATACTTGTGATGAGAATTTGGATGGTGATGAGAACTGGATTGTGATGATAACTGGATAGTATGGCTCTGGGATCTCTTTCTCGTGGGGAGTCGAGAAAGGATCTCTGGCCGAGGTTGATAACACTACTACTACTTTACTTTATGCTACTATACTCCCTCCTGTTGCTGCAAGATGGTGGTTTCCAAAAGATGCTAGTCTTCGGTAGGACTAGGCCTTCTCTCTATTCTGGCATTTCTGCAGCCCAGTCCACATATACAACATTCCTTCGATAATGTTGCATACGTAGTGTAGATCCTTGCTTGCGAGTACTTTGGATGAGTACTCACGGTTGCCTTGCTCCCCCTTTTCCCCCTTTCTTCTTCTTTCCGGTTGATGCAACGAGATGTCGGAGCCCAGGAGCCAGATGCCACCTTTGACGACTGCTACTACCCCGAGGGTGCCTACTACTACGTGGAGACCGTCGACGACCAGGAGTAGTTAGGAGGCTCCCAGGCAGGAGGCCTTGCCTTTTCGATCGTTGCTGCTTTTTGGAGCTAGCCTTCTTAAGGCAAACTTGTCTAACTCATGTCTGTACTCAAATATTGTTGCTTCCGCTGACTCTTGCGTATTCGAGCTTATGTATTCGAGCCCTCGAGGCCCCTAGCTTGTAATATAAATCTTGTATTATTTTGATTTGTGTCTAGAGTTGTGTTGTGATATCTTCCTGTGAGTCCTTGATCTTGATCGTACACATTTGCGTGCATGATTAGTGTATGATTGAATCGAGGGCGTCACAAGTTGGTATCAGAGCCGACTGCCTGTAGGTAGCCCCCTTTCCAACTCCTTGGCCGAAGTTGAGTCTAGTCACTGAAATACTTTTATTAACATTGGCTGTGTGTCTTACGGGCCCACGTCGCCATTGGGTGGTATTAGGATCTTTTATTCCCCGTTTACTCTGGGACTCTGATCTCTCTTCTATTTGGGTTAAATGATTTTGCTAACTCTAACACTAGGATCTCGTAACTACTTCCTCCCGGTGAGCCCCTTAAATTCCAGATGATGGTTTGGTTCAACAGAAGACCCCGAAGATACTTTTCGATGTTTTTCCGAGACCCTTGTGTCCATCACTTTTGCAATTCCCTTCCATCGATAAATCCCTATGGATAACTAAATACACTTGCCGTTCATACAATCATTCCCAGTTGCTCTTGTTGTTACAAGATACATCGAATTATTCTCTGACTTTTTAAGAATCCTTTGCTCTTGCCTTGTAGCTCTTTTACACATGAATACACCTACGAGTAATTCCTCACACTTATCGAGGATTCGATCATCCCTAGTTGTTCTTGTGTTTCACAAAATTCTTTGAAATACTATTCGATCTCCCGAAATCCTCAGTAGCTTATTGCTCTTGTTTTTCCCTACCTGCTTGCATGATGGTTAATTCCATATGTCTAGCAATATCCATTGAAATGCGTTGTGGTTGACTTTCTGATCCTATTGATTCAACATGTTTGTGAATGCACGCAATCATCAGTTGATCCTTATGAAATTCGTCCTTTTGGCTCAGACGTCACTGCAAACATGAGCTGGTTCTCGGCAAATCAAACCTTGAATGATTGTCGATCTATGTCTTTTCAACTTGCTTATCTTTTGATTAGAGCATCTGCTTCTGATTCCCTGAATCGGAAATCATAAGTCATTGGCATTTAAGCTTTGGAATTATCAGATGTTTCCAAAATCCGATGCCTCTGCATTATTTCTTCTTCTGATTAAATATTGATACTCACATCAGCTCCGTTGTGGATCGCCGGATCCATTATTGGATTATCATCCGACAGTGTCCTTCATATTCAAAGAACCTCGTGAAGTTCTTTCCCAGATACATAATGCCTTTGGTAAATTGTATCCTCTCCTTTTGTCAACCATACTCTGGTTTCGAGCTTGTGTTGTTTACTTCTGAAGTTTGTGGAATAGGTTCCTAAGATGCCCCTATGGGTTGAACCTATGCCTCACCTAATCCTTTTGAACCCAAGAGTTTAACGAGTCTTACTCTTCTGGTGTTTTGCCAGATAACATTTAAACACTACAACTTCATCGAAAGCGAGAAGTAAATGAAATGATATGCATTGAAGAAGTGGGAGTCGACCTTGAACTTTGTGTTCATGCCCATGGACATGATGTAGATCTTATCATGGAAGCTTCTCTTAAATTTAATTATCCCCTTGGTATAAGATCATCTTATATCTAGGATTTGATCCTTTGCAACCGTGGTTCTGACCACAATTGTTCCCCTTTGATTCCATTTCCCGGACAAGTTAAAGCACTTGTCTTCTGTAGATAAATGCATCTTCGCAACCTCTATTTTGATCTTCCATCGAGTATTACCCTGTGGTATCTCGAGAATAACAAAGAACCATGTTGCTTCCTACGCGTCTTCTTACGGTATTGCTTCTCATCGGTTTCAGATTTCCACAGGTTTTGAGTTGTTAGTCACTCGAGAACGCCCGATAAGTGAATCGTTTCCACACTCGATTCTATAACTCTAAGTAATTTTTGTTGCTTACGAGTTTAATAATCCTTCAAGTCATTCCTACCCTAATCGACTATATCATTATCGTGCTAAATTTTAACTGTGCTACCTGGTCCTTCTTTCCGGAGCACATTTTCCGATGATGGGCTAAGCCTACGTCGATCTTCCTCGTCATATCATTTCGCCTTGAACAACAAGCTTGATTTCAAGTATGTGTCATACCTGTTGTTCCAATAAGCTTTCGCTTCGTCATTCCTTTGACTTGATGTCATCGGCGATCGATTACATCTTCATGAAATCTCTCGACAAATGTGTCATGATCATCATCAACATTCTGAGCTCTTCCAGGTTATGAATCGAATTCATGATAAATACCATCCTTGCCCTCTCGATGATTTGTGTTAACATCGACAACCTTCTTGCATATCTACTTGTTGTCCTGTCAGGTATATCCTGCTCTACTTGTTCTTCTGAAGGATATACTCCTAATACTTGTGTTTTAACACATTTTCCTTTCCATTGGAGTGTTTAATCCGATAATCACATTTTTCCTTTTCATTGTTTTGTATAATCTTTCTTGTGAGCTATATGATATAAGCAGTAATATTTCCCGGCTTATGTAAACACCTTGGTGTACAAACTGTCAATAAGACCCTGTTACTATTGTGGACGACATTCCGGTAACCATCGATGGATGAGAACTTTGCCTATTGGTCCTCCTCATTCAACGAGCAGGAGAATGGTTCTCTTCGTCCCTCGCCCTTGGTACCAGCGTTGTTGCCAACATAACTGACAGGCTATACTCTGACCTACCTTCCTATCATGATCGTGCAAATTGATTAGTGCCTTCCTGCTGTCAACCCACATGGTGGGCCCATAACCCACAGTTCCACAGGATCGAAACCTGACTCTCTTGTATATCCTTTATTCTGAAGTATCATTTGCTCTTGGCTATGTGTGTTGTCACGAGCCACCGTCCGAGAGATGATCTATTCCCGATGCTCTGAACCCCACTTCTCACACTCTGTTCAGGTATCGATTGTTTGTCCATTCGCTTGAAACTCCCTATTGTACCTTCATATTTTGCTCTCGATGTTTTCTTAAGTTTCAACTCGAGAGATACTTCTGCCACATTCCCTTATTTGTTCACCAGATAATTAACCCCATAAGGGTCAGTTCTCCCGAAGTTACTCTTTACTTCCGCACTTAAATCTCGGGACGAGATTTCTTGTAGTGGTGGAGACTTGTAACATCCCCAGCATCACACTACAATACTCTCCCCCTAATAAAGGTCATGTCATCATGATCATCATGCTAAAATGCCACTTGTCCAAATCTGCTTCAAATTCAAATTCAAATTGCATGTCAAATATTTGCTTCTTCTTTCATGCAATCAAAATAGTTCACAATATGACCAATATTCACTAAGTATTTTCATGTTAAAACCAAAATCTTTGGAGTTCCCAAATTGCCTCTGGAAATTAATTAGTGTTCCAGTAGCATTTAAATATGCCATTCCCAATTTCCAAAATTCCTAGACAATTTCTCTTGCCTCCAAACTAGTTGTGGCAATACCTAAAACTGTGGAGGAATTAATGGGCCAAGTCCCATATTTTTCCTAAATCCTTTTGAGGCTCAAATAAATCGTTTCCTCTCTCTATTTAATTTTAAAAAAACGGAAAGACAAAAGAGAAAGAGGAAGAAGAGGACCTAATCTATTGTCGCTATGGCCCATCTAGCAAAAGGGAAGACACAACCCACCTCCCTTGACTTATCTCCCTCCTCGGTACAGGAGGCAGGGGTCGTGGCAGACATCCCCCGGCCATGGTCATGCCTTGCCACGCATCGGCCATCCGCCGGCTCCTCCCCCTACATCTACCCCGACACCCCCTCCCAGGAAACCCTAGTTCTCATCCCCTCCTTCTTGCGCCGTTCTCTCGCGGACACATACACACACGCACTGCCGACGCCATGGTCGATCTCGTCCTCATGGCCACCATGCTCCCCGGCGCTTGGGAGGATGACCAGGAGCTTCACCGCCGTCATCTGCTTCGTCTACGTGCGTCGTATCGAGCAGGGCGTCCTTGTACGCTCGTCATAGCCGTCTTCTTCCCCGCCACGGCCACGGCGCCATCGCCGTCGATCTCCACCACCGGCGCCTCCCCGCAGTTCCGAGCACGTCCACGACCTCCCTCGCAATGAGCCCCGTCCATCCCCCTTCATTGCCCCTTCGATTTGTTGCCATAGCCACCATCCCCGAGCTCGTCTCCCGTGTACGCGTACGTGCATGCTTGGTGCCGCTGCTCTTTGTTTCTGTTGCTTCACGTTGCTACTGCTCTTGCGTTGGTCCTTGTGTTGCTGCTGCCCCGCTCGCCGCAAGATGCCGCCCTTACCCGCGCCCAGCCCTGCGCACCTCGCCCCCGGTCACACTCGCCGTCGCCCCACGGCCTTCTACGCGCGCGTGCCCGCTGCGCCTGGCGCTGGCCGCCGCTCGCCCTGGCCGCGTCCAAGGCGTGCCCCGCATCCGCTCACGGCCCTGCCTACTTCCTATAAGCGCCATCACATCTGCTGCTTATTGCTACTGCTGCTGCTGGCCATGGCCGATGCGGCCATGTCTTGTGTAATGTCTGCGCTGGCCGTGAGGTTGGTTGTGCCTCTGGCCAGCCATGTGCAAAGTAGTTTAGCGCTAATTGCTAGTTAGATTAGCTACTAGCCTATTGCAGGTGGAACCCCCTCCTTTAAATATCCACTTAAAAAGAAAATGCTAATATGTGTGAATGACACCAAGGTCCCACTGGTCCCATTGACCCGGTCAAGCTTGGCTGGGATAACCCACCAATGACATTCGGGTCCCCTGGGGCCTTTGACTAGTCAACGGTCTTAGTTGATCGTTGACTAGGCAATCAACCTGCATTTCACCTGCCAGCCACTAAAGCCGCTGCCGTGTACACTTCTTTGTGTACACTTAGCAATTACGTATTAATTTATTTTCGAATTAAAATAATTCCAGAAAATTAGAAAATAATTTAAAATTTTAAAAATTCATAGAGAATAATCCATAACTCGGATGAAAAAGTTTTATACATGAAAGTTGCTCGGAACGACGAGACGAATCCAGATACGCCC
Source organism: Aegilops bicornis (assembly GCA_021605145.1). NCBI lineage: Eukaryota > Viridiplantae > Streptophyta > Magnoliopsida > Poales > Poaceae > Aegilops > Aegilops bicornis. Next base: position 239,945,745 of record CM038672.1, read on the forward strand.
TCCATTTATCTGTCACACGTCCCTAGCATAGCGAACATGTAACCTTTCCCCTCCGGTTTGTTTGTCCAAAAATGCCAAATACCAGGAAAACTTTCCCGGATGTTTTCCCCCTTTGCCAGTATCGCCTAGCACTGCGTTAGAACACCTCTAGCACCGTTTATTGTTTTGTTGTGCATATGTTTGCGTGTATTTACTACTCTTCCCCTTCTTCTCTTCGGTAGACCCCGAGACTGATGCTGCCGCTGTGATCGACTACGTCACCGACGACCCTTCTTCCCTTTCAGCGGAGCTTCCAGGCAAGCCCCCCCTTTGATCATCCCGATATCGCCCATTCCATTCTCTCATGATTGCATTAGATTTCGCTATTGTTATTGTTTGCTCCTATTCTGATGCATAGCCTGCTTTTGTATCTGCTATTGTACCTTACACCTTATCCTAAACTGCTTAGTATAGGTTGGTTAGTGATCCATCGATGACCCGACCTTGTCCTTGTTGCCCCTGCTTCATCATTGAAGAACCGATCAACGGGACCGAAGACCAGGCCCCGGCACCGCACATCACTTTCCCCTTAGTTGCTCAACACTACTGGGTTACTATCGAGTGCCGAGGGTGAGACCTCTTCAGCACTTCTGATGTTAACCTGTAGTGTAGCTATTCGGTCGTGGTCATCGAGGGTGATTTCCTCCTTAACCACTTCCGATACGGCTGTCAGGTGCAACCCCTCAAGTGTGAACCTCGAGGATGGATCCTCTTACGTTCACCTTGATGATTACATCTAGTGGGATCCATCGGGGGTGATTCCTCGGGTTTTCCCCTTGATGTTTGGACACACGGATACTTGGACTTTACCTCTGTTACTTGGAAAGACGGGTCGACCCTGAGGGGTGCCCGCGCGAGCTTAATTGCGAGTGATGTGGAGTCGGGTTGACCAGGAGGGTGCCCGCGAGATAAATGCGAGGCGTGGCCGGGCATTCCTAGCCCTTGCCGCAAGTCCTCGAGACGGGGCAACGAGGTCACATCTTTCGTGAGTCTCGCTTGTTACCGCTGGCGTTCCTAATCCACTACGATTTGGATATTTGATCCGAGGGGCCTCTGGCACGATAGCACTAACCATCACGTGGGCATAGTATGGGCGTCGCTGCGTCGTATACATCAGCGAAGCTTAATAGACGTCGGCGATCGGCGGGCGCGCCGGGTTGGACTGTGTAAGCGCCTGCCTTGTTGAAGGAGGTAGCTAGGTCTGATCACCGGCCGCGTACGCAACGTGCAGGAGTTCTCGGGGAGATGGCCCATGACCCGGGGCATAGGTTTAGTCCGTCTTGGCCTCTCTATTAAGCCTAGGTCGGGTTGCGGTATTGTTTGGCGAGGCCGGCATGACCACTGGAAAGTGTGTCCGACCGGAGTTGAGCGGCGTGGTGGGTAAGTTGGTGCACCCTGCAGGTGAAGAAAACAACTATCGATAGCCTGTCCTCTGATAACGGACACTTGGAGTTGTATCGATCGATACAACTAGAACTGGATACTTGTGATGAGAATTTGGATGGTGATGAGAACTGGATTGTGATGATAATCGGATAGTATGGCTCTGGGATCTCTTTCTCGCAGGAGTCGAGAAAGGATCTCTCGCCGAGGTTGATAACACTACTACTACTTTTACTTTATACTACTCTACTCCCTCCTGTTGCTGCAAGATGGTGGTTTCCAGAAGATGCTAGTCTTCGGTAGGACTAGGCCTTCTCTCTATTCTGGCATTTCTGCAGCCCAGTCCACATATACAACCTTCCTTTGATAATGTTGCATACGTAGTGTAGATCCTTGCTTGCGAGTACTTTGGATGAGTACTCACGGTTGCCATGCTCCCCCTTTTCCCCCTTTCTTCTTATTTCCGGTTGATGCAACCAGATGTCGGAGCCCAGGAGCCAGATGCCACCTTTGACGACTGCTACTACCCCGAGGGTGCCTACTACTACGTGGAGACCGTCGACGACCAGGAGTAGTTAGGAGGCTCCCAGGCAGGAGGCCTTGCCTTTTCGATCGTTGCTGCTTTTTGGAGCTAGCCTTCTTAAGGCAAACTTGTCTAACTCATGTCTGTACTCAGATATTGTTGCTTCCGCTGACTCTTGCGTATTCGAGCTTATGTATTCGAGCCCTCGAGGCCCCTAGCTTGTAATATGAAGCTTGTATTATTTTAATTTGTGTCTAGAGTTGTGTTGTGATATCTTCCCGTGAGTCCTTGATCTTGATCGTACACATTTGCGTGCATGATTAGTGTACGATTGAATCGAGGGCGTCACATAGGGGCTTCGCCAAAATTTAAAATTGTAGACTTCTATGGCTAAGTGAGAGTGATAAAGCTATATAGTCCGATTGCACAGTTCATTGTCTTTGAACACCTCCTTCGAAGGACCCAAAATTGGGATAAAGAGTGCTCAGGTTTATCCCGAACACCTCAGTACTAGTTACATGGGGGCAGAAGCCGGCGATTGGCCAACTCTCAGATTTCATAAACGGCCGCATAGAAGGTAATATTTTATATTAACAAGCGTTGCATAGCGCAAATGAACTCGTTTCACATTACAGGATCACATGAGTACATTCATTCAAATATTACATCCTTAGCGCATTCCTCCGCCACAAGGCGAGCACCCTTCAGGACACGGTCATAATACTTTTCAGGGTGGCGATGCTCCTTGCCTTCCGGCAGCCCCTCCTTCACCAGCTTTACGGCGTCCAGCTTCGCCCAGTGCACCTTCACCCGGGCAAAAGCCCTACGCGCACCCTCGATGCAGACGGACCGCTTTATGACTTCAAGCCGTGGGCAGGCATTCACAAGCCCCCTCACCAAACCGAAGTAGCTATCAGGTAGGGGCTCGCTAGGCCACATCCGGACGATAAGACACTTCATGGCCTGTTCGGCAGCCTTGTGGAGCTCGACTAGTTGCTTCAGCTGGTCGCTCAAGGGCACTGGGTGTTCGGTCCCAGTATACTGAGACCAGAATGACTTCTCCGTCGAGCTCCTCTCCTCAGCCAGGTAGAACTCCACGGCATGCGACACACTGCAGGGCAGATCTGCGAACGCTACTCGAGAGCTCCGAACTCGGGTAAGTAAAAAGAAAGTTTCCTTCACATGCTTGTGTAGGACCTTGAAGTATGTCTAGAGGGGGGGTGACTAGACTACTTGACCAATTAAAAACTTAGCCTTTTCCCAGTTTTAGAGTTTGGCAGATTTTAGCTATCTTAGGACAAGTCAAGCAATCATCACACAATTCAAGCAAGCATGCTAAGAGTATATTGGCAGCGGAAATTAAAGCATGCAACTTGCAAGAAAGTAAGGGGAAGGGTTTGGAGGATTCAATAGCAATTGGAGACACGGATGTTTTTGGCGTGGTTCCGATAGGTGGTGGTATCGTACCTCCACGTTGATGGAGACTTCAACACACGAAGGGTAACGGTTGCGCGAGTGACCTACGAAGGGTCCACGAAGTAGCAACCTTGTCTATCCCACCATGGCCGTCGCCCACGAAGGACTTGCCTCACTAGCGGTAGATCTTCACGAAGTAGGCGATCTCCTTGCCCTTACAAACTCCTTGGTTCAACTCCACAATCTTGTCCGAGGCTCCCAAGTGACACCTAGCCAATCTAGGAGACACCACTCTCCAAGAAGTAACAAATGGTGTGTTGATGATGAACTCCTTGCTCTTGTGCTTCAAATGATAGTCTCCCCAACACTAAACTCTCTCTCATAGGATTTGGATCTAGTGGAAAGAGGATTTGAGTGGAAAGCAACTTGGGGAAGGCTAGAGATCAAGATTCATATGGTAGGAATGGAATATCTTGGCCTCAAGACATGAGTAGGTGGTTCTCTCTCCGAAATGGTAAGTTGGAAGTGTAGGTTTGTTCTGATGGCTCTCTTCACGAATGAAGAGGAGGTGGAGGGGTATATATAGCCTCCACACAAAATCTAACCGTTACACACAATTTAGCAATCTCGGTGGGACCGAATCAACAAACTCGGTCAGACCGATTTTAGTAAACCTAGTGACCGTTAGGGTTTTCGGTGGGACTGACATGCATCTCGGTAGGACCGATATGGTTAGGGTTAGGGCATAACGTAATCTCGGTGAGACCGATTACACAAACTCGGTGAGACCAATTTTGGTAATTAGCTAACCAGAGAGTTGGTCAGGTAAACTCGGTGGGACCGATTTGCTCTTTTTGGTGAGATCGAAATGTCACAAAAGGGAAACAGAGAGTTTACATAGCAATCTCGATGGGACCGATCCGCTCTTTCAGTGAGACCAAAAAGTTACGAAAAGGAAACAGAGAGATTACAATCCCATCTCGGTGAGACCGAGATCCCTATCGGTAGAACCGATTTGCCTAGGGTTTGTGGCAGTGGCTATGACATTTGGAATCGGTGGCGCCGGATAGGAAGAATCGGTGAGACCGATTTTGGCTTTAGGTTTAGGTCATATGTGGATGTGAGAAAGTAGCTAAGGGTTTTGGAGCATATCACTAAGCACATGAAGCAAGAGGCTCATTAAGCAACACCTCATCCCTCCTTGATAGTATTGGCTTTTCCTATAGACTCAATGTGATCTTGAATCACTAAAATATAAAATGAAGAGTCTTGAGCTTTTGAGCTTGAGCCAATCCTTTGTCATTAGCATTTTGAGGGATCCACTTTCATCATCCATGCCATGCCATTCATTGAGCTTACCTGAAATGTTCATCTTGGAATAGCATTAGCTCAATGAGCTATATGTTTTTATGAATTACCAAAACCACCTAGGGATAGGTGCACTTTCAATCTCCCCCTTTTTGGTAATTGATGACAACCCATAGCAGTTCTGATCTTGGTGTGGAATCTGTAGTCCACAGCAGTTCTTCTCCTTGAGGCATATGGATCTGTCATCATCCATAGCCTCAACCCATTGTCTCTTCTGATCTTCATATCCTCAGCCACAGGATGGGCATCATTATGGTCTGGTATCTTGGGCTTGAGCTTCCTCAGAACTTGTCCTTCTTCATCTTCTTCTTGACAACCTCAGCCTTTGGGGCCTTGTTCTTCTCAAGATGCTGGAATACTCTGGTATTCCTCTTTGGTGCAGAACTTGGCCTTGGGGGCAGCTTTGGGTGCTTCCACAGGCTTAGATGTGGCAGCCCCTGATCTTATTGCATCACCCATTAGCTTTGGTGCCTTTGGTGCTGGTGCAACTATCTCTTCTTCCTCTTCCATCATGGAAGGCTTCCCAATAACTCTAACTGTAGTCTTCTTGACCCTCTCTTTCCTTTTCTTCCCTTGACGGTGGCTCTTTGGGATCGGGCTTATCAGTAATTTGAGTTGATGCTCTAACCTTTGGCATTGGTGTCCTCTTGGCAGGAACCTTCTTATTGAGTCCAGGCTTTGAGCTATTTGCTGAGCCATACTCCTTTTTGAGCACAACCTTCTTGGAGGTTGCTTCATCCTCTTCTTCCCTATAATCCTCATCTTCAGAATCTGAGGTTTTCTTCTTCCTTTGCCTGGTGGCAGCTTTAGGCAGATTGCTTGGGGTGCTCCTGCTGCCTTCATCTGAAGAGCTGGAGGGACTAGTGCCCTCACTCATGTTCACCTGTTCCTCTGACCTGTTCTGACTGTCACTCTGGTCTGACATGCTGACCCTGTGAAGAGTTATAGATGAGGTAGAGTGGATGAGCATCACAAAATGCAGAGATTTTTGCAAAAGAATGACTCAAAAATTCAGTTTTAGTTTTCCACAGAAAGCATTTCGGATCAATCGATTTTCAAACTCGGTGATACCGAAGCAGTTTTGGAACCTAAACTGATGAACTCGGATGGACCGAGTAATAATTCGGTGGCACCGAGACTGCTAGGGTTTCACAAAGTCCTAAAATCGGTTTCACCGATTAGTAATTCTCGGTCAGACTGAGTTTTTCAACTCAGTGGGTCCGAGATGGTTTCGGCGGAAACCTAACCCTAAATTTTCGAATCAAAACTATTCTAAGGATTGCATTGACTGGATATGAGTGTTTCAATCGTGGCAAGAATCAATAAGAACACAATGTGCTGAGAATCGGACGAGGAAAGCATAGTGATCGAGTCCATACCCTAGTTCGGCGGAGACTCGCTACGGCGGCAACGGCTGGGTTGAATTCCGTTGACGGTGGCGGATACCAGCGACAGGGGGCGGCTAGCGACGAGGAGACGATCCGGAGACCACAGAGGCAGAGCGAGCTATTGCGTGGGCGAAGAGGTCCGGAGAAATTTCCAAATTTTTGCCTGTGACTATATATAGCCCGACCCTGTCGGTGAGACCGAGTAGAACAACTTCGGTGGCACCGAGATGCAAACTGTATGATTATTGCAACTCGGTGTGACCGAAGAGTTCAAATCGGTTGCACCGAGATTGAAAACCTAGATCGACTAAGTGATCTCGGTAAGACCGAAATGGAGGAATCGGTAAGACCGAGAATCACAAAGAAGTTTTGGAAGTTTAAGTCTATGACGAATCGGGGACTCCGAGTGCTCCTCACACAGAGTGGTTCGAATCTGACTTGATCAAATTTTGTGATGTAGCATGAACAGAGTTTGAGACGAGAAAAGCAAAGATAGCACATGAAATATGTGGCAAAGCATGCACAACCAATTCTAGCATCTATCAAACAATTGGCGGTGACTAGGTCATGTATATATGAGTATATTGACTTAGGAGTCAAATGATAAACATTTGATCATAGGTCATACTCATCGTTTAAGCTCAAGTGGGGTTACCACTTTTACATAATGCATTGATGTGTTCACACCATTAGAGTTGCTTTGACTCAATTCATAGAGTTAAGCTCCCCCTAGATGTGAGATCCCCCCTAAGAGGGATGAACTAACCTTGGGTTTTGTCGATGATGACTTCATGTAGGTGTTGAAGATGTGGATGCTCAATGTTGATGTTGATCTTTCTGGAGCAATCCTTTGGAGTGAGTTGCACTTTCAATACCAACATGGGTTAGTCCCACAAGGAACAAACAAGTATATCCATAGACATAGAGTGATGCACACACAAAATGATGTCCATGAAATCATTAGGTTACCTTGTCCCTTGCCTTACCAACATGAGGATTTGTGACTCCTTGAACTAGTGCAAGATATGGAAGTTGATTGCACTTGTCCTTGCCATAATGATATGAGTGAAATATGTTGGCGGAGTCACCCTCAAGAACTCTCTAGTTCTTGTTCTTCTGGATCCACATCATCTTGATGGGAATCCTTGGAGTTGTAGTTGTACTTGATGAGGTAGAACTTGACGTAGTCTTGGGAATCCACTTAACCGAGACCTTAGGTGCTTCTTCAAATGCATCAATCTCTTCTTGAAGCTTGTCCTTGCCTTTGTTCTTGTGGTCTTGTGGTGGAAGATCATCTTGTGCCTGTGTTCCCTTGAAGGAAGTAGGATCATACTTCTCTTGTTGAGGAACAAACTTCGTCTTGGGGTCTTGATCTTCTTCCCACTCAACTCCATTGGCATTGAACTTTCGTTCAAAACCATCACCTTGATTCTTCCTGTGCCTTCCTTGCTTGCATACAATTTCCTCGAATTGCTTACTCCCGGCAAGGCTCTTGTATACACCTTTCTCTATAATTCCCTTCAATAAGCTATTTTCTTGCTCAAGTGTAACTTGGCTAAGAGAATCATTAGTGGAATCAAGAGAACTACTAGAAGCAACAATATTGGATTTAGCATTATTATTGTTACTACTAGAAGAAGAATCTTTCTTGTTCTTGTTACTAGACTTGACTTGAGGCATGTAAGTAGATAAGAGTAAACGCTTGGCAATGTAAGAAGAACTTTTCTTACGGAGATCATCGTTGATAGATTTTAAGAACTCATGCTCTTGCTCAAGATTGAGCTTTTCAAAGCGTAACTTCTCTTGAGCCCTTAAAAGTTCTCGATGATCTTCAAAGATAGTTTCATGAGCTAACTTAAGAGTGTTTAGTTCTTTAGTTAGACGCTCAACTTTCTCCTTATCATTGTCATTCGTTTCACCTTGATTAGCATGATTAATTGACGTTTCATCATAGTATTCATCACTAGAGTTGTCAACAAGTAAATCATCATCACTTAGCAAGTCATCTTCATCAACATCAAAATCAATATACTCGGGTTGTGTTACCTTAGGACCTTTGGCCATGAAGCATCTACCAATTCCTTCATTTGGTGATTCAAATATGTCGTAGGAGTTGGTTGACACAAGTGCTATACCGGCAACACCTTCATCTTGAGTATATTCGAAGTCGGAGTGATAGCTTCTCTCGGAGTGATGGTCGGAGTCGGAGCCGGATACCCATTCACCAACATGAGCTTGATGTCTTCATTTTATGTAGCTCTTTGATGACTTGTACTTTCTTTCTGAATCCTTGCTTCTTCGTGAGGGTCTTCGTTCATAACGATCATCTCTACTCCTCCTCTCTCTTGGTGGTGATTCTTCTCTTCTACTTCTACTTTTTGGAGAGTCTTCTCTTCTTTTGTAGGGTGTCGTACACTCATTGGAATAGTGTCCGGGTCTCCCACAATTGTAGCAATTTCGCTCTCGACTAGAAGATCCTTTGTCATTGTAAGACCTAGACTTGGAGCTTCTTTCTTTGCTTCTACTCTTGTAGAATTTGTTGAATTCTTCACCATTAAGCTCAATTCTTCATTGAAGGTTTGTTTCTCACTCGATGATGTGGGGGCTTCACTTGAGGCTTTGTAAGCACCACTTGACTTGTTGTGAAGTTCCTCCTTATCCTTGAGTGACATCTCATGAGCAACAATTCTTCCAATGACTTCCGTTGGCTTGAGATCTTTGTAGTTTGGAATCATTTGAATCAATTCTTCCGCATTAGCTTCACGGTTCGGCTCTATCCCATCAAAGAATTCACCTTGCAAGCCAATACAAATAATTGCCCAAACGGCGGGGTTATGTCCGAGAATATGCATTTTCATCTTATGCTTCCAACTAGCAAAATTAGTACCATCAAAGTAAGGACCTCTACAGTGATAATTTCCCTTGCTAGACGCCATACTCTCCTAGGTTGTGAAACCAAGGCTATGACCACCAAAAGATATGGAAATCAAAGCAAATGGAGACCAAAGCTCGGATACCACTTGTAGGACCTTGAAGTATGTCTAGAGGGGGGGGGTGATTAGACTACTTGACCAATTAAAAACTTAGCCTTTTCCCAGTTATAGAGTTTGGCAGATTTTAACTATCTTAGGACAAGTCAAGCAATCATCACACAATTCAAGCAAGCATGCTAAGAGTGTATTGGCAGCGGAAATTAAAGCATGAAACTTGCAAGAAAGTAAGGGGAAGGGTTTGGAGGATTCAAACGCAATTGGAGACACGGATGTTTTTGGCGTGGTTCCGATAGGTGGTGCTACCGTACCTCCACGTTGATGGAGACTTCAACCCACGAAGGGTAACGGTTGCGCGAGTCCACGGAGGGCTCCACCCACGAAGGGTCCACGAAGTAGCAACCTTGTCTATCCCACCATGGCCGTCGCCCACGAAGGTCTTGCCTGACTAGCGGTAGATCTTCACGAAGTAGGCAATCTCCTTGCCCTTACAAACTCCTTGGTTCAACTCCACAATCTTGTCGGAGGCTCCCAAGTGACACCTAGCCAATCTAGGAGACACCACTCTCCAAGAAGTAACAAATGGTGTGTTGATGATGAACTCCTTGCTCTTGTGCTTCAAAGGATAGTCTCCCCAACACTCAACTCTCTCTCATAGGATTTGGATCTGGTGGAAAGAGGATTTGAGTGGAAAGCAACTTGGGGAAGGCTAGAGATCAACATTCATATGGTAGGAATGGAATATCTTGGCCTCAACACATGAGTAGGTGGTTCTCTCTCAGAAATGGTAAGTTGGAAGTGTAGGTTTGTTCTGATGGCTCTCTTCACGAATGAAGAGGAGGTGGAGGGGTATATATAGCCTCCACACAAAATCTAACCGTTACACAAAATTTACCAATCTCGGTTGGACTGAATCAACAAACTCGGTCAGACCGATTTTAGTAAACCTAGTGACTGTTAGGGTTTTCGGTGGGACTGACATGCATCTCGGTAGGACCGGTATGGTTAGGGTTAGGGCATAACGTAATCTCGGTGAGACCGATTACACAAACTCGGTGAGACCGATTTTGGTAATTAGCTAACCAGAGAGTTGGTCGGAGTAAACTCGGTGGGACCGATTTGCTCTTTTCGGTGAGACCGAAATGTTACAAAAGGGAAACAGAGAGTTTACATTGCAATCTCGGTGGGACCGATCCGCTCTTTCGGTGAGACCAAAAAGTTACGAAAAGGAAACAGAGAGATTACAATCCCATCTCGGTGAGACCGAGATCCCTATCGGTAGAACCGATTTGCCTAGGGTTTATGGCAGTGTCTATGACATTTGGAATCGGTGGCGCCGGATAGGAAGAATCGGTGAGACCGATTTTGGCTTTAGGTTTAGGTCATATGTGGATGTGAGAAAGTAGCTGAGGGTTTTGGAGCATATCACAAAGCACATGAAGCAAGAGGCTCATTAAGCAACACCTCATCCCTCCTTGATAGTATTGGCTTTTCCTATAGACTCAATGTGATCTTGAATCACTAAAATATAAAATGAAGAGTCTTGAGCTTTTCAGCTTGAGCCAATCCTTTGTCATTAGCATTTTGGGGGATCCACTTTCATCATCCATGCCATGCCATTCGTTGAGCTTTCCTGAAATGTTCATCTTGGAATAGCATTAGCTCAATGAGCTATATGTTGTTATGAATTACCAAAACCACCTAGGGATAGTTGCACTTTCAGCTTGCTTTGCATAATGAATGCCTTACCCGCCGCTATCTTCTTAACCGCCTCAATTTCTTGGAGGGCCTTTTGGGCTTCAGCCTTGGCATGTTGTGCGCTTTCAAGGGCCTTCGCAAGCTCGGACCCTTGTGTCTTAGAGTCAAGCTCCAAGGAATCATGTTTTTTGGCGAGAGCCTGGAGCTCTTGCTGCACCTCGCCTACTCGAGATTCTTGCTTTTCTTGCTCGATGCGCTCCTTGTTCGCTTTCTCTTCGGCCTCGGATAGCGCATTCTGCAGGGCCGCCACTTCAGTCGTGGCCCCTAGCACAATTCATTACGATCCTATTATTCTAAAACCAAACCTTTTTTTAATATACAGACGTGGTATCACTTACTTTTATAATCCTCGAGCTGCCTCTTGGTAAGGCCGAGCTCTTCCTTGGACCGCTCAAGGTCCCGCTCAAAGGCGGCGACCTCCAAGAAGACGTGCGTGGCAAAGAGCAGCAGTGAAGCCTGCATATGCACATAGACATATTCTGATTAGACTCCTGTGGTTATTATTTGATCCTCTATTCGGCCTTTCTTCGCGAACGCCAAACAGAGCATGAGGGGCTACTGTCTATGCGGTAACATTCTCTTATAATCTGGTTACTTACCTCAAAGCCTGTTAGGAGGCTGGCACAAGCTTCAGTCAGTCCGCTCTTGGCGGACTAAACCTTCTTGACCACCGCACTCATAATGGTGTGGTGCTCTTCGTCAATGGAAGCGCCGCAAAGCACTTCCAACAAGTTGTCCTATGCCTCTGGATGAACAGAGGCCATCAGCACAGACGGCTTGCCCCCCTTAGAGAGCGGTTGCCTGACAGAATCCGGAACCACTGGAGGTTCCGGCGCCGTATTCGGCTTGGGGCTAGACTTGCTACCCTTGGTGTTAGGGCCCAGAGGATTCTTGCCCCTCGTGGGCCCAGCGCCTGGAATGTCACCCTGAAGTGCCTCCGGAACAGTCTCCCCTTGGATCAGTCCCCTTGGAGACAACACCTCAGCGTCGTCCGTAGGGCGGGGGGAGGAGGCGGTCGCAAGTGAATCACTGTTCATATCCAATGGGCCCAAAGAATCACCCGACGAAGATACGTCGATGTGGGCTCGGGATGGGCTGTATAATCATGCACCGCGTGATAAGAAACAGTACAATAAGACGTACCAAGAATTATTATGGAGTTTGAATACTTACGACTTCGCTAGGGGCTTGTCCCTGGGCAGCCACTCATCATCGCTAAAAGCAGCCGCCGTGGAGCAATCCGGAGGGAGAGTCCTTCCCTTCTTGGACCCTTCGGCCTCCCCAGATGGGGCGGCCTTCCTTTTCTTGTCCCCCCCCCCCGGCTGGGGGGGAGAACTTTCCTCTTCTTCCTCCTCGTTTCCGTGGGAGGAGTGCGCCTCTGTGTTTTCGGACGATGTGTCCGATATAACCTTGCGCCGGAGACACTTCCGGGTCCCCGTGGCCTTCTTCTTGGCCTTCTTCGCCGGCACCTCATAAGGCGTCGGAACCAGCATCTCCGTTAGGAGGGCATCTGCTGGATCTTCGAGCAGGGGGGCTGGACAATCGATCTCCTCTGCTGTCACTACCCAGTCCTATTAAATGGCGTGGAGGCTTAGATCCCGCGCATGGTTAAACTGGGTAAAATGAACATCTTACGAGATATAAAAGACTTACCGGATTGGCAGGGCGCTTTGCGCAGAGTACGCGATCCTCGGTAAGGGAGGAGGTACTTCGGCGCCCTTGAACAGCACCTTCCAGACGTCCTTGTGCGTCGTGTCGAAGAGCTCTCGCAGCGTCTGGTGCTCGGCCGGGTCGAACTCCCACAAATTGAATGCCCATCTTTGACACGGGAAGATCCGGCGGAAGAGCATAACTTGGACCACATTGACGAGCTTGATTTTCTTGCTCATCATGTTTTTGACGAAGGTCTAGAGTCCGGTCAGCTCTACCGAGGAACCCCAGGATAGGCCCTTCTCTTTCCAGGAGGTGAGCCGCATGGGGATTCCAGACCAAAATTCGGGGGCCGCCACCCAGTAGATGTCATGCGGCTCAGTGATGTAGAACCACCCCAATTGCCACCCGGTCTCCACATAGGAGCCTTCGAGCCAGATGACGTTGGGCATTTTGCCCACCATGGCGCCTCCGCACTCCGCTTGCTGGCCGACCACCACCTTCGGTTTAACGTTGAAGGTCTTCAGCCACAGGCCGAAGTGGGGCTTGATGCGGAGGAAGGCCTCGCGCACGACGATAAACGCCGAGATGTTGATGATGAAATTGGGGGCCAGATCGTGGAAGTCCAGCTCGTAGTAGAACATGAGCCCGCGGACAAACGGGTGGAGGGGAAATCCCAGTCCGTGGACGAATTGGGTAAGAAAAACCACCCTCTCATGGGGTTCTGGAGTAGGGACGATCTGCCCCGCATCTGGCAACCGGTGTGCGATATCCGCGGCCAGATATCTGGCTCTCCGTAACTTTGTGATGTCCTCCTCCGTAAAGGAGGAGATCATCCACTTGCCTCCTGCTCCAGACATGCTTGGAGTGGTTTGAGGGGAAGATTCGAACATGGGTGCTGGGGCTCGAGTGCACAGGAATGGATGAGCAAGGAGGAAGAGGGCGTGGGCGAAAAAGAGGAATCCTTGTCCCTTTATAAGGGCGGAAGAAACTATACGCCTCCCCACCTGCCTGGTAAACTCGTTTATTCCCCGAGCGCCATAATTAATGGCGCGGTTGGGTTACCCACACCCATATTGATGAGAATCCGGTGATAAGGGGACACGATCTCTGCTTCGACAAGACGTGCCAAGGAAACCACCTCGCAATATGTGCAGTAGCTTGTTGAGAAAAATGGTTCGAATAATGGTCGGGCCGTGGTGTGATGTCATGCTGCCGAATGTGTCAGCAGATTAGATCTGTGGAAATATTATTCTCTCTACGGTGGTATGTGGTATTTGTTTTGCAGAGCCGTACACTATCCTTGTGTTCAAAATCTTCTATGGAATAGTCGAAGGAGGAACCTGCCTTGCAATGGCGAAGACAATCTGCGCGCCGGACTCATCGTCATTGAAGCCTGGTTCAGGGGCTACTGAGGGAGTCCTGGATTAGGGGGTCCTCAGATAGCCGGACTATGTACTTTAGCCGGACAGTTGGACTATGAAGATACAAGATTGAAGACTCCGTCCCGTGTCCGGATGGGACTCTCCTTGGCATGGAAGGCAAGCTTGGCAATACGGATATGTAGATCTCCTCCCTTGTAACCGACTCTGTGTAACCCTAGCCCCCTCCGGTGTTTATATAAACTGGAGGGTTTAGTCCGTAGGACAACAACAATCATACCATAGGCTAGCTTCTAGGGTTTAGCCTCTATGATCTCATGGTAGATCAACTCTTGTAATACTCATATCATGAAGATCAATCAAGCAGGAAGTAGGGTATTACCTCCATCGAGAGGGCCCGAACCTGGGTAAATATCGTGTCCCCCGCCTCCTTTTACCATCCGCCTTAGACGCACAGTTCGGGACCCCCTACCCGAGATTCGCCGGTTTTGACACCGACAAGCCCCCCCGCCCCCTGAAAATCGACTGACCCAAAAGTAGATTCAGTCGACTGAAGTGTAGCTAAATCGGAGCAGCATCGCAAGCAAGAGCAAGAGCGAGAGCAGCAGTGTGAGCAAGAGCAAGAGCAGCCCAGGTAGGGGACCAAAAGCAAGAGCAGAGCAGCAGCACGAGCGAGAGCTAAAGCAGCAGCGGCTCCTACTGATGTGGACGTCGCCGCCGAGGGAGCGACTTCATGGAGGAAGTGGCCGGCGACGCCGCCGTGGATGGAGTCGTGCCGTGTTGGCTCGGGACCGAGCGCCAGTAGCACCGTGAGATCGAATCAGGAAGAAAATGCGGCGATTAGTGTACAACCTCTTTGGTGACGTTGATTAGGCCGCAGCTTCATCCGAGGAAATGGTGATGATGATGCTCTTCCGGTGGTGCAGGTGAAGACAACAGTGTGGGAATGGAGGTGGCGCGGAAGACGAGGGGAACATCGGGGCAGCTCCTTGGAGGTGGAGGACGGGGTGGCTGAACCAGCGAGACGTCCAGATCGACGACAGATCGTCATCCGGTACGGTGGATGAGGGACATCGAGGTGTTGATGTGGACGACGTCGTCGGGGAAGAGGCTCCCGCTGGGTGGCGGACGGAGGAGGGTGTGGGGCTTCAATGGTTCTCCCGGGCTTGGTGTATGAATGGGTGGCCGGATGGGATGGGAGTGGGGAACCATGGCTTAGGGACGCGCTTGTCCGAAATGTGGGGTAAGTTACAAAAGTACCCCCACTGATTTGAGGCGGTTCTTTCGGTTCAGGGGTATCACGGGCATTTCACGTGTCGGGATTTCACAGGAGGTGGGACTTCTCGCGCGCGTTGTATTTTCGGAATAGCAAGGCGCGGGTTGAGATGGAGGGTGTTGTCGGAGCACAACGAGACAAAGATATATCTTAAATATTTCGGGCTAACAAGGCGCGGGTTGAAATTTCTGGACAAGCCTAACGTGTACTGTACCAAATCAATTCGCACTACAAATGTCATTCAAAACATTGAATTCATGTTATGTTTAATTAAAATATTTCACTACGTGTATAATGCATGCAACCTACTACTCAAATGAACGTTTTAGTTCATTCCAAACGTATATACTACCGCTTCAATATGAACTAAATTTGAATTTGTTTCTCTATTTGAATAAGATCTAAAATAATGATTGTTGTGAAGTCAAAGCATTTGAATTCGTTTCTCTGTTTTAATAAGATCTACAATCATCATTATTGTCAAGTTAAACCATCGTTTCTGTATTATCTTCACAGCACACCACATGATTAGTCTCAATTACATATGAACTATGTGTACTATATGAACTCGAAAACTTAATTTTTTGAATCCACTTTATGTCGATTTCAAATCACAGTACATTTCAAGCTCTAGCTAGATCTTCATAATGTACACCATGTCTCATATGTATAATGTGTTTATCACATTATGTATGGTGCTGTCAGAATTCGGGTTCCGGAAGACCCTTGAGGTTCGAACACTGGGGTGCACGCGGAGATCCAACCCTCCACCGTCTCGCACCTCGTCGAATCGCTGGGACCTAAACTACTAAATGGAACAGCACAAGAGACACGAGATTTATACTGGTTCAGGCCACCATTGTGGTGTAATACCCTACTCCAAAGGTGTGGTGTGGTGGATTGCCTCTTGGGCTGATGAGGAACAGTACAAGGAAGAACAGCCTCGTGAGGGCCTGTTCTTGGCGGGTGCGATGAACTGCTAGGTGGTGTTCAGTTGCTCTAGCTACTGGTTTCTTGATGAGGATTCGGATCTCCCTGCCCTGGGGGTGGCTACTCTTATTTATAGGCGAAGGCCCTGGGCCTCTTCCCAAATATTGAGCGGGAAGGGCGCCAACAATTGGCCATTTTGAAGGGGAACAACGGGTACACTTATCCTGACTAAAGTTGGTCCTCGCGCCAAAGGCTCTGGTGATGACGCCTACTTGGGCTCCACGATGACTCTTCCAGCCGTTGGGCTGGTCTTGGTCTTGTTGCACCAAACGGATGCCTTTGCTTGATGCTCTCGCCGCGCTTGCTCCCTTTGCACCAAAGAGGAAAGGAGGACATCATGGGCTGGCGCTCGATCGGGCGCCCTTGGTCGTCATGGGTTGCGTCATGGGCACCTCGAGGTACCTCGCCTTGAACTCTCCGCCTCTTCATGAGCCAGCCTGACGAGGCCGTGCCGGAGGAAGCTTTCTGTCGTCCGCGCCGAGAGGCTTGGCCCCTCGCGTCGGTCTTGAGGTTGTGTTCTTGAAGATGGGCGTCTTGGGCCTCCTTCGAGCCACGCCGCAGCCGCAGCAGTGCAAGTCTGGGGACCCCCGTTCCCGAACGCCGATAGTAGCCCCTGGCCCACGGGCGCCCGAACTTGGCCGAAACGAGAGGTGAAAGGGCAAGGCGGCATCGCTGGCCCCTAACAGCTGCGGCCTTGGGCGACGCCGCGTGGCGGTTGATTGGACGCGTGCGCCTCTGTAACCGCGTGAGTTGATAACAGAGCGGCATCTTCCTTGCCTCCTTTACTTTCTCCAGTTGCTGCTCAGATCCCCTTTCTCGCGCCTCTCCTCTCTGCTTCCAAGATCTTCAGATCCACTCCGCTGCGTGCCTAGCGATCATGGCTCCTCGCCAAGCCCCGGCCGGAGCTTGGTACTCTCCTGCCTTGGACCCGCCAAATGTGTCAGGGGCGAGCCTCGCCCTGGTGCGCCGGATGGCGGAGGCGCAGGGCGTCAACGGAACGGAGGCGTTCAAGGCCGGCTCTTCCGCCCCTGAGGGTCGGGGGAGTACCTTCTACCCGTTCTTCGTGAGCGCCATCATTGCTGGTCTGGTGCCTCCCTTTTCTGAGTTCTTCTTCTCCGTCCTCCATCACTAGAACGTTCAAGCTCTGCACCTCCATCCCAACTCCGTCCTTCTTACGCAATCTTCGCCTACTATTGTGAGCCCATGTTGGGGTGAAGCCCTCGGTGGCCTTGCTGCCATTATTTCTCCCTCCGAACCTCCCGTGGTTCCGCCACAAGGCGTCTGAAGCTTGCCGTGACACGGGCGGAGCCATCGCCATTTCAAACCCTGGGAAGCGGATTGCGGGCTTCAGGAGCAAGTGGGTCTTGGTGGATGCTGGGCGCATCCACCCTCGGCTGATCCTGACCACGGAGCACCCCGCGAGCTCCGACGACTGGTCCCGAGTGGAGCTTCTGGATCCCCGCGCGAAGCTGGTGCTGGAGAAGATGGACACAAATCTGAAGTCGGCCAACGCGCGGCGCGGCTGACTGGCAAGGCCGCTGCCGAGGGAGTTCTGGAGCATCAACTGGCTCCGCCGTCGATGCTCGCTTCCGATGTGGAGGCCTCACTCGAGCCCCGTGGTCTCGGCCGGCGAGGATCCGCGGCGGTCCTCCGATCCTTGGTTGGGGTGACGTGGCGAGACTGGAGGCGCCTGCCGCCCTTGTTCCTTCGCGAGGATTGGGAGCAGGTAGTGGGGCCCATGCCTGTCTTCAATGGGGATGGGCCCGTGCCCGTGGAGGCTCCGGAGGACCTGGTGGACGTGTCCTCTGCCGACTCCAGCGAAGAGGTGGAGGAAAGAGAGCCGGGAGAGGGGGTTGATTCGGGGGCGGAGTCAAGGGCTCCTCCCCTTCGGCGCAGGTCCCGCACTCTCCGCCTCCCCCAGAGTGACGACGACGAGGATGAGGATGAGCACGGAGGCGAAGCCTGCCCCGATCCCAAGAAGGACAGACTGGCTGGTCCTCATGGTCCGCCCCGGCCCCGGGGCGATCCGCAGACGCGCCTCCTGCTCCCGGGCCCCTTGAAGCCGACCCTTGCAGCCGGCTTGCGGGTTTTAAATTTGTTCGGAGGCTGCTCGAGTCCACCGACGACGACCTGTAAGTGCCGGCTTCCCGTCTTGATTATTGCTCCGTCGACGAGATCTGATGTCCATGTCCTTCGGCCAGGCTGGTGCCCGCGGCGAAGAAGCTGAAGGGGGCTCCTGAGGCCCCATCCGTGGCGGTGCCTCTGCCCGAGAAAGAAGGTGATCGTGGACGACAGTGCCTCTCCTGCCGGGCATCTCGCGAGGCTCGGGCCGAGCCTGGGCGAAGCTCAGCCTTTGACCCAGCGACTCGGGTGCCCTTGCTTGGCACTGCCTCCACTGTCGCTGGGGCGCCGCTGGTTCCGCCTCAGGGTGCAGTGGTCACACAGCCGTCTTCTCCTCCTACTCCACCGACCGCTGCTCCTCCGAATACTGTTCTGGATCGCGCCGTTGCCGGACTGGACCGCCGGCGGCAGGATCTTCTGGGCGCCGACTCCCGTCTGATGGTTGGGCGTTTGGAGCTGGCTTCTGGCTGGATTCGGTCCGATGCTTCGATTCGAGCGGCGCTGGTCCAAGCCTCGACGGCTTGCGACGAGAAGCAGGCTGTCCGTGAGGCGAAGATTGCCCGCGATGCTGCCCTGGGGGAGGCAGCTAGCATCCAAGGTCGCTGTGAGACGCTGGAGAGTGAGCTGAAGGGCCTGCAGAACCAGCTTGCCGAGGAGGCCCGCCTCCGCCAGAGCAGGAGGAAAGCATGAAGGCTCGCGAGGCGGCCGTGGAAGGACCGGGAGGCCAGGCTCAAGAAGCGCCCGCGACCGCCTAGGCCTTGTTGGAAGCGAGGCTGGAGGCGAGGAAGGTCGAGCTGGACGACAAGGCGCGGGTTCTTGCAGAAGATCGCGTGGCCTTCACGGATATGGAGGTGAAGGCTCGCTCTTTACTGAAGACGCTTTATGACAGCGGCCTGGAGAGTCCGCTGGCCGGTGCAGAGGATGGTCCCGCCAAGCTGCTTCCCTTCCTGGTTCGCGCTCTTGAAGATGTGACCCTTGGCCTTGGCCCCAAGGCCGAGGCCGAGGCGCGTGTCTTGTCTTCTGCGGCACTGATGCGGGTCCTCACCCACGTCTACCTTCGCGATCCTAGCGTCGACCTGGACAGCCTGCTCTGTTGGGAAAGTTCCGGGCCTTCAGCACCAAGCCGAAGTGAGGCGCTGCTGGCCCTGCTGCTCCATGAGGCGAGCCCACTCCGCGCTGCTCCACCACC
Organism: Aegilops bicornis; assembly: GCA_021605145.1. Taxonomy (NCBI): domain Eukaryota; kingdom Viridiplantae; phylum Streptophyta; class Magnoliopsida; order Poales; family Poaceae; genus Aegilops; species Aegilops bicornis. Next base: position 239,965,218 of record CM038672.1, read on the forward strand.
GACAAGTGACTCCGTTGTGGCTCCTGTCCTGCTTTTAATTCCTGCAAATGTATCATGCCTCGGGGAGGCGTTTAAACTTGTATTTGGTATTGCGATTACTGTAATATTTTCTTTTGAATTCCTTGAAATTTGCGCTTCCTACTTGCTTATGTTCTACGCCGGCAGAGCCCGGCCCCACGCATACCTCAGCCGTTGCTAGCCCGTGAAACCGTGACGGGACCAAGGAGTGAGGGGCTACGTGACAAGTTAGGCTCTGAGTTGCGATGATCAGAGTCCCCTTGGCGCCTGAACAGCAAGTAGGGAGGTGAGACGCGGCGGATCTACCATTCTATGTCTGCAGAGCCCGCCTCGCAGATACCTCAACCGCCGTTAGCCTTTCGGAACTAAGGGGTGAGGGGCTACGTGACCAGTTAGGCTCATGAGTTGCGATGCTCAGGAGTCCCCGTTGACGCTCAAACGACATTCGTACCTTGGCTCCGCTCGAGGAATGACGTGCGACGAACCAGGCCTAGGGGGCCTGGCTGGGTGGCCTGCGTCTGGGCGTGACCCAGCGTAGCCCGTGCCCAGCCTCGCTGCGGGCGCTCAGGGAGGTGTTGCGATGAGGCGAACACCGAGCTCTGGGCTCCACGAGGTTGATGCGACCCGAGGCCACCCTCGCTTGTTTATCACCAGCTGGAGCATAGTGCTTCCGCATGCGAGACGGGCATAGCCGCTCCTCGGCGGTGTCGCCACCAACATGGAGCATGGTGCTTCCACTGTGCGTGGGAGGGGCTCCCCTCCGGGAGGAGCCAGGCGTCTCTGACCCCACCCTGACACGTGGCTGGCACGATAGGGCTGGACGAGGTGTATCTGGGCACCCGTGAGCTAGCGTGGGACTCACGGGGCCCTACCTCAAGGCGGGTTGCGCCTGGCTCTGGGCCTTATCTTCGAGTGTGTTCCTGCAAATTTAGCCAGATGTCGGTGCTCTACGTCTTCGGGTCCCGGCTCTCGGGCTGGTCTCAGCCGTTGCTGGCAAACCAGGTCGTGATGCCATGGACAAGACCAGAGGGTGAGGGCCGGAGAGCCGGTAGGAGCCCTGAGTCACGATGCTCAGGCACCCCCCCTTTAACACGGAAGCTGGGTTAGATGACGAAACTCTACGTCCTCGGGTCCCGGCTCTGGGGCTGGTCTCGGCCGTGTTGGCAAGCCAGATCGCGATGCCATGGACAAGACCAGAGGGTGAGGGCCAGAGAGCCGGTAGGAGCCCTGAGTCGCGATGCTCAGGCACCCCCCCCTTTAACGCGCAAGCTGGGTTAGATGACGAAACTCTACGTCCTTGGGTCCCGGCTCTTGGGCTGGTCTCAGCCGTCGCTGGCAAGCCAGGTCGCGATGCCATGGACAAGACCAAAGGGTGAGGGCCGGAGGCCCGGTAGGAGCCCTGAGTCGCGATGCTCATGCACCCCCCCTTTAACGTGCAAGATTCCGTCACCTAGGAAAAGGCACCAAATAACAAGCATGGTGGAACGAGCGCATAATCCTAAGGAAAACGTAAGAAGGATACATGCCGCTGGGACAGGCCCGAGCGGTTTGGGGATGATGCAGCCCGAGGGGCACCCCCAGCAGGATAGGCTAATGAAATGAAATAAAAGGGATACATGCCGCAGGGACGGACCCACGCGGCCTGGGAATAATGCGGCCCTGTAGGTGCTCCCAACCGGAAATAAAACTTAAAGATGTCACCTGGTGATGTTGGGGACGAAGGGGTGTTGGTGTAGCAGACTTGGTGGGCTGCGGGAGCCGATCCTCACGAGCCCCCAGGCCCGGGGGCCTCGGGAGGATCCGGAGGCGCCGCGGCTCCTCGGGGCCATCTCCATCTCCGCCCGTGGCTGCGGCCTGCTGACCTCTCGAGCCTCCGGGATGGCCTCATGAGATCTTGTCGCAGCAACCGCGTTTGGCAGGCCGTGAGGCATGCGCACATAGCTGTGGGGCGGGCCCTCGCAACGCCCCACTCGCGAGGGCCAGAGGCGCTCTTGAGACGCGGCTCGGTTGAGCCCTGGTATGTCAATGCAGACGCGCAGCCCACCATCCTCGCCTGGATGGGGGGCCGCAGCGGGTAGGCGACGGCTGCCCCTCATGACCCTTGACTCCTGTAGCTCCTGAATGGCCTTGCTGACGAACTCCTGAGGGTTCGTCCCTCCTTGCCTTGCTCCTGCTTGCGGGAAACGTGCTTCGAAGCACGCCTCCACGTGGTGCCCAAGCGCCTCCCTCGTGACCTTGGCGAGGTCGGCAGCCCTCCAGCGGAGAGCCCCCAAGCCCGGCCGGGCGCGCTTTCCTATGTGATGGAAGGAGGCTCCCCCTGGCCCGGTGCGGGCCCTGAGGGGCCTGCCTCTTGAGGAGCCAGGCCGGTTGATGTCTTCTTCTTCTTGGGTGCGGCCTCGGGAGGCCTCCTGCTGTGGTCTGGGTCTTCTAGCGATGCGGCCTGAAAGGCCCGCTCCAGGGAGCACACTGCGTCTCTCTCTTCACAGGGCACCGTGATGACCCCACCGCTTCCTGGCATCTTGAGGGCGTTGTAGCCGTGGTGGGTTCTGACCATGAATTTGGCCAAAGGCCGGGTACCCGAGGATGGCATTGTCTGGCGGCGAATGTGGGCGTCGTCGTAGTCGATGAGCTCGGTGTGGTAGTTGTCGCGAGCCCAAAAGGTGACTGGAAGGCGGACATGCCCGATCGGGACCGTGGAGCCGTCGGTGACTCCGAAGAAAGGCCTAGTTGGCTGAAGGCGTAGGAAGGCACTTGAAGATTGTTGAATGTTTCCACGCAGACGGGGCGTTGAGTCCCGCCCCGCCGTCGATGAGCGCCTTGGTGACCAAAGACGTTGATGATGATTGGGTAGCAAAGCATCGGGAGAACTCCGCTGTGGCCAAGACTTGAGCTGATCCGCTGAGCTGAACGTGATGGCGCACGCCGACCACACGAGAGGGCGCGGCCTCGAGCTTGGGAGGACTGCATTCACTTCGGCGGGCGAACCGCTTGACGATGCGCCGAGAGGCTGGGCTTGAGCTCCGCCCAGATGCAAAGCGATCGACGCGGTTCCTGGAAGCCCCCAGCCCCTCGGCCCCGATGACGGTCCTCAATTCTCCTTGGCTGCGGCGGCGGCAGAGGGAGGCTCATGCGTTCCCTGCGGGCGATCCTCACGAGGCTGATCCTCCAGGCTCCCTCGCGAGGCGGGTCTTGCCAACGGTCCTCGCGAGGTTGGTCGCGCCACCCTTGGCGCGGGCCGCGGTCTTCCCAGCGTCCTGCATTCCTTCCTCCTCCTCGACCATAGCCCCGGTCGCTGCGCTTGGGGCGTCTGCCGACCCTTCCTTCGCGTACGGCCCGGATCTCTTGGCGTTCATTGGTGTTGTGGGTGTGGAGGTCATGGTACACGCAGTACCGACTGCCCTTGGAGGACTCGGGCTGATCTCTGCCTCGGTTGGTGTCTGGTTCGGCCGCGAGTACGGCAGCCCCCTTGTGCTTCACGTCCTTGGACTTGGACTTCTTTTCTTCAGGATCCGCGGCAGGCAGCTCGAGGAGGGAGAGGCGCAACTCCTCAGCCCTGGCGCACTTGGTCGCCAAGTTGAACACCTCCAAGGAGGTGCACAGATCTTCATGCATCGCCAGCTCCTCCTTCATCTTGACGTCGCGCCTGCCCGTCGGAGAAGGCAGAGATGATGGCCTCCTCCTTTACCCTGGGGATCTTGAGGCGTGCGTTGTTGAAGCGCTGGATGTACTTTTGCAGGGTTTCCCCTGGCTGCTGTTTGATTCGGCGCATGTCGCTCTCGGCGGGTGGCCGGTCGCGAGTACCCTGGAAGTTGGTGATGAAGCGGGTGCGTATCTCGGCCCAGGAAGAGCTCGTGCCTGGGGCCAGATTCAGGAGCCAAAAGGGTCTGGCCCTTGAGCGCCATGGGAAACCAGTTCGCCATGACCTCTTCATCCCCGTTGGCAGCCTTGATGCCCAGCTCGTAGAGCTGGAGGAACTCCGTAGGGTCGGCTGTGCCGTCGTAGCGAGGAGGCGGGTCTGGCTTGAACTTGGCGGGCCACGCGACGCTGCGCAGCTTGGAGGTGAAGGCGCGGCAGCCCGCCGTGGCCGCGGGGGGCCTCGGACGACAGAGAGCTTGGTCCTGCGGGCATCCTTGCCCCGCGGCTGGGGGCAGCACACGGTCCTGATGTGCTGGAGTGGGGAGCGCACGGGCACCTTCTCGTGGGCGAGGAACTTCTTGACAGCTCTGCTCTTGGCGTGCCGGCGCCTGGCGGAGCTGGTTCCGCCCAGGGGCAGCGCGCCTTGGGGCTAGGGCGCCTTCTTGAGGAGGAGGCGGCCGAGGCACCCCGGGAGCTTCATCGCCCGCGCGGGGCGGGGCGCGGTGCAGAGAGACGGCCGGTGCGGGGGAGCCTCCTGCAGCGAGGACGAGCTCGGCGACTCGGTCGAGCCATTCTTCGTAGACGTCGTCGACGGGGCGGTAGCGCAGGAGCTCGTTTGCCGTGATGAGTGCAGCCCGGGCCTCCATGGCCGCGCGGGGCGCGCATGATGAAGAACCAGCAGGGGTGAGCGAAGGCGTGGCGGTGCGGCCGTCCCGCCTCATGCACGGGTGCTGGGACGATGCTTGCTGCTCGTTCCCCGCCGGGCCGGTGGCGGCGTTGACAGCAGGTGACGGGGAACGACGAAGGCGCCCGCCGACGGGAGCTGTCTGGGCGACATGGGAGGCGAGGGTGGCTCGGCGCTCGGCGCGGGCCCGACGAGCGTCAGACATGGTTGCGGTGGTTGGGGAAGAACGAGGCGACGAAAGGCAGATTCCGGCGCACCCCTACCTGGCGCGCCAAATGTCGGATTTTGGGTTCCGGCAGACCCTTGAGGTTCGAACACTGGGGTGCGCGCGGAGATCCAACCCTCCACCGTCTCGCACCTCGCCGAATCGCTGGGACCTAAACTACTAAACGGAACAACGCAAGAGACACGAGATTTATACTGGTTCAGGCCACCATTGTGGTGTAATACCCTACTCCAAAGGTGTGGTGTGGTGGATTGCCTCTTGGGCTGATGAGGAACAATACAAGGAAGAACAGCCTCGTGAGGGTCTGTTCTTGGCGGATGCGATGAACTGCTAGGTGGTGTTCAGTCGCTCTAGCTACTGGTTTCTTGATGAGGATTCGGATCTCCCTGCCCTGGGGGTGGCAACTCTTATTTATAGGCGAAGGGCCTGGGCCTCTTCCCCAATATTGAGTGGGAAGGGCGCCAATAATTGGCCATTTTGAAGGGGAACAGCGGGTACACTTATCCTGACTAAATTTGGTCCTCGCCTGCCAAAGGCTCTGGTGATGACGCCTGCTTGGGCTCCACGATGACTCCCTTCCAGCGGTGGGCTGGTCTTGGTCTTGTTGCACCGAAGCGGATGCCTTTGCTTGATGCTCTCGCTGGGCTTGCTCCCTTTGCACCAAAGAGGAAAGGAGGACATCATGCTGGCCGGGCGCCTGACCGGGCGCCCTTGCTCGTCATGGCTTGCGTCATGGGCACCTCGCGAGGTACCCTGCCTTGAACTCTCCGCCTCCTCATGAGCCAGCCTCGACGAGGCCGTGCCCGAGGAAGCTCCTTGTCGCCCGCCTCATGAGGCTTGGCCCCTCGCGAGGGTCTTGAGCTTGTGTTGATGAAGATGGGCCGTCTTTGGGCCTCCTTCGAGCCACGCCAGCATGAGCCTTGAGGCAGTGCAAGTCTGGGGACCCCCGTTCCCAGAACGCCGACAGGTGCCCCGCCCCCTACGCCTACAAGTATTTAGATGTGAGTTGCAAACACCACACATTACCACAAATTCAAATAAAATGTGAGATTGTTCGATATATAGTATTGTTTAGATTGTTCGATATTTTGTTGTAAGCTACAAATGCCACACATTATCACAAATTCAAATAAAATGTGAGATTGTTCGATGTATAGTATGGTTTAGATTGTTCGACATTTAGCTGTGAGTTGCGAACGCTATGCATTATCACATTATGGTATAACATGTGCAAAACCACAACATGCATATCACTGCTATATTCATGCATACATATGTTTAAGACACTATGATCTCCTATTCAAATATATGAATCCACTTTCATATCAAATTATGATGTTTGTTAGTCTCTTACACCCACACAATCCTCTAACCTTTCTATCTATGATGTCTACTACACAACCTTCTTCTTGTAGACGTTGTTGGGCCTGCAAGTGCATTGGTTTGTAGGACAGTAGCAATTTTCCCTCAAGTGGATGACATAAGGTTTATCAATCTGTGGGAGGCGTAGGATGAAGATGGTCTCTCTCAAGCAACCCTGCAACCAAATAACAAAGAGTCTCTTGTGTCCCCAACACACCCAATACAATGGTAAATTGTATAGGTGCACTAGTTCGGCGAAGAGATGGTGATACAAGTGCAATATGGACGGTAGATAAAGGTATTTGTAATCTGAAATAATAAAAACAGCAAGGTAACAAGTGATAAACGTGAGCGTAAACGGTATTGGAATGATAGGAAACAAGGCCTAGGGTTCATACTTTCACTAGTGCAAGTTCTCTCAACAATAATAACATAGATAGATCATATAACAATCCCTCAACATGCAACAAAGAGTCACTACAAAGCCACTAATAGCGGAGAACAAACGTAGAGATTATGGTAGGGTACGAAACCACCTCAAAGTTATTCTTTCCAATCAATCTGGTGGGCTATTCCTATAAGTGTCACAAACAGCCCTAGAGTTTGTACTAGAATAACACCTTAAGACACAAATAACCCAAAACCCTAATGTCACCTAGATACTCCATTGTCACCTCAAGTATCAGTGGGCATGATTATACGATATGCATCACACAATCTCAGATTCATCCAACCAACACAAAGTACTTCAAAGAGTGCCCCAAAGTTTCTACCGGAGAGTCAAGAACGTGTGCCAACCCTTATGCATAGGTTCATGGGCGGAACCACAAGTTGGTCACCAAAACATACATCAAGAGGCACATGATATCCCAATGTCACCACAGATAAACACAACAAGACATACATCAAGTGTTCTCATAAAAGACTCAATCCGATAAGATAACTTCAAAGGGGAAACTCAATTCATCACAAGAGAGTAGAGGGGGAGAAGCAACATAAGATCCAACTATAATAACAAAGCTCGGGATACATCAAGATCGTGCCATAGAGGGTACACGAGAGAGAACACGAGAGAGAGAGAGATCAAACACATAGCTACTAGTACATACCCTCAGCCCCGAGGGTGAACTACTCCCTCCTCGTCATGGATAGCACCGAGATGATGAAGATGGCCACCGGTGATGGGTTCCCCCTCCGGCAGGGTGCCGGAACGGGCTCCCGAGAGGTTTTTGGTGGCTACAGAGGCTTGCGGCAGCAGATCTCCCGATCTATCTTTTGTTCTGGAAGTTTTGCGATACGTAGGTATATATGGGTGCAAGGGGTAGGTCGGTGGAGCTTCGGGGGCCCCACGAGGCAGGGGGCACGCCCTAGGGGGGTGGGCGCGCCCCCCACCCTCGTGAGCACCTCCCGTATCTCCTGACGTAGAGTCCAAGTCTGTCCGGTGGCTTTACTTCCAAAAATAACTTCACCAGTTGATTTCGTTCCGTTTCGACTCTGTTTGATATTCCTTTTCTTCGAAACACTGAAATAGGCATAAAACAGCAAATCTGGGCTGGGCCTCCGGTTAATAGGTTAGTCCCATAAGTAATATAAAAGTGAAAAATAAAGCCCAGTATCGCCCAAAACAGTAGATAATATAGCATGGAGCAATCAAAAATTATAGATAGGTTGGAGACGTATCAAGCATCCCCAAGCTTAATTCCTGCTCGTCCTCGAGTTGGTAAATGATAAAAAGAGAATTTTTGATGCGGAGTGATACTTTGGCATAATTTCAATGTAAATCTTCTTAATTGTGGTATGAATATTCAGATCCGAAAGATTCAAGACAAAAGTTCATATTGACATAAAAATAATAATACTTCAAGCATACTAACAAAGCAATTATGTCTTTTCAAAATAACATGGCCAAAGAAAGTTATCCCTACAAAATCATATAGTCTGGCTATGCTCCATCTTCCCCACACAAAATATTTAAATCATGCACAACCCCGATGACAAGCCAAGAAATTGTTTCATACTTATGACATTCTCAAAACTTTTTTAATCTTCACGCAATACATGAGCGTGAGCCATGGATATAGCACTATATGTGGAATAGAATGGTGGTTGTGGAGAAGACAAAAAGAGGGAAGATAGTCTCACATCAACTAGGCGTATCAATGGGCTATGGAGATGTCCATCAATAGATATCAATGTGAGTGAGTAGGGATTGCCATGCAACGGATGCACTAGAGCTATAATTATATGAAAGCTCAACAAAAGAAACTAAGTGGGTGTGCATCCAACACGCTTGCTCAGGAAGACCTAGGGCATTTGAGGAAGCCCATCATTGGAATATACAAGCCAAGTTCTATAATGAAAAATTCCCACTAGTATATGAAAGTGAGAAAATGAGAGACTCTCTATCATGAAGATCTTGGTGCTACATTGAAGCACAAGTGTGGTAAAAGGATAGTAGCATTGTCCCTTCTCTCTTTTTCTCTCATCATTTTTTTAATTTTTTTATTTGGGCCTTTTCTCTTTTTTTGTGGCCTCTTTTTTTCTCTTTTTTTTATTTTTCGTCCGGAGTCTCATCCCGACTTGTGGGGGAATCATAGTCTCCATCATCCTTTCCTCGCTGGGACAATGCTCTAATAATGATGATCATCACACTTTTATTTTCTTACAACTCAACAATTTCAACTCAATACTTAGAACAAAATATGACTCTATATGAATGCCTCCGTGATGTCTGGATATGCAATGAATCAAGAGTGACATGTATGAAAGAATTATGAACGGTGGCTTTGCCACAAATACGATGTCAACTACATGATCATGCTAAGCAATATGACACTGATGGAGCGTGTCATAATAAATGGAACGGCGGAAAGTTGCATGGCAATATATCTCGGAATGGCTATGGAAATGCCATGATAGGTAGGTATGGTGGCTGTTTTGAGGAAGGATATGGTGGGTGTATGATACCGGCGAAAGGTGCGCGGTATTAGAGAGGCTAGCAATGGTGGAAGGATGGGGAAAGTGCGTATAATCCATGGCTCAACATTAGTCATAAAGAACTCATATACTTATTGCAAAAATCTAGAAGTTATCAAAGCAAAGTATTACGCGCATGCTCCTAGGGGGATAGATTGGTAGGAAAAGACCATCGCTCGTCCCCGACCGCCACTCATAAGGAAGACAATCAATAAATAAATCATGCTCCGACTTCATCACGTAACGGTTCACCATACATGCATGCTAAGGGAATCACAAACTTTAACACAAGTATTTCTCAAATTCACAACTACTCAACTAGGATGGCTCTAATATCACCATCTTCATATCTCAAAACAATTATCAAGCATCAATCTTTTCTTAGTATTCAACACGCTCATAAGAATTCTTACAAATCTTGTATGCTTAGCATATTATGATTATTTAAGAAAATTACCATGCTATTTAAGACTCTCAAAATAATCTAAGTGAAGCATGAGAGTTCATCTATTTCTTCGAAATAAAACTACCATCGTGCTCTAAAAGATATAAGTGAAGCACTAGAGCAAACGACAAACTACTCCAAAAAGATATGAGTGAAGATCAATGAGTAGTCGAATAATTGTGCAACTATGTGAAGACTCTCTAACATTTAAGAATTTCATATCTTGATAATTTATTCAAACAGCAAGCAAAGCTAAAGAAAATAAAATGACGCTCCAAGCAAAACACATATCATGTGGTGAATAAAAATATAGCTGCAAGTAAAGTTACCAATGAACGAAGACGAAAGAGGGGATGCCTTCCGAGGCATCCCCAAGCTTAGACGCTTGGTTATCCTTGAATATAACCTTGGGGTGCCTTGGGCATACCCAAGCTTAGGCTCTTTCCACTCCTTATTCCGTAGTCCATCAAATCTTTACCCAAAACTTGAAAACTTCACAACACAAAACTTAACAGAAAACTCGTGAGCTCCGTTAGCGAAAGAAAATAAAACACCACTTCAAGGTACTGTAATGAACTCATTCTTTATTTATATTGGTGTTAAACCTGCTGTATTCCAACTTCTATATGGTTTATAAACTATTTTACTAGCCATATATCCATCAAAATAAGCAATCAACACAATGAAAACAGAATCTGTCAAAAACAGAACAGTCTGTAGTAATCTGTAACTAATGCAAACTTCTGGAACTACAAAAATTCTAAAATAAATTGGTGGGCCTGAGGAATTTTTCTAGTAATCATCTGCAAAAAGAATCAACTAAATAACACTTTCCAGTAAAACGTTCTAGCTAATCTCGTGAGCGCTAAAGTTTCTGTTTTTTACAGCAAGATCATAAAGACTTCACCCAAGTCTTCCCAAAGGTTCTACTTGGAACAAACACTAATTAAAACACAAAACCACATCTAAACAGTAGCTAGATGGATTGTTTATTCCTAAACAGAACCAAAAAGCAAGAAACTAAAATAAAATTGCGTTGCCTCCCAACAAGCGCTATCGTTTAACGCCCCTAGCTAGGCATGATTATTTCAATCGTGCTCACATAAAAGATAAGAATTGAAATATAAAGAGAGCATCATGAAGAATATGACTAGCACATTTAAGTCTAACCCACTTCCTATGCATAGGGATTTTGTGAGCAAACAACTTATGGGAACAATAATCAAATTGCATAGAAAGGTAAAACAAGCATAACTTCAAAACTTTAAGCACATAGAGTGGAAACTTGATATTATTGCAATTCCTACAAGCATATATTCCTCCCTCATAATAACTTTCAGTAGCATCATGAATAATTCAACAATATAACCAGCACCTAAATAATTCTTTTCATGATCTACTTGCATAGAAATTTTATTGCTCTCCACATAAGACAAATTCTTCTCATTCGGAATAGTGGGAGTATCATAAGAGACTTGAATACTATAAATTGTTTCCACATTAAAAGAGTAATGTTCAGAAAAAGGGTAATCATAGTCATGACAAGTTTTATAAATATAATCATCACTACTTTTTATAGCATAAGTTTCATCACAATAATCATCATAAGTAGCAACTTTGTTCTCATCATAATCGATTGAAACCTCATCCAAGATAGTGGATACATCACTAGATAAAGTCATGACCTCTCTAAATCCATTTTCATATTCATCACAATAAGATTCAACATCCTCCAAAATAGTGGGATCACTAATTCCTAAAGTTGACACTCTTCCAAACCCACTTTCATCAATATAATCATAATAGGTAGAAGGCATGCTATCATCATAACAACTTTGCATATCGAAACTTGAGAGGCTAAAAATATCTTCATTATTAAACATAGCATCCCCAAGATTGGGACAAACATTAATTGCAGCAAATATATTCTCAAATATTTCATCCTCATCAAACATAGCTTCCCCAAGCTTGGGCCTTTTCATATCATAAGCATAATCACTCTCATCATTAATAGTATGGATAACACCAATAGTAAAGCAATTATCATCATCACAATGAGTAGTAGGAGCAACATCATTTGGAAGCGATACCTTTCTATCTTTGTTGCTCCTTCTTTTCTTTTTCTTCTTCACATTATGTGTAGGTTCAACCTTCCTCTTTGAGCTCCTTATTGATGAGATTGGTTGAAAAGAAAGCTCCTCCTCGTTACCTGATTCATCATAAGAAATAATAGGAGGAAATTGGGAAGTCTCTTCCCTTTCATTAGTATTCTCTTCTTCTTCTATTTGTTTTCTTTTCTTTATGTAACTGGAAATATAAGGATTTTCAATGCAATTCACCGCACAATACATATAAATCTTTTCTAGATCAAAATCAAGAATTTTATCAAGACTAAATTTTGGAATACCCTCAGTTATAAGTTTCATTTCTTCATAACCCAAAAGAAGGCTAAGTTCTTTATGATGCTCAAGGGTAATCAAATTATCACAATATTTGGACACGACTTGATCATGAAACAAATAGCATTGGAGCTTTAAATGACCATGTTCATTGCAAAGTTCACAAGGGGCATGAAAAATATTGAATCTTTCAGCACATTCATCTAGCTCTTCTTGCAACAATTTGGTTTCTAAGTACTTATGCCTCTTGCAATATCTATCTTATTTATTTGGTGTGTTAATGCAAACATGCACTCCACAAAAGTTGACATGCTTATGAGAGATATTTTCATTATGACTAGAGCAATCATCATTAGTACTATGGATATTCAAGGAGTTTATACCAACAACATTGCAATCATGCTCATCATTCAAAGATTTAGTGCCAAACATTTTAATGCATTCTTCTTCTAACACTTTGGCACAAATTTCCTTTCCATCATACTCACGAAAGATATTAAAAAGGTGAAGCGTATGAAACAAACTCAATTCCATTTTTTTTGTAGTTTTCTTTTATAAACTAGACTAGTGCTAAAACAAGAGACAAAAAGATTCGATTGCAAGATCTAAAGATATACCTACACTTACCTAGCCTCCCCGGCAAAGGCGCCAGAAAAGAGCTTGATGTCTACTACACAACCTTCTTCTTTTAGACGTTGTTGGGCCTACAAGTGCACAGGTTTGTAGGACAGTAGCAAATTTCCCTCAAGTGGATGACCTAAGGTTTATCAATCCGTGGGAGGCGTAGGATGAAGATGGTCTCTCTCAAGCAACCCTGCAACCAAATAACAAAGAGTCTCTTGTGTCCCCAACACACCCAATACAATGGTAAATTGTATAGGTGCACTAGTTCGGCGAAGAGATGGTGATACAAGTGCAACATGGATGGTAGATAAAGGTATTTGCAATCTGAAATATTAAAAACAGCAAGGTAAAAAGTGATAAACGTGAGCGTAAACGGTATTGCAATGATAGGAAACAAGGCCTAGGGTTCATACTTTCACTAGTGCAAGTTCTCTCAACAATAATAACATAGATAGATCATATAACAATCCCTCAACATGCAACAAAGAGTCCGTCCAAAGCCACTAATAGCGGAGAACAAACATAGAGATTATGGTAGGGTACGAAACCACCTTAAAGTTATTCTTTCCAATGAATCCGGTGGGCTATTCCTATAAGTGCCACAAACAGCCCTAGAGTTCATACTAGAATAACACCTTAAGACACAAATCAACCAAAACCCTAATGTCACCTAGATACTCCATTGTCACCTCAGGTATCCGTGGGCATGATTATACGATATGCATCACACAATCTCAGATTCATCCAACCAACACAAAGTACTTCAAAGAGTGCCCCAAAGTTTCTACCGGAGAGTAAAGAACGTGTGCCAACCCCTATGCATAGGTTCATGGGTGGAACCTGCAAGTTGGTCACCAAAACAAACATCAAGAGGCACATGATATCCCATTGTCACCACAGATAAACACGGCAAGACATACATCAAGTGTTCTCATAAAAGACTCAATCCGATAAGATAACTTCAAAGGGGAAACTCAATTCATCACAAGAGAGTAGAGGGGGAGAAGCAACATAAGATACAACTATAATAACAAAGCTCGGGATACATCAAGATCGTGCCATAGAGGGTACACGAGAGGGAACACGAGAGAGAGAGAGATCAAACACATAGCTACTGGTACATACCCTCAGCCCCGAGGGTGAACTACTCCCTCCTCGTCATGGATAGCGCCGGGATGATGAAGATGGCCACCGGTGATGGGTTCCCCCTCCGGCAGGGTGCCGGAACGGGCTCCCGAGAGGTTTTTGCTGGCTACAGAGACTTGCGGCAGCGGAACTCCCGATCTATCTTCTGTTCTGGAAGTTTTGCGATACGTAGGTATATATGGGTGCAAGGGGTACGTCAGTGGAGCTTCGGGGGGCCCACGAAGCAGGGGGCGCGCCCTACGGGGGTGGGCGCGCCCCCCACCCTTGTGAGCACCTCCCGTATCTCCTGACGTAGAGTCCAAGTCTATCTGGTGGCTTTCCTTCCAAAAATAACTTCTCCAGTTGATTTCGTTCCGTTTCGACTCTGTTTGATATTCCTTTTCTTCGAAACACTGAAATAGGCATAAAACAGCAAATCTGGGCTGGGCCTCCGGTTAATAGGTTTGTTACGCCCCAGATACAACTTTCCATATTCGTAACTCCAACTCTTGCCTTTTCCGGAGAAGCGATATTTTATTTCCTTCGTGGTTGGGTTTTGTCTTTTGTTTTGCATTTTGTTCATGCCATGCATCTCATCTCATAGCATCATGCACATTGCATCTGCATGTTTTCATAAAGCTTGAACCCGTTTGTAGTTGTCGTGTCCCCCCTTGCTTTCGTTGACCGTTCCGAGTCCAATTGGGTTTTTGCTTCCCTCTTGACCGTGACCACCTAACCTCTCTTGCCAGTGCATCGACCCCTCGCCTGCATCCGAAACTTCCTGAACCCGACCCGCTCAGTCATCACCATTGGGTCCAGATCATCCCCAAATATCTATAAAACATCTTCTTTTTATTTATTGGACTCCCTAGCCTATTTTCCCTGACCGTCCATTTTCGATCGTAGGGACGTGATAGCCCCTACCCTAATCATATTGCAATATAAATAGTGCACAACCCTAGGATCTAGGGATCCTGTCCCATCCTTCCGTGTCCGCCGCCACTGTTCTCTCGGGATCCCTCCCGATCCTCCGTCGATTTGCCAACCGGACCAACCACTCGTCGCCTGCCCAATCCACCACCGCAGCAAGCCGCCGCACCAGCAGGACCCCGCGTCCCCGCTCCACCCCTCCTTTATCCCTGTTCATCTTGTTGCTCCCTCTCATCTCAAATCTCTCTCGTTTCTCTCTTTCTACAGGAACATGAGGAGGCCATGGAAGCCGCCCTTAGTACCTCGTCTCTGCCCACTGTCCACGGAGCCGTGCCTCCCTCAGAACCCTTGGCTGTGGAGTCGGTCTTCATCCATGCCGCGCCCGCCTTTGTCTCGCTCAACATCGTCATTTGGGAGCACCAAGCCGCCCCCCAAGCTCTGCTCCATTCCGTCGTCCCCGCGCTAAGTTCCCTTGCTCGGACCCGCAAGCCGTTCCCGCACCGACGTGCTCCTGCAGCGCGCCGGCCAGGTCGCCTCACCTCATCGAACTCTCCCTTCGGCCCTCTCTCTCTCTCTCTCTCTCTCTCTCTCTCTCTCTCTAATCTCTCAGTTTCTTGTCTGAAGTTCTCCCCCGCCATGGCCTTGCAGCTCCCGCCCCCGCTCTGCTCTGTTCGTGGCCGTCTCCGACAGATCCGATGCGGCCCCATGTCTTCGGCCTCGTCCCCGCCTCCAGGGCGTCGCGCCGCCCCATAGGAGACCACCTGCGTCGCCCGCCAAGTCCCTAACCCGCCCACTGCATCCCTGCTTCACGACCAGCGCCGCCCTATTGGTCTGGCGAGCAGCGTCTGCGTCGCTCGGTCCACCAGCAGCGTTGACCTCGGCGCCAAGGCCCAGTAGCGCCCGACCTCTTCCCCTCTCCACCGACCGGGCTTGGCCCATGGTGAGCAATCAGCCCCGCTTAGCCCTTTGACCTGTTGCGATTTTCGGCCTGTTATGTTTTTTTATTCGTGCGATTTTGTATATTATCCAGTTGAACTGCATATTTACAGATTGCACCCTCATGTTCATGCATTTAATATCTCACAAACCATGCATCAGTTTAAAACAACTTATATATGCAAAATGCTTAGAATTTTACCTAGTTTCATAATATACGACTTTCATCCATGTTTAAAATGTTTAAAATGCTGTTTGTTTAAATTTGCTCAAATGCCATGTTAAAAATGATTTATTTCATAAGTAAATAACCGTAGCTCGGTTTTAAATAAACTTTATATGTAAATGGGGTGGAAAAATGCCTAGTTTAACATGGTGCACTTTATTTTCCTGTTTAACAACAAAAAAATATGTTTCAGGGCAGAATAGTACCAAATTCTAAATATGCATATGGGGATTTTCCGGAATTGTTGTTTGTTGTTCCGGCCTCATTTAAACTTGCCTAAATAGTTAGTTTAATTATGCTTCACCTCTTGCCATGTTTAACAACATTTAATATTGTTTGGTAGCTTAAACGAGATTAAACTAAATATGTCAATGTGGTGTTTTGTCAATATGCAACTCGTTGCATATTGAGCTCCACTTAATTTCTAGTATTGTTTGTTGCACTTTGTCATGCCATGCCTCATTAAACCGGACATGCATCATACTTGATTGTGCATCGTGCCATGTTTATACTTGTGCATTTATCATGTTGTTTGTTTCTTTCCGGTGTTCCTTCTCAGTTCCGGTAATGTTTTGATTGTGAGGATTTGTTCGGCTACTTCCATTCGTCTTCTTCATGGACTCGTTCTTCTTCCTAGCGGGATTTTAGGCAAGATGACCGTCACCTTGGATCTCATTACTATCATTGCTAGGCTAGTTGCTTCGTTCCATCGCTATGCTGCGTTACCTACCACTTGCTGCTCAAGCCTCCCAAATTGCCATGAACCTCTAACCTTTGTCACCCTTCCTAGCAAATCGTTGTTTGGCTATGTTACCGCTTTTGCTCAGGCCCCTCTTATAAGCGTTGCTAGTTGCGGTGAAGATGAAGATTGCTCCATGTTGGATTATGTTTATGTTGGGATATCACAATATCTCTTATATTATTAATGCATCTATATACTTGGTAAAGGGTGGAAGGCTCGGCCTTATGCCTGGTGTTTTGTTCCACTCTTGCCGCCCTAGTTTCCGTCATATCGGTATTATGTTCCCGGATTTTGCGTCCCTAACGCGGTTGGGTGATTTATGGGACCCCCTTGACAGTTCGCTTTGAATAAAACTCCTCCAAAGAAGGCCCAACCTTGGTTTTACCATTTGCCTCACCACCACCTACTTTTCCCTTGGGAGACGCTCTCGAGGGTCATCTTTATTTAGCCCCGGGCGGTGCTTCTCTAAGTGCTGGTTCGAACCGAGCCGCTTCTTGAAGGGCCACCATGGGGAAACTCGAGGCCTGGTTTTACTTGTAGCCTGTCTCATCCGGTGTTGCCCTGAGAACGAGATATGTGCAGCTCCTATCGGGATTGTCGGCGCATCGGGCGGTCTTGCTGGTCTTGTTTTACCATTGTCGAAATGTCTTGTAAATCGGGATTCCGAGTCTGATCGGGTCTTCCCGGGAAAAGGAATATCCTTCGTTGATCGCGAGAGCTTATCATGGGCTAAGTTGGGACACCCCTGCAGGGTATAAACTTTCGAGAGCCGTGCCCGCGGTTAGGTGGCAGATGGGAATTTGTTGATATCCGGTTGTAGTAAACTTGAAGTAAAACTCTTCTAAAAGACACCAACCGTGTGTGTAACCGTGAGTGTCTCTTTTAGGGGTTGATCGAGAGGAGAACACGGTTTCTGGGTTATGTCTGACGTAAGTAGGAGTTCAGGATCACTTCTTGATCATTACTAGTTGACGACCGCTTGCTTTGCTTCTCTTCTCGCTCTTATTTGCGTAAGTTAGCCACCATACATTGCTTAGCCGCTGCCGCAACCTCACCACTTTACCCCTTCCTTACCCATTAAGCTTTGCTAGTCTTGATACCCATGGTAATGGGATTGCTTTGAGTCCCGTGGCTCACAGATTACTACACCAACAGTTGCGGTGTACAGGTTGTCGTTGATCATGACGCGAGAGCGATGTTTACTTGTTTTGGAGTTCTTCTTCTGCTTCTTCGATCAGGGGATAGGTTCCAGGTCGGCAGCCTGGGCTAGCAGGGTGGATATTGTTTGAGTTTCTGTTTATGTTTCATCTGTAGTCGGATGTTGATCTTATGTATGTTCTATTGTTGTATTCATGTGTCATGGTATGTCTTGGATGTATCCACACTATTATGTAATCACTAGTAGAAAAAGGGTCAAACGTGAAGCACATTAGTGCCGGTTTGAATTTGAGCCGGCACTAATGTATACATTAGTGCCGGTTCCAACGGCTAGCCGGGCCGCTTTCATTAGTACCGGTTCGTGGCGAACCTTCATTAACCGTTAGTTCCACGAACCGGTACTAATGAGAGTGGTGGCAGGATGTTGTCGACTGGGGCCCTCCAGTTCTTTAGTACCGGTTCTTGGCACGAACCAGTACTAAAGGTCGCCCCTACATAAACCCTTCGTCCACCCGAGCTCGCTCTGTTCTTCCCCTTTCCCTCTCCTCTCTGTTTCTTCCCCTCTTCCTCTCGAGCTCATCACACATTTTGCCCAAAATTTGTCAAGATTTGAAGGCCCCCATCCATTCAAATGATCACAAAGGTTAGCAACTTTGTCCTTTCATCTCTCATTGCTAGATTAGCTCTTGCAATGCTTTATATAGTGATTAATTTGTGAGTTTAGTAATTTGGGAGGAAATATATATATGTGCTAGTATTTGATTTATATGCAATTTGAGGTCAAAAATAACACTTAGTTTGCATATGTAGGTGCGGTTTACTTAGTGCCTTCTAAATCTCCGTCGTAACCACTGGCCGATCGCCCGTCTCTGTCATGGCACCACCTTGTGGTGAGCCTCTTGTTCATGAAATTTTATATAAAAATTGATGTTTGTGTGATTTGCATATATAGTTACTCGTATAATTATCTTACCCATACGTTGTTTGTTATACATATAGTGTCATGGTTTTGATATCCGTCCCCGTCGGCCCTCGTCCTTGTTATGATTCAGATGTGGTATATATATTCTCTTTGGAAACTAGTTGCATTTCGTGTTTATGACAAATTATGCCCATAAATTTGACATAGAAATTTTTTCTAGGAGGTACGTGAACAGGAAATTCCAACCGACCCTATTGTCGAGAGGTTAAATTTAGTTGAAAGAGAAAACGAGTACTTGAAAGAAAAATTGAAAAGAATTGAGGGGGAGAAGATGGAATTGGAGTTGCATGTTGCCGATGTCGTCGATGATCACAAGATCAAGATGGAGAAAATGCGCTTGAAGATTAGAAAGATTAGAAAGATTAGAAAATATGTCATCGATAGTGAGGCTTGGTATCATTATGCTGTTGGATCAATTGTTACCTTAGTTGCGATCTTGATCGCATTTGTTGTTGCATTTAAATGCTTTAGCTAGAGAGTTATTTGTTTGTTGCATTTAAGTGTTGTATGAACTTTATGTATGAACTTGTATTAATTTGGTCTATTCGGTGTTGTGTAATGAAGATGAGCCGGCAATGGATGTGCGATGACCGATGCTCTCCCGATTCGTTGAGGGCGTGCATACTTTTCTCGCTATGGCCGAGGCAAACAAGCGGGCGGATGGTTTTATGCCTTGTCCATGTGCTGGCTATAAGAATGGTCACAGTTACTCTACGTCAAGAACCATTCACGTCCACATGTTTGAGTCCGGTTTCATGCCCCACTATAATGTTTGGACCAAGCACGGAGAAAGAGGGGTTATGATGGAAGACAATGAAGAAGAACAGGACGACGACTGACTATCCTGGCCATGGGTTCCCTGAATACGATGATACAACAATGGGGGAAGAAGTCGAGCGGTAATGCGGGAAGAAGCTGAGCCGGCAATGCGGAAGAAGTTGAAGAAGAGGCATCGGATGAGCCCGTTGATGATTTAGGTCGGGCCATTGCCGATGCAAAGAGAAACTGCGCAAGTGATTTGGAGAAGAAGAAGTTGCAGCGCATGTTAGAGGATCACAAAAATTGTTGTACCAATTGCGTAGGTGACAAGAAAAAGCTGGGCACCACCTTTGGAATTGCTGCAATGGAAGGCAGAGAATTGTGTATCGACAAGGGATTTGGAAAGTTGCCGGTAATGATAAAGGATATGCTTCCAAAGGACAACGAATTTCCAGGAGAAATGCGTCTGAAGCAAAGAAGGCTATACGCCCTCTAGGGTTAGAGGTGCAGAAGATACATGCATGCCCTAATGATTGCATCCTCTACCGCGGTGAGTACGAGGATTTGAACGCTTGCCGGTATGTGGTGCATTGCGCTATAAGATCAGCCGCGATGACCTCGGTGATGTCGAGGGCGGCGCCCAGAAGAAGATTCCTGCCAAGGTGATGTGGTATTCTCCTATAATACCACGGTTGAAACGTTGTTCCAAAACAAAGAGCATGCCAAGGCGATGCGATGGCACCGAGAGAAGACCGTAAGAAAGACGGAAAGTTGAGAGTACCCACGACGGGTCGCAGTGGAGAAAAATCAAAAGAAAGTACGGGAGGAGTTTGCGGATGACGCAAGGAGCGTTTGGTTTGGTCTCAGCGCAGATGGCATTAATCGTTTTGGGGAGCTGAGCTGCTACCATAGGACCTGGCCTGTGACTGTTTGTTTGTATAACCTTCCTCCTTGGTTGTGCATGAAGCGGAAGTTCATTATGATGCCAGTGCTCATCCAAGGCCCTAAGCAACTCGGCAACGACATTGATGTGTACCTAAGGCCATTAGTTGAAGAACTCTTACAACTGTGGAATGGAACAGGTGTACGTGCGTGGAATAAGCACATGGGGGAAGAATTTGACCTAAAGGCGTTGCTGTTCGTGACCATCAATGATTGGCCTGCTCTTAGTAACCTTTCATGACAGACAACAAGGGATACCGCGGATGCACGCACTATTTGGATGATACCGACTATATATATTTGAATAGTTGTAAGAAGAATGTGTACATGGGACATCGTCGATTTCTTCCGAGCAGGCATCCCGTAAGAAAGAAAGGCAAGCATTTCAAAGGTGAGGCGGATCACGGAATGAAGCCTCGCCACCGTCTTGGTGCTGATGTACATGATATGGTCAAGGATTTGAAGGTGATATTTGGAAAGGGTCTGGCGGACAACCTATTCGAAGGACGCCGATTTAACGCGCACCCATGTGGAAGAAGAAATCTATATTTTGGGACCTGCCATATTGGAAAGACCTAGAGGTCCGCTCCATAATCGACGTGATGCACGTGACGAAGAATCTTTGCGTGACCCTGCTTGGCTTCTTGGGCGTGTATGGGAAGACAAAAGATACACACGAGGCACGGGAGGACCAGCAACGTATGCACGGAGAAGGCGGCATACATCGAGGTCATGCAAGCTACGCTCTTACCAAAGAAGAGAAGGAAATCTTCTTTGAATGCCTGCTCGATATTAAGGTACCGTCGGCTTCTCGTCGAATATAAAGGTAATAATATACATGGCAGAAAAAGTTCTAGAACCTAAAGTCTCATGACTGCCACATGATTATGACTCAACTGCTTCCGGTTGCATTGAGGGGGCTCTTACCGGAAAACGTTCGATTAGCCATTGTGAAGCTATGTGCATTTCTCAATGCAATCTCTCACCAGAAATCATACCAAGGTTACAGAATGATTTGGTTCAATGTCTTGTCAGTTTCGAGTTGGTGTTCCCACCATACTTCTTCAACATCATGACGCACGTCCTAGTTCACCTATGCGAAGAGATTAACGTTTTGGGTCCTGTATTTCTACACAATATGTTCCCCTTTGAGAGGTTCATGGGAGTCTTAAAGAAATATGTTCATAACCGTGCTAGGCAGAAGGAAGCATCTCCAAGGGCCATCAAAATGAGGAGGTCATTGAGTTTTGTATTGACTTTATTCCTGACCTTAAGCCGATTGGTGTTCTGAATCGCGGCATAAGGGCGCATCGGATGGAAAAGGCACGCTAGGAGGTGAACAAATAATATGTATGGACGGACATTCTCTCATCAAGCACACTACACAGTTCTCTGAATTCCGCCTTGGTGGTTCCGTATATGGATGAACACAAGAATTTGCTACGCTCCAAACACGGAGCGGTTCCGATGACTGGATTACACGTGAACAAACCAGGAGTTTCGCCAGCTGGTTGCAAACACGTACCATGCATGACACCTCTATTGAAGATGACCTGTACTTGCTGTCCCAGTTACCATCTTCGAATATAATGACTTTCAAAGGGTACTAGATAAATGGTAATACATTTTACACGATCGCCCAAGATAAGAAGAGCACCAACCAAAACAGTGGTGTCCACTTTGATGCGTAAACCAAGACGGAAAGGAAACATATTATGGTTATATACAGGACATATGGGAACTTGACTATCGACGTGGTTTAAAGGTCCCTTTGTTTCGTGCAAATGGGTCAATATGACACGAGGCGGGTAACGAAGACCCATGATGCGGAATGACAACAAGTGGATCTCAACAATCTTGCGATGCAGACGAACCATTCGTCCTAGCCAATGATGTGGCACAGGTTTTCTATGTGAAGGACATGTCTACCAAGCCAAGAAAAAGAAAAGATAAGGAAGCGAATGCATCGCATTTACGATGAGCCAAAGCGGCACATAGTTCTTTACGGGAAGAGAAACATCGTGGGAGTGGATGACAAGACAGACAAGTCAGAAGATTATGAAAAGTTTGATGAAATTGCTCCATTCACAGTGAATATTGACCCGAGCATCTCATTAAATGATGAAGATTTTCCATGGTTACGGCGCAAAGGGACACACGCGAACAAAAATTTTCACACCCAAAGATCTGGGATGTGATCGGCTTCACTATCATCACTTTCTTCTGTGTTTCACACCCAGAGGGGAATCTCTGTAATAGTTAGCGTAGTTATGTGTTTTGGCATTTGAAACGCGAAGAAATTTTATGTGCAAACAAATTCTTTCATGCCTTTACTGATTTTTAAAGTTAAGTTATTCACAAACTAGTGATTCACACTATATTCAAATAATTCAAAATTTAAACTATTCAAATTTGAAAACTACGGGCACTAACAGAAAGTTTGTAATTTTTTGTACCTAAAGCAAAAATATTCACAAAGAAACTCTAAATACACAAAAAAACAACACAAAAATAAATAAAGCAAATAAAAAAGCCCGCCTACTAGGCCAGAGCGGCCTGCATACGACTAGAAACCCAACCTGTTGTTGGGCGGGATGCAGGCAAGAAGGTCGATGGGCCCATAGGGCAAGACAGAACACGAGGCCCAGAGGGCTGCTTTGGAGAGGAGCTCGAGAGAGCTACCGCACGGGGTTTAAAACCGGTCTGGTGCGCCGCCTCGGCTACCGAGGTGGGACTAAACTTGTCAAGATCGCACTGCGCATAAGACCCCCTTTAGTACCGGGTCGTGGCACCAACCAAGATTACTAAAGGGGGCCTTTTAGTACCGGTTTGTGGCACCACCGGTACTAAAGGGGGTCGCTTCCGCCGCTTGGCTGGTTAAAGCAGCCTATAGTACCGGTTGGTGGCTCCAACCAGTACTAAAGGCCCCTCCTATATAAACAACACTTACGAAAATTTCAGTTTCTCATCCGCTTCTTCTCCTCTCGCACTGCCGCCCGCCACCCCAGACGTCTCCATCCTCGTCGCCGCCCGTCGCCGCCCGTCGCTGTCGCCGCCCGTCGTCCCGTCCCGTCATCACCGCCGCCTGCCCCTGCCCGTCCCGTCGTCCCGTCTCTGCCGGCGCTACCAGACGTCCCGTCACATCGCCGCCGCCCGCCCGTCCGTCCCGTCCCCATCGCCGCCCGCCCCTGTCCCCTCGTCGTCATCCTCACATCGCTGCCGCTGCCCCTGCCGCCGTGCCCCTGCTGCCCTCGCGCCAAAGGAGCGCACGCACACACACACACATACATTTTTTGTTTTTTAGTTATACAAATAGTTAGAAATTTTTCTATTTTTTAGAAATTGTTAGAAATTTTTCTGTTTTTCAGAAATAGTTAGAAATGTTAGAATAGGATAGTTAGAAATGTTAGAATTGTTAGAATAGTTAGAAATGTTAGAATTGTTAGAAATTTTTTTTAGTTATAGAAATAGTTATAAAAAAAGTTAGAATTGTTAGAAAATTTTCTGTTTTTTAGTTATAGAAATAGTTATAAAAAAGTTAGAAACTTTTCTTTTTTTTAGTTCTAGAAATATTAGAAATGTTATACAAATGTTAGTTATATATATAGAAATGTTATAATTTTTTCTGTTTTTTAGTTATAGAAATATTAGAAATGTTATAGAAATGTTAGTTATATATAGCATTGTTAGAAATGTTATAGAAATGTTATTTATATAGAAATGTTAGAAATTTTAGTTATCAAAATCCAATCATTAAAAATGTTACTTTTATGCGGGCATATAGCTAGTATTTGTTCTCGACGATGCCCGACCCGCATCCTCGTTGCCGACACGTCGCGACAACGTCCGGTGACCCATGTCCGGATCGGCTCCACCGGCCGGGCACCGGAGGTGCTGCTCGAGGGCGCCGCTTGATGAGGAACCCGCCCTGTGTCCCGTCGTCGACCCCGATCTCGCTTTGGTGGCGTTCGTGGGCGCTTTCGTGCGGAGGGAGCGGCCTCACGGAGGTGGTACGTCGCCCGTGTCGGGGAGGAGGACGAGCACGTCCATCGCTACATGGTTGCATTAGAGGGCGGCAGGATCTCCAATACTGGCAGCTTTTCTTGTGGATCTCACTTCAGCTATGATCTGTGAGGTTCCTTCTCTTTGGGTGTCCACCGCCTGCGGCAGAACCGCGAGTGTCCTAGATTCTTCGTAGTATTCGATCTTTATTAGCTACCTAGCGAGTGATGTATTCGATATTATATCTATTATTCGAGACGATGTATTCGAGATTATATCTATTATTCGAGACGATGTTTTCGAGATTATATCTATTATTCGAGACGATGTATTCGAGATTATATCTATTATTCGAGACGATGTAATTTGAATACTAAATTGTTTTATATTTCTTTTGGATTAGTTAAATAAAAGCTATGGCGGACAATACCGGCAGAGAGGGAGAACAGGCCATGTTCGATATGATACGCCATCCTCACGAGCCAGATGATGATCAGAATGTAGAAGATTATGATGGCTCCAAATTTCTAAACAACACCGGAGAGGGTGATATGATATTCGATCGCGACGACCGAATTGATGAAGTCATGAACTATGATTATGATGATGACGAAGAAAATGTTGATCTTGAAACAACAAAGACCGGCGAGGTATATATATTTATATAAGCAGGCAACTGGTGATCATCACATGTTTTAAATGACTTGAAGATATATTAACGAATCGATCTTTGTTCTTTCAGCCATCAGGATCGAGCAAATCTTCAGGCAACAGGACGAAATGAGGCCCGAACAAAAAGTTGAAGGAGGGCGTAAAGTACAATATCGAGGCAATCAAACCTAATGGCGAACCATTAGCGCCTAAGAAGATTGCGGACAACTTCGTTCGTCATTGCGGAGTTCTTGTGAAGGACCAACTCCCGATCTCCCTTCAAGAATGGAGAGAGCCAGCAAAGCCACGTCCAGATGTTACTTTTGTCGACAATGCATAAAAAAGGTCTGCTGGGATACTCTCATGGAACATTTCACCCTACCAAATCATTTCACGTAAGCGAGATGTGCAGAAAGTCAAGAACGCTGCTCTTAGGAAGATGGCGGTTGCATTCAAGAACCACAAGAATCGTGAATGGGACAAGTACGTCAAGGGAGGAAGGAAGACTCCAGATTCGAGTGAACACTAGAGAACCAACGTGCTCATTGGGACGATTTCGTGAAATTCAAGGATTCGGAATTAGCTAAGGAACGGTCGAGAATAAACAAGAAGAATGCCGAAAAAAGGATAAGTTCCATAAGCTGGGGCCAGGTGGCTATGCGGTGGCAATGCCTAAGTGGGATAAGTCTGAGAAAGAGATGGAGGATGCAGGTGTCACTCCGGATACTAAGAGCTGGCCCCAGTGCAGGACTTGGTTCTATGCGCATGGGGGGGAGTTGGACCCGAAGACAGGCAAAGTTTCGACGAAGGCATGTCTGAACGGAGCCGACGATGCGATACTTGTTGCAATAGAAGAGGCCCGATCGGGGGTGTTCCAGCCCAACAGAGAGAACGAAGAGCTTACGCGTGCCCTGGGAAATCCTGAACACCCGGGAATAACATGAGGCAAGGGCGCTATTCCGTGGTATGAGGGGTTTTCAGATCGAACACCGACTACGTAACCCGTATGCGAGAAAGAAGATTGCGGAGGAGAAGAAGAGGAAGATGGAGGAGGAGCAGAGGAAGCGGGACTATGAACGCCTTCAAGGCCTAGAAGCAAGTCAAGCGGAATTGGCAGTCAAATTCCAGCGGCAGCAGGAGCAGATCGACTCACCTAGCCAGCAAAGGGGGTCTCAGCAGTTGCAGCAGCTAGCGGATGATCCAGCATTGTATAGCACCGCCCCATCCATGCCGAGAAGCAGCGTGGGTTCCGCCCCGGACGATGCAATGCTAGATAGATACCCCGTGGATGACATCACAGAGAACACTAACTGCGAGATACGCTTCAAAATGAAGAACATATCCATGAAGGTGGCGGACGCCGTTGCTTTTACAAATACCCCCGAGGCAACCTTCCATTGCAACCCGATTCCAGCGGGCTATGCTCGTGTCTTGGTTAATGAGGTGGTGGACCCATATTCGGAGCTACAGCTTGACATTCCTGGAGGTGACGACGAGCACTTTCGGAGAGGCCAAACATCGTATCATCCTATGGAGAAAGGATTGCATCATCTTTCGAAGGCCACCGACACCGCGTCAGCCGACTCCTCGTCGAAGTCCGCCACCGAGTCAGCAGACTCCCGCTCCTGCAAGTCCACCAACGCGTCGGGCCACTCCTCCTCCAAGTTCGGCACATCGTCAGGCCACTCCTCTTCCAAGTCCGGCAAAGTGTCAGGCCACTCCTCCTCCTCCAAGTCCGCCACAACGTCAGACGTCCACTCCTCCTCCAAGTCTGGCATAACCTCAGGCCACTCCTCCTCCAAGTCCGGCACAGCTTCAGGCCACTCCTCCTCGTCCAATTCAGCCCCGTCAGCCGTCTCCGCCGCCTCAGCAATCGCAGAAGAGACACCCCGCAGCTATGGTGCATAGCGGTACGAGTCGAGGTAGTACAGGAAGTACAGGCGGAGGCAAACGATATAAATATGGTCCAAGCCTCATGCCTCTTCCACAGAGGCCTTATGACAAGTCCGAGGAGGAAAACGCAGCCATATCGAAGGCCGAGGTGGAAGCCCATTTTGCACCGAAACCGCCACCGCCGCCAAGGGAGAAAGTGCCTAAGGAAACGATTGACCACTTCATTCGTATGGCTCAACCACCAGCTCCCAAGCCTATTGACACAGACTATGAGCGCCACATCGGAAGTTAAATCGAGCACGTCACGTAAGGAGGCGAGCTCGGGATCGAGAAAACAACAAGCAGCTGTGTGAAAAATGCGGAAAACCATTCCCACTGGGAGAACAGGAGGCGAATCGATCCCTCGCTTGTTGTGCCAACAACACGTGACAACACGCTACCAATATTATTGTGGGCAAACGGTTTACGTTCCCGAGGTGGGCAATGTGGTAATAACCAAGGACCATATAATGCAGGCTGAAGTTCTCAACATCATCATTGGACAACTCCTCGAGATCGAGCCCATGCCTGTGCTTACAGAGGATGAAATAAAACGGAAATATGTCCGGGGCAAACCTTTGGTCAAGCCAGACGAGGTCAAGAAGCTCCCAACGAGAATGTATGAATTGCATCAATGGTACATGGACATTACCAAGAGATCCAATCGAGAGTCCCTCATGGTGCAAGTCAAGAAGGATCATTACTACCATCAGAAAGCTGTGACCGTTGAGTATTCTGAACTGTTTCAGTTATACAATCAAGACGCACTCGACAAATCTATCGTCAGTTGCTATGGTCTGTAAGTGATTTCTTTTTGTAATTGAAGTCTCAAGCTAGCTGTAGTGATCCTTTTGATCAATCATTACCTGTAATTATCCTCACTATATTCTTTTCTTTGGTATTATGCAGGATGAAGATGTATGAAATGAGAAAAGGTGGACGCTATGGCATTGGGTTCATTGACCCAAACACCGTTAATGAATACACATGGCAAATAAATCCACATCATGAAAAGCAAGTAGAGGACAACATGCTAGAGTTCTTGAAGCGCCTCAAATACAATGAAGATATACTACTTACTTACAACTTCCAAAGTGAGTCACAATTGTCTTGTACTACAAATTCTCTGCTTTTGCCTACTAGCTAGCTACATGTTTTTGCTTACATATGCCCGCTTAATTAAGACATGCAAACGTGTGTGCATGCAGATTTCATCGGATCTTGTGTATCATTAAAGTTGATGCTTAAGGTTGAAATAATCGACTCACTACTCAAAGCAAATACTGACTATAACATCTTGTTTGGGATAGTCAACAGGTAATTTCAATCATTATTAACTATATATCTCGGCCTATTTAGTTCGTCATTTCATGATATGAACTATTTAATAACCTTTATTCATTTTCTTTGTCGGCAAGCGTGGCTTGGGCAAGGTTCATCAGCGTCACGGAAGGCGAATGAAAAAAAAAGCTTAAATGGTTTCAACCCAAGGTAAGTAATTAAGTAGTACTAGCTAGCTAGCTACCATCTCTTTAATTATCATGCTTGATTAATTATTATCTGATCAAATTCCATTCTCGTAAAGGCCTCAAGCAAAGCGGTAGGGACTGATCTGTGTGCATTCTGCGTTTGCAGAACATTCGCATGATGGCGTCCGAAAGGAGCAGATCTCAAATACAGGAATGGGTACGCTTGTCAGAACACTATTCACAATTTTTACACCATTATCGATATCTAGTCACACAACTAATACACATGCATATTGATCTCCTTCTTAACAGTTCACAAAGGTGCGGGACAAGCTCATAGAAGCGGAGCGTAGAAGCACTTCAAGAGGAAATAGCGGGATTTTTGCTCGACCAGGTCATAAATCCGAAGGAGAATACTATTACCCGCTACCGCCCCATGAACCACTTCCGATTGTCATCGTGTTCAAGGCACCAATTAGGCTAATGCCACTGGCTCAAGGCAACATGCATATGTAGGAGAAATTGTACATAGCTATACATGTGTGTATGTGTGAATTAATTAATATGGTGGTTTGTGAGACATTGATGATATATATATATGCATGATTGGTTCTACTAGAAATTATATATATATATATATATATATGCATAACATGTACAATGTGTAGTATCGTAAAATACCAGCAAACGAAAAATAATTAAAATGGAAACACAAAATTAAATGAAAAAGAAATCATAAAACTAAAAACCCCCCAAACCTTATAGTACAGGTTGGTGTTACCAACCGGTACTAAAGGGCTCTAGGCCCCCGGAGCTGGCTCGTGCCACGTGGTTGCCCTTTAGCACCGCTTCGTGCTGAACCGGTACTAAAGGGGGGGGCTTTAGTGCCCACACTTTAGTGCCGGTTATGGAACCGGCACTAAAGGTCCTTACGAACCGGTGCTATTGCCCGGTTCTGCACTAGTGAATGTTGATGTAATGATATCCACCTTGCAAAAGCGTTTTCAAGATGCGCTTCTATCCTTGGTGGGACCTTCGAGTTCCTTTAGGATAGGGTCGCATCTTGGGCGTGACAAGGTTAGTCTCAAAAGTAATATAAAAGTGGAAAATAAAGCCCAATATTGCCCAAAACAGTAGATAATATAGCATGGAGCAATCAAAAATTATAGATACGTTGGAGACGTATCAATCTACCATTAACTTTCTCTCGTGATGCGCACGCCCTCCTTGCCCTCCCCCTCCCTCAGCATTCTATCCATCACGCACATTCTTTTTTTTTATTCTTTAGGTCGTTCTCCCACAGTCTCCACAACTTTTTTCCGACACACACCGATCGATAAACCTCTCCAGCGATGTATGCCTACAACATACACACGCACCTTCAATCTCCTCCTTTATGTGTCCTTGCCTCGTGTCTCTCATACGGTCCCACACACGTGTAAACTCCCACCCCTCTTTTCATGGATCTCACAACCGCACACTCCTCCCCTATCTAGCTAGTAGCTGGGCCTCTCGCACCACCTCCTAGATCCATTCTCTCTGTCTATCCATCTTGTCGGGCCTTACTTGCCTCTAACAAATGGACATACGCCGACTGATCTCCCGCTATACATATAGCTAGCTAGGTCCTTATAACTCGTTTTTTCCCACGCGTCGATCGATCTACCTCATTAGTTATGTCTCTCCCTTCCTCCGACAAACAATAATTGATCTACCGATATAGTTAGGTTTTCTTACCAAACACATGGTTCCCCTTCATCATCCATGGATGCGTCCCGAAAGATCTATCACGCATGCACACAGTAAACACGTCCCCACTCTTATCGATAATATTGCGGTTCCACCTGAGGACCTTGAAGTATGTCTAGAGGGGGTGATGAGACTACTTGACCAATTAAAAACTTAACCTTTTCCCAATTTTAGAGTTTGACAGATTTTAGCTATCTTAGGACAAGTCAAGCAATCATCACACAAATCAAGCAAGCATGCAAAGAGTATATAGGCAGCGGAAATTAAAGCATGCAACTTGCAAGAAAGTAAAGGGAAGGGTTTGGAGGATTCAAACGCAACTGGAGACACGGATGTTTTGGCGTGGTTCCGATAGGTGGTGCTATCCTACCTCCACGTTGATGGAGACTTCAACCCACGAAGGGTAACGGTTGCGCGAGCCCACGGAGGGCTCCACCCACGAAGGGTCCACGAAGAAGCAACCTTGTCTATCCCACCATGGCCATTGCCCATGAAGGACTTGCCTCACTAGCGGTAGATCTTCACGAAGTAGGCGATCTCCTTGCCCTTACAAACTCCTTGGTTCAACTCCACAATCTTGTCGGAGGCTCCCAAGTGACACCTAGCCAATCTAGGAGACACCACTCTCCAAGAAGTAACAAATGGTGCGTTGATGATGAACTCCTTGCTCTTGTGCTTCAAATGATAGTCTCCCCAACATTCAACTCTCTCTCATAGGATTTGTATCTGGTGGAAAGAGGGTTTGAGTGGAAAGCAACTTGGGGAAGGCTAGAGATCAAGATTCATATGGTAGGAATGGAATATCTTGGCCTCAACACATGAGTAGGTAGTTCGTCCTCAGAAATGGTAAGTTGGAAGTGTAGGTTCAGTCTGATGGCTCTGTCCACGAATGAAGAGGAGGTGGAGGGGTATATATAGCCTCCACACAAAATCTAACCATTACACACAATTTACCAAACTCGGTGGGACCGATTCAATGCAGACTCGGTCGGACCGATTTAGTAAACCTAGTGACCGTTAGTGATTTTCGGTGGATCGACATGCAACTCGGTGAGACCGATTCGGTTAGGGTTAGGGCATAACGTAATCTCGGTAAGACCGACATACAAACTCGGGTGAGACCGATTTTGGTAATAAGCTTTCCAGAGAGTTGGTCAGGTAAACTCGATGGGACCGATTTGCTCTTTTCGGTGAGACCGAAATGTTACAAAAGGGAAACAAAGAGTTTACATTGCAATCTCGGTGGGACCATCGCTCACTTCGGTTAGACCGAAACGTTACAAAGGGAAACAGAGAGATTACAATCCCATCTCGGTGAGACAGAGATCCCTATCGGTAGGACCGATTTGCCTAGGGTTTGTGGCAGTGGCTATGACATTTGAAATCGGTGGCGCTGGTAGGAAGAATCGGTGTGACCGATTTTGGCTTAGGGGTTAGGTCATTTGTGGATTGTGAGAAAGTAGCTGAGGGTTTTGGAGCATATCACTAAGCACATTAAGCAAGAGGCTCATTAAGAAACACCTCATCCCTCCTTGATACTATTGGCTTTTCCTATAGACTCAATGTGATCTTGGACCACTAAAATGTAAAATGAAGAGTCTTGAGCTTTTGAGCTCGAGCCAATCCTTTGTCCTTAGTATTTTGAGGGATCCACTTTCATCATCCATGCCATGCCATTCATTGAGCTTTCCTGAAATAATAGTCTTGGAATAGCATTAGCTCAATGAGCTATATGTTGTTATGAATTACCAAAACCACCTAGGGATAGTTGCACTTTCAATCTCCCCTTTTGGTAATTGATGACAACATATAGATCAAAGCTTCGACAAATGATAATAAGATTGAAAAACATCGTCGCTTTGAGAAGTATGTAATAAGCAAGAGCTCCCTCTAAATTTGTGCATAGTTTAAGATTTGCTTTGGACTTCAAATGCACAAGGAATTAGGCTCATGGGTTACTCTTCCATGTCACATACATCTTGGTGGAGCACTCAAAATGATAAAGATTGAATACATGCACTCATCACCAAGCAAAGTGAATGATCACATAGGATAGATAAGATAATATCATCAGACATGCATAAGTGTAGCTTATGATCAAACACATGATCATCAATGTCTCACAAGAATAGCATAGTATCTCAAGCAATCAAAAGCAAACAAGTTTGAAACCACCAAATCAAGAGAGAACAAAAGCGACACTCTCTCTCTCGAAGCCTATGATCTATACATTTTTCTCCCCCTTTGGCAACAAGTTACCAAAAAGTTCATAGAAAATGCATAGTGCTAGATCGACTCTCGTGCTTGATCTTCGGTGGTGGTGTAGAGATGGCTCCTTGGACGAAGACTTCAGTTGATGTAGAGGGAGCCGGAGGAGTTGGTGCCGGAGCTGGTTGCACTTTGGAGCTGTAGGAGTTGTAGCCGGTGCAGATGATGTTGCTCTAGTGTCTGCACTGCACTGCATCTCGATCTCTGAGCTCTAGGCACTCTGGCAAATACATTAGTGGTAGTCTTGCCCTTCCTCTCCTCAAGATGTCATCCTGCAGCTGCTCCACAACTGACTGAATCTCAGTTACTTTGA
This sequence comes from Aegilops bicornis, assembly GCA_021605145.1. Lineage (NCBI taxonomy): Eukaryota > Viridiplantae > Streptophyta > Magnoliopsida > Poales > Poaceae > Aegilops > Aegilops bicornis. Next base: position 239,997,992 of record CM038672.1, read on the forward strand.
CATCTAGATCATAGAATTTTTGTTCCATGATTCTTTCCAAGCTCTCCTGATTTTGAGTGAGGGTGGCCAATCCCTTCTCAATCCTCAGAGATGATGCTATCAAGTAACCAAGCTGCTCCTGCTTGTTCTTCAAGAAATACTCAGATGCCTCCTCTTGAGTTGGCATCTTGGTAGCCTTCTCCTTCCTTGCCTTCTCTTTCTTCTCTTGAGCTTGAACTGATGATGGATCATTCTCATTCATGACAACCTAATTGTCCTCAAAGTCTGGATAAAGTGGAAAATGTTCCTTATCCAATAGATATTTGCCTGTGCCCATCTTTGAGTTAGTCAACTCCTGAATCTGAGGGGCATATCCACAACTCCTCTTATGATCTGCTGCATTCCTCTTAATGGTTTCAACTATAAGGCTCATGACCTTGAATTTTTGAGGCACATCAATTGAATGCAACATATTGATTGCATGCCCTGTGATCATGTTGTGGTCACCTGACTTAGGCAATAGAGTGTGCCTTAGGATCCAATTGATTGTAGGCAGCCCTGACAGAAGAAAGTGGACTGATCCAAAAGAGAAAGTCTCTAGGGCTTTGTCTGGGATCTCCTTGTACATATGTGCCATGGTATTGTGTCCCATTTTCTTCGTGGCATATACATCCAGATCATCATCATTTTACTTTGGGGCATTTATCAGTTTTGCCCACTCCTCAACAGTTGACAGGTACCTTGTACCTTCTGACATCCAAACTATCCTCCCATCTGGATAGAAGTGTGTTGTGGAGTAGAATTGCATGATAAGTTCATCATTCCAGTTGGTGAGATTTTGCCCAACAAAATCTTCAACTCCACAAGCAACAAAACTGTCTTGCACTGCAGGATAGTGCTCTTCATTTTCCTTCATGTAGGTCCAGTCGACCCACCTCATATCACACACAATGGGCTTTTTGTCCAACAAGATTGTCTCATAGAAGTCCTGTTGTTCCTTTGTATGGAACCTGTAATCAACATCAGTCCTTCTCCTTTTGGCATATGGATCTGCCAACCTCCATAGCCTCAACCCTGAATCTTTTCTGATGTTCATGTCCTCAGCCACAAGATGGGCGTCATTGTGGTCTGGTATCTTGGGCTTGAGCTTACTAAGAACTTGTCCTTCTTCATCTTCCTCCTCAGCAACCTCAGGCACTGGGGCCTTGTTCTTCTCAGCAGCTGGAATACTCCTGGTATTCCTCTTTGGTGCAGACTTGGCCTTGGGGGCAGCTTTGGGTGCTTCCTTAAGCTTAGATGTTGCAGCTCCTGATCTAATAGCATCACCCATAAGCTTTGGTGCCTTGGGTGCTGGTGCAGCAAGCTCTTCTTCCTCTTCCATCATGGAAGATTGACCAACAACTCTGGCCATGGTCTTCTTGACCCTTTCCTTCCTTTTCTTTCCTTCAACAGCTGGCTCTTTGGGATCAGACTTCTCAGGAAGTTTAGTTGAGTCTCTGGCTTTGGACATTGGTTTTCTTCCCGCGGGCCTTTTAATCTTCATGCCTAGCTTTGTATGCTTTGCTGAGCCATACTCCTTTTTGAGTACTACTTACTTGGAGGTAGCCTCATCTTCTTCTGCCCTATAATCCTCATCTTCAGAGTCTGAAGTTCTCTTCTTCCTTTGCCTGGTAGCAGCCTTAGGCAGGTTGCTAGGAGTGCTCCTGCTGCCTTCATCTGAAGTGTTGGAGGGACTAGTGCCCTCACTCATGTAAATCTGCTCTTCTGACCAGTTCATTTGTCACTGCAGTGCGACATGCTGCAAACACTGATCGCTGACCTCAGAAAGAGTTATAGATGAGATAGAGTGGATGAGCATCACAAAATGCAGAGATTTTGCAAAAGAATGATTAAAAATTCAGTTTTAGTTTTCCACGTAAAGCATTTCAGATCAACCGATTTTCAAACTCGGTGATACAAAGCAGTTTTGGAACCTAAATCGATGAACTTCGGTTGGACGAGTCACAGATTCGGTGGCACCGAGACTGCTAGGGTTTCACAAAGTCCTAAAATCGGTCGCACCGATTAGCAATTCTCGGTCGGACCGAGAGTTACTAGTGCAATGGCATAAGCCAAATCGGTGGGACCGAGTTTTTCAACTCGGTGGGTCTGAGATGGATTCGGAAACCTAACCCTAAATTTTCAAATCTCATCTAATCTACGGATTGCATTGATTGGATAGGAGTGTTACAATCGTGGCAAGAATCAATAAGAACACAATGTGCTAGGAATCGACGAGGATAGCACTGCGTGATCGAGTCCATACCCTAGCTCGGCGATGAACTCGCTTCTGGCGGCAACGGCGGGTTGAATTCCGCTGACGGGAGCGGAGACCAGCGACAGGAGGCGGCTGGCAACGAGGAGACGATCCGGAGACCTTGGAGGCAGAGCGAGCTATTTCGCGGGCGAAGGGGTTCGGAGAAATTTCCAAAATTTTGCCCGTGACTATATATAGCCCGACCCTGTCGGTGTGACCGAGTGGAACAACTCGGTGGCACCGAGATGCATAACCGTGTTCGATTCTGACAACTCGGTGTGACCGAAAAGTTCAAATCGGTTGCACCGAGATTGAAAACCTAGATCGACTTAGTAATCTCGGTATGACCGAAATGGAGGAGTCGGTCAGACCGAAAATCACTAAAAAGTTTTGGAAGTTTAAGTCTATGATTAATCGGGGACTCCGAGTGCTCCTCACACAGAGTGGTTCGAATCTGACTTGATCAAATTTTATGATGTAGCATGAATAGAGTTTGAGACGAGAAAAGCATAGATAGCTAGAGAAGGTTCTTAGGCATTCTTGTCCATCCACTTGGCCAAAATAAGAAACAACCAAACAATCAAAACAACAAGTGGATGTCCTTGAATGAGTAAAATATGCACCAACATGCTCACACAAAAAGATAGCACATGAAATATGTGGCAAAGCATGCACAACCAATTCTAGCATCTATCAAACAATTAGTGGTGACTAGGTCATCTATATATGAGTATATTGACTTAGGAGTCAAATGATAAACATTTGATCATAGGTCATACTCATCGTTTAACCTCAAGTGGGGTTACCACTTTTACATAATGCATTGATGTGTTCACACCATTAGAGTTGCTTTGACTCAATTCATAGAGTTAAGCTCCCCCTAGATGTGAGATCCCCCCTTAGAGTGATGAACTAACCTTGGGTTTTGTCGATGATGACTTCATGTAGGTGTTGAAGATGTGGATGCTCAATGTTGATGTAGATCAATTGGAGAAATCCTTTGGAGTGAGTTGCACTTTCAACTTGCCTACATGGGTTAGTCCCACAAGGAACAAACAAGAATATCCATAGACATAGAGTGATGCACACACAAAATGATGTCCATGAAATCATTAGGTTACCTTGTCCCTTGCCTTACCAAAGCATGAGGGTTTGTGACTCCTTGAACTAGTGCAAGATGTGGAAGTTGATTGCACTTGTCCTTGCCATAATGATATGTGTGAAGAATGTTGGCGGAGTCACCCTCAAGAACTCTCTAGTTCTTCTTCTTCGGGATCCACATCATCTTGATGGTAATCCTTGGAGTTGTAGTTGTACTTGATGAAGTAGAACTTGACGTAATCTTGGGAATCCACTTGAACTAGGCCTTAGGTGCTTCTTCAAATGCATCAATCTCTTCTTGAAGCTTGTCCTTGCCTTTGTTCTTGTGGTCTTGTGGTGGAAGATCATCTTGTGCTTGTGTTCCCTTGAAGGAAGTAGAACCATACTTCTCTTGTTGAGGAACAAACTTCGTCTTGGGATATTGATCTTCTTCCCACTCAACTCCATTGGCATTGAACTTTCGTTCAAAACCAACACCTTGATTCTTCCGGTGTCTTCCTTGTTTGCGTACAATTTCCTCGAATTGCTTACTCCTGGAAAGGCTCTTGTAGACACCTTTCTCTATAATTCCCTTCAATAAGCTATTTTCTTGCTCAAGTGTAACTTGGCTAAGAGAATCATTAGTGGAATCAAGAGAACTACTAGAAGCAACAATATTGGATTTGACATTATTATTTCTACTACTAGAGGAAGTATCTTTCTTGTACTTGTTACTAGACTTTACTTGAGGCATGTAAGTAGATAGGAGTAAACGCTTGGCAATGTAAGAAGAACTTTTGTTACGGAGATAATCATTGATTGCTTTTAAGAACTCATGCTCTTGCTCAAGATTGAGCTTTTCAAAGCGTAACTTCTCATGAGCCCTTAAAAGTTCTCGATGATCTTCGAAGATAGTTTCATGAGCCAACTTAAGAGTGTTTAGTTCTTTAGTTAGAAGCTCAATCTTCTCCTTATCATTGTCATTCGTTTTTATCTTGATTAGCATGATTAATTGACGTCTCATCATAGTATTCATCACTAGAGTTGTCAATAAGTAAATCATCATCCACAAGCAAGTCATCTTCATCACTATTGAAATCAACATACTCAGGATGTGTTACCTTTGGACCTTTGGCCATGAAGCATCTTCCAATTCCTTCATTTGGTGAATCAAATATGTCGTAGGATTTGGTTGACACAAGTGCTAGACCACACCTTCATCTTGAGTATATTCGGAGTCGGAGTGATAGCTTCTCTCGGAGTGTTTCTCGGAGTCGGAGCCGGATACCTATTCACCAACATGAGCTTGATGTCTTTGTTTTGTGTAGCTCTTTGATGACTTGTCCTTCCTTTCCGAATCCTTGCTTCTTCGTGAGGATCTTCGTTCATAACGATGATCTCTACTCCTCTCTTTTGGTGGTGATTCTTCTCTTTTGCTTCTTCTTTTTGGAGAATCTTCTCTTCTTTTGTAGGGTGCCGTACACTCACTGGAATAGTGTCCAGGCCTCCCACAATTGTAGCAATTGCGATGTCGACTAGAAGATCTTTTGTCATGGTAAGTCCTTGACTTGGAGCTTCTTTATTTGCTTCTAATCTTGTAGAATTTGTTGAAGTTCTTCACCATTAAGCTCAATTCTTCATTGAAGGTTTGTTTCTCACTTGATGATCTGGGGGCTTCACTTGAGGCTTTGTAAGCACCACTTGACTTGTTGTTAAGTTCCTCCTTATCCTTGAGTGACATCTCATGAGCAACAATTCTTCCAATGACTTCCGTTGGCTTGAGATCTTTGTAGTTTGGCATCATTTGGATCAATGTGCACACGTTATCATACTTTCCATCCAATGCTCTTAGGATCTTCTTGATGATGAATCTGTCGGTCATCTCTTTACTCCCTAAGCCGGCAATCTCATTTGTAATAAGAGCAAGCCTAGAGTACATTTCAGCGACACCTTCACCATCCTTCATTTTGAACTTGTCAAGCTTCCTTTGGAGCACATCCAACTTGCATTCCTTGACGGATTCGGTACCTTCATGCATATCAATCAAAGTATCCCAAATTTCTTTTGCATTCTCAAGACGCCTGATTTTGTTGAATTCTTCGGGGCACAATCCGTTGAAGATGATATCACAAGCTTGAGCGTTGTATTGCAACATCTTCAATTCTTCCGCATTAGCTTCACGGTTCGGCTCTCTCCCATCAAAGAATTCACCTTGCAAACCAATACAAATAATTGCCCAAATGGTGGGGTTATGTCCAAGAATATGCATTTTCATCTTATGCTTCCAACTAGCAAAATTAGTACCATCAAAGTAAGGACCTTTACGGTGATAATTTCCCTTGCTAGACGCCATACTCTCCTAGGTTGTGAAACCAAGGCTATGAACAACAAAAGCTATGGAAATCAAAGCAAATGGAGACCAAGGCTCTGATACCACTTGTAGGACCTTGAAGTATGTCTAGAGGGGGGTGATTAGACTACTTGACCAATTAAAAACTTAACCTTTTCCCAATTTTAGAGTTTGACAGATTTTAGCTATCTTAGGACAAGTCAAGCAATCATCACACAAATCAAGCAAGCATGCAAAGAGTATATAGGTAGCGGAAATAAAACATGCAACTTGCAAGAAAGTAAAGGGAAGGGTTTGGAGGATTCAAACGCAATTGGAGACACGGATGTTTTTGGCGTGGTTCCAATAGGTGGTGCTATCGTACCTCCACGTTGATGGAGACTTCAACCCACAAGGGGTAGCAGTTCTTGTGAGTCCACGGAGGCTCCACCCACGAAGGGTCCACGAAGAAGCAACCTTGTCTATCCCACTATGGCCGTCGTCCACGAAGGACTTGCCTCACTAGCGGTAGATCTTCTCGTAGTAGGCGATCTCCTTGCCCTTACAAACTCCTTGGTTCAACTCCACAATCTTGTCGGAGGCTCCCAAGTGACACCTAGCCAATCTAGGAGACACCACTCTCTAAGAAGTAACAAATGGTGCATTGATGATGAACTCCTTGCTCTTGTGCTTCAAATTATAGTCTCCCCAACACTCAACTCTCTCTCATAGGATTTGGATCTGGTGGAAAGTGGGTTTGAGTGGAAAGCAGCTTGGGGAAGGCTAGAGATCAAGATTCATATGGTAGGAATGGAATATCTTGGCCTCAACACATGAGTAGGTAGTTCTTTCTCAGAAATGGTAAGTTGGAAGTGTAGGTGCAGTTTGATGGCTCTGTCCACGAATGAAGAGGAGGTGGAGGGGTATATATAGCCTCCACACAAAATCTAACAGTTACACACAATTTACCAAACTCGGTGGGACCGATTCAACAGACTCGGTCGGACCGATTTAGTAAACCTAGTGACCGTTAGTGATTTTCGTGGACCGACATGCAACTCGATGAGACCGATTCGGTTAGGGTTAGGGCATAACGTAATCTCGGTAAGACTGATTACACAAACTCGGTGAGACCGATTTTGGTAATAAGCTTTCCAGAAAGTTGGTCAGCTAAACTCGGTGGGACCGATTTGCTCTTTTCGGTGAGATCGAAATGTTACAAAAGGGAAACAGAGAGTTTACATTGCAACCTTGGCGGGACCGATCGCTCACTTCGGTTAGACCAAAACGTTACGAAGGGAAACAGAGAGATTACAATCCCATCTCGGTGAGACCGAGATCCCTATCGGTAGGACCGATTTGCCTAGGGTTTGTGGCAGTGGCTATGACATTTGAAATCGGTGGCGCCGGGTAGGAACAATCGGTGTGACTGACTTTGGCTTAGGGTTTAGGTCATTTGTGGATTGTGAGAAAGTAGCTGAGGTTTTTGGAGCATATCACTAAGCACATGAAGTAAGCGGCTCATTAAGCAACACCTCATCCCTCCTTGATAGTATTGGCTTTTCCTATAGACTCAATGTGATCTTGGACCACTAAAATGTAAAATTAAGAGTCTTGAGCTTTTGAGCTTGAGCCAATCCTTTGTCCTTAGTATTTTGAGGGATCCACTTTCATCATCCATGCCATGCCATTCACTGAGCTTTCCTGAAATAATAGTCTTGGAATAGCATTAGCTCAATGAGCTATATGTTGTTATGAATTACCAAAACCACCTAGGGATAGTTGCACTTTCACACCCTCAGTTTGTCTAGTAGGCCTCTCCCACCATCTTCGAGAAGAAACTCGATCACCCATCCAACACTCTATCCCTCTCCCTCCCTCTATCTCTCTCTGTCCCATCCTATTTCCCGTCCTTCTGTTATGTATGGATGTCGACCGATCTCCCTCAAGACATAGCTGGGTCTCTCCTTCTCAACACATATACGAGTCGTTCTACCTCTATAGTTAGGCCTCTGCCTACCCCCCACCCCCTCCCACACACACACACCGATACATCGAGCGCTCTAGTCATGTCTCCCTGCCACACACAAACTTGACCTGTGCCCTCTGATGTTCCGATAGGTCAGTCGCCCTATATCTTTGACTTGCAGACACACACAATTTTGATGGCTCTCTTCATCGATCTCGCACCCACCCACTTGATCCTCTCTTCGACTCTATCGATATCTATGACCCCTCCCTCTCTTCTCGTGGATCGCCCGACCTTCTATATATGATATGGATAGGCCTCCATTTCACAAACGACATTGCATGCAAATTTTTGTTTGAGATGTCATCGACACATATTCCCACAAATACATTCACGAAATGAACCCGCCCCCAAAACAAAAAAACACTCACGAACGCACAAGCCATTTTTCCAGGTTTGTATCTCACACACCACACACACACACACACACACGTAAGTGGGGGACGTGCACGAAGAGAAGAGGTGCACGCATAGCGCACGTACTCCCGTATCTTTCCCAACCACACCCGCGCGTGTACACGGTGGAGCTCATTTCTGTATGTGGTTGTCCACCTGATGGAGGGAGGATCGTCTACCATGGGTGAACAAAACAAACAAATTGCGACTTGACGCGTTATGTTAAAAAAAAAGCAAACCATGTGGGGCCTACCTTAGAGGCAAGGCTCTATACACTGGAGTACTTTTGATGTGTCCCGTCAACTCGCAGGACGAGGAGAAGCTTGCTTAGTATGCCGTCTCCCCCTCCCACGGGCGTGGCGCGGGGTGGCCGTGCGGGTCGGTGGGATTGGGATCTGTGCAGGGGAAGGCGACGCAGGGCTGGAGCAGGGGCACCGGCAGCTTCATCCCGTCGGGTGCATCGCCGACCTGCAGACAGGCGGCCACGGCGGGGTAAGTTCAGAGAGGAGCAGCAGGGAAAAGAGAGGAGGCATGGGGAGCGGCGGCATGACCTGGTTGCAGGAGTCGAGGAGGTCAGGAGGAAGGGATCCAGCGCTGTCTCGCTCCAGTGGGTGATGGTGCGAGGCTTGGGGTGGATTCACCGAGGACTGGCCGGAACGGAGCAGGTCAGAGTTGGGTGTCGCGGATCCGGCGAGGTGCGGTGGTGGCAAGGACAGTCGGCAGCGCTCCTGTTTGAACAGAGAAAGGGAGACACGGAGGTAAGACGAGGGAGGTGGAGAAACCACATGAGGAGGAGAAGGGCAGCGGTGCTTATCTCGTGGTCGCCGGCAGTGGCGCCGGTCGTCGGACGACGAGGCGAGGTGGAGGAGCACGGGGAGGCTCGTTCTAGCCGGAGACGAGGCCATGGGCGGCGCTATTCGGGACTGTTGCTGCTGCTTGCGGGGTGCTCGGGGCAAGCTGGTTCTTCGGGCGCGTGGGGATCCAGCGAGGAGGAGGAGGTTGGCCCGCGCTGAAAACTAGGGAGATGGTCGGGTCGGCTGGATCGGGAGGGATCCCGAGGAAAACAAAGTGGCGGCGGCGGGTGAGGGAATGGATGGATGGGACAGCTTAGGGCTAGGGTTAGGTTCTTTATATAGTGGTTAGTTAGATTAGGGTTTATTCGGTCCCTCCGATCGTAATCGAACGATCCGGAATAAATAGATAGGAAGGTCCAAAATGAGAAACCGGTGATGTTTTAAGGATGTTTGAGGATGATCCGGACCCGACGGTGATGACTAAACGGGCCGGGTTCGGGTAAGCTCAGATGCGCACGCGAGGTTTGCGGGCTATGCAAAAAGGTTAGGAAGCCAAGCAAGAGGAAGACAAAACATGGCTGGTCTCGGAACGGTCAACAAAGGCAAAGGGGAAATGCGACAACTACGAACCGATGCAAGCTATATGAAAACATGCAGATGCAATGCGCATGATGCTATGAGATGAGATGCATTACATGCACAAAATGCAAAAACGAAAGACAAAACCCAACCACGAAGGAAATTATCATATCACATAGCCGGAAATGGCAAGAGTTGGAGTTACAAATATGGAAAGTTACATCCGGAGCATTACAGCTTCATACTCGGCCTCATTATTGGAGGAGTCGAACTGAATCTGGAGGACCGTTCAACATCTTGGAGCCATCGAAGAACATAGTCCAATGCTCCGGGTGGATCTGAGTCGGCTGTTGCTATTCTATCCATTCGGTCATGTAATCTGCGAGCTCTTGGGACTTGATTGCTTTCTTTGCTTCAAACTTAATATCCAAAGGGAGGAGCTCGATGGCCCACTTGGCCACTCGGCCGGTTGCATCCCGATTATTCATGATTTCAGACAACGGGGCGTCACTGATGACTGAGACTGAGTGTTCTTGGAAATAATGTGCAACTTTCTTCGTTGTTAAGTAAATCCCATAGACAAGCTTCTGTTAATGAGGATACCTCTGCTTGGACGGATTTATGACTTCAGAGATGTAATACACTGGTCGGTGAACTTTGTAGGCCTTGCCTTCTTCTTCCCATTCCACTGTGAGGACTGCTGACGACTTGGCTAGTGGCCGCAATGTAGAAGAGCAGAGGTTCTTTGCTATTGGGGGAAGCAAGCACCGGCTGGGTGGAGAGCAGGGCTTTGTGCTCAACAAATGCTGCTTCTACTTCAGGGGTCCACTCGAATGTGTCAAACTTCTTCATCAGTCAGTGTAAAGGTAATGACTTTTCTTCGAGACGAGAAATTAACCGACTCAACGCTGCAAGGCAGCCCGTGAGTTTCTGGACATCGTGTACCTGTTCAGGGCGCTTCATTCGGACAATCGCGCTGATTTTCTCGGGATTAGCATCTATTCCTCATTCGGAAACGAGAAAACCGAGTAACGCCTCCAGGTACTCCAAAAGTGCACTTGGATGGATTCAGCTCGATGTCGTACCTTTACAGGTTAGCGAAGGTTTCAGCGAGGTCAGTCAGCAGGTCAGAACCTTTGCATGACGTTGGTGTAACAAACCTCGGCGTATGTTGCCTAGACTATACACAGGCACAGAGGCAGATTGCTACAACAATACAAGACCAAGCTAAGAAGATTGCTCTTTGAGGAATCAAAGGGCTGATCAAGTAGACCAAGGCAAGATAGAAGAGCAATGTATCACTAAGGAAAAACCTCCCTTGCCGGGAAGGCGAGCCCAGTCAGGGCGAGCCACATCGAAGACAAGTCTCTAGACTCCCCGGTAGGCTTGCCGGGGACGCCGAGGGCGTATCACCCTCCCTAGACACCACCGCTCCACCGCATAGTGACTCAAGTCACTTATCAGTGCAGTGTAGAGCCCCCAAGTGGTTAAGTGCCTGTCATCTGGCACGTGTCAGCCTTTTGGGGAGAAGATTCACCTTGCATGACAGCCGTCCAGAGGCATGTCAGGCAGACATGGCGAGAGACACCTAAAGTAGCGCGGCAAGGCTTGCCGAGCTACTTTCACGACGTGAAACTAAGCGGTGCATTTAATGCGCCTTGTTCTGTCTACAGAGTTAGGTATGATAGCACTGTTTGCTATCTACAAAGTGCATAATGACTGATTTGCCATTGTGGTAACCCCTTTGCCTATAAAAGGAGGGCCTGGTGACCTAAAATAGGATTCTGACCCTTGTACACTCTTACGCGTGTAGCTGCTCTCCCCGAGGCGACCTTGCCGGGCTTGAGTGTTGCATGTTCATCAAGTCCTCCATCCAATGCACCAAAGCAGGAGTAGGGTTTTATGCTTCATAGCATCCCGAACCTGGGTAAAAACTACCGTGTCACCATTGTCGTGCTGCCCCTATGGCCTCTGCTCTTTGTGCAACGTGCCACTCCCCCTTGCCGAACCACAAGGGGCCAACGGCCCCATCGGTGATCATGTTCCGCCATGACATCTTTGGCGTGCCCGGTTGGGGGAGGCGCTTGCGCGAACCCGAGGTTGTAAGCAGCGTGTGAATCTGCATCATCGTCTTCTTCATCGATGGCTTCATCATCCATGGCACCCAAGAAAAAGCCTGGCGCTACAGCTCTCCTGTCCACCTCGAAGTCCCCCTTGCATGTAGCCACTGATGCTGTGGGGGCTGCTGGGGTGCATGGGGACATGGACGCCATGGGGAATCTGACCAGCGTTCCCCATGCATCCGAAGCGAGAGTAGGAGGCTGATACGTCTCCGTCGTATCTACTTTTCCAAACACTTTTGCCCTTGTTTTGGACTCTAACTTGTATGATATGAATGGAACTAACCCGGACTGACGCTGTTTTTAGCAGAATTGCCATGATGTTGTTTTATGTGCAGAAAACAAAAGTTCTCGAAATGACCTGAAACTCCACGGAATATCTTAGAATAAATAATAAAAAATCCTCGCCAAAGATGAAGACCAGGGGGCCCACATCCTGTCCACGAGGGTGGCCCCCCCCCCTCCTGGGCGCGCCCCCTACCTCGTGGGCCCCTGGACACCCTCCGACGCCAACTCCAACTCTATTTATTGGCTTTCGGGGAGAAAAAAGCCAAGGAGAAGAAATCATCGCGTTTTACGATACGGAGCCGCCGCCAAACCCTAATCTCTCTCGGGAGGGCTGATCTGGACTCCGTTCGGGGCTCCGGAGAGGGGGATTCGTCGCCGTCGTCATCATCAACCATTCTCCATCACCAATTTCATGATGCTCACCGCCGTGCGTGAGTAATTCCATCGTAGGCTTCTTTGACGGTGATGGGTTGGATGAGATTTATCATGTAATCGAGTTAGTTTTGTTAGGGTTTGATCCCTAGTATCCACTATGTTACGAGATTGATGTTGCTATGACTTTGCTATGCTTAATGCTTGTCACTAGGGCCCGAGTGCCATGATTTCCGATCTGAACCTATTATGTTTTCATGAATATATGTGAGTTCTTGATCCTGTCTTGCAAGTCTATAGTCACCTACTATGTGTTATGATCCGGCAACCTCAAGTGACAATAATCGGGACCACTCCTGTGATGACCATAGTTTGAGGAGTTCAAGTATTCACTATGTGCTAATGCTTTGTTCCGGTTCTCTATTAAAGGAGGCCTTAATATGCCTTAGTTTGCATTAGGACCCCGCTGCCACGGGAGGGTAGGACAAAAGATGTCATGCAAGTTCTTTTCCAAAAGCACGTATGACTATATACGGAATACATGCCTTCATTATATTGACGAATTGGAGCTAGTTCTTTGTCACCCTATGTTACGACTGTTACATGACGAACCGCATCCGGCATAATTATCCATCACTAATCCGGTGCCTACGAGCTTTCCATATACTGGTCTTCGCTTATTTACTTTTCCGTTGCTACTGTTACAATCACTACAAAAATACCAAAAACATTACTTTTGTTGTCTTTACTTTTGTTACCGTTACCACTACTATCATATTACTTTGTTACTAAACACTTGCTGCAGATACTAAGTTTCTAGGTGTGGTTGAATTGACAACTTAGTTGCTAATACTTGAGAATATTCTTTGGCTCCCCTTGTGTCGAATCAATAAATTTGGGTTGAATACTCTACCGTCGAAAACTGTTGCGATCCCCTATACTTGTGGGTTATCAAGACCTTTTTCTGGCGCCGTTCTTGGGAGCATAGCTCTATTCTTTGAGTCACTTGGGATTTATATCTGCTGGACACTATGAAGAACTTGAAAGACGCTAAGAAAAAAATTTATCCCTCAACTACGAGGGGAGGTAAGGAACTGCCATCTAGCTCTGCACTTGATTCACCTTCTGTTATGAGTAAGCTAGCGACGCCTAAACCTTCTTCTGCTATTCGTTCCGATATGTTGCATGTTATTGATGATGCCACTTCTGCTATGCATGATACTTATGATGAAACTACTTCTATGCTTGATACTACTATGTCCCTTGGTGAATTTCTAGATGAACAAATTGCTAGGGTTGGAGAGAAAGAAATTATTGAATCTGAATACGATGATGAAAGTGATGATGAAAATATGCCTGTTATTCCTGAGGGTTATCTTTTTGATAGGGAATCTTCTGCAGCTATTTTTGCTTGTAAAGATAGATATGAACTTAAGAGGCTGCTAATTAAATGGAACAAAGAATCCCTTAGGGACAGAATGAAACCTGACCCTACTTTTGCTACTTCACCTATCTGTGTTCCCGATAAGGATTATGAATTTTCTGTTGATCCAGATATAATTACTTTGGTCGAATCTGATCCTTTTTATGGCTATGAATCTGAAACTGTTGTGGCACATCTTACTAACTTAAATGATATAGCTGCCCTGTTTACTAATGATGAGAGATCGCGCTACTTTTATATACTCAAAATATTTCCGTTCTCATTAAAGGGTGATGCTAAGATATGGTTTAATTCTCTTGATCCTGGTTGTGTGTGTAGTCCCCAGGATATGATTTATTACTTTCTGCTAAATATTTCCCTGCTCATAAGAAACAAGCCGCCTTGAGGGAAATATACAATTTCGTGCAAATTAAAGAAGAGAGTCTCCCACAAGCTTGGGGGAGGCTTCTCAAGTCACTTAATGCTTTTCCTGATCATCCTCTTAAGAAACCTGAAATACTTGATATCTTTTATAATGGACTAACCGATGTTTCCAGAGATTACCTGGATAGTTGTACTGGTTCTCTTTTCAGGGAAAGAACACCGGATGAAGCTGAAATTATATTGAATAATATGTTGACAAATGAAAATAATTGGGCACCTCCTGAGCCAACTCCAGAGCCAATTACTGAGCCTATTCCTAAACCAACTCCGAAGAAGAGAGGTGTTCTATTTCTCAGTCCCGAAGATATGCAAGAGGCAAAGAAATCTATGAAAGAAAAAGGTATTATAGCTGAAGATGTTAAGAATTTACCTCCTATTGAAGAGATACATGGTCTTAATTTCATCACTTTGTTGAAGAAGTATATGATCACAATTCTTTATTCACTGAAGAACCTCTTGATCCCGATATCCCGACAGAGGTAGTAAAGGTAAATTCTCTCTATAGATATGATAAAGTTGAAGTCCCTCCTACTACAATTGCTAGTCAGTGCTTGGATGAGTTTGATAACTTTGTGTTTAAGCAAGACGACTTCAATGCTCATTTTGGTAGACAATTAAAACAAAATACCTTTATGATTAAACGCTTGGGTGATTATATGGCTAATATTAGAGGTGAACTTAAACTTGTTAGCAAACATGCTTCTATGGTTACTACTCAAGTACAACAAGTACTTAAAGCTTAGAAAGAAGTGCTTGATGAAATGAATTGTAAGAAAAATGATTATGCTGTTAGAGTGGCTACTAGAACTGGTAGAATGACTCAGGAACCTTTGTATCCTGAAGGCCACCCTAAGAGAATCGAGCATGATTCTCAGAGAAATAATATTGATGTACCTAGTTCTTCTAAAAAGAAGAAAAAGAAAAATGATAGGACTTTGCAAACTTCTAGTGAACCTATTGCTGAACCACCTGAAAATCCAAATGATGTCTCTATGTCTGATGCTGAAACAAAATCTGGTGATGAACTTGAACCTAGTGAAAATGTTAATGATGATGTTCATGATGATGCTCAACCTAGTAATGATAATGATATAGAAGTTGAACCTGCTGTTGATCTTGATAACCCACAATCAAAGAATCAACTTTATGATAAAAGAGATTTTGTTGCTAGGAAACATGGTAAAGAAAGGGAACCATGGGTTCAGAAACCCATGCCTTTTCCTCCGAAACCACCCAAGAAAAAGGATGATGAGGATTTTGGTATTTGTCTTTGAAATGATTAGACCCATCTTTTTGCGTGTCACGATTGGTGATATGCTCAAAATGAATCCTTATGCCAAATATATGAAAGATATTGTTACAAATAAAAGAAAGATACCGGAAGCTGAAATTTCCGCCATGCTCGCTAATTATACTTTTAAGGGTGGAATACCAAAGAAACTTGGAGATCCAGGAGTACCTACTATACCGTGCTCCATTAAGAGAAATTATGTTTAAACTGCTTTATGTGATCTTGGAGCCGGTGTTAGTGTTATGCCTCTCTATTTATATCGTACACTTGACTTGATTATGTTGACACCTACTGAAATATCTTTGCAAATGGCTGATAAATCAACTGTTATACCTGTCGGTATTTGTGAGGATGTGCCTGTTGTGGTTGCAAACGTTACTATTTTAACAAACTTTGTTATTCTTGATATTCCCGAGGACGATAGTATGTCTATTATTCTTGGAAGACCTTTCCTTAATACTGCAGGGGCTGTTATTGATTGCAACAAAGGCAATGTCACTTTTCATGTTAATGGTAATGAGCATACGGTACACTTTCCGGGGAAACAACCTCAAGTTCTTAGTATCAACTCTATTGGAAAAATTCCATCGATTATATTTGGAGGTTTTGAATTTCCTCTCCCCTCTTGTCAAGAAGAAATATGATATACTTATTATTGGGGATGTGCATATCCCGTTGAGGTAACATAGTGTTATTCAAATTTCTTGGTTCCATGTTATTCGGAATGAGTTTGTTAACAAGACTTGATCAACCTTGTTAGTGGATTCCTTTTGATGAGCATGAGATGGATGAAACTAGAAGCACAACCTTCTGTACCCTCTTTATATTTTCTGTTATTTAGTAGAAACAAAGTAAAATAGTATTTTTACATGCATTTCCTGATTTATCCGTGCAATATAAAAATACCCGAAAATAGAAGTCCTCGTAATGCCATGCCAATTTAATATGATTTTTTCGGGAATATTTGAGGATTTATAGTGCAAAATTTATCATGGGGAGCTGCCACACTGCCCACGAGGGTGGAGGGCGCGCCTACCCCCGGCACGCCGCCTCGTGGGCCCAAGGTGGCCCTCCTCCACTTATCCCTTCACCCATCTTCTTCCTCTGCCTCACACAAACCGGAAAAACCAACTCAAGCACGAGTTCCAGCCACTTTTGTTGTGATTTTCGATCTCCTTGCTCAAAGCACCTCTCGCAAAACTGCTTGGGAGATTGTTCTTTGGTATGTGACTCCTCCATTGGTCCAATTAGTTTTTGTTCTAGTGCTTTATTCTTTGCAAATTTGTGATGCATAGGTGACCATGTTCTTGAGCTTGCATGTCAAATTTATATGGTTCCAAGTAGTTCTAATGCTTGATATAGGTTCTAGCCACTTGTAGGAGTAGTTGCTATCAATTTTATTGAAGTTGGTTCACTTTTATTTGAAGTTACTAAAAATTTCAGAATTATTTTTCAGAGAAAACAATATTTTTAGGAAGATGTTCCAAGGTGGTTCTTCAAGGAAGCAAGGCCCTAGGCTTGCAATGCGTGATGCTGACGAGGAACCACCAAGAGACGCTCTTGTGAGGCCCTGTGAGTGGCCTTCGGAAAATTTTATGGATCAAGCGGGAATCAAAGAAGAATTTAACGCATATTTGTGTAATGCCGGTCTTGAGGACTTTGAGGCTGACAAATGCCCCCAGTATTATGATCTCACAAGTTCATTTGTGAGGAGGTTTGAGTTTTCATCTTCACATAATTCTCCTTCAGTCATGTTTGACCTTTATGACAAATCTTATACTATGGACTTAGAGGATTTTACTTTTTCTTGCAAACTTCCATCTTGGGGTAGTGTCAGGGATCCCCCTAAATCTGAATTTAGAGACTTTCTTGCTAGAATAACTGTGGTGGAATCTAGAGATATAACACAAAAGCCACTATAGGAAGCATTCATTTTCCTGCTATACATTATTTTGCTCTCTTCATAGGTAGATGCATAAATGCTAAGGATGAAGCATGTCATATGTGTGCCCCTGATCTCAACATTCTCAGAAGTGCTGTGTTAGGAGACCAATCTTATCATATGGGAGCCATTGTAGCTCGTAGGTTGCATCATAATAGACATAACGGAGATTTCTTTGGAGGAATTTATGCAACCCGCTTAGCTAATTTTCTTGAGATAGACATTCGTGAGGGTGATATGGAGTTACCCCCTACTTATTTAGATTTTGATTCTATGGTTTCCCACCAGTTTGTTGAGAGGACTGAACCACCTCTCCAGTATCGACTAATCTTTAACAAACAGCATGTTGTCCATATTACTCTTCCTGCTCCTGCCTTCTTTGATTCTCAGACAAAAGGAAGATATATTATTACCAGAGAGGAGGCAGCTGAGAAGAGCGGAGGCGGCTCGACGCCACGCTGCAGCTCAGGAGGCGATAGCCGCTGCATCGCAGTACGACCCCAGCTACACCTACGGGTATCCGCCAGGCTATCCCTGGCAATAGACCAACTCAGGCCAAAAGGCTAAGCTTGGGGGAGTACGTATTTCCCACCGACATTACATTTATGTTCACACACACTCATTGCTAGATGTCGGTGCTCATACTCTTTCTCTGTAATATCCATGCTAGTTTATTTTCTTTTTCCTGCTTTCTTCTTGTGTGTTTAATAAACTTTAAGAAGAACAAAAAAAATTAGTAGTAGTTTATTTCTCTGCTGTAGTAGTAATAATTAAAAAGAAAACCCAAAAATATTTCCCGTTCTTCTTTTGCTTGTTGGGACTTTCCCGTGTAAATAGTTTTTATTTCTTTTCTTTTCTTTGGGGGTCAGTAGGAGAAGACCATGATTAAATTGTTGAAGTGGCTCTTATATGCATCATTGTTGATTTAATCAAGAGCCCATATTGCCTTGTCTTCTCCTATTTATTGAATGCTCGCACATTCCAGCTTAGTCCAATGCACGTGCACTCTTATTATTATTCACACCGTTCGGTCGTGCAAGTGAAAGGCAATTATGATGATATATGATGGACTGACTGAGATGGGAAAAGCTGTTATTAACTCGACCCCTTTTGTTTTTGTAAATATGATGAGTACATCGTTCCTGATTCAGCTTATTATGAATAAACATGTTTGCAATGACAATTAGAGATCATAGTTGCTCGTGCCATGCTTGATTAGCTATGAGTTATAATGGTTTACCTTGTGTGCCAACATGCTATTAAAATGGTTGTGATGTGTTATGATGGGGTGGTATCCTCCTTTGAATGATTTAAGTGACTTGACTTGGCACATGTTCACGCATGTAGTTGAAACAAATCAACATAGCCTTCACGATATTTATGTTCATGGTGGATTATATCCTACTCATGCTTGTATTCAATGTTTATTAATTTTAATGCATGTTCATGACTGTTGTCGCCTCTCTAGTTGGTCGCTTCCTAGTCTTTTGCTAGCCTTCACTTGTACTAAGCGGGAATATCGCTTGTGCATCCAATCCCTTAAACCCCAAAGTTATTCCATATGAGTCCTTTGTACCTTCCTATATGCGGTATCTACCTGCCGTTCCAAGTAAATTTGTATGTGCCAAACTCTAAACCTTCAAATAAACATTCTGTTTTGCATGCTCGAATAGCTCATATATCAACTAGGGCTGCCCTTATCTTCCGTGTTAGGCGGGTTATTCTCAAGAGGAGTGGACTCCGCTCCTCACTCACGAGAAAATGGTTGGTCACCGGGATGCCCAGTCCCATGCTTTATGCAAACTAAATCAAAATAATTGCAAACAAAACTCCCCCTGGGACCCGTTGAATGTTGGAGGCACTCGTTGTTTCGAGCAAGCCATGGATTGATGCCTACGGAGGAGGGGGAGTATAAACTTTACCATTCTGCTTTGGAACCGCCTATAATTTGTTTAGTATGGAAGATATCGTCATCTCTTAGTTGTTATGTTGAGAATGAAAGTATGCCGCTCAAAATATAATTTATCTCTATTTCAAAACCGAGCTATGGCACCTCTACAAATCCCTGCTTCCCTCTGCGAAGGGCCTATCTATTTACTTTTATGTTGAGTCATCACCTTCTTATTAAAAGCACTAGCTGGAGAGCACAGCTTCATTTGGATTCATAATTGTTAATTTATATCGAGTATGACTATGATTGGATCTCTTTTACCATGAATTACAATGTCTAGTCAGTCCTTGATCTTTGAAGGTGCTCTGCATTTATGTTTTGCGGTCTCAGAAAGGGCTAGCGAGATACCATCTTGTTATATCATATTATGATTATTTTAAGAAAGTGTTGTCATCCGAGATTTATTATTATGGTTAGCTAGCTGATTATGTTATTGATACGAGTAAACATGAGACCTAGGAGCTATTGCAAATGTTGTTAGTTATGATCTTTGCTGAAAACCTGAATGCTGGCTTGACATAGTTACAACAACAAGAGCAAACAGAGTTTGTAAAAGTTTTTCTTTTTCTATTTCAACTTGTCAACTGAATTACTTGAGGACAAGCAAGGGTTTAAGCTTGGGGAGTTGATACGTCTCCGTCGTATCTACTTTTCCAAACACTTTTGCCCTCGTTTTGGACTCTCACTTGTATGATTTGAAAGGAACTAACCCGGACTAACGGTGTTTTCAGCAGAATTGCCATGATGTTGTTTTATGTGCAGAAAACAAAAGTTCTCGGAATGACCTGAAACTCCACGGAATATCGTAGAATAAATAGCAAAAAATCCTCGCCAAAGATGAAGACCAGGGGGCCCACACCCTGTCCACGAGGGTGGGGGGCGCGCCCCCTTCTGGGCGCCCCCACCCTCGTGGACAGGTGTGGCCCTCGACACCCTCCGACGCCAACTCCAACTCTATTTATTGGCTTTCGGGAGAAAAAGCCAGGAGAAGAAATCATCGCGTTTACGATATGGAGCTGCCGCCAAGCCCTAATCTCTCTCGGGAGGCTGATCTGAGTCCGTTCGGGGCTCGGGAGAGGGGATTCGTCATGCCGGCGTCATCATCAACCATCCTCCATCACCAATTTCATGATGCTCACCGCCGTGCGTGAGTAATTCCATCGTAGGCTTGCTGGACGGTGATGGGTTGGATGAGATTTATCATGTAGTCGAGTTAGTTTTGTTAGGGTTTGATCCCTAGTATCCACTATGTTCTGAGATTGATGTTGCTATGACTTTGCTATGATTAATGCTTGTCACTAGGGCCCGAGTGCCATGATTTCAGATCTGAACCTATTATGTTTTCATGAATATATGTGAGTTCTTGATCCTATCTTGCAAATCTATAGTCACCTACTATGTGTTATGATCCGCAACCTCAAGTGACAATAATCGCGACCACTCCGGTGATGACCATAGTTTGAGGAGTTCATGTATTCACTATGTGCTAATGCTTTGTTCCGGTTCTCTTAAAAGGAGGCCTTAATATCCCTTAGTTTCCATTAGGACCCCGCTGCCACGGGAGGGTAGGACAAAAGATGTCATGCAAGTTCTTTTCCATAAGCATGTATGACTATATACGGATACATGCCTACATTATATTGATGAATTGGAGCTAGTTCTGTGTCACCCTATGTTACGACTGTTACATGACGAACCGCATCCGGCATAATTATCCATCACTAATCCGGTGCCTATGAGCTTTCCATATACTGGTCTTCGCTTATTTACTTTTTCGTTGGTACTGTTACAATCACTACAAAAATACCAAAAACATTACTTTTGTTGTCTTTACTTTTGTTACCGTTACCACTACTATCATATTACTTTGCTACTAAACACTTGCTGCAGATACTAAGTTTCCAGGTGTGGTTGAATTGACAACTCAGCTGCTAATACTTGAGAATATTCTTTGGCTCCCCTAGTGTCGAATCAATAAATTTGGGTTGAATACTCTACCCTCGAAAACTGTTGTGATCCCCTATACCTGTGGGTTATCAGAGGCGCCGGAGGAGGACAACATCAACAACACCCTGATGCCTACTACACAACCTTCTTCTTCTAGACGTTGTTGGGCCTGCAAGTGCACAGGTTTGTAGGACAGTAGCAAATTTCCCTCAAGTGGATGACCTAAGGTTTATCAATCCGTGAGAGGCGTAGGAGGAAGATGGTCTCTCTCAAATAACCCTGCAACCAAATAACAAAAAGTCTCTTGTGTCCCCAACACACCCAATACAATGGCAAATTGTATAGGTGCACTAGTTCGGCGAAGAGATGGTGATACAAGTGCAGTATGGGTAGTAGATATAGGTTTTTGTAATCTGAAAATATAAAAACAGCAAGGTAACAAGTGATAAACGTGAGCGTAAACGGTAGTGCAATGATAGGAAACAAGGCCTAGGGTTCATACTTTCACTAGTGCAAGTTCTCTCAACAATAATAACATAGATAGATCATATAACAAGCCCTCAACATGCGACAAAGAGTCACTCCGAAGCCACTAATAGCGGAGAACAAACATAGAGATTATGGTCGGGTATGAAACCACCACAAAGTTATTCTTTCAGATCAATCTATAAAAGTGATCGTACTAGAATAACACCTTAAGACATAAATCAACAAAAACCTAATGTCACCTAGATACTCCATTGTCACCTCAAGTATCCGTGGGCATGATTATACGATATGCATCACACAATCTCAGATTTATCCAACCAACATAGAAGTACTTCAAAGAGTGCCCCAAAGTTTCTACTGGAGAATCAAGAACGTGTGCCAACCCCTATGCATAGCTTCATGGGCGGAACCCACAAGTTGGTCACCAAAACATACATCAAGTGGCACATGATATCCCATTGTCACCACAGATAATCACGGCAAGACATACATCAAGTGTTCTCATAAAGACTCAATCCGATAAGATAACTTCAAAAGGGAAACTCAATTCATCACAAGAGAGTAGAGGGGGAGAAACATCATAAGATCCAACTACAATAGCAAAGCTCGGGATACATCAAGATTGTGCCATAGAGGAACACGAGAGAGAACACGAGAGAGAGAGAGAGATCAAAACTCATAGCTACTGGTACATACCCTCAGCCCCGAGGGTGAACTACTCCCTCCTCGTCATGGGTAGTGCCGGGATGATGAAGATGGCCATCGGAGATGGATCCCCCTCCGGCAGGGTACCGAAAAGGGGTCCCGATTGGTTTTTTGGTGGTTCTGGAGGCTTGCAGCGGCGGCACTCCCGATCTATCTTCTGTTTTGGAAAAGTTTTAGGGTACGTAGGTATATATGGGTGAAAGAAGAACGTCGGTGGAGCTATGGGGGCCCCACGAGGCAGGGGGGCGCGCCCAGGGGTAGGGCGCGCCCCCCACCCTTGTGAGCACCTCCCGTATCTTCTGACGTGGGGTCCAAGTCCATCAGGTGGGTTTCCTTCCAAAAATAACTTCTCCAGTTGATTTCGTTCCGTTTTGACTCCGTTTGATATTCCTTTTCCTCGAAACCTTTGAAATAGGCATAAAACAGCAAATCTGGGCTAGGCCTCCCGTTAATAGGTTAGTCCCAAAAGTAATATAAAAGTGGATAATAAAGCCCAATATTGCCTAAAACAGTAGATAAAGTAGCATGGAGCAATCAAAAATTATAGATACGTTGGAGACGTATCAAGCATCCCCAAGCTTAATTCCTGCTCGTCCTCGAGTAGGTAAATGATGAAAAAGAACTTTTGATGCAGAGTGATACTTTGGCATAATTTCAATATAATTCTTCTTACTTGTGATATGAATATTCAGATCCGAAAGATTCAAGACAAAAGTTCATATTGACATAAAAATAATAATACTTCAAGCATACTAATCAAAGCAATCATGTCTTCTCAAAATAACATGGCCAAAGAAAGTTCATCCCTACAAAATCATATAGTTAGGCTATGCTTCATTTTCGTCACACAAAGATGTTCCCAACTTCTATACCCCGATGACAAGCCAAGCAATTGTTTCATACTTAAATAATCTCAAACTTTTTCAACCTTCACGCAATACATGAGCGTGAGCCATGGATATAGCACTATGGGTGGAATAGAATATGATGATGGGGATTGTGTGGAGAAGACAAAAAGGAGAAAGTCTCACATTGACGAGGATAATCAATGGGCTATGGAGATGCCCATCAATTGATGTCAACATGAGGAGTAGGGATTGCCATGCAACAGATGCACTAGAGCTATGAATGCTCAACAAAAGAAAACTAGTGGGTGTGCATCCAACTTGCTTGCTCACGAAGACCTAGGGCATTTTCAGGAAGCCCATCGTAGGAATATACAAGCCAAGGTCTATAATGAAAAATTCCCACTAGTATAAAAGGACAACTTATGAGACTCACTATATGAAAAACATGGTGCTACTTTGAAGCACAAGTGTGGAAAAAGAGATAGTAGCATTGCCCTTTTTATTTTTATTTTTTTGGGCCTTTCTTTTTCTTTTTTCTTTTCTTTTTTTGGCCTTTCTCTTTTTTTTGGGCCTTTTTTTGTCCTTTCTATTTTTTTGGGCAATGCTCTAATAATGATGATCATCACACTTCTATTTATTACAACATAAGGATTACAACTCGAAAGTAGAACAAGGTATGACTCTATATGAATGCCTCCGGCGGTGTACCGGGATGGTGCAATGAATCAAGAGTGACATGTATGAAAAATAATGCATGGTGGCTTTGCCACAAATACGATGTCAACTACATGATCATGCAATGGCAATATGACAAAAGTAACGTATGTCATGATGATGATGAACGGAACGGTGGAAAGTTGCATGGCAATATATCTCGGAATGGCTATGGAAATGCCATAATAGGTAGGTATGGTGGCCGTTTGAGGAAGATATAAGGAGGTTCATGTGTGATAGGCGTATCATATCACGGGGTTTGGATGCACGTGAAGTTTGCACCAACTCTCAAGGTGAGAAAGGGCAATGCACGGTACCGAAGAGGCTAGCAAAGGCGGAAAGGTAAAGTGCGTATAATCCATGGACTCAACATTAGTCAAAAGAACTCATATACTTATTGCAAAAATTTAGAAGTCATCAAAAATCAAGTACTACGCGCATGCTCCTAGGGGATAGATTGGTAGGAAAAGACCATTGCTCGTCCCCGACCGCCACTCATAAGGATGCACAAGCCAGGTACACTTCATGCTTCAAATTTGTTACATAACTTTAACCATACGTGCATGCTACGGGATTTACTAACTTCAACACAAGCATTTCTCAAATTCACAACTACTCAACTAGCATTACTTTGATATTATCACCTCCATATCTCAAAACAATTATCAAGCATCAAACTTATCTTAGTATTCAACGTACTCAAAAGAAAGTTTCACATATCTTGAATACCAAGCATATTAATATTAAGAAAATTACCAAGCTATTAACGACTCTCAAAATAATATAAGTGAAGCATGAGAGTTCATATATTTCTTCAAAATAAAACCACCATTGTGCTCTAAAAGATATAAGTGAAGCACTAGAGCAAACAACAAACTACTCCAAAAGATATAAGTGAAGATCATTGAGTAGCCGAATAATTATGCAACTATGTGAAGACTCTCCCATTTAATAATTTCAGATCTTGATACTTTATTCAAACAGCAAGCAAAGCTGAAGAAAACTATATTGCGAGGATAGCACAACTCATGTGAAGAAGCAAAAACTTAGGCTCAACCGATACTAAATGATAGTTGTTGAAGAAGAAAGGTGGGATGCCTACCGGGGCATCCCCAAGCTTAGATGCTTGAGACTTCTTGAAATATTATCTTGGGGTGCCTTGGGCATCGCCAAGCTTGAACTTTTGTGTCTCCTTAATTCCTCTCATATCATGGTTTCTCTTTTTATCAAAAGCTTCATCCACACCAAACTCAACAAGAACTCGTGAGATAGGTTAGTATAACCAATGCAAAACCTTATCATTTTCTACTGTAACAAATCACTAACATTATTATTCAACATTGCATACTAAATGCCTCTGCATATTTAATACTCCTATCCTCAAATAGAATCATTAAACAACCAAACATATGCAAACAATGCAAACATAACAGCAATCTGCCAGAACAGTACAGTCTGCAAAGAATGCAAGATTCATCATACTTCCCTAACTCCAAAAATTATGAACTAAAATTATCACTGTAATAAATTTATCAGAGCTTTATATGCAAAAATATTCAACATTATACCACTCTCTGACTTTTCTTGGGAATTTTTGCAACAGCGGTAAACTTTCTGTTTTCAAACAGCAACATGCATACTTGCAAAATAAGCATGGCAAAGGCTATCCTTGACTTTTTTATTGAAACTAAAGATGCAAAAAATTATTATAACTAACAGAAAATAAAAACTAACAAAATAAAATGACGCTCCAAGAAAAACACATATCATGTGGCGAATAAAAGTATAGCTCCAAGTAAAGTTACCGATGAACGAAGACAAAAGAGGGGATGCCTTCCAGGGCATCCCCAAGCTTAGGCTCTTGGTTGTCCTTGAATATTACCTTGGGGTGCCTTGGGAATCCCCAAGATTAGGCTCTTTCCACTCCTTATTCCATAGTCCATCGAATCTTTACCCAAAACTTGAAAACTTCACAACACAAAACTTAACAGAAAACTCATGAGCTCCGTTAGAGAAAGAAAACAAAACACCACTTCAAGGTACTGTAATGAACTCATTCTTTATTTATATTGGTGTTAAACCTACTGTATTCCAACTTCTCTATGGTTTATAAACTATTTTACTATCCATAGATTCATCAAAATAAGCAAACAACACAATGAAAACAGAATCTGTCAAAAACAGAACAGTCTGTAGTAATCTGTAACTAACGCAAACTTCTGGAACTCGAAAGATTCTAAAATAAATTGTTGGGACTGAGGAATTTGTCTAGTAATCATATGCAAAAATAATCAACTAAATATCAGTCTCCAGCAAAAAGTTATAGCTAATCTCGTGAGCGCTAAAGTTTCTGTTTTTTACAGCATGATCATAAAGACTTCACCCAAGTCTTCCCAAAGGTTCTACTTGGCACAAACACTAATTAAACATAAAACCACATCTAAAAAGAAGCTAGATGGATTATTTATTCCTAAACATAATCAAAAATCAAGAAACTAAAATAAAATTGGGTTGCCTCCCAACAAGCGCTATCGTTTAACGCCCCTAGCTAGACATGATGATTTCAATGATGCTCACATAAAAGATAAGAATTGAAACATAAAGAGAGCATCATGAAGAATATGACTAGCACATTTAAGGCTAACCCACTTCCTATGGATAGGGATTTTGTTAGCAAACAACTTATGGGAACAATAATCAACTAGCACAGGAGGGTAACACAAGCATAGCTTCAAAACTTTAAGCACATAGAGAGGAAACTTGATATTATTGCAATATGTGGAAGCATATGTTCCTCCCTCATAATAATTTTCAGTAGCATCATGAATGAATTCAACAATATAACCAGCAGCTAAAGCATTCTTTTCATGATCTACAAGCATAGAAAATTTACTACTCTCCACATAAGCAAAATTCTTCTCATCAATAATAGTGGGAGTATCATAAGAGACTTGAACACTAAAAATTGTTTCCACATTAAAAGAGTGATGTTCAGAAAAAGGGTAATCATAATCATGACAAGATTTGTAAATATAATAATCACTACTTTTATAGCATAAGTTTCATCACAATAATCATCATAAGTAGCAAGTTCGTTCTCATCATAATCGATTGAAACCTCTCCCAAGATAGTGGAATCACTAAATAAAGTTGACACTCTTCCAAATCCACTTTCATAAATATTATAAGATTCAACATCCTCCAATATTGTGGGATCACTAATTCCTAAAATTGAAACTCTTCCAAACCCACTTTCATAAATATAATCATCATAGGTAGAAGGCATGCTATCATCATAACTACTTTGCATATAAAAACTTGAGAGGCTAAAAATATCATCATTATTAAACATAGCATCCCCTAGCTTGGGACAAAAATTAATTGCAGAAAATATATTCTCAAATATGTCATCCTCATCAAACATAGCTTCCCCAAGCTTGGGCCTTTTCATATCATAAGCATAATCACTCTCATCATTAAAAATATTGATAGCACCAATAGTATAGCAATTATCATCATCACAATGAGTAGTAGGAGCAACATCATTTGGGAGGGATACCTTTCTACCTTTGTTTCTACTTCTTTTCTTCTTCTTCTTCACATTATGTGTGGGTTCAACATTCCTCTTTGAGATCCTTATTGATGAGATTGGTTGAATAGAAGGCTCCTCCTCGTTACTGATTCATCATAAGAAATAATAGGAGGATATTGGGAAGTCTCTTCCCTTTCATTAATATTCTCATCATCTTCTATTTGCTTTCTTTTCTTTAGGTAATTGGCAATATAAGGATTTTCAATGCAATTCTCCGCACAATACATATAAATCTTCTCTAGATCAAAATCAAGAGATCTATCAAGATTAAATTTTGGAATACCCTTAGTTATCGTTTCATTTCTTCATAACCCAAAAGAAGGCTAAGCTCTTTATGATGCTCAAGGGTAATCAAATTATCACAATATTTGGAAACGACTTTATCATGAAACAAATAGCATTGGAGCTTTAAATGACCATGTTCATTGCAAAGTTCACAAGGGGTACTATAAATATTGAATCTTTCAACACATTCATCTAGCTCTTCTTGCAATGATTTGGTTTCTAAGTACTTATGCCTCTTGCAATAAATATCTTCTCTATTTGGTGTGTTCATGCAAACATGCACTCCACAAAAGTTGACATGCTCATAAGAGATATTTTCATCATAACTAGTGCAATCATCATTAGCATCATGGATATTCAAAGAATTCATACTAACAACATTGCAATCATGCTCATCAATCAAATATTTAGTGCCAAACAATTTGGAGATTTCTTCTTCTAGAACTTGAGCACAATTATCCTTTCCATCATACTCACGAAAGATATTAAAAAGGTGAAGCGTATGAGACAAACTCAATTCCATTTCTTTTTGTAATTTTCTTTTATAAACTAGACTAGTGCTAAAACAAGAAACAAAAAGATTCGATTGCAAGATCTAAAGATATACCTTCACTTACCTAGCCTCCCCGGCAACGGCGCCAGAAAAGAGCTTGATGTCTACTACACAACCTTCTTCTTCTAGACGTTGTTGGGCCTGCAAGTGCACAGGATTGTAGGACAGTAGCAAATTTCCCTCAAGTTGATGACCTAAGGTTTATCAATCCGTGAGAGGCATAGGAGGAAGATGGTCTCTCTCAAACAACCCTGCAACCAAATAACAAAAAGTCTCTTGTGTCCCCAACACACCCAATACAATGGCAAATTGTATAGGTGCACTAGTTCGTGAAGAGATGGTGATACAAGTGCAATATGGGTAGTAGATATAGGTTTTTGTAATCTGAAAATATAAAAACAGCAAGGTAACAAGTGATAAACGTGAGCGTAAACGGTATTGCAATGATAGGAAACAAGGCCTAGGGTTCATACTTTCACTAGTGCAAGTTCTCTCAACAATAATAACATAGATAGATCATATAACAAGCCCACAACATAGAACAAAGAGTCACTCCGAAGCCACTAATAGCGGAGAACAAACGTAGAGATTATGGTTGGGTACGAAACCACCACAAAGTTATTTTTTCGGATCAATCTATAAAAGAGTTCGTACTAGAATAACACCTTAAGACACAAATCAACCAAAACCCTAATGTCACCTAGATACTCCATTGTCACCTCAAGTATCCGTGGTGTCGGTGTACTAGAGTAGGGGTACCCTGGTATCCCGAACTTGTGCACGGGCAGTTGCAGCCCTCCGCGGCAAGGCTTACCGGGTGACCGACAAGATCCTCCGTGGTTCCTTTGGAGCCATTCAAGAACAAAGTATTTAAGCCAAAGAGACAAGGCCCCGGCAAGAGGAGCTTGCCGGGAAGGCCACCCAAGGCACCTACAAGACAAGGCCCCGGCAAGAGGAGCTTGCGGGAAGGCTGATGAGCGACAAGCTTCCGGCGGCAAGACAACAACCGCGGCAAAGGCGCTTGCATGGCAGGCCACTTCTCTGTACCTACGCTCCAGCGCATCCACTAACATGTCGCCACAGGACCTTTCGGTAGCGCGTGGCGAGAGGCTGTGCAGCCGCGGTCGAGGTGGCAAGCAGCCCGACAAGATTGTCATCGTGGCAAGCGGTGGCGCCTCGACGATCCCGTTTGCACTGTTAGGGCGACGTAGACGGGCATTTAATGCCTTTGTCCCCTGCTGTCGGGGTTAGGTATGGTACACTGTACACTGTACAAGTAGGTGTACCAACCACTACTTTTCCATTTGTACCCTTGTCTACGTTTCCACCTGTCGGAGACCCCTTGAGTATATAAAAGGAGGCCCATGCGCAACTTAGAAGGGGTCGGTCAGTTCCCCCCACACTCAGTCTCGTTAGCAGCTCGTGTGTACTGTAGCACTCAGCGCTCCTGAGCAAGAATGCAATACACCTCACACATGCAGCAGTAGGAGTGTTATCTCTTGGGAGAGCTCCGAAGCTGGGTAAACCTCTCGCGTGCTTCGTCTCGATCTGCTCTTCGTGCGACCTCCGCTCCCCGCCGAACCGAAAGGGGCTCGGTCCGCCGGTCCCATAGGTGTTCGTGGGCCAGATCAGCCTGCCCGACATCTTTGGCGCGCCAGTGGGGCGTCCGAGTTTGTGCGAACCTGATCCGGCGTCCACGTGAGCTAGATCTTCATCATCTTCATCGACATGCCACCGAAGAAGAAGGCTTGTGGCGGAAGCTCCGTCGCGTCGAACCCACCGCCACCGGAGAAAAGCGGGTGGTGGGGTAGACGCCAGCGGCGAAAAGACGGCGACCAGGGGTGCTCACGGTGCTGCCAAGTCCAAGGACAAGGCTGCGCAGACCTCGGCGACCGTACATGCACCGCGCCTGTCTCAGGAGGCGCGGGACCGACATCGTCATGGCATTCACAATGCCATACGCTCGTTGGACCAAGATCGAGCTGGAGGATCTCGGGATGCTCAAAACCAGCATGCACGCCAACATCTTTGGCGCGGCGAGGCGATCGCCCGGACGGGATCTTGCTCCTTCTAACATAGTTAGGAGTCCGAGCATATCCGCTCCTCGCGCCGTTCGCCACTACCACCCACCACTCCAGCGAAGCTTTGGCGAGAGCACAACTGCTCCTGGATTACCCTCCAACGGCCGACAAGGTCGATGAATGGAGGGCCACCATTCAGAGTCTCATCGGCTTCGCCAACGGCGACGCTCCGCGGCAACCGAGTGCATCGCTACCACGAGAGGACTACCAAACCCGAGCCGGCGGCGACGAAACCGGTGGGGGTGCAACCACCATGCACTCTCTGCCCCGAAGGCCAAGATCGCCGACTCGCCGGATCCACCTCGACAGCGACTCCACTACGTCATCGGATCCACGAGCTCGTCGCGATCAGCGCCAAGTTCTTCATGAACGACAGCAAGAGGACGCTCGAACTCGCATCGAGCGCCAAAGAGAAGCGCGACGTCAATCCGACAAGGGTGCTGGGCCCTCTGTCGACATGCACGCGCCAGAGGAACCAGGAGACTTGCCGTACGCGGTAGGTTGCCCTGCGTTCACTCGTGAGCTGCGGCAAGTCCAGTGGCCCAGCAAGAAAAACTTCAAGCCAGATGTGCCAGAGAAGTATGACGGCAAGACGCATCCGTCGGAGTTCCTTAGCATCTACACCATCGCGGTGCAAGCTGCCGGGGGGCGAGACGACAAGATCCTTGCCAACTACTTGCCGCTGGTGCTCAAGCCCAATGTCAGATCCTGGCTCATGCACTTGCCGGACAACTCCATATCCTCTTGGGCAGATCTATGCCATCAGTTTGTCGGCGCCTTTACAGATGGCCACAAGCCCCATGGCCAAGAAAGCGACCTTCATCTGCTCACCCAGAAGGAAGGAGAGCCCCTGCGCAAGTATATTCAAAGATTCAGCCGTGTACAGCACAACATCCCAGATGTCCACCACATGTCGGTAATCAGCTGCGTTCCATCGAGCGTGCGAAACCGCGAGATGCGGGAGGAGATGGCGATGTGCAAGATCAGAGACGTCAGTGAGCTATATGCCCTGGCCGACAAGTGTGCACGTGTTGAGGAAGAGAGGAGACTCCCCGGAGAGAATACTGAAGCAGGAGGATCTGATAGTGAGGAGACCGCCCCGGAAAAGAAGAGCCGGCGGCGGGGCAACAGGAAAAAAAAAAGGCAGAGATGTACTAGTTGTTGAGCAGTCCGGCAACGGAGGTGACGCCAAGAAAGCCAAGGCTGGTAGCTCCGGCAAGGAGGTTGCCGCTGGCACCAACTGCCATTCTGTGGCGGCCGCCGACAAGCAGGACGGCTCCGGCAAGCGATCTTGCAAGATCCACCGCACCAAGGGCCATGACCTCGTGAGCTGCAAGAAGGTCGAGCAGCTTGTCGAGCGAGAAAGCTGAATCTGAACGGCGCGACAAGGAGAAAGCCCAGGAGGGTCTTTGGAGGAGCTAGCAAGAAACGTCCCGACCAAGGAGGACGCGGCAAGGCCAAGCAGCGGCGGCAAGGAGACAGACCTCCTCGCGGCGCGACAAGGATGTCGGCGGCGGCGGCGATGATGAAGACATGTATGATGACGAGACCAATGAGCGGGAGTTCGAGAAAGCCACGAGAGGTCACGTGCGTTGTGGCGGTGCTTCCTGCATACTTTGCACCGCCAACTCAAGCGGTGGATGCGGGAAGTCAATGCAGCAGAACCATCCATCGAGTCACGCAAGCCTCACGAAATGGTCCAAAGACGCCTATCATCTTTGATATTGAGGACCACCACGATCGTGTAATGCGGTCGGTGCTTGCCGATGTTGGTTTCACCAACTATCCGCAACCTCAAGGTCACCAAGATGTTAGTTGACGGCGGGGCCGGCTTGAATCTGATCTCCTCCGCGGTGCTCCAGAAACTCCAGATCCCTGATGGCGAGCTCGAAGAGACCGGCACTTTCCAATGAATCAATCCGGGAAGGAGCAAGCCGAAGGGAAAGATCACGTTACCGGTGACATTTGGCAGCGAGTTGAATTTCAGGACTGAGAGGGTCACCTTTGATGTTGCTGACTTTCCATTGCCTTACAATGGAATACTTGACCGTCCAGCACTCGCCAAATTCATGGCGGCCTCTCACTATGCTTACAACATGCTGAAGATGCCAGGCCCGATAACTGTCATCTCTGTCCCTGGCGACAAGAAGGACGCTCTTATCTGCGCCGACAAGATCTACCGGGAAGCAGCAGCTGCGACAGATTGCAAGCCACTTGGCTGAAGCTCCGGGGAAGAAGAAGACCAAGTCCGGCAAGAGCTCGATGCCCACTCCGGCAAGCGCACCTCTTGGAGTGCTGCGCTACCGTCGAGGACGCACCATCGATCTCCACGGCAAGTGTAAGAAGGCGATGACAACTCCACGAGAGAGACCAAGAAGGTGTCCGCCAAGGAGGACGGCACTGGTGGTACCTTCACCATCGGTGCCTCTCTCGACCCTAAATAGGAAGGCGCTTCGTTGCTTTCCTGTGGGCGAACATCGGCGTGTTTGCTTGGCAACCGTCGACATCCCAGTGTTCCTGTGAAAGTAATTGAGCACCATCTTGCCGTTTGTCCTCATGCGCGGCCCGTCCAAGAAGAAAGTCGAGGAAGCAGCGGTGAGCGCCAAGAGTTCATCGCGGAAGAAATCAAGAAACCGGAAGCAGCAGGCCTTGTCGGAGGAGTGCTCCATCCCACGTGGTTGGCCAATCCTGTAGTTATGCGCAAAGGTTAACGGAAATGGAGCCTTTGTATCGACTTTACCGATGTCAATAAAGCTTGTCCCAAAGACCCATTTCCCTTGCCGGCGCATCGACCAGATTGTTGAATCCACGGCGGATGTGATTTGCTTTCATTTACGGATGCATACTCGAGGATATCATCGAGATCTTCATGGCGAGGAGGATGAGGAGAAGACCGCATTCATCACCCCATGTGGCACATCTTGTTTTGTACGGATGCCCTTCGGGTTAAAGAATGCGGTTCAACGTTTGCAAGAGTAGTCCATGACGCTTTTGAGCCGCAAATGCACAGAAATGTGGAAGCCTACATGGATGACATAGTGGTCAAAAGCAAGGACAAGGCAACTCTGATTCAAGATTTAGACGAAACCTTTGCAAATCTGCGCAAGATCAACCTCAAGCTCAACCCCGAGAAGTGTGTGTTTGGAGTCCCTTCCGGCAAGCTTCTCGGGTTCTTCGTGTCTCAGTGGGGAATTGAAGCCAATCCCGACAAGATCAAGGCCATTGAGCAGATCGAAGCACCAAAGCGCGTCAAGGATGTACGAAGGCTTGCCGGTTGCGTAGCTGCTCTCAGCGAGTTTATCTCTAGGTCTGTGGCGCCGCCTCGCCATTTTCAAAATTTTGAAAAAGGCAGGTCCGATGCAATGGACTCGAGCGGAGGCTGCTACTGCGAGGCTTGAAGAGATACATCCTCCACTCCAACACTTGTTGCACCTAAGCCACAAGAGAAGTTGCTACTATATATAGCGGCAACCAATCAAGTGGTTAGTGCTGCGTTAGTGGCGGAGAGGGAGGCGGATGATGAGCTAGCAACCATGGCAGATGCATCCAGCGACGAGCAGGGGGCTTCGCCGGCAAGCTCTGGTCCCGACAAGGATGGATCTGCGCAGACACATGAGAAGATGCTGAGAAAAAGAATGGTGCAGCGCCCAGTTTACTTTAATACATTCCCTTCTGCAGGGGGCTAGGTCAAGGTACTACGGTGTGCAGAAATTGCTTTTCGGCCTCCTCATGGCCTCGAGAAAGCTGCACCATTACTTTCGGGCACATGAGATCACAGTTGTCACTCGTTTTTCGGCTGAAGAGGATCTTGCCAAAATCCAGAAGCAGCAGGCAGGATTGTCGAGTGGGCCTTTGGAACTATCAAGCTTTGGCCTCAAGTTTGAGAGCACATCAACTATCCAAAGCGAGCATTGGCGAGTTCATAGCAGAATGGGCGCCAACACAAGATGAAGAAATTCGAAACGAGCATCCCGTCAAGGAGGCAAGCAAAGAGTGGCTGATGTACTTTGATGGTGCCTTCTCGCTGCAAAGGCGCCCGGTGCGGCGTGCTACTTGTCGCACCCACGAGAGAGCACCTCAAGTACGTAGTCGGATGCACTTTCCCAAGGAGCAAGCAACAAACAATCTGCAGTATGAAGGTTTGCTTGCGGTCTCGAGATCATGATGAGACCTTGGGATCAAGAAGCTCATTGTCAGGGGTGACTCACAGCTTGTTATCCGCCAAGTGAACAAGAATTATAAGAGTCCATTGATGGAAGCTTATGTTGATGAATTGAGAAAGCTAGAAGAGCACTTTGACGGCCTACAGATGGAATATATTCCAAGAGCTCAGAACAACATTGTTGACGGCCTGTCAAAGTGCGCCGCACTTCAGTTACCTGTGGAACCAGGGATTTTTGTGCTCAAGCTGACTCAACCATCTGTGACACCATCAACTGGACAGAGCAAGAAGAGGAAGTTGATCTATGGTGACTACTTTCCGGCAGAGCTTCCCGAAGCCGCCGCCAAGAAGGTCCCCAAGATCGACACCTTGATCTTGAGGAGCGATCTGCTCCGACAAGCCCAGGTTTGTTCGTTGAAGCGCACGCTCCCGACAAGTTTTGCTCCGGCAAGCTTGCCGGGAACGATCAAGCTCGGCTGAGCCGCGAGTTCTCACCGTAGAAGCTGATGTTCCCGTAGCAGAGATGTGCCTTTAGTCCTTGTTGTCGAGCCGCAGCTCCGGCATGGGCCCGGCAGATTGTCCAGTTCCTTGAGACGGAGAACTTCCGAAGAGCAAGAAGAAGCGGAAAGAGTAGCCCGGCAGTCAAGTATGTACCGGTTTGTCGACAACACCGCATGCAGAAGAAGACTCAACGGTGTGAAATTGAAGTGTATTCACCGGGAAAGGCGGACAAAGGCTGTTGGCGAAGATACATGGAGGTATATGTGGTCATCAAATTGGCGCGAGGCACTTGCGGCAAAGCATTCCGGCAAGGTTTCTTTTGGCCGACAGCCCTCCGGGATGCAACTGCACAAGTAACCAAGTGTGAAGCGTGCGGTTCCATTCCAAGCGGATATACCAGCCAGCTCAAGCTCTCGGGCGATCCCTTTATCACGGACATTTTCAGTGCAGGGCTCGACATCCTCGGCCCCTTTCCCCGAGCTGTCGGGGCTTTGAGTACTTATGCGTTGCAATCGACAAGTTCACAAAGTGGCGGAAGTGGAAGCGATGAGGAAGGTGACAGCCACGATCGTGATCAAGTTCTTGGTCGATTGTTTTCCGTTCCGGAATCCCTAACAGGATCATCACCGACAACGGCACGCAATTCCACGAGCCGCACCTTCATGCGATCGTCCAAGATCTTGGCGCCAAGGTCTGCTTACCATTGCTCATCCGAGAAGCAACGGTCAAGCGAGAGGGCAAATCTTTGAAGTGCTGCGCGGGCTCAAGACCAGAACTTTCGACGGCTGCGCAAATGCGGAAGAAACTGGATTGAGGAGCTGCCGGTGGTTCTTTGGTCGATCAGACGACGCCAAATCGAGCCACCGGCGGACACCTTTCGCTTCTAGTCTATGGAGCAGAGGCAGTTCTCCCCACGGAACTTCGTATACGGATCGCCTCGAGTGCTCGCTTATGATGAGCTTGAGCAAGAGCAGCTGCGACAAGATGACGCGCTGCTCCTTGAGGAGGATCGATCTCGTGCTGCTTTGTCTGAGCTGCTCGGTACCAGCAAGCTTTGCGCCCGCTACCATAGCCGCAAAGTTAATGCCAGAAGTCTCGAGGAAGGCGACCTTGTTCTTCGGCGCATTCAGTCCGCCAAGAATTCCAACAAGTTGACGCCGAAGTGGGAAGGCCCTTACCGGGTGAAACGAATCACTAGGCCTGGCGCTGTCCGCCTTGAGACCGAAGATGGCATTCCGGTGAGCAACTCCTGGAACATTGAGCATCTTCATAAGTTTTACCCGTAGGGCGCGGTTGCCGGAACCTGTTCCGGAAACCACCTTTTGTACAAGTCTTGCCGTTGTTGCATGTAATCCTTTGTACAAAGCCGGGCGCAGACCCCGTGCATAAGTAAAGCTAGTGACGCCTTGTCGATTTCATGATTTTTACTTCTATTTGCATGCGTTATCTGACACTTTGTGCAGCACCTACCCCTGGTAAGTGATAACGAGCCATAAGGCCCCATATCTTTATTTTCTCTTCTTTCTCTTTCTCAAAGAAAGGAAGGTTCCTCGCACACAAGTTTGCGGGGAAAGGAGAAGATAATGGTGTGGACCAAGCATCGCTCAAGGAAGTCTAGCCTTACTGGGAAGCAAGCGACGGAAAAGCTAAGTTGCCAAAGTTTGAGCAATCAGTTTTAAAATTTTAAGTTATCTTCCTCGAACGACCGTACTTTGTATGGAAAACCTGTATGTGCAGAGGAACCAACTCGTAGCTAGTTGCGCCTTACTTTGTTTCGAGTCCGCTCAACAACTTAAGTGAGCTGCGACTAGTTGCGACAAGGTTGCTTGTCGAAGCGGCACCGCCAGGAGTCTTGACGTCCACTCAGCCTTTCATGGCTCAGGTGCCCGCGCCGACAAGTTCCCTAAAAAGCGTAGGGCAAAAACATACAAAGGAAGGAATCAAGTAAAGGAAATAACATAGCAATTGATATCCAAAATAGAGTTATATTACAAGATAGCTTGCCGCGGCTCTAATGGATTGTTCTTATGACATGACCAGCGGCGGCAAGAGAAAGAGAAAACGGGCGGCCTAATCTACACGATCGCCCTCAACCCTCTTGATTCCGCTCACCCTATCCACGATGGGTGCGACAAGGGTCTTGAGCGCCTCCACATCAGCATCCGGTGACAGGGACTTGAGGACGTTGGTGAGGTTGAGGCCTGGGTTGTGGAAGGCCACCTTCATCAGCACCTTCTGGAGAGCTCTCGCGCAGATCTGGCGCGACTCCTCGGCCAGCTGCTTTGGGACTTCTTCCCGGAGTCGCTGGAGGGCCTTCACCACGCCCTTGAAGAACAAGCTAAGCTTGGCGCTGGGTTGGAGGTGCTCGTCGGAGGAATATCCAAGATCCACCATCCCCAGCTCCATCAGCTCCCTGTTGATGGCTGCAGCAGTATCCACGAGACGCAAGGTCCAGTGCTCCACTTTCTCCCTCAAGGCATTCTGGGCGGCGCCAACACTTGCCAGCAGCGCCTCGTCAGCCTTGATCTTCTCCTTCAAGGGCACCTCCTGCTCCCTGGCGCCGTCCAGCGCCTGAGTCAAAGTAGTCAGCTTCAACTCAAGATTCGCGTTGGAGTCCTTGGCGGCGCTGAGCTCCTTGCTCCTCTCGGCGAGACGGCCCTGTAGCTCGCCAAGAATGTAGGCGTCCTTCTCGCGCTCGCGCTTGAGTGCAGCAAGCTCCTCGCCGCTCTCCTTGAGACTGGCCTCCAGCTCCTTCTTGGCAGCCTCGGCAGCTGCGGCAGCATCCTTTGCTTCCTTTTGAGCCCCGCCAAATGTTTGCTCGCGCATGGCAAGATCCTCCTCATGGCTGTCCAGGTTATCCTTCCGCTGCGCCAGCTCGCCTTCCTGCGCAGACAGCCTCTCGGCGGCAAGCCGCTGTTCCTCCTCAGCTTCAGCCTTCTCGAGGATGAAGGCCTTGCGCTCCTCGGCGAGTTGCTCCCGCTCCTCTGCCAGGGACCGGAGAGCTCCACAGTTGCGGCCGGAGCTCCTCCGCGCGTTTCTCGATGTCTGCTCCCGCCTTGGCGACAAGCGCCTCCGGGATGCGGTTTGGCTTGTCGAGCGCGGTAGAGCGACAACAGCTTCCAGCAGCTTGCTCCTCCTCGAGCTCGCCACTGCTGCTTGGCGCGTCGACTAGCCCGGTCGGCGGAGGCAAGCAGCTCTTCATCGAAGGTTTCTCCTTTGGCGGTGCCACAGGCTCGACTCCATGGGAGCTTGATGAAGACGCCATCGCCCGGCCTTCAAATAAGCGCGGGCTGGGGCTCTTCTAGCCCGGCTGCGGCAGCAGCGGAGGATCGGCCCGGTCGGCGTGGCGCTGGTGCTCCTGTCGCCTCGGGGCCGATCGCGGACCCCTCGCCCGGCTTTCTGCGGCGGCAGCTCCGGCCTCTTCGCGGCAGCTCGTCGGCCCGGCTTCTTCTTCCACGGCGGCGGCTTCATCAATGTTGCCGCGCACGTCCTCCTCGCCGGCGACCTCGGTCTCCATTGGCTCTGTGGCGGACGGATGAAGAAAGTTAGGCAAATATTCAAAGACAAAATCAGAAGAAAAAGAACACAAGGGAAGTTTTCAGCAAGAAGACTACATGCGAGTCTGCGGTCATGGTCTCCGCCGCCAAGGGATCGCTGGTGCCGTCCCTTGCGGAGCTGCCCCTTGCGGAGAAGTCTCCCTTGCGGAGAACGCTCCCTTGCCGGGGAATCCATCCTTGGCGGCGTAGTCGAAGCGAAGGAGGCTGCTCTGCTCCTACACAAATCAACGATCGAGATATCGGCAAAGAAAAAGCACCCATGCACGCCCGAACAGCAAGAAGTAGACCATATACTTACGCTTGGGGCTGCTTTGAAGAAGGGTTGCCGCATCCGACAGCGTGGTCTCGACGCGCCTCCTGCTGTCGCGATGGGTTCGTCCTCGACGACGATCACCGGGGTCTTGGCTCTCTTCGACATCCTCTGGGCCAGCGTCCTGAAAAGGAATGGGTTCAGAGTAAAACAAATCAGATACAAGACAAGGCAACAAATCGAAGAATTACAAGTACATCAAGGAATCTTACTCTTCTTCTTCCTCGTCGGAGCTGAGCGCGGAGAGGTCGAATTCTGGCCCGCCTCGACGACGAGGCGGAGGAGTGGGTTCCCTTGGACGCTTGGCGAAGCGGAACGGTGGTCTGCGAATGCCCGCTCCGATTGCTGGGCGGCGTGAGGTGCTCCCGCGGCAATAGTGCTTGCCGCGGTGGAGCGCGTCGCGAGGCGCTGTGGCTGTTGGCCCGTCTGCCGCCCCGCTACGTCCCCGGCCTTGCGAAGACGCCTTCTTGGTGGAGCTGGTGGCTCCGCTCGCGGCAAGCTGCTTGGAGGCGGGGAGGATGCACCCTCGGCTGGTTCGCTCGACTCGGCTTCAGGCTTGGCAAGCTCCTCCTCGCCGGCAAACTCCTTTCGCTCGACAAGGCTTGCCGCGTCGGCTGCCTCTGCCTCCTCCACAGTGAAGCCAAACTCACCCGCGGCAACGGCTGCTGCCGCCTCTTCGGCTGGTGGCGTCGCGCATCTCATCGCCCGATGAGTGTCGCGGGTGAGGCCCCTACGCCGTCGGGCGGACCGGCATTTCCACCAGATTGTCAAAGAACTGCCGCACGACGTCATCTGCGGCTCTTGCCAAGTTGGGACAATTCCATGTGAGTCGCGGCGGCATCATTACCTGCGGATGCGGTCAAGCGCGGAATTGTTGCACAGCGGAACGACGCCCCTCGGCAACCTAAACATCTCTGGATGATCAGGATCAGGCTTGAACAGCTCTAAGAGCATTGCATCAAGCTCCAAGACGGTGAAGTTGAAGTTGAGGCCTGGGCGCAGTCTCATGATATCTGCTCCGTTCTGAAATTCCCAGGCAGGTCTCCTTCTCTCCTACAAGGGGGCGATGCGGCGGCGAAGAAAGTCCGCGCCAACAGTGCCTACGGTGAGTCCGGTAAGTCTGAGGCGGAGGATTCGGGTGTTGTGATCTTCAGCCTAAGCGTCTTAGGGGCCAGATTGCTCCAATCATTGCAGCGCCTCTTGGGTTTTTATTTGGCGATAAAGGGCTGCGGGTTCTCCTCGACAATCCAGCACCAATCTGCCCTCCATTCCTCCCATTTGCTCTGAGCTCTCCCTCGAGATAGGCCTCCTTCTTGCCGACCACGAGATCCAAGCAATTCCTC
The DNA here is from genome assembly GCA_021605145.1 of Aegilops bicornis. Classification (NCBI taxonomy): domain Eukaryota; kingdom Viridiplantae; phylum Streptophyta; class Magnoliopsida; order Poales; family Poaceae; genus Aegilops; species Aegilops bicornis. Next base: position 240,038,392 of record CM038672.1, read on the forward strand.
CAGCAAGGGGCTCCCCTCTCTCGACTCGGGGTAAAAAGAAGTGGCGGAAAAGGGCTACATTTGGGTGGACTCCGACAAAGTTTTCGCAGAGATGTGCGAAAACTGCCATGGTCAGAACGGCGTTGGGGGTGAAATCAAGGAGGCGGAACCCGTAGGTGTTCATGATGTCACAAAAGAATTCAGAGAAAGGCGGGCAGAGCCCGCAGTAGAAGAAGAGCGCGAAGAAGAGATACCCAGTCGGGGCCAGTTCCGCCGCAGCGGCGGGGAGTACCTTCGTGCGCGGATGCGCTCGCGTCTCCGTCAACCAGAAGAGGTAGTAGTTCTCCCTCGGCTCCCTCGCAGCGAGCTGAGGGGGGAAGATGGCCCGCTCCTTCCGCAGCGCCGCAAGCCGCTACGCCTCGGCCGACTTCACGGCCTTCCCCTTGTAGGCTTTCGGGCCCATGGCGGAGGCGGTGGAGGAGATCGACGGCGTTGAGGGTGCTGGTGGCGATGGGGGGCCGAGCGCTGCTCTCTTTTCAGCCTTGAAGAGAAGGGGGAGCAACGGTGGTTTTTCGATGGGACAGCAACTGGCAAGGTAGGCAACGTGCCCCTGTTTCCCCTGCTTATAAAGAGGGAGGAGGCGGACGTTCCGATTTTCCGAATAAAGAAACCCCCACGATCTCGCCCACGATCTCTCACACGACGCCGCACTCGACGTGTGCCGTTCGTGGAGGACGTGGTGGGTCCGGGGTGAGTTGCGGCGTGAACCGAGCCGCGCGTGCCCGTGCCCTGTTTTGGGCCTGGCCCAACAGCGCTCGGCACCGTGTGTGGCCCAGGAGCAAGGGCTCTGTCCGGTGTACTAGAGTAGGGGTACCCTGGTATCCCGAACTTGTGCACGGGCAGTTGCAGCCCTCCGCGGCAAGGCTTACCGGGTTACCGCCAAGATCCTCCGTGGTTCCTTTGGAGCCATTCAAGAACAAAGTATTTAAGCCAAAGAGACAAGGCCCCGGCAAGACGAGCTTGCCGGGAAGGCCACCCAAGGCACCTACAAGACAAGGCCCCGGCAAGAGGAGCTTGCCGGGAAGCCCTGGTGAGCGACAAGCTTCCGGGCGGCAAGAAGACAACAACCGGCAAAGGCGCTTGCCGCGGCAGACCACCTCTCTGTACCTACGCTCCAGCACATCCACTAACGTGTCGCCCTGGGACCTTTCCAGGCGTGCGTGGCGAGAGGCTGTGCAGCCAGCGGTGCGAGGTGGCAAGCAGCGCTGACAAGTTTGCCATCGTGGCAAGCGGTGGCGCCCCTGACGGTCCCTATTTGCACTGTTAGGGCGGCGTGAAGCGGGCATTTAATGCCTTTGTCCCCGCCGTCGGGGTTAGGTATGGTACATTGTACCTTTGTACAAGTAGGTGTACCAACCACTACTTTTCCATTTGTACCCTTGTCTACGTTGCCACTGTCGGAGACCCTTGAGCATATAAAAGGAGGCCCATGCATAGCGTAGAAGGGGTCGGTCAGTTCCCCACGCTCAGTCTCGTTAGCAGCTCGTGTGTCTTTGTAGCACTCAGCGCTCTGAGCAGGAGCATAATACACCTCACACATGCAGCAGTAGGAGTGTTATCTCTCGGGAGAGCTCCGAAGCTGGGTAAACCTCTCGCGTGCTTCACCTCGATCTACTCTTCGTGCGACCTCTGCTCCCCGCCGAACCGAAAGGGGCTCGGTCCGCCGGTCCCATAGGTGTTCGTAGGCCAGATCAGCCTGCCCCGACACGTGGGCATGATTATACGATATGCATCACACAATCTCAAATTTATCCAACCAACATAGAAGTACTTCAAAGAGTGCCCCAAAGTTTCTACTGGAGAATCAAGAACGTGTGCCAACCTCTATGCATAGGTTCATGGGTGGAACCCGCAAGTTGGTCACGAAAACATACATCAAGTGGCACATGATATCCCATTGTCACCACAGATAATCACGACAAGACATACATCAAGTGTTCTCATAAAGACTCAATCCGATAAGATAACTTCAAAGGGGAAACTCAATTCATCACAAGAGAGTAGAGGGGGAGAAACATCATAAGATCCAACTACAATAGCAAAGCTCGGGATACATCAAGATCGTGCCATAGAGGAACACGAGAGAGAGAGAGAGAGAGAGAGAGAGAGAGAGAGAGAGATCAAACACATAGCTACTGGTACATACCCTCAGCCCCAAGAGTGAACTACTCCCTCCACGTCATGGATAGCGCCGGGATGATGAAGATGGCCACCAGAGATGGATCCCCCTCGTGAGGTACGGAAAGGGGTCCCGGTTGGTTTTGGTGGTTACGGAGGCTTGCGTGGCGGAACTCCCGATCTATCTTCTGTTCTGGAAGTTTTGGGGTACGTAGGTATATATGGGTGAAAGGAGAACGTCGGTGGAGCTACGGGGGCCCCACGAGGCAGGGGGGCGCGCCCAGGGGGGGAGGGCGCACCCCCCACGCTCATGAGCACCTCCCGTATCTTCTGACGTGGGGTCCAAGTCCATCAGGTGGGTTTCCTTCCAAAAATAACTTCTCAAGTTGATTTCGTTCCGTTTTGACTCCGTCTGATATTCCTTTTCCTCGAAACACTGAAATAGGCATAAAACGACAAATCTAGGCTGGACCTCCGCTTAATAGGTTAGTCCCAAAAGTAATATAAAATTGGATAATAAAGCCCTATATTGCCTAAAACAGTAGATAAAGTAGCATGGAGCAATCAAAAATTATAGATACGTTGGAGACATATCACACCCTAGCGGCCATGCTCCACAAGATGCAGGTGGGAGAATATTCAATCTCCGCGTCTCCACTTCACTGAAGGACGCAGCCGCAGCGATGGCGCTCGCTCTAGTGTGAATTGCAACCCTCTAGCTACCCCTACTGCGGGTGTAGCTACGAGGCACGCGCCATCCCCAGGGCAAGTCAACCAAGACGATGCGCCAAATGTAGTCGCCAATCCCCTAGCGCATCCACCTCATCGTCATGCTGATACGTCTCCAACGTATCTACTTTTCCTAACGCTTTCCCTCTTGTTTTGGACTCTAATTTGCATGATTTGAGTGAAACTAACGCGGGCTGACGTTGTTTTCAGCACAACTACCATGGTGTTGTTTTTTGTGTATAAATAAAAGTTCTCGGAATGGAAAGAAACTTTGCGAGGATTTTTTATATAATTAAAGAGAATATCCTGAGCCAAGAACTACCAGAGGGGGGCACCTGGGTGGGTTCAACCAACTAGGGCACGCCCCCCTCCAAGCGTGTCCAGGTTGGTTGTCCCCACCTGGTGGCCCCACGGACCCTGAAATCGATGCTATAAAATCCTATTTTTCCAGAAAAAATCAGGGAGAAAGAATTATCACCAACCCTTCTCCATCACCAATTCCATGATGCTTCCGACCGGGAGCGAGTAATTCCTTCATAGGCTCGCTGGTCAGTGAGGAGTTTGACGAGATTCATCATGTAATCTAGTTAGTTTTGTTAGGGCTTGATCCCTAGTATCCACTATGTTCTGAGATTGATGTTGCTATGACTTTGCCATGCGTAATGCTTGTCACTTTGGGCCCGGGTGCCATGATTTCAGACCTGAAACATTTATGTTATCACCATTATATCCATGTTCTAGATTCGATCTTGCAAGTTGTAGTCACCTACTACATGTTATGATCCGGCAACCCCGGAGTGACAATAGTCGGGACCACTCCCGGTGATGATCGTAGTTTGAGGAGTTCATGTATTGACCGTGTGTTAATACTTTGTTCCAGTTCTCTATTAAAAGGAGGCCTTAATAACCCTTAGTTTCCAATAGGACTCCGCTGCCACGGGAGGGTAGGACAAAAGATGTCATGCAAGTTCTTTCCATAAGCACGTATGCCCATTTACGGAATACATGCTACATTATATTTATAAACTAGATCTAGTGCCGTATCGCCATAGGTTATGATTGTCACATGATGAATATCATCCAACGAATCATCGATCCAATGCCTATGGATTTCCTTATATTGATCTTGCTAAGTTACTACTGCTATCGTTACTGTTGCACTTGCTACAAAATTACTGCTATCACTATTACCGTTACTATTGTTGTTGCTAATGTTATCAAAACTATCAAACTACTTTGCTACTGATCACTTTGCTGCAGATAATTAATCTCTAGGTGTGGTTGAATTGACAACTCAGCTGCTAATACTTACAAACATTATTTGGCTCCCCTTGTGTCGAATCTATAAATTTGGGTTGAATACTCTATCCTCGAAAGCTGTTGCGATCCCCTATACTTGTGGGTTATCAAGACCTTTTTAAAGGCGCCGTTCTTTGGGGAGCATAGCTATATTTGTTGAGTCACTTGGGATTATTATCAATTTGTCACTATGAAGAATCTGAAGGATGCTAAGACTAAGATTTTTCCCTCTAAGACGAGGGGAGGTAAGGAACTGCCATCTAGCTCTGCTTTATATTCACCTTCTGTTATAAGTAAACTTGCAACATCACTACATGCTATCAATCCTGATATGTCGCAAGTTATTGATGATGCTACTTCTGCTATGAATGATGCTAATGATGATGCTAGTGCCTTGCTTGATGATAATGTGCCACTAGGTGAATTTCTTGATGAACAAATTGCTAGAGTAAGACAACATGATATTGTTGAAACTGATGATGAGCTTGAAACTGATAATCTTGAAACACCTACTAGAACTAGCCCTCATAGATTTGAATTGCCAGAGGTACTAGAAGGATATGTTATGGGTGAGGAAGCAACTAGAGATATTCTTGCTTGAAAGGATATAGATGATATAGAGAAATTATTATGCAAGTATAAAGAAAAATATTTGAATGCTAGAATGAAATGTGACCCCAAATTTTCTGCTTCACCTATCTTTATTGATCATTAGGACTATGAATTCTATGTCGACCCAGAGTTAATTACTATGGTTGAATCTGATCCTTTCCATGGTTATGAAACTGAAACTGTTGTGGCACATCTTACTAAGTTGAATGACATAGCCACCCTTTTTGCTCATGATGAGAAAACTCGCTATTACTATATCCTCAAATTATTTCCGTTCTCATTAAAGGGTGATGCTAAAGCTTTGTACCATACTCTTGCTCCTGGTTTTGTGCGTAGTCCCCAGCATATGATCTATTACTTCGGAGAAAAATATTTTCCTGCTCATAAGAAACAAGATGCCTTACAATAAATACTTAACTTTGCGCAAATTGAAGAAGCGAGTCTCCCATAAGATTTGGGGAGGCTTATCCAATTGCTTAATGCTTTGCCTGATCATCCTCTTAAGAAAAATGAAATACTTGATATCTTCTATAATGAACTAACCGATGCTTCTAGGGATTTCCTAGATAGTTGTGTTGGTTGTGTTCATAGGGAATGAACTATTGGGAAAGCGGAAGAATTATTGAACAACATGTTGAAAAATTATGATGATTGGACTCTTCCTGAACCACCGCTTAAACCCACTCCAAAGAAGAGGGGTATTTTATATCTCAGTCCTGAAGATATGGAAGAGGCAAAGTAATCTATGAAGAAAAAGGTATTGAAGTAGAGGATGTTAAAATTTTACCTTCTATTGAAGAAATACATGGGCTTGATACACCGCCACCACCTAAGGTGGTAGAGGTAAATTTTCTAATGAAATTCAATGATAATGATAATCCTCACAATATGCACCCTAGCCAATGCCTTTATGAGTTTGAAAATTATATTAGAAAGCAAGATCACTTCAATGCAAATGTCATGAAACAATTGAAATACAATTCTGATATGATTGCTCATTTGAGTGACTTGTTATTTAGGATCTCAAATGATGTTAGAGGTGTGGGGAAGCATGCTTCTATGGTTCAAACTCAGTTAGAACAAGTTGCTAAATCTCAAAGAGAGTTTCTTGATGAAATGAATAATAATATCAATGATCATGCTGTTAGAGTAACTTGTAAAGTGGCCCACCCGATGTGCGGGCTAGATTTTGTAAAGTTTTATTAGAAGTATTTCTGTTTTGTTTTATGTAAAGAAAATTCGAACCATACTTGCTCACATTTATAAAGATGAGCCCTTTGCAATCATAATTTTGTCTTAGGTATGTTTGGTTTTCTCATTGATATATAAATATAGCGTATTATGCAGTTCATGTATCTGCTTGACATGGTCTTATGTTTAACCATGTCTTTCTAATTGACTATGAATTCCTTAAGGAACATTTTTTTATTTTTTAGATTTGTTATATGAAGTAAACAGGAATTTACGTACATATATACACTATTTTTGGTTTTGTTAAGGCATCTCTGAAGGAGACCCTCAAAGCTCTGTTATATTTTGTGGTGTCTGAATCGTCTGTGTCAACTTTTTTTATTCAGTGGGGACCTCCATCGGTCCGCGAAATGGTCCGGGCGTCCGTTTTCCGGCAAATCCGGGGCAAACGTGGGAGTTATACCGGTGTCCAGACATCCACTTGACCAAGAAAAAGCCACCATGTAGTCCTTATCTCTTTTATCTCTCCACACATGCATGGTCCCCTCTCCTCTCTCTCCTCCCAACCAGACAAATAAAAATTAATTTTTGAAAACGGTTTAATTGGCTCTCTTTCGTATCATGTTCACGGACCATGTCCGAACATAGTAACAGACTATACCGGAGTCATTTGCGGATCGGCTTTGGAGATGCCCTTACTTCCTTCTTCCATGTATATATGTCCTAATGTGTTTTTCAAGGTTAATTTCGACCACATGTTAGAGCAATAATATGTGACATGAAATTTACGCAAAGCACACCATCAAATTCGTACATGGAAAGAGCTTTTAATGATATAATTTTCACATTATACATCTCATGTATTGCTAATATATCAATAGTGAAAGGCAACCTCGAAAAATGTATATGAAAGGAGGGAGTAGCTTTATTATTATTTCATGGACATCGATTTAGTTAATTTAAAACACGTACTACACCAGATGACCAGAAGTAGGCCGGCATCGGCTATCTTCTCACCTACTCCACACTATCAACACATATTCATTTGCTTCTTTCTCTAGTCTTCTTGTCTTTTCGGAGCTCCCGGCCATGGAAAGGAGCAAAGGGCTGAGCCAGATTGGATCCACTGCATCTCAGCATAAGCCCGAGTCTCCCCTCGGTTTGCTACTTTGTGGTACTCAGCACCACACACACCTCGTGGTTGGGACGATGCTTGGTTTGGCTCCCAGCCTGCCTCGTTGATCTCCCGGCCAGTGAACACGTAGCAGGGCCCTAATAGCAGCTGCGTGATGGAGGATGAGAGGTCATCTGAAAGTGTATTATATCGACTAGAGGGGGGTGAATAGGCGATTTTTATGAATTCTTCACCAAGGAATTTGCCGGTGAGGAAATTCCTTAGCGAAGAACTACTTGCAGCGGAATAAGTACTCAGAAGTAAGCATAACAGAATCTGAGGCATAGTCATCATGATGAAATGAAGACAAGCCTGAGTCTGAAAGCGTAATCACAGGATAACACAAGATGAAGACAAATGGTGAAGAAATTGCCTTTGAGGAAATTTAGGAAGTCTTGGTCCAAAGTCTTCAAACACGAGATATGATGAAGCACTTAACACAAGAATGAGGAAATGAAAGAGTTGAGGAAATAGAACCAGTAAGGTTGGCGAAGACAATGATTTGGTAGACCAGTTCCAAGCTGTTGTCTCGGTTATGCGTACGGGTTGGAGCGGCTGAGTATTAAAAACTCGAGGACACACAGTCCCGGACACCCAGTCCTGAGCACGCAGCTCAGGACACCAAGTCCTCACCGTATTCTCCTTGAACTAAGGTCACACATACCTCGCCCAATCACTCGTGGTAAGTCTTCAGGCGACTTCCAAACCTTCACAAACTCGGTCACTTTCGGCGATCCACAATTCCTCTTGGATGCTTCTAGACCATGACGCCTAACCGTCTGGAAGAAGCACAGTCTTCAAAGGTAACAAGCGTCGGATCCACGCAGGATCAATCTCTTCAGTGATTCTCAATCACTTTGGGTTTGTAGGTGTTTGGGTTTGGGTTTTCCTCACTTGATGATTTTCACTCAAAGTCCTCGGAGGATGGGATGTTCTTAATTGACAAGTGTCAGTTTCTATCGGAGCAACCAACCAACTAGTGGTTGTAGGGGCGGCTATTTATAGCCTAGGGAGCAACCCGACATGATAAGACATAAATGCCCTTCAATAATATGACCGTTAGGTAGATAAGATATTTTGGGACAGCTGGCGCGCAGCACAGCAACGGTCGGAAATTTGAGGTTCAAATTCCTCAGGGCTATCATGTTCCTCACTGTGTAGGCAATCCGCACTGGCGAATTCCTAACTCCTTAGTCAGAACAAATTCCTCAGTGACCAGAAGAACTTCATCTCTCACATCAAGAAATTGACTGAACTGTATGAGATTTCCAATGGCTTCACTCGAAGGGATTGGTAGGCGTAGGATTTTGAGTTGAGCATCACATGGAAACTTTTCCTTAGTATTTCCTCCACCCCCTTTAACAATACGGTGCTTCCTATGACTCAAGAAAGAGAAAACAAAACTACGAAAACAAAAGTCTTCACGCTTCTTCTTCCTCAAATGAATACCAAGTCTTCAAGGTCACACCAACTTCTTCACTTTCAAAGTCTTCAAAAAGTCTTCAGAATAGCAAATTCTTCAGTTGAAGAACTTCATTTTTAGGGGTCGACTTTCACTGTAAATATCAAACTCCTCATAGACTTATAGACCTGTGTACACTCATAAATGCATTAGACCCTTAACCTATAAGTCTTCAATACACCAAAATAACTAAGGGGCACTAGATGCACTTACAATCTCCCCCTTTTTGGTGATTGATGACAATATAGGTTAAGTTTTCAACGGGGATAAAACATATGAAGTGTAAATACTAATATTGAGGAATTTGATTGCAAGATATAGAAGAACTCCCCCTGAAGATGTGCATAGTGAGGAATTTGCTTTTGAGGCAATGCACACTTGAAGAGTTGAATCATGGAGATCTCCCCATATATATTGTAATTCATACACACATTTGACATATAATCTGAAGAATTTGAAATGCATGATGAAATATGGTGACTGATGTAATTCAGCATGCGTGTATTAACATATGACAAGGAATAAGCATGCAGAAGAACACATCAAAAGTATCATAGCACCATCAGGTTTAAGAGTACAACTCGATCCAATAAAGTTCCAGAAGGGCGAGAGTTGTAACTTAGCAAAAAAATACGCCCATATAATAGACCCACTTGAAGACTAACTCAGCTTTCTCCCCCTTTGTCATCGAATGACCAAAAGGATCGAAACTGAGGACTAACGCATACAAGAATATCAAGTTGATGGAGGAGCGCGGCGTTGTCGGGTCGTTTGTCATAGTAGGGCCTGCCACAGTGTCGTCCAAGTCTTCATGTTCATCAGTGTCGCGCGATGAAGCATAGGAGCTGGCCACCAAGGAAGGAACCTTGACCTTCTTGTATTTCTTTGGCGGTGGTGCAGACCAGTCAAATTCTTCCTTGAGACCCATTTTCTTCAGATCTTCTTCGCTGTAGACATGAGACAGAACAGCCCAGGTACGGGTGAAGGTTTCATGGAGGTAGTACTGATTTTTCTTCACTGCATTATGGGTTGAGGTCATGTTGTGAAGAATTGAACCAAACTGACGCTTGACCCATTTATGATTGCGATCAACCTTCTGATGAAGGCGAGGAGAAGCTCACGATCAGTCATCACCCTGGGTGTTGTGCCTTGAGGATTTGGCTTGGTTGTGTTGGCGGCAGAGTCATTGGTGGCAGAGTCATCATTGGTTGAGTAGGATGCAGCCTTGCGAAATTGACCATCCAATGGACGAATGCCTTCATCTATCACAGCAGCGGTCTTGCCTTTGTCATCAGCTAAGGAAAATGTCCGTTTGAGGACTTCAATCGGAGGCAAGTAGCTGCAGTGATTCAGAGTATCAACTTTGTAATTGAGTGAAGACCTTGTTCTGATGGATCTCATAATCTAAGGTGCATAAGGCTTCAGCTCAAAAGGTGATAGCGACATTGGCCAGAGTCCTCATGAAGAAATCATGGAAGTTGACGGGAATGCCATGAATGATATTGAAAAGCAGATTATTCATGATGCCAACGACTTCTACTTCATTTGAGTCGTGGCCTTTGATAGGACTCAATGTCTTCATAAAAATGCGATAGACAGTCCGAGGCACATACAGTAATTCCTTGACGAGGAATTTGGTTCGTGGGGCCTGCCATGGCTTCAAAGGCTTCATCAGAACTGGCATGTAGTGATTTGTAAGCTCAGGTTCAATGTAGGCATAGCGAGCACCTTCAAGGGAGGACTGAGTGGTAGGGCATGAAGCAATTCGATGGCTGGTGCTTTGTAGTGAGTGTTTTCAGACATCCAGTCCAGCACCCATGAGTTCACATCTTCAGAATTTCCTGTGATGTGCAGCGTCGCAAAGAATTGAAGAATGAGTTCTTCATTCCAATCACATATGTCAGTGCAGAAATTTAATAGTCCAGCGTCGTGAAGAACACTGAGGACTGGCTCGAAGCCCGGCAGAGATTCCATGTCCACATGAGGAATGTGTGCATGATCGAAGACTTTGTCTTTGTTGAACAGCACTGAGGAATAGAAATTGGCCTGGCTGGCCGTCCAGAAACGCCTCTTCCTTATGCGAGCAGAATCATAGGGGTTGTAATCTATGAAGAACACATGCTCGCTGAAGAAATCTTCAGCCTTGAACTTTTGCTTCCTTGAGAATGGATCCTTTGGCTTTGGCAGTGGAGTGTCAGTGAGTTGCATCACGACCTCAGGAATTGCAATCCCAGGTTCTTGGTGAGGAATTTCTGGTTCCTCTTCGAGGCGATCTCGTGTTCAAGTGATCAGCAGCGGTTTCTTCAGCACTAGTGGCTGGAATTTCTTCACGCCGCAGATGAAGTGGGGTGAGTTTCTTGAGCCAAGTTGAGCGGTTGGTGCAGGGACCGAGGAATTTCTTGTAAAGGGGTGAAGAGTGGAGAATTGGGGTGCTGACTTTCCCAAAAGTCATCATTCATCACTGGTGTAGTGCACCCAATATCCACGTCTTCATCTTCCATTTCTTCAACGCCAGCCTCTTCAGCTGTGAACTGAGGCATGGGCGAGGAGACAACAGGTGTTGAAGGGATAGCATCCACTTCAATTTCTTCATCAATCTGCTCTGACGAAGCAGCAGAATGATTTTCTTCATCAGATCCGCTAGGGATCACATATTCTTCACCAAAAGGAACAAGGTCCTTTGATGGCATGGTTGAGATCGAAACAACATCAATGGGATTTTCAAACGAGCTGGCCATATGCTTCATTTTCTTCGGAGCTGAAGAATCTGAAGCAGCTGATGCTTTCCTTTTCTTCACAGCAGCTCGCTCTGCAGCCTTGGTCTTCTTCACATCTGATGCAGATGGAAGGATAGGAGTTTGTGTAGGCGCAGGAGGAGCTGAGGAATCTGGTTGATTTGTTCAGGCGCAACTGATGCAGTTGCCCTGACTACTTCACTTTCTTCAGGCGCACCACTAGTGGATGCCCTGGCAATTTCTTCAACGTCTGGAATGCATTCATCAGCCTTGGAACTAACATTTTCTTCAGCAGTCTGAAAGTCAACAGCGGTGCTGGCATGTTCTTCAGTTTGCTGAGCAGAAGCTTCAGCCTGAGGAATTTCCTGTTGCGTTGAAGCTGCAACATTGGAGGTGAATTGCTCAGTCAGTTTAACAAATCTGACTTTGGCACCTTGCCAATTAGCATAGTAGGCATTGAAGTTTTTACTGAGGGCTTTGATTTCAGACTGGATTTTTATAAGCTCATCAGTTGTCATAGAGACAATGTTGGTCTTCAAAAACTTTTCTTTCCTATCTTGTGCCTTCTTGATGCACTGGCCTTCTCATATTTCCATTTTTCTTCAGAGATGAAATGGGTCAGCATGTGACTTTGGCCAGGAGTCAAATTGAAATCAGGCATAGGAGTGTATGGATCCTTGTGCCAAAGATCAATATAATCGAGGATCAACTTAGGATCCAATAGCAGTGGCACAGTTGTGCCTTTGGCTCTAGTGGCCCTTTCTTGTCTGTCTCTGATGATTTCTGCAAGTTCATCAACATCAGCTTCATCGTCAGATGGCACTTGGAAGGCAAGATGTTTTTTCTTAGGACTTGACCGAGGACCTCATCCAGCCGTTGCCTTTGTCTTCAGCAGAGTGGGGCCTGATTAAGAATTTGGTGCAGCTGAGGAACTCGCTGAGACACTAGAGGCAATAGAGATGCCTGCATTCCTTTGGCACGCGGCCAGATGCACAGGTGCTGAGGACTTTGCCGGAGCAGCTGAGGACTTTGGAGGAGGAGCTGAGGATTTTGGAGGAGCAGGAGGAGCATGAGGAATTGGCCGTGAGGGCATTTCTGAGGAACTTGGTCGTGAGGGCACTTTTGGTGAAGCACTTGGCTTGTGCGCGAGCTTCTTTGCCATTGATTTCCTAGGCTTGACAGAGGCCTCAGTGGCAGCAGCAGCAGCAGAGTCTTCATTGAATTTCCTCACTGCTTCTTTGGCTTGTCTAGCCAACCTGGCTTGGCGCTTGGCCCATTCTTCAGGAAAATCCTCACCACGCTTGATCTTTGGTGGGAATTGACTTCTTGGCCAGGTTCCAATGGAGCTCTTGGGCATGGAGGATTAAGTGCGAATTTCTTCATATACTTTGGAGTTACATACATGTACTCTCTCCATTCTCTTGCCCATCTCCTTTCAATCCTCTGTATGTGCACCTTGCGCTGATTTTTGTTCTCCTTCCCGAACTTGGCCTCATCAGGTGTGCAATAGTCGGCATAGATGTCCTCGAGGATTTGAAGCGATCATGACCTCGAGCTTCTTTCCTCCTTTCTGCGGCTTCTACGTCTGCCATATTCTTGATTGAGGTAATTGAACAATCGAATTCTACGAAGAAGTATGCAACTTTTCTTCGAGGAACACCGCAAATGAGTTAAGTTGATGAGAACCTAGTGATTCAGCGCGGACATGAGTACTGCCTGAGTATAGTTTCTAGGAATTTGGAGAGGTCATATGCGTTCTCAGAAGGTTTTTCAGAAAGAACAAGATTGAGCAATATGACCACCTGAGTCTTGAAGAAATTCACTAAGCGTCTATGTCTAAGGTTCCAGAGTTGTATAGACGGAAGATCCACACAATTAAGGAATCTTGAAGAAAATTGATGCTTAGAGAAGTGAATCAAGAACAAATGACTAGTGAGGTGTTTTGTGTGTGAGGATTTGAAGAATAAAACACCTTTGAAGATTTTGTAGAGAAAATTTGAATCAAAGAGGGCAGTAAAAGTAACTTTTAATTACCCTGGATGAAGAACACGACGAACAGTGAGGTGCAGAAGTGAAGTTCGTTGTAGATATTCCACGGCCTAACTCGGCGGAGGAAGACAGCTACGGCGGCGGTGGAGTGAAGATTTCCATGACCTGCTGAAAATGCATTTAATGACGACGAGGTCGTGGCAGTGAAGCTCTTCCTCACCGGCGACGATGGAGTAGCGGCGGCACTAGGGTTTGAGAAGATCGAGCGGGAGAGAGAGGTCGAGCGGAGTAAAGGAAGTGACGAAGGGGTGAGGGGGTATTTGTAGTCGCAACGAAAAACTGTTCGCTCGAAGATTTAGGACGAACGTGCCCCTGACCCTTCTCATTCGCATGACATGTGTCACCCACGTACTGAAAAGTGGAGATCGTGTTAGATCGTGGGTGAATAGATAAGTCTATCGTGGGATGCGAAAGGTTTGAGCAGAAAAACTGAAAATTTTGGATAAGATTAGTTTTAAAGTTCCGTTCGCAATTTCTTCAGCTGACAAGGACACAGTGAAGATTTTGAACGAGTTTCAAATAGAACGCACATGAAGAATTTGTGAATAGATTGGGTTGAGTATAACGTAGAGGGCGAAGGGTCCGATCACATTCACTTAGCAGAAACCGCAACTTGAAGAAATAGCGATAAGTGAATGCTGTAGAGGACATAAACCCATATATATATACGGAAGATTTTGCAAAGTTGAAGAATTTTAACAACTGAGGAATTTTAAAAAAACTGAGGAAAAACTCAAATTGAAGATTTTCAACTTTGGTGGTGGCGTGACCCACCGTATAAGAATGATGATTTCAGACACCGCGTACAGTTGTCGTAGGGTTCTGAGAATCAAATTCTTCGTTAATTTCTTCACACCTAGAGTGTTATTCTTCATTGATTGAAGAAAAACGTTTCTTCATGTGTTGCACATCTAAGTCATCAATTTTGCATAAGTGTTAGGATGAGTGTCCTTTTCAAAGAACATTCGAAGACTCTAAGATATTTAGCTCACACCGCAACTTGCTAAATCTCTTATCATCCAAGGGCTTTGTGAAGATATCGGCTAGCTGTTCTTCAGTCTTCACATGCTCAATAGAAATGTCGCCCTTCAACACATGATCACGAAGAAAATGATGACGAATCTGAATGTGCTTTGTCTTTGAGTGTTGAACTGGGTTGTGAGCAATCTTGATGGCACTCTCATTGTCACAGTAGAGAGGCACATTCTTCACGTTGATGCCATAATCCTTGAGAGTTTGCTTCATCCACAACAATTGAGCACAGCAAGAACCAGCAGCAATATACTCAGCTTCCGCAGTAGACAGTGATATGCAGTTCTGTTTCTTCGAGGACCAACAGACCAAAGATCGTCCGAGGAAATGACAAGTACCAGATGTTGACTTGCAGTCCACACGATCACCGGCATAGTCAGAGTCAGAATATCCAATGAGATCATAAGCAGAGCCCTTGGGGTACCATAATCCTAGTGTTGGTGTGTGAGCTAGATATCGAAGAATATGCTTCCATGACCTTATGGTGTGATTCCTTTGGTGTAGCTTGAAATCGGGCACACATGCAAACACTAAGCATTATATTTGGCCTAGATGCACATAAGTACAATAAAGAACCAATCATGGAGCGGTATACCTTGTGATCGAAGTCAATACCATTTTCATCAGTGCATAGATGGCCATTTGTGGGCATAGGAATTATGACGCCTTTGCAGTCTTGCATGCTGAATTTCCTTAGAACATCCTTGAGGTATTTCTCCTGAGATATGAATATGCCATTCTTGTTGACGAATTTGAAGACCTAAGAAGAATTTCAACTCTCCCATCATAGACATTTGATATTCTTCACTCATCATATAGACAAATTCATCACTATAACGTTGGTCAGCACAACCGAAGATAATATCATCAACGTATATTTGGCACACAAATAATTCACCATCATAAGATTTAGTAAAGAGAGTAGGGTCGAGTGAACCGGGTGTGAAGCCATTCTTCATGAGGAATTCCTTCGAAGTGTCATACCACGCCCGAGGGGCCTGCTTGATGCCATAGAGGGCCTTGTTGAGTCACGAAGACTTTGTCGGATTCTTTGGATCTTCAAAACACTGGGGTTGAGCAACATATACTTACGCCTCAAGCTTACCATTGAGGAATGCACTTTTCACATCCATTTGATATAAAGTGATATCATGATGGTTAGCATAAGCAAGTAATATGCGAATAGCCTCAAGTCTAGCAACAGGTGCAAAAGTTTCATCAAAATCAATTACTTCAACCTGTGTGTAGCCTTGAGCTACAAGTCGTGCCTTATTCCTCACCACAAGGCCATTTTCATCTTGCTTGTTGCGGTAGATCCACTTTGTGCCAATGATATTATGCTTGCGAGGATCTGGATGTTTGACCAGTTCCCAGACGTTGTTGAACTCGAACTCATGTATTTCTTCTTGCATGGCCTGAATCCACTCAGGCTCCAGAAATGCTTCATCTACCTTAGTGGGCTCTGTGATAGAGACAAAAGCATAGTGCCCACAAAAGTTAGATAAATGTGAAGCTTTTGAGCGTGTGAGAGGACCTGGTGCTTCAATGTCATCGATGATCTTTTCAACTTGCACTTCTTTTTCAACGCGAGGATGAGCTGGTTGTCGTCGAGGAATTTGATCAACATTTTCTTCAGCACCATTTTCTTCAGCATTTTCTTCAGGTGCATCAGCTCGACGTTCTTCACGTTATGGAATGAATTCTTCAGCAGATTCTTCAGTAGGAATGACATCCTTAGTCGCCTTGAACTTGATAGAATCCTCAGGTGCTGGTTCATCTATCACAGAAGGTAGGTGCTCTCTTTGAGAGCCATTAGTTTCATCGAACCGCACAACTACAGTTTCAACAATCTTGTGAAGAACATTGTTGAAGACTCTGTAGGTGTGCGAGTCCTTTCTGTAACCAAGCATAAAACCTTCATGTGATTTCGGTGCAAATTTAGCATTGTGATGAGGATCTCTAATCCAATATTTAGCACCGAAGACTTTGAGATAACTCACATTCGGTTTCTTGTCAGTGAGGAGTTCATAGGCAGTCTTCTTGAAGAATTTGTGAAGATATACCCTATTGATGATGTGGCACGAAGTGTAAATTGCCTCAATCCAGAAGTGACGAGGCATCTTATACTCATCAAGCATAGTGCGAGCCATCTCAACAAGAGTTCTGTTCTTGCGCTCCACGACGCCATTTTGCTGAGGAGTATAAGGAGAAGATAACTCATGAGTAATACCAAGTTCATCAAGATAGTCATCAAGATCAGAATTCTTGAACTTCGGTTCCATTGTCACTCCTCGATGTGCTTGGTCTTCACACCAAAGTTGGTTGAAGCCCTCGAGGAAAATCGTTTGAAGACTTCACGCACTTCATGTTTGTAAGTAACAATGTGTACCCATGTGTAACGAGAGTAATCATCAACAATAAGAAAGCCATATAGAGATGCATCATTAGTGACTGCTGAGTAATGATTAGGACCAAAGAGGTCCATGTGAAGCAATTCGAATGGGCGAGTAGTTGTCATGATAGTCTTCGGTGGATGCTTGGCCTTGGTCATTTTTCCAGCTTCACAGGCCCCGCATAAGTGATCCTTGAGGAATTTGACATTATCAATGCCAATGACATGCTTCTTCTTCGCAAGCATGTGCAAATTCATCATGCCTGCGTGACCAAGTCGTCGATGCCATAGCCAGCCTTCTGAAGCTTTTGCAAGTAGGCACACGGCTGGTTGCGGTCCTGTAGAGAAATCAACAATATACAAGTCTCCTCTCATAAAGCCTTCGAAGAATTTGGAATTGTCAGCTTCCATAACCACAACACAACGATACTTTCCAAAGACAACAACCATATCAAGATCACAAAGCATTGAGACAGACATAAGGTTGTATCCTAAGGACTCAACAAGCATGACTTTGTCCATGTGTCGATCCTTTGTGATCGCAACCTTACCTAGACCCAATACCTGACTTTTGCCTTTGTCGTGAAGATGATATGCTTCAGATGCGATGGTGATAAGGGAGCATTCATCAATAGATTCCTGTCACCAGTCATGTGATTTGTACATCCACTATCGAGGACCCACTCAGTGGCTTTGGGTTGATCATCCTGCAGATGAATTAGTGTAGCTTACGAACTCATATACTTCATCAGTGAAGAATATGATATCAAATTCATCAGATAAATTTCATCAAGCAGTAAAACAGATATTGTAGTATGAGTACGTGTGAAATGAAAGTTCATTTCTTCATGATTAGCCTGCGCCCTTTCAGGCATTTTTGTCAAGCCCCAGCAAATTCTTCAGACGTTAAAGCACGTCTGGAGACCTGACCCTGCAGAAGAGATTAGTTCTTCTTCTTCACCACCCACATCTGAAGGGGTGGCAAAGAGTTCATCATTTTGCGAGCTCCATATGAGAATGGTGGCAGAGAAGCCAAACCATTTCGATTCACATAAGAGGGGTTAGGGTAAGCATATGAATAAGCAGAGAAATTCTTCGAGGACTAATGAACATAATGGTTTGAAGAATAATGCACATATTCATAGCCCTTAGCTCTACCCTGCGAAACAGAGTTGTTAGCATGATGATAATCATATGAGGACTTTGATCCTTTTGAGGAATTTGATCCACGTGAGGAATTTGGTCCGTACGAGGACTTGGATCCATATGAAGAGTTTGATCTAGGGTTCCTATTCTTCACAGGTGGTGTCATGAGGACATTCACCTGAAGACTTTCAAAGCACCTTTTGGGAACCCAGATTTTCTTCATAGGGGAACCGTTCCTGCAGTTAGTGCCCACATATCTAGCAAATACTTCACCATTCTGATTTTTGAACAGTTTATAGTTGGAGTCAATTGACTCATCAGAAGAATGAGGAGATTCACATGTAAAGCCAGATAAGTTAGATGGATCAACTGGTGGTCCCTTTGCAGCAACCCATGCGGTTTTGGGGTACCGCTTTCAGGGCTTCCAATATGTACCATCGGCATTGATTTTCCTCTCAAAGGCAATACCCTCTTTCCTAGGGTTCTGTTGAGGATCTCGCTTTTAAGCACATCACAAAGAGTCCGATGCCCTTTGAGGCTTTTGTACATGCACATCATGTACAACTCCTTCGACCTGCATTGTCAGTGATACTAGCAATGTCCTCAAATGAGGAATTAGTGATAGCAGAGGCAGGTAAAGAATTTGTAACAATTGAAGCATTTGAACATTCAGGTGAAGAATTAGCAGATTCACTTTCAATGCACTTTAAGCATGGAGGAACAAATTCTTCCTGAGCCGCGCTGATTTGTTGAGCAAGTAATGAATCGCGCTCCTTCTGAAGATCTTCATAACTCACTCTTAGCTTCTCAAGATCTTTCTTTCTTTGAAGAAATTCATAAGAAAGTTTCTCATGATCAGATAAGAGAGTGTTATGTTGATATTGAAGGGTGTCATACTTAGTATGAAGTCTCTGAAGACTTTCAGCCAAAGCTTTTGACTGATCCATTTCTTCACCCAACATATCATCGCTCTTATTTAGCATATATTGAACTTTTTCCAAAGCTCTTTGTTGTTTAGTGACAAGGGAAGCAAGTTTGACATAGCTGGGTCCAAATTCATCACCAGATTCATCATCACTAGACTCGGATAGGTAGCATTCGATTACCTCGGCACTTTCTCGCCATGAGGCATGATGAAGAGGATGATGATTCGGTTCAATTTCATCGCTTTGAGAGATTCCTTGAAGTCCTCAAACCAAGGATCATGACGGGTTTGATGACCTTCATAGACCTCGTGAGAGACGATCCTAGATAAGCTTCGCATGATCGAGATGCATGATGTTCCTGAACTGATTTTGAGACAGACAAGAGCAGATGACGTCCTTCGCCGTGAGGTTGAGAAGAGTGTACTTGCGAATGTCATCAGCTCCCACCGTCTTGCACATATCAGTAAGACCAATCTCAGTGACGGTCCACAGTTCGCTGTTCATCGCCATGAGACGCTTCTTCATCATGGCCTTCCACTTGGGATACTCGTGACCGTCAAAGATGGGGCATGTCACTTTCTTCATACCTGCGGTCGACATAACTAAAACTCCAGGCGGTTAAACCAAAATCACACAGAACAAGGGAGTACCTTGCTCTGATACCAATTGAAAGTGCGTTATATCGACTAGAGGGGGCGTGAATAGGCGATTTTTATGAATTCTTCACTGAGGAATTTGCCGGTGAGGAAAATCCTTAGCGAAGAAGTACTTGCAGCGGAATAAGTACTCATAAGTAAGCATAACAGAATACATGCATAGTCATCATGATGAAATGAAGACAAGCACAGAGTACAGAAAGCGTAATCACAGGATAACACAAGATGAAGACAAAAGATCAAGAAATTGAACCGAGGAAATTTAGGAAGTCTTCAGTCAAAGTCTTCAAACACAGATATGATGAAGCACTTAACACAATATTGAGGAAATGAAAGAGTTGAGGAAATAGAACCAGTAAGGTTGGTGAAGACAATGATTTGGTAGACTAGTTCCAACTGCTGTCTCAGTTGTATGTCTGGTTGGAGCGGCTGAGTATTTAAACTCGAGGACACACAGTCCTGGACACCCAGTCCTGAGCACGCAGCTCAGCAAACGAAATCCACGCCGTATTCTCCTTGAACTAAGGTCACACAGACCTCGTCCAATCACTCGTGGTAAGTCTGCAGGCGACTTCCAAACCTTCACAAACTCAGTCACTCAGCGATCCACAATTCCTCTTGGATGCTCTAGACCATGACGCCTAACCGTCTGGAAGAAGCACAATCTTCAAAGGTAACAAGCGTCGGATCCATGCAGGATCAATCTCTTCAGTGATGCTCAATCACTTTGGGTTTGTAGGTGTTTGGCGTTGGGTTTTCCTCACTTGATGATTTTCACTCAAAGTCCTCAGAGGATGGGATGCTCTTAATTGACAACTGTCAGTTTCTCTCGGAGCAGCCAACCAACTAGTGGTTGTAGGGGGCGGCTATTTATAGCCTAGAGAGCAGCCCGACATGATAAGACATAAATGCCCTTCAATGATATGACCGTTAGGTAGATAAGATATTTTGGGACAGCTGGCGCGCAGCACAACAACGGTTGGAAATTTGAGGTTCAAATTCCTCAGGGTTATCATGTTCCTCAGTGTGTAGGCAATCCGACCTTTGGCGAATTCCTAACTCCTCGGTCAGAACAAATTCCTCGTGACGAGAAGACTTCGTCTCACATCAAGAAATTGACTGAATCTGTATGAGATTTCCAATGGCTTCACTCGATGGGTTTGGTTGGTGTTGGATTTTGAGTTGAGCATCACATGGAGATTTTTCCTTAGTATTTCCTCGACCCCCTTTAATAGTACGGTGTTTCCTATGACTCAAGAAAGAGAAAACGAAACTACGAAAACATAAGTCTTCACGATTCATGTTCCTCAAATGAATACCAAGTCTCCAAGGTCACACCAATTTCTTCACTTTCAAAGTCTTCATAAAGTCTTCAGAATACCAAAGTCTTCAGTTGAAGAACTTCATTTTTAGGGGTCGACTTTCACTGTAAATATCAAACTCCTCATAGACTTATAGACCTGTGTACACTCATAAACGTATTAGACCCTTAACCTATAAGTCTTCAATACACCAAAATCACCAAGGGGAACTAGATGCACTTACATCATCGAACTCGATGGTGCCTTTCACGTCAGTGTCCATGGAGGCGATGAAGGAGTGGATCTCGTTTCCTTAGCTCCTTCACAATTTTGGAGGTCCTGGGAGTGTTATCCGTCCCCAACCATCGAGATGCAGGCGTCGTTGCTGTTCCCAAGCAAGGCAACCGACGCATCATCTTCATCCTCGATAGTAGCAGCCCGGCTTCGGTATTGCATTCTTCCACCTGCAATATACTTTAAGGTACTGCTTGTTAGTGACAAATGTTACCATTTCTGATTTTTGTACTATCATGCATACTTGGTGTGATTTTCATCCAGATTGACTTCTTGTCCATGTACCAAATGAAGATAGTAAGTTCTGGATGCCTAACCCAGCTTAAGGAAAAATGTTAATCAGTTTATGTCCCCTGCACTTTTTTCGAGCTTGGGACTGGAATCAGTAGTGTTCGACCCCCTACGCCCATTAATTTTAATCAAATTAAGGAAATAAATATTGTCTTTATGTTTTAATAATTGAATAGTAAAATTAGGTCCAATTGCTACATATAATATATAACGATGCTAGGATCCTCTCACCATTGAATTGTACTTTGTAATAAGCTTGAAATATTAGATGATATAGAGTGTTGATGTTTCTCATTATTGAACTATTTCCATCAAATGTTGATGCATGTTTCCAGTAATTATGCAGAGTAGTAGACCATATCCGTCCTATCATATCTTTTAGCATAGATAAGTCCGTTATTATTTTGAAGATAGTTTGCAATGTACTATTTTTCCACGTATTTATTGTTATATAAAAGGACGGTAGCATCTGTCTAGTTCATGGCGATGGACATGGTCTCTACCCCGGCGAATATTCAACCCAATACCCATCAAGTTCATATGTATGCAAGTAGCGCCACATTTAATAAATCTTTATTTCTGTCTGGCCAAATCCTTTGGTTTGTATTGATTAGTGTATACATGTCCTTGCCCTGAGTGCATGAACCCCTCTTATATTGTAAATTCCCAAAGAGACAATTGATGATGGCACCTTAGATTACAAATTTATAATGTATAATTAGTTAAGTGAAATTGGTTCTGGATCCCCACGTTTCATGCGGTGAAGCATAATATGTGTAAAGCCCTACCGAGTTTTACTATTTGAGCCATTTAGTACCGTGATACAATGGAGATTCCAACAATCCTACAATCAGTGGATACTTCTATCCAGTAGGTTAATTGTGGGGACCCTGACTCATAAGTCGTGATCACCGAATGCACGTGTACAATGATCCCAGAGATCAATGCTCACTGGACACACAAAAGCTGAATAACAAGAGTCTTAGGGCGTGTTTGGTAATCCTCCGTGGCCGCAAAATCCTGAACTCCACCGCCAGCTTCTGAGCGCCAGCTTCTCATGTGAAATTCTGGAGCCAGCGATCTGTTCGGTGCACCAAAACCTAGAGCCAGCGTCCTGTTTGTTTGGGCTGGCCTCGTTTAGTGTACTTGGCCTGGAGATGGCCCATAGGCCCGGTCGGCTAGCGAATCGGTACATGAGGAACACAGTTGGCGAGCGAACCGGTACGTTAGGAACTCACTTGGCAGTGGCAGGGGCTGGTAATATCCATCAACTCCAGCTTCTCTTTTTTCTGGGAGCTTGGTTTGTCCAGCTCCGCGAATCCTTGTTTTCTACACTGCGCTCGCCGCCAGCTTCTCTCGCTAAACTCCAGGAGCCAAAGGAGCCAGGAGTTGGAGGGCTCCCGAACACGCCCTTACATCCATACAAACCGTCTTACACAAGTAGGTCCATTATGGTCAAGTCTTGAGTATATCATCGCAGCGGAAATCTTCGTCGACAACTTGAACCCATGCCATCTTCCTTAACCCTACAGGCATTCTGACTGGGAAGCGTCCTAGCTCACATGTTCGTCACCAAAGTATTCTTCATCATATCCTGTTCTTTTATGCCTGGCCAATAAAATAACCAGTGGCAAGCCAATGAGTACTTTGAATGTACTCGCAAGGAACCCAAGTGTGATAACAGAAAAATTATGCAAGGCTCTACTGCTAAATTGGCATTTTTGTGGAAAGCTAGTTTTTTTTCATGCAAGCATGATCAACATTTTTCAAGGACATGAATGCATCTATAACAAGTATCAGGAGGTTAGAGACATCAAGTTCGAGAAAGAGTTATGAACTCATGCTCAAGCTCATCGTGACTTCCTCACGAATCATATCAACAGTATTACCAAACCGTGTTGTTTGTCAAAAACATATGGACATAGTCTAAGCAGCACCACCCAACTGTCCTTGACTGTGGACACGGCTATTCGAATAGGTTGACACTCTGCAGAGGTTGCACACTTTACCCACAAGATCCGGGGAACTTATGTGTCATCCACGACCCGTTGTACCTCAAGTACCCGGGGTAAGCACCCGATCACTATCTTTTCCTATACGACACTAACATAGATTCCACTTGATTGGTAGTAACCCCCGTGCCCAACATTTCACATCTTAAAATTTTGGAGCCTTGCTCCCATATTCATCACATACCACTAGCATGGGGTACCAACGATGTGTCCGGTGCCCTGTGAAAACAGTCATGGCCACCTATCCAAGCACGACCCCGTCCCGAGAGTGGCCTCGTGTCACCCCCGTCACTAGTAATGCGAGCACCATGCTAGTATCGGCCTAGGTAATCAATAATGCCCTTTCCCATATAAGGGTAGAGTGGTTGCACATGTTTGGTTGGGTCGGTCAACAAATCTTAAATCTAATCCGTCTATGTAAACAACACTTTCATCGAGCCTCAGTACACTACTTCTCCACCAAGTATGTCAAACCACACTTGTTTCTTTCCATGCATAACTTTCTTTTGGTTGCATAGCCAACTACTATAACACATTTCTATAACCCCACCAACACAACTCTAAACAAGGATAGAGTCTTAAACAATGCAAGTATCAACGGGGTATGCAACGAAGGCAAACTTAGAAGGTTGCCATTCAAGATATATCATGCACTCGATGAAACAACCAAAATGCCATTATGATGTAAAATGGTTCATCATGGTCAAAGGGATGCTTGCCTGTTTTAACAAAGTCTTCGAGATCTTCAAATATCTCTGGCCTAGCTCCAAGTATTCCGTCTACTTCGTCAACTAACGTCGGAAACAAACACAATAAGCAACACAACAAGGTAAACATAAAAGTGCTCTAAAAATACGAAGTTGACTTTTCTAGGACTTTTCTGGTTATATGAAAAATAACCAGGGTTTCATTGGATTTGGATCAGCGGATATTTCTGAACATTTCAATCCGATGGAATCAAGGGATTAATGTATTTGCAAGAAGTGTACAGAAACATTATTTTGAAAAATGACCAGACGCAACCATTTAACAAAGGATGATTTGAGAAGCACCTAGGAGTTGGTGTCACTTGATTTTGAGTTAAAGTGATTTTTCTATGAATTTGGAGAGTTGTCAATATATGGAGAAATGGACCAATATTTCATGTGGCATGTAAAGTATTGGGAAAAATGTGCAAAGACTAAATTATGAAATTAGAAGTATCTAGGAATTTGAAAAATGGAATTTGGGTAAAAAGTGGGCTCTCTGTGATTTTCTAAAGTTCATCACAGAAATGGAAAAACAAGATATGATAAATGTTTGTGAAGAAAATCTTTATGGAAAATGTGCAAATTGCACCATGTGATAGATCATGAATTTATGAACTTATAGAAATTTGAATCATCAAATTTGGAGTCCATTTGAATTATTTAGGAATTTTACAATATTTATGAAAAAGAAAAAGGAAGAAAAGAATTCAACCTTATAAAGCGCACTGGGCGAAGCCCAGCTAAACAGCGCGTACTGGGCTCGGTCCAGTGGCTCAGCTGCGCGAGGGAGGAGGTGACGCCAAAGGCGCACTGCGAGAGGGCGCCACCCAGCGGGGCAAGCGGATCGGCCCGAAGCCGTTTCCACTTAACCCGACTGGTGGGCCGACTCGGTCGCCTCTGCCGCTGACGAGCGGGCCCCCTGCCAGCTGGCGGGGTGGTCATCCTCTACCTCCCGCTCGAGGCAGAGCACACGCCGGCGCTCGTCCAGCGATAGCCGGCGCCTCCGGCTGTCTCCCGCGGTGCTCCGCCTATGGGGAGCTCAGCACGGAGCGGCGCATCCGTTGGTGCGGGTCACTACCGCCGGAGGGATCCGACGTGACCGCAGCTTTGACGGTGGCTGGGGAGGTCGTCGGCTATCCGTGGCTCTTGGCATTCATGCATCCCTGCGACGGTTCGAGGAGGTGGGGAGGGTCGCCGGACCACGGGGAGTCTTTGGGTGGAGGAAAGGGAGGGAGGTGAGCTCGGTGTTGCTTGAATTTGAGCGAGCCAAAGTGGCGGCCATGCGGTGGTAGGAGGAGAGGGAAGGTGCAGGAGGAGGAGTAGGCTGCTAGAGGAGGTCGCTAGGGGGATGAGGGAGTGAACCGAGAGGGTAGAGGGACCTGGGGTGGCTGTATAAGGCGGGGCCATGGGGCACCGTGGGCGGCGTCCACGGCCGCGGCCAATGCAGTGCCAGGGGCCGAATTGGCACCCAGTGCCTTGTCCACGACGTTTTTAGGCGTGGCCTAGGCCAAGGGAAAGGCATAGGGAGAGCGGGGAGGTGCCAGAGGCTTCGCGCGTGTGAGCTCGCCCATTGGAGCTCTCGAGCGGTCGGGGCGCATGTGGAGGAGGCAGTAGGAGGAAGAAAGATAAGGGGGACAGCGGTATGGCGTGTTGCGGACGTCGAGGAGCATCGACTGGCGCGCGGGGGAGGCTCGAGGTGGTCGGAAGCCTTTGGCAGGATGCAGCTACAGTGCGGGAGCATGCTGTAGCATGCTCCAGAGCGCCCATTTGGCATGCCACGGTAAGCCCACCCACTCTGGGTGTGTCCCGCCTTGTCTACTAACTGCTGGGGCATATGGTGATGCCCTGGGGTAGCTTAGGTACTAAGGGAGAGGTAGGAAATAAAAATAGAGGGAGGAAAGAGATGCTGCCATGGCTGTCCAGAGAGGAATCTTGGAGGTTTTTCCCAACAATAATTGAGAAATGGTGTCGGCGTTCTGGGAACGGGGTCCCCAGACTTGCCTGCCTGCGGCCTGCGGCGTGGCTCAAAGGGGGGCCCATCACGGCCCATCTTCATCAACACAAGCTCAAGACCCTCGCGAGGGGCCAAGCCTCGCGGGGCGGACGACAGGTAGCTTCCTCAGGCACGGCCTCATCAGGCTGGCTCGCGAGAAGGCGGAGAGATCAAGGCGGGGTACCTCACGAGGTGCCCATGACGCAAGCCATGACGACCAATGGCGCCAGGCGGGCGCCAGCCCGCGCATTGTCCTCCTTTCCTCTTTGGTGCAAAGGGAGCAAGCGCAGGCGAGAGCATCAAGCAAAGGCGTCCATTTCGGTGCAACAAGACCAAGACCAGTCCAACGGCAGGAAGGAAGTCATTATGGAGCCCAAGTCGGCGTCATCACCAGAGCCTTTGACAGGCAAGGACTGACTTTAGTCAGGATAAGTGTACCAGATGTTCCCCTTCAAAATGGCCAATTGTTGGAGCCCCTCCCTCTCAATATTTGGGAAGAGGCCCAGGGCCTCCGCCTATAAGTAGAGCTAGCCACCATACTAAGGGGGGGATCTGAGATCTGGAATCAGAGAGGGAGAGAGAGGGACTGAACTCCTCCTAGCAGTTCATCCCCCCGGCCAAGAACAAACCCTCGCGAGGCTGTTCTTCCTTGTATTGTTCATCACCATCAACCCAAGAGGCAATCCACCACACCACAAACTAGATTAGGGTATTACACCACAATGGTGGCCCGAACTAGTATAAACCATGTGTCTCTTGTGCTGTTCCTTTCATAGTTTAGATCCTAGCGAGGCGGCGGGGTGCAGGTAGGCAGAGGGCGAGATTCCGCGCGCACCCCAGTGATCGAACCTCAACGGTCTGCCGGAACCCGAAATCCGACATTTGGCACGCCAGGTAGGGGTGCGCCGTAATTCGTCTTCCGCCGCCCTGTTCTCCGTCGACCACCATATCCATGTCTGACGCTCGTCGGGCCCGCGCCGAGCGCCGAGCCGCTCTCGCTTCCCGCGTCGCCCAGACGGCTCCCGTCGGCGGGCGCCCTCGTTGTTCCCCGCCGCCTGCCGTCAACGCCACCACCGCCCGGCGGGAACGAGCAGCAAGCATCGCCCCAAAGATCCCTCCGTGAGGCAAGACGGCCGCTTGCTACCCCTCGCCGCCCGGCTGGTTCTTCGTCTCGCGCGTTCCACGCCGCCATGGAGGCTCGAGCTGCGCTCATCGCTGCAAACGAAGCTCCTGCGCTACCGCCTGTCGGCAGCGTCTACGAAGAGTGGCTCGACCGCGTCGCCGAGCTCGTCCGCGCCGCAGGGGGCTCCCCCGCGCCGTCTGTCCCGCTGCACCGAACCCCGTCCTGTGCAGGCGACGAAGCTCCGGGGGCGCCTCGGCCGCCTCCCCCTCAAGAAGGCACTCTGGCCCCAAGCCGTGTGGTCCCTGGGCGGAACCCGCTCCGTCCGGCGCCAGTGCGGCAAGAGCAGAGCTGTCAGGAGGTCCCTCGCCCGCAAGAAGCTAACCCGAGTGCTCCCGCTCCGGCTCGCCGCGACCACGCTCTGCCCGGCACGTCAAGACCCGTCTGCTGCTCCCGGCTGCAGCGCATGGGGACCCGCAAGACCAAGCTCTTCGTCATCCAAGGCCTCCGTGTACAACAACAGGCTGCCGTGCCTTCACCCCCGAGCTGGGCAGCGTCGCTTGGCCCGGCAAGTTCAAGCCGGATCTGCCTCCTCGCTACGACGGTACGGCCGACCCCGCAGAGTTCCTCCAGCTTTACGAGCTGGGCATCGAAGCCGCCAACGGAGACGAGAAGGTCATGGCGAACTGGTTTCCCATGGCGCTCAAAGACGGGGCCCGCACCTGGCTCCTGAACCTGGCCCCGGGCATGATCTCCTCCTGGGACGAGATGCGTACCCGCTTCATCGCCAACTTCCAAGGTACTCGTGACCGACCACCCGCCGTGAGCGACATGCGCCGCATCAAGCAGCAGCCTGGGGAGACCTTGCAGAAATACATCCAGCGCTTCAACAACGCACGCCTCAAGATTCCAAAGGTGACCGAGGAGGCCATCATCTCCGCCTTCTCCGACGGTGTGCGCGACGTTAAGATGAAGGAGGAGCTGGCGATGCATGAAGATATATGCACTTCCTTGGAGCTGTTCAACTTGGCGACCAAGTGCGCCAGGGCCGAGGAAGGGCGTCTCTCCCTCCTCGAGCTGCCTGCCCAGAAGAGAAGAAGTCCAAGGCCAAGGATGTGAAGCGCAAGGGAGCTGCCGTGCTCGCGGCAGAACCGGACACCAAGCGGGGCAGAGATCAGCCCAAGTCTTCCAAGGGAAGCCGGTACTGCGTGTACCACGACCTCCACACCCACAACACCAGCGAATGTCAAGAACTCCGAGACGTGCGAGAAGGGAGGATGGGCCGACGTTCGACCGCAGCGACCGGGGCTACGGCCGAGGAGGAGGAAGGAACGCAGGACGATGGGAAGACCGCGGCCCTCGCCAAGGATGGCGTGACCAACCTCGCGAGGATCGCTGGCAAGACCTGCCTCATGAGGGAGGCTGGAGGGATCAGCCTCGCGAGGATCGCCCGCAAGGCAACGCAGGCCTCCCTCCCCTGCCACCGCAGCCAAGGAGAAATGAAGACCATCATCGGGACGAGGGGGCTGGGGGCTTCCAGGAGCCGCGCGCGATCGCCTGCATCCTGGGTGGAGCTTAGGCCCCAGCCTCTCAACGCATCTTCAAGCAGTTCGCCCGTGAAGTGAATGCAGTCCTCCCCAAGCTCGAAGCCACACGCCCCCTCAGGTGGTCGGCGTGCACCATCACGTTCAGCTCAGCGGATCAGCTCAAGTGTGCGGCCACAGCCGGAGTCCTCCCGATGCTCTGTTCCCCAATCATCAGCAACGTGCTAGTCACCGAGACCCTCATCGATGGCGGGGCAGGGCTCAACGTCCTGTCCGTGGAAACGTTCAACAATCTCCAAGTGCCTTACAATCAACTCCAGCCAACCAAGCCTTTCTCTGGGGTCACCGACGGCTCCACAGTCCCGATCGGGCAGGTTCGCCTCCCTGTCACCTTGGCGCGACGCGACAACCATCAGACCGAGCTCATCGACTTCGACGTCGCCCACATTCGCCGCCATACAACGCCATCCTCGGGTACCCAGCGCTGGCCAAGTTCATGGCCGTAACTCCACCACGGCTCCAATGTCCTCAAGATGCCGTGAAGTGGCGGAGTCATCCACGGTGCCCTGCGAAGAGAAAGACGCGGTGTGCTCCCTGGAGCGAGCCTTTCAGGCCGCATCACTGGAGGACCCGGATCGCGGAAGCAGGAGGCTTCCCGAGACCGCTCCCAAGAAGAAGAAGACACCGTCCGGCCCGGCCCCTCAGGAGGCAGGCCCCTCAGGGTCCGCGCCTGCTCAGGGGGAACCCCCTTCTATCGCATAGGAAAGCGCTCCCGGCGCCCACCTCAGGCAGGGCTCGAGGGCTCCCCCCTGTAGGGCCACCGACCTTGCTAAGGTCACGAGGGAGGCGCTTGGGCACCACTTAGAGGCGTGTTTCGAAGCACGTTTCCCTCAAGAAGGAGCAAGGCAAGGAGGGCCAAACCCTCAGGAGTTCGTCAGCAAGATCGTTCAGGAGCTGCAAGAGTCAAGAGTCATGAGTGGCAGCCGCAGCTTACCTGCCGTGGCTCCCCATCCAGGCGAGGATGGTGGGCTGCGCGTGTGCATCGACATACCAGGGCTCAACCGAGCCGCCACTCAGGAGCGCCTCTGGCCCTCTCGCGTGGGGCGCTGCGAAGGTCCACCCCACAGCTACGTTCGCATGCCTTACGGCTTGCCGAACGCGGCCACCACGTACCAGCGCCTCATGAGGGACATCATGAAGGCTCAAGAGGCCAGGCGTTCCGCAGCCCTGGCGGAGATGGAGATGGTCCACGAGGAGCCATCAGCGCCTCCGGAGCTTCCCGAGGCCCCTGAGCCTGGGGGCTCGTGAGGATCGGCTCCCGCAGCCCACCGAGTCTGCTGCATCAACACCCTTTCGTCTTCAACGCTACCAGGTGACATCTTTCTAGTTTCATTTCCAGCTGGGAGCGCCCCGTGACTGCATTATTCCTGTGCCGCGTGGGTCCGTCCTGCGGCGTGTATCCTTTTACTTCCTGTTCCTAGCTTAACTTGTTGGGGCGCCTTCGGCTGCATCATCCCCAAGTCGCTTCGGGCCGAACCGGCGGCATGTATCCCTTTATGCTTATTTCGGGTCATGCGTTCGACCCGTCATGCTTGTTATTTGATGCCAATCCATGGCACCTTCTCTTCGTTCATGTCGACCGCTTCCACGTTAAAGGGGGGGGGGTACCTGAGCATCGCGACTCAGGGCTCATCGCTCTCCAAATTTCACCCTCTGGCCTTGTCCACGGCATCGCGACCTGGCATACCAGCGACGGCTGAGACCAGCACAAGGCCCGGGACCCGAGGACGTAGAGCGCCGACATCTAACCAAATCTGCAGGAACACATCACAAGAGAAGGCCCAGTGCCAGGCGCAACCCGCCTTGAGGTAAGGCCCCGTGAGTCTCGCGCTGGCTCACGGGTGCCCAGATACACCTCGTCAGGGCGGGGCTGTACATGCCCCGGGGGCTCCTCCCGGAGGGGAGCCCCCTCCCACGCTCCAGTGGAAGCACCATGCTTCGCGCTGGCTGATGACACTGCCGAGGAGCGGCTATGCCCGTACACATACGGGAAGCGCTATGCTCCGCTCTGGTGATAAACAACTGAGGGTGGCCCCCGGGCCGCATCAACCTCAGGGAGCCCAGAGCTTAGTGTCTGGCCTCATCGCAACGCCTCCCCTCGGGAGTGCCGCGAGGGCTAAGCACGGGCTGCGCTGGTCACGCCAGCAAGACGCCACCCAGCCAGGCCCCTCGGGCCTGGTTCGTCGCGCGTCCCTCCCCGAGCGGAGCTAAGGTACGAAGGCCGTTTGAGCATCAAGGGGGACTCCTGAGCATCGCGACTCAGGAGCCTAACTGGTCACATAGCCCATCACTCCTTAGTTCCGAAAGGCTAATGGCGGTTGAGGTATGCGCGGGGTCGGGCTCTGCAGACATAGAACGGTAGATCCACCCACATCTCACCTCCCTACTTGTTGTTCGTGCGCCAAGGGGGACTCCTGAGCATCGCGACTCAGGAGCCTAACTTGTCACGTACCCCCTCACTCCTTGGTCCCGTCCTAGTGTCCGGTCGGGGCTAACGGCTGAGGTATCTTGTGGGGCGGGCTCTGCGGCGTAGAACATAAGCAAGTAGGAAGCGCAAATTTCAAGGAATCCAAAAGCAAATATTACAGTCCATAACTATTATCACAACACCAAATGCAAGTTTAAACGCCTCCCCGAGGCATGATACATGTGCAGGAATTAAAAGCAGAACAAGAGCCACAATGGAGTCACTTGTCGACGGTGGAGCTGCGTGGAGCGAGTTCGGCTTGTGGAGCCGCAGGGTTGGCAGCGCCCCGCTTTGGCTTGGTGCTGAAGGCCCGGAACTTCCCCAGCAGAGCCTCCGCACGACCCTTCACGGCCTCAGCAGCGGCAGCGGCAAGCTCGCCGCTCGCTGGCTCCAAAGAAGTCGAGGTCGACGTTGGGATCGCGAAGGTAGACATGGGTGAGGACCCGCGTCAGCGCTGCAGAGGACAAGACACGCGCCTCGGCCTCAGCCGTAGGGCCAAGGCCAAGGGCGACATCTTCAAGAGCGCGAACCAGGAAAGGAAGCAGCTTGGCGGGGTCGTCCTCTGCGCTAGCCAGCGGGCTCTCCAGGCCGTTATCATAAAGCTCCCTCAGCAAGGTGCGAGCCTTCACCTCCATATCTGTGAAGGCCATGCGATCCTCGGCAAGGCCCCATGCCTTGCTGTCCAGCTCGACCTTCCTCGCCTCCAACTCTTGCTCCAGCACGCCTAGGCGTTCACGGCGCTTCTTGAGCTTGGCGTCCCAATCCTTGACGGCCGCCTCGCGAGCCTTCATGCCTTCCGCCTGCTCTTGGCAAAGGCGGGCCTCCTTGGCGAGCTGGTCCCGCAGGCCCTGCAGTTCGCTCTCCAGCGCCTTGCAGCGACCTCGGACCTCGGCTACCTCCCCCAAGGCGGCGTCACGAGCAGCTTTTGCCCCAAGGACGGCTTGCTTCTCCTCGTCGCAAGTTGTCGAGGCCTGGACCAGCGCCGCCCGGTTTGAAGCGTCGGACCGAATCCAACCAGAAGCCAACTCCAAGCGCCCGGCCACTAGACAAGGGTCGGCGCCTGAAAGATCCTGCCGCAGCCGGTCCAGTTCGGCAGCAGCACGACCCAGAACGGTAGGAGGAGCCGGAGAGACATTAGTTGGTGGAGTAGGAGGAGAGGACGGCAGTGTGACCACGGTGTCCTGAGGCGGGACCTGCTGCGCCCCAACAGCTGTGGCGGTGGCGTCAGGCAGGAACACCTCAGGAGTCGCTTGGACCATGAGGGCTGAGCTCGCCCCAGCCAGCTCCACCAGGCCTCGCGAGGATGACCGAGCAAGAGAGGCTCGCGCATCACGGTCACCTTCTTTCAGGGGCGGAGGCGCTGCCCCAGACGGAACCTCAGGAGATCCCTTCAGCTTCTTTGCCGCGGGCGCTAACCTAACCAAGAGATACAGACGTCAAGTCTCAGCGACAAAATAAGAGCACTTACTGGTCGTCGCTCGCGAGCTCGAGCAACCTCCGGCCGTACTTAAAGCCAGAGGAGGCCAACTGCCGACCTCCACGATCGCATGTAATCATGACCCGCTTTGCATGCAGGTACTTTTCGATTCGTGCAGTTGCCGAGACGTCGGGGGGAAGTGGAGGCACCCACGTCCAATCAACCGCCACGCGGCGCCCAAGGCCGCAGGCTGTTAGGGCCTGTGGCGCTTCGCACTTGCCCCTTCGCCCCTCCGCTCGGCCAAGTCCGGGCGCGCCTTGGGC
Source organism: Aegilops bicornis (assembly GCA_021605145.1). Taxonomy (NCBI): domain Eukaryota; kingdom Viridiplantae; phylum Streptophyta; class Magnoliopsida; order Poales; family Poaceae; genus Aegilops; species Aegilops bicornis. The sequence goes on from CM038672.1 coordinate 240,071,523, forward strand.
CTGGGGCTATCGCCGGCATTCGGGAACAGGGGTCCCAGGACTTGCTCGCCTGCGGCCCCGCGGGCGTGGTTTCAAAGGGGGCCCATCACGGCCCATCTTCATCAACACAAGCTCAAGACCCTCGCGAGAGGCCAAGCCTCGCGGGGCGGACGACAGGTAGCTTCCTCAGGCACGACCTCATCAGGCTGGCTCGCGAGAAGGCGGAGAGATCAAGGTGGGGTATCTCACGAGGTGCCCATGACACAAGCCATGACGACCAAGGGCGCCAGGCGGGCGCCAGCCCGCGCAGTGTCCTCCTTTCCTCTTTGGTGCAAAGGGAGCGAGCGCAGGCGAGAGCATCAAGCAAAGGCGTCCATTTCGGTGCAACAAGACCAAGACCAGTCCAACGGCAGGAAGGAAGTCATTATGGAGCCCAAGCCGGCGTCATCACCAGAGCCTTTGACAGGCGAGGACCGACTTTAGTCAGGATAAGTGTACCAGATGTTCCCCTTCAAAATGGCCAATTGTTGGCGCCCTTCCCGCTCAATATTTGGGAAGAGGCCCAGGGCCTCCGCCTATAAGTAGATCTAGCCACCATAGTAAGGGGGGATCTGAGATCTGGAATCAGAGAGGGAGAGAGAGGGACTGAACTCCTCCTAGCAGTTCATCCCCCCGGCAAGAACAGACCCTCGCGAGGTTGTTCTTCCTTGTATTGTTCATCACCATCAGCCCAAGAGGCAATCCACCACACCACAAACTAGAGTAGGGTATTACACCACAATGGTGGCCCGAACTAGTATAAGTCATGTGTCTCTTGTGATGTTCCTTTCGTAGTTTAGATCCTAGCGAGGCGGCGGGGTGCAGGTAGGCAGATGGCGAGATTCCGCGCGCACCCCAGTGTTCGAACCTCAAGGGTCTGCAGGAACCCGAAATCCGACAAATGGCGAGGGGAAAGTTACTGGAGGTAGGAGGTGACTAGGGTGAGCTCTGGTAAAAATTTGAACTAAAGGGGAATTCATTTGGGGCTCCAAACAGTGATCACAAAAATGTGGCAGAAGGTGTTTGATAGAGTTTTCGGCAAGAAAATGGATTCCACTTGACATGAGAATTAATAGGATCAAATGGCATATATAAATGAGGTTGATCACCAGATTTGAGCCCATTTGGAGAAAGTTGCCAATGTAGCTTTGGCAAACCCTAGAAATCAACAAAAATGGATTTTTCCAAGATTTAGTCATGCAAATATTTTCTCCTTTATGCACCACTTGGTGTGGTCTCATCATTTTAGGATTTAAACACGTACACAAAAATATAGATCAAAAGGAGGAAGTTGGCAATGTAGAGTTGTTCAAACTTGGTTCTGGACAGAGAGGGTTTTGGGGAACTTTTGTGTACCAAAACTATTTGGATGGGATCGAAACTTTGCAAGTTCATCACACTAGGCATATGTGACTTGCTAGAATTTTCTTGGATTTATTTGACAATATATCATACAGAAATATTTCAAATGCTTGAAATATACATAAATGGTTTGGGAGGGTTTTGTCCAATATTTTGAACATGACCATGTGTTGAAACTCATATATATGGAAAATATATGTCCAGTGAGCTTCCCATTATTTTCTCAAATATTTTTGAAACATTAAAATAATTTTAACCTATTAAAGACCATTTTTGGTCTTAATAGAAAGCCTTTAAATAAAATAGCAAAACAACTTTTAAAATAATATTTTTGTGTTTTCTGGGCGTCCTATATCTAATAGGAGTCAAATATATTTTTTAAAAAGATTTTTCATGCCCTAAATTAAGTATTTGTAGTTCAAGTCTCAATTCAGGGAGTTTGGGAAAACCTAATTTAGAAAATACTTTTTGGCCAAATTATTTTTGTAAGAAAATACTATTATGTCCTACACACATGGCATGGTCATTGGGCAAGGTTTTGGATCAAGGAGAAGGAGTATAAGAGTTGGAGAATTTATTTGATTTTTAGAGCACTTGCAATTGCAAATAGCAGACGAAAAACCAATCAAGCACAGTCCAAAACACTTAAAGTTTTTGTTAAACCATATTTTATCATGATTATTAGCTTAAGTGTAGTGGCATGAAAATCCGGGTGTGACATTAATAGTGTGCCCCCCTTTAAAAAAACATTTTTATTTGTTTATTAGTAACTTTATTCCTTTCTGTAATATATTTTGAGCTCTTCTTTAGATAGCTAATTCTTTGGTCTCATTCATTTGTTGTTTCTATGAGTGTTTGTCCTCATATTTAGGTGAAAATCCAAGTTGAAGAGGCGCGGGTCTATCATAAGGACCTGGTGATCTTCAGGAATGGGTATGCAGATCAGACATGTTACGAATCTACATTACCTACTGAGTATGCCTCTTTTTCGATTCTATTGTCGTCATAAACAAAAGCTTCCTTTTTCAATTCTTTGCGAGATTGAAAAAAATATAAGTATATATGAGAAAGGACGGTGTAATATCAATATAATATGCATAATTAAATGTTAAGATGAGCACGACTAAACATTCAGTGTCTCCAAACTGGATAAGTCTGCATGCACACATAATAATTTAAAACCATGTTGTCATGGACTCTTAAAGTAAACACAATTGTATGCTAATGCAGATTACTTCCAAGTATATAGAATATCTAGAATATATTTGTATAAGTGCAGCCAAGGGGATTAAAGTTTGTAGTTTAGCACTTGCTAATGCGTCGTCCTAGCCTGTGTTCCTTCGAGTGGTTTCCTAATCCTCATGTCTTCTGTTGATTTTTTCTCTTATTTTTGCATTCTATCCTTTTCTTTTTCGTTTTTTCCTTTAGATTTTGAATCCATTCTCACTAAAATTTGAATGTTAACTAGTACAATGCCCGTGCATTGCTACGGGCTACAATGCACAAAAAAAATTAAGGTTGTCTTCAAGGTTGAAACTCGTTTCTCTCTCATAGAGCCAAGCATGTGCAGGCTCCATCAATTTAGCCAATATGTAGGAGAGAAATGTGGTTGACCGGCCTATCTGACATGTTATCACCAACATGTAGTCCCAACACAAAAAACCCGCCCTACGACGCACTCTTCCATTTTCTTGTCACCCTCCAATTCTATCTCGCTTTTCCATCGTAGCGGGACATTTCTCGCTAGAGCCCTCTCCTTCAAAATTAGATGACGCCCACCGCACCTTCGGCATGGCACCCTATCTCCTTGACACTGTACTTTCCCATGGACAGGAGTCCCCCGCCAATAGCCTCGCTCTATGTCATGATACCCTTCCCTAGTGTTCGTGTCGATCCGCCATCGCCATCAAACGGGATGAGGTGTGCACCACCCGTGATGCCTTTCGAGCGAAGAAGGTAGATCCAATGTCTCCTGAGCCATTGACATGATGTAACATATAGTTGAATGTCGTTCATTACTAGGAAACAAAAATATGATGTCCGTTGTTGGGCATGCAACTGATACGCCACCGTGTTCGTTATTAACTCTTGAAGGAACCAACCAATGCATTTACCATTATATCCTAACAAAAAAATTATATGACTTGATGAAAAAATATATGGACCACTCGCTCATGCAATTTGCCACAAAACATCTCTATTGAAATGCAATTTACCACATTTGACCAACCCCAACCCACATCCCACTCACTCTCAACCCTCACTCTTATCATGAATCCACTAACTCGTATCCGTAGTGAGCCTGTGCGTCATGGTAGGTGAGCTACAAGGCACATGGGTGGCAGAACGCATTCAGATGTAATTCACTACATGCCTATAGTAAACTTTCTAGATAAAAAGATAATGCTACCTCAACATGCACTCAATAAAAAAATGAACTATAGATCACAACGAAAAGTATTTGATGACTTAAAGCAAGCAAATACTATTGATTGTTTTTTCTTTTGTATTTTAGTAAGAAGGTAAAATGAGTACATTAGTCATCCCCATCGAATGCTTAAAAAGTAGGCGGTAGCAACAAAAACAAAGCAAACTTCTTATTGGGTTCGCAACTCGTCCAAGCATGTTTACATGGACCATCATAATGCAATACAGATAAACTTTAACATAAAAAACAAAATGATCGGAGATATTAGGTACACGAACAAATGTATGTCCCAGGTTTATTGTTGCTCAAATACCACTTTCACATGATCTCTTTATAGTGTAGGTTAGGGCACTTGGTTTTCTACAAACATACTATTTGAATTAGACATCAGCGATGCATGTAAAACTGTAATGATAGAAAGCTATTTCATTATTTCAACAAATAAAGGTCAGCAGATGCTAGAACACCTCTTGCAGCTAGCATGAATAGTAGAAGAATTGAATGGTTCTATGGATCTATGTAAAACAAGTAGCCCACTTTGATCAACATATTAAGGTAGGGGACCTCCCTCCCCCGTGCGCGCGTTTGAAAATTCAAAAAACAAACAAATAGCGCGTCATAATGAGGTGGCATAAGCTACGGTATGGCATCGTCCGAGCTCCCATGCTCATTAACAGTTAACTCAAGAAAAAGTTGAAAAATAATTTTGTTGTTTACAGATGACATCTATGAAAACAATAATTATACATATGACATCAACACTGATGGAATTCATAACACCTACTTGTTTTATGTGAGTATATAAGCTCTCACATTTTGCGATACAAGTAAAAAAACAAAAACGATAGTTAGTTTATGTTCCATTTTGCAAAAAAAACTTATATAAAAATGCCTATTATCAGGCTTTTTTCTCTCCAAGCAAGAATACATAAATGGGAAGAAATATATCTTCTTACTAAAACTGCATCCCAAAGAAGACTATGCATAAATGTGAAGAGAATCTAGCTTACAGGAATATGTGCGATCCATTGTTCCATATACATAGTTAAGAGGAGAAACAACGAATATCACCTATAAATTTGTTTTGTACAACAATTCTGCTTTGCAAGATAATCAAAGAGGATAATACTCACAGTTCAGTGAGGCACACAGCTAGAGTGGCAATCGTAGTATTGAAAAGAATTGTCTATAAATACATGCAAAACAAGCAAGCGTGCTAGAAATACAAGAAATGCCCCCCCCCCCCCCTCAACAACCTCACAAACCTAGACACCATCACTAAATATTCATTCCTTTGTACTCTCTTCTAAGAAGTCAAAAGCTGAATGCTTGGAAAAAAGTACTAAACAATCGGTGTAATATTTGTGAGACAGGCGTATCGCTAGTTCTGCAATTTTCTGAAAATATGACAGTGTACTAATCTAACGTGTGTTGCAACGAGGGCACATATAATTTAGTAGTTAATACAAGCTTTGAAGTTTCTTTCACCATTAAATCAGTCCTTTTTTTTCTTCTCCTCCCCCCGTCGGAGTTGGCAGCTAGTGGAGTCGAACTCTGCCTTCTTTTGATCCTTGCCATGGCCGCTCCTCTCGTCCTCGTTGAACAACTTGATCAACTGTTTGTTCTTCTTCTCAACAAGGTTCCAACGCCCCAAGAGCTACCCCACAAGCTGGTAATAACTGTTGTTTTTAGTTGCGGCGACAAAGAGCCCGGTAAAGAGGTTGTTGATGCTCTTCATCTCCTCCCCGTTGTTACCACAATATGCTCATGCAAGCACAATTTATACATCTATTGATGCATCATCGGTGTATTCACTTCCTTGACCTCAACTTCCATGAGCATCACATTGTCGTTCTTACCGCAGATGTTCATGTCACCCATAGGACAAATTTATTCGAAGTCATAGGTCTGCATGAAGTTATATCTCTCATAAGCAGATTGTCTTAATATAAATGAGAAGAAACTACTGTAACTGGTGCATCTAGTGCCCCTTAGTGATTTTGGTGTACTAAAAACTTATAGGTTAAGGGACTAATGTGTTGATGAGTGTACACAGGTCTATAAGTCTATGAGGAGTTTGATATTTAAAGAGAAAGTCGACCCCTAAAAATGAATGTCTTGAACTGAAGACTTTGGCTTTCTGAAGACTTTGAAAGTGAAGAAATTGGTGTGACCTTGAAGACTTGATATTCGTGCGAGGAACATGAAGCGTGAAGACTTTTGTTTTAGTAGTTTCGTTTTCTCTTTCTCGATTCATAGGAAACATCATACTGTTAAAGGGGGTCGAGGTAAAATTAAGGAAAAGTTTCCAAGTGATGCTCATCTCAAAATCCTACACCTACCAATCTCTTCGAGTGAAGCCATTGGAAATATCATACAGTTAAGTTGATTTCTTCAATGACAGAGACGAAGTTCTTCTGTTGCCTGAGGAATTTTTTCTGACTGAGGAGTTAGGAATTCGCCAGTGCGGGTTGCCTACCAGTAAGGAACATGATAGCCCTGAGGAATTTGATAGCCAAATTTCCGACCGTTGCAGTACTATGCCAGCTGTCCCAAAATATCTTATCCACCTAACGGTCATATCATTGAAGGGCATTTATGTCTGTAACATCCCAAATTTTCAATTTGGAATGTTATACATTAGATCATCAATGCATATCATATTTTATTTGGTTTTGGATTTGATCCTAGAAATTCTACGCAACTCAAAGACCAACGGGGAGAGTTGGGGATTTCGTTATTTTCATATTTGAGTTTTTCTCAAATTTTGAGAATAGGATCATTTGATTTTAATTATTTTATCATCAATTATTTCTATTACGAAAATATGAGAGAGGGAATAAAAAGACTTTCCCAAAATAAAGAAATATTGAGGATTTAATAAATCAATCAAATAATTTTTTATTTTGGAGTTTTTCGCCATTTTATTTGAATTTAGAAAAAATATGTGTTTTTCAAAATTGCATTTAGGCCCCAAATAAATGTTCATCTTGTCCGGCTTGATTTTAGAAGCCGGGGAAAGTTTATTTCAGGATTTTTGGAGTCCGTTTAGTATTTCTTTCGTTTGTTTTTCTGCGCGTAACTATTTAAAAAAAACGCAAACCACCTATGGGCCGGTTCCGGCCAGGACTCCTCTGGCCAGGGGGCTTTAAATAGCGCCACCCCGGGCCGCCCCAGCCCAAGCCGCCCGCCGCCTTACCGCCTCAGCCCACGCCGCCTTGAAACCCTAACCCTAGCTCGCCTTGCCTGACCTCGCCTCGACCTCGCCGGGCCCGCCGCCTCCCGGACCCACCGCCGAGGTAGCCGCCGTCGCCGGCGGTTTTCTTTAGAAAACCGCCCGGTTTATTTAATAGCCGCGGTTTATTTATTTATTTTAGTTTCGTTTTTTTAGATCGGTTTATTTTCGGTTCGGTTAAATAGCGAGTGTTCGCTCGTTCATTCGTTTTAACGAACATGTTCATCGTTTAGACTTAGTTAACGAAAGTTCGTTCGTTAAGCTATTCGTCGTTTTTTCCTTTTCTCGGATTTATTCCGCGATTTTTCTGATCGCGATTTCTGATCCGATTTTCGTTCTAATATAACTTCTCGCTCGTTTATCAGAATCAGGCAATTCAAGCGCCAGGAGTTTCGTCTCGAAACCCTCTATCCATTTAACCAACTTAAACAAGTTTTTGCTTCTGTAAAATCTGACTTAGATCTAGATTAGTGAAACGAAGCTGTTTTCTTTCATCGTTTGACTTTCGTTGCTTCGTTTGATTTGATTTTTTTGCAAACCGGAGTTCTTAAGTTGAACTTTCTGGTTAGATCTTTTATTTGGAGTTTTACCTGTGCATTAGTTGAGTACTTATTGTGTGTTTGTTTGTTTGCCATAGAGTACCCAGAGTGCGCCGCTTGCTACTTTGAATCTCCAGGTTTCACGGATCATCAGCAAGGCAAGTAACACTTTGATCATATCCGTTTTCATACCCAGTTTTTATGCATTAGATCAATCCTCAAACATTGCATGATTAGGATCTAATTAAATTGTGGGTTTTGGGAAGTAGATGAGGTAGTACCTATTACCTGTTTCATTATCAAACCCTTGGGAGTTACTCCTACATTTGCTCATTATGCCATGCTATGCTAGTAGACGTGGATTGGGTGAGTGTATCCATGACAGTTGTGAGATTGTTAATTAATGGTTTATCTAAGGTGGCAGCTTAAACACACATCTGTGTGGATTGAGGTACCTAGGTATTCCAGGATTACTGTTTCTTTTGGGCGCCACCTGTGCTCAAAGGGATCATGAGATTATTCATGCTAGAAACTTCCGTGTGCAGCCGCAAGCTACTATGGGCTCTAGCATAGTTGACTAAGTCGTGCGAACTCTTACAGTGGTAGACTAGCAGATGTAGGGGATGTAGGTTGGTACGGTCTACCCATTCGTAAGGTGCTAGCGCTTCTGAAAGACTATGTCTCGGTCATCCGTTTCTCAAACACCATGTAGTGCGAGAATCTTAACGGAGGAGATCGAGTCTTGTGGGGAAAAGTGCACAAACCTCTGCAGAGTGTACAATCTAATCATGGTTAGCCGTGTCCCCGGTTATGGACATCTTGAGTATCTAGTACTTGGATATCATGTGATTCTCATCATGTTACTTTAATTAATATTATTGGGTTTTAATGATGATGCTTAATTGGGATTGAGAATGCTGCCAACCATTCTCAATGTTTAACAACCACCATGATAGTTAAATAAAATTTATTCCTTTGATGTAGGAAAAAGCGGCTTTACATAAACTGTAACCATAGAGCTTTCCACCAGCCATATATGCATGTAGTAGAGCTTATTTCTTTCATTACTCTCTATGTGTTACATTGCAGACTTTTCAGACGACGAGTAAGGTGCCTTAGGTCGTGGTCCTATACTCAGTGATGCCGTGGAGTTGATGGACTCGCTATTCTTCCAAGCCTTCCGTTGTTATCGTTATTAGATGGCCTTAAGCCATGTTTGTTGTAATAAGTTCTCCTTTGGAGACATTCGATGTAATAAGTGTGTGATTGCTACTCTGTTATAAATCCTTCAAGTACTGTGTGGTGTCAGCATTACTGATCCATGGATGACAACTGAGCACAGAGATCAGACTGTTTGAGGTCTGGTCGCTACTAAGATGGTATCAGAGCACACGCTGACTGTAGGACACGGCCACTAAGCTAAAGCCCTAGATCACTACTCTTTCTCCTCATTTCTGACTCCTCATCTTTTCTATTCTTTTAGGATGGCGGATGCAAGGAGCAATTTCACACAACAGGATGAAGATACACCCTTTGGATGTCACTTGAAAGAAGTCACTAGATACCTGAACATCGGAGTACCAAGCTTCACCGGGACCTACAACGCCACATTACCCAAAGAGGAGCACTGGATGATTCAAGTTCAAGTTCCAGGAAGGACATTTGCACCAGTCACGGAGCCCATAGAGTTTTCCTTTGATGCACCAACTTGGAGACTAGGAAGGAGTATGGCAGCCCACATCGCCATGGGACGTATTAGAGAAGTTTACCACAATGATCTCAAGAATACTATCTACCAGATTTGTGGGCGCCGAGATGAGCAGTGGGAGATAATCAGCACCAGGAGGGACAGATCAATCGCAGCTTACATCTAGGAATTAAACCAGCACATCCGACGTCAGGAGAACCAGATGTGCGCAGGTATGGAGGATCTGCAGAAGGCTATGACCAAGATCAAGGAGCTAGCTGAAGAACTCAAGGCTACACGTGAAGACTACATGGAGGAGATCGTCGCTCTAGTGAGATAGAACGGCGACCTTAAGGACAAGATTGAAATATTCATGGGAGGTTCAGCACCCAAAAGAGAAGATGACGAATCCACTTGCCCGGATAACTATATAATCATCGACGACACCGACTCGGATCCCGACGATAGTGATGATGACTATGTTGATGAAGCTGGAGCAGATATCATGGAGTCTTCATCGGAGCAATTTTTCTAGTAGACTACCATAACAGTAGTAGTATTCCACCATGTACATAGTATAGTCCACGCACTTCTGCGATAGTTCTAGACCGTTTGTATGCCCTTGTTTGATTGAATGAAGTGATTTTGTGTGCATTTGTCTCATGTGCATTTGGGTAGTGTTTTCTCTTTAGACCTCATTCTATTCTTAACTCTCGTCTTTTCTAAAAACCCTCAGATGCCTCCGAGACGTGACAATGGATTTTCTTTCCCACCAGAGCTCACTCGGTTGATCCAGCAGCAGAATGCGTTGATGCAGTTGCTAGTCCAGAACCAGAACAACAACAACAACAACAACAACCCACCACAACCGCCACCTGTTGATCATTTGACTCGTTTCTTGAGGCTAAATCCGCCGGTGTTTTCTAGTAGCACCGAGCCGATTGTTGCAGGTGACTGGCTCCGCAAGGTTGGAAGGGAGCTGACCATCGCAGGATGCAATCGATGCGGAAAGAGTGCGTTTTGCCGCACATCAGCTTGATGGACCCGCAGCATCATGGTGGGAAAATTACACAGCCACGCACCCCATTGACGATCCACGTGGGATCGATTTCAAAGAAGCTTTCGTCGCCCACGTTTCAGCAGGAGCTATGGCCATGAAGAAGCGTAAGTTTCGCAACTTACGCCAAGGAGGACGCACTGTAGGCCAGTATGTGGAGGATTTTAGTAAGCTAGCACGTTATGCCCCAAATGACGTTGCTACAGACGCAGCTAAGCAGGAGAAGTTTCTAGAAGGACTGAACGATGAGTTGAGCATGCAGTTGATGGTAGCCACTTTTAATAACTACCAGGAGTTGGTAGATCATGCTCTTATGATTGAAGGGAAGCAGCAGCAGATAGACAATCGCAAGAGGAAGTATGGACAGCGGAAGTACAATTCTGGAGCTCAGCAGAAGCTACGCTTTACCCTCAAGCCGGAGGACAATTTCAGCATACCCACGGAGGAGGTAGCTCGCACAATCATAATGGCACAAAGAATGGAAACGGGAACGGAGGAAGCAATGGACACAACCGCACCAACCTGTCAACCCCAGCCAAGAGAGACCTGAGCCAAGTCACTTGTTTTAAGTGCCAGAAGACTGGGCATTATGTAATTGAATGTCCTGAAGCCCAAAATGGCAATGGCAATGGAAGCTCAGGGAAGAAGCCGAACCCTTTCAACAGGGGACAGGTGAACCAAGTTACCGTGGAGGAGGTTGAAGCTCAGCCAGATGCAGTAATAGGCAAGTTTTTGGTTAAGACATTTACTGCAGTTGTTCTTTTTGATACTGGTGCATCGCATTCATACATATCAAGGGAATTTGTGGATAAGTATAATTTGCCAACCCAAGCCCTTAGGTCACCCATGCTAGTAACCTCACCCGGAGCAGAATATATGGCGAATATGTGGTGTGATCGACTACCATTAAGGATTGGAAACTACGTATTCCCCTCGGACCTAATAGTTTTGGAATCGCAAGGATTGGATGTGATATTAGGCATGGATTGGTTATCAAAGTACGGGTGGAACATTGATTGCGCCAGTAAGACGATTTTGCTTACCACCCCAGAAGGAAGGAGAATTAAGTATGTATCACGGCATGAGCCGAGGAGGGCACATGTAAATTCCTTATCAGGAGTTGTGCAGGAGGAAGTACCAGTGGTGGACGATTACCCGGACGTATTTCCAGAAGAGTTGCCAGGCATGCCACCGGACAGAGACATTGAGTTCCTGATTGAACTATTGCCAGGCACTGGGCCGATATCTAAGAGACCGTATAGGATGCCCGCACAAGATTTGGAAGAAATTAAGAAGCGATTAAGGAGTTCTTGGATAAAGGTTTTATTCGCCCAAGTTCTTCGCCTTTGGGGATCGCCAGTACTTCTAGTGGAGAAGAAGGATGGATCATTAAGAATGGTTGTTGATTACCAAGGATTAAATGAAGTGACCATTAAGAACAAATACCCGTTGCCGATGATCAACGACTTGTTTGACCAATTGCAAGGAGCTAAGGTATTTTCCAAGATCGATTTGCGATCGGGATACCATCCGTTGAAGATTCGAGAGCAGGATATACCTAAGACGGCTTTTACCACCAGGTACGGCTGTATGAGTATACGGTTATGTCATTTGGATTGACTAACGCACCTGCCTATTTTATTAACATGATGAACAAGGTGTTTATGGAATTTTTGGATAAGTTCTTCGTAGTGTTCATTGATGATATTTTGGTCTACTCAAAGAATGAAGAAGAGCATAAGGAGCATTTGCGTTTAGTACTCGAGAAGCTCAGAGAACATCAGTTATATGCCAAGTTCAGCAAATGTGAGTTTTGGTTGAAGGAAGTTGGATTTCTCGGACATGTTATATCCGGAGAAGGTATAGCGGTAGACCCTACTAAAGTTGCCACTGTGACAAACTGGGAAGCAGCAACGACAGTTGAGAGATCCGAGTTTTCTTGGACTGGCCGGATACTACCGGAGATTCACTGAGAATTTCTCGAAGATTGCGAAGCCTATGACGGAGTTGTTGAAGAAGGACACTAAGTTCAATTGGACCGAGGAATGTGAGGCTAGTTTCCAAGATTTGAAGAAATGTTTGGTTACCTCACGAGTGTTAATTCTGCCAGATCAAAGCAAGGATTACGAGGTGTATTGCGACGCTTCACGTCGAGGACTTGGAGCGGTGCTTATGTAAGAGGGAAGGGTTGTTTCGTATGCTTCACGACAGCTTAAGCCTCATGAGTTAAATTATGCTAATCATGATTTAGAGTTAGCAGCCGTAGTGCACGCACTGAAAACTTGGAGACATTTTCTTATTGGAAACCACTGTGAGGTGTACACGGATCACAAGAGTTTGAAGTACATCTTCACGCAGAAGGAGTTAAATCTCAGGCAGAGGAGATGGTTGGAGCTCATTAAGGATTACGATATGAGATTGCATTATCACCCCGGAAAGGCTGACGTAGTAGCAGATGCGTTGAGCTGCAAGAGCCATGTCAACACACTAATGACCGGAGGTTTACCAAAAGAATTAGCCGAGGAATTTCGAGAGCTATATTTGGAAATAGTTCTGAGAGGCTATGTAGCAGCATTGGAAATACAATCTACTTTGATGGATAAGATTAGAGAAGCTCATAAGACAGATAAGGATATTGCCTCTATTAAAGAGAAAATGAGCAAGGGAAAAGCTAAGGATTTTGTGAGGATGAGAACGATACCTTATGTTTTGAGGACCGCATTTATGTGCCAAGTGATCCAGAGATCAGGAAGTTGATTTTGCAAGAGGCCCATGATTCGTCGTATTCGATCCACCCAGGAAATACCAAGATGTATTTGGATTTGAAGGATACTTTCTGGTGGACCGGAATGAAGAAGGATATTGCTGAGTATGTAGCAGTTTGTGATGTATGTCAGAGAGTGAAGGCAGAACATCAGAAGCCAGCAGGATTGTTACAGCCATTGCCAATACCCGAATGGAAGTGGGAAAAATTAGGCATGGATTTCATCACGGGATTGCCCAGGACTCGTTCGAGCTATGACTCGATTTGGGTTGTAGTCGATCGTTTGATGAAGGTAGCTCATTTCATTCCAGTGAAGACTACCTACAGCAGTGCCAAATTGGCTAAGATATACATGACCAGAATCGTATGTCTGCATGGAGATCCGAGGAGTATCGTATCAGATAGAGGAACCCAATTCACCTCAAAGTTTTGGAAACAGTTGCACGAAACCTTTGGAACCAGACTAGAGTTTAGCACAGCTTTTCATCCCCAGACAGATGGACAAACCGAGAGAGTCAACCAGATTTTGGAGGATATGTTGAGAGCATGTGCATTGGATTATGGATCAAGTTGGGATGACAACATGCCGTATGTGGAGTTTTCTTATAACAACAGCTACCAAACTAGTTTGAAGATGGCCCCTTTCGAAGCCTTGTACGGAAGGAGGTGTGGAACCCCGCTGTTGTGGGATGAAGTTGGAGACCGCCAGTTGTTTGGACCGATTTGATTAAGGAGTCTGAACGGAAAGTGAAGTTGATTCGCGATAGGCTCAAGGTAGCCCAGTCTAGGCAGAAGAGCTATGCGGATTCAAAACGCAAGGAGACAGTATACAAAGTCGGAGACAGAGTTTATCTTCGAGTATCTCCGCTACAAGGAGTCAAGCATTTTGGAGTTAAAGGAAAGTTAGCGCCACGTTTTGTAGGACCATATCGTGTTTTGGAACGTATGGGAGAAGTGGTCTACAAGTTGGAATTGCCTGAAGGATTGTCAGGAGTTCATGATGTATTCCACGTTTCCCAGTTGAAGAAGTGCCATGCGGAGATGGTTGATATACCACTCAGAGATACAGTGTCATTGGAAGCGATTCAGTTGGATAATGATTTGACCTATGAGGAGAAACCAGTTAAGATTCTCGAGTTTGCCAACCGAGTTACCCGCAGCAAGGTTATCAAGTTTTGCGAAGTTCAGTGGAGCCACCACACCGAGGATGAAGCCACGTGGGAGCGAGAGGAAGATTTGCTAAAGGACCACCCTCACCTATTTTCTAGCCAACCCGAATCTCGAGGGCGAGATTCATCTTAAGGGGGGTAGGTTTGTAAAATCCCAAATTTTCAATTTGGAGAGTTATACATTAGATCATCAATGCATATCATATTTTATTTGCTTTTGGTTTTGATCCTAGAAATTCTACGCAACTCAAGGACCCACGGAGAGAGTTGGGGATTTCGTTATTTTGATATTTGAGTTTTCTCAAATTTTGAGAATAGGATCATTTAATTTTAATTATTTTATCATCAATTATTTCTATTACGGAAATATGAGAGAGGGAATAAAATGACTTCCCCAAAATAAAGAAATATTGAGGATTTAATAATAAAATCAAATGAGTTTTTATTTTGGAGTTTTTTGCCATTTTATTTGAATTTAGAAAAAATATGCATTTTTCGAAATTGCATTTAGGCCCCAAATAAATGTTCATCTTGTCCGTCTTGATTTTAGAAGCCGGGAAAGTTTATTTCGGGATTTCTGGAGTCCGTTTATTATTTCTTTTATTTGTTTTTCTGCGTGTTATTATTTAAAAAAAACACGAACCGCCTATGGGCCGGTTCCGGCCAGGACTCCTCTGGCCGGGGGGCTTTAAATAGCGCCACCCCGGGCCACCCCAGCCCAAGCCGCCCGCCGCCCCGCGCCCCAGCCCACTCAGCTACCAAACCCTAACTATAGCCGCCGCCGCCGCCCGCCGACCCAGCGCCACCCGACCCGCCGTCGCGGACCCGGCCGCCCTCGCCGGACCCGCCGCCGAGGTAACTGCCGTCGCCGGCAGAAAACCGCCTGGTTTTTTTAATAGCCGCGGTTTATCTTTTTGTTTCATTTTTTAGATCGGTTTATTTTCGGTTCGGTTAAATAGCGAGCATTCGCTCGTTTGTTCGTGTTCATCATTTAGACTCAGTTAACGAATGGTCGTTCGTTAAGCTGTTCGTCGTTTTTTCCTTTTCTCGGATTTATTCCGCGATTTTTCTGATCGCGATTTCTGATCCGATTTTCGTTCTAGTATAACTTTTCGCTCGTTTATCGGAATCAGGCGATTCAAGCGCCTGGAGTTTCGTCTCAAAACCCTCTATCTGTTTAACCAACTTAAACAAGTTTTTGCTTCTGTAAAATCTGACTTAGATCCAGAATAGTGAAACGAAGCTGTTTTCTTTCGCCGTTTGACTTTCGTTGCTTCATTTGATTTGATTTTTCTGCAAACCGGAGTTCTTAAGTTGAACTTTCTGGTTAGATCTTTTATTTGCAGTTTCACCCGTGCATTCATTGAGTACTTATTGTGTGTTTGTTTGTTTGCCATAGAGTACCCGGAGTGCGCCGCTTGCTACTTTGAATCTCTAGGTTTCACGGATCATCAGCAAGGCAAGTAACACTTTGATCATATCCCTTTTCATACCCAGTTTTTATGCATTAGATCAATCCTCAAACATTGCATGATTAGGATCTAATTAATTTGTGGGTTTTGGGAAGTAGATGAGGTAGTACCTATTACCTGTTTCATTATCAAACCCTTGGGAGTTACTACTACGTTTGCTTATTATGCCATGCTATGCTAGTAGACGTGGATTGGGTGAGTGTATCCATGACAGTTGTGAGATTGTTAATTAATGGTTTATCTAAGGTGGCAACTTAAACACACATCTGGGTGGATTGAGGTACCTGGGTGTTCCAGGATTGCCTGTTTCTTTTTGGACCGCCACCCAGGCTCAAAGGGATCATGAGATTATTCATGCTAGAAACTTCCGTGTGCAAAGAAGCTACTATGGGCACTAGCATAGTTGACTAAGTCGTGCGAACTCTTAGAGTGGTAGACTAGCAGATGTAGGGGATGTAGGTTGGTACGGTCTACCCATTCGTAAGGTGCTAGCGCTTCTGAAAGACTATGTCTCGGTCATCCGTTTCTCAAACACCATGTAGTGCGAGAATCTTAACGAAGGAGATCGAGTCTTGTGGGGAAAAGTGCACAAACCTCTACAGAGTGTACTATCTAATCATGGTTAGCTGTGTCCCCGGTTATGGACACTTGATTATCTAGTACTTGGATATCATGTGATTCTCATCATGTTACTTTAATTAATATTGTTGGGTTTTAATGATGATGCTTAATTGGGATTGAGAATGCTATCAACCATTCTCAATGTTTAACAACCACCATGATAGTTAAATAAAATTTATTCCTTTGATGTAGGGAAAAACTGACTTTACGCAAAACTATAACCATAGAGCTTTCCACCAGCCATATATGCATGTAGTATAGCTTATTTCTTTCATTACTCTCTATGTGTTACATTGCCAGCATATTCCATGTGCTGACCCGTTTCCGGGATGCAACGTTCATGTTGCAGACTTTTCGGACGACGAGTAAGGTGCCTTAGGTCGTGGTCCTATACGCAGTGATGCCGTTGGAGTTGATGGACTCGCTATTCTTCCAAGCCTTCCGCTGTTATCGTTATTAGATGGTCTTAAGCCATGTTTATTGTAATAAGTTCTCCTTTGGGGACATTCGATGTAATAAGTGTGTGATTGCTACTCTGTTATAAATCCTTCAAGTACTGTGTGGTGTCAGCATTACTGATCTAGGGATGACACCTGAGCACAGCGATCAGACTGTTTGAGGTCTGTTCGCTACAATGTCTTATCATGTTGGGCTTCTCCCTAGGCTATAAATAGCCGCCCCCTACAACCACTAGCTGGTTGACTGCTCCGAGAGAAACTGACACTTGTCAATTAAGAGCATCCCATCCTCCGAGGACTTTGAGTGAAAATCATCAAGTGAGGAAAACCCAAACCCAAACACCCACAAACCCAAAGTGATTGAGCATCACACAAGAGATTGATCCTGCGTGGATCCGACGCTTGTTACCTTTGAAGACTGTGCTTCTTCCAGATGGTTAGGCGTCATGGTCTAGAGCATCCAAGAGGAATTGTGGATCGCCGAGTGACTGAGTTTGTGAAGGTTTGGAAGTCGCCTGAAGACTTACCACGAGGGATTGGGCGAGGTCTGTGTGACCTTAGCTCAAGAATTATACGGCGAGGATTGTGTGTCCGGGACTTTGTGTCCTCAGGTTTAAATACCTAGTCGCTCCAACCAGACATACATATGTCACAGTAGTTGGAACTGGTCTACCAAATCATTATCTTCACCGAGCTAACTGGTTCTATTTACTCAACCCTTATATTTTCTCATTACTATGCTGTTGTACCTGATCGTTACTGTTTGAAGACTTTCACTGAAGATTTCTCAATTTCCTCAGTTCAATTTCTTCAGTCAGTTTGTTTTCAGCCTGCTTATCGTGTGTTTACGCTTCTTGTACTCTGTGCCTGTTATCATTTCATGATGAAGTCTGTGCCATTGTTCTGTTATGCTTGCATCTGAGTACTTATTCCGCTGCTAAGTTGTTCGTGACTTAGGAATTTCCTCACTGTGAAATTCCCAGTGAAGAATTTGTAAAAATTGCTTATTCACCCCCCTCTAGTCGACTTAATGCACTTTCAATTGGTATCAGAGCAAGGTACTCCCTTGTTCTGTGTGATTTTGGTTTAACTGCCTAGAGTTTTAGTTATGTCGACCGTAGGAATGAAGACTGTGTCATGTCCGATCTTTGAAGGTCATGATTATCCCAAGTGGAAGGCCATGATGAAGAAGCGCCTCATGGTGATGAACAACGAACTGTGGACTGTCACTCAGATTGGTCTTATTTACCGATCTATGCAAGATGGCAGAGGCTTATGACATTCGCAAGTACACTCTGCTAAACCTCACGGCGAAGGACATCATCTGCTCCTGCGTGTCTCAAAATCAGTTCAGGAACATTATGCACCTCAGCCATGCGAAGCTTATCTAGGACTGACTCTCTGAGGTCTATGAAGATTATTGAACTTGTCATGATCACTGGTTTGTGGATTTCAAGGAATCACTCAAGGCGATGACTTTCAAACCATAATCTACATCCTCTGCACCATGCCTTATGGCGAAAGGTGCCAAGGTAACTGAATGCTACTTATCTGAGTCTAGTGATGATGAGTCTGGTTTTGAATTTGGACCCAACAATACCAAACTTGCTTCCCTTGCCACTAAACAACAAAGAGCTTTGGAAAAAGTTCAAAACATGCTAGATGGGAGCGATGATATGTTGGGTGAAGAAATGGATCGCACTAAAACTTTGAATGAAAATCTTCAGAGACTTCAGTCTAAGTCTGACAACCTTCAAAGTCATCATAACACCCTCTTATCTGATCATGAGAAGCTTTCTTATGAATTTCTTCAAAGAAAGCAAGATCTTCAGAAGCTAAGGGTGACTTATGAAGATCTTCAGAAGGAGCGTGATTAATTACTTGCTCAACAGATCAGTGCCGCTCAGGAAGAATTCATTACACCATGTTTGAAATGCATTGAATGTGAATCTGCTAATTCTTCACCTGAAAGTTCAAATGCTTCTATTGCTGCAAATTCTTCAACTGTTTCTGCTATCACAAATTCCTCAACTGAGGATGCTACTAGTATCACTGACTATGCAGGGCTGAAGGAATTGTATGTGACATGCATGTACAAAATCCTCAAAGAAAATCAGGCACTTTGTGATGTGCTTAAAAAGCAGATCCTCAACAGGAAACCTAGGAAAGAGGGTATTGCCTTTGAGAGGAAACTCAATGCTGATGGGACCTACTGGAAACCTGAGCAGTATCCCAAAACCTCATGGGTTGCTACAAAGGGACCTCCCGTAGATCCATCTACTTTATCTGCTTTTACATGTGAATCTTCATATTATTATGTGAGTCATTTGACTCCAATTATAAATTGTTCAAATATCAGAATGGTGAAGTATTTGCTAGATATGGCACTAACTGCAGGAACGATCCCCCTATGAAGAAAATCTGGGTTCCTAAAAGGTGCCTTGAAAGTCTTTAGGTGAATGTCATCATGACACCACCTGTGAAGAATAGGAACCTAGATCAAATTCTTCATATGGACCAAAGTCTTCATACGGATCCAAGTCCTCATATGGACCACATTCCTCACGTGGATCAAATTCCTCATATGGATCAAAGTCCTCATATGAACATCATCATGCTAACACTTCTGTCTCGCAAGGAAAGACAAAGGGTTATGAATATGTGCATTATTCTTCAAATCGTTATGTTCATAAGTCCTCGAAGAATTTCTCTGCTTATTCATATGCTTACCCTAACCCCTCTTATGTGAAACGAAGTGGATTGGCATCTATGCCACCTTTCTCTTATGAAGCTCGCAGAATGATGAACTCTTCGCCACCCCTTCAGAAGTGGGTGGTGAAGAAAAAGAACTAATCTCTCATGCAGGGTCAGGTCTCCAAACGAACTTAACTGTCTAAAGAATTTGCTGGAGACCTGAATATGCTTGAAAGGACGCAAGCTAATCATGAAGAAATTAATTTTCATTTCTCACATCCTCATATTGTTTTATCTGTTCTATTACTTGATGAAATTGATCCGATGAATCTGATGTCATATTCTTCACTGATGAAGTATATGAGTTCGTACGATGCACTAATTCATCTGGAGGATGATCAACCCAAAGCCACTGAGTGGGTCCTCGATAGTGGATGTAAAAATCACATTACTGGTGACCGGAACTTATTGATGGACACTGCTTTATCTCCATCGCATCTGAAGCATATCACCTACGCTGACAAAGGAAAAAGCAAGGTATTGGGTCTAGGTAAGGTTGCGATCTCAAAGGATCAACACATGGACAAAGTCATGCTTGTCGAGTCCTTAGGTTTCAACCTCATGTCTGTCTCAATGCTTTATGATCTTGATATGGTTGTTGTCTTTGGCAAGTATCGTTGTGTTGTGATCATGGAAGCTGACAATTCCAAAGTCTTCGAAGGCTTTAGGAGAGGAGACTTTTACATTGTTGATTTCTCTACAGGACCACAACCCGCTACATTTCTACTTCCAAAAGCTTCAGAAGGCTGGCTATGGCATCGATGACTTTGTCATGCTGGCATGAGGAACTTTCACACTCTCGCAAAGAAGAAGCATGTCATTAGCATCGAGGATGTCAAATTCCTCAAGGATGACCTGTGTGGAGCTTGTGAAGCTGGAAATATGACCAAAGCCAAGCATCCCTCAAAGACTATCATGACTACCACTCGTCCATTTGAATTGCTTCACATGGATCTCTTTGACCCCAATCATTATTTCTCATTCACCAATGAAGCATCTTTATATGGCTTTGTTATTGTTGATGCCTATTATTGTTATGCATGGGTGCATATCGTCACTTACAAACATGAAGTGCAGGAAGTCTTCAAACGATTTTCCTCAAGGGCTTCAACCAACTTTGGTGTGAAGATCAAGAACATCAGAAGTGACAATGGGACCGAGTTCAAGAATACTGGTCTTGATGACTATCTTGATGAACTTGGTATTACTCATGAGTTATCTGCTCCTTACACTCCTCAGCAGAATGGCGTCTTGGAGCGCAAGAACAAGACTCTTGTTGAGATGGCTCGCACTATGCTCGATGAATATAAGACGCCTCGTCATTTCTAGATTGAGGCAATTGATACTGCGTGCCACATCATCAACATGGTATATCTTCACAAATTCTTCAAAAAGACCTCATACAAACTCCTCACTAACAAGAAACCCAATGTGAGTTATTTCAAAGTCTTCGGTGCTAAATGCTGGATTAGAGATCCTCATCACAATTCTAAATTTGCACCGAAAGCACATGAAGGTTTTATGCTTGGTTACAGAAAGGAATCGCACACCTACAGAGTCTTCAACACCATTCATCACAAGGTTGTTGAAACTGTAGATGTGCGATTTGATGAAACTAATTGCTCGCAAAGAGAGCACTTAGCTCATTGTGCTAGATTAAGTCACCTAAGGAAACCACCAAGTTCAAGGCTACTGAGGATGTCATACCTACTGAAGAATCTGTTGAAGAAGTCATTCCAGAACATGAAGAACAACAAGCTGGGACACCTGAAGAAAATGGCTCTGAAGAAAATGTTGAGCCAACTCAACATCGCCAACCCGCTCATCCGCGCGTTGCAAATGAAGTGCAGATCGAGAAAATCATCAACGACATCAACGCACCAGGTCCTCTCACACGCTCAAAGACTTCACATTTGTCTAACTTTTGTGGGCACTTTGCTTTTGTCTCTATCACAGAGCCCACCAAAGTAGATGAGGATTTTCTGGAGACTAAGTGGATTCAAGCGATGCAAGAGGAATTACATCAGTTCGAGCTCAACCATGTGTGGGAACTTGTCAAGCTACCAGACCCACGCAAGTACAATATCATCGGCACTAAATGGATCTAACGCAACAAGCAAGATGAAAATGGCCTTGTGGTGAGTAATAAGGCATGGCTTGTAGCTCAAGGCTACACATAGGTTGAAGGAATTGATTTCGATGAAACTTTTGCACCTATTGCTAGACTTGAGGCTATTCGCATATTTCTTGCTTATGCTAACTATCATAATATCATCTTATATCAAATGGATGTGAAAAGTGCATTCCTCAATGGTAAGCTTGAGGAAGTAGTATATGTTGCTCAACCCCCAGGTTTTGAAGATCCAAAGCATCCTGACAAAGTCTTCAGACTCAATAAGGCCCTCTATGGCCTCAAGCAGGCCCCTCGGGTGTGGTATGATACTTTGAAGGAATTCTCATGAAGAAAGGCTTCAAACCCGGTTCACTTGACCCAACTCTTTTCACCAAAACCTATGATGATGAATTATTCGTGTGCCAAATATATGTTGGTGATATCATCTTTGGTTGTACCGACCAATGTTACAGTGATGAATTTGCCTATATGATGAGTGAAGAATATCAAATGTCTATGATGGGAGAATTGAAATATGTCAACAGAGCAATGGCATTTTCATATCTCAGGAGAAATACCTCAAGGATTTATTCAGGAAATTCGGCATGGAAGACTGCAAAGGCGTCAAAATCCCTATGCCCACAAATGGCCATCTATGCACTGATGAAAATGGTATTGACTTTGATCAAAAGGTATACCGCTCTATGATTGGTTCTTTATTGTATTTATGTGCATCTAGGCCAGATACTATGCTTAGTGTTTGCATGTGTGCCCGTTTTCAAGCTACACCAAAGGAATCACACCATAAGGCTGTGAAACGTATTCTTCGATATCTAGCTCACACTCCAACACTTGGATTATGGTATCCCAAGGGCTTGGCTTTTGATCTCATTGGATATTCAGACTCTGATTATGCTGGTGATCATGTGCACCACAAGTCAACATTAGGCTCATGCCATTTCCTCGAACAATCATTGGTATGTTGGTCCTCGAAGAAATAGAACTGCGTATCACTCTCTACTGCTGAAGCTGAGTACATTGTTGCTGGTTCGTGCTGTGCTCAATTGCTATGGACCCTCAAGGACTATGGCACCAATGTGAAGAATGTTCCTCTCTACTGTGACAATGCGAGTACCATCAAGATTGCTCATAACCTAGTTCAGCACTAGAAGACAAAGCACATTCAGATTTGTCATCATTTTCTTTGTAATCATGTGTTGAAGGGCGACATCTCTATCGAGCACGTGTAGACTGAAGAACAACTAGCCGATATCTTTAAAAAGCCCTTGGATGAGAAGAGATTTAGCAAATTGCGGTGTGAGCTAAATATCGTAGAATCTTCAAATGTTCTTTGAAAAGGACAGACATCCTAACACTTATGCAAAATTGATGACTTAGTTGTGCAACACACGAAGTGACATTTTTCTTCAATCAATGAAGACTAACCCTCTAAGTGTGAAGAAGTTAACGAAGAATTTGATTCTCAAAGCCCTACGACAATTGTACGCGGCGTCTGAAATCATCATTCTTATACGGTGGATCACGCCACCAAAAAAAGTTGAAAATCTTCAATTTGAGTTTTTCTTAAGTTTTGAAATTCCTCAGTTGTTCTATTTCTTCAACTTTGCAATGTGTTCACTCTTTTCGTCGTTGTTTTTAGTCCTCTATAGCATTCACTTATTTCTAATTCTTCAAGTTGAATTTTCTGCTAAGTGAATGTGATCGGACCCTTCCCCCACTATGCTAAACTCAACCCAACCTGTTCACAAATTCTTCATGCATGTTCTATCTGAAACCCGTTCAAAATCTTCACTGTGTCCTTGTGAGCTGAAGAATTTGCGAACGAAATGTTAAAATATTCTTATCTAAAATTTTCGGCTTTTGCCGCTCCAAGCGTTCCACATCCCACGATAATTTTTATCTATTCACCCATGATCTCACACGATCCCCACCGCTCTGTACGTGGGTGACACATGTTGCTAGGATGAGAAGGGTCAAGGTCACGTTCATCCATTTTCCTCGGGCGAGCGGATTTTCACCTCGGCTATATATACCCCTCACCATCCTAAGACTACATTTACCCCGCTCGACCTCACTCCCCTCGCTCGAGCTTCTAGACCTAGCGCCGCCTCTACTTCCATCGTCGCCGGTGAGGAAGAGGTTCACTGCCTCGACCTCATCGCTGTCGTACTCGCACCGGCCGCGGATATCTTCTCTCCGCCGCCGCCGTAGCTGTCTTCCTCTGCCAAGTTAGGGCGTGGAAGATCTGGAATGACGAACTTCCAATCTACAACTCCCTGTTCGTCGTGTTCTTCATCAAGGGTAATTAAAAGTTACTTTTACTGCCCTTGTTGATTCTGATGATTTGCACAAAATCTTCAAAAGGTGTTTATTCTTCAACTTCCACACATTAAACACCTCACATTAGCATCTGTTCTTGATTTGATTCTCTAAGCAACATTTTTCTTCAAGATCCCTCAATTGTGTGGATTTCTCAATCTATACAACTCTGGAACCTAAGTCAAAGAACGCTTAGTGAAATTCCTCAAGACACCTTTGGTCAAATTCCTCAAACTTGTTCTTCTTGCAAAAACTTCTGAGAACGCATATGACCTCTCCAAATTCTTCGCACCTATACTCTGTTCACAGGTACACATGTCCGTTGTTGAATCACTAGGGTCTCATCAACTTAAGTCATTTGCAGCGTTCCTCGAAGACAAGTTGCATACCTCTTCAGAGAACTCAATTGTTCAAAATCCTCAGCTAAAGAAAATGGCAGATGGCAAGAAACCTCAGAAGGGAGGCAAGAAACTGGAAGTTAACACTGCCTTTGAAATCCCTGATGAAATCTATGCAGAGTATTGCACTCTTGATGAGGCAATTCATGGAAAGGAAACAAAGAATGAGCACAAGGTGCGCATTCAGAGGATTGAGAGGAGATTGGCCAGAGAATGGAGAGAATATCGCTATGTCACATCCAAGTACATGAAGAAATTCGCTATACACCCTCCATGCCAAAGACCTCCATTGGCACCTGGCCAAGATGCTGATCCCTCTAGCATCAGAAGAGGTGAGGAATTTCCTGCTGAATGGGCCAATCGACAAGCTAAACTGGCCAAAGTGGCCAAAGAGACAGTGAGGAAATTCAACAAAGACACTGCTGCTGCTGCTGAGGCCTCTACTAGCGAGCCCAAGAAGGCTATTCCTAAGAAGCCAGCTCACAAACCACCAAGCACCTCAGCAATGCCCTCACGGCCAAGCTCTTCTGTGCCCTCACGACAAATTCCTCAAGCTGCTCTAGTTCCTCCAGCTGCAAAATCCTCAGCTGCTCCTGCAAAGTCCTCAGCACCTATGCACCTCGCCTCGTGTCAAAGGACCACTGGCATGTCAATTTCCTCAGGAGCCTCTGCAAGTTCTTCAGCTCCTCCACAGTCCTCAACAGGGCCAACTTTGCTGAAGAGTAAGGTCACTGCTGGACGAGGTACTAGACCAAGTCCTCACAAGAAGCAGGTTGCCTTTCCTGTGCCATCTAGTGAAGACGAGGCTGCTGATGAAGAATTGGAAGAAATCATCAGAGATAGACAGCAAAGGGCCGCTAGAGCCAAAGGCACAAAAGTGCCCCTTCTGTTGGATCCCAAGTTGATCCTTGAGTACATTGATCTCTGGCACAAGGACACCAACACTCCTATGCCTGACTTCAAGCTCACCCCTGGCCAAAGTCACATGTTGACCGCCTTCATAGGCGACGAAAAATGGCAATTTGAGAAGGCCAGGCAGCTGAAGAAAGCTCAGTACAAGAAGGAGCATTTTCTGAAGAAGCATGTTGTCAAAATGACAACTGATGAACTTGTAGCCATGCAAGCTAAGATCCAGGGCCTCAGTGATGAATTTGACGCGTAGCATGCAGATTGGCTGGGAGCCAAAGTCAGATTTGTCAAAATGGCTGAGAAATTCACCTCCAATGTTGTAGCCCCAACGCAACGTGAATCTCCTCAGGCTGATGCATCTGCACAGCCTACTGAAGAACATGCCAGCACCGCTGATTAAAATCAGACAGCTGAAGAATATGAAAGCATGAGGGCTGATGAAGCTATTCCAGCCACTGAAGAAACTGCCAGGGTAACCACTAGTGTTGCGCCTGAAGAACAAGCCAGGCCAGTTGAACCATTTGCTGCTGCGCCTGAAGACACTGAACAAGCCAGGGCAACTGCATAAGTTGCGCCTGAGGAAAATGAACCAATTTCCTCTGCTCCTCCTGCACCAACTCCAAGTCCTATCCATCCTTCTGCATCAGCAGCGAAAAAGGCCAAGGCTACAGAGCGAGCCCCTGTGAAGAAAAGGAAAGCATCTACTTCCTCAGAGTCTTCCTCACCAAAGAAGGCGAAGACTTTGACAAGCTCCTATGACAATCCTATAGATGTTGTTCCCGTTTCAAGCATGCCATCAAAGGAGATTGTTCCCTTTGGTGAGGACTATGAAATCCCAAGTGGATCAGATGAAGAAGATCCTTCTGCTGCTTCGTCAGAGCAGTTGGATGAGGAAATTGAAGTAGACAATATCCCTTCAACTCCATTGGTGTCCTCGCCCATGCATCAGTTCACTGCTGAAGAGGCCGGCGTTGAAGAAATTGATGAAGAAGAAGAAGACGTGGACATTGGGTGCACCACTCCAATTCTTAATGATGATTATTGGGAAAGTCATCACCCCAATTCACCACTGTTCACTCCTCTACAACAAATTCCCTCAGTCCCCGGTTAAGACCGAAGAAGTTCAAACGGGCTCCGAAGAACCTCAAGCTTCTCTTCTTACCATCCCTCAAGAAATTCCAGCGACTAGTGCTGATGTAAAAGTTGCTGAAGACATGGAGACCCAGGCTGCTACTGATGATATTGCAACTAAAATTCCTCAGCCTGCGGCTCCTAAGACAGTGATTCAAGAGGCTATGAAGACATTGACTGACACTCCTCAGCCCAAGCCAAAGAAACCCTTCTCAAAGAAATAGAAGTTCAAAGATGATGATTTCTTCCATGAACATGTGTTCTTCATGGAATATAATCCCTATGACTATGCTCGTTTTTTATGCAAGCGCTTCTGGACAGCAAGTCATATGAACTTCTATTCTTCACTACTTTTCGAGAAAGACAAGATCTTTGACCATGAGCATATCATGTGGATATGGAGTCACTGCCCTGCTTCACCCCAGTCCTCAGTGTTCTTCAAGACGCTGGGTTGCTCAATTTCTACACTGACATCTTTTACTGGAATGAAGAGCTAATTCTTCTGTTCTACACTAAGTTGCACATCGCCAACAATTCTGAAGATATGGATTCATGGGTGTTGGACTAGATGACTGATAACACTCATTATAAAGCTCCAGCCTTTGAATTACTTCATGCCCTACCAATCAGTCCTCCCCATGAAGCTGCAAGAGTCATCTACCATGAACCTAAGCTATCTGATAATTTTATGCAAGTATTGATGAAGCCTCTGAAGCCTGACCAGGCCCCAAGAACCAAATTCCTTGTGAAGGAATTGCTCTATGTGCCAAGGACTGTATATAGAATATTGACCAAGACCCTCAGTCCAATAAAGGGCCACGAGTCTAATGAAGAAGGGGTCGTTGACATCATGAAGAATATGCTGTTCAACATCATACATGGTGTGCCAATCAAGTACCATGATTACTTCATGAGGACTATGGCCAATGTTGTTCTTTCACCGTCTGAATTGAAGCCTTATGCTCCCTGGATCATGAGATTTATCCGATCAAGGTCTTCAATCAACTACAAGGCTGATGTTCTGAACCATCACAGCTACTTGCCCCCTATCGAGGTCTTCAAACGGCCTATTTCCTCATCTGATGAGAAGGGCAAGGCTGCTATTATTGATGAAGGCACTCATCCACTGGATGGCCAGTTTCCCAAATCTGCTTCCTACTCCACCAATGATGACTCTTCCACTCATGACTCTGCAGCTAATGCTTCAAAGCCAAATCCTCAAGCAATTGCTCCAAGGGTGCTGACTGATCGTGAGCTTCTCCTTAGTCTTCACCAAAAGGACGATCGCAACCATAAATGGGTCAAGCAACAGTTTGTTTCAATTCTTCAGAACAAGCCCATCACTCGAAATTCAGTGAAGAAGAGCCATTACTATCTGCATGAAGTATTTGATCGCACCTGGGCTGTGCTATCTCATCTCTACGGTGAAGAAGATCTTAAGCATATGGGCTTCAAGCAGGACTTTGAGTGGTCTCAACCACCTTCGAAGAAATTCAAGAAGGTCGAAGTTCCTCACTTGGTGGCCAGCTTCTATTCTTCATCGCGCGAGACTGACTAAAATGAAGACTTGGACCACACTGCGACAAGCCCTACTTCAACAAACGACCCCAACAACGCTGGCACTCCTCCATCGACTTCATGATAATATTCCTGAGGGGCGTTAGTCCTCATTTTTCGTCCCTTTTGGTCATTCGATGACAAAGGCGGAGAAATTTGAGTTAGTCTTCAAATGGGTCTATCTATATGGGCTTTTTTTGCTAAGTTACAACTCTCGTTCTTCTGAAGATTTGTTAGATCGAGTTGTAAACTTAAGTCCGATGGTGGTCTAATACTTTTGCTATGTTCTTCTGCATGCTATTTTCCTCAGATATGTTAATGCACGAATGCTGAATTACACCGGTCACCATAATTCATCGTGCATTTCAAGTTCTTCATATCATATTTTAAATGCGTGTATGAATTACAAGATATAGGGGGAGATCTCCATGATTCTACTCTTCAATGTGCACTGCTTCTCAAAAGCAAATTTCTCACATATGCACAACTTCAGGGGGAGTTCTTCTATATCTTGCAATCAAATTCCTCAATATAAGTACTTACACTTCATATGTTTATCCCCGTTGAAAACTTGAGCTATATTGTCATCAATCACCACAAAGGGGGAGATTGTAAGTGCATCTAGTGCCCCTTAGTGATTTTGGTGTATTGAAGACTTATAGGTTAAGGGACTAATGTGTTTATGAGTGTACATAGGTCTATAATTCTATGAGGAGTTTGATATTTCAGAGAAAGTCGACCCCTAAAAATGAATGTCTTCAATTGAAAACTTTGGCTTTCTGAAGACTTTGAAATTGAAGAAATTGGTGTGACCATGACGACTTGATATTCGTGCAAGGAACATGAAGTGTGAAGACTTTTGTTTTCGTAGTTTCATTTTCTCTTTCTTGAGTCATAGGAAACACCATACTGTTAAAGGGGTTCGAAGTAAAACTAAGGAAAAGTTTCCAAGTGATGCTCATCTCAAAATCCTACACCTACCAACCCCTTTGAGTGAAGCCATTGGAAATCTCATACTGATTCGATCGATTTCTTCAAAGGATGACGTATTTAAGTTCTTACATTCTCTGAGGAATTTGTTCTAACTGAGGATTTAGGAATTCGCTAGTGCGGATTGCCTACCAGTGAGGAACATGATAGCACTGAGGAATTTGATAGCCAAATTTCCGACCGTTGCTGTGCTATGCGCCAGCTGTCCCAATATATCTTATCCACCTAACAGTCATATCATTGAAGGCCATTTATGTCTTATCATGTCGGCCTGCTCCCTAGGCTATAAATAGTCGCCCCTACAATCACTAGTTGGTTGGCTGCTCCGAGAGAAACTGAAACTTGTCATTGAGAGCATCCCATCCTCTAAGGACTTTGAGCGAAAATCATCAAGTGAGGAAAACTCAAACCCAAACACCTACAAACCCAAAGTGATTGAGCATCACTGAAGAGATTGTTCCTGTGTGGAACCAACACTTGTTACCTTTCAAGACTGTGTATCTTCCAGACGGTTAGGCGTCATGGTCTAGAGCATCCAAAAGGAAATTGTGGATTGTCGAGTGACCGAGTTTGTGAAGGTTTGGAAGTCACCTGAAGACTTACCACGAGTGATTGGGCGAGGTCTGTGTGACCTTAGCTCAAGGAGAATACGGTGAGGACTGTGTGTCCTCAAGTTTAAATACGTAGTCGCTCCAACCAGTCGTACAACTGTAACAACAGTTGGAATTGGACTACCAAATCATTGTCTTCACAGAGCTAATTGGTTCTATTTCCTCAACCCTTCCGTTTCCTCATTACTGTGTTGTTGTACCTGATCATTGCTGTTTGAATACTTTGACTGAAGATTTTCTCAATTTCTTCAGTTCAATTTCTTCAGTCAGTTTGTCTTCAACCTGCTTATCATGTGTTTACGCTTCTTGTACTTTGTGCATGCTATCATTTCATCATGATGTCTGTGCCACTGTTCTGTTATGCTTGCATCTGAGTACTTATTCCGCTGCTAAGTTGCTCGTGACTTAGGAATTTCACATTTCCTCTGTGACGAATTTGTGAAAATCACCTATTCACCCCCCTCTAGTCGACTTAACGCACTTTCAGTAATAATATATGATTAACTTGAAGGAACTATTGAAAAGATTACATCACAAGTTTACCTCGAGCACTCACATTGTCAAGCACTTAGGAATCTTGTCTGTAATTGTGATCACAATACTTGCTCCCGTACGAATTTTTTACAACTGCAAACCATAGATAAAAATACAATTAATAGCAACATGGATTGTTGACATAGAATACATCATATGAAATCAATGTTAAAAAGGGATATGCACATACATATGGCAGAAGATTTACCTACAATGAACTTGAGTTATATCATGCTATCGTTCACTCTTTAATCTTCAATTTTCACAGTATATGAGGGCATAAGAAAAAGTGTGGCATTTCATTTGCATAAGGAACTTGGGAAGTGCATATTTATGGAACTAATTAGTTTTTTTCTTCACACCATTGCATCTATGCTACTTCTGCTGCTCCCATGAAATGGCATGAGATAATTGTGCCATTTCTCAGCACTGGAATATAAGCTGACTAACTGCCAGTCAATAAGACATATGTAGCATGTACCAAACCCCCTACAATGTACATTCCTTCTTTATATAATAGTACAAAAATAAAACTACAAAATAAATAAAGAAATAGAAATCTATGTAACAAATTGGATGGTGTCCGCAACTATGTAACATATCATGTTTTATATCCTCTTCAAGCGGATATGGGCACATAACATGTCGTATTCTCTCGTATCTCCCGGTCACTGAATACGATCATATAGGCTAGAGTCCAAGTGAAGCTATGCATCAAATTATGTATCTGTAAAACTGAGCTTACTAAAAGAGAGGTAAGCACTCACTGTCGCTAATATTGTTATATAGTGAAGAACAATCTTCCGACCTGAAACTTTATACTCAACCGGAAAAAAGCTGAACTAATAAAGACTGGCAATGGTACTCATATGCGCAATTACTTTAACCAAGCAAGAAAATTTAATCACCAGGTTAAAAAAGTGTAAGCTGACTGACGATGCTTTGCAAACTCAAACATAAAATAGGAGACTGGTGTAGCAAACATACCAATTAATTAGGTAAAAGATTTCGTTCTCTGCACTCTGCAGTAGCCAAAAGGAAGATTTGTTCTGTGAATGCTTTGGATGAACGCACACACTTCCAATAATCATACAGGCTGTTCAGATTGCCAACTCCAAAGCCTTCACAAATCCTCGTAACGGATCAGCTCCACTAAAAGTAACTCATGCATCATAAACAACATTAGACTATTTCTTTATCAAAAAATGTCAGGTAGCCAACAAAAAGTTATGTATTGAAAATAACAATGTTCACAACATGAAGCTCCTTCCCTCCGAGAGTCATTGCCAAGAAAGCAAAATTAGTTTTTATTCAAAGCTTGGTAATGCCTCATTAAACACTAATTCTACATCACGGTGAGACATGCTAGACCTTCTGTCTTCAACAAGTCAAAAGCTTCTTCAACATCAGTTTTCAATAATCACACCCTCCCCATGAAAAAATGATAAAGAAAATGTCACGATTTCTACATACTCTCAGAGATGAGAGGACTCACCTTTGGTGTCAGAGCCCGAGTGTTCGAGATCGAAACTCATAAAATCTTTTAGAATACTCAATCTCTCACCAGATGTGATATCCCAGTCCCTATGTTCTTTCATCTCAGTAAATATCCAGGGCTGTCAAGTATCAAATGTCATGCATTAGCATCAAAGCAATTTAATACAATTTCACATAAGGGCATGCCCGTATATACATTTCATGTGTTCCATTATGTTTAACAAATAAATGCATATGTTGTTTCAATGGTTATCAGACGATATTTGACTTCTCAATCAAATATATCATGTAGTACAGAAATGTAGAGAGTTTATTTATTTAGCAAGTAAAAGCATCACAAAAAATGTTAGGACCTATGAGCATACTGGTTTTGCATGTATCCTCATAAATTACTACGATTACATGCTAGAGTTTACCTTGTCTATCAGGTATCAGCTCAATGTAAAGTACGCATTAAAAGGACCTTTCAGTAACTACGTAAACAATATGAATGCACAGTCATCAACCATTAGATAGCTACGGACAGGGACCAGATGTACTGATTTTAAAATAAGTTGAATTTTGAGATCAAAGAAGAGGGGTCAGTGAGACATTCGTAGAGGAGGAGAAAAATGTGCAAATACAGTTTACAAGCTCCAATTGAGCAACTACGGAAGACGTACAAAATACTGTAGCTATTACAATGCTGGAATGGTCATAAATATTTAGAAAGTATCATTCACGCAAAATCCAAAAACTGTATATGCGGAGCGTTAAACACTGTCAGAAATATCAATATTTTGCAATGATGAATAGCACTTCTTATGGCAGAGCTTTCCAGACTAAACACTGGAGCATAACTCATTTATGTAGAACTAAGGCGGAATATGAAGATCCTAATTTAGTTAATGGATTCGAAGTTCCCTCAAATATCCCAAGCTCTTGCAGAATTGACCTAATTGCAACACCTCATTTACGTGAAAAAATATAACAAACCTATGAGAATTAAGAGTATTTGAAGCATTATCTGCCTTTACTGAAATACCTTTAACTAGAGGTAATTCAATGTCACATATATTAAATAGAATAACTAAATTGTTGTGCTCACCTTGTATGTGCTGCTTGATTCTATGTAAGAAAACCTTCTTTGAAGGCAGGAATGGTGCCGATTCTTTGAAGTGCCCAGTCAGATTTTACCATCTTCTGGCCTCATCACATGTCGCAAATATATTCACCATCAACTAATTAAAATTCAGTTCATTGAATCAGTACACAACTTCATCAGCATTTTGTGCATAACATTCCCATCAGCGAGGGTGAGTTACCGAGCATGGCACAAAGCAGGGCGACCTAGACAAGTGTGGGCAGTGGGCTCACCAGTCCAATCAGATCTGCCAACATGCCGAGCTCCACCATCGCAGGCAACTCCAAGTCCCGGCTTTTCGCGAGAGAACAAACACAACCAGCAGGCAACAAGATGAGAAGAAGGAAGAAATCACGCTGGATCAAAAGGATGCCAAGTAGCAATTCATATATGATAAATGACAAGTGGAACAATCATGTGCACAAAATGGAACAACAATCCAATCTCAGAGTGACATTGGGAAAGCCAATTTATAGTAGATAGTTAGGCCTCGTGTCCACGCCTCCTCATCGAACTCGGCCTCACCCTTCGCCCCCGGCATGGCGGTCGCAACCCTGGATAGGAGCTGTCCCAACGTCCTCTTCGTGGCATCCTCGATGAGGCATTGGCCCTTCGTGGCTAGCCCAGTAGAGGGTTGGGTAGAGGTGATGTAGAAGTGGCGATGTTGTTCACACGAGTACTATGCGAAGGCCAGATCCGCGCATGGTGAGCAGCAGTCGTTGTCGGTGTCGATCAAGTTGAGGGGCGGGCATTGGAGATGGGCGAGCGTCGGGCTTTGGGGCCGGGGCGATGTAGTGGAGGGGGAGGCCGGCGGTGACCGAGTTGAGGTGCGAGTGGCAGCGACCAGTGGAGGGCAGTGAGCTAGTCCTGTGTGTGAGATTGGGGACGCGACGGCGGCGGCGGTGCTCCATTGGAAGAGAGGAACATGAGGTGGGCGGAAGGGGCGACGCTTGATCCGATCTAGCGTGATGCACGTGGTTATTGACTTGGGTACAGACGACGCAGACGAAAAAAACCCAGACGAAAGTGGTAGAACAAAAATAAATCATGGATACTATTCAATCAACTCATCCATTAGGAGTAGGGATAATATACTTCCCCTGCTAGGCTAGATTTAATAGAAAACTAAGTATGTTGATAGATGCATATGTGGGATTGTAGCACCAAGCTTGTTGGGGAGACAACTACTGAGTGTGAACCGCCCTGGAAGGGCCGGTTTACCCTCGTCCATGATCCAGGCCCACGGAGGAGGCCCGGAGCCCAGAGGCGACTTAAGGTCCATTTATGTAAACCGCCTTAGTGTTGTAACTTGTGTTGTAAGACAAGAGAGAAGAGACCGAGGCGGACACTTGTATGAGCCGGATCGGGACTTCAGGACCCGGCCGGGTGTCAACCCGTATATATAAGGGGACGACCCGGCGGATTAGAGAGAGAGGATTCGAGGCTAAGGCAAAGCTATTGCTCCCTAGTCGCCAAATCATATCAATCAAATCACAACAGGACGTAGGCTTTTACCTTCATCGAAGGGGCCGAACCAGTATAATTCCCATGTCTTGTGTCCGCTTTAACCCCTCTAGGTTAACCCGTACGATGGCCCTACGACTAAGTCCTTTCATGAGGACATCTGCCGTGACAATTCCACGACAGTTGGCGCCCACCGTGGGGCTATCGCACGATGGTTTGATGATCCTAGAGGGCAAGTTCGAAGGACTCGAAGGTTATGCACGATGGGCGGATGACTAAGAGTCGTCGCGAAAGCTCTACATCGACGATGCGGATCGGGGCCCGAGGCCGACTCGGTTGAAATCGGGTACCGGGTCCCCTTGACGGCATACACGTGTTCATCGGCAAGATCGGCGAGCCAGGTGGCTGGGCGGACGTCTGACCGACCTCGCCGAGATGGCTCGTGGCGAAGAAGAGTCCTGCCACAGCTTAACCGGCGGTCAGGCATGTTTTCGTGGGAGTCGTCCACGGAGGCTGCGAGGACGGATCAACATCTGGTGACGAAACTGGTGTCTACTCTGGTGACGAATCGTCGGCCGGAGAAACCGAGTCTCTATACCAGCTGCAAGATGGCCAGATCGGGGGCTGTTCCGACGGTGAGAGTATTCCGGACCTTCGATCTACCCAACGGGTTGGGATCTTCATGGCCGATACGCAGCGGCGCTTCACTCTTCGACCATGGCGCCCGGCCGCCGGTTCAACAATGTGATGGCAGCGGGGAAGGAGGCCTGTCGCGCGCCGCGGCTCAAGTTTTGTCGAGCTTTTTCGACGTTGGTTGTGCTTATGGCGAGAGGCTAATCCTTTGGATCAGGACACACAACGCGGAGATTGCAAAGGTGAGAGAACAGATCACTAAAGCTAAAGCGTGCACTGGCAGCAGCGGACGTGAGGATGGCAGCGGGCGAGCGCTTTGATGCGCAGCTTATAGGCTCATCTTTGGATCAGGCGCATCGCATGAAGTCATGAAAAGGAAGTACAGCTCCGTTTACCTTCGATTTCGAGGAAGAGAGCTTTTCAACACCCTGTGGGCGGGACCAAGAATCCGCCACGGTGGTAAACCGACCGAAGCACTGGACGGCCGCCGGTTCAACCCGTGTGATAGATCTACCTCGTCATCACACCGGGCGCACCCAGTGTGCGTGACACCTCCGGTCACTACTCCAACCCGATGGATAACCTTGTCGCGCGGCTGCGGCACGGCTGAGGCGATTCCGATCGAGGGCGATTCACCAGGCGGTCGAAACCCGCCGGGTCAAGGAGCTCCTCAGACGGCCCTGGCTCGGCAAGAAGCGTATTAAATGCGATCGGGATCGGATCCACTCCACCCCGCCCAAGACGGAGCTATAGCCGACGCGCGATTTAACCGCCGTGTCAAGCAATGCGCAGCGTGGTCCGCCTCGCGGCAACAATCCGACGGGCGGCTTTGAGGATGCCCAAGTGGTAGTGGACCGCGCCAGGCACGAGGAGGCCGAGTTAGCGGCACAAGCAGAGGATCATCCGCCGCGCGGTTCGTCCGACCATCTTCGAGCCAGGTCACGTCACGGTTCTTTGGGGTGCCTTGCCTCGTCCCGCTTTACGTAACGCGGCGCTTGCCCAAGGACTTCAAGGGCGCGCAAGGTGCCCAATTATCTTGCCGATTTGGCTCCGAAGCATGGATAGAAAGCTATGAGATGGCCATGGAGATGCTAGATGTGGATGAAGCCGCGTATGCGAAATACTTCACAATGATGTTGGAAGGAACGGCCGGACTTGGTTGAAAAATTTGCCGCCCAACTCTATCGGTTCGTGGACCCGATTCTATGCAGCCCGATTCATTCAAAATTTCAAAGATACCTGTAAACAGCCCATGTCTGTGGTGGATTTAGCAGCTTGTGTCGGCGGAGGGAGAATCCACAACCCATTGGGTGCGCCTGCGTTTGGAAGTTTTACATTCTTCAGACCGGATCAACCCCGATTCGCGATCTTGACCTTGGAAGCCAATTGCGGTTCGAGCCATTGAAATTGAAGTGGGCCGCATGAAGCGTTTTGCCATGACATGGGCACTCTAATGGGCGTTTTGGTAAAGTACGCTGATTACGATAGTACCAAGGATCCCGAATCTGAGAATGATGAAGTGGGAAGGGAAAAGCGAGCAGCAACCCAGGGCCAGCAGCATCATTGGCGGGCAATGGAGGGAACAAGCGTAAAGCGAACGGCAGCATGGGCTTTGTGGCCAACACCAACGCGCAGGACAAGGGTCAGCGGTGCAGGGGTAGGCAATCAAACCGGGGCGGTCACAATACGGATCGTTTGCATTTCATATTGAATCAACCTTGTCCGAAGCATGGGACGAAGGAGGCACCGGCGAACCACCTTTGGAAGGATTGTTACATTATGCAGGAGTTCAAAACTCCAACTCTTTCCGGTATGATCAAGGGCCCGGCGGCGGTTCGTGGTCCGCCCGGTTACGGTGGAGGAAATTCCGGCCCGAGATTCGTGGTAATCCGGGCGGGCAAGGCAATCGAGAATAATCAAAGTAATCGAGCAGTCGAACAATCAGAACCAAGGGGCTACAATCAACAACAGCAATCGGGTTATAAAGTAACCCAAAGCAGTTGAACGGGACGATA
Source organism: Aegilops bicornis (assembly GCA_021605145.1). NCBI lineage: Eukaryota > Viridiplantae > Streptophyta > Magnoliopsida > Poales > Poaceae > Aegilops > Aegilops bicornis. Next base: position 240,108,402 of record CM038672.1, read on the forward strand.
CCACGTCTTTACCACCAGCTTGGACAGACGAGACCGAAAACTTGAAGCGGGCGGTCGGCGTTGTTGAACCGGCTGCGCCGCATTACCTCACGCTTAGTCCGAGCAACCGATCACGTGGAGCAGAGAGGACCATCCTCCCGGGTTTACAATCCGGGTCAGCTAGCCTGGTGGTGGCACCCGGTAGGAGGGTACAAGTTTACCAAGGTCCTTATGGATGGAGGAAGCAGCATCAACATCACGTACTCACGAGACCTTCCAGCGTATGGGGTTGACGGATAGGCATCTTAGGCCATCCAAAGACGGTGTTTCACGGAGTGGTGCACAGCAAGTCTGCGTATCCGGTCGGTAAGATAGCTCGAGGTGACCTTTGGGGACGAACATGACTCGGATCGTAAACATTGACATTTGAGGTGGTGAAAATTCAAAGCCCTTACCACGCCCTCTTTGGGCGGCCGGCTTATGCTAAATTTATGGCGCTGCCCTGTTATGTTTACTTACGCTGAAAATGCCGGGTCATAAAGGAACGATAACGGTTCATGGGAGCCGCGGATCGCTTTGGAGTGCGAGGAAGGTGATGCGGCTTCTGTGAGTCGGTTTGTGCCAATCGAGGAGCTAAAATATTATAAAGACAATGTTGATCCGGCGGATATGACCCCTTTGAAGAAGCCAACTACGGAGCATGATCCGGACTTGAAGTTCAAATCGGCGGTGAGACGAAGCTTGTTGATTTTGTGCGGCGATTCGTCCAAGCAGTTCACCATCGGTGCCAACTTGGATCCTAAATAGGAAAGCGCGCTCATCGAAGTTCATCCGTGAGAATCGGGACATTTTCGCATGGAAGCCTTCGACATGCCGGGTGTACCGAGGAACTCATTGAGCACACTCTTAATGTTGACCCAAAATACAAACCGGTAAAGCAGTTTCTTCGCGGTTTAATGAGGAAAGGCGCAAGGCCATCGGAGAAGAAGTTGCTAGGCTCTTGGCAGCAGGGTTTATCGTCGAAGTCTTTCACCCAGAGTGGCTTGCCAATCCGGTGTTGGTTCTTAAGAAGAATGGCACTTGGCGCATGTGTGTGGATTATACAGATCTCAACAAGGCATGTCCAGCAGATCCTTTCGCCCTCCCCCGCATTGACCAGATTATTGATGCTACGGCGGGTTGTGAGCGTTTGAGCTTTTTGGACGCGTACTCCGGTTATCATCAGATTAAGATGGCAGTTAAGGACCAGGAGAAGACGGCGTTTATCACCCGCTTTGGAGCCTTCTGCTATGTATATATGCCTTTTGGGCTCAAGAGCGCCCAACCGACTTATCAGCGTTGCGTTCAGAGTTGCTTGCACGAACAGATCGGCCGTAACGTGCATGCTTATGTGGATGATATCGTGGTTAAGTCAAGGAAGAAGGAAACCTTGATTGAGGATCTAAAGGAAACCTTTGACAACTTGTGGGTGTACAAGATGATGCTCAACCCGCCAAGTGCGTTTTGGTGTTCCAGCAGGCAAGTTATTGGGTTTTCGTGTCCAACAGGGGATCGAAGCTAATCCGGAAAAAATTACGGCTATCACCTCCTTGGCTAAGCGAAATGCATCAATGACGTCCAGCGTTTGGCGAGCCGTATTGCTGCGCTAAGCCGGTTTATCGGCCGTCTGGGCGAAGGCCATTCCTTTGTACCAGATGTTGAAGAAAACGGATCGTTTGTCCGGAGTTCAGACCGATGAAGCATTGAGGATTTGAAGCGGCGGTTGGCCAACCCGCCGGTTCTAGCCGCCCCATTGACAAAGAGCCGCTGCTGCTATATGTTCTTTGCTAATGCTGTAAGCGATTAAGCGTGGCTATCGTGGTGGAGCGGAAGGAGGCAGGAAGGAGTATCCGGTTCAACGGCGGTGTATTACATCAGCGAGGTCCTCATTGAGTCTAAGCAGAGATATCCGCATTGGCGAAGCTGGTATACGGGTTTTTATGGCAAGTCGAAAGCTAAAGCAATATTTCCAAGGGCACCCCATCACGATGGTCGATTCGGCTCCTTGGGCGACATCATACGTAACCGGAAGCGGCGGCGGATTGCTAAGTGGGCTATAGAACTTGGGCCGCACGGCTCCCTCGGACGGCCGTAAAATCTCAGGCACTTGTGGATTTCATTAATGATTGGACGGAGTTGCAAGCGCCTGAAGAGAAGCCGGATCATACCTATTGGACCATCCACTTTGATGGGTCCAGCAGTTGAGGGCTCGGGTTTGGAGTCGCTTTTAACTTCCCCGCGAGGTGACAAGTTACATTACGTTCTCCGCCTAATGTTCCTTGTACTAACAATGCAGCTGAGTATGAAGCTTTGCTCCATGGTCTCCGGATGGCTAAAGAAATGAATCTCAGCCGGGTTAAATGCTTTGGTGACTCGGACTTGGTGGCTCAGCAAGTATCAGGTACTTGGGATTCCAAAGATCCACTCATGGCTGCATATCGTCGGGAGGTGGATGTTGTTGCAGGACATTTTAAAGGATATCGGGTGGACCATGTGGATCGTCGGAAGAACGGCGGCTGATGCTTTAAGCCGGCTGGGCTCTCAACATAAACCGGTCCCACCCAACGCTTTTCCTTGATGTATCGCACAATCCGTCAGTTAAGCTTCTGATGAAATTGGTTTGGCTATCCACGATCCGGAGGCTCAATTGGTGGCGGCCCGCATGTCATTCCGGATTGGACGCTCCCTTATTTGGCATACATGAACCGGGCGAGTTACTGAAGATGAGACGTTGGCCCGGCAGATAGTTCGGCGGTCTAAGTCTATGACCATTGTTAGTGGCGAGTTGCACCATTGCGGTGTCAGGCATTTCAGCGTTGTGTGTCCCTGAAGAGGGCCGTGAGATATTGTGAGAGATCCATGAATGGGATTGTGGTCACCACGCCGGTTCAAAGTCCTTGGTGGCCAAAGCGTTCCGCCATGGTTTCTATTGGTTGTTGCCCATCTTGATGCGGAGGATCTGGTCGAACGATGTGACGGTTGCCAAAAGTTCTCCAGCGTGCTCATGTGCCAGCCCAAGAATTGAGGATGATTCCAATTACTTGGCCGTTTGCGACTTGGGGCTGGATATGGTTGGACCTTTCAAAAGGTCCAAGGACAAAAAGACCCACCTGTTGGTGGCGGTTGATAAGTTTACCAAGTGGGTTGAGGCAGAGCCTGTTAGCAAGTGTGATGCGGCCACGGCGGTTCAGTTCATCAAAAAGGTGATTTTCCGGTTTGGGTTTCCACGGACAATGGCACCAATTTGTCCAAAGGAGCTATGAAGGAATTTTGTGAACGAGAGCACATCCGGCTTGATGTTTCTTCCGTAGCCCACCCGCAATCCAATGGTCAAGCGGAACGAGCTAATCAGGAGATCTTGAAAGGTATCAAACCCGACTTATGGTCCCTTTAGAGAGGACGCCGGGTTGTTGGGTGGAAGAGCTTCCATCGGTGATATGGAGTATAAATACTACCCCAACCGATCCACTCGGATACACGCCGTTCTTTATGGTCTACGGAGCGAGGCGGTCCTTCCCAGCGATATCCGTCACGACTCGCCTCGAAAGTGGCAGCTTATGTTGAGGCAGATAGCGAGGCAAACGGCAAGACGATTTGGATCGATTGGATGAAGAGCGCGATATGGCAGCTGCTCGTTCGGGCGGTTTACCAAAGGATCTTCGTCGGTATCACAGCCGGTGGTTAAAACCAGAACCTTTCGGGAAGGAGACTTAGTGCTGCGGCTCATTCAAGACCAGAAAGATATGCACAAGCTATCCCCACCTTGGGAGGGGCCTTTGTGGTCGGCAAGAATCTATACAACGGGTCCTACTATCTAATTGATGTTCGAGAGCGAAAGGACTCACGCACGCCGAGAGGAGGAGACCAACAGGCCATGGAACATAGCTCATCTTGACCTTATTATACCGAGCCATTGGCTCTACTTATGTACATATTAAGACAATGTATATATTATGACTAAAAGCAATAAACGGATCCTCGGCTAAAGCGGGGTATCTGCATTACGTATCAAAGTCCGGTTTGGGTACATGGAGATCTTGTCGTGAAGCGGCCTCCGGTTTAACCCTTGGCCTTGCTTTTGTGAAATTTTTGTCACTTGGGGGCTTGGTCGTGTCCGAACCAATGCAACACCTCTTGGCAGGCGAAAGCCACCAGATCATTTGGGGGCTTGGTCGTGCCGAACCAATGCAACACCTCTTGACAGGCGAAAGCCACCAGATCACTTGGGGACATGGTCACGTCTGAACCAGTCACGCCTCTTGGTCGGCCTAAGGCCATAGAATCACTTGGGGGCTTGGTCGAACCCGAACCAATGCAATGCCACTTGATCGGCGTAATGCCACGATGTCAGTTGGGGACCTGGCTGACTTGAACCATCGCTACACCTTATAGGGAGCTTGGTCCTGTCCGACCATGGTAACGCCATCTGATCAGACTCAATAAAGCCTCTTCTTGCAAACAGTCTTTGTTATTGTTTTTGCTTCCATGTGTTTTTTTTATGCATATAATTTGGCTTTTGTTTGTTGTCTTAAACCGACAAACCTTCTTTCAACCGGATTCAAGTTTTCAGAATTTGGTCCCCTTTTTCCGGCGATTGATTATTCCGGTTTGATTTTGCTGTTAACATCCCATTATGGAGTAACAGGGGGCTTATCATACCCGACACGATTTACACGGTAAATCGGTATTATACACACAGGGATTATTCTCCTTTGACGGTGATGGTTTATAAAGCCTCCGCTTTAGGATTGGCTAAAGCCAACTGTGTGCCCGCTTACTGGCAGGTATGATTGTATCACAAAATTTTGATCGTATACCTCGATATTTTCTTATATAAATATATTGGTATCACAATCCGGCTAGAGGCGCAAGCCGCCATGGTGGTTTAAGAATTTGTGATTGCAGGCAAAATAGGTTGCAGGATTCACTACTTCAAAACCAAAGTATCCAAAGACCGCCATGCAAAAGTTTACAGACCGAGTTGGTAACGGCATTGTTCAAAACAAAGTATCGACTATCCTATTACAAAGCCTTTTGCGGCGGCGTTTCATGTGGGGTTATGCCTTGAAGCTTGGAGGCGCCACCCGCTTGATTTAATTACGCTGCTTCGCCGGGTTGACGTGAGGTAGAGGCGCCGACGTCGGTTCAACTTCTTCTTCTTCCTCACCCAAAGCCGGAAGTCATTGGTAGACGGTCAATCCGGGTTAAGGCACGAAAGACAGCTTCTTCACTTATCAGCTCAGCCGGATCAACGTCAGGGGCGTAAGTGTGCTTACGGATTGGGGGAACAAGGCTCTGCACTTCAGGGATGACAAAATCCACCCGCTTGTTGTTGGAGTCATAAAAAGAGCGGTGAACCGTCAGGTTGGCTTCGTCTGCCAGTTGACTCGCCAGCGGACGCATTTCCTTCGTGATCCGTTTCAGGGCGTCGTTATCAAAGGCTTCACCATTCTCTTGAGCACTGGGCAAACCTTTGGCTATGTCCGCCGGATCAAGATCTGCTATCCACGCCTTGGCGCGTCGAGCGATAATGTGCCAGCCCGAGCCGCGGATCGCTTCAACTCTTCAAGCTGCCCGGAACCATGGACAACCGGTCCAGGGTTTTCTCCGATCGAGGACGGCGCCGCTTTTGTCGTATGATGTAGCATGATGACTCATTGGCGCCGGTATACAACTTCTCAATCAGCGTATAAGCGGCCTTCAGCTTTCTTCCGCACATCGAGCCCATATGTGCAATACGTTTGCTGCACGGTTTAAGACAACTCAGGATAAACCGCGGAAATATCAAAATTAAGATAGCGATTGCATAGTTTCTTACCAAAGACGGTAGAGGTCATGGCATGCACTTGGCGCTTGAGTCCGCAAGCTCTTCGGTCACCGGTTTAAGGGCTGCTTGACTTCTTCCGCCCGCTTTTTTCAAACCGGTCTTCTCGGTGTCCCAGCTTGGCTTGTTCGGATTTATACCACTCCTTCAGCTGTTCCATAGTGGCCAAGGCCGTTCTCAATTCGTCCTTGGCCTTAGTGGTTTCGCTTGCTTTGAGTCTCCAGATTGGCTCATGGTCTTTGAGTTGCACGCCTTCTTGCTCTATTTCATTACGGTAACAAAGGAAGCATGTTAGGTGTCTCATTATCAAGTCCCAAGCTCAATATACATATTCACCTTGGCACTTGGGGCTAATGGCTAATTGATCTCGGTTTGCCATTTGGATACGAAAATCAAGTCGGTTTAACTATGCTGAGTTGAACCGACCCTTGGGGGCTACTATACAGCTAAAGAAATCTGAGGAGACATAATTCATTACCTCATAGCGGTCCTTCATCCGGTTTACGGACCAGCTTCAAAGTCACGGCTGGTGTAGAGCCGGTTCGTAAAGCCGAATGAAGTTCTTGGCGTAGAAACCGCCGTAAGTCGACAGATCAGTCTTCCCTTGTCCTTGCTCATAGTAGTGGAACCTTCCTTGATGCTGTGCTTTGCTAAAGCGACCGGTCGGCTAGGAGCGGTGTAGCCAGTACCGGTCACAATAACATCGTCATTTTCAGCGGTCTTCTTTGGGCTTGATGTCGTCTTACTCTGGCTCGGCGGTTCAACAATCACGACCCGCTCGTGGACGGGTTTGATGGAGCAGGCTGCGAAGTTTCCACTTGGACCTCGGTTCAACTTCGGTGGGTCAGCAGTATCATCTTTGTACAACTTCGCCGTAACTATCTTTGGCGGCTTCAGGATTGTCGTGGGTTTGTTCTGGGGTCTTTTCGGATCAGCATCCGCAGAGGGTCAAGGGTTTTGCTTTCTTGCTCAAGCGAGCCTTGGTGCTGCAATATTCGGAATGGAATAAAGAAAATTGGACAAAGCAATTGTAAACCGAGCAGACGGGACAGCGGTTGCATACCCTGCGGCAACTTTAAGCGGAGGCGATTGCGTGGTTGATGAACCGCGGACGAACCGGAAGAGGCCCGATAATTTGGGTAAGATGGATTGAGAGGACATCGGAAGAAACCCTTTAAGGGATAACGCCAGAGAGCAAGTCACCTGGACGACGCTTAGGGTTGGTGTGTCTGGTAAACCGGATGAGGTAATACGTTGGCCACTATGCCGGGTTGTGCGGCGCTCTTGACTTTGCTGTGTCTTCAAAGAAAGGTTTGGATTTAAGTAAGCACAGAATGATATCTTTTCACTTTTTGGACGGTGCGCGAATTCTTTTAACCGGCACAAGGTCGGATTCGGAAGAAAGAAAGATTACCTCAACGGGTCGGCATGGCTGGCTTGACATCATCACAGGAAGTAAAGTTGTCAGTAAAAGGAGTACAAGGGAACAAATCATAAGCAAGAATGAACACAAAGCGGGAAGCCGGTTTATGGCGGCTCCCTCGTAAGAATGTCAAGTGTTACCTCAGCTCCTTCTGATTCTTCGTCCTCTGGCGGATCAGAGGACTCGGCGGTTTTCTTCTTGCCTGCCTTCTTGGTGGCCTTGGCCTTTACACGTCGCCCGAACCGGTTTAGTACGTTTCGAAGGAGCTGTCACCGAGAAATAACAAGGATTAATACATATCAACAAAGTTTTAAAGACCCAAGAACGGTGAATAGAGCTTTACCGGGCGGTTTGTTGGCAACACAGAATGGACCCAGCCGGTTAGGCTGCAAACGGAGATTGGTTCATCAAGCATCTTCTTTACAATCTCCGTAACTTCAAGTTCGATTATGGGCAGCTCGTGGCGTCTTTGAAGGTCTTTGAGGCTGCCGTGTACTCATGCATCAATCCGGGCGGCGGCTTAGCGGCAAGACGCCCCAAGAAACCCAACACCGCACAAGGTCCACGCCGGTTAAGCCATTGGCCATTAGAGCCCGGAGCTTGATTATTTGAGGCGCGAAGTTCTTCCGTTCCGCGGCGGTTAAGCGTGCAGGCAGCGGATGCTGGTTGCTGAGCAGTGAGAACGATAACCCGGCAAGGGGTTCTCGTTGGCGAGGCGGTGTTCGGCAGTAGAACCAGGTTTGGTTCCAATCCTTTGGATGACTGTGGTGTTTGGCGTGAGGAAAATCCACCTCCTTCCTCTTTTGGATTGAAACGCCGCCCAGCTCTGTGTTTGGACCATCAGAAAATTGATGCAGCGGTTCAAGTGAAAAAATCCGGAACAACTCCACAGATGGTTCTTCACGAAGGTAGACTTCACGTAAGACTTGGAAGTTGCATATGTTTGACACAGAGTTCGGGCCGATATCCTGCGGATGGAGTTTCAAACTTGCGAGGACGTCCCGGAAATTTTTGAACCGGGCGGGCAGAATCCAGTCCTAAGTGCTGCATAAACACGATTACTTCACCCTCTTGTGGCTCGAGGAAACTCGCCATCCGGAACACGCCTGGAGGACATTTTTGGCGCCAAACCGCCGGTGGTGACATAGCCGTTCGATTGTGTTTCGTGATTTTGGACCGAACCCAATTGCAAGCTGCGAATTGAGGGCCATTCCGGAAGACTAAGCTGCGAAAGAAAGGAAGAGACGGTTTACCATTAAACGGTTCAGGCATATCATACATTGTTAAACCGGTGATTCAGCATCCGGCTTCCCGTTCAGTTTAGCGAGGACTAATGGAGTGACGGATTAGTCGTCGAAAGTTAAACCGCCGAAAATGGCAGAGTTGAAAAGTCTACTAAGTATGGATGAAACAGTTTTCACATACGAATGGAGGTAATCGAGATCTACCGAAGCTCTAATAAGAAAAACTTTACAACCGATGCAAACCTTCATAAAGAGCAGGAGGGTTCAGATATTCTAAACTCGAGGATCTGAACAAAAGGAAGGGTGCATAAAGAGTTCAATGGACGACGAGCGATCACTTATACAAGATGCACGGTATGGCTGAGGCGCACGACCATGGCGGAGCAAGTGAGAAGAAACTGATATGAACTACGTGATGAACATGATCTCTGAGATGGGATCTAGGGCTTGAGAGGAACCTTACCTGACGAGCGGAAACCGCGGAGGAGCGCCGAAAACTCTGATACGGTCAGGTTGATGCAGCGGCCCGGCGATGAAGCGTCGGTCGAAGGTCGGGCGCGACGGCGGAGCTTCAGGGCTAGAGCGTCTCGAGGAAGGAGAAGAACGGAAGAAGAAGAAGAGAAAGGGGCGACCGGTCTATTTATAAGGGACCGGAGCAATCAACGGGCGCGAGAATCAAGGAGTCAAAAGCGGCGGACGGTGCAGCGGCCGCCTCGATTTCCGGGATAGCATTAAATGAAGGGAATCTTACTGTTTGGATTTCTTTATTAAAGATGACGTCACGACGGTTCAAGCGGATGGCGGTTTACAAAATATGAAAGGAGATCAAAGAGGTTCCTGAAGGTGTTGAAGATTAACTTGAACCGGTTCAGTCAATCTGGGGCCTAATGTTGGGGACACAACTACTGAGTGTGAACCGCCTCGGAAGGGCCGGTTTACCTAAATCCATGATCCAGCCCACGGAGGAGGCCCGAGCCTGAGAGGCGACTTAAGGTCCATTTATGTAAACCGCCTTAGTGTTGTAACTTGTGTTGTAAGACAAGAGAGAAGAGACCGAGCGGACACTTGTATGAGCCGGATCGGGACTTCAGGGACCGGCCGGGTGTCAACCCGTGTATATAAGGGGACGACCTGGCGGCGGATTAGAGAGAGAGGATTCGAGGCTAAGGCAAAGCTATTGCTCCCTAGTCGCCGAAATCATATCAATCACATCACAACTGGACGTAGGCTTTTACCTTCATCGAAGGGGCCGAACCAGTATAATTCCCGTGTCTTGTGTCCGCTTTAACCCCTCTAGGTTAACCCATACGATGGCCCTACGACTAAGTCCTTTCATGAGGACATCTGCCGTGACAATTCCACGACAAAGCTGTTGGTGCATATCCGTTCAAACATAAAAAGAAAAGAACCTTCTTTCTTAGCTGAGAGTACCACATCATTGGTACCACCAATGCTAAAATGATCATGATTTTTGTCCTATCCTTCCAGTAAGGTAAGGTAGAATACCATATAGTTTAAAATATAAAATTGGACATTTATTTTTCTTAAAATTAAAATGTAAAGTTTTGACATGGGTAACTTATTTTTGTAGGTACTCTTTTAAATTTCTTGTTGGTAAGAATTTTGACATGTGTAAAGTTTTTGTCTAGTCTTTCTTAAAATCACCTTCTTTTTGACAGTAACTATACATGCATTTATTGAGTCCAATAATCACCCTGGTTATGGATAAACGATTAAAAACATTGGATTTGGAGGTATTGCAAAAATAGCTTAAAGTTCTCACCTTTGATACTTGAATTAAATTGGAAGTGATAGTCATGATTGATTTTTGTGCCAAACTTCCATTTACCATATTTGCTAAAATATCTCCCCGTAGAGTGATCCCTACCTTCTCACCAGTGAAAGAATTTGACCATGTAAAAGTAATGTAAAAAGTCATACATAATGTTGAAATTGCTTACATAATTGAAATAAATTACAATAGCAAAAGGACTTGCATCTTGCAGATGTTTGAAGTTTGCTATCTGCCTGTTCGTTTGTTCTTCTGTACTTCATCAATTGGTTTTATCATGGTAAGCAACCAAATTCATTGATCCATGATCAGTAACGAATTCATCAATGCCATATACAGGAACTGTGCAAATTATCTAACTTGATGCACGTGATACATACTAGAGATAATTTGATGCACATGATACTTACTGGAGGTGGTGTGATTGCTTGACGGAGCCGATAACAGTCGAGGAGAGTCATCAGAGAAAACTGGGGCACTTGCAACTATCGGAGGAAGGTGATGTCCAAGTGCCGATCGCTGGAGGAAGACGATGACGAAAGTGGGCTCTGAAGGTGGGATCCGACTTGTGGGACGTGCTGAAACTGACTTGATGCTAGCTTGTACAACTAGTTTCATTGCCCTGGCACCATTGCTAACATGATTGCCGAGTTCATAAATCACAACATTACCTTCTCGCGATATCGCCTCGCCCTAATTACTCTAGGTAGCAGCCGCCGGCCTAGGACAACAAATCAATCTAAAGTTAGACTTTGTTCCCTTGGTGTTTCGGCAGTAAAATATCAAATTATCTGTTTGTTTCTCAACTCCTTGGTTGCGATGCTTTAATTTTAAGTTACACTGTATATGTAGAGGCAACCTTCCATTAATCTATATTGAGAATAGTAACTTTGCACATAGTTCTTTTGGCCAGTGACAGCTATCTAAAGAGATTTTCTCAAAAGAAAAAAAATACCATTTGTAAAGAACTGAATCAAATTGGCAAAGCATATATAGATCTCAATTGGATGGACTCGCATGCACATAAGAGTGACGTGCATGTAATATGTTTGTCTAGTGGTAACCCATTGAAGCTAATCGGCCAGTGGAAACCCATTGAAGCTAATCGATCCATCAACAAGTAGCTGGATTAATCTTTGATCCATGTTTACTGGCGTCCGACTGGACATGCATGTACAAGAAACAACTGGACTGATCTTCCACACCGGCTAGAAAAACACATACCTAGGATGTCAAAAACTGCTTTATGTGATTTGGGAGGTGTTGTTAGTGTTATGCCTTTCTCTTTGTATAAAATACTTGATTTGAATAAACTCACACCCACTGAAATATCTTTGCAAATAGCTAATAAGTCAACTACCATACCTATCAGTATTTGTGAGGATGTACCCGTTGTTCTTGTTGCTAATGTTACTATTTTGACTGGCTTTGTTATACTTGAGATGCCCGACGACGACAACATGTCGATTATCCTTGGTAGACCCTTCTTGAATACTGCAGGAGCTGTTATTGATTGCAATAAAAGCAAGATCACCTTTCATATAAATGGTAATGGACATACAGTGCACTTTTCGAAGAAACAATTCCAAGTGAATGATATTAATGTTATTGAAAAATCTTCGACAATCACTATTGGAAGCTTTCAACTACCTTTACCTACTGTCAAAAGATATATGAAATGCTTATTGTTGGGGATATTCATATCCCCGTTGAGGTAACTTAGTGATTTATGGAAGTTCTTTGGTTTCATGCTAATCGAAAGTGGTTGTTAATAAGACTTGATCAACCTTATTAATGGATCATTTTTAAGAGGTATGAAGTTGATGAATTTAGTGAGCACTACCTTCTGTCCCTACCTTTTGTTTTCTGTTTTTATTAGTTAAATAAAATAAAGTGCCATGTGTTGCCTGTTTTCTGAATTTCCTGTGCAATAAAAAATAACCCAAAAATAAAAGTTCTCAGAATGCTCTAGAATTTTAGTATGGTTTTTTCTTAATATTGAAGAATTTTTGGTGCAAATAATATCAGAGGGGGTGCACCTGGTGGGCACAACCCACCTGGGCGCGCCAGGACCCCTAGGCGTGCCCTGGTGGGTTGTGGTCCCCACGTGGGCCCCCTCACTTATCTCTTCATCCCACATCACCACCTACCTCCAAAAAAAATCACCATTTCTCTCTCTCTCTCTCATGTTCTTGCTCTCAAACCCATGGATTTCGATCTCTTTGCTCGAAGCTCTGTTTCTGAAACTGTTTTGAGGGATTGTTGCTTGGTATGTGACTCCTCCGTTCGTCCAATTACTTTTGGCTTTAGTGGTTTATATTTTCAATAATTAGCTATTCTTGGAGCTGCTGTAGATGAGCTTGCATGTTGAGTTCTTAGAGTTTTAATTAGTTTGAATGCTTGCTATGGCCTCTATGCATCCCTATGAGTAGTTGCTACCTATTCTTTTTGGGTATTCACTGCTCTCTGACTTTCCCTTTGAACTTGCCTTGTGCAGCCACGGCGCCTGCTTCTGCTTGACCAGTAGCTTCAGCTTTGAGCTTCAGTTTCCAACTGGGATTAGTGATGTTGTGGTCATGCTCATTAGCTTTTCCCTTGCCGCTGTGGACACGATCTTCTTCTTCTCCATTCACGTACCAAGTGGCAATCTCCATCATTCGGTTCTTGTTCCAGATCGGCCAAATTTCAGGATGCTCTGTAACATTCTCCACCACATGTTGAAGCCTGGTACAATGCTTTATGTATTCTCTCGAAGTTTCATTGAGCTTTTGAACGCAGTGCTGCAATTCAGTCAGCCCAGCAAGACCCTTGCAAGTTCCTTTGAATGTTATAATGAACACTCTAGCCAAGTCTACCCAACAGTATATTCTAGCAAGAGCCAACTGGTTAAACCATGCTCGGGCCGATCCTTCTAGCATCAAGGGCAAATGTTTCATGGCAACATAATCATTGCCTCTGCCAATCTGCATAGCCACTCGGTAATCTTCTAACAATGTATCTGGCTTCGACTCGCAAGTGAACTTGTTCACCCCTGTGGCCTGATAACCCACAAGTATAGGGGATCACAACAGTTTTCGAGGGTAGATTATTCAACCCAAATTTATTGATTTGACACAAGGGGAGCCAAAGAATATTCTCAACTATTAGCAGTTGAGTTGTCAATTCAACCACACCTGGATAACTTAGTATCTGAAGCAAAGTATTTAGTAGCAAAGTAATATGGAAGTAATGGTAACGGTAGCAAAGTAATATTTTTGGGTTTTGTGGTGATTGTAACAGTAGCAACGGAAAAAGTAAATAAGCGAAGTACAATATGTGAAAAGCTCATAGGCATTGGATCAGTGATGGAGAATTATGCATGATGCGGTTCATCATGTAACAATCATAACATAGGTGACACAGAACTAGCTCCAATTCATCAATATAATGTAGGCATGTATTCCGAATATAGTCATACGTGCTTATGGAAAAGAACTTGCATGACATCTTTTGTCCTACCCTCCCGTGGCAGCGGGTTTCTAATGGAAACTAAGGGATGTTAAGGCCTCCTTTTAATAGTGTACTGGACTAAAGCATTAGCACATAGTGAATACGTGAACTCCTCAAACTATGGTCATCACCGGGAGTGGTCCCGATTATTGTCATTTCGGGGTTGCCGGATCATAACACATAGTAGGTGACTATAGACTTGCAAGATAGGATCAAGAACTCACATATATTCATGAAAACATAATAGGTTCAGATCTGAAATCATGGCACTCGGGCCATAGTGACAAGCATTAAGCATAGCAAAGTCATAGCAACATCAATCTCCGAACATAGTGGATACTAGGGATCAAACCCTAACAAAACTAACTCGATTACATGATAGATCTCATCCAACCCATCACCGTCCAGCAAGCCTACGATGGAATTACTCACGCACGGCGGTCAGCATCATGAAATTGGTGATGGAGGCTAGTTGATGATGACGACGGCAACGAATCCCCATCTCCCGGGCCCCGAACGGACTCCAGATCAGCCCTCCCAAGAGGTTTTAGGGCTTGGCGGCGGCTCCGTATCGTAAAACACGATGAATCTTTTTCTCTAATTTTTTTCTCCCCGAACACGAATATATGGAGTAGGAGTTGAGGTCGGTGGAGCGTCAGGGGGCCCACGAGGCAGGGGAAGCGCCCAGGAGGGCAGGCGCGCCCCCACCCTCGTGGACAGGGTGTGGGCCCCCTGACGTGGATTCTTCTTCCAGTATTTTTAATATTTTCCAAAAATATGTTCCGTGGAGTTTCAGGTCATTCCGAGAACTTTTGTTTCTGCACATAAATAACACCATGGAAAGTCTGCTGAAAACAGCGTCAGTCCGGGTTAGTTCCATTCAAATCATGCAAGTTAGAGTCCAAAACAAGGGCAAAAGTGTTTGGATAAGTAGATACGACGGAGACGTATCAACTCCCCCAAGCTTAAATCTTTGCTTGTCGTCAAGCACTTCAGTTACTAATCTGAAAGTGATAAAGAAAAACTTTTACAAACTATGTTTGCTCTTGTTGTTGTAAATATGTAAAGCCAGCATTCAAGTTTTCAGCAAAGATTATGACTAACCACATTCGCAATAACACTTAGGTCTCATGTTTACTCATATCAATGGCATAATCAACCAGCGAGCAATAATAATAAATCTAGGATGACAACACTTTCTCAAAACAATCATAATATGATATAATAAGATGGTATCTCGCTAGCCCTTTCTGAGACCGCAAAACATAAATGCGGAGCACCTTTAAAGATCAAGGACTGACTAGACATTGTAATTCATGGTAAAAGAGATCTAGTCATAGTCATACCCAATATAAATTAAGATAATGGATGCAAATGACGGTAGCACTCTCCGGTGGTGCTTTTTTAATAAGAGGGTGATGACTCAACATAAAAGTAAATAGGTAGGCCCTTCGCAGAGGGAAGCAGGGATTTGTAGAGGTGCCAGAGCTCGGTTTTGAAATAGAGATAAATAATATTTTGAGCGGCATACTTTCATTGTCAACATAACAATCAAGAGATGGCGATATCTTCCATGATACACACATTATAGGCGGTTCCCAAACAGAATGGTAAAGTTTATACTCCCCCTCCACCAACAAGCATCAATCCATGGCTTGCTAGAAACAACGAGTGCCTCCAACTAGCAACAGTCTCAGGGGGAGTTTTGTTTGCAATTATTTTGATTTGATTTGCATAAAGCATGGGACTGGGCATCTCGGTGACCAGCCATTTTCTCATGAGTGAGGAGCGGAGTCCACTCCTCTTGAGAATAACCCTCCTAGCATGGAAGATACGGATAGCCCTAGTTGATACATGAGCTATTCGAGCATACAAAACAGAATTTCATTTGAAGACTTAGAGTTTGGCACATACAAATTTACTTGGAACAGCAGGTAGATACCGCATATAGGAAGGTATAGTGGATTCATATGGAATAACTTTGGGGTTTAAGGAATTGGATGCACAAGCAGTATTCCCGCTTAGTACAAGTGAAGTCTAGCAAAAGACAGGGAAGCGACCAACTAGAGAGAGACAACAGTCATGAACATGCATTAAAATTAATAAACATTGAGTGCAAGCATGAGTAGGATATAATCCATCATGAACATAAATATCATGAAGGCTATGTTGATTTGTTTCAATTACATGTGTGAACATGTGCCAAGTCGAGTCACTTAAATCATTCAAAGAAGGATACCACCCCACTATACCACATCACAACCATTTTAATAGCATGTTGTACGCATAAGGTAAACCATTATAACTCATAGCTAATCAAGCATGGCACGAGCAACTATGATCTCTAATTGTCATGGCAAACATGTTTATCCATAATAGGCAGAATCAAGAACGATGAACTAATCATATTTACAAAAACAAGAGAGGTCGAGTTCATACCAGCTTCTCTCATCTCAGTCAGTCCATCGTATATCATCATAATTGCCTTTCACTTGCACGACCGAATGATGTGAAAATAATAAGAGTGCACGTGCATTGGACTAAGCTGGAATCTACGAGCATTCAATAAACAGGAGAAGACAAGGAAATATAGGTTCTTCGTTAAACCAACAATGGTGCATATAAGAGCCACTTCAACAATTTCATTATGGTCTTATCCTATCGACCCCCAAAGAAAAGAAAAAAATATAACTATTTACACGGGAAAGCTCCCAACAAGCAAAAGAAGAACATGCAATCTTTTTGGGTTTTCTTTTTAACTATTACTACTACAACAAGAAAATAAATTAGCTAAAAAGCTACTACTTTTTTTTTGGTTTTTCTTAAGATTTTTCAAACACACAAGAAGA
The DNA here is from genome assembly GCA_021605145.1 of Aegilops bicornis. Taxonomy (NCBI): domain Eukaryota; kingdom Viridiplantae; phylum Streptophyta; class Magnoliopsida; order Poales; family Poaceae; genus Aegilops; species Aegilops bicornis. The sequence continues at coordinate 240,125,041 of CM038672.1, forward strand.
AAGCAAGGAAAATAAACTAGCAGGGATATTACAGTGAAAAAGTATGAGCACCTACATCTAGCAATGAGTGTGTCAACATAAATGTAATGTCGGTGGGAAATACGTACTCCCCCAAGCTTAGGCTTTTGGCCTAAGTTGGTTTATTGCCACGGATGGTGTAGCGGATATCCATAGTTGTAGTTGGGGTCGTATTGCGATGCAGCGGTTATTGCCTCCTGGGCTGCAGTGTGGCGACGAGCTGCCTCCGCCCTCCTCTCGTACTCATCTGCCTCCTCTCTGGTAATAAAATGTCTTCCTTTTGCCTGATAATCAAAGAAGGCAGGAGATGGGAGAGTAATACGGACAGCACGACGTCTGTCAAAGATTAAGCGATACCGGAGAGGTGATCCATTCCTCTCGACAAACTGGTGGTGAACCATAGCATTAAAGTCCAAATAAATAGGAGGCAATTCAATATCATCATTACGTATGGTTACACCAAGAAAATCAGCTAAGCGGGTTGCATAAATTCTGCCAAAAAATCTCCATTAAATCTTTTATGATGCAACCTACGTGCAACAATGGCTCCCAAATTATAAGATTTGTCTCCTAGCACAGCACTCCTAAGAATACTTAGGTCGGGGACACACATATGACATGCTTCATCATTACCATTTATGCACCTACCTATGAAGAGAGCAAAATAATGTATAGCAGGAAAATGAATGCTCCCTATGGTAGCTTGTGCTATATCTCTAGATTCCCCCACAGTTATACTAGCAAGAAAATTTCTAAATTCAGATTTGCGAGGTTCAATAGCACTACCCCATTGTGGAAGTTTACAAGCAGTGGTAAAATCTTCTAAGTCCATCATATAAGATTTTTCATAAAGATCAAACAGGACAGTTGGAGAATTACGTGAAGATGAAAATTCAAACCTCCTCACAAAGGAACTAGTGAGATAGTGGTACTGGCGGCACTTTTCTTCCTCAAAGCTCACAAGATCAGCATTACGCAAATATGCGTTAAAGTCTTCCTTGATTCCCGCTCGATCCATAAAGTTTTCTGAAGGCCATTCACAAGGCCGCACTGGAGCGTCTCTTGGTGGCTCATCGTTAGCATCACGCATTGCAAGCCTGGGTCCTTGCTTCCTTGAAGAACCACCTTGGTACATTTTCCTAAGCATATTTCTTCCTCTGAACAATTTCTGAATTTTTTTAGTAACTTCAAACAAAAGTGAACCAAGCTCACAAAATTGATAGCAACTACTCCTACAAGTGCCTAGAGACTATATCATGCATTAGAACTACTTGGAAGCATATAAATTTGACATGCAAACTCAAGAACATGGTCACCTAGGCAGCACAAATTTGCAGTGAATAAAGAAATAGAACAAAAACTAATTGGACCAATGGAGGAGTCACATACCAAGGAACAATCACCCAAAGCAATTTTGTGAGAGGTGCTTTGAGCAAGGATATCGAAAATCGCAGCAAAATGAGCTAGAACTCGTGCTTGAGCTGGATGGTGGTTTTTTTGGGAGGAAGAAGAAGTGTGTGGGTGCAGGAATAAGTGGAGGGGGCCACCATGGGCCCACGAGGCAGGGGGCGCCCTGTAGGGGTGGGCGTGCCCTGGACCCTCATGGCCAGGTGTTTGCTCCCCCTGTTGTGTTCTCAGTTCCAGATATTCTCAAATATTCCAGAAAAAATCATATTCCATTTTCAGGGCATTTGGAGAAATTTTATTTTCGGGGTATTTTTATATTGCACGGATAAATCAGAAAACAGACAGAAAAATATTGTTTTTAATTTATTTCAACTAAATAACAGAAAGTAAAAGACGGGTAGAGAAGGTTGTGCTTTCTAGTTTCATCCATCTCATGCTCATCTAAAGGAATCCACTAACAAGGTTGATCAAGTCTTGTTAACAAACTCTTTCTGAATAACATGGAACCGGAGAAATTTCGAATAACACTATGTTACCTCAATGGGGATATGCACATCCCCAAAAATAATAATATCATATTTCTTCTTGACAGTAGGAAGAGGAAATTCAAAACCTCCAAAAATAATCGATGGGATTTTTCCAATAGAGTTGATACTATGAACTTGAGGTTGTTTCCTCGAAAAGTGTACTGTATGCTCATTGCCATTAACATGAAAAGTGACATTGCCTTTGTTGCAATCAATAACAGCCCCTGCAGTATTCAAAAAGGGTCATCCAAGAATAATAGACATACTATCGTCCTCGGGAATATCAAGAATAACAAAGTCCGTTAAAGTAGTAACGTTTGCAACCACAACAGGCACATGCTCACAAATACAGACATGTATAGCAGTGGATTTATCAGCCATTTGCAAAGATATTTCAGTAGGTGTCAACTTATTCAAATCAAGTCTAGGATATAAAGAGAGAGGCATAACACTAACACCAGCTCCAAGATCACATAAACTAGTTTTAACATAGTTTCTTTTAATGGAGCATGGTATAGTTGGTACTCCTGGATCTCCAAGTTTCTTTGGTATTCCACCCTTAAAAGTATAACTAGCAAGCATGGTGGAACTTTCAGCTTCCGGTATCTTTCTTTTATTTGTGACAATATCTTTCATATACTTAGCATAAGGATTCATTTTGAGCATATCAGTTAATCGCATATGCAAAAAGATAGGTATAATCATTTTAGCATTAGCTCAAAATCCTCATCATCCTTTTTCTTGGATGGTTCGGGAGGAAAAGGCATGGGTTTCTGAACCCATGGCTCCCTTTCTTTACCGTGTTTCCTAGCAACAAAGTATCTCTTATCATAACATTGATTCTTTGATTATGGGTTATCAAGATCAACAGCAGGTTCAATTTCTATATCATTATCATTACTAGGTTGAGCATCATCATGAACATCATCATTAATATTATCACTAGGATCATGTTCATTACCAGATTGTGTTTCAGCATCGGAAATAGAGATATCATTTGGATTGTCAGGTGGTTCAGCAATAGGTTCACTAGAAGCATGCAAAGTCCTATCATTTTTCTTTTTCTTCTTTTTAGAAGGACTAGGTGCATCAACATTAGTTCCATGAGAATCTTGTTCAATTCTCCTAGGGTGGCCTTCGGGATACAAAGATTCCTGAGTCATTTTACCTGTTCTAGTAGCCACTCTATAAGCATAGTCATTATTCTTACTATTCAATTCATTGAGCAAATCATTCTGAGCTTTAAGTACTTGTTCTACTTGAGTGGTAACCATAGAAGCATCTTTACTAATGAGTTTAAGTTCACCTTTAACTCTAGACATATAATCACCCAAGTGTTCAATCATATAAGCATTTTGTTTTAACTGTCTGCCAAAATAAGCATTGAAATCTTCTTGCTTAACCATAAAATTATCAAATTCATCGAAACATTGGCTAGCAAACTTAGTAGGAGGGATTTCAGCTTTATCAAATCTATAGAGAGAATTTACCTTTACTACCTGTGTCGGGTTATCAAGACCATGAATTTCTTTAATAGGTGATGGATTAAGATCATATGTTTCTTCAACAAGTGGTAAATTAAGACCATGTATTTCTTCAATAGGAGGTAAATTCCTAACATCTTCAGCTTTTACACCTTTTTCTTTCATAGATTTCTTTGCCTCTTGCATATCTTCAGGACTGAGAAATAGAACACCTCTTTTCTTCGGAGTTGGTTTAGGAATAGGCTCAGGAAGTGTCCAATTATTTTCATTTGTCAACATATTATTCATTATAATTTCAGCTTCATCCGGTGTTCTTTCCCTGGAAACAGAACCATCACAACTATCCAGGTAATCTCTGGAAGCATCGGTTAGTCCATTATAAAAGATATCAAGTATTTCATTTTTCTTAAGAGGATGATCAGGCAAAACATTAAGTAATTGGAGAAGCCTCCCCCAAGCTTGTGGGAGACTCTCTTCTTCAGTTTGCACAAAATTATATATATCCCTTAAAGCAGCTTGTTTCTTATGAGCAGGGAAATATTTAGCAAAGAAGTAATAAATCATATCCTGGGGACTACGCACATAACCAGGATCAAGAGAATTAAACCATATCTTAGCATCACCCTTTAATGAGAACGGAAATATTTTAAGGATATGAAGACAACGAGATTTCTCATCATTAGTGAACAGGGTGGCTATATCATTTAGTTTAGTAAGATGTGCCACAATAGTTTCAGATTCATAGCCATAAAAAGGATCAGATTCAACCAAAGTAATTATATCAGGATCAACAGAGAATTCATAATCTTTATCGGTAACACAGATAGGTGAAGTAACAAAAGCAGGGTCATGTTTCATTCTGGCATTAAGAGATTGCTGCCTCCGTTTAGCTAATAACTTCTTAAGATCACTTTTATCATTGCAAGCTAAAATAGCTCTAGCAGATTCTTCATCCAGAACATAACCCTCAGGCACACCAGGTAATTCATATTTGTTAGGTGGAGAGTCTTCATCATCACTATCTTCAATATTATCAGTTTCAATAATTTCATTCTCTCTAGCCCTAGCAAGTTGTTCATCAAGAAATTCACCAAGTGGCACAGTAGTATCAAGCATAGAAGTAGTTTCATCATAAGTATCAAGCATAGCATAAGTGGCATCATCAATAACATGCAACATATCAGAATGAATAGCAGAAGCAGGTTTAGGTGTCGCAAGCTTACTCAAAACAGAAGGTGAATCAAGTGCAGAGCTAGATGGCAGTTCCTTACCTCCCCTCGTAGCCGAGGGATAAATTTTCGTTTTCTCGTCTTTCAAGTTCTTCATAGTGACCAGCAGATATAACTCCCAAGTGACTAAAAGAATAGAGCTCTGCTCCCCGGACATGGCCGGAAAATAGTCTTGATAACCCACAAGTATAGGGGATCGCAACAATTTTCGAGGGTAGAGTATTCAACCCAAATTTATTGATTCGACATAAGGGAGCCAAAGAATATTCTCAAGTATTAGCAGTTGAGTTGTCAATTCAACCACACTGGATAACTTAGTATCTGCAGCAAAGTATTTAGTAGAAAAGTAATATGGAAGTAACGTAACGGTAGCAAAGTAATATTTTTGGGTTTTGTGGTGATTGTAACTTGATGTAGCGGAAAAAGTAAATAAGCGAAGAACAATATGTGAAAAGCTCGTAGGCATTGGATCGGTGATGGAGAATTATGCCGGATGCGGTTCATCATGTAACAATCATAACATAGGGTGATATAGAACTAGCTCCAATTTATCAATATAATGTAGGCATGTATTCCGAATATAGTCATCCGTGCTTATGGAAAAGAACTTGCATGACATCTTTTGTCCTACCCTCCCATGGCAGCGGAGTCCTAATGGAAACTAAGGGATATTAAGGCCTCATTTCAATAGAGTACCAGACCAAAGCATTAATGTCGCTTCGGGGTTGCCGGATCATAACACATAGTAGGTGACTATAGACTTGCAAGATAGGATCAAGAACTCACATATATTCATGAAAACATAATAGGTTCATATTTGAAATCATGGCACTCGGGCCCTAGTGACAAGCATTAAGCATAGCAAAGTCATAGCGACATCAATCTCGAACATAGTGGATACTAGGGATCAAACCCTAACAAAACTAACTCGATTACATGATAGATCTCATCCAACCCATCACCGTCCAGCAAGCCTATGATGGAATTACTCACGCACGTCGGTGAGCATCATGAAATTGGTGATGGAGGATGGTTGATGATGACGACGGCGAAGAATCCCCCTCTCCGGAGCCCCAAACGGACTCCAGATCAGCCCTTCCGAGAGGTTTTAGGGCTTGGCGGCGGCTCCGTATCGTAAAACGCGATGAATATGTTTCTGTAATTTTTTTCTACACGAACACGAATATATGGAGTTCGAGTTGAGGTCGGTGGAGCGTTAGGGGGCCCACGAGGCAGGGCGGCGAGGCGGCGCCCCACCCTCACGCAGACGGTGTGGGCCCCGGCGTGGATTCTTCTTCCAGTATTTTTAATTTTTTCCAAAAATATGTTCCATGGAGTTTCAGGTCATTCCGAGAACTTTTGTTTCTGCACATAAATAACACCATGGAAAGTCTACTGAAAACAGCGTCAGTCTGGGTTAGTTCCATTAAAATCATGCAAGTTAGAGTCCAAAACAAGGGCAAATGTGTTTGGAAAAGTAGATACGACGGAGCCGTGTCATGGCCAACCTGAAGTTGGGTGGTATCTCAGAAGCCCATATGGCCCTGCTGAAACACTCAGGCCCAGAGATAAACATGCCACTTCCACTCGGATGATCTCTATCCAAACCGTCTCGGTGAGCTCTGCCTCTGTCAACTAGATTTTACACGAGGACTGACCTTGCATTAAATCCAGGATCGATTGGCTCTCTCCGCTCATCGCTGTATGGGCGCCTGTCGTCGTACCGCTGGGGCGCATCCGATCCACTCCTCGGAGGGGGCGTTGGCACATGACGGCGGTCATCACGGTGCTGACGAGGAGAAAACTGACCGTGGCCTTGATCCAGGTACTGATCCAGGTGATAACCGCGATCTTCGCATTGCGGAGGCGATCTTGGGCTGTGAGCCGACTGGTCTGTGTCCGCCCTTACAAATCTGCTGTGTATTCTGTTGTGTGACTGCAAAATGGCTGAATTCTGTTCCCTAGCCGCTCTGAGCAATGCTCGGATTTGTCGAAAACCTTCTCCATCTTCAGATCGGGACGGCTGGATGGAATCTGCAATCCGCGTAGCAGCCAGAACATTTTGGATCAGAGTGCGGAATACCTGATACTGATTTTGCGATCCACCCGGGAACAGTTGCCACTGTCGTCGATTGGAACTTGGGGGTTGCCTGCGAGTGCAGTTTTTGAGTGACTTCTGAAGCTCCTCCAGATGCGTACGCTCAACCAGAGTGGCCATGCCCACAACCTCCAAAGCCTGGGCCTCGGCCGTCGCGCCAGCGATTGGAGTCTGAAGGACCTGCTCATTCCTGCATAGCAGTTCTTCCCTTTGTTCCTTAGTGAGGGCCTGTGGGTAATACTCGTTGTTGACATGCGAAGGACCACCGCTCTCACCACCACCACAGGGAAATCCTGGTGGGATAAGCTGGGAGGCAATCACGAGGACTTCCGCCGCCGGGTCGTTGCTCTCACACTCAGAAGGTGCATCCGAGTGATCAACCAGTGGATCAAACAAGCCGTAGAGGGAGGCATCCAGCTTGATTTCCGCGATCTGCAGAGTGGGTGACTGACGAGCCACTGCGTGTCTCACCCACCGTCGAGAGCAACTAGATCGCCTACGGCAGCGAGCAATGGGGAGGGAAAATGCCACCGGAGCCAACTGATACTGAGTTGATGAGTGTCGGAGGAGGACACCACAAGAACTTGCAGGGAAGTGCGCCTCCCTATGAATAGGGAGTGCCTCTACGTCTAGAGTGGCTTCTTGGAGCCATGTCGAGTCGTCAGCGACAAAACTGAGAGCACCGAGATGGATCTCACGACCCAGGGACAGTCCGCCGCCGGAAACCATGATGAAGAAGTTTGAAGAACGCAACCACGCCAGAAGTCGCTTAGACGCCTGCCCCATGGTGGACGCCAACTGTCGTGGGAAAAGATCTGACAGTAGAGGATAGGGGTACGTATAGAAGGGCAGAGCCTAGCTATGGTGAGGTTGTACACTCGGATTTACGAGTTGAGGCCCCTCTCAGAACAGGTAAAGACCCTACATCTCGGTGCTGCGGGAGATTTGTTATCTGTTGTGTTGAATTACAGGGGTGCGAACCCTTGTGCATGAGTGGAGGGGCGGCTTATATAGATTCTTCTGGCTCCTTATGAATGCCCGGTTACCCAAGGGTTTGTTGGATAAGTAAAAGGTGCTAGAATTACTGGCAACACCTATATTTGATGATCTTTATGGCAAGGAACTGATTGCCCGACCGTTTACATCCCTGGGTGGCTCTAGGTCTTCTATCTTCGAGTGACTCTTGGTACTCCGAGTGAGCAAGGACGGTCGAGTGGTGTAGAGGTTACCGAGTGGATCCTGAGTCCGAGTGACTTGTACGCTGCTGTCATTCTAGTCGGTCCCTCCTTTCGAACTTTGTAGGTCTAGGAGTCTTGTATGTAATGACCTTGGGTAGGGTATGTAGGTCAGGCCTGGGACCCTACCCTAGGTAGATGTCCTTTTCACCCCCTTAATGTGGATCCTAAGATGAAGCCTGTTCGACAGTTCCTCCATTGTTTTAACGAGGAGAGGCGTAAGGCTATTGTAGAAGAAGTGGCCCGGATCCTAGCTACCGGGTTGACCATTGAAGTTTTTCATCCTCAGTGGTTGGATAATCATGTGCTAGTGCTCAAGAAAAATGGCACTTGGCGTATGTGTGTGGATTACACAGATCTCAAAAGGCTTGTCCAACTGATCCTTTTGCTCTCTCCCGTATTGACCAGATTGTTGATGCCACGACAGGTTGTGAGAGTTTGTGTTTTCTGGATGCTTATTCTTGTTATTATCAGATCAAGATGGCAGTGGAAGATCAGGAAAATACAACTTTTATCACCCCCTTTGGAGCTTTTTGTTATGTGTCGATGCCTTTTGGGCTCAAGAGTGCCCAGGCGATTTATCAGCGTTGTGTTCAGAACTACTTTCCTAAGCAGATTGGACGGAACGTTCGTGCCTATGTGGATGACATAGTGGTTAAGTCAAGGAAGAAACAAACCTTTCTTGAGGATCTGAAGGAGACCTTTGATAATCTCAGGGTGTACAAGATGATGCTTAACCCGGCCAAGTGTGTTTTCGGCTTGCCCGAAGGCAAATTTCTTTGTTTCCTGGCTGTTAGAGCAGGGCTTCGAAGCTAACCCAGAGAAAATTGAGGCTATTACCTCTCTTTCTAAGCCGACATGTATCAATGATTTTCAGTGCCCGTTTGTCACAGTAGGTCACGTTTTCTGTCATGCATGCACATCCATGACGATTTTATGACAGAATCAAGATAGTCATACCTGTGCTGTCATAGAAGTGTTCCATGACATTACAAAAATTATCATCACGGAAGTGTCCACTTCCATGACGATAAATGGCGCGTCATGGATGTGCTTTCGTCAAGGGTGACCGACACGTGGCATCCACCGTGACGGGTCGCCGTTAAGCTAACGGGTCCGGTTTTGGATCCGATAACCCGCTAACAGCCTAGACCAATGAGGATTTTCCACGTGTAAAATTCTCATTGGCCGGAGGAAACACGTGTTGGCTCACCATTGGGACATATGTCATCCATTCATTGGACAAGAGGCGCCTATGATATGTCGACACGTGGCACGACCCAATAGAGGCCCATTCTGGTGAAAAGGCCGGCCTGTTTGACTTGGTCAAAAGGTAACGGGCCGGCCCACGGAATGCCTGTTAACGACCTGTTTGTATATAGCCCATTTACGACCCGCTAACTCACGGCCCGTTACGGCCTATCGGAATTAAGCCCATTAGCTTCATCTGGGCCGTCCAATATGATTCCAGCCCGTTGTAACTTCCGGCCCATGTATGGTCCGTGATGTCTTTCGGCCCATACGAGGCCGTTTGTAAATCTTGGCCCATTAACGACCCGTGGTGAATCTGGCCCGCAATGAACAGTGTACCGCTTTATACCCACTAACGGCCCATTATTCCATTGGGCCATTTCCAACCCGTGTTATCTTTTGGCCTTCTCAGGGCCCATTTATTCTTGGGCTCATTTCCAGCATTCAGTTACTTACAGCCCATTACTGGCCTTTTATGCTTGTGGGTCAAATTCAGCCCGTGGTTACAATCGGCCCATTTGCGGTCCATTAATCCGTTGGGCCATTTTCATAGAGTCATCAAATACGGCCAATTAACGACGACCCATTATTGTCGGCCCATGAACTGATGATTCCAAATCTAGCCCGTTTACGGCCCATAATGCGGTCTGTTATTGGCTCGTGTTTGGCCTATCGATCATACGACACGTAGAAGGCCCAGTGATGCTACGGCCCATAGAAGGCCCATTGTTTCTACGGCCCTTAGAAGGCCCATAGTTTCTACGCCCCCTAGGTGGCCCATGGTAACTACAGTAAATATGTAGCCCATGGTTATTGTGGCCTAGTTTTAAAAAATAGGTTATTGCGGCCACTAGCAAACTGCGGCAAAAGAACTGCACTGACTACAAGCAAACAAATAAACAAGACAACAAGGAAATAAATAAGCAAGAAACTTACGCTAGGCTATCACAACTATTACACATATTACATCCACTGGGCATCAAAGTTCGCCACCAGTGCACATATAGGGAACAAAGCAGCATATCATATACACTGGTTGTCAAAGTTGGCGACCAATGCAAATAAATGCCGCAGCAAAACAAGTCCAGAACTGAAACCACTTCATAAGAGCTCAAGAAACGATACCTTGGGTACCTATAATGTTGGCAAGATGCTTAGCGAGCTTATTAACTTTCTCTTGTTTAGCACTTAAATCCTCCAGCACTTGTTGTTGCACCATAAAATATGCATCTGAATTCTGTAGGGACTTCCTCAGTCCTTTGGCTTTCTGTCGCATAACATCTAATTTATGTCTTTCAACTTGAAGTTGAGACTCAAGAAGCCGAACTGATTCAGGCAGCAAGTTCGAAGAGCTGGTGCCAGCAGTAGTAGCCACTAACTCGAACACTACATCAAGATAGGACTTTGGGGTTGTCTCAGTGTCTTCAATATAGTTTTTATCTGCTTTCTTGGAGACCAACAGGGTGTCTCACTATCTTGAACCTTATCTACATTACTTCCTTTACCATTGCATAACGGGGTACTCTTCTCCAATATTTTATCCACATTCTAAAAGACAAACAAACAAACACATCACAAGTTTAGCATGTTGTATATGAAACTCATTTTGGTAAACCAGTTCAGTAGTAAGGTGGACAGGATAACAGCATGAAACAAACATATATCTATGTAGTATAGTCACTGTATGGTCTATATCATTCGAGTTTATGTTCCCAAATCAAGATAGAGACAATTCGAATCATATCTATTTAAGACATAGCAGCATAGACAGAATATAAGTGTGGGAAACTACACAACAATAACAACACTTGTAATGTGCATGGCATGAGAACATAACTGTTTATTCAAGTGAAACTGAAATCAACATAGAGCAAGTTACCACAGCAAACATGTTAAAGAAACAGGTTTAAAACATACCTGTTGTGCCATTGGAGTTTCAATTGCATCCTTCAAATTTGAAATTAGTAGGTATGAGTAAATACATTGATGCAAGGGCAAAGTAGTATGAACCATAGCTACAGAACCTGACCTGAGAACAATTCTTCTTCTGCTTTAAGCATTGACTTGGGGTTCAGAGTGGTGGTCCTCGTGCTTTGGGCACTGCAGTTGCCTTACTAACTGCTCGTGTTTGGGTGCTCTTTGGTGGAGACGGTCTTTGTGCCAAGCTGAACTGGGTTACTATCTGCTGGGGTTGGGGTTAGAAGGGGTGTAGCTGGTTCTCTGTCCAACTGGGTAGGGGTACAATTCGCGTGAGTCTGCGTCATGTGTGGTGGGGCTGGTTCTTGGGCAACTACAACCGTGGTTCTATCTGCATCGACAGGTAGCACGATATTTTCTGAAGATAGTCTTTTTACTCTCATTGATACTTCCATCACCCCTCCAATTGAAATGGCTAATAAACAAGAAAAGTAATTGAATGTAAAGACATTGTAAGATAGACAGGTGGAATGGATAGTAGGGAAGAAAATAGGGCATGACATAATTCACATTTATGTTGTCTAACCAAACAGAATAGCAGGACATAATTTCACATATATGCTGGCTAATTAAACAGGATAGCATGACACAATTTCACATGTATGATGGCTAACTAAAAAGGATAGAATGACATACTTCAAAATATGATGACTATGTAAACAGGATGACATGATATAACTATACGATGTGTCTATTAAAGTGGTTGACATGACATAAATCACAAACATTTCGTCGATGGAAACATGATGGCGTGATATAATTCACGGATAGAATGCCATAATTCAAAATATGATGACCATGTAAACAGGGAGATGATATAACTATATTATGTCTTTAGAAAATGGGTTGGCATGCCATAATTCAGATACATGCTGTCTATGTAAACATCCTGGCATGATATAATTCAAATATATGATTTATATACTAAGCAAGTGAGCAGAGGGAAATCCCATATATGATGTGTCAACTAAGGAGATGGCATTCAATATTGTGTATATGATGTCAAAACTAAGCATTGCAATACAACATATGCATGATATGAGTAATATAACCTAGCCAAGTTTGAGCATACACCTCAAGGGGATAATCGGACTGGTCATCTGCCTCTGAATCCTCCTCTGAAGAGGTATATGTAACCAACAAGATATCTGCTTCAGCAGGTAGCATTGTTCCGCTCACGAAGACCTTGTTTTCACTCCAGATTTCTCCATCACCAATTCAAATGGCTGATGCAGGAAGAAGCAGTTGAATATACAAACATTGTCGACAAATGCAACAAGAAATACAAAAAAAGGACGGCATGATATAATTCACATATATGATGCTTGGCTAAACAACATGGCATTGCATAATTCACATATATAATGCCTTGCAAGAAGATAGCATTGCATAATTCACATATATAATGTCTTGCAACAAGATGGCATTGCATAATTCACATATATGGTAATTAGACACTAAACAAGTGGCATTCACACAAAGCATGTCTAAACTAAGCAAATGACATAGCAATGCAAGATACCATATGCACCATATGAGCAACATAACCCTGCCAAGTTAGAGCATGCACCTCTGGGGGGATAGGACTGGTCATCAGTCTTTGAATCCTCCTCTGAGGAGCTATCCATAACCAGCAAGACATGTGCTTCATCGATAGTATTGTTTGCTCTGAAGACCTTGTTTCCGCTCCAGATTTTTCCATGACCGTGCCGAATGGCTGATGCACAGGAAGAGTAATTGAATGTACTAAAATTGTTGACAAATTTAACACATAATAAAAAAATGATGGCATGATATATATCACATATAAGATGACTGGCTAACCAGGGTGGCATTGCAAAATTCACATATATGATGCCTTGCTAAACAAGATGGCATTGCATGATTCACATATACGATAAAGAAACTAAACAGATGGCATTCACACAAAACATGTCTAAACTAAGTAGATGACATATTTGATGTATAAAGTAAGCAATGCAAGGCACCATATGCATGATATTACCAACATCAGCATGCCAAGTTAGAGCGAAGACCTCAGGGGGTAAATAGGAGTGGTCTTCTCCTTCTAAATCCCCCTCAGAACAGTTAGCTTCCTCTTGATTACAATCCAAAATGCGTGGACGGGGGGCTGCCTTTACACCCACCATGGAGTGACGTCTGCATGAAATTTTATTGCCACACAAGGCTCGTCTCTTTTCCTCTACATGTTCAGTTCCATTGTTTACAATAACTGACATGCATAGGAATAAAACATAGTGAGATTATGTAAGGAGTGCATGCACAAATCCAGAGCGATGGTAGAAAACTGTGGATAGACCCAAAACCAATGATAGCAGGTAGATAATAGCTTTAGTTAAAAAATACAGATAATGACTCCTTAAGCGATGAAACTCATCGTACATGAAACTCCTCGTACACACCCGAGATTAACCAGATAGTAGACATATAGTACTTATTGTTGCCCCAATATGAACCCCACAACCATTTAAAAACTCAAGTTCCAGCATTAGTTTGGACCTGACTCGGAGTCTAATAGGTGAACACGACGATAAAGTAGCATGTCATCATATTAAGCGATGCATAACGTAAGCAGACACGGAAGAGTGCGACCACTCTTGCGAACCCGTGTAGTCGTCAAGGTCATCTGCTCAGTTGATGATTGTAATGCAGTTGTCATGGCTGCCGGTGGCGGGGAAGAAGATCTGAGGCGGCGAAAGATAGTCTGGAGAGCGGATCCCTACCGTGGTGAACCCTTCCGTCGGTGGAGCAGTTGAGCTGGGGTGGAACACAGTGGAGCATGAGCAGGACAAACCACACAAGGTTTTCTTTCACACATATTTGTAACAGAAGTAATTGTGTAAGGGCTTGTTTGAATTTCAGGATTCTAACATTGCAGGGATAGGAAATAGACAGGAATAGGATAGGAATGCACGTGCAAAACAGAGAATTTAAAAACACAGGATTTACGCCAACTGGGTGTCTGGTTCACAAGAATTGGAAGATCATAGGATGCAAAGAAGCATGTTGAGATTAAGTCAAACCACAAGAAAATGTATGGTTATAATGCTATTATACTACTATCTCTTAGTTTAGTGCTTCATGAATAGGAATTTGAAAAGGAGGACAAGTGGATATTAAAATTCCTATGGTTTTTCTTTCAAGGAGACACTAAAGGAACAAATCCTACAGTTTTCCTTTGCTCCATTCCTTTCAACCAAATGCATGAATAGTAGTACCATAGGAAACTTTCCCATTCCTATGTTTTCCTACACCTTTCCTTTCAAGCACTGGCGATTCTAGTAGGAAGGCTTGAGCAAGGAAAAGCCTACACTCAGAAAAATGTTTGTGTGCTACTTCTACTACTTTGGACCCAGGCCACTTCCCTACTAGCTCAACTCCCAGGCCCATCGACAAATGCACAACCCAAACGCGCAGAGATAAATAATGATGGCATTCAAGAGAGTCCATCACTGATAGCAAAGTTGCCTGTTATCTCACTGCTTGTCATATAGTAGGATAAAATAATCATATTTTCACGTTACTACGTGTGCTCAGTGGACAATATATATAACACGTAGAGTAAAAAAGAGATGCAACAAGTGTACAACCTCTTTTGCGAAGCCATGTCAATCTCAGCGTGATTGGGTTGGTCGGTGATGATGCTCCGACTGACTTGGCTCTCAGAGGAGGGGAAGAAGATCTTAGGCGTCTGAAGATGGAGCCCGGGGTACTCCTCCGCTATGATGGAGGGTTTCGGCATTGGAGCAGCTCTGGTGAGTTGTACGACGCCGAGGCTGAAGCAGCTCTGGTGGAATTCTAATAGCATATCCAATAGATGATGTAAGATACATAACCACAAAGTGCTAGATGTAAAATACATCACCGCTCATCTCTGAACTTACTGTCGAAACTGAATTTAACTGTCGAAACCAAACTTAATTGTCGAAACTGAATTTTGCCGTGGAAACTGAATTTTACTGTCGAAACTGAATGCACTAGTAGCAGAAAATCAGTAGCAGCAGCGCGTGCGAGAGCCGTGGCAGCTGGTCGTATAGCAGCATCAGATTGAGGTTACATGTCAGTCGACTGACTTTTTCATCTCTGGTCAGTCGATTTTCGAGCCGTTGGATACAAAATCAAGGGCCTGCAGTTCATCTTCGACCTCCACTCCCATGAGCCGCCAGCCACCACTAGCCCAAGTGCCGCCCCCCGCGGCCCGCGGCCGGTGGTGTGCCGCCACGCGCGCCCCGAAACCACTTCCCACCGCCGGTCTGCCACCGCCCCGACCATCCCTCTAGGCCCCCTCATGCCGAGCTTTTTGTCTGGTGATCCCCACCCCACCGCCCCACCACCACCAGCGACCATCGCTCCCACCCTGAACCCTAAGATAGATAGTGGGGTACGTCACTGGCGAGCCCCCCTCCCCACTGCGGCTGGTTCTTTCTTAACTCCGGCGAGCCCCCCACCCCCTGAAAATTGACTGACCCAAAAGTCGATTCAGTCGACCGAAGTGTAGCCAAATCGAAGCAGCATCGCAAACAAGAGAAAGAGTGAGAGCAGTAGCGCGAGCAAGAGCAATAGCAAGAGCAGACCAGGCAGGGGACCATGAGAAAGAGCAGAGTAGCAGCACGAGCGAGAGCTAAAGCAACATCAACTTCTACTGATGTGGACGTCGCCGCCGAGGGAGCGACACCATGGAGGAAGTGGCCGATGTCGGTGTCAAAATCGGCAGATCTTGGGTAGGGGGTCCTGAACTGTGCGTCTAAGGACGATGGTAATAGGAGAAGGGGAACATGATGTTTACCCAGGTTCAGGCCCTCTCTATGGAGGTAATACCCTACTTCCTGCTTGATTGATCTTGATGAATATGAGTATTATAAGAGTTGATCTACCACGAGATCGAGATGGCTAAACCCTAAAAGCCTAGCCTGTATGACTATGGTAATGAGTCTCTCTCCGGACTAATTCCTCCGGTTTATATAGACACTGGGAGGATCTAGGGTTACACAAGGTCGGTTACAAAGAAAGGAATCTACATATTCGGTCACCAAGCTTGCCTTCCACGCCAAGGAGAGTTCCATCCGGACACGGGTGCAGTCTCGGTCTTCGTATCTTTACAGCCCATCAGTCCGGCCCATGGCTAACAGGCCGGACGCCCGAGGACCCCTTAGTCTAGGACTCCCTCAGTAGCCCCCAAACCAGGCTTCAATGAAGAGGTGTTCGGTGTGCAGATTGTCTTCGACATTGCAAGGCGGGTTCCTCCTCCGATGACTTCCAAGTAATGTATTCTGATTTTAATTCAATGCCGCACCCCTCGGCTTCTATGCATGGATGACTTCAGCTTCCATGTGTCGGGCGAATGCGGACGATCAGGGTATTTTTTGCAAATAACACCCCGGCCATGCAAGAAAGAGCGTCTATTTAAAGAGATTGGGTCTCAGATCCATTCGGCACCACGGGGAGAAAATCCTCAGAGATTGCCAGGAAAGACCATTCCAACATGGCTAGCATTCCCAGGTCCTCCCGTTCCGACCCGGAGAAAGGTGAGTGGGAGAGGTGCTCCGTGTCCCACATTCAATTGGCGAAGTTGCAAACGCAGGGATTTCTCCCCCATGCGGATCTAGTCCCTGTTCGAGCAAGGTTGGTTTCCTTTAATAGCAAAACCCAGGCAGAGATTTCCCCAATCCATCTGCGGGGGAACGAGTGTGCTTCGTCCCCTATCTGCTGAGGGGTGTGGGATTTCCAATTCACCCATTCCTCCGAGGGCTTCTGGAGTATTACGGCCTCCAGCTGCACACTTTTACCCCAGCCTCCATCCTGCACATTGCAGGTTATGTCGCTTTATGCAAACTATTCCTGGGTTGTGAGGCCCATTTTGATCTGTGGAGAAGGTTATTTTGTCTTGTCCCGCGCAACCACGAGGGATAGATATTTGAAGTGGGCGGGGCCGAAATATGGCGCATTGCGGAGATCGGATACCTATCCGGCACACTGAAGAAAGCTTCCGAAGAGTAGACCTCTGAATGGTTTTACATTGAGGACACCGTACTTCCAGATCCAGTCAGGAGGGGCCTCCCAGAGTTTACAAGTGTCCCTCTGAAGAAACGCCACAGCTGGCGCCCTTAGAGCCTCGAGGAGGAAGATAGTGCGGAAGTCTGCCAACTCCTGAGCAAGATCAGGACGCTTGCCCAGTCCGGATATATGATAGTCAAAGTGATGGCGACCTCCATAGTGCGTTGGGTCCAGCCACTCCAATACAGAGGACTCCCCATGTCGAACTACAATGGGGAAGATGACGCCTCCCGCTGCGGCAGGAAAGGTCGGACACCCCTGCCGCCCTAGCCAAAACATTGGTCGAACTATTCAAGGGTGAGGAAGAGGAGTTCCTGCGCGTCACGTGCAGAGAAGGATATTCCATGTACAGTCCTCCTAGCTGGGTAAGCCCCAACTCTTCTGTTCTACTCATTCCACTCCCTAAGCTTCGTTCAATGAATTTTTATCTGTCCATTTATAACAGCACTGGCGAAAGATTTCCGAGGGGCTTCACAGCCCCGCCCCGCAGCCCGAGGGCCACAATCGGGACCTTGACACCGGATTCGAAGAGGATCCAAATATATTTGTGGTGCTCGATAATGGGACGTTTTATCAAACGAGCTATGATGGCACAGAGGTGGCCATCATCGCCGACTATCCCGGTCTTCTCCCTGCTTCTCATGTAACTAATCAGGAGCCACTTCGTCCGAGAGGGTTTTCTCATTCTTCCTTACTCACTGCACTATCCTGTGCTCAGTAAGGGAGGTGTTTGGCGCGTCGTGCTGCCCAGGGGCATCTCCAGAGAGAGCGGCTCCTGCGTTGGGTAGACCTTCGAAGAGGAAGGCAAACATAGATACTGTCGGGCCTTCCTTGAAGGGGTATGGGTTCGCAACTATGCTCTTTTTTTAGCTGTCGTGTCAAACCGTGACTCATATGTTCATTTGTGTCAGGAAAAAGGTTTGACGGACTGTGTCCGGGGACCTGACCAGTCGTACTCCTGATAACCAATATTCGGTCCCAGCCGAAGAGTCGGGGCCCGGTATGGGAGTGGCGCCAGACTGTCCATCTGCCGAGGGTTCAGAAAATATGTCCGTCACCAATTCGGAAGTGGAGAGCGCCATGAATCACCGGCGTTGGAGGGCCATTTTACGAAATCCCCGCTTCTCAAAAGAGGCGTTCAGTGCCTTCAGCTCGGCTGATGCATACATCCGAGCTGCTCGAGATGGGCTTAACAGAGCCACCGAGCAATATTTGAAAGATGTGCAGGTAAGTTTACCTTGTCCGAATTTGATAACCATGTACTCGTAGCCCTCGAGACTTGAAGCAGTTGGGACAAATGTTTTAAGGATCATTGTATAACTAGGTTCTTACGGAGAAGAACGACCTACTAGCCCAAGAGCAAGAGCTGTGCCGGACACAGCTAACTGCTGCTACCACCGAACTGGAAAAGTTCGAGAAGGCGTCCTCTGGTAATATTTCCCTCCATCAAGAAACAAAAAATGATATGCCAGCTGTATTGAAACTGTTGCTTGTCTCATAACTGGGTCATCGGACCAACTGGGAGAGGAACTGAAGGCCGCTCAAACAAGAGAAAAAGAGGCGAAGAGACAACATGCCGCAGGCGAGCGCGTTCTGACCCGAGTCAGAGAGGAGAAAAACAAACTCCAGGATTCAAACACCAAACTGGGCGAAGAACTAAAAGATGTGCGAGCCCAGCTAGCCGACTCCGTGAAGGAGAACAAAAAGCTGCGAGGCGGCATATTCAATATGTGGCCGAATTTATCTTATAACAGTTTGTAGGTAAAATTAGCTGATATAGCTATGATTGCAGGTATGTTGACGGGCCGTCCCGAAGAGGAGGTGTCCGTATCATCAACTGATCTTCTGCAAGGGCTGTCGCAGTTGCACGAGAAAGCTCGGCAGGCAATGGGGAGTATAGCCAAGGCCTTATGGCCATCCACCTTCCCTCCAGGGAGTATGGAGAAGCTTGTAGAGCTGTTCAAGGGAGCGGGGCGGCGTATCAGACTATGGAAGATATTGGCCTGCCGAGAGGGTGCGCGAAAAGCCTCGGCCATGGTAAAAACGCGGTATACCAAGCTGGATCCGAATCACATGGCCCGGGTCGGACCGCTAGGGTTAAATGGGGAAGAAATTCACGCTAGTTTAGTATATGACCAAGTAGAGGTGGCCGCTAGATATTCCCAACAGGATTGGAAGTTAGACCGCCTATTGGACGATATAGAGGAGGAAGTTTGTAAGTCCTAAGTGACTATGTACTTGTCGGTGTACAAAAGTAGGGGCTCTCCTTTTGAACCCTTTACTTGTGCATGGGCAGTCAGAGCCACGCGCCGTAGCCACACCTAGCAGGGCAGAAGAGAGAAGCCGGAGAGAAGCCGAAGCGCAAGACAACCAAGGCAACCCCAAGACCAGAAACACAGGAGAGCAAAGGGGCGAGGTGGACTCTCCTGGCAAGACCCTTGCTGGGGCGGCCTCCGCGACCCCAGCAAGAGCCTTGCCGGGGCAACTTGCCCGATGCCAGCAGAGCAGGCCACCCTTGAGCCCGGAGGTTCGAACACCAGCCAACCAACTACATTGGAACCAGGGCTCTGGAGGCGCCTCTGTGGTGGCATGCAGATCTTCGTCAAGATCGTGAACACACAAGATCAGATGAGGACCAGAAGACGACGACCCTCAGCGGGATCCTAGCTGAGGAGATCCACAAGACCCCTGGCAAGCGCCTTGCCGGGGCGACTGCGATGCGATGGCAAGATCCTTGCCGGGCCCCTGATAAGACCCTTGTCGAGGGCACTAGCGGGGCCACTGCCAGGCCCGCACCAGCCAAGAATCCACCGCTGTCCCCAAGTAGCTACTAGCTCAACCAGCTGGGCAGGCACCTGCGTGGCGACGAGCGGCCTCTACACCAACTCAGAAAGCACCTGCGTGGTGGGATGCAAATCTTCGTGAAGGCTCCACCATCGCGCCACCTCAGCAGCCTGCCTGCCTACATGGCAACGCACGCATCGTTGGCCTGGGCGCGTGTCGAAGCGAGGCGGAGCAGCGACGGACGGGACGGGCCTCGTTCCCGTGCCCAATAAAGCTAATAGACACCTAAGTAGCGCATTTAATGCGCTTTGTCCCGTAATGCCGGGCGATAAGCTCACACACTGTTCACCTTTCCACCTCCTGTGTGCCACTGTGGCGACCCCTTTTGCCTATAAAAGGAGGCCTGAGGCGACCAAGAGAGGGATTCAGCTCTTTTGGGCAAGTTACGCCCCGTAGCTAGCTCAAGAATACAAGAACACTCAATACATCCACCAAAGCAGGACTAGGGTATTGCGCATCCAAGCGGCCCGAACCTGGGTAAACGATCCGTGTGCTTCCTGTTAGACCTGCTCTTCTCATAACCCCGCGCCCGCCAACCGTAGAAGGGGTTCCAGTGATCCCATAGGTGTCGTTTCCCCCGACATCTTTGGCGTGCCAGGTAGGGGCCGGCGCAGTCGTGAGAATATGATCTAGCAGCTAGCCTAGCGGTTCTTCATCGCCATGGCTCCCAAGAAGAAGACGATCACGACGATCGGCTCGTCGGGAGCCGAACGGCCCGTGCCAGTGCGGACGAGCAGCGTGCCGGTCGCGGGCAGAACCCGAGCCACGCCCGCGAAAGCACCAAAGATCGCTTTGGCGAGCTGGCGAGCAGCATCGTCAGTGCACCGCACGACGGGGTCGCATCGCCAACCGGAGACGGGTTGTGCCCCACGCAGCGGGCGAGGCCCTACACGGGCGCCGCTGTGCCCCTCTACAGCGAGCGACCTCCAAGATGCCCACCCCGGCGCCCACAACGCGCTCTTCCCATGGTTTGCGCGACGAGCAGCATCACCACGCCGGTGACCCTGGACACCGCCATGGGAAGAGCCCTGTGCATCGTCCGCGGGATGAAGGAGTCCAGCATGCCCGCCGAAGTGCTGGCGAAAATGGCACGCAGCCACTGGGCCGTGATAGAGCTCCTTCTAACGTGGTTAGAAGTCGAAGCACGCCATGGTCCACACAAATGCCACCACCACCAATGCCAGCAGAGGCTGTGGTGCGCGCTCAGCTGCTCCTCGACTTCCCTCCTACTGCGAAGAAGCTCGATGAGTGGAGAGCCACCATCCGGAGCCTCGTCGCTGTCACTAATAAAGATGATCCACGACCGGCGGGGCCCTCAGGCCGGCGCTCCGTCGAGCCACCACATGCCAGTGGTGGGAGAACCGGGGGAGCTGCAGCCATAGTACAGTCTCCTCCCACACGCTAGTTGCCGCCGGTGCCGGTCCGTCGCGACGACGCATGTGATAACATTTCCATAGCGTCGTCCGACCCATGGACCCACCGTGATTGACGCCAAGTTCTTTGAGAACGAGCCCGTGAAGACGCTCGAACCACTGTCGAGCGCCAGCGTGATACACGCCACCAGTCGGATAAGCGAGCGGGACCCGCTATGGACCACCCAGCACCGGGGGGCTCCGGCGGCCTACCTTACGAGGTTGGTTGCCCAGCCTTTACCCGTGAGCTGCAGCAGTTCTGGTGGCCGTCCCACCGCACGTTCAAGCCCGACGTCGGCAAGAAGAACAACGGCAAGACCCATCCCTCAGAGTTCCTCAGCATCTACACCATCACGATGCAAGCTGCCAGAGCTCGCGATGACAAGGTGCTTGCCAATTACTTCCCGTTGGCACTGAAGCCCAACGTCATGTCTTGGTTGATGCACTTGCCGGCGGATTCCATTTCTTCTTGGTCCGATCTGTGCCATGAGTTCGTTGGTGCCATCACCGGAGGCCACCAAGCTCATGGCCAGGCTGGTGATTTGCATATCATTCCCCAGAAAGAAGGGGAACCCTGCGCAAGTACATCCAGAGGTTCAGCCGGGTGCAGTACAACATCCCGATGTTCATCCCGCCGCCATGATTAGCGCGTTCCATCAGAACATGCACAACCACAAGATGCGCGAAGAGCTCGCGATGAACAAGGTTAAGGATGTGGCCGAACTTTATGTTCCGGTCGATAGGTGCGCTGGGGCTGAAGAAGGAAGGAAGTACCCCGACGAGGATGCCGACGTGGAAACCGAGTCTACTGATGAAGACACCGCCGCCCCGATGAAGAAGGGCCGGCGTCGCAACAAGAAACGCACGGGAAAGACCGTGCTTGCCATCGAGGGATCCGACAGCACCGGCGCTGCCAAGAAGGCCAAGGAAGACGACCCCGACAAGGAAATTGATTGGTGCGCCGCTTGTCGGGCCTTGGCGGCTGCCGACAAGCTGGGGGGCTCTGACAAGCAGTATTGCAAGATCCATCGCACCAAGGGCCACGACCTCTAGAACTGCCGGCAAGTCGAGCTGCTTGCTGAGAAGCAAAAAGCTGAGTATGAGAGGCGAGACAAGGAGAAGGGCCAGGATGGTGTCGAGGGATCCGGAAAGAAGCGTGGCGGCCAAGGAGGTCATCGCGGCAAGGATAACTAGCAAGGGAGGCCCGCTCAGGGCTGCGATAAAAAGCAGGAAGACGATGATCATGACGAAGACGACGAGTCCGGCGAGCATGAGTTCCAGAAAGCTACAGAGGCCATGTGCGTCGATGGTGGGGCCTCGCTGCATACCTCTCACCACCATCTCAAGAAGTGGGTGCGTGATATCGCAGCAGCGGAGCCATTATTCGACGCTCAGAAGCCACTGAACTGGTCCAGCACGCCTATCATCTTTGACGCCGAGGACCACCGATCAAGACAATCGCGGTCGGGTGCTTGCCATTGTTGGTTTCACCAACGGTACGCAACCTCAAGGTGAACAAGATGTTAGTCGATGGCGGGGTAGGTCTGAACTTGATCTCGACTGTTGTGATCAAGAGGCTGCAAATTCCTGATGGAGACCTCGAGGAAACGGGCACGTTTCAAGGGGTCAATCCGGGAAGGAGTCAGCCGAAGGGGAAGGTCAAGCTTCCTGTGACGTTTGTGGGCGAGTTGAACTACAGGACGGAGAGGATCATCTTCGACGTAGCCGAGATCGCCTTGCCCTACAACGGGATTCTCGGCCGCCTGGCACTAGCCAATTTCATGGCGGCGTCACATTACGCCTACAACATGCTGAAGATGCCTGGGCCGATGACCATCATCACCGTTCCTTGTGACAAGAGGGATGCGCTGATGCCGACCTACTCTACCGGGAAGCAGTTGCAGCAGCTGCCGCCAAGGCACTTGCTCCTGCCGCTGACGCCCCGGGAGGGAAGAAGAAGCCCGGCCAGACCTCTCGCACCCACTCCGGCAAGCGCACCTCTTCAGAGTGTTGTGCTACTGTCGAGGACGTGCTAGAGAGCTCCACCGGAAAGAGCAATAAATCCAGAGCTGCGCCACCATACACCAAGAAGGTGTCCGTTAGGGAGGATGGCACGGGTGGGGCTTTCACCATAAGCTCCACCCTCGACAGCAAATAGGAAGACGCGCTCGTCACCTTCCTGCGGGCGAATGTCGATGTGTTTGCATGGCAAGATCCGATATCCCCAGTGTTCCCAGGGAGGTGATTGAGCACCACCTAGCTGTCTGTCCTCATGCGCGGCCCATCAAGCAGAAGGTCAGGAAGCATGCTCTGGAACCGAAAGAGTTTATCACGGAAGAGATCAGGAAGTTAGAAGCGGCAGACTTGGTGAGGGGAGTGCTCCGTCCAACGTGCTTGGCCAATCCGGTGGTGGTGTGCAAGGCAAACGGGAAGTGGAGGTTGTGTATTTACTACACAGATATCAATAAGGCTTGTCCTAAGGACCCCTTCCGTTGTCACAAGATCGACCGTGATTGTTGACTCCATGGCCGGGTGTGATGTGTTATCATTCCTCGACGCCTACTCGGGCTACCACCAGATCTTCATGACAAGAGAAGACGAAGAGAAGATAGCATTCATCACCCCATGTGGTACGTACTGCTTTTTACGGATGCCTTTCGGGTTGAAGAGTGCTGGCTCGACGTTTGCAAGGCAGTCCAAATTGGTTTTGAGCCCCAGCTACATAGAAATATGGAAGCTTATATGGATGACATAGTGGTCAAAACCAAGGACAGGGCAACTCTTGTACAAGACTTAGAAGAGACGTTTGCCAACCTGCGCAAGATCAACCTCAAGCTGAACCCTGAGAAGTGTGTCTTCGGCGTTCCGTCCAGCAAACTTCTCGGGTTCTTTGTGTCGCAGCGTGGGATTGAGGAGAACCCAGACAAAATCAAGGCTGTCGAGCAGATTGAGGCGCCCAAGCGGATCAAGGATGTGCGTCGGCTCACTGGCTGCGTGGCCGCCATGAGCTGATTAATCTCCATGTCTGCCGAGCGGACCCTTACATTTTCAAAATTTTGAAAAAGGCAGGCCCAATGGAGTGGACCCCGGAGGCCGAAGCAGCACTACAAGATCTGAAGAAATGCCTCTCTTCCACACCAGTACTGGTGGCGCCTAAACCGCAAGAGTCGTTGCCGTCAGATTCCGGCAGCGAATCAAGTGGTCGGGCTACCGGTGGCGCAGAGGGAGGTCGATGAAGAGGCAGTAGCAACGGCAGGACCGGCAGATGGCGAGTCAGAGGTTCCCTCGGCAGGCTCGGTGCCGCAAGGCAAGGCCCTGTGGAGCTCGACACCGTCAGATGCAGGCCCGCAGCCCAATGAAGTGGTGCAGAAGACAAAGATGATGCAGCACCCGGTTTACTTTGTCAGCTCCCTCTTGAAGGGGGCTAGGTCAAGGTACTCCAGTGTGCAGAAATTGCTCTTCGGCTTCCTTATGGGCTCGAGGAAGCTGCGTCATTACTTCCAGGCCCACGAGATCACTGTCGTCACCCGCCTCTGTAACGGATATCGCACAACCTGCACGCAATCTGGAAGGATTGTGGAGTGGGCCTTGGAGTTATCAAGCTTTGGGTTGAAGTTTGAAAGTACTTCAACAATCCAGAGTGGTGTCCTAGCGGAGTTCATTATAGAATCGACCTCAACACCTGATGAAGATATCCAGGAGACCACTCTCCACGGCAAGGAAGCAGCTCGCGACTGGATTATGTACTTTGACGGAGCATTCTCGCTGCAAGGCGCCGGTGCTGGTGTGTTGCTCGTCGCACCCACCGGAGAGCACCTCAAGTATGTAATCCAGATGCACTTTCCCAGGGAGATGTCCACCAACAACACTGTTGAGTATGAGGGGTTGCTTGCCGGTCTCAGGATCGCGGCAGACCTCGGAGTTAAAAAGCTCATTGTCAGGGGTGATTCGCAGCTTGTCGTCAGACAAGTCAACAAAGATTATCAGAGCCCATTGATGGAGGCCTACATAGATGAGGTGAGGAAGCTGGAGGAGCGCTTTGACGGTATACAAGCGGAGCACGTTCCCCGAGCGGAGAACGACATTGCTAATTACCTGTCAAAGCGTGCTGCATTCAAGCTACCTGTGGAACGAGGTACCTTTTTGCTTCGGTTAACTCAACCATCCGTCGAACCATCAACGGAGCAGAACAAGCGGAGGAAATCAGGCCCCGGCAAGTACTTTCCCGCTGAGCCCCCAGGGGCCGCCGGCAAGGGTGTTGCCGTGGACTCTGAGCCTGCCGAGGAGCGACTGACTCTGGCAGACCATGAAGCCCTGGCCATAGAGACAACCGCTCCCATGGCAGAAGAAATGCCATTGATCCTTGCCGTCGAGCCCCAGGCTCCGGCATGGGCACAAGATACCGTCCGATTCATCCAAACAAGGGAGCTTCCTGAGGAGCAGGAAGAAGCGGAGAAGGTAGCCCGTCGGTCTACTATGTATCAGTTCGTCGATGACGTCCTGTACAGGAGAAGATCGAACGGTGTAAGATTGAAGTGCATTCCCTGGGAGGAAGGACTGGAGCGGTTGGAGGAGATACACGGAGGCATATGTGGTCCCACATAGGGTCGAGGGCCCTTGCCGGCAAGGCGTTTCGGCACGGTTTCTTCTAGCCCACTGCCCTCCAGGATGCAACGACACTAGTAACCAAGTGCGAAGCGTGTCAGTTCCATTCGAAGAAGCTTCATCAACCAACTCAAGACCTTCAGACAATTCCTCTCTCCTGGCCATTCTCAGTCTGGGGCTCGACATACTGGGCCCTTTCCCCCGCGCTGTCGGGGGCTTTGAGTACTTGTATGTTGCGATCGACAAGTTCACAAAGTGGCCGGAGGTGGAAGCAGTGAGGAAGGTGACAGCACAGTCAGCCATCAAGTTCTTCAAGGGGCTAGTGTGCCGTTTTGGTGTGCTGAGCAGAGTCATCACCGACAACGGCACGCAGTTCACGAGCCACACCTTCATGCAATACATCCAAGACCTTGGGAGCAAGGTCTGTTTCGCTTCCGTGGCACACCCATGGAGCAACGGCCAGGCAGAGAGGGAAAATGCTGAAGTGTTGCGTGGCCTGAGGACAAAGACTTTTGACAGGCTGCACAAGAGTGGAAGGCACTGGATTGATGAGTTGCCGGCGGTTCTTTGGTCGATCAGGACGATGCCAAATCGAGCCACCGGCCAGACACCCTTTGCCCTGGTATACGGGGCAGAAGCAGTTCTCCCCATGGAACTCATATACGGGTCACCTCGAGTTCTCGCTTACGACGATCTTGAGCACGAGCAATTGCGGCAAGATGATGCAACGCTCCTTGAGGAAGATCGTCTTCGGGCGGCTGTGAGAGCGGCACGCTACCAGCAAGCCTTGTGCCGCTACCATAGCCACAAGGTTCATGCCCGAAGCTTTGAGGAAGGTGACCTTGTTCTTCGGCGCGTTTAGTCGGCCAAGAATTCCAACAAGTTGACGCTGAAGTGGGAAGGCCCTTATCGGGTAATACGAGTCACCAGGCCCGGCGCAGTCCGGGCCGAGATCAAGATGCTGCCCCAAAGGAGCAACTCCTGGATCATCGAGCACCTTCACAAATTTTACCCATAAGGCGCGGCTTGCCGGGCCTCCCGGCAAGCCACCTTTTGTACAGGGTTTGCCGACAAGGCATGTAACCCTCTGTACAAAGCCAGGCGCAGACCCTGAGCATAAATAAATGAAGCGCTGGTGCCCTAAGATATAGCATGCATGCTAGGTTAAGTCTCTCCCTCGGTTAGGGTTGATAGTGCTTAGCGGCGACTAACCCCTAGCCTAGAGGTCGAGTGTGCGTCTTTCTGTCCCCTTTGGTTCACAGGGCACATGGACATTTCTGCTGAGCCGCTTGGGAGAAAGGGAACGGACCAGCGCTCCGGCCCCGGCAAGCCAAGACTGCCGGGGGCTGAAGACACAAGGATCCAACCACGGCAAGCCAGGGTTGCCGGGGGCTGCGGATTCAGATAAGTCTTTCATCCCCTGTTATGCATTTCTGTATGGAACTGGTACAAATGATACCACGTTTCTCTCCGAAACCACCGTGCTCCCCCTTCTTCTTGTACCCAAGCCACTGGGACAGAACCGGGTCACTGACGCGGTGGCCAGGAAATACACGAGGGGCCTAACTCTACTTCGCCCCTGCCTCCGCCAAGAGCGCGAGAATGGTCGACTGGAGTGGAGGGACGGCAAGGCCTGTTGCCGGGCGATAGTGTTTATCTTAGAAATAACAAGGACTCGTTCCTTGGAATGGGCCTCGCTCACGCACAAAGAACCTGACAAGCACCCTTTTTCATTAAAAATGTCTCGTACAGTTACAGTTTGTACAAAATTAAAAACATGAGCAAGGGGATTACAAGTTTTAAATCTAACAAGTGCCCACGGGCTTACAAACTAAAAAGAGATAAGGTGCCCGTAACCCCTTTCTTGTCCCTCTCCTCAGAAGGTGGAACAAGACAGCAGGAGGGCAAAAGGAGCGCCTAGGCGAGGTGCGAGGAGCAGAAGGCACCAAGAGAACATCTTGGTGCCGGGAAAGGAGCTGGAAGACGAGGCAGCGGGCCGGCAATACGCGACGAAGGCGTCGGTGCCCGTGTACTCCGACTTGACGGCCGCCAACTACCTTCTTCGCCTTCTCCGGTGCTCCTACGCCAGCCGCCCAAGGAGACAATGGGGAGCGCCCTGATGGAGAGCTTGGCGAGGAAGGCCCTCGGCAGGGCGCGAGGCCGAGGAAGGGGCGGTGCTGTCAGTCAAAGTCGGGATCGGCATCCTGCCGCCCGACTCCCTCGTCGTCGCTGTCGCTGTCCTCCTCGTCACTCCCGCTCGAGGAGGAATCTTCATCGTTGGAGGAGCTCTCCACGCCGCACTTTAGGCAAGTTCCAAGATCTCCGAAGACCTTGACGGAGAGCAGGCCGCCCTCCATTAACTTGAAGTAGAGGACGAGCCTCGCCATCAGGCTATGGATGCGAGAAAATGTCTTCCACCCGCGACGGAGGTACATAACATGAGGAGCGGGGAAGTCGACGTCGACCTGTGTGCCGCCGTTCCCGCAGCCCCTCATGTGCAATCTGAGAGTCTGGGGCGGGTCGAGCTTCATTTTCTGAGCAAATGGGGTAGGAAGACGGATACGACGACGCAGTGGCCGGCGCAGCCTGATGAAGAACTCCCGAGGCTGGTCACCGACATGGCCCTCCATCACGGGCGGCATCGCCGGCGGAGGCACGGGCATCACGCTGCCTCGTCCCCCTCTCCCCCGACCGCCGCGGCGACCTTGACCTCACCCCCTCCCCCTTCCTCTCGTGGCCGGCTCCGCCACCGTGACCTCGTGGGAAGGAGGAACGCGCTGTCGAGCAGCGATCCTCGCCCCCACCGTTGAAGGGCCTGCGCCCCCTCTCGCCATGATGGGTCGAAGGGAGGAGCGCAAGTGGAAGAAGATCTATGCTGGGAAAATGTGGGGGTGACATCCCCCCTCCCCCCTTCTTATAAAGGGGCGGGGTCGAGGCTCGGCCGCCCCGCTCAGCCAATCCGGTCATCGGGGGTGCAGGGAATAAGGATCGACACGCTGCCCCAATTGGTGACGACCCTGTTTCCCGCCTACACCGCCTGCCACCTGCATGAAAGGCACGTGGCAAGCAAGCAGAGTCGAAGGGACGGGTGAGGCGACCGTTCCTCGCCCCGTGAACGTGGGGCGTGGGCACCTTGAAGACCGAGACCTGAGTCCACTCAGTAAATGAGCCGCGCCTCCATGCCTCCCTCTCCTTATGGGGAAGGCGCGAGCCGCCTCTTTACTGCGATATGACGCATGCGTGCGGGAAGCGCCCCACGCATGACCCCCACGTCACGCATGACCCTTCACATCACGCGTTCAAATCAGGTCGTGGGGAAGCGCAGCGGCCGAAAAAGTTACTGCGGTAAAATCCGCTCCACCTGCCCGCGCACCGTTCTGGGCCTGGCCCAACAATGCGTCGCGCTTATGTGTGGCCCAGGCCCGGGGGCTCCTGTCGGTGTACAAAAGTAGGGGCTCTCCTTTTGACCCCTTTCCTTGTGCACGGGCAGTCAGAGCCACGCGCCGCGGCCACACCTTGCAGGGCAAAAGAGGGAAGCCAGAGAGAAGCCGAAGCGCAAGAAAACCGAGGCAACACCAAGACCAGAAACACAGGAGAGCAAAGGGGCGAGGTGGACTCTCCCGGCAAGACCCTTGCCAGGGCGGCCTCCGCGGCCCCGACAAGAGCCTTGCCGGGGCAACTTTTCCGATGCCAGCAGAGCAGGCCACCCTTGAGCCCGTGGGTTCCAACACCAGCCAACCAACTACATTGGGACCAGGGCTCGGGAGGTGCCTCTGTGGTGGCATGCAGATCCTCGTCAAGATCGTGAACACACAAGATCAGATGAGGACCAGAAGACGGCGACCCTCCGCGGGATCCTAGCCGAGGAGATCCACAAGACCCCCGGCAAGCGCCTTGCCGGGGCGACTGCAACGCCACGACAAGGTCCTTGCCGGGACCCCGGCAAGACCCTTGCTAAGGGCATCAGTGGGGCCACTGCCAAGCCCATACCAGCCAGGACTCCACCGCCGTCCCCAAGCAGCTGCTAGCTCGACCATCTGGGCAGGCACATGCGTGGCGACGGGCAGCCTCTACACCAACTCAGCATGCACCTACGTGGTGGCATGCAGATCTTCGTGAAGGCTCCACCACCGCGCCACCTCAGCAGCCTGCCTGCCTTCATGGCACCGCTCGCATCGATGGCCTAGGTGCGTGGCAAAGCGAGGCGGAGCGACGACGGACGAGACGGGCCTCGTTCCCGTCCCCAATAAAGCTAATGGACACCTAAGTAGCGCATTTAATGCGCTTTGTCACGTAACACCAGGCGATAAGCTCATGCGCTGTACACCTTTCCACCTCCTGTGTGCCATTGTGGCGACCCCTTTTTCCTATAAAAGGAAGCCCGAGGCGACCAGGAGAGGGATTCGGCTCTTTTGGGCAAGTTACGCCCCGTAGCTAGCTCAAGAACACAACAACACTCAATACATCCATCAAAGCAGGACTAGGGTATTACTCATCCTCGCGGCCCAATCCCGGGTAAACAATCCGTGTGCTAACTGTTAAACCTGCTCTTCTCACAACCCCGTGCCCGCCAACCGTAGAAAGGGTTCCAGTGATCCCATAGGTGTCATTTCCCCCGACAGTACTTTCCTTCTAGCTAGACTGTAAAACAATTGTCATGGCCGACCTTTTCGCTTAAACCTCTCCACCCGAAGGTACGGAGTGTTTTCTGAATACCTGAGCGGCAAAATAAACCGGGGTATGCGTGAAAACCAGGAGTAGGGGTCATAGTTGCTTGAACAGACAAGTTGTATCCGGCTAGTTATGTTATATTACATTAAAATTGTAAGAAACATCTTCCAGAGAGAATAGTTCCGTTAAGGGTTCCTTTCCCTGGGTGTGCATGCATCTATGTGCATGTCCGGACTGTGATGAAGAAATCACAATGTCTATAGCTTCTGGGGGTTCACGAAGGAACGAATGCAAAAACACCTTTAGTTCACCGACTGAATATTCCCTTAAGAACGCTATGTTTCGGCTTCATCCAGTCCGAGGTACACATCCGGATGACCCGGCGGTAACAATCGTAGAGGTCCTCCCTTTATGCCCTAGTCGAACTAATGGGAATGTAGGGCATAAGCACAGGAGCCAGGCAACCCAGCCTGGCCAAAACTTAAGTCATATCGATGCATATAATGGCGAAGAAAAGGTACATATGGGAGAAAACAGATATGTGATGAGCTTGATGATCGAAAAACAATAATAGCAAGCTTCTGTCCAAGAAGCCCCCAGGTATAATAGCGTACATACTTGAAGATGTATGCGTCAGGGGTGTACGATCTAACCGCACGAAAGCTTTTAAGGCTAAAGAGAAAAAACGAAAAGAGAGAAAAAATGATGGAAACAATAGGAGGGAGGAAACGAACAAAGGGTTCAGCGCTAGGCATAGAATCTTCGGAGTCTGGCCGCGTTCCAGGGGTTCGGCTCTAGTCAGTTGTCTGACGCATCACGCAAACGATACGCCCCTCCGGTGAGATCTTCGTCGATGATGAAGGGACCCTCCCACTTGGTCTTGAGTTTGTCCTTTTTCTTCTCCGGCAGACGTAGAATGAGTTCGCCAACGTTATAAGTTTTAGCCCGCACTTCTCTGCTTTGATACCTTCAAGCCTGCTGTTGATAAAATGCGAAACGGGCTTTTGCGACGTCACGCTCCTCCTCCATGGCATCTAGGCCATCCTGCCAATCGAGCTTGGCCTCTCTCTCTTCGTACATGCGCACTCATGGTGAGTCATGAATAATGTCGCAGGGCAGCACTGCCTCTGCACCGTACACCATGAAGAAAGTTGTGTATCCGGTAGTTCGATTGGGCGTGATCCGCAGCCCCCAGAGTACGGAGTCGAGCTCCTAAACCCAGTGCTTGTCTGATTCTTTCAAAGACCGCACTAGTCTAGGCTTAATGCCGCTCATAATAAGACCATTGGCTCATTCGACTTGACCATTTGTCTGTGGATGATAGACTGAGGCATAATCGAGCTCAATGCCAATATTGGCACACCAGGTTTTTACTTTGTCGGCTGTGAAGTTGGAGCCATTATCGGTGATGATACTGTGCGGAACACCATAACGGTGTACGACGCTGGATATGCATTCTATCACCGGCCCAGACTCAGCTGTTTTAACTGGTTTGGCTTCTATCCACTTGGTGAAAGCACAAGTGCTCCCTGGGTGGTTTGGTAATTAATTTCAACATATCTCTTGTTGGACTAACACTTTTATCTAGTATGTTTCAGACAAGTTCAACAATGGAGTGGCATGGACTAGATGATGTGGAACCCCTTCAAGATGCTAAGGACAAAGGATTGGCTCAAGCTTCAAGATCAAGACTCTACATTTTCTATTTTAGTGATCCAAGATCACATTGAGTCTATAGGAAAAGCCAATACTATCAAGAGGGGATGAGGTGTTGCTTAATGGCTTGCTTGCTCAAAGTGCTTAGTGATATGCTCCAAAGCCCTCAACTACTTTCTCACATCCACATATGACCTAAACCCAAAGACTAACTCGGCCCCACCGATTCTTTCTATCCGGCGCCACCGAGTTCAGATGTCATAGCCACTGCCACAAACCCTAGGAAATCGGTCTCACCGATAGGGATCTCGGTCTCACCGAGATGGGATTGTAATCTTACTGTGTATGTCCATTGCCAAAATCCGTCTCACCGAGTTTGAGCAATCGGTACTACCGGGATTACAATGCAAACTTTCTGGTTAGCTTATTACCAAAATCGGTCTCACCGAGTTTGTGTAATCGGTCTCACCGAGTTTTCCTGACCAACTCTCTGGTTAGCTTATTACCAAAATCGGTCCCACCGAGTTTGTGTAATCGGTCTCACCGAGATTACGTTATGCCCTAACCCTAACCATATCGGTCCTACCGAGTTGCATGTCAGTCCCACCGAAAATCCTAACGGTCACTAGATTTGCTGAATCAGTCCGACCGAGTTTCTCAATTCGGTCCCACCGAGATTGGTAAATTGTGTGTAACGGTTAGTTTTTGTGTGGAGGCTATATATACCCCTCCACCCACTCTTCATTCGTGGAGAGAGCCATCAGAACGAACCTACACTTCCAATACACATTTTCTTAGAGAGAACTTCCTACCCTTGTGTTGAGGCCAAGATATTCCATTCCTACCATATGAATCTTGATCTCTAGCCTTTCCCAAGTTGCTTTCACTCAAATCTTCTTTCCACCAAATCCAAATCCTGTGAGAGAGAGTTGAGTGTTGGGGAGACTATCATTTGAAGCACAAGAGCAAGGAGTTCATCATCAGCACACCATTTGTTACTTCTTGGAGAGTGGTGTCTCCTAGATTGGCTAGGTGTCACTTGGAAGCCTCCGACAAGATTGTGGAGTTGAACCAAGGAGTTTGTAAGGGCAAGGAGATCGCCTACTTCGTGAAGATCTAACGCTAGTGAGGCAAGTCCTTCATGGGCGACGGTCATGGTGGGATAGACAAGGTTGCTTCTTCGTGGACCCTTCGTGGGTGGAGCCCTCCGTGGACTCGTGCAGCCGTTACCCTTCGTGGGTTGAAGTCTCCATCAACGTGGATGTACGATAGCACCACCTATCGGAACCACGACAAAAACATCCCTGTCTCCAATTGCATTTGAATCCTCCAAACCCTTCCCTTTACATTCTTGCAATTTGCATGCTTTACCTTCCGCTGCTCATATACTCTTTGCATGCTTGCTTGAATTATGTGTTGTGTTTGTAAAACTTGTGCCAAAACTCCATTTGAACCTAAGAGTTAAAAACTGCCACTTTCGGCACTTAGTGTCTAATCACCCCCCTATAGACACCTCTTCTCGATCCTTTCAATTGGTATCAGAGCTTTGGTCTCCATTGCCTTGGTTTAAACACCTTTGGAGGAAGATGGATGTGTCTACTTTAGGGAGTCTTAGACATAGAGTGCCTATTCTTGATGGAGAATATTTTCATGAGTGGAAAACTAAGATGCTTGTGATTTTCAGTCAATATCATTTGAACAAGTACATTGCCAGCCCTTGTGCAGCTCATATCGATCCCTGGCATCCCACACCTGAAGAGGATGTTGACATGAGTCGCAATCTTAGAACCATCAATCTTATCATAAGAGGATTGCCCAAAAACTTCATTTCTAGTTTGCCTACTCTTGATTGTGCCTATACTATATGGAAATTTCTTGAGGAACGATTTCCAGATTATTCCTTGAAAAATTTAGATGAAATTTTCCATAAGTCTATTGCCTTGAGCAAGATGAATTCTAGTGATCCTAGCTTTGGTGATTGTCTATTTGAGCTTACCAATCTCATGCGTGCTATAGGAAATGTTGGGATCATTAGCGATATCATATCCGAAGCTATTAGAATTCATAAAGATGACCATTGTGATGATCATTTATCTAATGAATTACCCTCTCTAGGAATTGATCAATCACAAGATGATGTTGAACATGGACTATGATGAGGATGATGATAGTGAATATGATCTTGACGATGCAATGAGACACTTTGGTCTTATGGCAAATCTTCACGGATTAATGGAGGAGGAAAGGAATGGGTTCTTGATAGTGGATGTACAAATCATATGACCGGAGATAAAGACATGTTCCGTGAGCTTGCTGAAAACGACGGCCCTCAAAAATATGTCACTTTTGGTGATAATTCAAAGGGTAAGGTGGTTGGCCTTGGTAAGGTGGCCATCTCACATGATAGCTCCATACAAAATGTCATGCTCGTTGAATCTCTTGGCTACAACTTACTTTCGATTATCTAGACTTGCTGATTTCGGTTTCAATGTCCTATTTACTGAAGTAGATTGCCAAGTGTTTCGTAGAGATAATCATGAAATGGTATTTACCGGTGTATGTAGAGGTGATCTATACATTGTTGATTTCACTAAAAAGGCTCAACCTAGAACTTGATTTATTGCTAAATCTTCTAAAGGCTGGTTGTGGCATAGAAGACTAGGTCATGTTGGTATGCGAAACCTTGACAAGCTTATTAAGGGAAATCATATCCTTGGCGTTAACAATGTCATATTTGATAAGGATGGACTTTGCAGCGCTTGTCAAGCAGGTAAACAGGTTGGAGGAAGACATCCCGTGAAGAACATCATGACCACAAGGAGGCCACTCGAGCAACTTCACATGGACCTCTTTGGTCCCAACGCGAGTGGAAATTCTTTTGGTCTAGTTATAGTTGATGATTTTTCAAGATTTACGTGGGTGCTCTTTCTCGATGATAAATCGCAGGTTCAAAAGATCTTCAAAAACTTCGCTAGGAAGGCCCAAAATCAATTTGAAGTGAAGATCAAGAAGGTTCGCAGCGACAACGGAACGGAGTTCAAGAACGCAAATGTGGACACCTTTCTTGACGAAGAAGGGATTTCACATGAGCTCTCGGCTACGTACACACCTCAACAAAATGGAGTTGTTGAGAGGAAGAACTGGACGCTCATCAAAATGGCGAGAACGATGCTTGATGAGTACAAAACACCGAAGCACTTTTGGGCGGAAGCGGTTGAGACAGCTTGTCATGCACCAAATTGCTTGTATCTTCACAAGCTACTCGGCAAGACGACATACGAGCTTCTCACCGGTAACAAACCCCAAGTTGGATACTTTCGAGTATTCGGCTCAAAGTGCTACATTCTTGATAAGCATCGTCGTTCTAAATTTGCTTCTAAGTCTCATGAAGGTTTCCTACTTGGTTATGGCTCAAACTCTCACACATACCGTGTCTACAACAATTTCACCCGAAAGGTTGAAGAAACGGTAGAAGTGAAGTTTGATGAATCTAACGGCTCGCAAGTAGAGCAATTGCCAATTGATGTAGGAGACAAAGACCCCGCGGATGCAATCCAAGACTTGTCTATTGGCAAGATTCGTCCAACGAAGGTGAAGGAGAGTACCTCGTCCGTCCAAGTGGAAGCTTCTACCTCACGACAAGGTGAACCAAGAGTTGATATGGAAGCATCCACAAGTGGGACACACCAAGATGAAGAAAACAAGGAAGTGCACCAAGACGAACGTCAACAACCTCCTTCTCCACCACGACAAGAGAACGACAACGCCAATAATGAAGAAGGCCAAGAAGAAGAACAAGATGAAGAAGATGTTCAACCAAGACCCAAGCAAAAGCTTTCACGAGTTCGAGCAAGAATTGCTAAATATCATCCCGTCAAGCAAATCTACAAAGATATCCAAACCGGGAGAATCACTCGCTCTAAAACTCGTTTAGCTAACTTTTGTGAACATTAGTCATTCATCTCTAGCATTGAACCTATGAAGGTTGAAGAAGCATTGGAAGATCCGGATTGGATAAACGCTATGCACGAAGAGCTACACAACTTTGAGATAAATCAAGTGTGGACATCGGTTGAGAAGCCCGACAAAAACCACAACATCATCGGTACCAAATGGGTGTTTCACAACAAGTAAGATGAAGATGGACAAGTAGTTCACAACAAAGCACGTCTCGTCGCCCAAGGCTACACACAAGTCGAAGGTATGTACTATGGTGAGACTTATGCTCCCGTTGCTAGAGTTGAGTCCATTCGCATCTTACTTGCCTATGCTAATCACCATGATATCACCTTGTACCAAATGGACATTAAAAGTGATTTTCTAAATGGTGAAATTGAGGAGGAAGTTTATGTTAAGCAACCTCCCTGCTTTGTCAATCCTAAGAAACCTGATCATGTCTACAAACTTCACAAAGCTCTTTATGGTCTTAAACAAGCTCCTAAAGCGTGGTATAAATGCTTGACCAAGTTCCTTATTGAAAAAGGGTTTGAAATTGGTAAAATTGTCTCTACTCTTTTTATAAAAAGGGTTAATGGGGAACTATTTGTATGCCAAATTTATGTCGATGATACTATATTTGGTTCTACTAACCCTCATTTTAGTGAAAAGTTTGGGAAGTTAATGTCGGAGAAGTTTGAGATGTCTATGATGAGTGAACCAAATTCTTTCTTGGTTTGCAAATCAAGCAAACTAAGGAAGGTACCTTTGTCTCTCAAACGAAGTACACCAAGGACTTATTCAAGAAGTTCAATATGCAAGAATGCAAAGGTATGACTACACCCATGCCTACTAGTGGACATCTTGATTTGACCAAAGATGGTGAACCGGTTGATCAAAAAGTTTATCGTTCTATGATTGGTTCATTGTTATATCTATGTGCTTCTCGTCCTGATATAATGCTTAGTGTGTGCATGTGTGCACGATATCAAGCTGCTCCTAAGGAATGTCATCTTAAGGCCGTGAAAAGGATAGTGAGATACTTAATCCATACACCAAATTTTGGCATTTGGTATCCTAAGAGGTCTTCTTTCGATCTTGTTGGCTACTCCGACTCGGACTATGCCGGTGAGAAGGTTGATAGAAAGTCCACTTCGGGTACTTGTCAATTTCTTGGTAGATCTCTTGCGTCTTGGTCTTCCAAGAAACAAAACTCGGTATCCTTATCCACCGCCGAAGCGGAATAGATTGCCGCAGGTTCATGTTGTGCTCAATTACTTTGGATGACCCAAAATCTTAAATATTATGGGATATATGTGAAACATGTTCCATTACTTTGTGACAATGAAAGTGCTATCAAGATTGCTCACAATCCCGTGCAACACTCTCGAACTAAGCATATTGAAGTTCGTCATCATTTCATTCGAGATCATGTTGCTAAGGGTGACATTAATCTTAAGCATGTTCGCACCGACAAGCAATTAGCGGATATATTCACTAAACCACTTGATGAGAAAGTGTTTTGCAGGTTAAGAGGAGAATTGAACATCATTGATGCTTCAAACTTGGAGTAGGAACTCCATTGGTGATACATGCAAGACTTGAGCTTATGACTAATCCTTGATATTTCTCTTATGATGATAATCCTATGTCTTGGATATATTTGCATCTTGCATGTTATCTAGCCCTTGAAGGTACTTGGATGAATCTAAATCTATGAGATTGCAACTCACTCTCGTCTTGAGCAATCTCTACATCACCAAGTCTCTACACAATGGTGGTTGAAGACAAGGAAGCACGAAACCATTCAAACATATCTTTGACAAAATCTATGTTGAGTTTCATGATTGTCATTTTGGATACACAAGTGCTCTTCCTTGCAAGAACTAACCCATGTAGGTAGATGAAGTCAAATTCCAAGTGGTGCTCCCAACTCTTGATGAGCTACATCAACCTTGAGGAACCACACAAGTTCAACTACATGATCATGATCAACACCACCACCCAAGGTATGTTATTCCATCTTAGAGAAGCTTTACTCCAAGTCATGAGTCAAAGCAACTTGACAAGATGTGAATACATCAAGATGCTTAAACGAAAAATGGCAACCCCATTTTGAGCTTAAACGATAAGTATGACCTATTATCAAGTGATCTCACTTGACTCCTAAGTCAATATACTCTAAAATAGGTGACTTTGCCACCTCCCAATTCTAGATGAAGTTATCTTGTGTTTCCTTTTGCATTTATCTCATGCATATTTGTTTCCTCTTTGAAAATAACACTTCATCTAGATTTCTTTTCTTTTCTATTTGTTCTGCATTCCCTGCATCCAATTCATTGCAAATTTTTCAGTTAATTCCTTGCAAATCCTTGTGAGATCTTACGTGTCTAGTGAGCTTAGGTGACAAGTGTTTTCTCTGTGATGAACTCGGTCACACCGATTTCTTGCTTTCGGTCCAACCGAATCCGTTTGGTGCAACCGAAGCATCCAACTCGGTGCCACCGATTTCACTACAGGAAAAACATTTTGCCATTTATTCCTGCACTACTCTTGATCCAGCTCCACTTAATAAATCTTGTCCTCTACAAGCATCACATTTTTATCAGCGTTTTGTGCTGTGACTCAAGGACCAAACCCATC
Source organism: Aegilops bicornis (assembly GCA_021605145.1). NCBI lineage: Eukaryota > Viridiplantae > Streptophyta > Magnoliopsida > Poales > Poaceae > Aegilops > Aegilops bicornis. The sequence continues at coordinate 240,164,109 of CM038672.1, forward strand.
CACGACAAATTCCAGAAGGCCCTTCTTGGAAATTGATGTCAAAGGGGGAGAGAGAGATCACATCGAAGCTTATCACTTCTACAGGGAGAGAGATATCTCTAGGGGGAGAGAATACTCAAGGAGAGAGTAATCTTCAAGGATCCCAGATGCTTGGTGTTCAAAGAGGAGAGATGCCACATGTCTTCTTGAGGGAAAGACATGTTCATATGTGCTTATTTGCATTAGCTCTGTTCATTTGTTTCCTTGAGCTCTGATTTTGCACTTTGCTCTGATTTTCTGTTCCCTATCTTCTCCCAGTATCCCATGCTAGATTTAGGGGGAGCAAGACATCTAAGGGGAAAGAAATTCCTTCAATTCTTTGCACATCTTTACCTTTGGGGACATGTCTATGTTAAATGTGGTACTTAGTACTCACTCTCTACATGTCATCCAGGTCTTGGTACTCTTGTGGTTTCTTTTGTTTGCTCTGGCTAGTAGGTGTATCTGTGTTATCTAACCTTGTTTATGCAGGTTCATTCTATCCTAAGCCAACTCAAGACCACAAGGTAAGTATATGCATCACAATCATGTCTATCAGAAATTCTTGCTGATGTATATATTGTTTGCAAGGACTCATGAGCATGAAGGTACATTTCCCATATTCACATCATTTGCTCTGATGCATATAGCCAAGATACATGTAACACATTGCCTTCTCTATCATGGTTATGCTCTCACATGCTTCTATATTCCATATTCACATGATTGCATACATGTAGGGGGAGCCTATGCTTGTTACATGTCTTTCCAAAGCTTTACTTGCTATTCTTTATATCTTTATCTAAAGTTTTGATGTATGTTGTCATCAATTACCAAAAAGGGGGAGATTGAAAGCACAAGTGCTCCCTGGGTGGTTTTGGTAATTAATGTTAACATATCTCTTGTTGGACTAACACTTTTATCTAGTATGTTTCAGACAAATTCAACAATGGAGTGGCATGGACTAGAGGATGTGGAACCCCTTCAAGATGCTAAGGACAAAGGATTGGCTCAAGCTTCAAGATCAAGACTCTACATTTTCTATTTTAGTGATCCAAGATCACATTGAGTCTATAGGAAAAGCCAATACTATCAAGAGGGGATGAGGTGTTGCTTAATGGCTTGCTTGCTCAAAGTTCTTAGTGATATGCTCCAAAGCCCTCAACTACTTTCTCACATCCACATATGACCTAAACCCAAAGTCTAACTCGGCCCCACCGATTCTTTCTATCTGGCGCCACCGAGTTCAGATGTCATAGCCACTGCCAAAAACCTTAGGCAAATCGGTCTCACCGATAGGGATCTCGGTCTCACCGAGATGGGATTGTAATGTCTCTGTGTATGTCCATTTCCAAAATCGGTCTCACCGAGTTTGAGCAATCGGTACTACCGGGATTACAATGCAAACTTTTTGGTTAGCTTATTACCAACATCGGTCTCACCGAGTTTGTGTAATCGGTCTCACCGAGTTTTCCTGGCCAACTCTTTGGTTAGCTTATTACCAAAATAGGTCCCATCGAGTTTGTGTAATCGGTCTCACCGAGATTACGTTATGCCCTAACCCTAACCATATCAGTCCTACCGAGTTGCATGTCAGTCCCACCGAAAATCCTAACGGTCACTAGATTTGCTGAATTGGTCTGACCGAGTTTCTCAATTCGGTCCCACCGAGATTGGTAAATTGTGTGTAACGGTTAGTTTTTGTGTGGAGGCTATATATACCCCTCCACCCACTCTTCATTCATGGAGAGAGCCATCAGAACGAACCTACACTTCCAATACACATTTTCTGAGAGAGAACTTCCTACCCTTGTGTTGAGGCCAAGATATTCCATTCCTACCATATGAATCTTGATCTCTAGACTTTCCCAAGTTGCTTTCCACTAAAATCTTGTTTCCACCAAATCCAAATCCTGTGAGAGAGAGTTGAGTGTTGGGGAGACTATCATTTGAAGCACAAGAGCAAGGAGTTCATCATCAACACACCATTTGTTACTTCTTGAAGAGTGGTGTCTCCTAGATTGGCTAGGTGTCACTTGGGAGTCTCCGACAAGATTGTGGAGTTGAACCAAGGAGTTTGTAAGGGCAAGGAGATCGCCTACTTCATGAAGATCTACCGCTAGTGAGGCAAGTCCTTCGTGCGCGACGGCGATGGTGGGATAGACAAGGTTGCTTCTTCGTGGACCCTTCATGGGTGGAGCCTCCATGGACTCACGCAGTCGTTACCCTTCGTGGGTTGAAGTCTCCATCAACGTGGATGTACGATAGCACCACCTATCGGAACCACGACAAAAACATCCGTGTCTCCAATTGCGTCTGAATCCTCCAAACCCTTCCCTTTACATTCTTGCTAGTTGCATGCTTTACTTTCCGCTGCTCATATACTCTTTGCATGCTTGCTTGAATTATGTGTTGTGTTTGTTAAACTTGTGCCAAAACTCCACTTGAACCTAAAGAGGTAAAAACTGCCACTTTCGGCATTTATTGTCTAATCACCCTCCCTCTAGACACCTCTTCTCGATCCTTTCACTTGGTGAATTTATCCACCATGACCAGCAGATACTTTTACTTATGGCTTCCTCCTTTAAGAGGTCCGACCATATCCAGTCCCAAGACCACAAAAGGCCAAGTGATGGGGATTGTTTGTAAGGCAGTGGGGGGCATGTGGCTTTGGTTGGCAAAGAGTTGGCATCCGACGCAACGTTGGACAAGGTCCTGTGCAACTGCTCGGGCCGTCGGCCAATGGAATCCTGTGCGGAAGGCCTTGCTAACAAGGGCCCGAGCTGCGGCGTGGTGCCCGCCGAGAACGGCATGAATCTCAGCCAGGAGCTGCTGCACCTCCTCCTCGGAGATACACCTTTGAAGGAGTCCGGTAGCGCTTTTCTTATAGAGCTCTCCGTCGTGAACCTTGTAGGCCTTCGAACGCCGGACGATGAGGCGGGCCTCATTCTGATCCTCGGGAAGTTCCTTCCTTTTAAGGTAGGCCAGGAAAGGTTCGGTCCATGGGGAAATGACTGCCATAATGAGATGGGCCGATTGTGTTATTTCGGTGGCTGAGCCGCCGATGATATCTGTATGTTCGACATCTGGGGTTGTGCTCGGATCCGGACTAGTGTTGCCGCTTTCCCCCTGCCACACCACGGATGGCTTAAAAAGCCTTTCCAGAAATATATTAGGTGGGATGGGGTCGCGCTTGGCGCCAATACGAGCGAGAACGTCCACCGCTTAATTACTTTGACGGGCCACATGATGGAACTCGAGCCCCTCGAACCGAGCCGACATTTTTAGGACGACATTACGATTAGCTGCCATATTTGGGTCTTTGGCATCGAAATCTCCATTTATTTGAGATATTGCAAGGTTTGAGTCCCCACGCACCTCTAGGCGTTGTATGCCCATGGAGACAGCCATCCGGAGATCATGCAACAAGGCCTCGTATTCGGCTGCATTGTTGGAATCTGTGTATAGTATTTGGAGTACGTACTGAACGACGTCTCCAGTATGAGACGTTAACACGACGCCTGCTCCTAGTCCTGCCAGTATTTTGGAGCCATCGAAATACATAACCCAATTGGAATATGTGCCGTACTCTTTAGGGAGTTTGGCCTCTGTCCATTCGGCGACGAAGTCAGCCAGTACTTGGGATTTAATAGCTCGACGTGGTTTGTATGTAATATCAAATGGATGGAGCTCAATGGCCCATTTGGCGATCCGGCCCGTGGCATCGCGGTTGTTTATTATGTCGTTGAGTGGTACTCCGAAAGCCACCGCGATCGAACACTCCTGGAAGTGGTGTCGTAGCTTTCGGGATGCCATGAAGACCGCGTATGCTATCTTTTGCCAATGGGGGTACCGGGATTTGCATGGTGTAAGGACAGTGGATACGTTGTATACTGGCTTCTGAAGCGGGAATTTGTGTCCGTCCTGTTCTCGTTCAACGACGAGCACGGCGCTCACCACCTGATGTGTTGCCGGTATGTATAGTAACATAGGTTCACCAACGTTTGGTGCAGCCAGGATTGGGTTGCTCACTAGAAGGGTTTTTATTTCTTCCAGTCAGGCTGTTGCCATGTCCATCCACTCGAAGTGATCGGTTTGCCGTATAAGGCGATAGAGTGGCAGTGCCTTTTCTCCCAATCTGGAGATAAAGCGGCTCAGAGCTGCCACACAACCAGCAAGCTTTTGGACTTGTTTAAGGTCTGTTGGCGTAGCCAATTGTGACAGAGCTCAGATTTTGGCTGGATTTGCTTCAATTCCTCTGTTGGAAACAATGAAGCCCAGCAGTTTTCCAGCGGGGATGCCGAAAATGCACTTTTCTGGATTTAGTTTAATGTCATATGCGCAGAGGTTGTCGAATGTGAGAGGTAAATCGTCTATTAGTGTTTCGACGTGCCTAGTTTTGATGACGACGTCGTCCACATAAGCTTCAACTGTCTTGTCGATCTATTTCTCCAGGCATGTTTGAATCATGCGTTGGTATGTGGCGCGGGCGTTCTTGAGCCCGAAGGGCATGGTGTTGAAGCAGAATGGCCCATATGGGGTAATGAATGCTGTTGCATCTTGATCGAACTCCTTCATTTTGATTTGATGGTATCCGGAATATGCATCAAGGAAACACAGTGAGTCGTGTCCTGCGGTATCATCAATGATTTGATCAATGTGGGGAGGGGGAAGGGATCCTTAGGGCAAGCCTTATTGAGGTCTTTGAAATCGGCCATTACGCGCCAGGATTTGTCCTTATTTGGTACCATCACCAAGTTTGCCAGCCAGTCCGGATGTTTTATTTCTGTAATGAATCCGGCCTCAATTAGCTTGGCTAACTCCTTTCCCATAGCTTGGCGTTTGGGTTCGGAAAAGCACCGTAGTGCTTGTTTGACTGGTTTATATCCCTTTAATATATTCAGACTATGTTCGGCCAGCTTGCGTGGGATTCCAGGCATATCAGAAGGGTGCCAGGCGAATATATCCCAGTTTTCTCGAAGGAAATCCCGTAGTGCGGCGTCGACCGTTTGATCTAGTTTTACTCCAATAGATGCATCTTCATGGGGTCCGTTGGGTGGACCTGGAATTTGACTATTTCTTCTGCCGGTTTGAAGGAGGTGGATTTGGGTCGTTTGTCTAAGATCACGTTGTCTCTATCCATTGTGGAGCGCAGTGCGGTTAATTCTACGACCGCGAGGGCTTCACATAATGCCTCAAGGGCCAGGGATGCGGTTTTGTTTTCGGCGGGGAGTGCTATGTCCGGATCACTGATAAGAGTGATTATGCCGTTTGGTCCAGGCATTTTGAGTTTCATGTACCCGTAATGAGGTATAGCTTGGAAGCGTGTAAAAACATCTCGCCCCAACAGGGCGTGGTATCTGCTGCTGAAAGGAGCCACTTGGAAGGTTATTTCTTCGGATCGATAATTCTCTGGCGTGCCGAATACTACATCAAGTGTGATTTTTCCCACACACCGCGCCTCCCGACTAGGAATGATTCCTCAGAAGGTCGTGCTGCTTTGCTCGATGCAGATTCTGTCTATTTGCATCTTGTGGAGTGTATCCTCATAGATGAGGTTTAGTCCGCTGCCGCCATCCAGGAGGACCTTGGTGATTCGAAAGCTGCCAACGATGGGACTGAGGACTAATGCAACTGGTGCTCAGACTCTCTTGTATTTTGGTTCGTCACCGGCATTAAAAGTTATAGCCGTGTCATTCCAAGGGTTTATCACGGTGATTTGACAGACTTTGGCAAGGTCGCGGAGTGCCTTTCGGTGATGTCCCGAAGACCGTCAATACTCTGGGTCGTCATCTTCTGGAAGGTGTTGCTCTGGGGCGTTTTTGGTAAGGATGTCCTCGCCGCTCTTGGCTACCTGCCGGAGTATCCAACATGCTCTAAGGTTGTGGGTTGGTATGGTGTCCGGTGTTGTGTGTATTTTGCATGGGCCATCGAACCATCCCTCCAGAACGGTTCTGTGCAACATAATGGGTTTATATTTCTTGGCTATTGGACTGGGCATGTCACAGGGATGCGTGGATGGAGCCGCGCCATGTCGGCTCGAGACCGAGCGCCGGCAACACCGTGAGATTGAATCAAGAAGAAAATGCGGCAATTAGTGTACGACCTCTTTGGTGGTGCCTATTAGGTCTCAGCTTCATCCGAGGAAACGGTGATGATGCTGCTCTTCTGGTGGTGCAGGTGAAGACGGCGGTGTGGGAATGGAGGTGGCGCAAAAGATGGGGGGAACATCGGGGCAGCTCCTTGGAGCTGGAGGACGGGGTGGCTGAACTGGCGGGACGAGGAGATCGACAACGGATCCTCATCCGGTACGATGGATGAGGGACGTCGAGGTGTTGCTGTGGACGATGTCGTCGGGGAAGAGGCTCCGGCTGGGTGGCAGACGGAGGAGGGTGTTGGGCTTCGCGGATTTTCGCGGCCTCGGTGTACGAATGGGTGGGCTGATGGGATGGGAGTGGGGCACCATGGCTTAGGGACGCGCTTGTCCAAAATGTGGGGTAAGTTACGAAAGTACCCCCACCAATTTGAGCTAGGCGGTTCTTTCGGTTCAAGGGTATCACGAGGATTTCACGTGTCGGGATTTCGCATGAGGTGGGAGTTTTCGCGCGCATTGTAATTTTGGGATAGCAAGGCGCGGGTTGAGATGGAGGGAGTTTTCGGAGCACAACGAGACATAGATATACCTTAAATATTCCGGGGTGACAAGGCGCGGGTTGAAGAGGCGGGAGTTTTGCAGCACGGTAGACAGAGACGCTAGCTTGAAATTTCGGCATAACAAGGCACGACTTGAAATTTTGGGAGAACAAGCTTAGCGTCTACCAAAAAAAAGACAATTCGCAGCTCATCTCTAGAGAGAGCCATGTCCCGCTTTACTATATTACTAGAAATGCATTCAAATACAACAAAAAATATCGGGACAACAAACATAACGTGTACAGTACCAAAACAATTTGCACTTCCCTCAACAATAAAAAAACACTATGCGTTGTATAGAATATGGACTAAATTTGAGTACATTTTCCCTGTTTGAATGGGATTGTACTCAGTTTAGTTATACAACCATCTAAATATTATCTTCACAACACATGACATGAATATAGGAGAATTAAATTCCTATATAAATGCGAACTACATGTACATACGATCTCAAATTCAAATATATGTATCCATTTTATGTTGAATTCAAATCATAGTACATGTATGCTCTAGCTAGATGTTCGGAATCTAATCCAAGTATGATATACTACATACAATGTGTTTAACACGCACAACACACACACACACACACAAATACCATTTAGACTAGTAAGGTACACGTGCATTGCACGCATGAGACTTGGCAACCAAATTATGAATAAATACCACATTATAGCATGTAAGCTTTGAGTCATATATGAATGATGTAGATGTTCGTTTAATTCCTATAGTTCATTTCATTCAAAATCATCTAGTTTTTATAAGAAAGCTAATCTATTTTAAGATTCATGGAATTGTGCGTTGTAAAGCATAAAGTAAAAAAATAATAATGGCAAATTGTGTACAAAAACATTTGGGAAATTCTGATACGGAAGATTCTAGAAAAAAGAAGAAGTGCTTGTGTTTTGAGGTTTGTGCATTATGCTTAAGTTCAACCATGGAGTCTTATAGATTGTACATGTGGCAAAATCTGGTGGAATCTAGATGATATCCAAAGGCCAGTAGTGCTCAAATTTGCCATCTCTGCACCATCGGATTTGCTTCATCCAACGACCATCTTTCAAAGTTAAAGTTATCCGCACACTATATAAAAAATATAAAATATAATATATAGGGGGTATAGATATAGATATGTGATGCGAAAGGCACCCATCATATCCAATTAGAATAGTGTGTCTATGCATGGATGCAATGTGGCCAAACGATGTCTGCCATCGGTATCTCAAATTCAAATCAGTCTGACCTTGTTCAATGTGTATACAGTACAACATGCTCGTTTCCAAACCACACCGCGCATATCTCAGTTATATTTATGCATGCATGGGTTTCAAACATCATGATCTCTTATTCAAATATTTGAATTCAACTTTACATTGATTATGACCTCATCTAGTCTTTTACACCTACACAGTCGTCTTCTTTTCATAATTGTACCACTAACTTTCTCTCGTGAATGCATGCACACACACGACCAGTAGACGTTATCCATCGCACGCATGCAATCTTTTCCTTCAGGTCGGTCTCTCATGCATGCACACACACACACACCTCCCCCTCTCCATCATATCGAGCATTCTTTATCTCTCACGTGCATGCGCAACGATCGATGTTCCTCTATGTGCGTGTGTATATATCTAGGTCTTTCACAGTTTTTCCACACAAACCGTTCAATCTATATATCTATTGAGGTATCACCCTCTTTCCCACGTCCACCTCGATCAATCTATACCTCTCTATATAGAATTACATAGCTAATACACCCACATTAATTATATATGCGACGTCCCCCTCTCATCATCCATGCCTTCCGCTTCATCTCTCAGACGCGCGCACACAGTGGCGAAGACAGGGGCAGCAAGGGCTCTGCCCCCCCTAACATCACTATATATCGAGGCTAATATGAATGTGATCATTAGACAATTGCTGGTAAAATGGTTTAAGTTGATGAATTGGCCCTCCTCGTAAAGGATTAGCAATTCTTGGCCCCCTAGCTCATTTATTTTTCATGGTTCTGCACAACAGCGCACGTTCTCGCCCCCTCTCTTTAAATACCGATCTCGCACTTGTGCACTCCTTCATAGTCTCCCTCCACTTGGCCCCTCGCACCATCTTCTAGCCTCCCACCGGATTTTGCCACATGTACAATCTAGCAGACTCCATGGTTGAACTTAAGCATAATGCATAGACCTCAAAACATAAGTGCTTCTCCTTTGTTCTAGAATCTTCCGTATCATAATTGCCCAAAACTACTTTTCTAGTTGAATTGCCATTATTTGTTTTTACCTTATTCTTTACAACGCACAATTCCATGAATCATGAAATAGAATAAGGGCTTCTTTCATTCAAAGGATTCTCAAAGGAATTTTGGAGGATTCTAATCCTTAGGAATTTTTCCTATCTTGGTTGTTTTATTCGTAGGATTGTAATCCATAGGAATTTTCCATAAAATTCAGTTGCACTAGATTTCATAGGAAACATCCCATCCACTCAAACCTCTTTGAAAGAATCATGCGTTTTTTCTATGCACAATCAAACACTCGTACAATCCTGTAGGATTCAAGACGACATTCCACTCTAGTCACATGTTTTTCCTATTCCCGTGTTTTGGAAATCCAGCGAATCAAAGAGGCCCTAGCTTAAAAACTAATTGATTTTGAATGAGATGAACTATAAGAATTAAACGGAGGTCTGCATCAGGGATATACGACTCAAAGATTACATGCTATAGTCTGGTATTTATTCATAATTTGGTTGCCAAATTTGATGCGTGCAATGCACGTGTACCTTAGTAGTACTTCGAGTATGTGCAAAACACGTAAATTAGAATTCCAATGGCACGCTACACAGTGTCTCTCTTACAGTTCATGAAGCCACGTGGCACATGTGGAGGTGTCGTTGTGACCTCCTTGTGTGGATTGATCACAGTGACGTGCTGCTGGTTCCAGAAGAATGTACTTGTCCTCTCTGAGGCACAGTGGCGGTACATGCACGAAACGAAGATGTGCACGCACGCCACGCACGCACTCATTGCCTCGCACGCACACGCGGGTACACGGGGGGGACGCATTTTTGTATGAAGATCCACCCCATGTGATAATTTGACGCGTGTAAAGTCCTTCCCTTCATTGATGGTCAATTAATACAGCGCATGCAAATTGAGTGGACGTGAGGGAGGAAGAAAGACATTACTACTCCATTGCACGCATGCGAGTGGTTAAATCATGGGTTGCTACTTCCGTTGGTATCCTTTGTATTTTTTGCCATTTTTTGACCATATATTGAAGTAACATAATATTTATGCATGTCATAAAAAGTGTCACAAGAAAGGGGGCCAATAAACCAGGACGCCGGCAGCATGATCAATTTTTGCCAGGGCTACTGTTGGTGGCCTTTTTATTTAAATATGGATGGAGTGGAGTAGTACTATCTTTATCTTAGCCTCGTAAGGCTCTCCCAGCGCCTAGGCTTGCCTCCCCGCCTCTCCCACCATATCCCGCCAAGGATAATCCCTTAGATCCCAGGATCCCGCGGGCTACCCTCTCGCTGCGGCCCGCAGCACTACCGCCTTTGAGTGAAACCCACATGTGTTTTAGAGGGGGTCCATTGCTCTGGAATCACAGATTGGTGGCGCCGGAGGAAATGCCAGGGCTGCGTTTCAGGTGGTGGGCAGCAAGTGCAAATCGGATCGAGGAAGCGTCGCATCGATTGGAGAGAAGTTCCAACAAGCTGCGCCTGGTACAACACAAGGCGGAGGCACAAGTTGATCTCAGGGGAGAGATGCTGAGGGATGTCAGCATCTGGCAGCGTCGCATTGATTTCGAGCTAGGGCTAATGGTAGAGATCATATTAACAGAGTCGAACACGGAGGAAAGAATGCGCATGCATTCGCAATGGCATGAGCAGCCGGTGCAACTGTTCAAATGGGCGGTAGGAGAAGCCCAATCCCGGGACCAGTTGCGGCAGCGCCGCTGGGCATGCATCATAGGCGAGGTGAGCTGCCCTCCTTCCCCGCCAGCGATGCAGTGACCTAGTCGGTTGCTGCTGCAGTGAACTTGCAACGCCATGTCGGGTGGCAACCTTGACAATCACTCCATGTATATGTATTGTATTCCTGTGAAAATACTTGGTCGTTTGGAAAAATATGGTAATTGATTTATCACTAGTTTTAGAATACTTGGTTGTGACAATCAACCGAAGCCAAAACCAGAAGTCTCCATCGCGCAATACTTTACGGTTGGTCGCAACAACAGACGGTCGGTCGGACCCACGTCTCACCGACGGGACATGCATCGGCTTGGTCTAACATGTACGACCAGTTACATCACTGACTTGTGTGACTGCATTTGAGCAGTGTAGTACTCCCTCTATCTCAGTTTACAAGTCTTGCACATGTACCTAGGTCGTTAATTTGACCAACTTAATAAGACGCATACATTACGAAAAATATATAATTACAAACTTCAAATATTTTATTTTTACTGATATTTTTTATGTTAAACCATTTATTTTATATAAGTTACATTTACGACCTAGATACACGTGCAAGTCTTGTAAACTGAGATGGAGGGAGTACTTGAAATTTATGTTCCACTAAACTCATCGGGAGCCATTTTGGGCCTCGAAACCAAAACCATCAATTTAATCTTTACCTTGTTCCCATCACATTCCAAAGTACTAGTGGTAATATTAAGTGCTAGCCTGCTCACACCTACTAGTACGTACCAAACCTGAACATGTTCCCACTATGCAGGTTTTAGTATTAGTGCTAGTACTTAGGTTATAAAAAGGGGAACTACCTAACCAAAAATTACTCTACCTTCCTCCTCATAAGTCCTTCTTTGTCCGTCCTTGCCATGGCTAGTCTGCAGAGCTCTAGGTCGAGAACTACTCATAACAAGGAGTGGCAACCAAGGCTGCAGAAATAAAAGAGAGGGCCTGCCGCCACGCAGAGACCTCGAAAGATCTCTCATGGGCAGGCGATGGCTCTCAGGAGTGCCCTAGCCGTGGAGGCGAACATGCCGAGCTAGCGGCATTGGAGTCGTTATCCCTCGACGGCATGCCCGATCAGCTCAATAAGCACCTCAATAAGCAGAAAGAGTTCATCCATGGCTTGGTGGAGCTGCTGAAGGAGAGCCTTGACGACATGCCCACTAAGCTCAATGAGCAGGGGGAGTTGATCGCCGGCTTGGTGATGCTGCTGAAGAAGAGCATTTCCTCGGAGAAGAAGGCGACCGGTGAAATCCTGCAACTTTAGGAGGACAAGGTGAAGCTCTGCCACGAGCTCAACCTGCTGAAGGAGGAGAACACCGGCTGGAGAAGCTTCATGAGAATAGTAGTTCCTCGATGAAGACGTTGCAGGCCCTCGTCATGGAACAGAAGGAGGAGTTGGCAAAGCTCCGCATCGAGCACCCGACTGCTTTCAAGGTACGTAATGCGGCTGTGGAACAGATGATGAAGGCTCGCATCAAGAAATCCCGCGTCATGGACAGAAGAAAGAAGATGGCGGAGGATATGCGCAAGGAGATGAAGGTCGTGGAGGCGATGAAGAAGCCGTTACGACTCCACGGCTAGCAACCCTTCATGTAGTGAGAGAAGCGCCCCAGACTTGTGTGTGCGTCTTCCTTCTTTTTTGGGGGTCATAATCTTAATTCTTCTTTTGCTCCTTTGTTTCTTCTTTTCGCTTCGGCTATTTCGCCGCACGTGCCATGTTCTCTGCGAGGCATCAATAGAAAAATGATAACAATGAGATGACTAGCAAATTAGATCATTTTTATCGCCACTAGCAAGATGCCCGTGCATTGAACGGAACATCAAGATGCATTTAAAAAAACACATGTTGTGATTGACCCATGCAGGAGTAATCCCATGTGTAAAAAGTAATGGTATCTCGAGAATTTTATCCGAAAAATGGTATCCTGAGAATTTCATCAAACAAATGATATCTCGAGAAAGATGAGAGATAAGGTGAGGAGGAGTGGGGCGTGGTGGTGACTAGTGGTCGGACTGGGCAGAGGCATTGGGATGGCTGGCGCTGGCAGGCGGCAGCGGCCACCATGCTAGATTGTTCCAGAGACTTCCTTTTTTAATTGCTTAACAATGAGGTTGTGGGCGATAAGGACGAATGTGGCAATGCCTTATCTGTAAATGTGGAGAGAGGTGCGGGTATCTTTTGCAAAATTGTCATAGTTTGCTTTCTATCCGTCAGATATAGATCGGACGGTCTATATTACAAGATGGCAGTCACACCATCATCACTACCTCGGATTATTATAAGTGTAGAGATATGGCACTGGGCTGCCGTGTTTCGTAATCCTCCGTCGTACTCAAGTGGAAAACTTGAGTATAGCGCATGGTTCTTTGCTCCTCCTCAGGTCGTTGGCACATTTATACGAGCAGTCAAATCACAAGGCCCCGCCTTCCAACAGTAATGAGCCGTCAAATCACAAAGGCCCTCGCCTCTCATGAAACCGACCTAGCTAGAATGCCCCGCCCTCTAGCCTTTTAAAAAATGTATACTTTTGTACAGTAGTAGTATCGATGGATTGCGCCATGGAGCAAAACTAACAAGAGGAAATTAAAGAAAAAGGTGGTACATATAGAGAGCGCTCGTCGCCAAATTGTGAATATAGTACTATTAAAAAAGCTAGTACGTGCTTAAATGGGGTGCTAAATTCTATTAAAGAAATTAGCATACCTATTTAATTCTTGGGTTCTTATTATTTATGCCACTAGTTGTGTATCACTACTCAGTTTTTCCATTAGAAGTTACAACTACTCAAAAATGCAATCGATCCGTGAGTTGCCTGCTCAAAAATGCAATTAGATATCTCAAAAATGCCATCGTTAACTTAGATGTTTGCTAAAAAATGCCATTAGACATTGTTATTTTCACATTAAACCCTTTGACCATGTTATATGACAAAAATAAGCCGATTCTCACACTGATAAGTGTGGCCCGCCTTATCAGGAGTAACCAAGCGAATACTTTTATAGGAAAATAAGAACGTTCTTGGGATGCCCCACAATTTTTTTACTGAAGTGAGATAGAGGGAGAGCTGGCATGTTGGTCCATCGATATTTATGTCATTATAACATGGAAAAAGATATTTGAGTCACAATAATGGTGTCCCGCACAACACACCCCTCAAATAAAACTAAGCACCCTAATATTCTTTGACAAAACTAAGCAGCCTGAAATTCTTTGACAACTAAACTGCTGGCTATATGATGTTGGCCATATATATATTGTACGTATCTCATGTGAAGAAACGAGTGGTAGTACTATACCAACTAAAAGATGAACTGTAAGAAATACTATACCAACGAGTGCTAGTACTATACCAACTAAAGAGTTAAAGTAACGAGAAGGAACATAACATAGTTCTGCTGGGGGCTCGACACAACACACCCCTCAAATAAAACAAAGCAGACCTGAAATTAAACTAAGAAACTAATCCGGTAGACACTGCATTAGAACCACCATGAGCAACGACACTGCCACCTTAATCGGACTCCTCCTCCACGTGCTCGACTTCGTCCTTGTCCCTCTTCCTCTTGGTCGATACTTCTTTGCTTGAACCGCACACTTGGCTCTTGCTCTTCATCTAACACTGGTAGATATTGAAACAAAGGTAGCCATCCATTGCGGCGTAGTGGATGTGGTCTATATCTAGTACATTCCACTGCCATGCACGATCAAACTTGCGCGAAGGTTTCTTCAGTTTACCGTACGAAGGATGAACCATGGCTCCTGCCAAGGTCAGCATTGAAGGCTGATCACGGGAGTGCACCAGCCCATTCTTCCGAAGGTCGACGGGGTTGCCTACAACAAGGCCTATTCGACCCAGGACTATTCTGTCATTCGTAAAGTCTAGAGTAACGAATTTGACTAGGCCGCCCTTGAGAAAGTTCTTAAATTCCTCGCACTCAACGTCGGCATGGCATATGTGGTAGACCAAGCATAAGTCATTCACGCAAAAATGGATCACGGGGGGCTTCATATTCTCTTCCTCCTTTAGATTCTTCTCTTTGTCCAGGGTAGTGGTGTACTCAACATCCCATCATTTGAGTTTTCGAACATGCGTCTGAAGCGAGCAAGGCATCATTTCACCGTCGTGGAAGAACGGGTGTAGATGACGTCAAACTCATATCTGGTGATGGTTCTAACCTTGTACTCACCACTGATCATGGAGATTTGGGGCGCCATGGATTTGGGAGGAGGGTTAGGATTAGTGGAACTGCCATAATGTGAAAGGACGGGACGACTTGAAGCGAACTGCCGTAATGTTAAAGGATGTCCGGGGATGAGTATGAGCGAACTGCCAGTAGTTCTTTGATTGTAAAAATGCTGAGTGGGGCGTGTGAATGGCAGGGTAGTGGCTTGCCAGGTGGATAAATGGATTCATGCACAGTACTCTGGGGCCCAATTAGATGTCATGTCTACTCGACGCCCAATTAAATGGCTTTCGATGTCATGTCAAGCGTTGGGAAAATTACATGTGATACAAAGCTTTCCATACTCCCATGATACGGGCTTCTAAGAGCCCTTGGATCTAAGACCGAACGGTTGCATGGCGTGATTCCAGACCTATGGGTGAATATCCTATCCTGGAGGGTTATTCTGCAATTTTTCAGCAACTTAGCATGCGACCGTTCAATCTCAGATCAAAGGGTTGCTAGTAGCCCGTATCACGGTCGCGCCCTTGGAGAATTAGCATGGTGCGTTAGGCTATCTGATGTTGGCATGTCATACATAGTCAACACCTAGTCACTCATACTACAACAAGGTTAGCTATAAGGTTGGCTATAAGAGTATTTTTTACTTCTCTCTATCTCTTTCTTCGTAGTATTTATTGCATTTGCCAAGGAGTGACCTCTTCCAATGAAATGGTGCTTAGATGAGGTGCTAAGGGCATTAAATGGCTTAGTAACTCAAGTCCCCGATGCATAGGTGCTTACTTTTTTGTTGCTAAGTTTGCTTCATTTAATTAGCTATAGACTCAAAATTGTCTTTTCACCTAGGTACACGTGCTTAACACCGTTTCTTCCCGGGGTCACCAAACTAGTCTCTCTCTTCTTAATTAACTTGCCATATAAGACTTTATGCCTATGCAGCAGGCTTAGCACCTGTAGGAGCAAGTACAATAGTGGGCTATAAGCCCGCTTACATGGCATTTTTGCATATGTGGAGGAAAGAGGCAAGGAAAAAGTGGAGGAGTGGGCTCTCATGCAAGAGCCAGCCTCTACATGGTGGAGCATTGGGAGAGGCACCTGTATACCATCCAGGTGATCAGGTATCGGGAGACTCAAGCCGGTCGTAGCACCACAGTTAAAATGATAACGGCAAGTCAAATCACGGTGCCCCACCTGTCCAGCAGTAACTCGCTATCAAATCACACAACCCTATGTTTGCAGCAGCCTACTCCCTCATCTTCTCGCGTCTCTGTCAAATGGACTAGGCGGAACTGCCCCGCCTACCGCGCGGGAAAAGCCCAGCCCTCAACTTTTAAATAGTACACTATACTAATTTTGTATCCATGGATTGCGCCATGGAGCAAAGCCTCAAGAAAATGGCAGTACACATGTACGGAGTATACATCATGCCCATCGCGTTCGCGTCGCACCCCAGACGGTCGGTCAGTCTGTCACGCTGCTCTCTAAATGGAACACGCGTCATATTGCATTTGCACACACATGTGGGACCGCAACTGAGAACCGACCATAGGAACACTCCCCGGCCCCGCAAGTCGGGTGAGTTAATAGAAGAGAGAGACGAGAGATAGTACAAGAGAAGTGTTGTACAGACGTTGGTGCCTGGACGATCCATGCATGACACGGAAGATCAGTTCATCCATGCATGTGACCAGACTCCAGCAGACATGCCTAGATTGGCTATCGTCTACATATCATGCAGGCCGTGTTGTACAGGGCTGTAGTTCTGATGAGAAATCTAAAAAAAGGTTTCTTGTCATCTAGAAATATTAGGTGCCATGTGTTTCGGATAACTGCGAGGGTTAAGCAGTGACAACTGAGTTCCTCCAAGGCGCTGGTTATTGGGGGCACATGCACGAAGACTACTCGGCTGCCATCTAGGTCAAGCCGGCTATGTTAATTAGGATATCTATCGATGGACCCCTTTTCTACGAGTTTATCTTTAATTTGTGCTTTGATCCTCGTCTAGTTTGTCCATCGGGATTCATGTTGTCTCCTTTGAACAGTGAGGTTATGGTTTCTTGTCATGTGGCATTTTTTCGTGTTATATGCTATAATCCGGTGCTTCAGATCAAAATGACGACAAATGCGCCTCCGGGGCACGTGCATGAAGACTTCTCGACAGTCATTGACGAGGTCAAGCCGACTTCGGTAGACAAAAGAAAACTAGTACTCCACTATATAGGCAAGAGACTCCGCGCTTGGATGCTAGTGTTGCTCTCTTCACACTATCTCGTCCTCTCCAGATCTAAACACGACAGCGGTGGCCACACTCTCTCTCTCTCTCTGCTCACTGTTGGTCACAGATCCAGCAGGATCCTCTCTGCTGGGGAAGGTGAGAAGGTGCAATGTTCAGGCGGTCGCCCTTGGCGATGGCTCTTACCCACTGCCGGGGCGTCCCGATCAGCATGCCTTTCCGTTCTCTCCCAAGCACCACTGGCTAGGGAGGGCCTCCGATCCCTTCTTCCTCACTGCCTTAGTGTGGGCAGATCCGGCCTCCCACCGCCCACCTAGCGACATCCTGATGACCCTTAGGTATAACTTCCTTCGAAACCGGCCTTGCTCTACTCCCCACGCTCCTGACGTCACTGCATTTATATCTTTTACTATTTCACAGCCCCCCTCGTAGATAGGATCGATTGACTGTTTGAAAGCCACCTAAATTTTTACTGTTAAGAGGTAAAACTAGTTCATGCGCTCGAATCTAGTACTACTTGGTTGAAACAAGGAAGGAAGGGGGGGTGGGGGAAGATTTATTACCTAAATCTCGGACTTGGTCGAGAGAGGAAATAATGGGGGCGAAAAGTAGCAGAGACTGGCTATCCAACTGGTCTCTTGGTCTAACAGGTAAATAAAGGGAAACACAGTACAAACTCAATATAAACCCGAACTATTGGTTGAAAAAGGAAAAGAAGTGGGGACTGGGGGACAAGTCAACATAGTAAGTCTAGCACTAGATTTGCTAGCCTCACACATTATAAGGTGGCTATTGTCATTGTCAAAACCGGCGGATCTCGGGTAGGGGGTCCCGAACTGTGTGTCTAAGGCGGATGGTAATAGGAGGCGGGGGACACGATGTTTACCCAGGTTCGGGCCCTCTCGATAGAGGTAATACCCTACTTCCTGCTTGATTGATCTTGATGATATGAGTATTACAAGAGTTGATCTACCACGAGATCATAGGGGCTAAACCGTAGAAGCTAGCCTATGGTATGATTGTGTCGGGGAGGCTGATCGTACCCGCGAACACCTATGGGGCCGGCGGACCGGGCCCCTTGTGGTTCGGAGGGGGGCGGAGATCGCACGAAGAGCGGATCGAGGCGAGGCACACGAGCAGTTTACCCAGCCGAGCTCTCCGGAGAGAGATAAAACTCCTCTTGTTGCTTGTTTGATCTATTGTGTCCTTGCTAGGGAGCAATGAGAGCTACAAAACCTAGCGTGAGTGTGTCTAGTCTGTGGCCAGTCGAATGAACCGACCCAGCCGAACCTGCCGAACGAACCGAACCCTTTCTACGTTGCACTCGAGCCTCCTTTTATATGCTAAAGGGGTCTCCGACAGGTGGCAACATAGGCGGGGGTACAAATGTAAAAACAGGAGTTGGTACACCTACTTGAACAGTGTATGCGTGCCAAATACCTAACTCGGCGGCAAGGGACAAAAGCAATAAATGCCCGTCATTGTCGCCCAAACAGTGTAACAGATCGTCAGTGCGCCTCCGCTCGCCACGATGGCGAGCCTGTCAGCGCCGCTTATCGCTGCTCTCCGCTGGCTACACAGCTGCTCGACACGCGCGCATGGAATGGTCCCATGGCGACACATCGCTGGGTGAGCTGGAGCGGAGACGGAGAGAAGTTGCATGCCGCGGCAAGCGCCTTGCCGCGGCCGAATCCTTGTCGCGCCCCGAGCCTTCCCGGCAAGCTCCTCTTGCCGGGCCTTGTCTTCTGCATGCACAGGTGGCCTTCCCGACAAGCTCCTCTTGTCGGGGCCTTGTCTTCTCAATCAAATACTTTGTTCTTGAATGGCTCACCGGCAAGCTCCTCTTGCCGGGTCTTGTTTTACGAAAGGCTGCGGAGGGTCTTGGCGGGCCTTGGCGAGGCTTGCCGCAGGGGACGCTTGTGACTGCCCGTGCTGCAGTTCGAAGTTCGGGTACCCCTACTTTAGTACACCGACAGGAGCCCCGGTGCAGGCCATACACGGTGCCGAGCGCTGTTGGGCCAGGCCCAAAACAGGGCACGGGCACGCGCAGCCTGGGTCCAAACCAAACCAATTCCGTACCCGCCGCGTTCCCCCGTAAAGGCACGCGTCAATTGCGGCGTCGTGGGGGAAGTGGGCGGCGTGCGGGATCGCTTCACCCGTCGCCTCAGTTCTGCATCCCCGCCACGTGGTTCCCATGCTCTTGGGTCGCAGACGGTGGAAGTGGAAAAACGGGCCGTTACGAGCAGAGGCAGCAGGTCGGCCCCGATTCCCTGCTCTTCCTATGCCCTGATTTGTCGAGCGGGGCGGTCGAGCCCCCACCTTGCTTCCTTAAAAAGAGCGGAAGGGGAGCGCAGAAGCCCGCACTCTCCCATCTCCTCCTTTCCTTAGTTTCTGCCCCCTTTCTCTCATTCGTCATGGAGCAAAGGAACCTTGGTTCTTCATCGGTGGCGGCGAGGGTCGCCGCTAGACAGCGCTCCCCTCCCAACCCCACGCCCGGGGTGGCAGAGCCAGCCACAAGAGGAAGAGGGAGGGGGCGAGGTCGTGGGCGAGGTCGAGGCGCTCGGGGAAGAGGCGGACGGGCGGCGCGCTGCCTCCGCTTCCGCCAGTGTTCCTCCCTATGGCGGTCCATACAGGGGACGACCCTTGCGAGTTCTTCGTCAGGCTGCGCCAGGCGCCTCGTCGTCGCCTCCGGCTTCCAGCTCCGTTCGCGAGCGCGATGGAGTCGGATCCGCCCGAGATACTGAGACTGCACATGAGGGGTTGTGGAGTCAGCGGCATGCGAGTCCGTGTTGTATTCCCAGCCCCTAATGTGATGTATCTTGATCGTGGGTGGAAGACGTTCACTCGCATCCACAGCCCGATGGCGGGGTTTACCCTCCATTTTAAGTTAATGGAGGGTGATCTCCTCTCCGTCAAGGCCTTCGGGGATCTCGGTACTCGGGCGAAGTGCTGCATGGATAGCTCCTCCGACAGCGAAGATTCCCCCTCGAGCGAGAGTGACAAGGAGGAGAGCGACAGCAACGACGAGGGTAGCGGGCCCGATTAGTTGTCGGGCGCCGCTTCGTGCGTCACCGGCGACCCCATCATCCGCGTCGCCGGCTCCTTGAACTCCCCGGGGGTCGTCTCCTTGGGCGTGGCGTAGGGAGGCTGCGAACGGGAAGAGGGATGGCGACAAGGCCGTCAAGTGAGTACGAGGCGTAGTGCCCTCGACAAGATCTCGACGCCCCGCCGCCCGCCTTGAGCCCCGCTTCCGCGCTGCCATCTCCGCTAAGCCCTCGGGAGCTCCGGGATGTTCCCTTGGTGCCTTCGGCACCAAGCTCGCCTAGGCGTTTTTTGCCCTTCTCGCCTCCTTGACCTACCTCCTGAAGAGAGGGACAGAAAAAGGATTACGGGCATCTTATCTTTTTAATTTGTAAGCCTTCGGGCCTTATCCGCATTTAAAACTTGTAATCTTCTCTTTCATGTTTTTCATTCCCCACGGATTGTATCTGAGTAGAATATTTTTAATGAAAAAGGGATGCTTGAAAAGGGACGAAGGGCTTATCTGATATCGCAGCCCCCGGCAACTCTGGCTCGCCGCGGCCCCCGGCAACTCTGGCTTGCCGCAGCCCCCGGCAACTCTGGCTTGCCGGGGCTTGGGGCGCCCTTCTTCTCCTCTCTTCGCTGTTATTTCAGTTCGAGAACGATTTAGCTGCCGCAATAAGTTATTTTTGTAATATAACTTTATTCTGGCAACATTTTCACGTTACTTCCTTTACTCGACTCTTGGCTTTGTATGTTATTGCCCTACGCTTTGTGGAAACTTGCGGTGCAGCACCCTTGCCATGAAGCGCCGAAAAGTGCGGAACTTCAGTAGCCTGCTGGCGGGGTCGCTACCGACAAGCAACCTTGTCACGGACTAGCCGCAGCTCACTTAAGTTGTTGAGCGGACTCGAAACAAAGTAAGGGCGCGACCAGTCACGATTTGGTTCCTCCGCGCACAGGTTCTCCATACAAAGTACTATCGTTCGAGGAAGATAACTTCAAAATTTAAAAATTGATTGCTCAAACTTTGGCAACTTAGCTTTTCTGTCTCTTGCTTCCCGATGAGGTGAAACTTCCTAGCGTGTCTCGGTCCATAGTGTTATCTCCTCCTTCCCCCTGGTTAACTTGTGCGCGAGGGAGCTTTCCTTTCTTTGAGAAAAGAAAAAGAAGAGGAAATAACGTTACGGAGCCCAGCGGCTCGATTCTGCTTACCGGGTGTGGTTGCTGCACAAAGTGTTAGCCAAAGCGTGCAATAAATTGATGAAAGCATGAACTTGACAAGCTATGCGCAACTCATGAGCTTTATCGATGCATCGGGTTCACGCCCGGCTTTGTACAAAGTATTACATGCAACAGCGCAAGACTTGTACAAAGGTGGTTGCCGGAGCAGGTTCCGACAACCGCGCATATATGGGTAAAACTTACGAAGATGCTCAATGTTCCAAGAGTTGCTCACCGGAATGCCATCTTCGGTCTCAAAGCGGACAGCGCCAGAGCCTAGTGACTCGTTTCACCCGATAAGGGCCTTCCCACTTCAAGGCCAACTTGTTTGAATTCTTGGCGGCTGAACGCTACCAAGAACAAGGTCGCCTTCCTCGAGACTTCGGCATTAACCCTGCGGCTATGGTAGCGATGCGAGCTTGTCGGTAGCGGCGGCTCGCAATGCCTGAAGACGATCCTCCTCGAGGAGCAGCGCGTCATCTTGTCGCAGCTGCTCTTGCTCAAGCTCATCATAACAGAGTACTCGAGGCGATCCGTATACGAGTTCCGTGGGGAGAACTGCCTCCGCTCCATAGACTAGAGCAAAGGGTGCCTGGCCAGTGGCTCGATTTGGCGTCGTCCTGATCGACCAAAGAACCACCGGCAGCTCCTCGATCCAATTTCTTCCGCACTTGTGCAGCCTGTCGAAAGTTACGGTCTTGAGCCCGCGCAACACTTCAGCATTTGCCCTCTCGCTTGACCGTTGCTTCTCGGGTGAGCAACGAAGCAAAGCAGACCTTGGCGCCAAGGTCTTGGACATCTTGCATGAAGGTGCGATTCGTTAATTGTGTGCCGTTGTCGGTGATGATCCGGTTGGGGATTCCAAACGGCAAACAATTGACACGAAGAACTTGACTTGTTGTGTTGTCACCTTCCTCATCGCTTCCACTTCCGGCCACTTTGTGAACTTGTAGATGGCGGCGTACAAGTACTCAAAGCCCCGATAGCTTCGGGGAAGGGGCCGAGGATGTCGAGCCCCTGCATCAAAAATGGCGGGATAAAGGGATCGATGGAGAGCTTGAGCTGGTTGGTGTATCTGTTTGGAATGGAACTGCACGCTTCACACTTGGTTACTTGTGTAGTTGCATCTGGAGGGCTGTCGGCGAGAAGAAACCTTGCGGAAAGCTTTGCGGCAAGTGCTCTTGCGCCAATGTGGTGACCACATATGCCTCCGTGTATCTTCGCCAACAGCTTACATCCATCTTCCCCGGAATGCACTTCAATTTCACACCGTTGAGTCTTCTTACATGCAAGACGTTGTCGACAAACCGGTACGTACTTGACTGCCGGGCTACTCTTTCCGCTTCTTCCCGCTCTCACGGAAGTTCTCCTGTCTGAAGGAAATGGACAATCTGCTGCGCCCATGCTGGAGCTTGCGGCTCGACAACAAGGACTAAAGGCACATCTGCTGCTGCGGGAACATCGGCTTCCACGGCAAGAACCTACGGCCCTGCCGGAGCTTGATGCTCTCCGACAAGCTTGCCGGAGCAAGACTTGTCGGGAGCGTCTGCTTCAACGAAACAAACCCTGGGGTCTGTCGGAGCAGACTGCTCCTCAAAGACTTTGTTGGTGTTGATCTTGGGGACCTTTGCAACGACGGCTTCGGGAAGCTCTGTCGGAAAGTAGTCACCAGAGGCCAACTTCCTCTTCTTGCTTTGTCCGGTTGATGGTGTTACGGTTGGTTGAGTCAGCTTGAGCACGAAAATCCATGGTTCCATAGGCAACTTAAGTGCGGCGCACTTTGACAGGCCGTCAGCAATATCATTCTGAGCTCTTGGAACATGTTCCATTTGCAGGCCGTCAAAGTGCTCTTCTAGCTTCCTCACTTCATCAACGTAGGCTTCCATCAACGGACTCTGGTAATCTTTGTTCACTTGTCGGACGACAAGTTGCGAGTCACCCCTGACAATAAGCTTCTTGATCCCAAGGTCCACAGCGATCCTGAGACCGGCAAGCAAACCTTCATACTCTATAGTATTGTTTGTCGCTTGCTCCTTGGGAAAGTGCATCTGGACGACGTACTTGAGGTGCTCTCCGGTGGGTGCGATAAGCAGCACGCCGGCACCGTCGCAGTGTAGCGAAAAGGCACCATCAAAGTACATCAGCCACTCTTTGCCTGCTTCCTTGACGGGAATGCTCGTCTCCGGAATCTCTTCATCTGGTGTTGGCGTCCATTCCGCTATGAACTCTGCCAACGCTCTGCTTTGGATAGTTGATGTAATCTCAAACTTAAGACCAAAGCTTGATAGCTCCAGTGCCCACTCGACAATCCTGCCTATCGCTTCTGGATTCTGCAGTATCCTCTTCAGCGGAAAGCGAGTGACAACTGTGATTTCGTGTGCTTGGAAGTAATGGCGCAGCTTTCTCGAGGCCATGAGGAGGCAAAAGCAGCTTCGCACACCGTAGTACCTTGACCTAGCCCCTCGCAGAGGGAATCGACAAAGTAGACTGGGCGCTGCACCATCCTTTTCTGTATCTGGTCATGCGTCTTCGCGGACTCGTCCTTGTCGGGACCAGAGCTTGTCGGCGAAGCCCCCTACTTGTCGTTGGATGTGCTTGCCATGGTTGCTGGCTCGTCATCCGCCTCCCTCTCTGCTACTAACGCAGCACTAACCACTTGATTGGTTGCCGCTATGTATAGCAGCAATTTCTCTTGTGGCTTAGGTGTGACAAGTGTTGGAGTGGAGGACAGGTATCTCTTCAAGTCCTGCAGCGCAGCCTCCGCTTCGGGAGTCCATTTTACTGGACCTGCCTTTTTCAAGATCTTGAAAAATGGCGAGGCGCTCAGCAGACCTAGAAATAAACTCGCTGAGAGCAGCCACGCAACCGCAAGCCTTCAGACGTCCTTGACGCGCTTTGGTGCTTCAATCTGCTCGATGGCCTTGATCTTGTCGGGATTAGCTTCAATCCTCATTTGAGACACGAAGAACCCGAGAAGCTTGCGGAAGGGACTCCAAACACGCACTTCTCGGGGTTGAGCTTAAGGTTGATCTTGCGGAGATTTGCAAAGGTCTCGTCCAAATCTTGAACCAGAGTTGCTTTGTCCTTGCTTTTGACCACTATGTCATCCATGTAGGCTTCTACATTTCTGTGCATCTGCGGCTCAAAAGCGTCATGGACTACCCTTGCAAATGTTGAACCAGCATTCTTCAAACTGAAAGGCATCCCTATGAAACAGTATGTGCCACATGGTGTGATGAATGCGGTCTTCTCTTCATCTTCTTCAGCCATGAAGATCTGATGGTATCCTGAGTATGCATCAAGAAACGAAAGCAAATCACATCCAGCCGTGGAGTCAACAATCTGGTCAATGCGCGGCAAGGGGAATGGATCTTTGGGACAAGCTTTATTAACATCCGTGAAGTCAATACAAAGTCTCCATTTCCCATTTGCCTTGCGCACGACTACAGGATTGGCCAACCACGTAGGATGGAGCACTCCTCTGACAAGGCCTGCTTCGGTTTCTTGATCTCTTGACTATGAATTATTGGCGCCCACCGCTTGCTTTCCCCGACTTTTTGCTTGACGGGCCACAAGATGAGGACACATGGCCAGGCGGTGCTCAATCACTTTCCTAGGAACACCGCGGATATCAAACGGTTGCCATGCCAACACGTCGACAGTCGCCGCGGGGAAAGCAACGAAGCGCGCCTTCCTATTTAGGGTCGAGAGGCACCGATGGTGAAGGTACCACCGGTGCCGTCCTCCTTGGCGGGCACCTTCTTGGTCTTCGGTAGAGCCACCATCTTCTTGCACTTGCCGGTGGAGCTCGATGGTGCGTCCTCAATGGTAGCGCAGCACTCCGAAGAGGTGCGCTTGCCGGAGTGAGCATCAGAGCCCTTGCCGGACTTGGACTTGGTCTTCTTCCCCCCGGGAGCTTCAGCGGCAAGTGTTGGGCAGTCTGTCGCAGCTGCTTCATCCCGGTAGATCTTGTCAGCACAGATAAGGGCATCCTTCTTGTCGCCATGGACAGAGATGACGCTTATCGGGCCTGGCATCTTGAGTAGGTTGTAAGCGTAGTGAGAGGCTGCCATGAACTTGGCGAGTGCTGGACGGCCAAGTATCCCATTGTAAGCCAATGGGAAATCGGCAACGCCAAACGTAACCCTCTCGATCTGAAGTTCAGCTCACGCCAAATGTGACCGGCAACGTAATCTTCCCTTCGCTTGCTCCTTCCCGGATTGATTCCTTGGAAAGTACCGGTCTCTTCAAGCTCGCCGTCGAGGATTTGAAGCTTCGGAGCACCGCGGAGGAGATCGATTCAAGCCGCCCGCCGTCAACTAACATTTTGTGACCTTGAGGTTGCGGATGGTTGGTGAGACCAACATCGGCAAGCACCCGACCGCAGATTATGCGATCAGGGTGGTCCTCAATATCAAAAATGATAGGCGTCTGGACAACTTCAGAGGCTTGCGTGACTTCACGGATGGTTCCGCTGCATTGACCTCCGCATCCATTGCTTGAGTTGGCGGTGGGAGGTATGCAGGAAGCACCTCCGGCCAATGCAGAGAACCTCCGTGGCTTTCAAACTCCCCGCTCGTCAGCTGCCGTCGTCTTCCATGTCTTCATCGTCGTCATCATCTTCATCCTTGTCGCGCCGTGGGAGGTCGATCTCCTTGCCGCCGCTTGGCTTTGCCGCGGCGTCCTCCCCGCCGGACGCTTCTTGCTTGCTCCCCAACACCTTCTGGGCCTTCTCCTTGTCGCGCCGCCGTACTCAGCTCTCTGCTATTCGACGAGCTGCTCGACCTTCTTGCAGCTACGGAGGTCGTGGCCCTTGGTGCGGTGGATCTTGCAATATTGCTTGCCGGAGCTGTCACGCTTGTCGGCGGCTGCCACCGGCCGGTGGTTGGCGTCGTGCAACCTCCTTGCCGGAGCCACCAGCCTTGGCGTTCTTGTCGCCACCTCCATTGCCGGAATGCTCGATCGCTAGCACTTCTCTGGCTTTCTTCTTCCTGTTGCCTCGCCACGGCCCTTCTTTGCCGGGCGGTGTCATCCTTGTCGAGATCCTGCTTCGCATTCTCTCCGGAGTCTCCTCCTTCCTCAGCGCGTGCACACTTGTCGGCCAAGGCGTACAGCTCACTGACGTCCTTGACTTTGCACATCGCCATCTCCTCCCTCATCCTGCGGTTCCGCACATTCTAATGAAATGCGCTGATCACCGCGGCAGGGTGGACGTCTGGGATGTTGTAGTGCACACAGCTGAACCTCCAATGAACTTGCGCAGGACTCTCCTTCCTTACAGGCGAGCAAGTGAAGGTCACTCTCTTGGCCATGAGGTTTGTGGCCACTGTAAAGGCGCCAACAAACCGATGGCACAGATCTGCCCAAGAGGATATGGAGCTGTCTCGGCAAGTGCATGAGCCAAGATCTCGACGTTGGGCTTGAGCACGAGCGGAAGTAGTTGGCGAGGATCTTGTCGTCCCGCCCCCGCAGCCTGCACCGCG
Organism: Aegilops bicornis; assembly: GCA_021605145.1. Taxonomy (NCBI): domain Eukaryota; kingdom Viridiplantae; phylum Streptophyta; class Magnoliopsida; order Poales; family Poaceae; genus Aegilops; species Aegilops bicornis. The sequence continues at coordinate 240,190,959 of CM038672.1, forward strand.
ATGGTGTAGATGTTGAGGAACTCGACGGATGCGTCCGGCCATCATACTTCTCCGACGCGTCGGGTTTGAAGTTTTTCCGGCTGGGCCATCGACTTGCCGCAGCTCACGAGTGAACGCAGGGCAACCTACCGCGTCACGGCAAGTTGCTCGCCCCTCCGGGCGTGCATGTCAACAGAAGGCCCAGCGCGCTTGTTGGACTGACGTCGCGCTTCTTCAAAGACTCGATGCGAGTTCGGGCGCCCTCTTGTTGTCGCTCATGAAGAACTTGGCGCTGATCGCGGCGAAGCCATGGATCCGACGACGCAGTGGAGTCGCTGTCGAGGTGGATCCGGTGAGTCGGCGATCTTGGCCTTCTTGGCGGAGAGTGCACGGTGGTTGCACCTCCGACAGTCTCGTCGCCACCGGCTCGTGCCTTGTCGTCTTGCCGCGGCGATGATGGCGTTGGTTGCCGTGGAGCGCCGCCGCTGGCAAAGCCGATGAGGCTCGGATAGTGGTTTCCACTCGTCGACCTTGTCGGCCGTCGGAGGGTAGTCGAGGAGCAGCCGAGCTCGCCAGAGCTTCTGCTGGAGTAGTGGGTGGCATTGGAGAAGCGGTGCGAGGAGCGGACACGCCGGACTTCTAACTATGTTAGAAGGAGCCGCACCCGTCCGGGCGCATCAGATCTCACTCGTGCCAGCATGTTGGCGCGCATGCTGGTCTTGAGGGTCTCGATCCAACGAACGTATAGCGTCGTGAACGCCATGACATTGTTGGTCCCGCGTCTCCTGAGATGGGCGCGGGGGATGCGCGGACACCGAGGTTTGCGGTGCCATGTCCTTGGACTTGGCAACATCGCGAGCACCTTCGTCGGCGCCCGTCCCTCCGCCAGCGTTTGCCCCACCACCCGTTTGCTGCGGTGAGGGTGGGTACGACGCGGACGGCTCTGCTGCCGCCGAAGCCTTCTTCTTCGGTGGCATGTTGAGGAAGATGTTGATGACGCTGCTCGTGTGGACGCCGGATCGGGTTCACACAGCCTCGACGCCCCCTACCTGGCGCGCCAGAGATGTCGGGGAGGTTGATCGTACCCGCGAACACCTATGGGGCCGGCGGACCGGGCCCCTTGTGGTTCGGAGGGGGGCGGAGATCGCACGAAGAGCGGATCGAGGCGAGGCACACGAGCAGTTTACCCAGCTTCGGAGCTCTCCGAGAGATAAAACTCCTACTGCTGCTTGTTTGATCTATTGTGTCCTTGCTAGGGAGCAATGAGAGCTACAAAACCTAGCGTGAGTGTGTCTAGTCTGTGGCTAGTCGAATGAACCGACCCAGCCGAACCTGCCGAACGAACCGAACCCTTTCTACGTTGCACTCGGGCCTCCTTTTATATGCTAAAGGGGTCTCCGACAGGTGGCAACATAGGCGGGGGTACAAATGTAAAAACAGGAGTTGGTACACCTACTTGAACAAAGGTACGATGCCAAATACCTAACTCGACGGCAAGGGACAAAAGCAATAAATGCCCGTCATTGTCGCCCAAACAAAGGTAACAGAGACCGTCGGTGTGCCTCCGCTTCGCCACGATGGCGAGCCTGCCGCCGCTTATCGCTGCTCTCCGCTGGCTGCACAGCTACTCGACACGCCGCGCATGGAACGGTCCCATGGCGACACGTCGCCGAAGTGAGCTGGAGCGGAGACGGAGAGAAGTTGCATGCAGCAAGCGCCTTGCCGCAGCCCGAATCCTTGTCGCGCCCGGAGACTTGTCGCGCCTCGAGCCTTCCGGCAAGCTCCTCTTGCCGGGGCCTTGTCTTCTGCGTGCACAGGTGGCCTTCCGACAAGCTCCTCTTGTCGGGGCCTTGTCTTCTCAATCAAATACTTTGTTCTTGAATGGCTCACCGGCAAGCTCCTCTTGCCGGGGACTTGTTTTCTGAAAGGCTGCGGAGGGTCTTGGCGGACGCCCGGCGAGGCTTGCCACGGGGACACTGCGACTGCCCGTGCACGAGTTCGGGGTACTAGGGTACCCCTACTTTAGTACACCGACAGATTGTTGTTATCCTACGGACTAAACCCTCCGATTTATACAGACACCGGACGGGGCTAGGGTTACACAAAGTCGGTTTCAAGGGAGGAGATCTACATATCCGTATTGCGAAGCTTACCTTCCACGCCAAAGAGAGTCCCATCCGGACACGGGACGAAGTCTTCAATCTTGTATCTTCATAGTCCAACAGTCCAGCTAAAGTATATAGTCCGGCCGTCCGAGGACCCCCTAATCCAGGACTCCCTTAGCTATACCGAACAAAAATGGGACCAACCCAGATATCCTGTTCTGATGTTTGTTGCCCCGAGCCACTCTTATGTAATGCCACTGGTAAATGTAGTAGTCACACTGTTAAAAGTAAGGACATGTTAAACCAATGTTGTTTTCAATGTAATGCCTCTAGTAATATGAATCAATGGCACTTTTTTTCGTCCTGCTAAATTTCCCATTAAGATAAGTTGCTTCTTTTCATTAGAAATGTAACTGTCCTGGTCTGCCTCTCACGTGCCCAAATACCAACTCTTTAGCAGCTGTTAATGTTATGTTGCTGGTAAAATGAAGCAATGGCACCATTAAAGTAATGTTGTATTTAACGGTTGGCATAGTTAATCCTAATGCCCACAATAATATCTAGCAATCCTGCTGCTTTAGAAATTGCAACTGTCCTTGTAGGACTGCCATTCAGATAAGGAACATGCTTCTTTTCATTTGATGTATGTTTCATCACTTGTTAGTCACCCTCCTTTCCACCTTTTTGTGCAAACAGAGATATACATTTCATGCTTGATCTTCGTTTGAACTGCACAACTGATATGCAAATTATAGTTGAACAATCCAGGAGCTTCACAACCAACCTTGCTGTTGCTCAATTTTATTGCAACTAATGAAGAAGAAGCTTTGTGGGTTTCATTTTCTGATGGAAATGGAACCGGGGCTGGAGCCCTTAACTTAAAAAATGAAGAAGAAGCTGCTAGCTCATGGGACATTGCTTCATTTTAGGTGAACTGCACCAAAAGGTCCCATGAATTGAACCATCAATGTTGGTGACTGGTGTCATCCCTTCTACGATGGCGTTGACTACAGATATGGTTCCCATCACGAGGTATGTTCCTTTTTGGTCAGACCGTTTGCCAAAGATCCTGCATGTTGAGTCTGCTGTTGTGCTACTGTTTTGGCACTGCCATGATAAAGCAGTAATGTTATTATTTTTCACCTTAATCTAGTGGCACTATTAATTTGAGGCAATGTTTTGGCACCCCTAGTGCCACAGATTTTTTTATATATCAAAAGAGGGGGTTTCCTCCGATATCATTAAAGAAACCAAAGCATAGAGAACCATTATCCGACAACATCTCAGTGTAAACGAGCAGTTATGCAACTACTACTGGAACGGATTGAGTACTAGCAGGATACAAGTTCACCGCATAAGCTAGGTAGGTAGGGGGACGCAACACCAGCTCGGCCAAGTTTGGATTACAACCCAAATGCTACCACAGAAACATCAGGGGGAAAGATAGGGACTGAAAGAGCTAGCTTCAGCATCCCAGTCTAAGCACCCCCGGCCTCTATCCTTGCGAGGCACGATACACCTCGTTTGCCACCTGCTCGACCCTAGTGCCACTGATAAAATGAAGTAATAATATAGTTAAAATAGAGCGAGTGTCCTCTCTATCATTTCATTTCCAATGTAGATAAAGAACGTGCTTCTCTTTGTTAGTATATGTTTTATGAACTAGTCCCATTGTTAATGTTTAAGCATTTATGCAAACTGGGGTGCTTAATTTTAGTTGATCTGCACAAAAAATAGAGATTGGAATGTCTCAACGCCCCTCCTTGTACTACTGTTGTAGACTGATGTTCATCACTGGCAGAAGGTGTATCGGGGAGACTTGGGTCGATTTCCAGTATGAGGCGTACCGTATGAGGCATGGCAGGCCCCATCTCGCCCTTGCAGCATGGCATACTATGATACTATCGCAATATTTTCTTCTATTTATTAGTGTATGTTTCATCAACTAGTGCCACTATAATGTAATCACGCTTTTTCATTATGTGCAAACAGGGTTATTTAGCTGCATTTTGGTGGAACTGCACAAATGTACGGATGGAACCGACATATATGCAGAGTGCGATGTGTGCCAAGTAAAAATTACCAACACCAACCATGCTCCATGCACGCATTGGCATCCACCACCAGCAGTGGTACGTGTGGCGCTTTCTGTGGACGGATCTTTCTTGGCAGCAAATCCTCTAACCAAATACTAGTAACTTATATTTGCAGTTTTCTAGGGAGTACTCTTTTCTAAAAGAAGCACCAATCTATAGTTCTTTATTTGTACACAGTGTCACAACTTTGACCCAAAGGTCCAGAGATATTTTAGGGTGATTGGCGTAGTACTCGGAGACTGATTATAAGTATGATTTTCATCAGCTGTCACACTAATTGTAAGCATGAGCAGATGTAAGATTAGGTTGGTGCGAAGCTTACCTTAAACCCTACCGCTGCCGTTGAAACGAGGCGAGCGTCAAGGAAACCATGGAGAAAGGTTGGGAAGCGACGTCGTGCCATCCGGCCTCCTCCTGCGGTGGGAGAACGAATACTCCTGTGACTCCTGCTGGCTCTGCACCCTCACGAACGGCACACCGTACTCGATCGATTCATTATACTCTGGGTGCTCGACCTTCGACCTGTACGCCCACCACCTCCGCCTGACTTTCGCCTCGGGCGAATTTGTCTGCTCCATCGCCCAGAGGAGATACTCGATGAACTCGAAGGACTGCGGCGTGACTGCCGCCGAGGAGTACATCGCCGCCATCATCGCCACCGTCTCGCTCTTTCACATACATTGCCACATGGCCCTCAACGTCCTCGAAATCTCCCACTCATTGTCAAACCAAGTAAGGATCTCCTTCAACCTGGCTAACTTTGTCTGGTCGCCGCCAGCGATCTGCCTGATTCGCTGCTGCATCCTCTCCATAGATGTCCTTCTAAGTCGTCCGGTGCTAGCTTTGGAAGATGGGAGGAGAGACAGTGGTCTTCCAAAAGAGAAGAGGGAGAGGAGCCACGTTGGTTTTGGAATGGAGATGATGGAGAGGAGAGAGGGTGGATTTACAATGGAGAAGAGGAAGAGGCGAGACTGTGGTTTTGGAATGGAGATGATGGAGAGGAGAGGAGGTGGTTTTGTAATGGAGAAGAGGGAGAGGCGAGACGGCGGTTTTGGAATGGAGATGATGGACAGGAGAGGAGGTTGTTTTGCAATGGAGAAGAGGGAGAGGAGCGTGCAGCAGCAATTTAGGATAGGACGAGAGGGATGGCGCGCTGTGACTGGATCAAAATCAAAATTAATTTACCCTTCAATTAAGAAAGCGAACCCACATTAACTAGTCTCCCTTTTATTCTGGGTCCTAATTTACCATGATTTTCACAAATAAAATATATGTTATACGTTGCAAAAATAATATAATTTGAAAGTACATTCAGATATGAACCAAACAATACAATTTTTTGTGATATGCATTCACATTTTGCTTGTCAAATACAGTATGTGGTCAAACTTTGACCCAAAATACACAAAACTAAAAAATACTTCCAAGACCAGCGCCGCTCCTCTCCTCTTAAACCGCCACCGCTCTTCTCCTGTTCTAATCTAAATCCAGCGCCGCTCCTCTCCTCTTCCATTTCAAAACCACCGCCCCTCCTCTCCTCTTCCAATCCAAAACCAGCATTGCTCCTCTCCTGTTCTAATGCAAAACCAGCGCCGCTCCTCCCCTCTTCCATTCAAAAACCCTCGCTGGCGAGTGAAGGTGCTGTTGAGAAGTAGATCGATGGAGGAGTACAACCGATACATGAGGATCGCAGATGGCGACCTTGTGAAGCTAGCTAGGTTGTTGGAGATACAGTCTTGGTTTGACAACAAGGAGCAACTAGCAGCGACGGCGACATCCATGGCCAAATATATGCAACAGAGCAAAAAGGCGGTGATACTCATGAAGGGAGTCGTGCGGGAGTACATAGAGGTGCTCCTCTCGGCCATGGAGCAAACAGATTCACCGAATCTGATCATGAGGGAGCGGTGGTGGGAGTATCGATCCCAGATGGTGCATCCACCAGAGATTGAAGGATGAAGGATCTACAGGGTGCCGTTTGTGAGGGTGTCGTGCCAGAGCGAGCTGATGGAGTCTTCGTCGACCAAACCCAACTGCAAGAGGAGAAAAGTAGTTGCCCCGATGATGCTTCCCCGCCATCCTCTCCCTTGCCATTCACATCGTCTCACGGGGCGGCTGTCTACCGCCAAGGAATAGGAGGGGAATGCCCCCCAGCCCAATAGTCAGGCAGGTTGTGAGTTGTCAGGAGGAGCTTAGGGTTGTCAGTATTTGCAGGTTGTGAATTGTGTTTTGTGTTGTGTATTTTGAGAGTAATTTCAGATATGAATGTCTCTTGAATTTCAGATTTGTAGTATTGAGCCTACGAAGTATTTTATGAATTCTAGAGATCTATTTTTAGCACTTAAAAAATGTAGTTTCATAGGAGTATAAAAGTGCAGACAATGTGATTCTCAGAGAAGAAATTGCAAGTTTCAGTTTCATATAAGAAATTGCAAGTTCAGTTTCAGATAAGAAACTGCAACTTTCACAGGCAGAGCATTTATATTAACACAGACTTTTCAAATAGGGATAACATCATGTTGGAAGTTTTATTCATGGTAGAAAATGGAACTACCAGCCAGTTAACATCATGCTGATCAACATTCATGCATAGCACATCTTCTTATGATGCACAGTCAAAAAGATATGCCATTTTCAAAATGCCCACACAATGTCGAATGTGTGAAAAACAGAGAAAACGAGGGACAAAGTTTTGGCAAGTGTTGGATGTGGTGTGTGTAGATGACAATGGGGACCCACATGTCAATAATGGCAGAGGCAAAAAAATTGGAGATATTTGCCCACCATCAGGTGGAATCGAACCCGGGCGGAACAAATGTCGGGTAGTGTCACTTGGCCACTGGGCTAGTTCAGTACTTTCATTACAAATAAGGCACGGCATCAGGTGTTTCGATCTCCTTCTGCGCATTTGTGCGCTCGCCGTGGCGCCGCTCTCTGTCGTTGTGAACATGCTGAACAAACAAGAGGAATCTGGAGAGGACTGTACGTGGAGAGGCCGACAGTCGGGACCCACCAGGTATATGGCCGTACGCAAGCAAGTGCCTCAATGAAAAAATACTTCCTCCTAATGCTATACTGACGTTGGGGCCCACGCGTTTGTCAACATAGTTACATTTTTTAGGTGCTCCAACATAGTTACTAAAGGAGATAAATTCACAACGAAGCCGGGGAGCTCGCAGTTATCATTTATTATCACTGGGCAGCAAGTATCAGCTGGGTTGTGGGCTGCCCCGTCTAGGCTTTCTTTTTTAACATGCGCAGCCCACGACATGCTGGTTTGTATTTTCTTGAGCACCGTCATGTATCGACCGGCCTATGGACTTCCAATCCGAGGTTTAATTTTTCCTGAAACATCGACAACCCAATTTATGTTTTTTTTGAAGAAAACACAGAGGTCTGTTCTATTTTTCTATATAAGAATAGGAACGCCTGGTCCAACTTATGTTTCCCTTCTAACTATATTATATATATTTAAATTATTTTACATCTTATTATATATTATTTTTATTGTCATCATATATTTAACAGATACTTACATATGTAATAAAACAATATACCACATTTTATTAACTTATAAAAATAATTTCTTAACAATAAAATCCTGGATTTTTGTGGCAACGAACATCCTTGTGATTGTGTACAAAAGATTGGTAAGATTTAAGGACCAATGCAATAATAAATCACTTTTTATTTAAATATATTTATAACAAATTCTTAGCCCCTGTTTATTTTTTGATAACATTGATGCGCCCAACCCAACATTACAATTAGAATCAGCCCAGCAAAATCATGTATTTCGAGAAAGTGCAAACGGCTTGTAATTTTTTAGGAAAAAAATTAATGGGCCGCATGGACGCTACATTATTTGTTCACCCAGCCCAACGAATGGACTGTAATTCTGAAAAAAGGAGATCAAATTGACTGTAAATTCTGAAAAATGGTTTGAATACGTGCCACATTTTTGGAGGCTGAAATGTGGGCCAATAGGTCGAAGCCAACGCAAGTCGTCAACTTAGTCTAAAAATGATTCTGACATCGTTAGCCGTTGGATTTACATCCAATGACTGGCATCCATCTTCAATCTCTCGTCTTCTTCCTCCAGTGTCGCCGGGACCACCTGCTCCCGCCTCCTACTGCTAGCAGCTCTTCTTAGCATGCTTCGCTGTGTAGCGCTACCCCGCTGTCAGGACCCCGATTCCAAGTCACACCGATCTAGCATGTAACACCTCATATCACTTTGCGGCCTCACGCACGGTATTCCCACGGGTGTCGCCTTACCATGGCCCGGGACCATTTGCGCCTTTTGGCTCACGTATATGATAGGGTCGTTAGCATCCATATGACAGAGAACCCGGGCCGACATGACTAGTCGTGAACCCAAAGTGGCACTAACTTACGGGGACAGGCGTAAATGAATCAACATCGAGCATGTCAGTCAGCAGCGTGTGAATCCAGGCTGTAGTACTGGGCTAACAGGACTCCGGGAACCCGGGCTGTAGCAGGCTAGGCAGGACTCCGGATGTCACCACGTAACATTTCCCCGAAGGGACAGAACGAGGCAAGTGAATCACATGCTGGCCGATCAAGTGTTAGGAGCAGTAGTGCTGGGCTAGCAGGACTACGGTGAACCGGGCTGTAGCGGACTACTATGTCTCATGGAAGCACAAGACTACATTTCCCCATAAGAGAGGCTACCAAGGATAAACAACTAGGTTGTCGGATCCCATACATACAGAGCATTTCAATCATACACACAATATGCTCGATATGTGTAAATACAACATGGCATCACAACATAACTCTACGACTCAAGTATTTATTCATTAGGCTCCGAGGAGCCAAGTGTTACAATCATGGTCTCATGACCCAACATACAGAGCATACAAGCATCGAGCGGAAGCATAAACATGTCTGAGTACAGACAACTACAAATGAAGAAGCTGAGAAGCCTGACTATCTACAAGACCCTCCCAAGGGTACAAGATCATAGCTAAGGTAACAACCTAAACGTCGAAGTCCACACGGAACTACTAGCGAGACTGACGTCTCTCTACAAAACATAAAATAGGCAAACTTGAGTACAAATGGACCCAGCAAGACTTACATCAGAACTAGCTACATATGCATCAGTATCAACAAAGGGGGTGGTGGAGTTTAACTGCAGCAAGCCAGCTTTGACTCGGTGGCTATCCTAAACTACGACTACAAATAACTCTTTTCAGGTGGCGCACACGAGTCCACATATTCACCATATCAATACACCACAATGGATCCGCTCCCGTCTCCCTACGAGAAGGCCATCCATAGCACTCACGCTTATCTTGCGCATTTTAGAGTATCCACTTTCACTTGTCTATGAAATCTTATAGGTAACCCAGAAGTCCTTTACCGCGGACACAACTATTCGAATAGATCATTTATAACCCTACAGGGGTGTACTTCGTCACACATGTTTCCACCACTTAGCGTCTGCACACGACATGTGCTCGGCAGACTTCAAGCGAAAGCCGACTTGGGTGTAGACCACGACCTAACTAACCACACAAGTCTCTAGTCTAGGTTTATCGCCTATTCGGGTTCCATCCGCGAGGAGATCCGGCCGGTGTTTCGCTGTGCAGGGTTCCCGAGACACCAAACGGGCGCTCGGTACACCGGGCCACGGTGTATCTACCGCATCATAGCCCACCCCTAGGGTCAACGTTACGCACGGCCTCCAACACATATCCTACAAACACCAGAAACTAGTTGCAACTCCTGTACAGAGGACAGGGCGGTTAATAAGTCGAGCGGGGTCATATTTCAGGGCCCAACATGTGGTAGTAGCTGTTCATGGATCACAAACACAGAACTCAGTTCCTGATGACAGTTTCAATGAGACAACCCACCATGTACTCCTACATGGCCTCTCATAGCTACCTTTACCAAATCGTGTTCACACACTTTGCTCACACACGGTAGGACATGTTCATCACCATTCCAATTCATCCTCGATGAATCAGGCCTGACTCAACTCTAAGCAGTAGCAAGCATGAATGAGTAGGCACATAAGGGCTCAAACAACTCCTACTCATGCTAGTGGGTTTCATCGATTTACTGTGGCAATGACATGTCATGTAGAGGAAAGGGGTTCAACTACCGCAGCATGTAACAGTTGAATCGTTGTTGTCCTAATGCAGCAAAAGAGAGCAGGAGTGAGAGAGTGGGATTGTATCAGAATGAACAAGGGGGTTTTGCTTGCCTGGCAATACTGAAGATAGTATAGTTCTTCATCGGTGTCATCAAACTCATCGTCGAAACCACGTCTATCGAGAGGGGACAAATACCAGCAATAGAGAAAGAAACACAATCAATGCAATGCACAATATGATGCATGATCATGACATGGTAAAATGAGTGTGTTGGGCTAATGCAACTACAACCAAATGGGTTTGAGCTATTTTGAACCAAACATTCCAAAGTTCAAACTCATTTGTGATCTTAAATAGTGCTTTATCATGTTTTTCAATAACTAGCAAGTTAACTTGTTTAAACATGCATGGAACCAGTACAAATGGATAGATTGGATTTTTCTGATCATTTTTCGTACATAACACTTTGCATTTGGAGTTACAGATTAATTTTTATGATTTTTAGAAGTTAGCTCTATTTTCTGGAATTTCCTGAATAAGAATAAATTCAGAAAATAATTAACTGCGCTAGGACTGCGTCACTGTGACGTAGCGGTCAACGGGGCCGGTCCAGGTCAAACTGACCAGTGGGTCCCGTCTGTCAGTAGTTAGTTAAACTAACTAAGTTTAGTTAGGGTTAAACTAATACTAACCTAGTTTAGTTAGTGGCCTGGGGCCCACACGTCAGTGACCCAGGGGGTCAAACTGGGTCCACCCGGGGTCAATGGTCAGTGGGGTCAAACTCGCCGGTGACTCGACGCCTGCGAGGCCCGAGACGGCGACGCGGCTCGGAAATCGCCCACGGGTGTCCAAATGGGCAGGGAGAGGCTCTACGGGTGCAGCGCGACGAGGCGCGTCTAACAGGGCAAGCAGGAGCAGCTGGGGTGGACCGAGCTCGCGGCGGCGGCCGGAGATCGGCCAATGGCAGGTTCTGCGATGCAGGGCGCTAGGGGAGGCGTTGGTGTGTGCTACGTGCTCCTGGTGAGGTGTGGAGCACGGTGGTGTGCCTGGCTTCGAGCCACTATGGCTCTGGCCACGACGGTGATGAGGCACGGCGGCGGCGAGCTTCGGCGTCTGCGCAACTACGGCCTAGAGGAGGCGGCGAGCAATGGGGTTCGGGGGAGGAGGAAGAGAGGCTCACCGTGAGCATGATGGGAAGGTCAGTGGGCGCGGGGGAGGTCCAGAGCGAGCAAGGCGATGGTGGCGATCTCGGCGACCCGAGGAGGAAGAGGGGGTCAGGGCCGGTGCTTCAGGGCGTTTGGCGTCGCGTGAGTCGACAGAGAGACGTCGACGACGGTGGAGGAGCAACTTGGCATGTCGGAGAGGTGAGGAGGAGGCGGTGGCCACGGCTACAATGGTCGGCGGCGGTGAGCACGCTCGGCTGTGGTGGGGAACGGCGAGAGAGAGGCGTTGGGGGCGAATGGAGGGGTCCATGGGGTCGGGGCGACGACGTGGAGGTCTTCGAGACGTCCAGGGGCGCGACGGCAAGCAGGTGGCGCCGTGGCGAGCTCAGGCACGTCGGCACTCACCTCTCTGCCTGCCTGGCGAGAGCAAGCAGTTGATTGGCCATCGGCCAGCAAAGTACTGGGCCGCGAGGTGGGCCTGCCAGGTAAGGCCGGGTGAGTTCTCTCTCTCTCTCTCTCTTTTTATTTGTTTCTGTTTTCTATTATTCTGTACCTTTAGGGCTTTAATAAAAATACCAAAACAATCTCAAAATTCATGAAACTGCTCAAGGCTACTGTTTGGAATAATTCCAACAGTAGACATTTTAGTTCATGAATATTTGGACATTTAAAATATTATATAGCATTTAAATGCCCAAATGCAAATAGCATATGATTTAATTCAGTGACCTTAAGATGACCTAGAAAATTGTGAACCAATTTTGTCAGAGGTTCTAACCCAAGACAAAAATGATGGACATTTTAGAAGGGCATTTCAGGTTCATTGAAAATGATTTTAGTAAACCCTAGTTGGTTTCAGAGGGGGTGCTAGGGGTTCTGTTATCCCCATTTCAATTTTTTATGAAAAGTAAACATGATGCACACATGAAGGGCTAGCCTAGTGCATACCAGAACTAGGGATGTGACAACTCACCCCTACTAAACAAGAATCTCGTCCCGAGATTTAAGAAGTGAAGTAAGAAGACAGAGGGGACACAAGGCTGACATGATTCGAGATCCAACTGTCCTTCTCGAAGATGTCGATTCATGGCATCATCTTGATCTGGATGTCTTGCCTTGATAACTTCATCAAATCATGACAACGAGAAGAAAGGGAGAATTTTAGAAGAATCGATCTTCTTGAGGTTCGAGCAACTTGGGATCATCTCAATGATCACAAGATAAACTTACAGAATGAGACGTTGAAACACTTCTCGAGTTTAGACACAAAACACATATCAAGAGGGATGTAGAGGGACATATGACAAAGGTCCAAATTGGTAGGCAACAATCCCACGCTTAGGTGAGATGGTGAGTGAGTGTCAAAGTAGCGAGAAGATAAGTTGCCATGATTACTTAACGGGCACCTCAGAGAAGGTGACTCATAGAGCTATTCCCTTAAGTGGCAAAAAGGATTACTTTTGATATAATGATCATTGAAACTCTTTATGCCAGCCTAAGGAAATCACAAACGATCGTTCAAGGAGGTTCGAAAGAATGGCATATGTCGACCAGAATGGATGATGTGGACTACCTTGTTGAAGACAACGCAATGGATGAATTTTGCTTATCACCGGAAAATGGATGGGACTCATGGTAAGTCCACTTTTGAAGACGGTCCTGGAATAACAATTACTGAAAAGGCACACCACAGAAAAATGGCATGAAGGTGGTGCAAGCTGGGAAAAATGCAAATGCTAGGAATGATTCTAGTAGCTGGGGATAAACTCAACAGTCGAGAGTGATTCCACTGCTTGAATGGTTATGGTATACTCAAAGAAACTGAGAGCACAAGTATCCCTAAGGAGCAACTTCTAGAATAAATCGCACGAGATCCTCATGAAGAAGATGGTCAAATATTTCAATCAAGATACTATAATGATAGATCTTCCGGCTAGGTGTGTTGGCCAGAACATCAACCTTGTCGGGACCTACATCATAGTTCTTGGAAAAGTTCCAACCATCATATCTGCCAGAGATTCAGATTTGGTTGGTAACAGAATATTTCAGACAGTAGGTCTGGAAAGGAAAATGAAAGTTTGCAACACAAATTGATGAGATGGCATTGCGAGATTCTCGGGAAATGAACTACAATAGCAAGCTCCAAAACATGAGCAGGTTCCGCTACAAACATGTGAACAGACTGTCCCAGACAAGCATGACCACGTGGTAGTCTTACAATGAAACACTAGCGAGTTCTGGTTGGGAACCATCAACGAGGATATTGAAGTCCTTGCATAAGGCATGCTCTTAAGAAGGAACTTCTTCTCCTTGAACAAATCAATCAGTGGCTTGGTGTGCTAGGGAATACGAATGGAGTGGAGGTAATTAATCTACCAAACCATAGAATACCTTAAAAGAATGCATGACTGACTTGGGATGATTCCAAAGGAAACAAAACAAACCTTTCTCAAATTCATGGCGGCAACTTACACCTAATGCACGTGAACTTGGAGAAAGTCACTTCTTGCTTCCAAACATAAGCTTCATGAACAGAACACGAAGGCATTGCTTACAAAGTTTCCAACAATAGGTTGATGTTCAACATGAATCATGGGGGAGACAAAATGCTGCTGATGGATTCAACATCAACTCATCGGAATTTCCATATCCCTGGACTTCTACCATCATGTGAACACGGTGATAGTATTGGTCAGACCAAAAGATGTAATGGTGTATGCTCCAGGGATCAACCACGAGTAAGACAACATTACCAACATCGTTGGTTCTAATTTTACTTGACGATAGCCCATACTCAAGTCAAGGTTTGGACAATACAATAAATCCAACAATTCATCACGAGGATCAATCAATGAAGATATCATCTTTCTTCAACACACATGCTCAAAAGATATCCTTTTAGAATGAACTAAGTAAAGCAAAGCTTTATCTTCCAACTCTCCAAGTTGTTGTTTAGCTTAACCAACTAGCTTAGGGGTATCCAACACAGATTCTTGGAGAATGGGTGGTTTGGAGGAAAACCAACATGATCACGAACTCAACATAGCGGTCAGGTGACAACCTGGTAATACTTTTGAGAAGATATTCAGAACATAACGAACCACCGATATGTTACTAAGCTCGAGAACAATCTTGCTTTTCAGAGCAAGACGATATGATCAAATAAGCAAGGGATTGAATAATCCAAACTCATTGATCGAAGAGTGCACCAGAAATAAGGACTAGGTAGCACAATCTATCTTAGAATGATGATTCAATAACCAACACGCTAAGAATGAGAATATTGTCCATTTACTACCAAGCAACACAGTTGCTAGGAGTATTGATTTCACACATCATGGTTCACTTGTCGGCATTCCGATTGTGGCAACATGGGACCGAGGAATGAAAAATGATGGCAAGAAGTATCACTGCGTCCAATATTCATGACAGATGGTGCAATTCTCATGACAATCCTGACATAAAGGGGGTAATACTCTGAGGTAGAACAGAACAAAAGCTGGTTTGGCATTTTGATCCACGGAATACAACTACTTTGACCCAATCCTCAAGATGGACAAGGTACTGGAGTTTATTTCTCCTAGTCATTCCTGAATAGAATGGCTTGACAGACCACAA
Source organism: Aegilops bicornis (assembly GCA_021605145.1). Taxonomy (NCBI): domain Eukaryota; kingdom Viridiplantae; phylum Streptophyta; class Magnoliopsida; order Poales; family Poaceae; genus Aegilops; species Aegilops bicornis. The sequence continues at coordinate 240,206,048 of CM038672.1, forward strand.
GAATAAAAGGCATCGATGAACACAAATGCACACATACTCTTGGCTATCAACTGACAGAGGATGGTCGGGATACAACTGAAGAGGAACAACTCAAGGAACATATAATTTTCTGAGTTGTGGATGCATAGATTAGTATGTCGAGCAAAGCTCAACATTTCTTTCGGACAACCCATGCAGAAAGGTAGGACTGGAAGAGTCACAATGTAGAACGGAGAACTCATCGAGAGCACTCTTATTGTGATTCTTTCGTTCAGAGAATGTATGCCTTGGCTGGTTCATGGTATTGGAAGAATGAGATACCACGGACCTCGAGGACTATCGCAAAGGTTACTAACATCCTAAGGGAACTAGCAAGCACTATCAACATGAAATGGGTAGAGTGAATCTCGGGTCAAGAACCCAGGAGTAGAATACCTACTACTAAATGGCATCACGGGATGCTTTCGAGAATGGTGGCCAGAATCATCACACCGGGAACACAAAACATGGCTAGATTACTAGGTGACTCCCTAAAACACCTAGGGTCATAATAATAGCTCCAACATATATGTCGAGGCAAGAGAGTACCTCAACTCACTGATTAGTGTGGTTAAACTGGCCCAAAGGAACGTCGGTAACGGGAAGAAGGAATTTACAAATGCATCAGACTATTTACAAACCTGGGATGACTCGGACAGCATAACGGCTGTAAATGCTCAGAAAAAGATTTGAGACATTCACAAAGATTTGCATAGTCACTTAACAACATCATATTAAGGTTCTGGTTCAACTGACAACATACTAAAAGTAGTAACCTTCAAAAAAACATACTAAAAGTAGTAGAAACTGAACTGGGGCTTAAATCCATCAATCCTATAAGTCTCTATCATAGTAACTCGTCATCCTGATAGATAGATGAGAAGGCCTAGTTCTTAATCCCCGTAGAAAGGAAGAGGATGACACAGATCAGAAGGGCATACGATAAAGGAGTAAAAAGAGCCTTACGTTCCCTTCCACAATCAATTCCCTTATATAACTAAAGCATTTCAAGACACAACTTTGACCAGTTTGGCTTGGTAATCCTATAGTCAGTCAGGCTCTGATACCAACACTGTCAGGACCTCGATTCTAAGTCACACCGATCTAGCCTGTAACACATAATATCACTTTGCGGCCTCACGCACGGTATTCCCACGGGTGTCGCCTTACCATGGCCCGGGACCGTTTGCGCCTTTTGGCTCACGTATATTATAGGGTCGCTAGCATCCATATGACAGAGAACCCGGGCCGACATGACTAGTCGTGAATCCAAAGTGGCACTAACTTACGGGGACATGCATACATGAATCAACATCGAGCATGTCGGTCAGCAGCGTGTGAATTCGGGCTGTAGCACTGGGCTAACAGGACTCCGGGAACCCAGGCTGTAGCAGGCTAGGCAGGACTCCGGATGTCACCGCGTGACATTTCCCCGAAGGGACAGAACGAGGCAAGTGAATCACATGCCGCCCGATCAAGTGTTACGGAGCGGTAGTCTTTGGGCTAGCAGGACTCGGTGAACCGGTCAGAAGCGGAGTACTATGGCTCATGGAAGCACAAGACTACATTTCCCCATAAGAGAGGCTACCAAGGATAAACAACTAGGTTGTCGGATCCCACACATACCAAGCATTTCAATCATACACACAATATGCTCGATATGTGTAAATACAACATGGCATCACAACATAACTCTACGTCTCAAGTATTTATTCATTAGGCTCCGAGGAGCCAAGTATTACAATCATGGTCTCATGAACCAACATACAGAGCATACAAGCATCGAGCGGAAGCATAAACATGTCTGAGTAAAGACAACTACAAATGAAGAAGGTTGAGAAGCCTGACTATCTACAAGACCCTCCCAAGGGTACAAGATCATAGCTGAGGTAACAAGCTAAACATCGAAGTCCACACGGAACTACTAGTGAGACTGACGTCTCTCTACAAAACATAAAATAGGCAAACGTGACTACAAATGTACCAAGCAAGACTTACATCAGAACTAGCTACATATGCATCAGTATCAACAAAGGGGGTGGTGGAGTTTAACTGCAGCAAGCCAGCTTTGACTCGCTGGCTATCCTGAACTACGACTGCAAATGACTCTTTTGAGGTGGCGCACACGAGACCACATATTCACCATATCAATACACCACTATGGATCCTCTCCCATCGCCCTATGAGAAGGCCATCCATAGCACTCACGCTTATCTTGCGCATTTTAGAGTATGCACTTTCACTTGTCTATGAACTGTTATAGGTAACCCAGAAGTCCTTTACTGCAGACACGATTATTCGAATAGATCATTTATATCCCTGTAGGGGTGTACTTCTTCACACATGTTTCCATCACTTAGCGTCTGCACACGACATGTGCTCGGCAGACTTCAAGCGAAAGCCGACATGGGTGTAGACCACGACCTAACTAACCACACAAGTCTCTAATCCAGGTTTATCGCCTATTCAGGTTCCATGCGTGAGGAGATCCGGCCCGGGTTTCGCTCACAGCCCCAAACGATGTGTGGAGGGTTCCCGAGACACCAAACGGGCGCTCGGTACATCGGGCCACGGTGTATCTACCACATCATAGCCCACCCCTAGGGTCAGCGCTACGCACGGCCTCCAACACATACCCTACAAACACCAGAAACTAGTTGCAACTCCTGGACAGAGGACATGGCGGTTAATAAGTTGAGCGGGGTCATATTTCAGGGCCCAACGTGTGGTAGTAGCTGTTCATGGATCACAAACACGTAACTTCGATTCATGAGGATGGTTTCAATGAGACAACCCACCATGTACTCCTACATGGCCTCTCACCGCTACCTTTACCAAATCGTGTTCACACACTTAGCTCACACACGGTAGGACATGTTCATCACCATTCCAATTCATCCATGATGAATCAGACCTGACTCAACTCTAAGAAGTAGCAGGCATGACAACAAGCATGAATGAGTAGGCACATAAGGGCTCAAACAACTCCTACTCATGCTAGTGGGTTACATCTATTTACTGTGGCAATGACAGGTCATGTAGAGGAAAGGGGTTCAACTACCGCAGCATGTAACAGTTGAATCGTTGTTGTCCTAATGCAGTAAAAGAGAGCAGGAGTGAGAGAGTGGGATTGTATCGGAATGAACAAGGGGGTTTTGCTTGCCTGGCACTTCTGAAGATAGTATAGTTCTTCATCGGTGTCATCGAACTCATCGTCGAAACCACGTCTATCGAGAGGGGACAAATACCAACAACAGAGAAAGAAACACAATCAATGCAATGCACAATATGATGCATGATCATGACATGGTAAAATGAGTGTGTTGGGCTAATGCAACTACAACCAGATGAGTTTGAGCTATTTTGAACCAAAGATTCCAAAGTTCAAACTCATTTGTGATCTTAAATTATGCTTTATCATGTTTTGCACTAAACAGCAAGTTAACTTGTTTAAACATGCATGAAACCAGTACAAATGAATAGATTGGATTTTTCTGATCATTTTTCATATATAACACTTTGCATTTGGAGTTACAGATTAATTTCTATGATTTTTAGAAGTTAGCTCTATTTTCTGGAATTTCCTGAATAAGAATAAATCCAGAAAATAATTAACTGCGTCAGCACTGCGTCACTGTGACGTCAGCGGTCAACGGGGCCGGTCCAGGTCAAACTGACCAGTAGATCCCGTATGTCAGTAGTTAGTTAAACCAACTAAGTTTAGTTAGCGTTAAACTAATACTAACCTAGTTTAGTTAGTGGCCTGGGCCCACACGTCAGTGACCCAGGGGGTCAAACTGGGTCCACCCAGGGTCAACGGTCAGTGGGGTCAAACTTGCCGGTGACTCGACGCCGGCGAGGCCCGAGACGGTGGCGCGGCTCGGAAATCGCCCACGGGTGTCCAAATGGGCGGCGGAGAGGCTCTACGGGTGCAGCGCGACGAGGCGCGTCTAACGGGGCAAGCGGGAGCAGCTGGGGTGGACCGAGCTCGTCGGGAGCAAGCTCGCGGCGGCGGCCGGAGTTCGGCCAACGGCAGGTTATGCGATGCAGGGCGCTAGGGGAGGCGCTGGTGTGTGCTACGTGCTCCTGGTGTGGTGTGGAGCACGGTGGCGTGCCTGGCTTCGAGCCACTGTGGCTCTGGCCACGACAGCGATGAGGCACGGCGGCGGCGAGCTTCGACGTCCGCGCAACTATGGCCTAGAGGAGGCAGCGAGTAACGGGGTTCAGGGGAGGAGTATGAGAGGCTCACTGCGAGCACGATGGGAAGGTCAGTGGGCCCGGGGGAGGTCCAGAGCGAGCAGGGCGACGGTGGCGATCTCGGAGACCCGAGGAGGAAGAAGGGCTCAGGGCCGGCGCTTCGGGGCGTTTCGCGTCACGTGTGTCGATAGAGAGACGTCGGCGACGGTGGCGGAGCTCCTGGGCATGTCGGAGAGGCGAGGGGGAGGCAGGGGCCACGACTACGGCGGTCGGCGGCGGCGAGCACGCTCAGCTGTGGTGGGGAACGGCGAGAGAGAGGCGTTGGGGGCAAATGGAGGGGTCCAGGGGGTCGGGGTGACGACGTGGAGGTCGTCCAGACGTCCAGGGGCGTGGGCGGCAAGCAGGTGGCGCCGTGGCGAGCTCAGGCACGCCGGTGCTCACCTCTCTGCCTGCCTGGCGAGAGGAAGCAGCTGATTGGCCATCGGCCACCAAAGTACTGGGCCGCGAGGTGGGCCTGCCAGGTAAGGCCAGGTGAGTTCTCTCTCTCTCTCTCTCTCCCTCTCTTTATTTGTTTTTGTTTTCTATTATTCTGTACTTTTAGTGCTTTAATAAAAATACCAAAACAATCTCAAAATTCATGAAACTGCTCAAGGCTACTGTTTGGAATAATTCCAACAGTAAACATTTTAGTTCATGAATATTTGGACATTTAAAATATTATATAGCATTTAAATGCCCAAATGCAAATAGCATACGATTTAATTCAGTGACCTTAAGATGACTTAGAAAATTGTGAACCAATTTTGTCAGAAGTTCTAACACAAGACAAAAATGATGGACATTTTAGAAGGGCATTTCAGGTTCATTGAAAATGATTTTATTAAACCCTAGTTGGTTTCAGAGGGGGTGCTGGGGGTTCTGTCATCCCCATTTCAATTTTCTGTGAAAAGTAAACATGATGCAGACATGAAGGGCTAGCCTAGTGCATACCAGAACTAGGGATGTGAAACCCGCCGTTGGCCATGTCATCCCTCCACCCCTCCACACTTCCTGTTGTTCTCCACCGACTGCCAAACCACACAACACCAGAACCAGTTAACCCTCGTACACCTCTCGTCTACGACTCCACTCCCACGTCTTCCCATCTCCGGCTCGTTGCTGTCCGAGGCCTCGCCGTCGTCCACCACCTTGGATGCGCTCGACGCGGAGTGGTCAACATGGTCAACGAACGACATCCATCGGAAGTAGACTGTGCGTGGAGAGGCTGACAGTTGGGTCCACGGCCACACGCAAGGAAATGCCTCCTTATTACACGGAAAATAATGATTCATCCACCTGACAACTGTGACCCACAGGAAGGGCCTCTGTATTTCGCGAAAAAAACGTTCCCCCCGCTAACAGGTCGGACCCACCAGCTATATCTTCACATGCAAGGAAGTGCCTCCTTATTACAAACAAAAAATGAATACCCCCTGCTAGCTGGGACCCACCATAGTGGGAGGCTGACTTGTGGGCCTACAAAGTTGACGGGGATGGAGTGCTTTGTCAACTTAGTCAATACGAACGATTCTAGCTCCAGTGACCGTAGGATGTCCATCCAACGGTCGTAGTGCTTCTTCAACCTCTGGTCTTCTTCCTCCAGCCGCCCAAAGCAGCGCCGGTTATGCTGCATGCTCCTGCCTCCTGTGGCCAGCTGTGATGCCGCGGAGGCCTCACCGCCCCTACTACTCCCACCGCTGGCCAGGCCATCCCTCTACTCACCCACATCCCCTGTTATTCTGCGGCGACGACAGCCGCACACCGCAGCTGAACCAGTGAACCCTCGTACTCCTCTCCGCATGGGCATCCACTGCCGCGTCTTCCCTAGCTCCGCGTCATCCCCTTCCTAGGCCTCGCCGTCGTCCATCGCCCTGGTGCTCTAGATGCGGCATGGTCAACGTGGTCAAGGAACGACTTCCATCGGAAGAGTACTGTACGTGGAGAGGCTGACAACTGGGCCCACGGTCGTAGGAAGGAAGTGCCTCCTTATTACGCAGAAAATAATGATTCGTCCACCTGACAGCAGGGACCCACTTGTCACGACCGGTTTTCCAATAAAATGCTTATTGAGAAACCGACCTTTTGAGTCTAGTACGAGGAAAATCCTCCTAACTGGTAGACAAAATCTTGATACAGTAAGCCAATAGTATTAAATATATTACAGGGTCGAGCTGGGGGTGCTCAATAATTTATTACAAGCACGCCAATAATTATACATAATGGCGGATATGACACAATGGTGTGGGGTGGCATACTACTGACTCGAGATGAAAGTGGTGGTGGAATAACACAGTGGAGTGGATAATATGACTCCTAAACTGGCGGCTCATCGAGCGTCGAGGTGAGGCTCGATGAATTTATTTGGGTAGCGGAAGCGGATATAACACAGTGACCAAATCCAGGGTCGCACAAGACTGATTGGGACTCCTCTAGGCGTCAGACTCGCTATTGAACTCTTCATCCATGAGATCGCCTTCGTCAGCATCTGGCCAAATCAACAAGCCAGGTGAGTACTTTTAAGGTACTCGCAAGACAGTTCGGATATAAGATATAACAAATGTACATTCAAATGATGAACTTGCACGACAATATTTAGTAATAAGGAAGTCAGGCAGTAGTCCTCCCGAAATCCACAAAAATAACTGAAAACGATCGAGTGTCTGAAGCGACGCCTCGAAGGGTGAACAAATAAATAAATCATGCCGCAGTCGGGCGTCTAAGCGACACCACATAAAGGGCTTACATTGAAAGTAATAGACATGCGTGCCACAGTCGGACGTCGGAGCGACATCACAGAAAGGGCTTATATTGAAAGTAAATAATATGCGTGCCACAGTCGGACGTCTGAGCGACATCACAGAAAGGGCTTATATCAAAGTAAATAACAAGTGTGCCACAGTCGGACGTCTGAGCGACATTGCAGAAAGGGCTTATATCAAAGTAAATAACAAGTGTGCCATAGTCGGACGTCTGAGCGACATCGCAGAAAGGGCTTAAATCCATTATTCATATCTGTTAAACTTGCAAGAATAATGCTCATAGAAAAATATTCAACACATGATAATAAACGGGTTAGTCCATCCATAGGAATAAACATTTAACCGGACTTAACACTCATGTGGTTCTCCGGAGTTTCTGTCACCGAGACTGATACTTGACAAGATAAGATGAACATAGTACTTGAACATGGATAAGATGATTTCAAGGATTTTTGACTCTGCAGAGTTTGTACTAAATTACCCACAGCCAACGGAATTCTGTAGTCACGAAGGACTAGTTCCGTTTACGGTATTTCGGAAGAAACACATCTAACCAGTACACACCCATCCCACCTCATGATGCCAGGAATCACCCTAGACAGCGTTCAAGAAAAACTTTGAGACGGGGAGATCACAATCTCGAATAGCATGGGATCAAATTTATATACGCGCGCTCTAAGGGGTGCCCCCCTCTCGGTCCCAACCGGAAATACCCATGCCCCCTAACCGGATGATAGGCTTTAATCCAGGGCCATGGAACCCTCATCCCGGCCTCTCGATTTAGTGTGTACCAGGAAAGTGGTTTGCAACTTACTAAGCCATATCCCTTGTGGAAAACATGTGGTAGTACGGAAAGGGAATACGGACGGGAACTGGACTGATTCAAGTTGACACTGGGTCAAATGGTCTGGCATAAGACTGGCATGCTACAACACTGCCATCTTACCCATTCTCATGCCATCTCATGGCCATGCAAACTCATATCCAACAACTTATGGATTTTCGAAACTCACTTGCCTCAACTTTGCATGGAATATAACCCTCATCGAGATGTTCCTAAACATGCCATGGAACTACTTAATGCAAACATGCCAAAGACACTCATCATATCAAAAGTTCAAACATGCTTGCTTGGTTCGGAGTAGTCGGAGCCTAGCTCGGTGAAGTTCGCGGTTCCGTCACCTCCTCCGGTATCTACGGTATACAGAAATACACACACTATCGTAAATACCGTGAGGTGCACAAAAATATTCCAAATATTTTTCAAATAAATCTGATAAAAAACTAGACAAAATTTTAAAGAGGACAGAAAAAGAATCAATCAAAAATCCTTTTCTGTTTAAAATTTATAAGGGTCTTAATCCAGGGACCTTTCTATAATGAAACAGAAACTTCTCAGGGGGCTGAACAAAAAAGGCCAGAAAATCGTTTCGCATCGAAAGCGTATTTGTTCGAATCGCTTTGAAAACGGTTCAAAAAAAACAGAGGTCGACGGGCGGGTCCCACCCAACAGGTTTGAATTTTCAAATGGGGAAAACAGAGCTCGTCGGCGCCCGAGAGCTGCGGTGGTCGCCGGCGGCGATCCACGGCGAGGCAGGGGGATCGGGTGTTACCTACGAGCTCGGCGTGACCTTCCGCGTCGGTGAGTGGTGGTGGTGGTCGCCGGCGAGCACTACGTCGACGACGGCCCTGGCTCCGGCGGACGGCAGCTCGGGTGGAGTTGGATCTCGTCGGGGAGGGCTGCGAAGGTCAAATCGAGTCTTGGGTTAGCTCACTGGGTGCTCGAGGAGGTTTCTGACGTGGTTTGGGCGTCGGGGTTGGTCTCCCGGAGTGGATCGAGATGGTGGCCGAGGCGGATCGGGGCGGCCGGAGTTGGGGGAGGAGACCTCCTCGAGGTCCTCCTAGTGGCCTGGCGGGGTGTTGGTGAGGTGCAGTGGTGGTGCGTGCTCGAGAACGAGCTCGGGGCTTCCTTTTATAGGCGATCCGAGGCGGTGGCCGTGAACGGAGATCTCCGGCGATGGTTACGGCGGCCCAGAGCTTGGTCTGGGAGTTTAGGGAGCTGGGCGTCAACGTGGAGTTCCACTGGTTTCGTTTAGGCGCTAAACGAGTTCGGATTAGGTGCTCTGGGTGGGTTCGACGGAACGGGGCGGCGCGGGCCTGTCGGCGGCAGAGGGCGCGCCTTGTGCTTGCCGGGCCACGGCGACGGTGCTGCGGGGTGCGCTGGTGTGCGTGAGGCCGCGCGGAGGGCAATGGAGCGTTGGGCGGCGCAGAACGACGTAGTGAACCGGCGCTGGCTCTGTTGGCCACCACGGGTGGCTCTGCGGCCACCGACACTTGCACCCTTCCAAGAGGGCGTGTGGTGCTCTGGCCAGGGAGGAGAGGCCGTGCGCAACGCGCCGGGGCGCACTGTTGATCGGTGACAACACTCTGACGAAAAACGACACTGAACTTCTCTGAAGCTCTGAACTTTACGAAAGTGCCGCGATGTGATCTTAGGCCAAGTGTTCGACGAATTGATTTTGGTATGTGGAAAATTTTCCTTGAGCTGATTTTTGGTGGGTTGGCCTCTCACTGCATCTGGGGGCTGCCTGAATTTTGGTAGAATTTTTGGAGAAGAGAAGATATGAATTTCACCAAATTTGACAAATCTGGTCCAAACTTGCAGAGGTTAAAATTTGAAAATTTTGAAAAGAGGAAGAGTGGATCTTGATGGATCTAGGTTGTGGGTGCTAAAGACTATCCAGAGGGGTTGGTTTGAGATCAAAACTCATAGGGAATTAGGTACTTGCTTTGTAAATCATCTAGGCTCAAAATAATGGACAAAATTGTTTTGGGAGATAAAATAAATGAAATAAATCCAAAAATGGGTTGGACTTGTTGGAACAGAAAGTTTAGATTGCTCCAAAGAGGAAGAAGGGGTTTTGGGAAGATTTACCACATGAGGCATGGTAAAAACCATGGATGGTTTCAGTATAAGAGAAGTCACAAAACTCCTAGGGTTTCTTTTCTTTTTTTTAGAGAAAATAAATCCCAAAAATAAATTTGAGAAGGGGACAATCAGAAGAAAGGTTTTTAATAACCAAACACCAGGGTTGAAGAAGATATCAAAAATAAAATCCTTGCCAAGGGAGAAGTTTTGAGAGAGAGGTTTTTGGACGGGTTTAAATGACCTTCTTCAAAACCAACAAAGTTTTTTGCTGAAAACCAAATAAAAAAAGTTTTGGAGTGTCACACCACTGGACGGGCCACAATTTTTCTCAAAAAAAAAGTATCCCCCGACTGCTGGGACCCACCAACTACATCTTCGCACGGAAGGCATTGCGTCCATTTTACGAGCAAAAAAAATGATTCACCCCCTGACTGCTGGAACCCACCAGTTATATCTTCGCACGCAAGGAAGTGCCTGATAGCCGGGACCCATCTGGTCAAAGTGTACGTAGTGTTTTCGTTCTTGTCGTGAATGTGTACGTACATACGATCTGTCTGTCTTTAGGCTGCAGCGATGAACCGTGGCCGTGTAAGGAAGGGCACGTGTCGTAGTAGAGGCGCGCACGTAGCATGTCACGCAGTCCCGTTAATATCATGTACACGTACGTACATCGGCCAGGGTGCAAGAAAGTAAATATGGCCACGTACGTACATACGGATGGGGTATCGAACGCCTACTCGTGCATACGTACGGCCAGGGCTCGTGTACATGGCTGGGTCGAAACCGAGAAAATAAGTCGTCGTCGTGTTCATCGGGAAACAACTGACATGGACGGAACAGCCGATCGAAACGAGCCCTGGCGTACCGCAGAACAGAGGAAACGGCCCTGTGTTCGACCGGCCACGGTCGAAACGGGATCCTGTCATCGGGAGGGGTCTAGCATACCGCAAAACGGAGGAAATGGACTTCTCTTGGACCTCCTATGGTCGGAACGGGGTCCTGTTGATCGGGAGGGGTGTGGCCTACCGCAAAAAGGAGGAAACAAACTTGTGTTGGAGCGCTACGGCCGAAACAGGGGTCCTATTCATCGGGAGGGGTGTGGCGTACCGCAAGATGGGACTCCACGGGATACTGTTCATCTCCACCGTCGACCTCCTCCAGCCTCCACTGGCTATTGTTCATCCACCGTCGACCTCCTCCAGCCTCCACGTGCGACTATTTATCCACGGGTTCCTGTGCATCCAGCCTCCACCACTCTTCCACCGGCTACTGTTCAACTAACCCTCTCCATGAGGTCCTGTTCACCCAGCCCTCCACCGGGTACTGTTCAACCAGCCCTCCACGGGGTCCTGTTCATCCAGCCCTCCACGGGGTCCTGTTCATCCACCCCCAACCTGCTCGATCAATCAGGGTGTTGTTCATCCAGCGGCAACAACCTCTACTACCACGGGGTCCTGTTCATCCATCCCCCCATTGGGAACTGTTCATCCAAACCCCCAACAACGCTCAATGTTCATCAAGAGGCAGCATGGATCGGCTTCAGTTAGCAGCAGTAGCAAAGGAATCACTCGGGTTCAGTTAACAGCAACAAATCGATCACTCAGGTTCTGTAAAGTAGCTATTGTAATCTCTCGGGTTCAGTTAGAGCCCAACGCCTCACTCGGGTTCAGTTAGAGCGCAATGCCTCGCAGACATGCGCGTACGTGTAGGAGAGAAACGAGCATCGCTCGGCCCGCGACCAGCCACCATAACCGGGAACTCCTCGATATTTTCCTCGCCCTTGCTTCTACCACAATTTTTTCCATCACGGATGACCCAAAGAATTTCATGCAGCTGCATCTCCGGCCCGCCCGGGACGAAAAGCCCATTTTCTGTCATGATTTTTTGTCATAGAAGTAGGAGCCCACCACATCTATGATGATACCGGGTTTTGCCACAATTATCATCATAGAAGTGTCATAAGCATGATAATTTTTTTTTGTTCGGCCCAAAATGTCATGAAAGTGTCTTTTTTTGTAGTGTTGGCGGGTCATATTGCAGCCCTATGCTGGTTCAGAAGCCGCCTTGGGGAGAAGGCAATTCCCTTGTATTAGCTCAGGAAGAAGACTGATCACTTCGTCTAGAGCGATGCAGCAAATTTTTGGCGTTTGAGGCGCTCAAGAAGCAGTTGGTTGAGCCGCCCATCTTTGTTGCTCCCATCAACAAAGAGCCTTTGCTTCTGTACGTGGCGGCTAGTAATAAAGCCATCAGTTTGGCAGTTGTCATAGTGTGCAAGGAGGTGGGTAAGGAGTATCTAGTCCAGTGGTCAGCTTATTATGTTAGTGAAGTTCTCACGCATCTAAGCAACGATACCCTCATTGGCAAAAGCTGGTGTTTGGGGTGTTCATGGCCAGCCGCAAACTCAAGTATCATTTCCTTGGGCATCCAATCACAGTGGTCAGTTCTGCTCCCCTTGGTGACATAGTTGAAAACGTAGAAGCTAAAGGGTAGGTTGCTAAGTGGGCAATTGAACTTGGACTGCATCATTTGAAGTATGTGCCCAGAACAGCCATCAAGTTTCAAGCTTTGGTGGACTTTATAAATGATTGGACAGAGCTACAAACACCCAAGGAGAAGCCTTATAATACATATTGGACTATACACTTTGATGGGTCCAGGCAGTTGGAAGGCTTGGGGGCTGGAGTTATTTTGGAATCTCCACGAGGTGATAAATTTTGTAATGTCTTAAGGCTCATGTTCCCTTGTACTAACAATGCAACTGAGTATGAAGCTTTGCTCCATGGACTCCGAGTGGCCAAGGAGATGAACTTGAGCCGGGTTAGATGTGTGGGTGACTCGCATTTAGTGGCACAACAAGTTTCAGGAAAGTGGGATTCTAAAGACCCACTTATGGCGGCTTATCGTCAGTGAGTGGATAATATTGGTGGTCACTTTAAGGTTATCGGTTGGATCACATAGACCAGCAAAAAAACGAGGTAGCTGATGCACTATCTTGGCTCGGATCACAGCATAAGCCGGTTCCCCCAAATGTGTTCCTTGATGTACTACGTAGTCCTTCTGTTAAAGTACCTTCAGAGGAAGATCTTGCTATTCCTGACCTGGAGGGACAGTTAGTGGAGGCTCTTCATGCCACCTCTGACTAGACGATGCCTTATCTAGCTTACTAGACTTGAGGCGAGTTACCGGACAGTTAAAATATGGCACGACAGATCACAAGGCGGTCCAAGTCCATGACTATTGTCAATTGCGAGTTACACAAATGTAGTGTGACCGACGTTTTCCAACATTGTGTTTCTCCTGAAGAAGGACGTGAAATTGTACAAGAAATTCAAGCGGGTGATTGTGCTCATCATGTCGGGTCACGTTCTTTAGTGGCTAAGGCTTTTCGTCACGGGCTTTTCTAGTTGACAGCTCATGCTGAATGCAGAGGATATTGTTAGCAAGTGTGATGGGTGTCAGTAATTTGCGGGGCAAGCTCATGTGTGATACGTCTCCGTCGTATCTACTTTTCCTAAAACTTTTACCCTTGTTTTGGACTCTAACTTGTATGATTTGAACGGAACTAACCCGGACTGACGCTGTTTTCAGCAGAATTGCCATGATGTTGTTTTATGTGTAGAAAACAAAAGTTCTCGGAATGACCTGAAACTCCACGGATCATCTTAGAACAAATAATAAAAAATCCTCGCCAAAGATGAAGACCAGGGGGCCCACACCCTGTCCACGAGGGTGAGGGTGGGGGGCGCCCCCCCCCCCTACCTCGTGGGCCCCATGGAGACCCTCCGACGCCAACTCCAACTCTATATATTTGCTTTCAGAGAGAAAAAAATCAGAGAGAAGAAATCATCGCGTTTTACGATACAGAGCCACCGCCAAGCCCTAAAACCTCTCGGGAGGGCTGATCTGGAGTCCGTTCGGTGCTCCGGAGAGGGGGATTCGTCGATGTCGTCATCATCAACCATCTTCCATCACCAATTTCATGATGCCCACCGCCTTGCTTGAGTAATTCCATCGTAGGCTTGCTGGACGGTGATGGGTTGGATGAGATTTATCATGTAATCGAGTTAGTTTTGTTAGGGTTTGATCCCTAGTATCCACTGTGTTCTGAGATTGATGTTGCTATGACTTTGCTATGCTTAATGCTTGTCACTAGGGCCCGAGTGCCATGATTTCAGGTCTGAACCTATTATGTTTTCATGAATATATGTGTGTTCTTGATCCTATCTTGCAAGTCTATAGTCACCTATTATGTGTTATGATCCGACAAACCCAAAGTGACAATAATCGGGATACTTCTCGATGATGACCATAGTTTGAGGAGTTCATGTATTCACTATGTGCTAATGCTTTGTTACGGTTCTCTATTAAAAGGAGGCCTTAATATCCCTTAGTTTCCATTAGGACCCCGCTGCCACGGGAGGGTAGGACAAAAGATGTCATGCAAGTTCTTTTCCATAAGCACGTATGACTATATTCAGAATACATGCCTACATTACATTGATGAATTGGAGCTAGTTCTGTATCACCCTAGGTTATGACTGTTACATGATGAACCACATCCGGCATAATTATCCATCACCGATCCAATGCCTACAAGTTTTGCATATACTGGTTTACGCTTATTTACTTTCCCGTTGCTACTGTTAGAATTACTACAAAACACCAAAAATATTACTTTTGCTTTCATTACTCTTTTGTTACCGTTACCCCTACAATCATACTACTTTGCAAATAAATACCTTGCTGCAGATATTAAGTTATCCAGGCATGGCTGAACTGACAACTCAGTTGCTAATACTTGAGAATATTCTTTGGCTTCCCTTGTGTCGAATCAATAAATTTGGGTTGAATACTTTACCCTCGAAAGTTGTTGAGATCCCCTACACTTGTGGGTTATCAAGACAAATTTCTGGCGCCGTTGCCGGGGAGCATAGCTCTATTCCTTGAGTCACTTGGGATTTATATCTGCTGGACACTATGAAGAATTTGAAAGACGCTAAGACAAAAATTTATCCCTCAACTACGAGGGGAGGTAAGGAACTGCCATCTAGCTCGCACTTGATTCGCCTTTCCGTTATGAGTAAGCTTGCGACACCTAAACCTCGCTTCGCTATTCGTTCTGATATGTCAAATGTTATTGATGATGCCACTTCTGCTATGCATGATACTTATGATGAAACTACTTCTATGCTTGATACTACTGTGCCCCTTGGTGAATTTCTTGATGAACAAATTTCTAGGGCTAGAGAGAAAGAAATTATTGAAACTGATAATGTTGATGAAATTGATGATGAAAATATGCCTGCTATTCCTGAGGGTTATGTTTTTGATGTGGAATCTTCTGCAGCTATTTTTGCCTGCAAAGATAGAAACGAACTTAAGAGGCTATTAGTTAAATGGAGTAAAGAATATCTTAGGGATAGAATGAAACCCAACCCTGGTTTTGCTACTTCACCTATTTGTGTTCCCGATAAGGATTATGAATTCTCTGTTGATCCCAATATAATTACTTTGGTTGAATCTGATCCTTTTCATGGTTATGAATCTGAAACTGTTGTGGCACATCTTACTAAATTAAATGATATAGCCACCCTGTTCACTAATGATGAGACATCTCGCTATTTTTACATCCTTAAAATATTTCCGTTCTCATTAAAGGGTGATGGTAAGATACGGTTTAATTCTCTTGATCCTATTTGTGTGCGTAGTCCCCATGATATGATTTATTACTTCTCTGCTAAATATTTCCCTGCTCATAAGAAACAAGCTGCTCTAAAGGGAATATACAACTTTGTGCAAATTGAAGAAGAGAGTCTCCCACAAGCTTGGAGGAGGCTTCTCAAGTTACTTAATGCTTTGCCTGATCATCCTCTTAAGGAAAATGAAATACTTGATATCTTTTATAATGGACTAACCGATGCTTCCAGAGATTACCTGGATAGTTGTGGTGGTTCTCTTTTCAGGGAAAGAACACCGGATGAAGCTGAAATTCTATTGAATAATATGTTGACAAATGAAAATAATTGGGCACCTCCTGAGCCAGCTCCAGAGCCAATTACTGAGCCTATTCCTAAACCAACTTTGAAGAAGATAGGTGTTCTATTTCTCAGTCCTAAAGATATGCAAGAGGCAAAGAAATCTATGAAAGAAAAAGGTATTAAAGCTGAACATGTTAAGAATTTACCTCCTATTGAAGAAATACACGGTCTTAATTTACCGCCTGTTGAAGAAACATATGATCTTGATCCATTACCTATTGAAGAACCTCCTGATCCTAATAACCCGACACGGGTAGTAAAGGTAAATTCTCTCTATAGATATGATAAAGCTGAAGTCCCTCCTACTAAAATTGCTAGTCAGTGCTTGGATGAGTTTGATAACTTTATGTTTAAGCAAGAAGACTTCAATGCTTATTTTGGTAGATAATTGAAACAAAATACCTATATGATTAAACACTTGGGTGATTATATGGCTAATGTTAGATGTGAACTTAAACTAATTAGCAAACATGCTTCTATGGTTACCACTCAAGTAGAGCAAGTACTTAAGGCTCAACATGATTTGCTCAATGAAATGAATAGTAATAAAAATGATTATGCTGTTAGAGTGGCTACTAGAACTGGTAGAATGACTTAGGAACCTTTGTATCCTGAAGGCCACCCTAAGAGAATTGAGCAAGATTCTCAAAGAAATAATATTGATGCGCCTAGTTCTTATAAAAGTAAGAAAAAGAAAATTGATAGGACTTTGCAAACTTCTAGTGAACCTATTGCTGAATCATCTGAGAATCCAAATGATATATCTATGTCTGACGCTGAAACACAATCTGGCAATGCACATGAACCTAGTGAAAATAATAATGATGATGTTCATGATGATTCTCAACCTAGTAATGATAATGATGTGGAAGTTGAACCTGCTGTTGATCTTGATAACCCACAATCAAAGAATCAACGTTATGATAAGAGAGACTTTGTTGCTAGGAAACATGGTAAAGAAAGAGAACCATGGGTTCAGAAACCCATGCCTTTTCCTCCCAAACTATCCAATAAAAAGGATGATGAGGATTTTGAGCGCTTTGCTGAAATGATTAGACCTATCTTTTTGCGTATGCGATTAATTGATGTGCACAAAACAAATCCTTATGCTAAGTATATGAAGGATATCATTACCAATAAGAGAAAGATACCGGAAGCTGAAATTTCGACCATGCTTGCTAATTATACTTTTAAGGGTGGAATACCAAACTAACTTGGAGATCCAGGAGTACCCACTATACCAAGCTCCATTAAAATAAATTATGTTAGAACTGCTTTATGTGATCTTGGAGCTGGTGTTAGTGTTATGCCTCTCTCTTTATATCGTAGACTTGATTTGAATAAGTTGACACCTACTGAAATATCTTTGCAAATGGCTGATAAATCGACTGCTATACTTGTCGGTATTTGTGAGGATGTGCCTGTTGTGGTTGCAAACGTTACTATTTTAACGGACTTTGTTATTCTTGATATTCCCGAGGACGATAGTATGTCTATTAGTCTTGGAAGACCTTTTCTGAATACTGCAGGGGCTGTTATTGATTGCCACAAAGGCAATGTCACTTTTCATTTTAATGTTAATGATCATACGGTACACTTTCCAAGGAAACAACCTCAAGTTTATAGCATCAAATCTATTGGAAAAATTCCATTGGTTATATTTGGAGGTTTTGAATTTCCTCTTCCTACTGTCAAGAAGAAATATGATATTCTTATTATAGGGGATGTGCATATCCCCGTTGAGGTAACATAGTGTTATTTGAAATTTCTCCGGTTCCATGTTAATCGGCATGAGTTTGTTAACAAGACTTGATCAACCTTGTTAGTGTATTCTTTTTGATGAGCATGAGATGGATGAAACTAGAAGCACAAACTTCTGTACCCTCTTTATACTTTCTGTTATTTAGTTGAAATAAAGTAAAAATAGTATTTTTCTGTCTGTTGCCTGATTTATCTGTGCAATATAAAAATACCCCAAAAATAAAAGTCCCTAGAATGCGATGTCAATTTAATATGATTTTTTCGGGAATATTTGAGGATTTTATGGTGAAAAAATTACCACGGGTGGAGCTGCCACCTGGCCACGAGGGTGGAGGGCGCGCCCTACCCCCCTAGGCGTGCCCCCCTGCCTCGTGGGCCCACGGTGGCCCTCCTCCACTTATTCCTGCACCCATCCTCTTCTTCTTCCTCCCACAAACACGAATATCTGGCTCAAACACGAGTTCCAGCCCTCGTTGCTGTGATTTTCGATCTCCTTGCTCAAAGCACCTTTCACAAAACTGCTTGGGGAGATTGTTCCTTGTTATGTGACTCCTCCATTGGTCCAATTAGTTTTTGTTCTAGTGCTTTACTCATTGCAAATTTGTGCTGCATAGGTGACCATGTTCTTGAGCTTGCATGTCAAATTTATATGGTTCCAAGTAGTTCTAATGCTTGATATAGGCTTTAGGCTTGTAGGAGTAGTTGCTATCAATTTTATTGAAGTTGGTTCACTTTTGTTTGAAGTTACTAAAATTTCAGATTATTTCAGAAAATAATGAAGAGACTTTTGAGGGGCTCGTCGAGCCGAAGCTCGAAGGAAAAACAAAATGAAGAAGCACAGAAGCCCAAATATAATTTGCCTCGTACCGCGGAGGTCCGGCCGTGTGAATGGCCTTCCGATGACTTCTTGAGGAGAGCCGGAATTTATGAGGATTTTTATTTATTGATTGAGAATGCTGGCCTCACCGACTTCCTCCGCGACCAACGTCATCAGTATCTCTTACTCACAAATACTTTCGTGCAAAACTTCTACTATTTTCCTAAGGAATCACCTCCTTCAGTAGAATTTCATTTATATGACATTGTTAAGAAGATGCCATTAGCTGAATTTTGCGAGGTTTGCAAAATACCTTCTGAGGGTACCTTAGATGAACCACACCGTAATGAAGTGGAAGCATTTATTAACACTATCACTGTGGGAGAAACCAGGAAGGTTTTTGATGCAAGAATCACTAGCATACATTTTCCTGTTTTACGCTACTTTGCCTTATTTGCTAGTCGTTGCTTGATTGGTCGTGGAAACTGTGGAAACCTTAGTGTTCCTGATATTATCATTTTGCTCCATGGTTTATACCGCAATAACTCTGTTAGTATGGGTGGAATTGTTGCTAGACGGTTAAGTCTGAACCGTACTAAAGGCCCCATCTTTGGAGGCATTTATGCTTCACGCCTAGCTGAATATTTTGACATACCTATTAGGCATTTTGAGAAAGAAGAAAAATTGTTGCCTAGTGCTTATCTAGATTATAAGAGTATGCTAGCACATGATTTTATTGTTAAGAGTCGTGAAGGGGAGCTTAAATATAAATTGTACTTTGATAAACATCACCCTGAGACTATTACTTTGCCAACTCCTTCTTTTTTTAACTTGTCTGCAGGTCCTCACCTCATTCCGTGGGCGGCTGTTCAAGCCTATCGGAATCTTGCACCAGCCCCGGAGCCGGAACAGCAATACGAGCCTCCACGCCAGTTTGTTTATTCTTGGGATCCGGAGGCGGTTGCCAACCGATGTGATCGAGTCCTCTTCATCGCAGTACAACCCCAGCTACACCTACGGATATCCGCCAGGCCATTCCTGGCAATGAACCAACTTAGGCCAAAATCCTAAGCTTGAGGGAGTACGTATTTCTCACCGACATTACATTTATGTTCACACACTCATTGCTAGATGTCAGTGCTCATACTCTTTCACTGTAATATCCATGCTAGTTTATTTTCTTTTTCCTGCTTTCTTCTTGTGTGCTTGTTAAACTTTAAGAAAAACAAAAAAATTAGTAGTAGCTTCTAGTTAGTTTACTTTTCCTGCTGTAGTAGTAATAATTAGAAAGAAAACCCAAAAATATTTCCTGTTCTTCTTTTGCTTGTTGGGAGCTTTCCCGTGTAAATAGTTTTATTTCTTTTCTTTTCTTCGGGGGTCGATAGGATAAGACCATGATTAAATTGTTGAAGTGGCTCTTATATGCATTGTTGTTGATTTAACCAAGAGCCCATATTGCCTTGTCTTCTCCTGTTTATTGAATGCTCGCAGATTCCAGCTTAGTCCAATGCACGTGCACTCTTATTATTATTCACATCGTTCGGTCATGCAAGTGAAAGGCAATTATGATGATATATGATGGACTGACTGAGATGGGAAAAGCTGGTATGAACTCGACCTCTCTTGTTTTTATAAATATGATGAGTTCATCGTTCTTGATTCAGCTTATTATGAATAAACATGTTTGCAATTACAATTAGAGATCATAGTTGCTTATGCCATGCTTGATTAGCTATGATTTATAATGGTTTACCTTGCGTGCCAACATGCTATTAAAATGGTTGTGATGTGGTATTATGGGGTGGTATCCTCCTTTGAATGATTTAGGTGACTTGACATGTCACATGTTCACACATGTAGTTGAAACAAATCAACATAGCTTTCATGATATTTATGTTCATGGTGGATTATATCCTACTCATGCTTGCATCCAATGTTTATTAATTTTAATGCATGTTCATGACTGTTGTTGCTCTCTAGTTGGTCGCCTCCCAGTCTTTTGCTAGCCTTCACTTGTACTAAGTGGGAATACTGCTTGTGCATCCAATCCCTTAAACCCCAAAGTTATTCCATATGAGTCCACTATACCTTCCTACATACGGTATCTACCTGCCGTTCCAAGTAAATTTGTATGTGCCAAACTCTAAACCTTCAAATAAACATTACATTTTTGTATGCTCGAATAGCTCATGTATCAACTAGGGCTGCCCTTATCTTCCATGTTAGGCGGGTTATTCTCAGGAGGAGTGGACTCCGCTCCTCACTCACGAGAAGATGGCTGGTCACCGGGATGCCCATTCCCATGCTTTATGCAAACTAAATCAAAAATAATTGCAAACAAAACTCCCCCTGGGACCTGATGTATGTTGGAGGCACTCGTTGTTTCGAGCAAGCCGTGGATTGATGCTTGTTGGTGGAGGGGGAGTATAAACTTTACCATTCTGTTTGGGAACCGCCTATAATGTGTGTGGCATGGAAGATATCGCTATCTCTTAGTTGTTATGTTAAAAATGAAAGTATACCGCTCAAAATATTATTTATCTCTATTTCAAAACCGAGCTCTGGCACCTCTACAAATCCCTGCTTCCCTCTACGAAGGGCCTATCTATTTACTTTTATGTTGAGTCATCACCCTCTTATCAAAAGCATTAGCTGGAGAGCGCAGCTGTCATTTGCATTCATTACTATTAATTAATATTGGGTATGACTATGATTGGATCTCTTTTACCATGAATTACAATGTTTAGTCAGTCCTTGATCTTTAAAGGTGCTCTGCATTTATGTTTTGCGGTCTCGGAAAGGGCTAGCGAGATACCATCTTGTTATATCATATTATGATTGTTTTGAGGAAGTGTTGTCATCCGAGATTTATTATTATGGCTCGCTAGTTGATTATGCCATTGATATGAGTAATCATGAGACCCGAGAATTATTGCAAATGTGGTTAGTTATAATCTTTGCTGAAAACTTGAATGCTGGCTTGACATATTTACAACAACAAGAGCAAACAGAGTTTGTAAAAGTTTTTCTTTTTCTCTTTCAAATCATCAACTAAATTGCTTGAGGACAACCAAGGGTTTAAGCTTGGGGAGTTGATACGTCTTCGTCGTATCTACTTTTCCAAACACTTTTGCCCTTGTTTTGGACTCTAACTTGTATGATTTGAATGGAACTAACCCGGATCGACGCTGTTTTCAGCAGAATTGCCATGATGTTGTTTTATGTGCGTAAAACAAAAGTTCTCGGAATGACCTGAAACTCCACGGAACATCTTAGAAAAATAATAAAAATCCTCGCCAAATATGAAGACCAGGGGCCCACACCCTGTCCACGAGGGTGGGGCGCCCCACCCCCTCCCCGGGTAGGGGGTCCCGAACTGTGCGTCTAGGCGGATGGTAACAGGAGACAAGGGACACGATGTTTTTACCTGTGTTCGGGCCCTCTCGATGGAGGTAAAACCCTACTCCTACTTGATTAATATTGATGATATGGGTAGTACAAGAGTAGATCTACCACGAGATCGAGAGGCTAAACCCTAGAAGCTAGCCTATGGTCTGATTGTTGTTCGTCCTACGGACTAAAACCCTCCGGTTTAAATATACACCGGAGAGGGTTAGGGTTACATAGAGTCGGATACAAATGGGAGGAGATCAACATATCCGTATCGCCAAGCTTGCCTTCCACGCCAAGGAAAGTCCCATCCTGACACGGACGAAGTCTTCAATCTTGTATCTTCGTAGTCCGTGAGTCCGCCAAAGGTTATAGTCCGCCATCCGGACACCCCTAATCCAGGACTCCTCAAGAGCTCTCGAACCAGGCTTCAATGACGACGAGTCCGGCGTGCAGATTGTCTTCGGCATTGCAAGGCGGGTTCCTCCTCCGAATACTTCATAGACGATTTTGAACACAAGCATAGTGTCCGACTCTGCAAAATAAGTTCCAGATACCACTGTAGAGATAATAATATTTACACAAATTCAATCTGCTGACGTATTCCGCAGCGTGACATCACACCGCGGGCAAGCCTTTATTCGAATCATTTTTACTGTCCCACCTCAGCGTGTTTAGTGAGGCGGTTTCCTTGGCACGTCTTGTCGTAGCAGAGATCGTGTCCCCTTATTTCGGGATTCTCATCAATACGGGCATGGGTAACCCAATCGTGCATGTTGGTATATTTCCTCAATCGAAGGCGAGTCCCAAACGGTCACGGGGAGGGCTCTTGGTATTCAACCTCTTTATAAAGAGACCAAGGCTCTACTCCTTTCTTTCAATCTCAATCGAATCCGCCTCTCACCTCGAGTTCCAACACCCAAAGCTCCAAATTCAGGCGCTTCAGACCTTCGATGATGTCCGGCTCCGGCCTTCAAGGCCGGTGGATGCCTTCCTCCGTTACGGAAGAAGACGTGCTAAAGCTGAGAGATGCCAGGTATCTAACCTGCGAAATCTCGCATAGGCTGCCTAGGCAGTTTATTCCCACTCCCAAGCCTGGTGAGAGCGTGGTGTTCGCGTCTCACTTCCTTCAGGGGCTAGGCTTCCCGACGGACCCCTTCGTGAGGGGGCTCATGTTTTATTATGGGTTGGAATTTCACGACTTGACTCCGGAGTCCATCCTCCACATCTCACCGTTCATCGCCGTGTGCGAAGCCTTCCTCCGCATTACTCCTCACTTCGGATTGTGGCTTAAGACCTTCAAAGTAGAGCCGAAGATGATCGAGGGGCAGCACGCGGAGTGCGGAGGCGCTGTTATAAGAAAGAATGCTAACGCTCCAAGGCCCGAGGGCTCTTTTCAAGAGGAGTTCAGCTAATGGCAACGAGAGTGGTGTTATATCACAGCTCCCAGGGGCACCCAGTGGGTGGCGCCACCCGCCTTTCGCCGGGTCCCCACCACAGCTAGCGTCATGGGTCAATAAAGAGTTTAACTGGGTGCCGCCCAGGGACGTGCCCTTGTTGCGAGCCGCATTCGAGATCTCCTAGAGAGAGACATCAATCTGGTCGCGGTGACGCAGGTCATGTTGATTCACCGCACCTTGCCCTGCAAACGTCGCCCCCTCCGCCTATGGGAGTTTAATCTGGAGGGACCACGAGTTCTCCAACATTTTATGGGCGCGACGCCCATGGAGATGTACAAATTGTTCTTCGGATCACAAGCAATGTGTCCGGACTCGACCGAGGACGCAGGTCTGAGCTGCAATCGCCCGGATACTCAAGTAAGTAGTCCTGTACCCGGACACGCCATCCGTATATTTATCATAAAATTGCCCTTAAAAGAGATGTCCCTTAAACAGGAGTGGATAGCGAAAGCAAAGCTAATCAGGTGTCCGGCCCCCTCCCTGAGACCACGCCGGATCCCGTGTTAACCAGGATGCTGGAGGTTGCGCCTTTGGAAGAAGGCGAAGGGGGGAACATGGAAGCTACCAGGAAAGGAGGAATCGAGAATCCCTCCATCCAGGGGAAGAAAGGACCGCCTCTGAAGACCCGGAGACCATAGTCTCAAAGCGGGGGAAGAAATCTTCGTCAGAGTGTCCTTCGCCGGGAGATGCCTCGGCTGCACTGTGCCCCCAAGGGGATCAGCCCTCCAGTGAGCCGTAAGTAGAGAGGGGAGTTTTGAAATAAGAGACATCCCTGTTCTATTTCTGAGGAAAATAACTGAATTTTTACCTTGTAGTTCAGATCTCAGCCCTTCTTATCAGAGCTCGTCTTCAGGGGATCTTCGACCGGAGATGATGGAGAGAGGAACGCCTCCCCCTGCCGTACCGCCGTGCGAGGCGGGCGACCCTGAGGTGTCGTCACGGAGGGTTTCTCCGAATCCGGCAGGGCCGGAAGGCAGTCGTATGGCCCCCCAAAGCCCTTCATGTCCGGCCTTCGAAAAAGGCCAGCGGATGAGTCCGGCACCGTCCGGTGCACGGTCGGAGGAGCTGAAGGATCTGCTCGGGCGAGCGTCTATCTCAGAAGAACACCGTGCGTTGATGGGTACGGCGATTGAAAGGATTTCATCCGCGGAGAGCGGGTTGTACGAAGTTGTCAGGAGTTTACTGACAGGTTTTGAGGTACACAAAATGATGTACCTTTTGACAGTTCCGCATATAAAAGATGCGCCCTGTATAGATAGTAGCCCCTGAGACTCGGTGCATTGTCAAAAATGACGGCGCGCCGAGGATCATAATCCAGTATGATATGTCGCTTTTCCTATGTAGGTGGCGAAGTGTCCGGTGGCAAGCCGGACTGATGAATTTGCCGAGCTAAAGCGGCAACTTGACGTGGCAGATGCCGACATCGCGCTTGTCAACAAGCGACTTGACGAGTCACAAGGTATGTAATTTCTTCACAGACACCTGGTAAGGGGGTTTGATGCTCGTACCTTACAACCTGTATGCTTGATGCAGATGGTTCCACTGCCGTGGAGAACCTTCGGGCGGAGCTCGCCCGGGCCAAGGAGTAGGCCAGGAAAAGTGATGCGGCTGCCTTAAAGGCGGCTGAAGAGCAGAAAGCCGAACAGGCTGCTTACTGCCGAAGCAAGAAGGAAATGGCCGAGATGGCTGTGAAATTGAAGGATGCTACCGACCGCTGCAAGCTTCTTGAAAAAGAAGATCGGGCGGAACAGAAGGACCTGAAGAAGGCCACTACAGAGGCCAAGGATGCTCGCTCTACAATGAGAGCTATGAAGGAGGAGCTACGTCAGGCCGGAGATATCGCGGCTGGAAAGCCCTTTATGCTGGGGATGAAGTTCGGAGATCCTAAATATGCTCCATTGGACCGGCTGTGGAGTGTGGCGGACCCTTATCTAGACTTGGCGGCGAGTGCCGCGGACACGGCCGAACACTTCCGCGGTCAAAAGGATCACAAAGTGGAAAAGCTTTTTTGGTCACAGTTCCACAATCCAGAGCGCCCACTTCCATTAACCGATCGTTTGGCCGCGTGGGCGGAGCTGAATAGGTTATCCGGACTTGCTATGAAGTATGTCGTGACTCATCTGTGGCCGGAAAGGCCCGAGCCGATGAGTTATTTTAGCTTGGTGCAGCAGTTCCTTGGTGTGGTGCCGCATATCAATGCAACGAAGAGGTCAGCGTGCATAGAGGGTGCGCGGATAGCTCTTGCCCGTGTCAAGACATACTGGGCAGAGATGAAGGCCACCGCTGTTGCATCCCAAGATTCGGACGAGAGCCGAGTACCTGCCGAGCACTATTTTCAGGAAGTTCTGCAGGGCGCTCGTTTAATAGAGATGCAGTGCTCGAAGGATATTATGTTCGAATAACATGTATTATTGTAAAACAATGTTTCGAGGGAATATAAAAGCTTTTTATACTTGTGCCTTCAGGAGTTAAAATACCTCCTGTGCGTCCATTAATGTATATGTATATATAACCTGAAAGGTGGCAGTCGCCGGCTTCAGCCCCCACGCATATAATGCGGGGGTGTTCGCAGAAGGCGCATTTTCACAATTGATCCAACATCTTGGTCCTATAAAGGAGGTGATAGCGCAGCGAACTAGGCAACCAGACTATAATGCTTTATCACTTTCACTTAGCCATAGGAGTTTGACAGTGGGGCTACTATATAGCCCCTAGGGGCACCGCGCTCACCCGTATTCGGGGCGCGTGTGTGCCTGGCCGGGAAACGACCCTTCGTTAATGCGGAGGAATCCTAAAGATTCGGGCGGGTCATCAAGTGGTTGACCAGTCTCACACTATATCATGACAGTAAGTTTTCGGCTTTCTCTAGTGAGGTGCTCGTCTGGCCGAACCGGGGCACAATCGCAGTAGTTCTCCTGGTGCCGCCTTAGCCGATAGAGCGGAACGTAAGGCAGCAAAACACAGGAGCCGGGCAAACCCAACATTGGACCAAACACATGATTCGGAGCTGATGCATATAAGGCCAAACTCGCGACGCCGAACACTCCCTCAGGTATTCGGTCTTTATGAAAGCGGGCTGAACAACGCCCTTGGTAATGAGACCCTGGTGTCCAGTGCGCGCAAAAATTCAGCGTGGCCACATGCCAAGACGCCAGCCTCCTCCTCGGTTATATCACGAAACCGGGGGATGTGTATCAAAAAGAGACAGTAAAAAAGGTTTACGCATGGTCTTAATATAAAAAGAATCCTTGGAACGGGTCCCTACTGCACGTCTGCGTCTGTGTCTCCGTTGTGCCATATCCTGGACGGGTGTAGCATGGTGTTCATCTATAAAAGAGAGGAACTTAGTAGAAAAAGATCGTGCAAAAATATATGTTATATTAAATAAACAAAGTATAGTTCAAAAAATGAATAAAATTGAGCTTTATCGTCTCTTGTTGTACATGCGCGGAGCCCCTTGTACGGGGGTATGCAGCTAATAAGCCCTTGTATGTTTACATCGGACTCGTCTAGCCATGTCCGGGGTCTGAACGACCTATTTAGGTGCTTTCATCAGTGAAGTCGGTTTAGTGTGTGGCTGTCAAGGCAGCCGCACAATCTTCCGCACTCGAGGAACACTCGAAATTTCCCTTTAATGAGATGATGCCTCGTGGACCGGGCATTTTAAGTATGAGAGATGCATAATGCGGTATTGCATTAAAGCGGGCGACAGCTTTGCGTCCGAGGAGTGCTTGATAGCTACTTGTGAATGGGGCGATGTGGAAGGTTAGCTTTTCGCGGCGGAAGTTGTCGGGGGAGCCGAACATAACTTCTAGCAGGAGAGAGCCCGTGCAATGGGCATCTGGGCCTGGCGTTACCCCTTGAAAGGAAGTGTTGCTATGGCAAATTTTTGTTGGGTCTATCCCCATTTTGCAGATAGTGTCCTGATATAGCAGGTTTAGATCACTGCCGCCGTCCATTAGGACTTGTGTAAATTGGAGTCCGTCAATTATCGAATCTAATATCAAGGCAGTCCAGCCTGCGTTTCGGATACTTCTAGAGTAATCCTGATGGTCGAAGGTGATTGGTTTTAACAACCAGTGGCGGGACTCCTCTGGGATAGGCCGTATGGCGCGTATCTCTATAGGCGCCACCCAGTTTTTCCCTTTTGTCACGTGAAGTGAGTTTACTATTTTGACTTCTTGTGGGAAATTATTTTGTTTTCGGGTGCTCTACTTGTGGGGTTCGTCATCGTCCTCGCTTGGTGTGTCGAGCCCCTTGTGTTCGGTGTTGAGTTTGCTGGATTGCTTGAAGACCCAACAATCTCTGTGGGTATGGTTTCCAGGCTTCCCGGGAGTACAATGGATTTGACATATCTTGTCCAAGATTTTGTTTAGGTTAGATAGCTCGTCCCTGTTATCCTTGAGGGGCAGCTTTTTCTGATTCTGCCGAGAGCTTTTGAATCCGGCGTTGACTGACGTGCTCTTCGGGCTGTTTTCCTTGGTCCGGCGCTGGTCCTTGCTGCGTCGCGGTTTCCTGTTTCCATCCCTAACTTTGGATGTACTTGGGTCAGCTAATCGCATCTTGCCAACCTGCTATCCTCTCTTAGCAAAAGCGGGTCATGAGGCTTGTTAATGCGGCCATTGTTCTTGGCTTTTCTTGGCGAGGTGTCAGCGAGCCATTCGTCTCGAACGCTGTGTTTGAAAGCTGCTAAGGCTTCAGCGTCCGGACGATCGACTATCTGGTTCTTTTTAGTAAGAAATCTGTTCGCAGTTTCGGGCTGACTCTCCGGGTTGTTGAGCTATATGACTTAAATCGTCTGCATCCGGAGGTCGGACATAGGTCCCTTGAAAATTTGCCCGAATAGCATCCTCGAGCTCTTCCCAACTTCCAATGGTGTTTTCGGGAAGGCTTTTAAGCCAATGCAGGGCTGGCCCTTTGAGCTTGAGGGGTAAGTATTTTATGGAGTGGAGATCATCTCCTCTAGCCATGTGTATGTGGATGATGTAATCCTCAATCCAGAATCCAGTGTCTGTTGTTCCGTCATATGCCTCTATGTTTACGGGCTTGAATCCTGCTGGAAATTCATGATCCAGCACCTCATCGGTGAAACATAGGGGGTGTGCGGCACCCCTATATTTGGGTGTACCATGATGTTCGGATACTTGATGCGTTGCATTGCTTACTAGAGCTTGCTTTCTTGGCCCGTAGATAGATCTATCTGGGCCATCTTTTTGATGCGAATCCTTGTGCGGATCGCGTGCCGGCTTGTGTGCGGCGCCCTTTGCCGCTCTATGTTGGCCATGGGGTTGTTCACCCGACCGGGTGGCTCCTTATTTTTTGATTGCGGGGGCTCTAAGGCCTCCTCATCAAGTTCCGGCAGTAATTTTCGCTTCGGGTAGCTCTTTGTGCGGCGACTGTCGTCGTATTTGTCGGCGGTGTTGAGTACTTTGCTCCATCTAGTTCTAAGTGCATCTTCTGTTGTTTTGAGCTTTCGCTTCTGCTTTTTCAGGCTACGCGCAGTGGCGACGAGCCTTTTGTGGAGGTTCTTCTGCTCTGGTAGTTTGTCCGGCGTGAGGTCGTACGGACTGTTATCTTCGCCGAGGACGGGTTGTTTATCCAAGTTTCCCTGTTCGGACGGTTGCTCGATGGCATGTTCGTCGTCCGCCGGTTTGCCCTGCTCTATGGCTGGGTCTGTATGGCTGCTGTCTCTGTCGAGGTGGGGTTTGGAGCGGCGCTTACGCCGCCGCTTTGACTGCTTTTCCAGGGAATGATCCCTCGTTGCGTCCCTTTGTTCCTCGTTGTCGTTTCTTTTAGGTGTGTCCACCATGTATACATCATGAGATGGGGTGGTTGTCTAGTGCCCTATAGGCGCTGGTTCCTGTTCGTCTCCTACATCGTCGTCCATACCGTCGATGTCTTCGAAGTCGAAGTCGAGCATGTCGGTTAAATCATCGACAGTGGCTATGAAGTGGGTGGTGGGTGGGCTTTGAATTTCTTCATTGTCCGCATCCCAACCTTGCTGACCATAGTCCAGCTAGGGCTCCCCTGATAAAGAGAGAGATTTTAATGAATTCAGAATGTCGCCGTAGGGCGAGTGCTGAAAGATGTCCGTGACAGTGAACTCCATGATCGGCGCCCAATCGGATTCGATTGGCAGGGGCGCGGAAGTTTCGGAGTCAGGAGAGGAGTCCGGCACTTTGGAGTCATAGGCTTCGCAGAGGACAAGGCTGGTGTTCGGCTCGATCGCCGTAGAGATTGCAACCCCCGAGGCGGTGTCCAGCCACCCGCCCTCGGTTGGCGCAGTCGGCTCCGAGCTAAGGGTCGGACCGAACGCAGGTCTGACCCCGAGCCTTTGTTCGGCAAAGCTAGATCATGCACATCGTAATAAAGGCGGGCTCGCACGGTTGTGGCTCGGATCCGTCGAAGATCAAGTCTCCGCGGATGTCAGCCGTGTAGTTTAGACTTCCAAATCTGACCTGATGGCCAGGGGCATAGCTTTCGATCTGCTCCAGATGGCCAAGCGAATTGGCCCGTAGTGCAAAGCCGCCGAATACGAAGATCTGTCTTGGGAGAAAAGTCTCACCCTGGACCGCATCATTGTTGATGATCGGAGGGGCCATTGGGCCTAAAGATGACGACACAGAGGAACTCTCAATGCAAGCACCAATGTCGCTGTCAAAACCGGCGGATCTCAGGTAGGGGGTCCCGAACTATGCGTCTAGGCGGATGGTAACAAGAGACAAGGGACACGATGTTTTTACCCAGGTCGGGCCCTCTCGATGGAGGTAAAACCCTACTCATGCTTGATTAATATTGATGATATGGGTAGTACTAGAGTAGATATACCACGAGATCAGAGAGGCTAAACCCTAGAAGATAGCCTATGGTATGATTGTTGTTCATCCTAAGGACTAAAACCCTCCGGTTTATATAGACACCAGAGAGGGTTAGGGTTACATAGAGTCGGTTACAAATGGGAGGAGATATACATATCCGTATCGCCAAGCTTGCCTTCCACGCCAAGGAAAGTCCCATCCGGATATTGTTCTTCATAGTCCAGGAGTCCGTCCAAAGGTTATCGTCCGGCCATCCGGACACCCCCTAATCCAGGACTCCCTCACCTCCTTCTATATGTCAAAGGGGCCACCATAGTGGCACACATTAGGTGGAAAGTATCTACGGTGTATAAGTCTATCTTTGACATCATGGGACAAAACACATTTCATGCGCTGCCGACGTGTCCTCTTGCTTTATCGGGGATGACAAGGAAGCTCACGTCGTCTGTCACCGCCTCGCCTCGCTTCGACGCGCGTCCAAGCTGACGATGCACGCAGTGCCACGCTGGCTGGCTGGCTGCTGCGCTGGTGTGGTGGCAGTGTCTTCACAAAGATCTGCATGCCACCACGCAGGTGCTTTCCTTGTTGGCCTAGAAGCTACATGCTGTCACGTAGGTACATGCCTAGTTAGCAGGCTGGCGGGTGTGTCGGAACGGCCATGGTGCAGCAAAACCTTGATAAGTGCAGGCCTGGTTGTGTCCTCGCAGATGTCCCTGGCAAGGGCCTTGCTGGGGTCTCGTGGGCGTCCCTGGCAAGGGTCTTGCCGGGGCCCTCGTCTTCTGGTTCCTCATCTAGTCTTGCAGGCCTTCAACCCTCACAAAGATCTGTCTTGACTGCGGTAACTCCTTCGCCAGTTGCGCTTCCCCATGACCCATGTTGAATGTGTGACGTGGGGGTCGCGCGTGGAATGACCACGTTGAATGCTTGCATCATCATGCGGTGAAGAGTAAAGAGGCGGCTTGCGTCTTCCCTATAAAAGAGGGAAAAACTGCTGGGCCGCTGCTCATTTATTGTCCCCGTATTGGAACCGTCATTCCACATTTCCCACTGCGCCCGCCCCTTTTGCCACGTACGTCGCATGCATAGCGTGGGGTAGGTGACAGACGCACTGGATGTGGGAAGGCGCGCTATGGCCGATACTCATGCGCCTTTGATTGGGCGGGGAGGGCGGTCGATGACCTCGCTCGTCGCCAACTTAATGAGCCGGACGTGAACGTGCTCTCCAGAGGCAAGGAGCTAGTCTTTAGCCCTCCCCGCTTGGCTATAAAAACGGGACTCGGGAGGAGGAGGAGAGGCATCTTCTTGCGTCTTCACTTCGCCTCCATTCTCCATCCACTTCCATGGCAAGAGGGCGTGGCCGCAGCCGTTCTTCCGCGGAGGCGACCAGGTATTCCTCCCGCCAGAGAGCCGCGGCGGTCAAGGAAGAGCCAGCTGCCCAAGGCGAAGGCCACACTCGAGGTGGAGGTGCCGGACGGGGCCACGGTCGGTGAGGCGGTCGAGGCAGAGGCGGGTGCGGCAGGGGGACACCCGCGTCATCGCCATCTCCGTCACCATCACCGCCACCATCTTCCTCTTCTTCGCCGAGTGGCGATGTCGGGGACATGGCACTGGAGTTCATCCTGCAACTGCGCGTGCCACCGCATAGCGGCCTTAGCCTTTCCGAGGCGTTTGCGAGGGTGCTAGAGATCGACCAGCCATCGAGGTTGAGGCTCCACATGAACGGGTGTTGCAATGGCGACATGTGGGTGAACACAGGGTTCCCCGTCCCTCATGTGATGCTCCTTCGTCGGGGTGGTAAAACCTTTGCACGTGCCCATTGCTTGATGAAGGGGCATGTTCTTTGCTTCAAGTTAGTGAAGAGCGACCTGCTCTCCGTCAAGGTCTTTGGGCGCTCGGGACACAGGTTAGGGTGCTGCGCGGAGAGCTCGACTGATGATGAGAGCTCCTCCTCGAGCGACGGCGACGAGGAGGGAACCGGTGGGGAGGACAACAGGGACGGGTCTGACTAGACATCGGACGCCCCATCCCTAGGCGACGCCGAAAGTAGAACTATCTGCACTTGGCCTTCTCCCCGACAGAGTGGTTTGTCGGGGAGGGGTAGCTGTTGGCGGCGGCTCCTTGAGCCAACTCCTTGAACTTCTCAGGGCCATTGAGGGAGTCCTGGACTAAGGGGTCCTCTAGCGTCCGGCCTGTTATCCATGGGCCGGACTAATGGGCTGTGAAGACATGAAGGCCGAAGACTGTACCCTTGTCCGGATTGGACTCTACTTGGCGTGGAAGGCAAGCTTGGCGTACGAAGATTCCTTCTGATGTAACCGACTCTATGTAAACCCTAGATCCCCCCGGTCCCTATATAAACCGGAGGGGTTAGTCCGGAAAGGACACACATTACCATAGTCATATAGGCTAGACTTCTAGGGTTTAGCCATTACGATCTCATGGTAGATCAACTCTTGTAATACACATATTCATCTAGATCAATCAAGGAGGAAGTAGGGTATTACCTCCATAGAGAGGGCTCGAACCCGAGTAAACATCATGTCCCCAGTCTCCTATTACCATCGATCCTAGACGCACAGTTCGGGATCCCCTACCCGAGATCCGCTGGTTTTGACACCGACATTGGTGCTTTCATTTAGAGTTCCACTGTGCCGTCGACAAAAGGTTTGATGGCCCCTTCAATTGTTGATAACGACGCTGTCCAAGGAGGAACCTTCCTCCTCGGACAGATTTTTGTGTTCGGTGGCTTCGTACTGCGGGCCAACTCGCTTGGCCATCTGGAGCAGGTCGACAGCTACGCCCCTGTTCATCAGGTCAGATTTGGTAGCTTGAACTACGTCGCGGATATCCATGGAGACTTGATCTCTGATGGGTTCGAGTCCGCGGTGATCGCTCCTCCTCGCTCCGATGAACATGACTTAAATCTGTCATCAGATCACATCCAGGAGATGGTTCCTGTTGCTGCAACGGCTTTGGAACCAGAGCAGACCGTTCCATCCAAAGCCATAGAGTCCGCGACATTGGAGCCGCACAAAGACTCAACACCCTACAATATTTGCTACAACGGAACTTCGGACTCATTTCCGGCTACAAGTTCCGGACTGTGTATGCCTGCGGACACCGAGCTAGATCGGTTATCGGTCTTCGAATTCAGCACCGCAGACGTTTTCCAGCACTCACCTTTGGGTGATGTGCTGAACTCTTTAAGGAATTTGTCCTTGGAGAAGGACTCGCAACCGAACTATGTTTGGTTCGAGTTAGATGCTGATGAGGGGGAATTTTGCTTCCCACCCG
Source organism: Aegilops bicornis (assembly GCA_021605145.1). Taxonomy (NCBI): domain Eukaryota; kingdom Viridiplantae; phylum Streptophyta; class Magnoliopsida; order Poales; family Poaceae; genus Aegilops; species Aegilops bicornis. The sequence continues at coordinate 240,239,568 of CM038672.1, forward strand.
CCACCCACTTCATAGCTACCGTCGAGGACCTAACCGACGAGCTTGATTATGGCCCCGAAGACATCGACGGTATGGACGATCATGTCGACAAGGAGCAAGGCCAAGACCCGCCATTCAACGGACGTTGGACGGCCACCTCTTCGTACGACGTGTACATGGTTGATACACCTAAAGTATCGGGTGATGACAAAGAAGAGCCAACCACGAACAAACCTTCCGAGACACATTCCAAGCGCCAGCGCCCTAAACGCCGCTCTAAACCTCATCGCTCAAAAGATGGCAACACTAGAACCGGAGAAAACAATGAAGACCCTGTTGGAGCCGCATCCGAACAGGAGGAGCAAGACAACGTGTAGGTTAACCCTGATAAACATGCCACACCAAATGACCCAGATGATGATAGCTACCGTCCACCCTCCGAAGATGATGAGAGCCTTGGCAATGACGACTTCATCGTGCCTGAGGCACCCCTCGAGCAGGAGCGCTTCAAGCGCCAGCTCATAGCTACTGCAAGAAGCCTAAAAAGAAGCAACAGATCAAGACCTACTCATTGATAGATGGACCGATGTCCTGGCAGCCGAAGAATACGGCCTCAAGCGCCCAACGAAGAGTTACCCAAAACGCAGACTGCTACCTCAGTTCGATGAGGAGGCACCAGATCCCATACCTCCCTCGCGTAATGCGGACCGACCACCACGCGGTCGGGATTGCGCGGCAGACCGACCACCCCGCGGTCGGGATAAAACGGCAACTCAGGCCGAACAACAGACCGCCCCACCACCTCGCAAACACAAGGATAGACCAGCTCGGGACCATACATACTACCTTCGGCAGGAATTGGACAGTAGAGCAGGACACACCAGATCAATATACGGATCGCAAGGACGCTTCCCTACTTGAGATGACAGCTACCTATTCGGACGTGACAAACTCCATCAGACCTGGGCCGATAACTATAGACGGACTTCGTCAGAGGCGCGCCGTGACACGGCCCACTATAGGGGCGCCGCACACCCTCTCTGCTTCACAGATGAGGTGCTGGATCACGAATTCCCCGAGGGGTTCAAGCCTGCCAATATTGAATCATATGACGGAACAACCGACCCCGCAGTATGGATCGAAGATTTTAATCTCCACATCCACATGGCCCGAGAAGATGACCTCCACGCTATCAAATACCTCCCGTTAAAGCTCAAAGGACCAGCTCGACACTGGCTAAATAGTCCGCCTGAGAACTCCATTGGCAGCTGGGAGGACTTGGAAGAAGCCTTCCTCGACAACTTTAAAGGTACATATGTCCGGCCACCCGACGCCGATGACTTCAGCCACATAGTTCAACAATCTGGAGAATCAGCCAGAAAATTCCGGACTAGGTTCCTAACCAAAAAGAACTAGATCGTTGACTGTCCGGACGCTCAAGCCTTAGCAGCCTTCAAACACAGCATCCGTGACGAATGGCTCGCCCGCCACCTTGGCCAAGAAAAGCTGAAATCCATGGCAGCCCTCACAGGACTCATGACCCGCTTCTGCGCTGGCGAGGACAGCTGGCTGGCCCGAAGCAAAAACACAGCCAGCGAGGCAGGCCCCTCCGAGGCCAAGTATAGCACCGGCAAGCTCCAGCGCAATAGACAGAAACGCCGAAGCAATGTCGATAACACTGACGACACCACAGTGAACGCCAGATTAAGCCGCTCCAAGTCCGGCCAACGGAAGAAGCCCTACAAAAGGAACAATAAGGGACCTTCCAGCCTGGACGCATACTCGACCGTCTGTGCCAGATACACGGCACCCCGGAAAAATAAGCCAATCACACCAACATAGATTGTTGGGTCTTCAAACGGGCTGGCAAGTTAAATGCCCAAAGCAAAGAAAAGGGATCACAAAGTGAGGATGAGGATGAAGAGCCCCGGCAGCCGAACACCGGGGGGCAGAAGAAATTCCCCCCTCAAGTCAAAGCGGTGAACATGCTATACGCCACGCACATCCCTAGAAAGGAGCACAAGCGGGCAGTCAGGGACGTCTACGCGGTAGAGCCAGTCGCCCCAAAATTCAATCTGTGGTCGTAATTTCCGATCACCTTCGATCGTCGAGATCATGCAACTAGTATATGCCATGGCGGTTCGGCCGCACTGGTCCTTGACCCAATCATCGATGGATTCAACCTAACACGAGTCCTGATGGATGGTGGAAGCAGGCTCAACCTGCTCTACCAGGATACAGTACAGAAGATGGGCATTAATCCCTCACGAATCAAGCCCACAAAGACTACCTTTAAAGGAGTCATACCAGGCATTGAGGCCCGCTGCATGGGCTCAATCACGCTGGAGGTGGTCTTCGGTTCTCCGTACAACTTCCGAAGCAAAGAGTTAATCTTTGATATCGTCCCCTTCCGCAGTGGACACCACGGACTGCTCGGACGAACCGCGTTCGCTAGATTCAACACGGTCCCACACTATGCTTACCTCAAGCTCAAGATGCCCGGTCCACGCGGCGTCATAATAGTTAATGGAAATACGAAACGCTCCCTCCGTACAAAGGAGCACACCGCCGCCCTAGCAACAGAATTACAGAACGACCTTTTCAAGAAGAGCCGCAATCTGGCTGCCGAGCCCACGGACACCGTCAAGAAGGTCCGGACTATGCTGCCACAGGACAACTCGGCCCGTCAAGAGCTTAACTAGCAATTCGGCCTCCGTCCCAGCCCTGATCAAGTAGTGGCACTCGTACCACGCGCACATAATTACGCACTCAAAATCCCATGGGCATCGACGGAGGCACAGCTTGTGGTTCACAGTACGGCTGGACCGACCCCGGACTCACACATACTTTCACCCTTTTTTTCCTTTTGCTTCAGGTTCTTTCTCCCGTGTACCTGATAACCAGTCCTTTCGAAGGATCGACATACAAAGATGGCAAGCAGCATAAGTGCGTAAGGTAACCTCTACACGTTCTTCTTGACGGTATTTCTACTTATTTTTCAGTACCCGCACGCTGCGCCCTCTTAATTCCGGCATGTTAAATAGCCTGGATGCTTATCGCACTTTTTGTACAGGATACGCCTTGGCGTATCGACACAGTTATAATGAAAATGGTTTGCGGCCCAGTTTCTGTGGTTTTCGTTTCTTACCTCATTTTTATTTCGACTTGCTAATCGACCGCATCCGTACAATCTGGTACGTCTCATATTCGCCAGGGGCTCCTCATCGTCCCATAATACGACAGAAAAGTACGAACACTTCTTATAGACAAGTTCGGCACCCCGAATTTAGCATTATATGCATTGGCTCCGAATCATGTCTTTCGTCAATAGTTGGGTTGCCCGGCTCCTGTGCTTGCTACCCTACGTTCCGCCGAATCGGCTAGGCTAGTAAAGGGAGAACTACTGCGATTGTACCCTAGCCTTGACCACGTGAGCACCTTACTACAGAAAGCCGAAAACTGGCTGTCATGATATGACGAGAGCCGGTCAGCTGTTCGAGGGCTACAAATCATTGGAGATTTTTTACGCGTTATGCGAGAGATCGGCACTTCCCGATCAGATGTCGACAAAGACTGGTTTAAACCAGGGGCTGCGCCCATGCTTTATTATAAAACTCCTATGGCTGAGTGAGGGCGTTTAAGCCGTATAGTCTGATTGCCTTGTTCGTTGCGCTAAACAACTCCTTCAAGGACCATACAATTGGATCATGATTGTTTAGATTCCATCCCGAACACCTCCGTACTACCTACATGAGGGCAGAAGCCCACGACTAGCCAACCCTCAGATTACATGCAACACGGCCGCACCGGAGGAAACAATTCAAAGCATAATAAAATTACATTACAAAAAAAGGCTTTGTTTTCATAATACAAGGCAAAGGCAACATGAATACATTTATTCAAATACAATGTCCTGCGAACATTGCGCTGCTACAAGTCGAGACCCTTCTATGACATCCGCAAAATATCGCTCGGGTGTGCGGTGCTCCTTGCCCTCTGGCGGCCCGCTGGCAACTTCAACGGCGTTCATCTTCGCCCACCACATCTTGCAATACAGGCAGAGCACTTGACGACGTTCAGCCGAGGATAAGCGTTCACCATCTGCCTCACGAGTCCGAAGTAGCTGCCAGGCATAGCTTCAGCTGGCCATAGCTGGATTATCAAATCCTTCATGGCTAATTCGGCCACCCTATGCAGCTCCACCAGCTGTTTCCGCTGATCGGTGAAGGACACGGGAGGCTCTGACACCGCATATTGTGACCAGAAGAGCTTCTCCGTAGAACCCCCTCCTTCGGCTCGATAGAACTCCACGGCGTCCGATACACTGCGTGGTAAATCAGCAAAAGCCCCTGGGGAACTTCGAACCTGAGTTAGTAAAAGGTATTGCTTCTCCGCATACTTGCTTTGCATCTTAAAAGCCTTACTAGCCGTGATCTTCTTGGCCTCCTGGATCTCCTGGAGGGTGGCCTGGGCCTCATTCCATGCGGTCTCCCCGCTCTCATGAGCCTTGGTGAGTTTGGCCCCTTGAGCCGATGCATCATGCTCCAAGGTCTCACATTTTTTCACCGCATCCTGGAGCTCCTGCTGGACTTCTTGCGGGTGGTTTGTTGCTGGACAGCCTTCTCCTCGGCCTCGCCCAGGGCCTTCCTCAGGGCCTCGACCTCGGTCGCGGCTCCTGCACATATCATGAAACCGCGGTCAATATACAACGCTTATTCTTTCCGAACACATAGCAAGTCGTCATTCACCTTGCTTCTCCTGGAGCCGAATTTTAACCTCGCCGAGCTCGTTCTCGGTCCCCTCCAGACTCTCTTTTAGTTCAGAGACCTCAGCAGCTTTCAAGGTCGCGGCCAACAATGACGCCTGCTTATCGATACATATTCAGTTAGTCTCCTATAACTAAGGATTGATCATCTGTCCGGTTCTTCTCACCGAAAACCGGATAGTGTCATAGGGGCTATGGCCTACACGGGTTTTTTCTCTTTCTTACCTCGAAACTTGTCAACAGGTTGTGGCAGGCTTCATTCAGTCCGCTCTTGGCGAACTGAACCTTCTCGATCACCGCACCCATAAGGACACGGTGCTCGTCCACGACGGAGGCGCCTCGTGGCGCCTCCATCAGGTTATCCGGCGCCCCTGGATGGACGGGGTCCACCAGTGGAAGCGGCGTACCCCCCTCCTTCAAAGGGGGCTGCTCGCCTGACTCCGGAGCTATACGAGTCTCCGGAATCATATTCGGCTGAGGACCGAACTAGATGCGGCCCTCTTCGCCAATTTCCATGGGGCTCGGCTCCCCCATGTGTCCGGCAGTGGAGGTCTCGCCTCGTGGCGCCTCCCGGACAGAGTCCTGGGCTCCTCCCCGGGTCGGAGCGAGCCTCCGAGACAGCACCTCCGTATCGTCCCTGGCCCCGGGGGAATAGGCAGGCGGTGGCGACATGCTCGCCATCTCCGACAGAGCTAGCGAACCCCCGGATGAAGATCGCTGGATAAGGTCACGGGCCGGACTGCAATAGTACAGTTAACTACGTTAAAATAATGAAGAGAAAGGGTCGGGTGTGCGCATGAATGAGCCATGTCACTTACGATGCGGCCTGGGGCTTAGTGCGGGGGCATCGTTCCGGACTACTGTCAACGTCCCACGCGGTATTGACCGCCGGGGCGCCCTTCCCCTTCTTGGGCGTTTCCGCTTCCAGATGCACTGAAGCCGCCCTCTTCTTCCTCCTCTCCTCAAGGGGAGGGTTGTTTTCCTCTTCATCCTCCTCTTCCTCATCATTGTCCTCAGGGATAGAGGAATGAGCTTCGTCGTCTTTGGACGTCCTGTCCGAAGTGCCCTTGCGACGGGGGCCACTCTTGGCCCCCTTGGCTTTCTTCTTGGCCTTATTCTCCGGCGCCTTATATGCCGCCGACACTAGCAACTTCGCTAGGCGCAGGATGACCAGTTCTTCGGGCAGCGAAGCCGAACACTGGATCCGCTTCGCCCTCTCCATCCAGTCCTGAAAGGACAATGATAAAATCTCAGGCATCATCCTCGAAACATTTAAGTTGAGGATACATCAAAAGTAACATACCTCGCTGGTGCGGTGTTTACAGTTGTGACCACGGTCTGAATATGTGGCCGGCGGTTTCTCGTTGCCCTTAAAGAGAAACTTCCAGGCATCTTCGTTGGTGGTCTCAAAGAGCCTCTCCAGGGTCTGATGCTTCTTCGGATTGAAATCCGACAGAGGGCGACCTCTGTGCTGGCATGGGAGAATCCGGCGAACTAGCATCACCTGGATCACATCGACGAGCTTGACGTCCTTGGCTATCATGCTCTGGATGCGCGTGTGCAACACTATCAGCTCATCGAGCGAACACCAGTCCAGACTCTTCTCGATCCAAGAGGTGAGTCACATGGGAGCATCGGAGCGGAATTCGGCAATCACGACCCAGGTGGTGCCGTGGGGTTCTGTGATGTAGAACCATTGTCTCTGCCACTCCTTCACTGTCTCCACAAAAGTACCTTTCGGCCAGGAAATGTTGGGCAGCTTGCTCACCATGGCTCCTCCGCACACCGCGTGCTGGCCGTCCACCACCTTCAGCTTCATGTTGAAGACTTTGAGACACAGCCCGAAGTGGGGTTGGATGCGGAGGAAGGCCTCACACATGACGATAAACGCAGAGATATTGAGGAAGGAATTCGGGGACAGATTGTGAAAATCTATCCCGTAATAATACATCAACCCGCAAACGAAAGGGTGGAGCGGAAACCCTAGACCGCGGAAGAAATGGGGGATGAATACTACCCTCTCAGTGGGCTTCGGTGTGGGAACGACTTGTGCCTCGGCAGACAGACGGTGGGTGATCTCCTTCGCTAAATACTCGGCCGCCCGAAGCTCAGTAATGTCCTCCTCCTTGACGGAGGAGACCATCCACTTACCCTGACCTCCGGATCCGGACATGGTTGCTTGAGTGGAAAGGAGATGAGTACTGGGGCGCTGGAGCTCGAGATGGGAAAGACGAAGACAGAGAGAGGGCGTGAGAGAGGAAGAGGGAGTCCTTATCACCTTATAAAGGCATCGAATATTAAACGCCTCCTCACTCGCCCTGAAAACTTGCCTATTCCCAAGGACCATACAAACGGCACGGTTGGGTTACCCATGCCCGCATTGATGAAAATCCCGCGATAAGGGGGCACGATCTCTGCTTTGATAAGACGTGCCAATGGAAACCACGTCTCAAAACATGGAGCAGCAGACGACATACGGTTTGAAATTATAACCGGATAGACGTGGTGCCATGTTAATAAAAAAGCTGTCAGCGGAAAGAACTCGTGTGAAAATATATATTCTCTTTGCGGTTATGTATGGTGTGTATGTGGCAGGTCCGGATACTGTTATCGCATCTAAAGACTATCTTGGAGTTCGGAGAAAGGGGAACCCTCCTTGCAATGTCGAAGACAATCTGCATGCCGGACTCCTCATCATTGAAGCCAGGTTCAGGGGCTACTGAGGGAGTCCTGGACTAAGGGGTCCTCAGGCGTCCGGCCTGTTATCCCTGGGCCGGACTGATAGGCTGTGAAGACATGAAGGCCGAAGACTGTACCCGTGTCCGGCTTGGACTCTACTTGGCGTGGAAGGCAAGCTTGTCGACCGAAGATTCCTTCTTATGTAACCGACTCTATGTAAACCCTAGATGCCCCCGGTGTCTATATAAACCGGAGGGGTTAGTCTGGAAAGCACACACATTACCATAGTCATATAGGCTAGACTTCTAGGGTTTAGCCATTACGATCTCGTGGTAGATCAACTCTTGTAATACTATTATTCATCAAGATCAATCAAGCAGGAAGTAGGGTATTACCTCCATAGAGAGGTCCTGAACCTGGGTAAACATCGTGTCCCCCATCTCCTGTTACCATCGATCCTAGACGCATAGTTCAGGACCCCCTACCCGAGATCTGCCGGTTTTGACACCAACAGCCATTGCTCCTGGAGGCTGGCGCCGGAGGGCCGGAGAAGACGAAGAAGGCAGGTGGCGGGCCGTCAAGTCGGAGTACAATGGCACCGATGCCTTCGTCGTGTATTGGCGGCCTGCTGCCTTATCTTCCAGCTTCTTCCCCGGCACCATCATCACCAACCTTCTTCTGGGCGGCTGTCGGGGCGTTCTCTTGGTGTCTTCTACTGCTTGTACCTCGCCTAGGCACTCCTTTTGCCCTCCTGCTTTTCCTGATCTGCTCCCTGAGGAGAGAGACAAGAAAGGTATTACGGGCAACTTATCTTTTTTTTGGATCTTAAGCCTGCGGGCACTTGTTGAAATTTAGACCTTGTAACCCCTTGCTCATGTTTATGTTCCGTATGAAATGTACTTGTTTAACCAACGTATTGATGAAAAAGGGTGTTTGTCGGGTTCCTTTGTGCGTGAGAGAGGCCCACACTAAGGAGCGGGTCCTTTGTATTTCAAATAAACAATGTTGCCCGGCAACAACCCTTGTCGTCCTCCTGCTTTATACCATGACCATGCCCATGCCCTTGGCGTGAGCAGGGGTAAAGTAGGATCGGGCCCTTCGCTTGCTTCCCTCCCACCGTAACTACAATCAGATTCCGGCCTGAAAGGGGCTTTAGGCATAGGAAAAAGGGAGTTCGCTAGTATAGGAGTGAACGAAGTTTCATACATTCAAGTTTCATACGGAAACGCATAGCGGGGGAGAGAAAACGTATCTAAATTTGCAGCCCCCGGCAACCTTGGCTTGCCGGGGTCGGGGGTGTCGATCCGTCCCCTTTCCTCCAAACGGGTCTTGCAGGGATGCCTGTGCAGCCTGCGAACCAAGAACAGACTAGAAGAGACAGAAAGACACGCACTCAACCTCTACGCTAGGGGTTAGCTGCCGCCAAGCACTATCAACCCTATCACAAAGAGGGACTCAACCTAGCATGCATGCTAATTTCTAGGGCGCCAGTGCTTCATTTATTTATCTATTGCTCAGGGTCTGCGACTGGCTTTGTACAAAGGGTTACATGCCTTGTCGGCAAGGCTTGTACAAAAAGTGGTCTGCCGGGAGGCCCGACAACCGCGCCTTATGGGTAGAACTTGCGAATATGTTCGATGTTCCAGGAGATGCTCATTGGAATCCCATCTTCGGTCTCCAGGAGGACTGCGCCAGGCCTAGTGTCTCGTATCACCCGATAAGGGCCTTCCCACTTTGGTGTCAACTTGTTGAAATTCTTGGCAGATTGAACTCGCCGAAGAACAAGATCGCCTTCCTCAAGGCTTAGGGCATGAACCTTGATGCTATGGTAGCGGCGCAAGGCTTGATGGTAGCGAGCGGCCCGCACAGAAGCCCGAAGACGATCTTCCTCAAGGAGCATCGCATCATCTTGGCGCAACTGCTCTTGCTCAAGCAAATCATAAGCGAGCACTTGAGGTGACCCATATATGAGTTCCGTAGGGAGAACTGCTTCTGCCCCGTATACCAGGGCAAAGGGTGTCTGGCCGGTGGCTCAATTTGGCTTCGTTCTGATCGACCAAAGTACCGTCGGGAACTCGTCAATCCAGCGCCTTCCGCACTTGTGTAGCTTGTCAACAGTCCTGGTCTTGAGGACTCGCAACACTTCTGCATTCTCCCTCTCGGCATGGTCGTTACTTCTGGGATGAGAAACAGAAGCAAAAAAAAACCTTGTCGCCGAGGTCTTGGATCTATTGCATGAAGGTGCGGCTTGTGAACTGCGTGCCGTTATCGGTGATGACCCTATTAGGCACACCAAAGCGGCAGACTAGCCCCTTGAAGAACTTGACTGCCGACTGTGTTGTCACTTTTCTGACCGGATCCAGTTCCGGCCACTTTATGAACTTGTCGATTGCGACGTACAAGTACTCAAAGCCCCCGACCGCACGAGGAAAGGGGCCCAGTATGTCAAGACCCCAGACCAAAAATGACCAGGAAAGAGAGATTGTCTGAAGAGCTTGAGCTGGTTGTTGAAGCTTCTTTGAATGGAACTGGCACACTTCACACTTGGTTACAAGTGTAGTTGCATCTTGGAGAGCGGTGGGCCATAAGAAACCTTGCCGGAATGCTTTTCCATAAAGGGCTCTTGACCCTATGTAAGAGCCACACATGCCTCCATGTATCTGGCCAACAGCTCCAGTCTGTCCTCCCGAGGAATGCACTTCAATTTCACGGCGTTCGATCTTCTTCTGTATAGGGCATCATCCACAAACTGGTACATGCTAGACCGACGGGCTACCTTCTCTGCTTCTTCCTGTTCCTTAGGGAGTTCCCCTGTTTGGAGGAAACAGACGGTGTGCTGTACCCATGCTGGAGCCTGGGGCTCGACGACAAGGACTAGTGGCTCATCTTCGGCCGTAAGGGCAACCGCCTCTACGGTCAAGACTTGAGGTCCTTCCGGAGGGTGCTGTTCTCCGGCAAGCTTGGGACACCCAGCAACGTCCTTGCCGGTGGCTCCTGGGAGCTCAGCGGGAAAGTACTTGCCGGGGCCTGCTTTCCTTCTCTTCTTTTGTCCTGCTGATGGCTCAACGGATGGATGAGTTAATTAAAGCACAGAGGTACTTGGTTCCACAGGCAACTTGATGGCAGCGCGTTTGGATAAGTCGTCGACGATGTTGTTCTCTGCTCGGGGAACATGCTCCGCTTGTAGACCGTCAAAACGCTCCTCCAACGTCCTCACTTCATCCACATAAGTCTCCATGAACGGGCTCTTGTAATCCTTGTTAACTTGCTTAACGACGAGCTGCAAATCACCTCTGATGAGGAGCTTCTTGATCCTGAGGTCTGTCGCGATCCTGAGACCGGCAAGCAGTCCCTCGTACTCTGCCGTGTTGTTTGTTGATTTTTCCCGAGGAAAGTGCATCTGGACCATGTACTTGAGGCGCTCTCCAGTGGGTGCGACGAGCAGCACGCCAGCACCAGCACCTTGAAGTGAGAAAGCCCCATCAAAGTACATAATCCAATCACGGCACGTCTCTTTGCCGGGAAGGATGGTCTCTTGAATCTCCTCGTCGGGCGTTGAGGTCGATTCTGCTATGAACTCCGCCTGGGCTCAGCTCTTGATTGTCGAAGTACTTTCAAACTTGAGGCCAAAGCTCGACAGTTCCAAAGCCCATTCCACGATCCTCCCAGTCGCATCAGGGTTGTGCAAGATTCGCTGCAAGGGGAGGCGGGTGACGACGGTGATCTCATGTGCTTGGAAATAGTGGCGCAACTTTATTGTGGCCATAAGGAGGCCGAAAAGTAGCTTATGCATCCCGGAATATCTTGATCTAGCCCCGTGCAAGAGGGAACTGACGAAATAAACCGGGTGCTACACCACCTTCTTCTTCTGTCCAACTTCGCCCATCTGCCCGCCTTGCCCGTGTCAGGCCCTGCCGGGGAGAGCCCTGGCCCACCATCTGATGGCTTTGATGCTACTGCTGCTTCTTCCTCGGGTTCCCTCTGTGCTACTAGCGCAACACTGACCACTTGATTCGTCGCCGCTAGATATAGCAGCAACGGCTCTTGTTGTTTAGGTGCGACTAGTATTGGCGTGGAGGAGAGGTATTTCTTCAAATCCTGTAGCGCTGCCTCTGCCTCCGGAGTCCATTTCATTGGACCTGCCTTTTTCAAAACTTTGAAAAAGGGGAGGACACGCTCAGCAGATTTGTAGATGAACCTACTTAGAGCAGCAATGCAGCCGGCGAGCCTACGAACGTCTTTGACCTGTCTCAGCGCCTCAATTTGTTCAATTGCTTTGATCTTGTTGGGATTTGCTTCGATCCCGCATTGAGAAATAAAGAAGCCAAGAAGTTTGCTGGATGGGACACCGAACACGCACTTCTCTGGGTTGAGCCTGAGGTTGATCTTGCGCAGATTTGCGAATATTTCTTCCAGATCCTGTACGGGCGTAGCTTTGTCCTTTGTTTTAACCACTATATCGTCCATGTAAGCTTCCATATTTCTATGTAGCTGGGGCTCAAAACCAATTTGGACCGCTCAGGCAAACGTCGAACCAGCGCTTTTCAACCCGAAAGGCATTCGTACAAAACAGTATGTACCACGTGGGATGATGAAGGCGGTCTTTTCTTCATCTTCCTTCATCATGAAGGTCTGATGGTATACTGAGTAGGAGTCGAGGAATGACATCAGGTCACACCCGGCAGTGGAGTCCACAATCTGGTCGATGCATGGCAGAGGGAAAGGATCCTTCAGACATGACTTATTGATGTTTGTGTAATCAATACACAACCTCCACTTCCCATTTGCCTTACGCACCACCACCAGAATGGCCAACCACGTTGGGTGAAGCACTCCTCTAACCAAACTTGTCGCCTCCAACTTCCTGATCTCTTCGATGATGAACTCTTGCAGCTCCAAAGCTTGCTTCCTTACCTTCTGCTTGACGGGCCGCGCGTGAGGACAGACAACAAGATGGTGCTCAATCACCTCCCTGGGAACGCCAGGGATGTCGGATGCTTGCCATGCAAACACGTCGACATTCGCCCGCAGGAAGGCGCATTTGTGCCGCCGCTTTCCTATTTGCTGTCAAGGGTGGAGCTTATAGTAAAAGCCCCGCCTGTGCCGTCCTCCTTAACGAGCACCTTCTTGGTCTTTGGTGGTGCTGCCTTGGATTTCTTGCTCTTGCCGGCGGAGCTCTCTGGCACGTCCTCGATGGGAGCGCTCCATCCGAATAGGCGCGCTTGCCGGAGTGGGTGCAGGAGGTCTTGCCCTTGCCGGAAGAGGTCTTGTCGGTCTTCTTCCCTCCCGGGGCTACAGCGGCAGGAGCAAGTGCCTTGGCGGCAGTTGCTGCAACTGCCTCCTGATAGAGTTGATCGGTGCAGATGAGTGCGTCTTTCTTGTCAGAGGGGACGGTGATGATGCTCAGCGGCCCGGGCATCTTCAAGGTGTTGTTGGCTTAATGTGATGTTGCCATGAACTTGACGAGCGCTAGGTGACCAAGGATCCCATTGTAGGGCATGGGGATCTTAGCGACATAAAAAAATGATCTTCTCCGTCCTGTAGTTTTGCTCGCCCCCAAATGTAACGGGCAAGGTGATCTTACCCTTCGGCCGACTCCTCTCCGGGTTGACTCCTTGAAACGTGCCCGTCTCCTTGAGATCTCCATCGGGGATTTGCAGCCTCTCGATCACAGTGGCAGAGATCAAGTTCAGACTGGCCCCGCGGTCGACTAGCACTTTGGTCACCTTGAGGTTGCGTATTGTTGGTGAAACCAACAAGGGCAAACACCCGACCGCAGTGGTGTGATCAGGGTGATCCTCAGTGTCATAGATGATAGGTGTGCTGGACCACTTCAGTGGCTTTTGGGCATCGAATGATGGCTCTGCCGCAGTGACCTCACACGCCCACTGCTTCAGCTGGCGGTGAGAGGTATGCAACGAAGCGCCACCATCGACACACATGGCCTCCATAGATTTCTAGAAATCGTGCTCGCCGGACTCGTCGTCCTCACCATGATCATCATCTTCCTCCTTCTTGTCATGGCCCGAGCGGGCCTCTCTTGTCGATTATCCTTGCCGCGGCGACCTCCATGGCCGCCACACTTTTTGCCGGACCCCTCAGCACCATCCTAGCCCTTCTCCTTGTCCCGCCTCTCATATTCGGCTTTTTGTTTCTCTGCAAGCAGCTCAACTTGTTGGCAGTTCTGGAGGTCGTGGCCCTTGTTGCGATGGATCTTGCAGTACTGCTTGTCGGAGCCTCCTGGCTGGTTGGCAGCCGCCAAGGCCCGGCAAGCGGTGCACCCGGAAACTTCATTGCCGGGGTCGTCAGCCTTGGCCTTCTTGGTCTTCGCCGGGGTACTTCCTTCCTTCTTTAGCCCGAGCACATCTATCAGTTGGAACATAAAGCTCGGCCACATCCTTAACCTTGTTCATCGCCAGCTCTTCGCGCATCTTGCGGTTCCGTATGTTTTGATGAAACGCACTGATGACGGCGGCGGGGTGAATATCTGGGATGTTGTACTGCATACGGCTGAACTTTTGGATGTACTTGCACAGGATCTCGCCATCCTTCTGGGGGATGACATGCAAATCACCTGCCTGGCCAGGAGCTTGGTGGCCTCCGGTAAAGGCGCCAACAAACTTGTGGCACAGACCCGACCAAGAGGAGATGGAATCCACTGGTAGGTGCATCAACCATTACATGACGTTGGGCTTAAGTGCCAATGGAAAGTAATTGGCAAGCACCTTGTCGTCGCGAGCCCCGACGGCTTGCATCGCGATATTGTTGATGCTGAGGAATTCCGACGGGTGAGTCTTGTCGTTGTACTTCTCCCCAACATCAGGCTTGAACATACGATGGGAGGGCCAGTGGAACTGCCGCAGCTCACGGGTAAAGGCCGGACAACACACCTCGTAGGGTAGGTCGCTGGAACTCCCCAGTGCTGGCTCTACAGAGCGCCGGCACGAGGATCCCGCTGGTTGCGGTTCATCCTTGTTGGCGAAGCTGATGAGCCTCCGAATGGTGGCTCTCCACTCGTCGAGCTTCTCCGCCGCAGGAGGAAAGTCGAGGAGTAGTTGCACGCGCGCCAACGATTCTGCTGGCGTGGGAGGTGGCGAAATCTGCGTGGACCATGACGCGCTCCGACTTATAACCACATTAGAAGCATCTCTATCATGGTCACGCCGTCGCGCGCCGCTTCCGCCAGCGTCCGGGTGTGCAGGCCGGCCCGGCGCGTCCTGAGAATGACGCAAAGGGCTCTTCCCGCGGCGGCGCCCAGGGGCACCGCATCATGGTGTTGCTTGTCGCGCGTGGCCTGGGAAGGCCGCGGCGCGGGCGCCAGCTGGGGCATCATAGAGGCTGCCGCACCGCCCCTGGGTAGCACGGCCCCGCCACCGGACCCAGCAGCGTGTGGCTCGCCCTCTTGGACCCGAACGACGCCGCTTATCTGGCTCTGATTGCCAGAGTGTCGTGGATGCTCCCGGGCCGTGCCTCCGGGACCACACGTGGCCACCTCATCGCCCGCATGTGCTGGCGCGGACGGGCCGGCTTCGGATGACCCGATTGTTGTCATCCCCTTCTTCTTGGGGGCCATGGCGATGATGAAGTTGATGAGTTGACTTCAAAAACCGGATTTCACAGTTTACGCCCCCTACTTGGCGCGCCAAAGATGTCTGGGGAAAAGACACCTATGGGATCACAGGTGAGGGAGTCCTGGATTAGGGGGTGTCCGGATAGCCGAACTATCACCGTCGGCCGGACTCCTGGACTATGAAGATACAAGATTGAAGACTTCGTCCCATGTCCTGATGGGACTTTCCTTGGCGTGGAAGGCAAGCTTGGCGATACGGATATGTAGATCTCCTACCATTGTAACCGACTCTCTGTAACCCTAACCCTATCCAGTGTCTATATAAACCGGAAGGTTTTAGTCCGTAGGACAAACAACAATCATACCATAGGCTAGCTTCTAGGGTTTAGCCTCTCTGATCTCGTGGTAGATCCACTCTTGTACTACCCATATCATCAATATTAATCAAGCAGGAGTAGGGTTTTACCTCCATAGAGAGGGCCCGAACCTGGGTAATAACATCGTCTCCCTTGTCTCCTGTTACCATCCGCCTAGACGCACAGTTCGGGACCCCCTACCCGAGATCCGCCGGTTTTGACACCGACATTGGTGCTTTCATTGAGAGTTCCTCGGTGTCGTCATCCTTAGGCCCGATGGCTCCTTAGATCATCAACAACGACGCGGTCCAGGGCGAGACTTTGCACTGCGGGCCAATTCACTTGGCCATCTGGAGCAGATCAAAAGCTACGCCCCTGGCCATCAGGTCAGATTTGGGATTTTGAACTACACGACCGACATCCGCGGAGACTTGATCTTCGACGGATTCGAGCCACAGCCAAGCGCGCCGCACTGTCTCGATGGGCACGATCTAGCTCTGCCGCCGAACAGTGCCATGGAGGACGCACCAGCGTCCTCTCCGACCCTTAGCTCGGAGCCGACTCCGCCGATCGAGGACGAGTGGTTGGACACCACCTCGGGGGCTACAATCTCTACCGCGATTGAGCCGAACTCCATCCCCATCCTTTGCGAAGACCGTTACTACAAGGTGCCGGACTCCTCTCCGGACTCCGAACCCTCCGCGCCCCTGCCAATCGAATCCAATTGGGCGCCGGTTATGGAGTTCATTGCCGCGGACATCTTTCAGCACTCGCCCTTTGGCGACATCCTGAATTCACTAAAGTCTCTCTCTTTATCAGGAGAGCCCTGGCCGGACTACGGTCAGGAAGGTTGGGATGCGGACGACGAAGAAATTCAATGCCCACCCACCGCCCACTTTGTAGCCACTGTCGAAAGCTTAAACGACGTGCTCGATTTCGACTCCGAAGACATCGACAGTATGGACGACGATGTAGGAGACAACCATGAACCAGCACCTCATCGCACGATGTATACATGGTGGATACACCTAAAGGAAGTGACGAGGAGGAACAACGGGACACTACGAAGGATAAATCCCTCGAAAAGCAGTCAAAACGGCAACGTAAACACCGCACCAAGTCCCGCCTCGACAAAGACCCAGCCATAGAGCAGGGCGAACCAGTGGACGACGAACATACTATCGAGCAACCATCCGAATAGGACAACTTGGATAAACAACCCGTCCCCGGCAAAGATAGCAGTCCGAACGATCTCACGCCGGACAAATTGTTGGATCAGAAGAACCTCCAGAAAAGGCTTGTCGCCATCACATGTAGCCTGAAAAAAGCGTAAGTGGAAGCTCAAAACAGCGGAAGATGCACTCAGAATCAGATGGAGCAAAGTACTCAACACCACAGAGAAATACGCCGATACGCCAAACAAAGAGCTACCCGGCGCCAAATTACTGCGAATTCGGCGAGGAGGCCGTGAGAGCCCTCGCAATCAAAGAACAAAGAGGCCGCCCGGTCGGATAGACGACCACATGGCAAACATGGGGCGGCAAGCGGCACCGCACACAAGCCGACACGCGATCCGCATAAGGATTCGCATCAAAAGGATGGCCCAGTTAGGTCCATCTATGGGCCGAGAAAGCAAGCTCTTCCAAGCAATACAACACGCCAAATATCCGAACATCACGGCACACCCAAATATAGGGGTGCCGCACACCCCCTGTGTTTCACCGATGAGGTGCTGGATCACGCAATTCCCAGCCGGGATTCAAACCCGTAAACATAGAGGCATACGACGGAACAATAGACCTGAGATGCGGACTGAGGATTACATCCTCCACATACACATGGCTAGAGGAGATGATCTCCACGCCATAAAATACTTACCCCTCAAGCTCAAAGGGCCAGCCCGGCATTGGCTCAAAAGCCTCCCTGAAAATACCATTGGAAGTTGGGAAGAGCTCGAGGATGCTTTTCGGGCAAATTTTCAAGGTACTTATCTCCGTCCTCCGGATGCAGAAGATTTAAGTCACATAACTCAACAACCCGGAGAGTCAGCCCGCAAATTCTGGAACAGGTTCCTCATCAAAAAGAACCAAATAGTCGACTGTCCGAACGCCGAGGCCTTAGCAGCTTTCAAACACAACGTCCGAGACGAATGGCGCCAGACACCTCGGCGACGAGCTATCCAACCTAAACAAAATCTTGGACAAAATATGCCAAATCCACAGTACTCCCGGGAAGCCTGCAAACCATACCCACAGAGATTGTTGGGTCTTCAAGCAGTCCGGCAAAATCAATGCCGAACACAAGGGGCTCGACACACCAAGCGAGGACGATGACGAACCCCACAAGCAGAGCACCGGAAAACAAAAGAATTTACCACAAAAAGTCAAAACAGTGAACTCACTTCAAGTGACAAAAGGGAAAAACAGAGCGGCGCCCATAGAAACACGCGCCACACGGTCTATCCCAGCAGAGTCCCAACGATGGTTGTCAAAACCAATCACCTTCGATCATCAGGACTATTCCAGAAGTATCCGGAACGCAGGATGGACTGCCTTGATATTAGATCCTATAATCGACGGACTCCAATTTACACAAGTCCTAATGGACGGAGGTAGCGATCTAAACCTGCCATATCAGGACACAATTCGCAAAATGGGGATAGACCCAACCAAAATTCGCCATAGCAACACCTCCTTCAAAGGGATAATGCCAGGCCTATATGCCCATTGTACGGGCTCCCTACTGCTAGAAGTTGTGTTCGGCTCATTCGACAACTTCCTCCGTGAAAAGTTAACCTTCCACATCGCCCCATTCGAAAGTAGCTATCAAGCACTCTTTGGGATGTGAAGCTTTTCGCCGCTTTTAACGCAATACCGCATTATGCATCTCTTACACTTAAAATGCCCGTCCACGCGGCATCATCTCATTAAAAGGGAGTATCAAGTGTTACTCGAAAGCACGGAAGAACGTGAGACTGCGTTGTGACAGACCCACACTAATCCGGCTCCGCTTAATCAAAGCACCTGAATAGGTCATTCGAACCCCGGACAAGGCTAGACGAGTCCGGCGAAACATATAACGCCTACTAGCGGCATACCCCGTACATAAGGGCTGCACGCATGTACAACAAGAGACAATAAAGCTCAATTTTATTCACTTTTCGAACCGTACTCTGTTTATTTAATATAAAGTACATTTTTCGCATGATCTTTTTTTCTTTTCAACTAAGTTCTTCCCTTTTACAAATGAACACCGTGCTACACCCGTCCAGGATACGGCACAACGGAGACACAGGCGCAGATGTGTAGTAGGGACCCGTTGCAAGGATTCTTTTCAGATTAAGACCCTGCGTAAACCTTTTTTACTGTGTCTTGTTGATACACCCCCCCGGTTTCTTGCTATAACCGAGGAGGAGGCTGGCGTTTTGGCATCGGCCGCACAGAATTTTTGCCTGCACGGACACTGTGGGCTTAGGGCATTATTCTGCCCGTTTTCATAAAGACTGAATACCTTAGGGAGTGTTCGATGTCTCGAGTTAGGCCTTATATGCATCAGCTCCGAATCATGTCTTTGGTCAAATGTTGGGTTTGCCCGGCTCCTTTCTTTTGCTGCCTTACGTTCCGTTCTATCGGCTAACGCAGCACCAGGAGAACTACTGCGATTTTGCCCCGGTTCGGCCAGGTGAGCACCTCAGTAGAGAAAGCCGAAAACTGACTGTCATGATATAGTGTAAGACTGGTCAACCACTCGATGACCCACCGGAATGTTTATAATTCCCCCGCATTAACGAAGGACCGTTTCGATCGAGCACATAGCGCCTCAATTCGGGAGGCGCGGTGCCCCTAGGGGCTATATAGTAGCCCCACCATCGAACTCCTATGGCTAAGTGAAAGTGATAAAGCATTATAGTCCGGTTGCCTAGTTTGGTACGCTATCACCTCCTTTACAGGACCAATACGTTGGATTAAGTATGAAAATGCGCCTTTTTGCAAACACCCCCACACTATGTGCGTGGGGGCTGAAGCCGAAGACTGCCATCTTTCAGGTTATATACACATATACATCAACGGCCGCACAGGAGGTGTTTTAATACTTGAACACACAAGTATAAAAAGCTCTTATATTATATTGAAACATTTTTTCACAAATCATACATGTCATTAAAACATAATATCCTTCGAGCCTTTGTGTCTCTATTAAACGAAGCGCCTGCAGACTTCCTCAAAATAGTGCTCGGCGGTACTTCGGCTGTCCGAATCTTGGGATGCAATGTCGGTGGCCTTCATCTCCGCCCAGTATGTCTTGACACAGGCAAGAGCCATCCGCGCACCCTCTATGCATGCTGACCGCTTCGTTGCATCGATATGCGGCACCGCACCAAGGAACTGTTGCACCACACCAAAATAACTCTTCAGCTCGGGCCTTTTCATCCACAAATGAGTCACGACAGCCTTCATGGCAAGTCCGGACAACCTATTCAGCTCTGCCCATTCGGCCAAACGATCGGTTAATGAAAGTGGACGCTCCGGACTATGGAACTACGACCAAAAAAGTTCTTCCATTCCGTGATCCTTTTGACCTCGGAAGTGTTCGGCCGCGTCGGCGGCACTCGCCGCCAAGTCCAGATAAACATCCTCCGCACCCCACAGCCGGTCCAATTGAGCGTACCTAGGATCCGTGAATTTCCTCCGCAACAGAAAGGGCTTTCCAGCCGCAATATCTCCGGCCTGACGTAGCTCCTCCTTCATAGCTCTCATTGCAGAGCGAGTATCCTTGGCCTCGGTGGCGGCCTTTTTCAGGTCCTCTTGTTTCGCTCGATCTTCTTTTTCAAGAAGCTCGCAACGGTCAGTAGCATTCTTCAATTTCATGGCCATTTCTTTCTTGCTTCGGTAGTGAGCAGCATGTTCGGCTTTTAGCTCTGTGGCCGCCTTTAAAGCAGCCACATCACTTTTACAGCTTGCTTCACAGGCTCGGGCGAGCTCATGAAAAGGCTCTCCAGAGCAGCGGCACCATCTGCATTAAGCATACATGTTGTATGGCATGGGCGTTAAGCTCCCTTACCAGGTGTCTGCCGAGAAGTTGCATACCTTGTGACTCGTCAAGCCGCTTATTAACAAGCGTGATGTCCGCATCCGCCACGTCAAGTTGCCGCTTCAGTTCGGCAAATTCATCAGCCCGGCTAGCCAGCGGACGCTTCGCCACCTACATAGGAAGAGCGCATATTATCCCTGGGGTTATGATCCTCGGCGCCGTCATTTTGACACCGCACCAAGTCTCAGGGGCTACTATCTATACAAGGCGCATTTATATGCAAACTGTCGAGAAGGTACATCATTTTGCGTACCTCAAAACCCGTCAGTAAACTTACGACGGCTTCATGCAATCCGCTCTCAGCGGATGAAATCCTTTCAATCACCGTACCCATTAACGTACGGTGATCTTCCGAGATAGACGCTCGCCCGAGCAGATCGTTCAGCTCCTCCGACCGCACACCCGTTGGTGCCGGACTCGTGCGGTGGCCTTTTTCGAAGGCCGGACACGGAGGGCTTTGAGGGGACATATGGCTGCCTTCTGGCCCCGCCGGATTCGGAGGAGCCCTCTGCGACGACACCTCAGGGTCGTCCACCTCGCATAACGGTACGGCAGGCGGAGGCGTTTCGCTCTCCATCATCTCCGGACCAAGATCCCCTGAAGAAGAGCTCTGTT
This sequence comes from Aegilops bicornis, assembly GCA_021605145.1. Classification (NCBI taxonomy): domain Eukaryota; kingdom Viridiplantae; phylum Streptophyta; class Magnoliopsida; order Poales; family Poaceae; genus Aegilops; species Aegilops bicornis. Next base: position 240,260,623 of record CM038672.1, read on the forward strand.
GTGAAGGGCTGAGATCCGAACTACAAGGTAAACTTTTGGTTACCTTCAGAAATAAAACGGGGATGTCTCTCTTTTAAAAGACGCCCGCCTTTACTTACGGCTCGCTGGAGGGCTGATCTCCTTGGGGAAATAGTGCGGCCGGGGCATCTCCCACCGCAGGACCCTCTGGTGAAGATTTCTTCCCCCGCTTCGAGGCTTTGGTCTCCGGATCTTCAGAAGCGGTCCTCTTCTCCCCTTGGAGGGAGGGATTCTCGATCCCCCCTTTCTTGATAGCCTCCTTCACGGAGGTAGTAGTTCCCTTGTTCCCCCCTTCGCCTTCTTCAAAAGGCACAGCCTCTAGCATCTTGGTTAATACAGGATCCGGCGTGGTCTCAGGGAGGGGGGCCGGACACCTGATCAGTTTTGCTTTTGCTATCCACTCATGTTTAAAGGGTAGCTCTTTCAAAGGAAGGTGTATGATAAATATGTGGATAGCATGTCCGGGTACAGGAGTACTTACTTGAGTATCTGGGCGATTGCAGCTCAGACCTGCGTCCTCGGTTAAGTCCGGACACATTGCTTGTGATCCGAAGAACAGTTGGTACATCTCCACGGGTGTTACACCCATAAAATGTTGGAGAGCTCGTGGTCCCTCCGGATTAAACTCCCACAGCGGAGGGGCGGCGTGCGAGGCAAGGTACGACGAATCAGCATGACCTGCGCTACTACGACCAGTTTGATCTCTCTCTCTCTCTCTCGGAGGACTCGAATACTGCCCAGCAACAGAGGTACGTCCTTGGACGGTCCCCAGGCGAGCCCTTTATTGACCCATGACGCCCGCCGCGGTGGAGGACCCGAGCGGAAGGCAGGTGGCGCCGCCCATTTGGTGCCCACAGGAGGCGGTGATATAAAACCACTCCTCTTGCCATAAATTGAGCTCCTCTTGAAAAGAGCCCTTGGGCCATGGAGCGTCCGCATTCTTGCTTATAACAGCCCCTCTGCACTCTGCCTGGTGCCCCTTGATCATCTTTGGCTCCACTTTGAAGGTCTTGAGCCACAATCCAAAGTGAGGGGAAATGCGGAGGAAGGCTTCACATACGACAATGAATGACGAGATGTGGAGGATGGACTCCGGATCCAAGTCATGGAATTCCAGCCCATAATAAAACATGAGCCCCCTCACAAAGGGGTCCATCGGGAAGCCTAAACCCCGAAGGAAGTGAGACGCAAATACCACGCTCTCACCAGGCTCGGGAGTGGTAATAACCTGCCCTTGGGCAGGCAGCCTATGCGAAATTACGCCGGTTAGATACCTGGCGTCTCTCAGCTTTAGCACATCTTCTTCCGTGACGGAGGAAGACATCCACCGACCGCAGGTGGTCGGAGCCGACATCGTTGAATGTCCGAAGCGCCTAAATCTGGAGCTTTGGGTGTTGGAACTCGAGGCGAGGGGCAGATTCGATTGAGATTGAAAGAAAGGAGCGGGCCTTGGTCTTGTTATAAAGAGGTTGAATACCAAGAGCCCTCCCGTGACGGACTGCTCGGGACTCGCCTTCGATGGAGGAGGCGTGCTACAACGGGCACGCATCGGGTTACCCACGCTCGTATTGATGAGGATCCTAGAGTAAAGGGGGCACGATCTCCGCTCTGATAAGACGTGCCGAAGAAACCGCCTCGCTAAACGTGCTGAGGTGGAACAGTAAAACGATTCGTATAAAGGCCTGGCCGTGGTGTGATGTCACGCCTCGAAATACGTCAGCAGATCTGTGCAAAGGTTATTCTCTCTACGGTGGTATGTGGAACTTGTTTTGCGAGCGGACACAATCCTTGTGTTCAAAATCTTCTATGAAGTATTCGGAGGAGGAACCCGCCTTGCAATGTTGAAGACAATATGCGCCCGGACTCGTCGTCATTGAAGCTTTGGTTAAAGGGGAGACTGCGAGGAGTCTGGATTAGGGGTGTCCGGATAGCCGAACTATCACCGCTGGCGGACTCTGGACTATGAAGATACAAGATTGAAGACTTCGTCCTGTGTCCGGATGGGACTTTCCTTGGCGTGGAAGGCAAGCTTGGCGATACGGATATGTAGATCTCCTACCATTGTAACCGACTATGTGTAACCCTAACCCTATCCAGTGTCTATATAAACTGGAGGGTTTTAGTATGTAGGACGAACAACAATCATACCATAGGCTAGCTTCTAGGGTTTAGCCTCTCTGATCTCGTGGTAGATCCACTCTTGTACTACCCATGTCATCAATATTAATCAAGAGGGCCCGAACCTGGGTAAAACATCGTGTCCCTTGTCTCCTGTTACCATCCGCCTAGATGCATAGTTCGGGACCCCCTACCCGAGTTCCTCCAGTTTTGACACCGACACCAGTCGTCCGGTGTTTCGCTCCCCGGAGAAAGGGACCTGTCTTCGCCTGCTTCGAGGCCAGGTTCCTCCGTCCATTCTGCCACTAAATCTGGCAATGCGGCCCCCTTGATGACTCTGGTCGTGCTGAACTCTAGCTGAAATGCTTGCAGTTCGATATTCCACTCGGCAACTCTTCCAGCTGAGTTGGGGCTCCTAAGCACCCTCTCCAGAGGGTATGCTGAGACGACCTTGATGGGATGACCCTGAAAGTAGTGCTGCAGTTTGCGTGAGGCTACCAATAGCGTGAGGAGGAGTTTTTGGGGCATGGGGTACCGCGCCCTTGCGTCCCGCAGCACCGTGCTGACGAAGTACACCGGGTGCTCGACGAGAGTAGGAGTGCTGACGAGGCCCGTGCCCTCCGGAGGGTCTGATGCCTCCTGAGGCGATGGAGCCCCCAGCGCCTGCCCGCCTGGCTTGGCCTCTTCGGCTCTTGGGGCACCTTCCTGCTGAGGCTGGTATCCGTCTGCCGGGGCCGTGACCTTTGCGAGGCCTTCTTGGTCTTGTGCTGCCGCGGCCGAGGCCGTGGCCGGGCGCGGCGCAGCCTTGATCTGGCGCTCTTCCCGAACCGCCACTAGGGCTGCGCTGGCGGAGTAGGGCGTGGCGGCGAGGTAGAGCACCAGGGGCTCAAGTGGGCGTGGCGCGACCATCACAGGAGGGCTGGTAAGGTACCTCTTGAGTTCTTGGAATGCCTTGTCGGCCTCTTCAGTCCATTCAAAGGGGCCCTTCTTCTTCATCAGCTTGAAGAATGGCAGTGCTCGTTCTCCCAGCTTGGAGATGAAACGTCCTAGCGCGTTCACGCGCCCGGTGAGTTTCTGCATTTCTCTGAGGGTCTTTGGCAGGCTCATCTCTTCGGCTGCCTTGACCTTTCCCTGGTTGGCCTCGATGCCCCTATGGGACACGAGGAAACCCAGGAGCTTGCCCGAGGGGACTCCAAATACGCATTTCTCCGGGTTGAGCCGCAGGTCCACTTTATCGAGGCTCGTGAAGGTTTCTTCCAAGTCCTACATCAGGGTTCTCGCCTCCCGAGACTTCACCACAATGTCATCGACGTATGCCTCAGCATTCCTCCCGAGCTGTCGGCCCAAGGCGATGTGCATCAGCCGCTGAAAGGTCGCGCCTGCGTTGCGCAACCCAAATGGCATGCAGGTATAGCAGTACACTCCGCACGGGGTCAGGAAAGCCGTTTTTTCCACGTCTTCTACCGCCATCTTGATCTGGTGATAGCCTGAGAAGGCATCCAGGAAGCACAGCAGGTCACACTGAGTGGTGGAATCGACGATCTGGTCAATGCGAGGAAGCGGAAATGGATCCTGTGGGTAGGCCTTGTTGAGGTTGGTGAAGTCGACACACATACGCTCCTTTCCACATTTCTTGGGCACGACAACTGGGTTGGCCAGCCAATCCGGGTAGCGGACCTCGCGAATAACCCCTGCTGCCTCCAGCTTGCGGGTCTCCTGGACGATAAAAGCTTGTTTCTCTGTGGACTGTCGCCTCGCCTTCTGCTTCACGGGGCGCACGTTGGGGCACACGTTGAGGTGATGCTCAATCACGCCCCTCGGGACCCCCGCCAACTGATCAGGCCCCCATGCGAACACCTTCTTGTTTGCGCGCAGGAACTTTACCAAGGCCTCCTCCTGCTCGGGTTCGAGGTTCGCACCTATGGTGAAGGTGGCGTCAGTGGACCCGTCCTCACTGACTGGTACCTGCTTGGTTTCCGCCTTGTTTTGAGTGAATAGATGCTTCTTCTTGGATGGCGCAGCCCCCATGGGCTCGGGAGCGTCAACGCCGGTGGGTCGTGCCGCTGCAGCTGCTTTGAAAACATGCTTGAGTGCCTGCAGTGCCTCTCCAGCGTTTCCCGACACGGTAAGATCGCTGCTGCTCCCGGGCATCTTCATGAGGTTGTACGCCGGGTGAGTTGCTGGCATGAACCGAGCCAAGGCCAGGTAGCCGAGGATGGCGTTGTAGGGGTGGCCGATGGGGGCAATGTTGAAGTCGATCAACTATGTGCGGAAGTTGTCGCGGGTGCCGAAGGTCACCGGGAGGCGAATTTGTCCAAATGAGGCGGTGGAGCCGGCTCCGACTTCGGAAAAAGGCATGCTGGGCTGGAGCCGCTCTGGTGGCACATGGAGGAGGCTGAAGGCCTCCACAGAGAGCATGTTGAGGCCGGCTCCGCCGTCGATGAGGTTCCTGGTGACTGCCACTTCGCAGATGGTGGGGGTGCACAGCATCGGGAGCGCACCCGACCCGGCGGGGTTGGAGGGGTGATCGTCTGAGTCGAAGAGCAGGTCGGCCTTGGGCGCCACCCAGCCCGGCGGGGCTCCCTGGCGCTTGGAGGCGGCGGCGATCTGGCGGGTGAACGGCTTGACATGGCGGCTCGAAGGTGGCGCCAGTGAGCCGCCAGAGAGCTACGACGACTGGGGCGCTGCCCAGCGCGAGGGCGACGTAGAGGTCGCGCAGCTCCCCCCAACAGGTCTGCTTCCTGTTCCCCACCGGGCCGTTGGTGGCGTTGGCGGCAGGCGACGGGGAACGGCGGGGGCGTCCGCCAACGGGAGCCGTCTGGGCGACTCGAGCGGCGCGTGCAGCCTGTCGACGTTCTGGGAACGGGGGTACCCAGACTTCCCTGCCTGCGGCCTGCGGCGTGGCTCAAGGGGTGGCCCAGTACGGCCCATCTTCATCAAAACAAGCTCAAGACCCTCGCGAGGGGCCAAGCCTCGCGGGGCGGACGACAGGAAGTTTCCTCAGGCACGGCTTCGTCAGGCTGGCTCGCGAGGAGGCGGAGAGATCAATGCGGGGTACCTCACGAGGTGCCCGTGAGGCAAGCCATGACGACCGAGGGCGCCAGGCGGGCGCCAGCCCGCGTAGTGTCCTCATTTCCCCTTTGGTGCAAAGGAGGCAAGCGCAGGCAAAGGCAACCATTTCGGTGCAACAAGACCAAGACCAGCAGAGAGGTAGGAAGGAGGTCATCGTGGATCCCAAGTCGGCGTTACCGTCGGAGTCTTTGGCAGGCGAGGACCAACTTTAGTCAGGATAAGTGTACTAGATGTTCCCCTTCAAAATGGCCAATTGTTGGCGCCCTTCCCGCTCAATATTTGGGAAGAGGCCCAGGGCCTCCCTCTATAAATAGGACTAGCCACCACCAAGGCAGGGGGAGGAAAAAGAGAGAGGATTAATCAGGAAGAGACCTATTAGATAGAACCCTAGATGAGAGAGAGAGAGGCGATCGAACTCATCCAAGCAGTTCATCGCACCTGCTCAAGAACAGCCCCTCGCGAGGCTGTTCTTCCTTTGTATTGTTCATCATCAGCCCCTGAGGCAATCCACCACACCACAAACTGGAGTAGGGTATTACACCACAATGGTGGCCTGAACCAGTATAAACCTCGTGTCCTCTGTGTTGTTCTTTGTGTAGTTAAGATCCTTGCGAGGCGACGAGACGTAGGTAGGTTGGAGGTGCGATCTCCGTGTGCACCCCAGAGTTTGAACCTAGAGGGTCTGCCGGAACCCGAAATCCGACATTTGGCGCGCCAGGTAGGGGTGCACCGGAATCCGCCTTCCGCCGCCCTGCTCTTCGCCGCTCCTCGCATCCATGTCAGACGCTCGTCGAGCCCGCGCCAAGCGCCGGGCCGCTCTCGCTACTCGCGTCGCCCAGACGGCCCCCGTCGGTGGCCGCCCCCGCCGTTCCCCGTCGCCTGCCGTCAACGCCGCCACCGGCCCGGCGGGGAACGAGCAGCAGGCGTCGTCTCTGCATCCTTCGGTACGGTGAGAAGGCCGCACCGCCACCCCGTCGCTGACTCCAGCCGGTTCTTCGTCCCACGCCCATCGCGCTCCTGCGGACGCGCACGCCGCGTTGCTCCTGGCGCGGGAACTCCTGCACTACCGTCCCGTCGACGACCTCTACGACGAGTGGCTCGCCCACATCACCGAGCTCGTCAGCGCCGCTGGGGGCTCCCCTGCGCCATCCCTCTCGCTGCACCGCGCCCCGCCTTGCACGGGCGATGAAGCTCCGGGGGCGCCTTAGCCGCCTCCCCCTCAAGAAGGCGCCTTGGCCCCAAGGCGCGTGGCCCCTGGGCGGAACCCACTCCGCCTGGCACGAGCACAACAAGAGAAGAGCTGCCAAGAGGTCCCTCGTCCCCAAGAAGCTGCCCGAGTGCTCCCCGCACCGGCCCGTCACGACCGCGCTCCTGCTCCAGCGCGCCAAGACCCCGCGCTGCTCCTGGCGGCAGCGCACGGAGACCTCCAAGATCAAGCCCTCCGTCACCAAAGGCCTCCCGTGGCCACTGCAGGCTGCCGCGCCTTCACCGCCGAGCTGCGCAGCGTGGCCTGGCCGGGCAAGTTCAAGCCAGACCTGCCCCCACGCTATGATGGCATGGCCGACCCTGCGGAGTTCCTCCAACTCTATGAGCTGGGCATCGAAGCCGCCAACGGGGACTAGAAGGTCATGGCGAACTGGTTTCCCATGGCGCTCAAGGACGGTGCCCACGCTTGGCTCCTGAACCTTGCTCCCGGCACGATTTCCTCCTGGAACGAGATGTGCATCAAATTCATAGCCAACTTCCAAGGCACCCGCGATCGGCCCCCGGCCATGAGTGACTTGCGCCGCATCAAGCAGCAGTCAGGGGAGACCCTGCAAAAGTTCATCCAACGTTTCAACAACGCTCGCCTTAAGATCCCTAGGGTGTCTGAGGAGGCCATCATCTCAGCCTTCTCCGACGGTGTGCGTGACGTCAAGATGAAGGAAGAGCTCGCGATCCATGAAGACCTGTGCACATCCATGGAGCTGTTCAACTTGGCGACCAAGTGCGCCAGGGCAGAGGAAGGACGCCTTTCCCTTCTCGAGCTGCCGGCTGCCGACACAGAAGAGAAGAAGCCCAAGGTCAAGGACGTGAAGCGCAAGGGGGCTACCGTGCTTGCGGTAGAGCCGGACACCAAGCGAGGAAGGGATCAGCCTAAGTCATCCAAGGGCAGTCGGTACTGCGTGTACCATGACATCCACACCCACAACACCAACGAATGCCAAGAGCTCAGAGTCGTGCGGGACGTGCGTGCCGGCCGACGCCCCGAGCGCAGCGACCGGGGCTATGCCCGAGGAGGAGGAAGAGGTGGAGGACGATGGGAAGACCGTGGCCCTCGCCAAGGGTGCTGTGACCGACCTCGCGAGGACCGCTGGCAGGATCAGCCTCGCGAGGGAGGTTGGAGGGACCCGCCTCGCGAGGGAGGCTGGAGGGATCAGCCTCGCGAGGATCGCCCACAAGGCAACCCAGGCCTCCCTCCTCTGCCACCGCAGCCAAGGAGAAATGAAGACCATCATCAGGACGAGGGGGCTGGGGGCTTCCACGAGCCGCTTGTCGCTTGCATCTGTGGCGAGCTCCAGCCCCAGCCTCTCGAGCGCATCTTCAAGCAGTTCGCCCCAAGTGAATGCAGTCCTCCCGGGCTCGAAGCCACACGCCCCTCGGTGGTCGGCGTGCGCCATCACATTCAGCTGGCCGGATCAGCTCAAGTGCGCAGCCACAGCCGGAGTCCTCCCGATGCTTTGTTCCCCAATTATCGTAAATGTGCAAGTCACGGGACCCTCATCGATGGCGGAGCAGGGCTCAATGTCCTGTCCGTCGAGACATTCAACAATCTCCAAGTGCCATACAATCAGCTTCAGCCAACCAAGCCTTTCTCCAGATTCACTGATGGTTCCATGGTTCCGATAGGGCAGGTCCGCCTTCCTGTCACCTTCGGGACGCGCGACAACTATCGCACCGAGCTCATTGACTTCGACGTCGCGCATATTCGCCTGTCGTACAATGCCATCCTCGGGTACCCAGCTCTGGCCAAATTCATGGCCGTGCTCATCACGGCTACAATGTCCTCAAGATGCCAGGAAGCGGTGGAGTCCTCACGGTGCCTTGTGAAGAGAGAGACGCAGTGTGTTCCCTGGAGCGTGCTTTTCAAGCCGCGTCAATTGAAGATCCAGATCGCAGGAGCGGAGGGCTTCCCGAGGTGGTCCCTAAGAAGAAGAAGACATCCCCTGGTCATAACCCTCGGGAGGCAGGCCCCTCAGAGTCCGCGCCCATTCCAGGGGCGCCTCCTTCTGTCGCATAGGAAGGCGCGCCCGACGCCCTCCTCGAGCAAGGCTCGGGGGCTCTCTCCTGGAGGGCCACCGACTTTGCTAAGATCACGAGGGAGGCGCTTGGGCACCACTTGGAGGCGTGTTTCAAAGCACGTTTCCCTCAGGAAGGAGCAAGGCAAGGAGGGCCAAACCCTCAGGAGTTCGTCAGCAAGATCATTCAGGAGCTGCAGGAGTCAAGAGTCATGAGTGGCAGCCGCCGCTTACCTGCCGTAGCTCCCCATCCAGCTGAGGATGGTGGGCTGCATGTCTGCATCGACATACCAGGGCTCAACCGAGCCGCCTCTCAGGAGCGCCTCTAGCCCTCGCGCCTGGGACGCTGTGAAGATCAACCCCACAACTGTGTTCGCATGCCTTACGGCTTGCCGAACACGGCTGCCGCGCGCCAGCGCCTCATGAGGAACATCCTGGAGGCTCAAGAGGCAAGGCGTTCCGCAGTCCTGGCGGAGATGGAGATGGTCCGCGAGGAGCCACCGGCGCCTCCGGAGCCTCCCGAGGCTCCTGGGCCTGGGGGCTCGTGAAGATCGGCTTTCGCAGCGCACGCCGTCCGCTACTCCAGCATCCCTTCATCTTCAGCATCACCAGGTGACATCCTTCGAGTTTCATTTTCAGCTGGGAGGGCACCCCCAAGGGTTGCATCATTCCCAGGCCGCGCGGGTCCGTCCCTGCGGCATGTATCCCTTTAGTTCATGTTTTTAGTTTACTTTATTGGGGGCGCCACTCGGGCTGCATTATCCCCAAACCACCCGGGCCAGACCCAGTGGCACATATTCCTCTCGCGTTTATTCAAGTCGTGCGTTTGACCCGTCATGATCGTTATTTGATGCCTGTCCACGGCACCCTTCTTCCTTCATGCCGGCCGCTTGCACGTGAAAGGGGGGGGGGTACCTGAGCATCGCGACTCATGGGCTCTTACTGGCTCCCCAGCCCTCACCCTCTGGCCTTGTCCACGGCATCGCGACCTGGCATACCAGCGACGACTGAGCCCGCTCGGGGGCTGGGACCCGAGGACGTAGAGCGCCGGCATCTAACCAAATTTACAAGAACACAATACAAGTAAAGGCCCAGTGCCAGGCGCAACCCGCCTTGAGGTAGGGCCCCGTGAGTCTTGCGCTGGCTCATGGGTGCCCAGATACACCTCGCCAAGCTCTACCGTGCCAGCCACGTGTCAGGGCGGGGCTGTACACGCCCCGGGGGCTCCTCCCGGAGGGGAGCCCCCTCCCACGCACCAGTGGAAGCACCATGCTCCGCGCTGGCTGATGACACTGCCGAGGAGCGGCTATGCCAGTACACATACGGAAGCGCTATGCTCCGTGCTGGTGGTAAACAACTGAGGGTGGGCCCCGGCCGCATCAACCTCAGGGAGCCCAGAGCTCAATGTCCGGCCTCATCATAACGCCTCCCCTCAGGAGTGCCACGCGAGGGGGCTGGGCACGGGGGCTACACCTGGGTCACACCCAGGCACACGCCACCCAGCCAAGCCCCTCGGGCCTGGTTCGTCGCACGCCTCTCCCCGAGCGGAGCCAAGGTACGAAGGATGTTTGAACGTGAAGGGGGACTCCTGAGCATCGCGACTCAGGAGCCTAACTGGTAACGTAGCCCCTCACCCCTTAGTTCCGAAAGGCTAACGGCAGTTGAGGTATCCGCGGGGCCGGGCTCTGCCGACGTAGGACGGTAAATTCACCCATACATCTCACCTCCCTACTTGTTGTTCGTGCGTCAAGGGGGACTCCTGAGCATCGCGACTCAGGAGCCTAACTTGTCACGTAGCCCCTCACTCCTTGGTCCCATCACGGTTTCGGTCGGGGCTAACAATGGTGAGGTATCTTGGGTCGGGCTCTGCCGACGTAGAACATAAGCAAGTAGGAAGGAAAAGCGCAAATCTCAAGGAATTCAAAAGCAAATATTACAGTCCATAAATGTTTTCCCAATGCCAAACACAAGTCTAAACGCCTCCACGAGGCATGATGCATGTTGCAGGAGCTGAAAGCAGGACGGTAGTCGCGAAGGGGTCACTTTCTGGCGGTGCCATCGCTGGTGATGGAGCTGCGCTGGGCGACTTCGCCTCGTGGAGCCTCAGGATCGACAGCGCCTCGCTTTGGCTTGGTGCTGAAGGCCCGAAACTTCGCCAGTAGAGCCTCCGCTCGACCCTTCACAGCTTCAGCAGCGGCAGCGCAAGCTCACCGCTCACAGGCTCCAGCAGGCTGTCAAGGTCAACGTTGGGGTCGCGGAGGTAGACGTGGGTGAAGACGCGCGTCAGCGCTGCAGAAGAAAGGACAAGTGCCTCAGCCTGAGCCGTGGGTCCAAGGCCGAGGGCGACATCTTCAAGGGCGCGGACCAAGAAGGGAAGCAGCTTGGCGGGGCCGTCCTCGGCGCCGGCCAGCGGGCTTTCCTGGCCGCTGTCATAAAGCGAATTCAGCAAGGTGCGAGCCTTCACCTCCAGCTTCGCGAAGGCCACGCGGTCCTCGGCCAGGACCCACGCCTTGCCTTCCAGCTCGATCTTCCTCACCTCCAACGCCTGCTCCAGCACACCTAAGCGGCCATGGTGTTCATCGAGTTTAGCATCCCGGTCCTTGGCGGCAGCCTCGCGAGCCTTCATCTCTTCCTCCTTCTCCTGGTGGACACGGGCCTCCTTGGCAAGCTGGTCGCAGGCCTTGCGGCTCACTCTCCAGCACCTCGCAGCGACCTCGGACATCTGCTATCTCACCCAAGGCAGCGTCGCGAGCGGCCTTCGCCTCAAGGATGGCCTGCTTCTCTTCGTCGCAGGCTGTCGCGACCTGAGCCAGCGCCGCCTGGACTGAAGCATCAGAACGGACACAGCCAGAGGCTAGCTCCAGGCGCCCGGCCACCAAGCGAGTGTCAGCGCCCAGAAGGTCTTTCCGCAGCCGGTCCAGCTCGGTAGCAGCCCGATCCAGGATAGTAGAAGGACTCGGGGAGATGGCAGTTGGCGGAGTAGGAGGAGAAGACGGCAGTGGAGTCACAGCACCATGAGTTGGGACCTTCTGCGCCCCGACGACTTCGGCAGTGGCGTCAGGCAAGGACACCTCGGGAGTCGTTTGGGCCATGGGGGCTGAGCTCGCCCCAGCTAGCCCCGCCAGGCCTCGCGAGGATGACCAGGCAGGAGAGGCCCGCGTCTTGTCGTCCCCTTCTCCCGCGGATGGAGGTGCCGCCCCAGACGAAGCCTCAGGAGCGACGCCCCAGTCAGCTTCGCCGTTGCCATGTTGCCCGGCCATAGGTCCGCGTCCATCCTCTCCAAAGATCAAGCCGGCTGGGATCAACGAGCTCCGCGCGAGACCAAGCGTCAACAGACTTGGGCTGCTCCGAGGGCAGAATCAGCCGGGGATGGATGCGCCCAGCATCCACCATGGCCCACTTGCTCCTGAAGCCTTCAATCCTCTTCCTGGGCTTCGAGATGGCGTTGGAGCTGCCATACGCGACAAAGCTCGTGCACGCGGTGATGGGGCCACGAGAGACCCGGAGGTAGAAGTAATGGCGCAGCAAGGCCACTGAGGGCCTTACCCCGACATGAGGCTTGACGTAGTAGGCGAAGATCGCCAGGAGAAGAATAGAGTTGGGGTGGAGGTGCAGAGCTTGCAGGTTGTAATGGTGGACGACAGAAAAGAAGAACTCAAAAAAGGGAGGCACCAGACCGGCAGCAATGGCGCTCACGAAGAGCGGGTAGACGGTGCTTCCTTGGTCCTCGGGAAGGGCAGAGCCAACCTTGAGCATCGCCGCCCCGTCATTGCCTTGCGCCACCATCATCTGGCGCGTCCGGGCAAGGCTCTTCTCCGACACGTTCGGAGAATCCAAAGCGGGCAAGAACCAAGTTCCGGCCAGGGTCTGGCGAGGCACCATGCCCTGCTGGGGCGCAGGGTTGGAGTAGATATGGGGATTTCGGAAGCAGGAAGGACAGGAGAGAGAAAGGGGATATGGGCAATGACTGGAGAAGGCAAAGAAGGTAAAGCCTAGACGGGCACCACTCTCTTGTCAATTCGTGCAGTTGCCAAGGCGTGGTGGGGAAGCAGGGACGCCCATGTCCAATCAACCGCCATGCGGCGCCCAAGGCCGCAGGCTGTTGGGGCCCGCGGCGCTTCGCACATGCCCCTTCGCTTCTCTGCTAAGCCAAGTCCAGGCACGCCTTGGGCCCGGGGGCTATTGTCGGCGTTCTGGGAACGGGGGTACCCAGACTTGCCTACCTGCGGCCTGCGGCGTGGCTCAAGGGGTGGCCCAGTACGGCCCATCTTCATCAACACAAGCTCAAGACCCTCGCGAGGCCAAGCCTCATGAGGCGGGGCGACAGAAGCTTCCTCGAGCACGGCGTTAGGCTGGCTCGCGAGGAGGCGGAGAGATCAAGGCAGGGTACCTCACGAGGTGCCCGTGACGCAAGCCATGACGACCGAGGGCGCCAGGCGGGCGCCAGCCCGCGCAGTGTCCTCATTTCCGCTTTGGTGCAAAGGAGGCAAGCGCAAGCCAAGGCATCAGGCAAAGGCAACCATTTCGGTGCAACAATACCAAGACCAGTAGAGCGGTAGGAAGGAGGTCACCGTGGAGCCCAAGCCGGCGTCACCGTCAGAGTCTTTGGCAGGCGAGGACCGTCTTTAGTCAGGATAAGTGTACTAGATGTTCCCCTTCAAAATGGCCAATTGTTGGCACCCTTCCCGCTCAATATTTGGGAAGAGGCCTAGGGCCTCCCGCTATAAATAGGACTAGCCACCACCAAGGCAGGGGGAGGAAAAAGAGAGAGGATCGGTCAGGAAGAGACCTATCAGATAGAACCCTAGCAGAGAGAGAGAGGCGATCGAACTCATCCAAGCAGTTCATCGCACCAGCTCAAGAACAACCCCTCGCGAGGCTGTTCTTCCTTTGTATTGTTCATCATCAGCCCCTGAGGCAATCCACCACACCACAAACTGGAGTAGGGTATTACACCACAATGGTGGCCTGAACCAGTATAAACCTCGTGTCCTCTATGTTGTTCTTCGTGTATTTTAGATCCTTGTGAGGCGACGAGACGGAGGTAGCTTGGAGGTGCGATCTCCGCATGCACCCCAGAGTTAAAACCTAGAGGGTCTGCCGGAACCCAAAATCCGACACAGCCCGGCACTCGGCGCGAGCTTGGCGAGCGTCGGCCATGGACATGACGGAGAATCACACGCGACCAGCGGAGGAAGGATTCTGGCGCACCCCTACCTGGCGCGCCAAATGTCGGATTTCGGGTTCCGGTAGACCCCTGAGGTTCGAACACTGGGGTGCATGTGGAGATCTTTCCCCTACCAGCTCACGCGAGAATGGATTGCGAGGGATCTAAACTATGAACGATGAACAACACAAGAGAAACAAGGTTTATACTAGTTCGGGCCACCGTTGTGGTGTAATACCCTACTCTAGTTTGTGGTGTGGTGGATTGCCTCAGGGGCTGATGATGAACAATACAAAGGGAGAACAGACTCGCAAGGGTCTGTTCTTGAGATGGTGCGGTGAACTGCTAGGGCAAGTCCAGTCGCTTCTATTTCTCTCAGTGTGATCTCGATCCTCCCCCCTAACTTGGTGGTGGATAGTCCTATTTATAGAGGGAGGCCATGGGCCTCTTCCCAAATAATGAGCGGGAAGGGCGCAAACACTTGGCCATTTTGAAGGGGAACATCTAGTACACATATCCTGACTAAAGTTGGTCTTCGACTGCCAAAGGCTCTGACGGTGACGCCGTCCTGGGCTCCACGATGACCTCCATCCTGCCGTTCTGCTGGTCTCGGTCTTGTTGCACCGAAGTAGTAACCTTTGCCTTATGCCTTGGCCTGTGCTTGCCCCCTTTGCACCAGAGGGGAAATGAGGACACTGCGCGGGCTGGCGCCCGCCTGGCCTTGATCGTCATGGCTTGCGTCACGGGGCACCCTCGTGAGGTACCCTCCCTTGATCTCTCTGCCTCCTCACGAGCCTGCCTGATGAGGCCGCTCCTGAGGAAGGTTCGCGTCGTCCGCCCTGCGAGGCTTGGCCCCTCACGAGGGTCTTGAGCTTGAGCTGATGAAGCTGGGCCGTGCTGGCCCCCACTTGAGCCATGCCGCAGGCCGCAGGTAGGCAAGTTTGGGGACCCCCGTTCCCAGAACGCCGACAGTTTGGGCCAATTTACGGTCCATACCTGATCTGGCCCATTAACTAACTTTCATTTCTTTGGCCAAATTATGGCCCATAACTGATACGGCCCTTTAATAGCTACTGTGCCATCGGGCCCATTGGGGGCCTGATTTGCTCTTCGGTCTCTTAATGGCCCATTTAATAGCTCGACGCTGCATTAGTTTCGGCCTGTCAGCGGCCCTATCTACTTATGGGCCCCTTTTGGCCCGGTTTCACTTTCATCCATTTAAAGGCCCGAGTTGCACCTGGGCCTAATTCTAGTCCGTAGTTACATTCGGCCTCTTAACGGCCTGTAGTCTTCGTGGATACATTCTAGCCCAAACTGACTATCGGGCCGTTAAAGGCCCTTGAGAGTGTTGGGCCTAATTTTGGCCCGTTATACATCTGGCCTGATTCCCGCCCATCATGTAATTGGGTCAGCCAAGGCCCAAAAGCATTTCAGCCTGTTAATTACCCGTCAGACAAATGGGCTAATAATGAGCCGATGTATATTACAACATGTTGTCGGCCCGTGATTTGTTCGCCATAATTAAGGCTCAATCTAGTTCTCAATCCATTAAAAGCCTATTTAATTTTCCGGCCAAATTAAGGCAAGCGGTTTCCTCGGCCTTTTAATGGCCCAAAACTAATAGTGGGCCAGATTAAGACTAGACCTAACTAATGGCCAAAGAAGATTATAGGCTACGGTTCGGCCCGTACGATCGATTGGCGACCGACCAGTTTTAGTACCAAAATTATTATTTTTATAAACCTAACCTATTGGATCATTGCGCAGCGATCGAAGATTACGACCTTTTCTTAGAGCGACGACAACATAAACATCAAATAAATTACAACATCATGGCGAATAATAAACCTAGACAATACAACAAAAAAATTACAACATATTACATCCCTTGGGCATTAAAGTTTGCTGTCTGTGATAATAAAGGGCAACCAGATAGCAAATTCCATAAACTGGGCAGGTCGCCACCAGTGGAAGTAAACATGCCGACAAAATAATAGACATAACCGATAGCACTTCAACATAGTTCAAGAAAGGTTAGCCCATCCCAGGAGCTACATCGCAAGCAACTTAGCAACTTGATGAGACTGCACTTGTTTGACGCTTGTATCCACCAACTTAAGGTGCATAGCATCAATAGACGTCCTGTACTTATGGTTATTCTTGCATAGATATTGGAGTTCTAGTCGGATTTGAGTGGAAGCATGTCTTTCCGCTTGAATTTTAGACTAAAGAAGTCGAACAGATTCAGGCGGCGACTTCATCGAGCTTGTGTCACCGAGTAAGCTCGACACTACATCAAGACATGACTTTGTGGTTGTATCCCTACCCTCAAGATGTGTTGCCTTCTTCTCTGGAATATATGTTAGAGGGACAAACAATGGGTTCGTCTCACTGTCATTTTGGCAGTTCTTCCTAGCATCAGTGATGTCACCCTGAAAGATAAACAAGTAGGTAGATAACAGGTTTTGCACGTATAAGCATCAACTCCATTGAGGGATTCCTGGATTAGGGGGTATCCGGACTGCCGGACTGTGTACAACGTCCGGACTGTTGAAGCGTGAAGATACGAGACTCAAAACTTCGACCCGTGTCCGGATGGGACTTTCCTTGGCGTGGAAGGCAAGCTTGGCGATCTGGACATTATATTTCCTCCCATGTAACCGACTCCATGTAAACCCTAACCCTCTCCGGTGTCTATATAAACCGGAGAGGTTGGTCCTTAGCAGGCCGATCACAATTACAATCATACCATCATAGGCTAGCTCTTAGGGTTTAGCCTCTACGATCTCATGGTAGATCTACTCTTGTACTACCCATATCATCAATATTAATCAAGCAGGAAGTAGGGTTTTACCTCCATCGAGAGGGCCTGAACCTGGGTAAACATCTGTGTCCCTTGCTTCCTGTTACCATCAGCCTTGATGCATAGATCGGGACCCCCTACCCAAGATCCGCCGGTTTTGACACCGACATTGGTGCTTTCATTGAGAGTTCCTCTGTGACGTCGCTGCAAGGATCGATGGCTCGTCTCATTGTCAAGGACGACATTACCTCGGAGGGGGCTCTGGCTGTAGGCCAGACGCTCCGGCTCGGCGGCTTCATCATGGCTGCCCCATCGGTGGTGGCACCGACGATGACTTCTCGGGTCATCAATCATAACCTTCGCATCAGTTCGGAACTTGCCGAACAGATGGATCCAACAGAGCTCTCCTCCCTTAACGAACTCTTGGATCGCATCGCATCGGGAGTCGCTACAGACTACGACCGGATTGGGCTTAAACCCGACCAAAGGGACATCAGGTCCCCGCCGGCCACCCATGAGATAGCGTTAGTGGAGGAACCACACGCGGATTGCCCCACAACTTTGAGGACAAGTTACGTTCGGATCACCGAACTCCTTGAGACAAAGACCTGCTCAAAGGAAAACCTGACCCAGGTCCCGGACTTAGAATCGGGCATTGGGCCGAAGAAATTGGGCACTCCGGATTCTGAGTTGTTGAGCTCGGGACCGCCCACGCCCTTGGGTGTCAGATCGGATCAAAATCCGGATTCTGCTAACAACACCTGCCTGGACCTAAACTATCTCTCCCGCATCAGGCAAGAGCCCCAGGAAACTGTACATCGCTACTGAGCCAGAGTCCTCCTTGCGCTTAACAAGGTCAGGGACTGCCGCGAAGAGAATATGGTCTCACTTTTCTGTAAAACTGCACGGACGAAGGACTCCTCAATGCTATAAGCCGCCGCGACATAGTACGCTTCACGGACTTGGCAACCATAGTACGGAAGTATTGTGCGATGGAGAGCGCTTGGTAGACCCAAACGGAATTTTGGGATAGTACTGCTCTCACCAAAATCTTTGTCTAAACTAAACGGACGAACTCTCGTAAGTCGTCCGACCCAACCCGCAAGAAACCAAAGCCCACTCCAGGGCGGGGATCCGTATTGGAAGAAAGGCTCGACGGGCCATGTAAGCTCCACAGTACTCCGAATACAACACCTACTCATAGCCTTAAGGCATGTTGGATACTCCGGCAGGTGGAAAAAAGTGGCGAGGATCTTCTTGTGGGCCATAAAGCGGAACAACATCCTGCTAGTGAACACAATATGGTACTAACAGTCTTCAAGACTTTTGCGTCAAACAATGGGCGCAAGCGAGCTCGTCGAAGCTCCGCCGAAATTTACCATGTGGCAAAAATAAACCCTTGGAACGGCACTGCTATAACTTTTAATGCCAGTGATCAACCTTGATTCCGGGCTGTCCGGGCACCAGCCGCTCTGGTCCTTAGTCCGATTGTAGAAGGCTTTCGGCTCACTAAAGTACTCATGGAAGGCGGAAGCGGATTAAATCTGATTTATGAAGAAACACTCAGCAAGATGGAGATGGATAAAAGCCGCATTGAACAAAGCGGCATGACCTTCAGGGGAATTATCCCTACTCGGGAAGCGCGGTGTGCGGGAAAAATCACACTCGATGTGCTATTCGGCACCCCGGAGAATTATAGGTCCGAGGAAATCACATTCCAGGTGGCTCTTTTAGCAGCGGATACCACACCCTTCTATGGCGGGACACATTCACGAGCTTTCAAGTTGTACCCCATCATGGGTACATGACGCTTAAAATGCCCGGACCCAATGGAATCATCACTCTAGCCAGTGATCCGGACGTTGCACTTCGCGCCAAAAATAAAACCGCAGCTCTAGCCTTGGAAGCATTATCTGAAGCCCTAGCAGCTGAAGAGTTAACAACACTGCAGGCCACCATGGACAGGGACGACGTGATACTAGACAAGCGACCCAAGTCCACCTCATTTAAGCCCGCAGACGAGATAGTCAAATTCCAGGTCCATCCAATGGACCCCACGAAAACAGCTTCCATCGGGACACAGCTGAGCCCCGCGATTGACGCGGCACTACGAGATCTCTTACGCGAGAATTGGGACATTTTCGCCTGGCACCCATTGGACATGCCAGGCATCCCACGCAGACTGGCCGAACAAAGCCTCAATATTCTAAAAGGATATAAACAAGCAGACCCTAAGGCGATTCTCAGAGCCCAAATGACAGGCAATGGGGGAAGAGTTAGCCAAGCTACTCGAGGCCGGATTCATCAGAGATATCAAACATCCGGATTGGCTGGCAAATTCGGTGATGGTACCAAAGAAGGACAAATCCTAGCGCCTATGCGTCGACTTCAAAGACCTCAACAAGGCTTGCCCCAAGGATCCCTTTCCCCTCCCTCGCATCGATCAAGTCATCGATGCCAGAGCTGGACACGACTCGCTGTGCTTTCTTGACGCATACTCTAGATACCATCAAATAAAGATGGCAGAGTCTGACCAAGCTGCAACAGCTTCTATAACGCCATATGGCCCTTTTTGCTTCAACACTATGTCCTTTGGGCTCAAGAATGCCGATGCTACCTATCAACGCTTGATTCAAACATGCCTGGAAAAACAAATCGGCAAAACAGTGGAAGCATATGTGGATGACGTGGTCATAAAAATTAGACACGTCGAAACCCTGATAGATGACTTGAGGCTCACATTCGATAACCTCCGGGCATACGACATTAAGTTAAATCCGGAAAAATGCGTCTTTGGCGTCCCATCGGGGAAACTGCTCGGCTTCATTGTTTCCAATAGAGGAATTGAAGCGAACCCAGCAAAAATCCGAGCTCTGTCTCAGTTGGCTATACCAACATACCTCAAGCACATCCAGAAGCTAGCCGGATGCATGGCTGCTTTAAGCCGCTTTATCTCCAGGCTAGGAGAAAAGGCATTGCCTCTTTACCGCCTCCTGCGGCGCACTGAACACTTCGTATGAACAGATGCAGCCGCGGCCGGACTCGATGAAATAAAGACCTTACTGGCCGGTAATCCAGTCCTAGAAGCGCCGAACACCGGCGAGCCTATGCTATTATACCTAGCGGAAACACACCAAGTTGTAAGCGCAGTACTCGTCGTCGAATGAGAGGTTGACGGATACAAATTCCCGCTCCAAAAGCCGGTTTATTACGTATCCACAGTCCTCACCCCATGCAAATCCCGATACCCACACTATCAAAAAATAGCATACGCGGTCTTCATGGCATCCGGAAGCTGCGACACTACTTTCAAGAGTGTTCGATCACGGTAGCCTCAAGTACCACTCAATGACATAATAAACAACCGCTGACGCCACGGGGCGGATTGCTAAATGGGCCATCGAGCTCCTTCCGATTCGACATAATGTACAAACCACGGCGGGCCATCAAGTCGCATAATCTTGGCCGACTTTGTCACCGAATGGACGAAAGCGAACTCCCTAAAGATGCAGCGCATACTCCAACTGGATCATGCACTTTGACGACTCTAAAATGCTGGCCAGACTGGGAGCAGGTGTAGTCCTGACGTCTCCCACCGGAGACACGGTCCAATACGTCCTCCAAATACTTTACACAGACTCCTACAATGCAGCCGAATACGAGCCTTTGTTGCATGGTCTTCGGATGGCGGTCTGTATGGACATCCAACGCCTGGAAGTGCGCGGGGATTCGAACCTCACAATATCACAAATAAACGGAGACTTCGATGCCAAGGATCCGAAAATGGAGGCCTACCATAATGTCGTCCTCAAAATAGCAGCTCGGTTCGAGGGGCTCGAATTCCACCATGTGGCTCGAGAAAACAATCAAGCGGCGGACGTCCTTGCCCGCAGCGGCGCCAAACGCGACCCTGTCCCACCTAACATATCCCTGGAAAGGCTGTTCAAGCCATCCGTAGTATGGGAAGGGGAGTCCGGCAATACCAGCATGGACCCGAGCACATCCCCAGATTCTGAACCATCAGACACAATCGGAGGCTACGCCACCGAAATAACATCTTCGGCCCACGAAATCATGGCCGTAATTGCCCCGTGGACCGAGCCTTTCTTGGCCTACCTAAATAGGCAGGAGCTCCCCGAAGACCAAAACGAAGCACGCTGCATAGTCTGGCGCTCTAAAGCTTAAAAGGTCCACAAAGGGGAACTCTACAAGAAAAGCGTGACCGGAGTGCTCCAAAGGTGCATCTCCGAAGAGGAAGGGCGGCAACTCTTGGCTGAAATCCATGGCAGACTGGGCGGACATCACGCCGTGGCTCGAGCACTAGTTAGCAAGGCCCTTCGTACAGGCTTCTATTGGCCAACGGCCCGAGCAGACGCACAAGACCTTGTCCAACATTGTGTCGGTTGCCAGCTCTTTGCCAATCTGAGTCACATGCCCCCTACCGCTCTCCAAACAATCCCCATAACTTGGCCCTTCGCGGTCTGGGGGCTGGATATGGTCGGACCCCTTAAAGGGGGAAGCCATAAGAAAAATACCTACTAGTCATGGTGGACAAGTTCACCAAATGGATAGAAGCCAAACCGGTCAAAACGGCCGAATCCGGACCTGTGATAGACTTCATATCCGGGTCGCATTACACGATCTGGTGTCCCCATAGCATCATCACTGATAATGGCTCAAATTTCATGGCCGGCGAAGTGAAAACTTGGTGCGGAAAAATGGGCATTAAGCTCGACTACGCTTCCGTCTACCACCCCCAAACAAACGGGCAAACGATCTCATCACGAGTGGCATCAAACCCAGAATAGTGCGATCTCTAACAAAATCGGATATGCACTGGGTAGAGGAGCTCGACTCCATACTCTGGGGGCTGCGGACCACACCCAATCGCACCACTGGATATACACCATATTTTATGGTGTACGGTGCGGAAGCAGTACTACCCTGCGACATAATACATGATTCGCCACGCGTACGCATGTACGAAGAGAAGGAAGCCGAGTTAGATCGGCAGGATGACTTGGATGCCCTGGAGGAGGAGCGTGATGTCGCAAAAGCCCGTTCCGCATTCTATCAGCAGCAGGCTCGATGATATCAAAGCAGAGAAGTGCAGGCGAAAACTTACAATACTGGTGAGCTCGTTCTACGCCTACCGGAGAAGAAGAAGGACAAGCTCAAACCCAAGTGGGAGGGTCCCTTCATCATTGACAAAGTTCTCACCGGAGGAGCGTACCGTTTACGTAATGCATTCGATAACAGACTCGAGCCGAACCCATGGAACGCGGCTAGACTCCGGAGATTTTACGCCTAACGCCGAACTCATGTTCGTCTCCTAACCCCTCCCTTTTAATTATGCTCCACCCCTTTTCCTTTTCTCGACCTTTTTCTCTTCACACAAAGTATTCAATACGGTCGGATTCGGATCACCCGGCTGCACTAGGTGTGTAAGCAATACCTGGGGGCTTCCTATACGGAAGCTAAAAATAATTACTCACATGGCTTTCTGCCCATCACATATGCATTATGTTTCCATATGTGCCTTTTCTTCACCATTATATGCATCAATATTACTTAAGATGTTGCCAAGCTGGGTTTCCTGGCTCTTGTGTTTATGCCCTACGTTCCCGTTAATTCGGCTAGGGCATAAGGGGAGCACCTCTGCGATTGTTACTGCTGGTTCAGCCGGATGTGTACCTCAGACTGGGTGAAGCCGAAAGCTAGCTTCCTTAAGAGAATATTCGGTCGGTGAACAAAAGATGTATTCATTTATTATAACATAAATCCCCAGAAGTCTTGTATCCTGCGCCATCGTTCGCAGTCCGGACATGTGCATCGTCGCATGCGTACCCAGGGAAAGGAACTCCTAACGGAACTATTCTCCCTGGAAGATGTTTCTTACTATCCATGTAATATAACATAACTAGTTGGGTACTTGTCTGTTCAAGCACTTATGACCCCTATGCCTTGTTGCCACGCATACCCCGGTTTTGTATAATTGAGTGGGTATTCGGACACACCCCGGACTGTAGGATCCGTGGGCTGAAGCGAAAAGGTCCGCCATGGCAGATGATTTTAATCCGGCTAGGGGCTACTTATGCCCATTAAATTACACAGTCACTTGGACTGACTATATTCCTCCTCTATACCATCCAACTGGCTATCTAGCTTACAATCGTGCTGCGAATACTTAGCGGTTAACGCTACCTGGTCATATACCAGACTCACGGGAATTTCTTGCCCATCGGGCCCCGCCGGTCCTACTTCGGCCATATGGTTTGGGTCCAGCTTGGTGGAGCGTGTCTTCCCCATAGCCCAGGCTTCTCTTGCGCCTTGCCGGCAAGCGGACACCTTCCACAGTCAGAAGTGCCGCCGTGCTCCTTGAAGCATATCCACAAGCTCCCCCATGCCATTCGGCAGAAAGCTTGATGGCCACAAAGCCTGAGCAACACCCTGCATCACTTGCCGAGCTCGCTTTGCAGTTGCGAAAGGTCTTGCAGTAAATCACTTGCAGATGAAGGCATCTCCTCCTCAGGGCGACCCGTCAACATTCCTGCAAACAAAATTCTTTCAATATACTTTCTCGCCGAACTGTACTACAGTTCGTCTAGGCACATACTGTAAATGCCGTGTTGAAGCCTTTTGTTCTCCTTCACGGAGTCTGCCAGCTGAGCGCGGAGATCTTTTAACTCCACGTCCAGCTGGACTTTGGCATCTTGAAGATTGTTCTTCTCCTGCCTAACTCGCGTAAGAACACGCTCGCCAGCCTCCAGCTGCCTTTTGAGATGCGATGCGTCCTCTCTTAAGCCCTCCGGATTCACCCCGGGATTGTCTGCAGAATCTTATGTTAGACTAACCACACCAGCCATTTGCTAACTGGTACATCTGTGTATAATGGGGACAAATATTACCAGAGGGGGCCTTCTGGGATCCCCCTAACTTGGCTACCGCATCAGTCAGCTGGGCCTTGCATGCCTCCAGCTCTCGAGCCAATTGTTCATTCTTGTCCACAAGGACCTGTGCATATATTGATCCTTCAAACAGTTGTCCCAACTATTCTAAGTCTCAGGGGCTACTGATATACATACTTACCAAAAAAATTTACCCGTATGTCTTTGGTATACTGGTTTGTCGCTTGGGCAAGCCCGCCCCGAGCAGCTTGTACGTATGCGTCCGCCGAATTGAAGGCATTAAAAGCCTCTTCGGAAAAGATGTTGTTCCGGAGCACGGCCCTCCGGCGCCGGTGATTCATGGCGCTCTCCATTTCGGAGTTCGTGGCCAAACGCATATCCGCGTCCTCCGTCGGGGAACTATGCGGTGTTGGCCCCGTGTCCGCCTCCGCCCCCGAAGCCGGTTCTGGAACCCGGCTGGTGGTGGCGTGATTGGTAGGGTCTCCGGATATAGTCCGGTTATTCCTCTTCCTGCCAGACACAAAGGGCTCTGTCATATTTTAAATTCTATAATTACATGACAGGTTATTACTTTACCTCTGTAGCGGTGTGTCAACCCCACCGCCTTCCTCCTGAGCCTGCCCGATCCGGACGCCCGTGGTTGACGAGTCCCTAGGGGCTCGGCCCCTCGCTCCGGCCGTCGTTTCTGCGAATAGAACGACGCCTCAAGAGTAAATTATAATACCTGGGGGGATTCCTCTTCAAAGGATAGGGTTTTTAGGTCAGCTTACACCGACGCGGGGAGCAGTCCAGGGTAGTCGGCCGTAATGGCCACTAGGGCGCCATCCCAGCTCGCTTGATAGAATAACCCGTTGACAAGCTCCACAACGATATCCGGATCCATTTTAAGTCCCGGATCTAGGGCCCTTCCAGGGTCCTCACGGTTCTTGAGGAGGGGCTGAAGATTCCTTCTACGGCCCTCCTTAGTTCCTGCTCAGAAGCATTGATGCAAGTAATCTTAGCAGAAGAACGCTAGAGTAAGTAAAGCAGGGAAAAAGAATGGAAACTTGCCCACTCTGGGGGGTTGTACATGGAGAATCCGTCCCGCGTTTTTATGCGAAGGAATTCCTCCTCTTCCCCTTTGTACAAATCGGACAATATTCTTGGCAAAGCGGCAGCGGAGTCCGGACCCTTATGGCCACAGCGGGTAGCGTCGTCTTCCCCGTTGAAATGCCACATGGTGTCGGTGTACAAAAAGAGAGGTACACTTTTTGTACCCCTATAACTGTGCACGGGCAGTCTGAGGCGCGGGCACCACCGCACTGAGCAAGGCAAAGGAGGTGAGCCAAAGTAAGGTCAAGCTTCGAAGGAGCGAAACAGCGCCAAGACCAAGACCACAAAAAGCAAAGGGACGAAGCAGACTCTCCGGCAAGATCCTTGCCGGAGGCGGTTTTAACAAATCGGCAAGACCCTTGCCGTGGCAGCTCGCCCCACACCTACGGGCGAATCACCCTTGAGTCCACTGCCCCCATGGGGCAAGTATTCGGGAGACATCCATGTGGTGGCATGCAGATCTTTGTGAAGACATTCAAGATCAGATACACACTATAGAAGATGACGACCCTTGGCGGGATCCCAGCCAAGGAGGACCACAAGGCCCCCGGCAAGAGCCTTGCCGGGGATGACAGCAGGCGCCACGGCAAGACCCTTTCCGGGACCTCGGCAAGACCCTTGCCGGGGCAACGGCGAGGCCCTAGCCAAGAACACCCGTAGGGCCACCATCAGGCCCACGCCAAACCTCCACCACCGTTCGCACGCAGCTGCCGACCCAACCAGTTGGGCAGGCACCTGCGTGGCGGCAAGCGGATCTTCGTGGAGACCCACCACTGCGCCACCTCAGCTGCACGCCTACATGGCACCACGGGCATCGCTGGCCGGGGCGGCGTGTCGACCTCGAAAGGGAGCAGCGACAGACGAGACAGGGCTCTCCCGTCCCGATAAAGCAAGGACACCTAAGCAAGACGCATTAAAGGCGCCTTGTCATGTAATGCGAGGATAAACTTCGCATCATCATGTACCCTTTCCACCTCCTGTGTGCCCTTTGTGGCAACCCCTTTCCCTATAAAAGGAGGCCCAAGGCGACCAGGAGGAGGATTCGGCTTTCTGGAGCTCCTCATGCCCCATTGCTAGTTCAAGAACACAGATAAACAAACCACCAAAGCAGGAGTAGGGTTTTACGCATCCTCGCGGCCCGAATCTGGATAAGGAAACCGTGTGCTATCTGTTTGATCCGCTCTTCTCACGGCCCCGCGCCCCGCGACCGTAGTAGGGATTCTTGTGATCCCATAGGTGTCGTTCCCACCGACATCTTTGGCGCGCCAGGTAGAAGCGCGGTTGTGATAATCGGCTCTAGCAGTTAGTTCGACGCTTCTTCATTGTCATGGCGCCCAAGAAGAAGATGACGGTGGCGGTTGGCCCGTCGGAAGCCGGACATCCTGTCCTGATGCGGGCGAGCAGCGGACCGGTCGCAGAAAGGACCCGGGGCGCCGTTCGCGAACACGAACACCGTCCCAGCAGCCGAAGTTTGGGAGGCGGCGATGTTCGTGCACCTGGTAACGGGCCGCACGCCGCCAAATCCAAAGACGGAGCCAGGCCCTCCGCGGGTGGCGCGGGGCCTTCCAAGATCGCTGCCACCCTGCCCGAAGGCGACGCGAGGGCTTCCAAGACTCACGCGCCGGCGCCGACGGCGCGCTCCTCTCAAGCGGCGCTCGACGAACGGCGTAATCACGCCGAGGACCCCGGGCGTCGCCGCGGAAAGAGCCCCGAGCACCACTCCCGAGATTTAGAAGACTTGCCCGCTCGCCGAGGCACTGGTGAAGATGGCATGCGACCGCGGGGTCGTGATAGAGCTCCTTCTGACATGGTCAGAAGTCGAAGCGCGTCACGATCCGTGCAGGTTTTGCTGCCACCAACGCCAGCAGAAGCCCTGGCGCGCGCGCAGTTGCTCCTCGATTTTCTTCCCACTACGGGGAAACTCGACGAATGGAGAGCCACTATGCGAAGCCTTGTTGCGGTGGCCAACAAAGACGAACCGAGTCCGGTGGAGCCCCCGGGTCGACGCTCCGACTGAGTCCCACGCACCAGTGGCAGGAAAGCCGGCGGCGCCGCGACCACGGTGCACTCGCCTCCTCCTCGCCCAGTACCGCGGATGCCAGCCCGTCGCGACATTACGGGCGACGAAATCTCCATAGCATCGTCCGACCAAGGCCCACTGTGACCAGCGCCAAGTTCTTCGAAGCGAGAACATGAAGACGCTCGAACCACTATCGGCGCCCGGCGCCGAATGCGCCACCAATCGACGGCGGCGGGGCTGCTGTGAGCCACCCGCACCGAAGAGCCTTGAGGCCTACCTTACGAGGTAGGATGTCCGGCTTTTACCCAGGAGCTGCGGCAGTTCCGGGGGCCCACTCACCGCACCTTCAAACCCGACGTGGGCGAAAAGTACAGCGGCAAGACCCACCCGTCCGAGTTCCTCAGCATCTACACCATCGCGATGCAAGCTGCCGGAGCCCACGACGATAAGGTGCTTGCGAATTACTTTCCGTTGGCTCTTAAACCCAACGCCATGTCATGGTTGATGCACTTGCCGGTACACTCTATTTCCTCCTGGTCGGATTTGTGCCATGAGTTCGTGGGCGCCTTTACTGGAGGCCACCAAGCCCATGGCCAAGCAAGCGACCTGCACGTCATTCCCCATAAGGGAGGCGTGAGTCTCCGCAAGTATATATGGAGGTTCAGCCGGATACAGTACAATATCCCTGATGTTCACCCTGCAGCCATCATCAGCGCGTTCCATCAGAATGTGTCTAACCGCAAGATGCGTGAAGAGCTGGCAATGAACAAGGTGAAAGATGTAGCAGAACTCTATGTTCTTGCTGACAGATGTGCCCGAGCTGAAGAGGGAAGGAAGTACCCCGGCGAAGATGCCGGCATGGAAACCGACTCCTCAGATGAGGATATTGCCACCCTGGCGAAGAAAGGCCTGCGCCGCAATAGGAAGCGCAAAGGTAAAGCCGTGCTTGCCGTCGAGGGATCGGATGATGCCGGCTCCACCAAGAAAACCAAGGCAGATGACCCCGGCAAGGAAGTTGCCGGATGTGTCGCCTGCCGGGCCTTAGCGGCTGCCGAGAAGCCAGGAAACTCCGACAAGTGATACTGCAAGATCCATCGCACCAAAGGCCATGGTCTCCAAGACTGCCGACGGGTTGAGCTCCTCGCTGAGAAGCAGAGGGCTGAGTATGAGAGGCGGGACAAGGAGAAGGGCCCATACGCTGCTGAGGGGTCCGGCAAGAAGCGTGACGGCCAGGTGGGCTGTCGCGGCAAGGATAGACACAGAGGAGAGGCGCCGGGCCGTGATGTAAAGCCGTAAGACGCATTTATCACGAAGAGGACGACGAATCCGGCGACCAAGAGTTTCAGAAAGCTACAGAGGCCATGTGTGTCGACGGCGGCACCTCGCTGCATACTTCTCACCGCCGGCTTAAACAGTGGGCGCGAGAAATTACAGCGGCAGAGCCGTCGTTTGATGCCCAAAGGCCGCTGAAGTGGTCCAACACACCTATCATTTTTAATCGAGGATCACCACGATCGCACTATCAAGGGTCGGGTGCTTGCCATTATTGGTTTCACCAACAATACGCAACCTCAAGGTGATGAAGATGCTAGTCGATGGCGGGCCGGTCTGAACTTGATCTCGCCGCCGTGATCGAGAAACCGCAGATTCACGATGGAGACCTCGAAGAGACGGGCACGCTTCGTGGGGGTCAACCCGGAAGAAAGCCAACCCAAGGGAAAGGTAACGCTGCCCGTGAATTTTGGAAGCGACCTGAACTACAGGACGGAGAGGATCGTGTTTGATGTTGCCAAGATCCCCTTGCCCTACAACGGGATCCTTGGCCACCCAGCGCTGGCCAAGTTCATGGCGGTGTCACACTACGCCTACAACACCACGAAGATGCGGGACCTATGACGATCATCACCATCCCTCACGATAAGAAAGATGCGCTGATTTGCATTTGAACAACTATACCAATAGCGATTGCAGTTGTTTGCCGCCACTAGGGCACTTGCTCCTGCCGCTGGGACCCCATGAGGGAAGAAGAAGAACAAGACCGGTTAGACCTCGGACACCCACTCCGGCAAGCGCACCTCTTCGGAGTGTGGCACTGCCGTCGAGGACGTGCCAGAGAGCTCCACCGGCGGAAACAAGAAGTCCAGGGCCATACCGTCAGGAACCAAGAAGGTTTCTGTCAATGAGGACGGCACGGGAGGAGCTTTTGCCATAAGCTCCACCCTTGATGACAAATAGGAAGACGCGCTCGTCACCTTCCCGCGGGCGAATGTTGATGAGTTTGCTTGACAAGCTTCCGACATCCCCGGTGTTCCTAGGGAGGTGATTGAGCACCACCTTGCTGTCTGCCCTCA
The DNA here is from genome assembly GCA_021605145.1 of Aegilops bicornis. Classification (NCBI taxonomy): domain Eukaryota; kingdom Viridiplantae; phylum Streptophyta; class Magnoliopsida; order Poales; family Poaceae; genus Aegilops; species Aegilops bicornis. The sequence continues at coordinate 240,289,450 of CM038672.1, forward strand.
TGCGCGGCCCGTCAAGCAGAAGGTCAGAAAGCAAGCTTTGGAATGACAAGAGTTCATCACAGAAGAGATCCGGAAACTGGAAGCAGCGGGTTTGGTAAGAGGAGTGCTCCATCCAACGTGGTTGGCCAATCCGGTCGTAGTGCACAAGGCAAATGGGAAGTGGAGACTGTGTATTGATTACACAGATATCAATAAGGCTTGCTCTAAAGACCCCTTCCCGTTGCTGCGCATCGACCAGATTGTTGACTCCATGGCTGGGTGTGATCTATTGTCATTCCTCGACGCGTACTCCGGCTACCACCAGATCTTCATGACAAGAGAAGACGAAGAGAAAACAACATTCATCACCCCATGCGGTACGTATTGTTTCATGCGGATGCCTTTCGGGTTGAAGAGTACTGGTTCGACGTTTGCAAGGGCGGTCCAGATTGGTTTTGAACCCCAGCTCCATAGAAATATGGAAGCTTATATGGAGGACACAGTGGTCAAAACCAAGGACAGGGCAACCCTCATACCAGATTTGCAAGAAACATTTGCAAACCTGCGCAAGATCAATCTCAAGCTGAACCCTGAGAAGTGCGACTTTGGCGTCCCGTCCGGCAAGCTTCTCGGGTTCTTGGTGTCACAGCGTGGGATAGAGGCCAATCCGGACAAAATCAAAGCTATAGAGCAGATTGAAGCACCCAAGCGAATCAAGGATGTGCGTTGGCTTCTTTGGTTGCATCGCCGCCGCCATGGGCAGGTTCATTTCAAGTTCGCTGAACGCGCCCTTCCCTTTTTCAAGATCACGAAAAAGGCGGGCCGAAGGAGTGGGCGCTGTGTCGAAGCAGCATTGCAAGGTTTGAAGAAGTACCTCTCCTCCGCGCCAATACTAGTTGCACCTAGGCCACGAGGAGCCGTTGTCGCTATACACGGCGGCAACGGATCAGTGGTCAGCGCCGCACTAGTGGCGCAGAGAGAGGTTGACGACAAGGTAATGGCAGCGGCAGAGCCCGACACCACCAATGCAGAGACGACACAGCCAGTTGAAGTGCCGCCGAAGAAGAAAATGATGCAGCACCCGGTCTACTTTGTTAGTTCCCTCCTGCAGGGGGCTAGATCAAGGTACTCCGGCATGCAGAAACTGCTCTTCGGCCTTCTTATGGCCTCGAGGAAGCTGCGTCACTACTTCCAGGCACACGAGATCACTGTCGTCACTAGCCTCCCTCTGCAACGGATATTGCACAATCCGGATGCAACGGGAAGAATTGTGGAATGGGCACTGGAGCTGTCCAGCTTTGGTCTCAAGTTTGAAAGTACTTCGACGATTCAGAGCCGAGTCCTCGCGGAGTTCATTGCAGAATGGACAGCAACGCCTGACGAAGAAGCCCAAGAGACTGCTCTCCCCAGCAAGGAGGCAAGTTGTGATTGGATCATGTACTTTGATGGAGCTTTCTCCTTACAAGGCGTCGGGGCTGGCGTCGCTTGTCGCGCCCAATCGGAGAGCACCTCAAGTACGTGATCCGGATGCACTTCCCGTGGAGGTGTCAACAAACAATACGGCAGAAATCTGAAGGGCTGCTTGCCGGTCTTAGGATTGTGGTGGACCTCGGAATCAAGAAACTCATCGTCAGGGGAGACTCGCAGCTTGTCATCAAGCAAGTCAACAAGGATTACCAGAGCCCGTTGATGAAGGCCTACGTCGATGAAGTGAGAAAGCTGGAAGAGTGTTTCGACGGTATACAGGTTGAACACGTTCCCCAAGCGGAGAACGATATCGTTGATTACCTGTCAAAACGCGCTGCCATCAAGCTACCTGTGGAACCAGGTACCTTTGTGCTTCAGCTAACTCAGCCATCCGTTGATCCATCAACAGAGCAGAATAAGAGGAGGAAATCAGGGCCCGGCAAGTACTTTCCCGCCGAGCTCCCGGAGCCGCCGGCAAGGATGTTGGGGGATACTGAGCCCGCCCGCAGACGGCCCGGCTCCGGCGGGCGTCAAGCTCTTGCCGCCGAGACAGCCGCTCCTATAGCGGAGGAAATGCCTTTAGTCCTCGCCGTCGAGCCCCAGGCTCCGGCATGGGCACAACATACCGTCCGATTCCTCCAAACAGGGGAACTTCCTGAGGAGCAGGAAGAAGCGGAAAAAGTAGCCCGTCGCTCTACCATGTACCAGTTCGTCGATGACGTCCTGTACAGAAAGAGGCCGAATGGTGTGAAATTGAAGTGTATCCCTCGAGAGGAAGGACTGGAGCTGTTGGCGGAGATACACGGAGGCATATGTGGATCCCACATTGGGTCAAGGACCCTTGCCGGCAAGGCATTTCGGCAAGGCTTCTTCTGGCCCACCGCACTCGAGATGCGACGACACTAGTCACCGTGTGTGAAGCGTGTCAGTTCCATTCAAAGAAGCTTAATCAGCCAGCTCAAGCCCTTCAAACCATTCCTCTATCCTGGCCCTTCTCGGTCTGGGGGCTCGACATACTGGGCCCTTTCCCCCGCGCTGTCGGGGGCTTTGAGTACTTTTACATTGCAATCGACAAGTTCACAAAGTGGCCGGAGGTGGAGGCACTGAGGAAGGTCATAGCTCAGTCAGCAGTCAAGTTCTTCAAGGGACTAGTGTGCCGTTTTGGCATACCCAACAGGGTTATCACCGACAACGGCACACAGTTCACAAGCCACACCTTCATGCAATATACCCAAGACCTCGGCAGCAAAGTCTGTTTCGCCTGCTGCTCACCCGCGAAGCAATGGTCAAGCTGAGAGGGCAAATGCTGAAGTACTGCGAGGCTTAAGGACCAAGACATTTGACAGGCTGCACAAGAGTGGAAGGCACTGGATTGATGAGTTGCCGGCGGTTCTTTGGTCGATCAGGACGACGCCAAATCGAGCCACCGGCCAGACACCTTTTGCCCTAGTAGACGGGGCAGAAGCAGTTCTCCCCATCGAACTCATATCACGGGTCACCTCGAGTGCTCTCTTATGGCGATCTTGAGCAAGAGCAAGCTGCGCCAAGATGACGAATGCTCCTTGAGGAAGATCGTCTTCGGGCGGTTGTGAGAGCGACATGCTACCAGCAAGCCTTGCGCGCCGCTACCATAGCCGCAAGGTTCATGCCCGAAGCCTTGAGGAAGGCGACATTGTCCTTCGTGCGTTCAATCGCCAAGAATTCCAACAAGTTGACGCCAAAGTGGGAAGGCCCTTTATCGGGTAATACGAGTCACCGGGCCGGTGCGATGCACGGAGACCCGAATATGCCGTTCCGGTGAGTAACTCCTGGAACATTGAGCATCTTCGCAAGTTTTACCTGTGAGGCGCGGCTTGCCGGGCCCCCCGGAAAGCCACCTTTTGTACAAGCATTGCCGATGATGCATGTAACCCTTTGTATAAAGCCAGACACAGACCCTGAGCATAAATAAATGAAGCGCTAGCGCCCTAAGTTATAGCATGCATGCTAGGTCGAGTCTTGTCCTTGGTTCGGGTTGATAGTGCTTAGCGGCAACTAACCCCTAGCTTAGAGGTCGAGTGTGCGTCTCTTTGCCGTTCTTTTGTCTTCTTTGGTTCGCAGGACTCACAGATATCCTTGCCGGATCACTTGAGGATGAAAAAGAGAAGAGGGACAGACCGGCATCTAGGCCCCGACAAGCCAGTATTGCAGGGGGCTGCAAGTGCAAAGGTTCACCCACGGCAAACCAGAGTTGCCGGGGGCTACAGCTTCAGATAAGTTCTTCATCCCTTATCATGCATTCCCTTATGGACTGAGGTATGTGAAACCTCGTTTTTCATAAAGCTACCGTGCTCCCCTAAAACTCTAGGCCCTAGGGCTCGTTCTTTGGGGCCAGGTTTGGTCGTAGGTCATGGCAAAGAAAAGGATGAAACGAGGAGCCTGAACCCACCTCATCCATGCCTCCGCAAAAAGCGTGAGAAAGGTCGAGCAAAGTGGGAAGACGGCAGGGCCTGTTGCCGGGCAAGGAAATGTCTATCTTAGGGATATCAAGGATTTACTCCTTGTCGAGGGTTCTACCCGCAAACAAATGACCTGGCAAGCATCCCTTCTTCACTAAAAACATTCCACTCAGGTACAGCCCATGGGGAATGAAAAACATGAATGATGGGATTACAAGTTTTAAATTCAGCCAAGGCCCAAAGGCTTACGAGCTAAAAGAGATAAGGTGCCCGTAACCCCTTTCTTGTCCCTCTCCTCGGGAGGCAGGTCAAGGAGGCGAAAAGGGCGAAGGGGCGCCTAAGCGAAGCTACGGTGGCAGGAGACACCAAGAGAACATCTCGGTGGCCGTCCGAAGGCTGGATGGTGATGGCGGCGCCGAAGCGAGCTCAAGACGAGGCGGCAGGACGTCAAGACGCTGTCGAAGGCGTTGGTGCCCGCGTACTCCGATTTGACGGCCTAGCCGCCCGCCCTCTTCCTCTTCCGCAGCCTCCCAACGCCCGCCGCCCAAGGAGACGACCCCGAGAAGTTCAGGGAGCCGGCGACACGGATGATGGGGTCGCTGGTGTCAGACGCGAGCAGCCCGACACCTAGTCGGACCCGTCATCCTACCGCCTGCTACCCTCATCGTCGCTGCTGCTGTCCTCCTCGCCACTCCCGCCCGAGGAGGGGTCTTCGCTATCAGAAGATCTCTCCACTTAGCACCTTGCCCGGGTCCCGAAGAGCCCGAAGACCTTGACGGAGAGGAGGCCGTCCTGCATCGGCTTGAAATGGAGAGTGAGCCCCTCCGTCAAGCGGTGGATATGAGCGAACGTCTTCCATCCCCGACGAAGATACATCACGTGAGAGGCTGGGAAGTCGACGCGAACTCGCGTACCGCTGATCCCACAACCCCTCATGTGCAGCCGCAACGACTCCGGCGGATCCAGCTCCATCTCCCGCGAATGGAGTCGGGAGACGAAGGCGACGGCGAGGCGGCCGGCGCAGCCTGATGAAGAACTCGCAAGGGTCATCCCCAACATGGCCCTCCATGGGGGGAGGAACTACTGGCGGAGGCGAGACCGGCGCGCCTGGCCCTCCTCTTCCCCAAAGCGCCTCGGCCTGCGCAGCCTCGCCTCCTCCCCCTTCCCTCGAGGCTAGCTCACACCGCAGGTGCAGGGAGAAGGAAGGACGCGTTGTCGGCGGCAACCCTCGCCGCCACCGTTGAAGGGCTGGATTCCCTCTCTCCATGGCGGATGGAGGGGGAGTGAAGCTGAAGGAAGGAGGAGATGGAAGAATGCGGGGCGCCATCCCCCTCCCGCTCTTTATAAAGGAACGGGTGGGGCTCGCCGCCTGGCCAGCCAATCAAGACGCGGAAGGCGCAGGGAACTGGGACCAACCCGCTGCCCTAGCCCGCGACGGCCCGGTTTCCCGCCTCCACCGTTCGCCACCCCAAGCGCATGAGAACTACGTGGCAGGCGTGCGGGACCAAGGAGACGGGTGAGGCGACCTCTCCCCACCCCGTGATCGTGGGGAGTGGACGCCTTGAAGACCACGCCTCGGCCCCGTTCAGTAAATGGGTCGCGCCTCCACGCCTCCCTCCATTTACGGGGAAGGCGCGAACCGCACCCCTTTACTACAACGTGACGCATGCGCGCAGAGCTCAACCCCATGCATGCCGCCCACATCATGCACGCCTCCCCACGCCGAGCCACGTGCGGGAGGCATGGGAAGCTGTCTTGTGAAAGAGACTTATCATGGTAAAAAACACCCACTGCACAGCACCGTTTTGGGCCTAGCCCAGCAGCAGCGATGCGCTTACGTGTGGCCCAGGCCCGGGGGCTCCTGTCGGTGTACAAAAAGAGGGGTACACGTTTTGTACCCCTATAACTATGCACGGGCAGTATGACCCACGGGCACCACCGCACTGAGCAAGGCAAGGGAGGTGAGCCAAAGTAAGGCCGAAGCTCGAAAGGAGCAGAACGACACCAAGACCAAGACCACAAAGAGCAAAGGGGACGAAGCGGACTCCCCCGGCAAGATCCTTGCTGGGAGGCGGTTTTAGCAAACCCGGCAAGACCCTTGTCGTGGCAGCTCGCCCCACACCTACGGAGCGAATCACCCTTGAGTCCACTGCCCCCATGGGGCAAGGATTCGGGAGACATCCCCGTGGTGGCATGCAGTTCTTTGTGAAGACATTCAAGATCAGATACACACTATAGAAGATGATAACCCTTGGCGGGATCCCAGCCTAGGAGGACCACAAGGCCCCCGGCAAGAGCCTTGCCGGGGATGACAGCAGGCGCCACGGCAAGAACCTTGCCGGGCCCCAAGAAGACCCTTGCCGGGCTACGGCGAGGCCCTTGCCAAGAACACCCGTAGGGCCACCATCAGGCCCACGCCAATCAAACCTCCACCCTTTGTCAGACCACGTGCCGACCCAACCAGTTGGGTAGGCACTGCGTGGCGGCAAGCGGATCTTCGTGGAGACCCACCGCTGCGCCACCTCACCGCCTGCCTGCCTACATGGCACCAGGGGCATCGCTAGCTAGAGGCGGCGTGTCGACACGAAAGGGAGCGGCGACGGACGAGACAGGGCTCTCCCCCGTCCCCGATAAAGCAAGGACACCTAAGCAAGACACATTAAAGGCGCCTTGTCATGTAATGCGAGGGATAAACTCGCATCACTGTACCCTTTGCACCTCTGGTGTGCCACTGTGGCAACCCCTTTCCCTATAAAATGAGGCCAAGGCGACCAGGAGGAGGATTCGGCTTTTTGGAGCTCCTCACGCCCCATTGCTAGTTCAGGAACACAAATAAACAAACCACCAAAGCAGGAGTAGGGTTTTACACATCCTCGCGGCCGAACCTGGATAAGGAAACCGTGTGCTATCTGTTTGATCCGCTCTTCTCACGACCCCGCGCCCCGCGTCCGTAGTAGGTTCTTGTGATCCCATAGGTGTCGTTCCCACCGACACATGGGCTTCCCCCGATATTGGAGCGGCTGCACTCCCCGTCTTATGCACATCGCCATAACCTCAACTATCGTCAGTCCATGTTTGGCCAGTAACTTTATCATGTTCATCAGGAGGAATATTTCCCTTGTGTCCTCTTCTTAAGGGCCCCGGAGGCGTCAGCTTAGGCGTGCCCTCGGTGGGGCATTGCTAATCATGGGGAGACCTGTCCGGACTGGATCCGGAAGGGGGACGTCGTCTATATAGAACCACTCTGAAGGCCAGTTTTCTGGTGCCTTCTCAAGAGTGCCGGACAGGTATCCGGTCTCGTGTAACGCCCCGGATCCGATGTGCCAGGTGTCCGCCAGTTATTCGCTGTCTTTGCCATGTCATCATCTGCATTTCATATCATGTCATCATGTGCATTTCATTTTGCATACGTGTTCGTCTCATGCATCCGAGCATTTTCCCCGTTGTCCGTTTTCCAATCCGGCACTCCTATGTGTCCCGGCGCCCCTTTTACCTCTTTTCGTGTGCGGGTTTTAAACGGTCTCGGAATGGACCGAGGTTTGTCAAGCGGCCTTGGCATAGCACCGGTAGACCGCCGGTCAAGTTTCGGATCATTTGGAGGTCGTTTGGTACTCCAACGGTTAACCGGGTAACCGCAAAAGCCTCTTTTGTATTGCAGCCCAACACCCCTTTCAAAGTGGCCCTAAACCCACCAAACTCCTCTGCATGCTCTCGGTCGTTCGATCACGATCGCGTGGCCGAAAACCGCACCTCATATGGACTCTCCTAGCTCCCTCCACCTATAAATATGTCTTCCTCCCCGAAATCGCAGTCCAAATCCATCCCGAAACCCTAAAATCGTCCCAGCGCGCGCGGACATATCCGTCCCGGCAGACGGCGTCTCCGCCGCCGCCGCGCCAGCAGCTGCCACGTGGCCAGCCGCGCGCGCCGCCGCCGGGCCCGCTTAGCCCACCCGCGGCCCGAGCCCAGCCCGACGCCGCCGCCGTCGCTGGCGCCCGCGATCGCCGCCACCGCCTCGCCTCGGCCCCGCGCTGGCATCGCCCTACAGCCGGCGTGCCTCGGCCTCCTCGCCGCTTGCCGCCCGGCTGCGCCTCCCGGGCCGGCCCGAGGCTTCGCCCGCCCAGGCGCCGTCTCCTCCCCTCACCGGCGCGGCAACCGGCCTCGCCTCCGCCGCCGCCTCTCCTCCCGGCATCGTCGCCCCAACCCGGCGGCGGAGTGCCCGCCGCCGTCCTCCTCCCTCGCCCGGCCTCACGCGCCCGGCCTCACGGTGCCGGATCAGCGAGGCGGCCGGATCCATCCTCCCGGCTCTCCCTCGTCCTCCGGCTGCCTCCCTCGTCTCCGGCGACACATCTCCGGCGAGATCCCGATGTGCATCGTAATCCGTGCTAATCCGGAGGTTGACCCCGAATCCACTAAGTCCTCGTTATTTTGTTATTTTCTTGCATTTTCATTGGATCGTAACTCTGTCATCGTTGCTCTGTTTTGCGCGTGTAATATGTTGAAATGTTCGACTCGAAGAGTAGATCATTTCATCTCATTGCATCATTTTCATTTGAGCTAATCTTGATTCCCTAAATGCTGTTAGAAGTGTGGTATGTGATGTTAGTTTCTGATTCTTATCAGAACTTGCACTTTTGTCATTTTTGCCATGATTGATGTGTGCACCCTATGAACTTGATCCCTACATGTGTTTTGTAATATGCCATGCCATCTTTCTAGGGGTGTATGCCATGTATTTTTGTGATCTATGTGGTGACTAGCACAAGCATGCAAACTAGGTGTCTTGATGTTGCTGATTTCAGCCGTTTTGCTGATATTTTTATGCCATGTTAACTTGATGCTACCGAGAGATCCATGCATATTTTGAGATACTTTAGTAAGGATGTTTTGTTAAAAATGACTTGCTCTATCCATCCATGCCCTTGTTTGGAATTATGGAGTGTCATAGCTTGAGTCAATCGAGCTCTACTTTTGCTATAAATGTTTCCTGGCAGATTGTTTACATGTTATTCAATTTTGCCAAGATTGTTGTAGTTGATCCGTGTATGCTATGTTGTTGTTCTTGCCATTTATAGCTTCTATAATATGTCTTATTACTGTTGGTTGCCTTGCCATGCCATTTATTACTCTGTGGTGAGTGGTTCAAGCTCACCAACATGCCTACTTACTGTTGTTCCTGCCATGTTTAAATCTGTAATATAACTTGTCATGTTTACATGGGTGCCATCATATTTTCTGGTCCTTTTTGGCTTATGGTCACTAAAGGAATTTTGTTCTATGCTTTGAGTAGATTCATTCCATGCCTTGTCTTGCTATTATAAGTTCATGTAGCATGTTGTTTGATAGCTCTAAACATTGCAACCTGATGTTATTTCTGCTAAAGTCTGAAACTGTTATTATTTGCAATCTTGCCATGTGTGTTTGAGCATGTTCTGGTGATTTATGGAGATAGCTCAGTGTTCATGTTTTGTAATGCTTTACCTGTACATCATGCCCATGCCTTTTGTTATTTCGTTGAGATGCTGTAGCATGCTGTTTTGATGCTTGCAATATGCCTAGTTGCTGTTTTGGGCAGATTGTTGTCTTTAACTTGTATAGGGTGTATGTGTTGATCCGTTGCTCCGTTTTGAGCGTGCTCTATATGAAACTTGCTTGATTTTGCACGTAGTTTCATATTATCATGTTGCATACTTGTTTTGAGGTGTTCTGCTTGATGTTTGGGTGCATTTTGCATCAATGTCATGTTTAAGTTGTTTTGCTCATATCTTCTAGACCGTAGCTCCAAATCTAATGAACTTTATATGTAACTTGACTAGAATTTTGTGTAGATCATCTTGGTGCATTTTAAATTGCTGTTTAACAACTTGAACATAAGGTTTATTCAGATCTGGACCAACTTCGAAATTTGCATATGAGGACTTACCGGAATTGTCCTATGTTGTCTCCGGCCTCATTTAAACTTGCTTTGATGTGTTGCTCTTGTTTTGCATCATCTCTTGCCATGAGTAGACTCATCTAGATTTGTCATGCATCATGTTTGTTGTGCATCATGTCTTGTTCATGTGAGGTGTGTTTACTATGTTGTGTGCTTCTTCTTGTTAGTTCCCGTTTTGTTGCGATCGTGAGGATTCGTTCGTCTACGCTTGGTTCGGCTTCATCCGTTCATCTTCTTCATGGACTCGTTCATCTTCTTCATGGACTCGTTCATCTTCTTCATGGACTCGTTCATCTTCTTCATGGACTTGTTCTTCTTCCTTGCGGGATTTCAGGCAAGATGACCGCTACCCTGGATCTAACTACTATCATTGCTATGCTAGTTGCTTCGTTCTATCATTTGTCAGCGCTACCTATTACCTGTTTATCAAGCCATCCCAAATTGCCATGTCAGCCTCTAACCTTTTGCACCCTTCCTAGCAAACCGTTGTTTGGCTATGTTACCGCTTTGCTCAGCCCTCTTATAGCGTTGCTAGTTGCAGGTGAAGATGAAGTTTGTTCCTTGTTGGAACATGGAGATGTTGTTCCGTCTTTGGAACATGTTTACTTGTTGGGATATCACAATATATCTTATATTATTAATGCATCTATATACTTGGTAAAGGGTGGAAGGCTCGGCCTTATGCCTGGTGTTTTGTTCCACTCTTGCCGCCTAGTTTCCGTCATATCGGTATTATGTTCCGGATTTTGCGTCTCTAACGCGGTCGGGTGATTTATGGGACCCCCTTGACAGTTCGCTTTGAATAAGACTCCTCCAGCAAGGCCCAACCTTGGTTTTACCATTTGCCTCACCACCACCTATATTTCCCTTGGGAGTAATTAACCCAAGGGTCATCTTTATTTTAGCCCCCCCGGGCCAGTGCTTCTCTAAGTGCTGGTTCGAACCGAGTAGATCAGGGGCCACCTTGGGGCAACTTGAGGTTTGGTTTTACTCGTAGGATGTCTCATCCGGTGTTGCCACGAGAACGAGATATGTGCAGCTCCTATCGGGATTGTCACAAGCATCGGGCGGCTTTCTTGGTCTTGTTTTATTCTTTGTCGAAATGTCTTGTAGCCGGATTCGAGACTGATCGGGTCTTCCGGGAGAAGGAATATCCTTCGTTGATCACGAGAGCTTATCATGGGCTAAGTTGGGACACCCCTGCAGGTATAAACTTTTCGAGAGCCGTGCTCGGGTTATGTGGCAGATGGGAATTTGTTAATGTCGGTTGTAGAAAACCCAAAGTTGATCTTAATTAAAATACACCAACCGTAATGCGTAACCGTGAGTGTCTCTTTTCGGGGTTGATCGAGAGGAGAACACGGTTTCTGGGTTATGTCTGACGTAAGTAGGAGTTCAGGATCACTTCTTGATCATTACTAGTTGACAACCGTTCCTTTGTTTCTCTTCTCGCTCTCATTTGCGTATGTTAGCCACCATATATGCTTAGTCGCTGCTGCAACCTCACCACTTTACCCCTTCCTTTTCCAATTAAGCTTTGCTAGTCTTGATACCCATGGTAATGGGATTGCTGAGTCCTCGTGGCTCACAGATTACTACACCACCAGTTGCAGGTACAGGTTATGCGATGATCATGACGCGAGAGCGATGCTTGCTTGCGTTGAGTTCTTCTTCTGCTTCTTCTTCGATCAGGGGATAGGTTCCAGGTCGGCAGCCTGGGCTAGCAGGGTGGATGTCGTTTGAGTTTTGGTTTATGTTTCTTCCGTAGTCGGATGTTGATCTCTTGCATGATGTTGATGTATTCTTGTGGCATTTGTGCCTTATGTATGTATCCCTATGTATTATGTAATGTTGATGTAATGATATCCACCTTGCAAAAGCGTTTCAATATGCGGGTCTATCCTTGGTGGGACTGTCGAGTTCCTTTTGGATAGGGTCGCATATTGGGCGTGACATCTCGGCAATGCACCATACTTCTGCCCCGCCCACTTGACATAGGGACTCCCCCTGGGTGCGGGGGACGAGGCAGAACAGCTTCCTCCATAATCCGAAGTGTGGTTCGCAGCCTAAAAACAGCTCGCAAAGGGCAACATACCCCGCTATGTGCAGAACAGAGGCAGGGGTAAGATCGTGTAACTGGAGGCCGTAGAACTCCAGGAGCCCGCAAAGAAACGGATGGATAGGGAACTCGACGCCCCTCAGCAGATGTGGGATGAGGCATATACGCTCCTCCGGAGATGGGTTGGGAGATCCCTCAGCTTGTTCTCCTCCGTCATAAGTGGCTATTCTAGCTCGGACGGGGACCATGAACACCGGTGGGAGAAAGCCTTGGGTTTGTAACTCTATCAAACGACTATGAGGAACTGAACACTCTCCCCAATCCCCCGACTTGGAACGAGAAGGGCGAGCAGAAGAGCTGCGACGGCCGACCATGCTGGAATGGCTTTTCATGAGCGCCTGTTGGATGCTAGCTACGGGAGGAAGAGTGAGGTTTGGATCACGAGAATCCCGTCCCTTCAAATAGACGGTTAGCTTGGGAGGATCGAGGGTGGCAAATGAAAAAATGCCTCGACTCCTCGCATTCGCTCGACACGTGGAGATGGTCATTACTGAGGCACTGAAGCCGAGGAGCACAACATTGATTGGAGGCCGGACACTATTCGTCGTAACAGGTGCTTTGGAGTATTCAAAGAAGGAACCCGCCTTGCAATGCCAAAGACAATGCTGCGCGCCGGACTCATCGTCATTGAAGCCTGGTTCAGGGGCTACTGAGGGAGTCCTGGATTAGGGGGTATCCGGACTGTCGGACTGTGTACAATGTCCGGACTATTGAAGCGTGAAGATACGAGACTCATGACTTCGACCCATGTCCGGATGGGACTTTCCTTGGCGTGGAAGGCAAGCTTGGCGATCCGGATATTGTATTTCCTCCCTTGTAACCGACTCCATGTAAACCCTAACCCTCTCCGGTGTCTATATAAACCGGAGAGGTTGGTCCTTAGAAGGCCGATCACAATTACAATCATACCATCATAGGCTAGCTCTTAGGGTTTAGCCTCTATGATCTCGTGGTAGATCTACTCTTGTACTAACCATATTATCAATATTAATCAAGCAGGAAGTATGGTTTTACCTCCATCGAGAGGGACCAAACCTGGGTAAACATCTGTGTCCCTTGCTTCCTGTTACCATCAGCCTTGACGCACAGATCGAGACCCCCTACCCGAGATCCGCCGGTTTTGACACCGACAGCCGTCAATTCATCTCATTTCTTTGTCGAAAATAAAGAGACACGGTTTAAAATAGCATTAACATAATAGGCATTGTTCATAGTTAAGACGGCAGGAAATGCCATTGTGCAGGATCGGCCAGCTTCGCCATACCACTGGATTACAGATGAAGAACACAAGCATACACGTAGTGCTAAACAACGTATAAGCATGAATTGTGAGTGTACTGTCAATTTATACCATTTCAGATTGGTAAATAAAGAGACACAATTTAAATAACATCAATATAATATGGCGTTGTTCATAGTTGAGGCATAGCAGGATATGACATTGTGCTGGAGTTGATAGTTTCCCCACACCATTCACTACAAGAGAAACCCCCCTACACCAACACATATTTAGCAACGGAGATGGCATATGCGTTGGCAGTCCGTGGACTCACTCAACGTCCCCCACCTCCCCACAAATAGTTAACCTCCTCCCTCTTCCCACTTCTTCCTTGATTATCTACACCTTCTCCACATCACACGGCCAAACATGTGGAAAAGGGGGCGACACAAACTTATCTCCTTGCAGGCCTCGCCAAAAAAATATCTCACTGCGGCCGCCACCACAAATCCTGAATGGATCTCAATTGATCCACCGCCGCCGCCACAAATTCTCATCGTTCTCACCTGATTTCCCTGCCCCGCCGGTGGCTTGGCGCACATCTAGGTTTCCCCACTTGATCCTTGGGTACGAGTGTTCCCTCCCACGGTATGTAGATCACGGCTAGACAAGAAACTGCCGCTGGCCATGTCCACCGCCGGCACCATCGCACTCTCCCTGGAAGCCCCCTCCCCGCGCTCCATTTCGATAGTCACCGCAGGGAACGACTACAAGAGGAAGACGCACAAGGTTTCTTCTCCCCTTCTTCTGGGTTTCTATTTGACTTTGTTGCCTTGGGCGTTCTTAATTCTCTCTGCTGTGTGCGCGTATGTGTCGGAGATTCGGCGGGGATGGGGAAGGTCATGCGTCGCTGCGCCAGGAGGCAGCATCTACTCCACTGGATGCGTTCTTAATTCTTCATTTTACGCACATTTTTTTCTTCCTTTTTCAGCTAATCATAGTTCAGTTATGAGATGTCAATGAGAATTGATCTTGCTGAAGCATCCCACGGTCATGTAGTTTGGTTGGTGTCATGTTACGAATGCCTCACCGAGATTTCCAAGGCTTCATTTGAGTTGTGCCTTTCTTTGCGAGTTCAGCCAAAATATAGCTTCTCCTTTGTACTCCTATGATCCTATCTAGATCTCAATGTGCGAGTTGTTATTACTTTGGCTGAACTTTGGATGGTGCAAAGTCGGGCTTGCTTCCCTCGCTTCCTATCTAGATCTCCATGTGCTGGTTGTTACTAGTTGTCTTGATTAATTTAGATAAATGCCACTCTGTTTACCTCTTGTTTGATAGGAATTTGGATCGAGATGTCAATAGCGCAGGGCAGGGGGCTACTCGATGGGCCAAAAAGGTGAGGTTTGTTGCAGTTCCCAGATGCACAACAGATGCGGCGACTCCCATATGCACAAGGGTGGCGCGAGGACTGCGAGATGTCTGAAGTGTTGCGCCGCTCCACGGTGATGGTTTGTATTGCGAAGACGGTCAGCTAAGCCATCTGCCCCGTCCCGTCCAATCCAATACCATAGCTCAGTCACCTAGGCTGATATGTCCGTTCATATTTCTAATGCCGCATTAACGCATCAATGATTAGTACTCCCTCCGTTCCTAAATATAAGTATTTTTAGACATTTTAAATGGACTACAACATACTGATGTATGTAGACATAATTTAGAATGTAGATTCACTCATCTTGCTCCGTATGTAGTCACTTGTTGAAATCTCTAGAAAGACATATATTTAGGAACGGAGGAAGTAGTTGGCATTTACTGTAGTTTTTTGCGACTCTATGGGTTTGTGTTTCTCGTATCTCTATTGATTTGTACTTCTTGATAGGGTCTTAGCCATATTCCTACAATACAATGCAATATGCAGCAGCTATAAGTTATACGGATATTACTAGTTGTAGTTGCAGCTATTAATTCTATAATAGTATAGTTGTTCAGCTATTAATTCTATAATGCAATATGCAGTCGAGTATGTATGGAACTGACCATGCAGTATTCAAGTTTCCAGCAAAACTAATCACTGTTGAAAAAGTAGCACTACAACAGGAACCCCCCTGTAGCAACGCATCAATGCGTTGTCGTATGCCCATATATATGTTGCTAGGGTCTACACCAACGAATTAGTATGCGTTGCCGTTGGTGGCGTTGGAAGGATCTACAACAACATATATACATGCGTTGGTAAGCGACATGTAGGAGCGTTGTTAGGTAGCAACATGTAAATCTAGGGCCCAACAACACTTCATATCGTTGGTGATGACACTACACAAAAGGATTCTAGAAGCTTCTCTAGATAGCACGAACAACTAATGATTTTCATATATTGCATCCAAAATTATTAGGTCAACGCCAATAGTGCATATGAGCCACAATATAATAAACAAACAAGTCTCATATATTAAATCAAATATGTGGCATTACAAAGAACATGGTCGAAAGATTACAAGAGGTGAAACTATCTAGTAGTAAGCCAATTCTTGACCTTGCAATCAACAAACAATATAATAAACAAACAAGTCTCATATATTAAATCAGATATGTGGCATTACAAAGAACACGGTCAAACTATAATGTTTGAAACATTGATCTTGAAAGTTACATTCTAGTTGTCTTGTAGTAGCCCAACGGTTTGCCTTGGAAACAAAATCTTCTTAGCATTTCAATCAAAATCTGAGTCATGCATCCTCAATTTATCTTGGTAATCTACAAAATAACAATAGGAGATGAGCAATTACAAAGAAAGAAAATCAGGTTAATAGAGAAGTAAAGTTTGAAGGAGCACTTAGATTTGTACACAGAGGTGGACTAATTAATAATCTGATTGTAAAAACATCTACAACAATTATTAAACAACATTGTAGATTATCGACCTATATCCGTATTAATACTAATTGTTTTTTTGCATCTCGCGTCAATTCAAAATTATATGAACTATCATTATATATTTTTATTGTTCCAGTCCATTTTCTATAAAAAAGACCAAAATGCAGAAGTGCAAAGTGTAGATACTTGAAACATCTATAGCATCGCTCCTTAAAGAAATAATAAAAATACACACTAGCGAAAGGGTCATTGCCATGCTATGTAGTACAAACAGAGGGACTTGAGTGTTCACCCTTACTTTGTAAATCGAGGCCATTATATTTCTCTTAATTGTCATGCACGTGTTACGAATAATCGTGGCTCGTTAAGATAAAAACTACTTGTTCAAACACCGAGTACCTTTGACCAATCGGATGGCTATTCATTGTGAACAATCATCAGCTTGTATTTACTACAAAAATTATCTCCAAAAAATATATTATAGTAATAGTGAGATGAATTCAGCAACCCGGCTAAATGATAAGTATTCTAGGTAACCAGTTATACTAACTATACATAATTGAATATTTCCATTTTCCAATGGTCTACTGCACTAGTTAGCTTTGGGTCACATCACTCTGTACTACCCATTCTTGGGACGACTTATTAGTCATGCTTGCTAATAGTGTATTAGGAGAAATCTTATTAGTGCCAACAAATTTAAAAATCTGTAAATAATCTACATTACACAAAATGTCATTGTTACTGAGTACTACAAAGTCACACGCTAGAATTTCTGATCCATGAATAAAATTCTCACAACTTGCAGAAGCAACATAACGAAAAAAGCATCATCAGATTGGAACAAGCTGGAGTTATCAACACATGCATAGAAAAAGGCGTGCATAATGAACTAACAAATGTAAAAGGGAAAGAACAAGAAAACTATGAACTGCCTACCCCGAGCCCTGACTTCACCTTGAAGATATGCGTGATCTAATTAATATAGACAAGAGCATGCCATAATTAGTATACTGAGGATAGGACATCACAAAATAACTGATTAGCTGTGGGGAAAGAACATATGAGACTGATCCTACCATAAGAAGTCTGGTTTCCGTCGATCTTGCAGCTCCACCCCAAGCAAGAGATAAGGACTCGGGCGAAGCTGAAGAAAATCGATAACGATTGATGCACACACATAGCTGCAAGAAAATTAAAATGTAATGCATCACAAGAAATGAGTGTTGAGTAAAAAGTGTTAGCTTAAACTACAAGTAGCTAGCTCTCTCTTGTACTCCCTCCGTTCCAAAATAGATGACTCAACTTTGTATTAAAGTTAGTACAAAGTTGAGTCATCTATTTTGGAACGGAGGGAGTACAATCTAGCAGAGGAAAACTATAACCAGCGATCGCACACTAGCTATGTCCACAGGACTAGTGCAACGCACACACACCGGAGACTAGAGTTGGAGTCTTCGCTTGAGCTGAATATTTGTATTGAAAGTGGAATGGTCTAATTACAACGGTTATAGCTAACTGAACCGATCTAGTAGCTACTTGACATAAGCACACACGTCATATTCTAAATTATGTCACTGCTTGACCACTTTCTCTGATCTGAATTTACTATACTACTTTTCCACTTATATCGCTACCTTAGTGGCAAGGTAATACAGCTATTCTTTGCCGACCTGCCTTTGTTTTCCTTGATAGTTAAGTGATCGCTGCTGCTGCTATTGTTGCCATCCGTAGACAAGGTTTGACTCAACAAAAAGGTACACAATCATTCTTCCTGAAAATCGCATACGATTATTGTTAATCGCCGCCTCGAACCACGCCTCCGGTCCTATGCATTGTCATCACTTGAAATATCAATCGTCATGCTCCCGTCTTAGCACAATTACATACCATATGTACATGCATCAGCCCTTCAGGTATAAGCTTGGTGAAAGAAGTTGAACTTGCTTTTCTACATGTTTTTTGTCTTACACTTAACTGATTGTTATGAGGCTTAAAAGTATCATTACATATAATCTCAAACAACTTCCATGTTCCAAGTTCATCTGGTTGCATCATGACACATGTTCTTAATTAAACTGGAACCCTTAACAGATCAAGGTTGAATGTAAGTGAATTAGAACCATCATGAAGTAACAACTAAGAATTGGTTACCTCAACTCTAGCCGGAGATCAAGGGATGAATAATAGATGCCTTTTTGGTTGATCACGAAATTATGGTCATATCCTTTGCAAACCTGCATGATATACAAACACATGAGCACAATATTTACAAACACACACACACACACACACACACACACACACACACACACACACACACACACACACACACACACACACACACAAAGAATCTACACACTAAGCAAAATACCTTACACGTTCTCAACTTCTCTCTCTGCAGAAATCATCTCTTGTTCAACGTTTGGGTAGAAGAATCCCACATTTATTTCAATAAGAAACTTGTGGGTCAGTTAAACTGCCCCCTTCAGTGATGCGCGTAAAATAGGAAATCTTAGTAGGTTTGAAATCAGCATATGCATTGCGCATGCAGGGACAG
Organism: Aegilops bicornis; assembly: GCA_021605145.1. Lineage (NCBI taxonomy): Eukaryota > Viridiplantae > Streptophyta > Magnoliopsida > Poales > Poaceae > Aegilops > Aegilops bicornis. The sequence goes on from CM038672.1 coordinate 240,308,044, forward strand.
GCCTCAATGAGGATGTGGTCCACTGGTGTTGTAGCTTGTAAGATGCGGCCGACAAGGAAAAACAAAGATGGGCGAGGACAGCGGGGAATATTACTTGACAGAGTACAAATACAGATGCGGGAGAGGCAGAATAGGACCTGCTTAACTACTGCAGTTGGAAGACGGGGGCATCAGTTCTTGCGTCGTTCCTTGCTGTGTGGACTGTGGAGAAACAACGCCGGCGTCTGCATCTCCGGTCATGCGCATGAAACGACGGCGGCGACGCGTTCCCCAACGCAAGGAGGATGGGCGACGGCATCCAGTGTGTCCCCAACGCGCGGAGAAAGTGGCGAGGGAGGATGGCTTGGCGGAGGCTCTTGAACGAACCGAGGGAACATGGGAGGCGGTCGAGGGCAAAGCACGGCGGTGGTTGAAACCCTAGCTGCTGTGGGTGCGTCCCTCGCTTAGGATGAAGGCCAAAACGATGGGGGGAATAGGAAAACGCTTCGTGCGTAAGAGGTGGAGGTGTGGGCACGGAGAGGTTATCGCTAAAGTGGGGAAGGTGGGAAACAACGCATCATTTTTTTCTGGGGTGAAACAACACATCCTGTTATATCGTTGCTCGATATGCGTTGGTATAGGGGGGTTCTTGTAGTAGTGTAGCTTCCAATTTTGACAGTAATCCTTTACTGGAAATACTGAACCATCTCACTTGATAAATTTTATCTATTAATTAAATATATTGGCAATACCAAAATGCATCAATTTCTCAATATTTTAGATTATCTTGACAGAGTTCAAATTCAGAGTAACATTTGGTCTAGAGACTTTGTGTGAGTAATGATTTTTTGGTGACTTCTCCATTCTAACCGTGGTATTGGCTTATGGAGATCATAGTTTGTCTATGGAGAAAATTTAATGTCAGTATACATACATTTGAAATATTGTTTTGTGATCTTCTAAATTACCAACACATATGTTGTATCTTCAGATTCTGAGGAACATTATTGTTTGAGTAGTAGCGACATCACGTGGTGACTGTGACGTCAAAGGACAACACATGGTTCAGGTTTGCCGCTTGTATTTTACTACATTTAAGTGTAGTATACATGAATGTGTAATTTATATATATAGCTTTGAAATCACAGCTTGTAAATCCTAGCAACACCACTGGTTCCATGTAAATATCTTGGCACTTAAACATGAAAGATCACTAGCGCCAGATCGGATTTTTTATGATGTAACTTGTAACTGTAGTTCTATCACTACAAAGGGAAATTGGACTACTAATTTCCATCCTGAATATTATTTCTTATCTACCATATACCTATCTTTTTCCCACCTAATTTGTACAAAAGAACACTTTTCTTGCATGTGAAATTCTCATACTGCTTCTGCGAGACATGACTCGTTAGAAATAGATTAGGTAAAACAATTCATCAAATACTGTGTGTGTAAATTACATTACCTCGCTTCCTATCAAACCCTATTTTCTATCGACATGATGAAACTTAATTATGGAATGAGGTGAGTTAGTTTAGTACGCTAATATCTACTTTCAGCTATAGATGTGTGATACTTTCCAAATCTAACTAGTGCAGGTTTTTGAATAAATCACACCATATTCACCGTGCTATCGCGACTAGTCACATAAGTTTATCTGATATCAATTAAATATTTCGTTTTTCTGTGGTTAAAAAACTAATGAATTGTAGTTTTTCTTCCGTAGAGATGTACATGTAGTGTGAGTTGGTGCTACATTAGCAAAAACTGACCAGTTCATACGATCACTAAAAATGTTAAAAAATATTGCCCATGCAGCCGGATTAATTATTGCATGGCCTTTAACCTTTGTTTGTTGCTCTTCTAAATTTTGCTGTTCTATTAACCTTTTTTTCTACCGTAAGTTACTGATCTCATTTCTTTATTTTTGTAGATTCATAAGATATTTTGACAATGCATGGCTTAAGTGTTGATTGCAAGGTCGAGAATGGTGCTTCTTTGGATAGTCTTATCTGATTGCAAGGTCGAGAATGGTGTTCTTCTTTGGATAGTTTTATCATCTGATTGCAAGGTCAAGAATTGTGTTGCTGCTATATCGTCTTATCATCTGATTGCAAGGTCGAGAATGGTGTTGATGTTGGATATTCTTATGTTATGTTTTAGGATATCATTTCCAGTGTCAATGTTTCAAAAATTCTAATTTTGAATAGTTGAGACAATGATTGAAAGATCCAGAATTAGGCTAATCTTTGTAATCTTTGGATCATGTTCTTTGTAATGCAACAGAGGAAATTAAATATATTAGACCTTTCTCATATATTGAGCCTCCTATGTACTATCCCCATCGTCCTTATCATTATCAATGGCTATATATAAAATACATGTTATATCCATTTGAATATCCTTTTGTGTAATACGGTGGCCAACGCATATGAACCGTTGTTAAGCTCTTACTCAATACGTTGCCATCTTGCAACGCTTATTCACATCATTTACCAACGCATATGTATATGTTGTTGTAGACAATTGCAACGCCACCTACGGCAACGGATATTAATCCGTTGGTATAGTCCTTAGCAACGGTTATATAAACATACAACAACGCATTGATGCGTTGTTGAAAGGGTTTTTTTGTTGTAGTGATTGGATTACAAATCAAGAACACAAGCATACACACAGTGCTAAAGAAGATAACTTGCTATGTTTAGTTTAGTTTACATGGTATGAATAAGGAACTAGGTTTTACAACTAAACACTGAAGACAAACTTATGTTTATGTACTTCTTCGCTATTATCTTTGAACAAGAAATTTGATGCACACGACAAAAATAAATAGCATTTGCACTCATAGCTATCCAAATATACAAACAAAGTTTGAAGGCTCGAGGAGGACAAACTTACATTAGTAGTGAAGACCGGCTCTATAAATCCCTTGTCCATATTGATGGGGGGGGGGGGGGAATTCATGAAGTTTACCGCACAATCTTCTTCAAGAGCATTGCCTTTATTCTACATTTTGTTAAGAGTAAATATAGTTGTGAAAGTATAGGAACAAATGGCGATTATTTAACCTAAGATGCAGAGTACAAATGTAAATACAACATACAAGCAAAAGGCACTGACAAGAGCAATGCAGAGCTAAACTTCTTAAGTAACATTGGTTTTATTCAATATTTTGGCAAGAGTAAATGTAGATTTGATGTGTAGAAAATGGATGGCAAGGGAAAATAAGCTACAAAGTGTACATGAAGAACTAGCTGACACTGTAAGTACAGTTATGAAGGACAACAGATACTTATAAGAACAATGCAGAACTAGATTTCTTCATAAGCATTGGGTTTATTCTACATTAATGTAAGTATTAATATAGATCTGATAATTTGGAGCGAGCAGTGGATAAGAAAGCTATAATGCACAATGATGGCACATAACCCACCAGGTATCAATGTAAGTACTGCGATAGGATAATAGGTATTCACAAGAGCAAAGCAGCGACAATAATAGTTGCGATATACTAGGTTTTGCGGCGCTAGTTCTATCGCCAATATACGTGGGTGCTATGTGATTTCTCCGGTAGCACCACCTTTTTCAAGGACTTTGCTTGTCCTCCTTCAGGTTCTGCAATCACCCTCTTCGTTTTGGATGTCTGAAACACAAGAACAACATCTGAATATATCATGGTATGACGACAAATGGAATAGGTATTGATAATGGATGGGCATGGCATCTTAACATATATCATGAGTAAATTAAGCAGATGGCAGTGCAACGAAGCAAAAGAAATGCAAGACACCTTATGCAAGATATGTGCAACCAGTAAAACATTGCCGAATTAGAAGAGGAACCTTATTGGCTGAATAGGAAAGGCCATCTGCCTTTGACTCCTTGAGCGAAGAATAGTCATTAGGATCATATTTTGAATACAAATCTATAGGTCAGGAGCATGTGGGTTTCATTGCATCCACAATGGATCTCAATCCCTTATTGCCAAGTTTGTTACCCATTGAACTATTCTGCAATATTCTTCTGATGTGCGCATTCTTATATTCATTGTGATTACATACAATATCTGAAAAGCATGAAGACACAACTAGTAGTGAGATTATCTTTGTAATAAATAGGATATTTTAATATAATAGGGGCTCCCTGTAAACCCTTCTATGCTATCACTGGATTTTGATGAGAGGGCCCATGTGTGTTGTAATATGGTGAGTAGATTAATATACTCTGGCACAACTACACACAAAAAATAGGCTCCCTGTTGGGAGCTCTAGATGTAAGGATAGTTGGCAGATGATACGTTTGCATGCCGACTCTATTCATTTGAAGGCGCATAACTGTTACTATTAGTCTAGTCTATCAAAGACCACGCGGCTCCCACCATTTCCGGGATATTATGGCAGACCAACTCGAAGTGTGAAATCATGTAGGAAAAACGGCACAATAGAGCTGTCGACTGCAGATGTCCCTGCTCCCCTTCCTGACAAGGAACATACTGTACTTACTAAAGAAGAACAAAAGAGGAACATGTTAATGAATAGAAGGGGAAGCATATTATTGAGATTCCCCTTCTTTCTATACAATGTTGGTCGCCCACCCATGATGAATCAGAGCGCCCAAAGAAATGTCATTCCATGATGTCTCTCTATAGGTGGCCACATGCATTTGGAAACACAAGTGGGAGCATTAGCTAACCAATTAAATGTGTTTCTCTTAGATAATGTCAGTATCATATCACATTCGTATTTGAAGAACCTTAGGACGTATGATTGGTGTGTTATTTTGCTTTAAAGGGTGGACAGTTGCTAGTAGGACACAAAGCACCTAAGCAGATCATAGTGTAGATATAATGGAAAACCCTAAGCATCGGGTGTCAGGACCCCGATTCCAAGTCACATCGACCTAGCCAGTAACACCTCATATAACTTTGTGGCCTCATGCACGGTATTCCCACGGGTGTCGCCTTACCATGGCCCGGGACCATTTGCGCCTTTTGGCTCACGTATATGATAGTGTCGCTAGCATCCATATGACAGAGAACCCGGGCCGACATGGCTAGTCGTGAACCCAAAGCGGCACTAACCCATGGGGACAGGAATACATGAATCACATCGAGCATGTCGGTCATCAACGTGTGAATCCGGGCTGTAGCTTGGGCTAAGAGGACTCGTAACCCGGGCTGTAGCAGCTAAGCAGGACTCCGGATGTCACCGCGTGACATTTCCCGAAAGGACCCAGTGAACGGGAGTGAAACACATGCCGGCGGTCAAGTGTCCAAAGCGGTAGTCTTTGGGCTAGCAGGACTACAGTGAACCGAACATGTAGCGGACTACTATGGCTCAAGGAAGCACTAGACTACATTTCCCCACAAGAGAGGCTGCCAAGGATAAACAACTAGATTGTTGGATCCCACACATACCAAGCATTTCAATCATACACACGATATGCTCAATATGTGCAAATACAACATGGCATCACAACAAGACTCTATGACTCAAAGTATTTATTCATTAGGCTCCGAGGAGCGAGATATTACAAACATGGGTCTCTCGACCCAGCATTACGAAAACATACAAGTCAAACACAAGCGGAAGCTTAACATGTCCGAAATCTGAGACAACTATAAATGAAAAAGGCTTAGAAGCCTGACTAACTACCAGATCCTGCCGAGGGCACAAGATCGTAGCTGAGGTAAGAAGCTAAACGTCGAAGTCCACGCGGAACTATTAGCGAGAGTGACGTCTCTCTGCAAAACATAAAATAAGAAAACGTGAGTACAAATGTACTCAGCAAGACTTATATCAGAACTAACTACATATGCATCATTATCAACAAAGGGGGTGGTGGAGTTTGACTGCAGCAAGCTAGCTTTGACTCGGTGGCTATCCTAAACTACATTTCGCAAGTACCTCTTTTGAGGTGGCGCTACGAGTCCACATATTCACCAATCAATACACCACTATGGATCCGATCCCGTCTTCCCACGAGAACACCATCCATAGCACTCACGCTAACTTGCGCATTTTAGAGTATCCACTTTCACTTGTCTATGAACTGTTATAGGCAACCCAGAAGTCCTTTACCGCGGACACGGCTATTTGAATAGATCATTTATAACCCTGCAGGGGTGTACTTCTTCACACACGCTCTCACCACTTACCGCCGTTTACACGACATGTACTCGGCAACCTTCAAGCGGAAGCCCAATGTGGGTGTCGGCCACAACCTACCTAAGCACTCAAGTCTCTAGTCCAGGTTTATCGCCTATTCAGGTTCCATCCGCAGGGAGTCCGGCCGAGGTTTCCACATACGGCCCCGAACGATGTGTGCAGGGTTCCCGAGATACCAAACGGGCATTCGGTAAACCGTGCCACGTGCCTAACGTAACACAGCCCACCGCTAAGGTCAGCGCTGCGTGCGGCCCCCAGAATAGTACAAACACCAGAAACTACTTTGCAACTCCCGGACAGAGGACAAGAGTGGTTAAGAAGCCGAGAGGGTCCATTGGTTTCGGGCCCAATGCATGGTAGTAACTCAGTTCCCAAGGACGGCTTCAATGAGACAACCCACCATGTACTCCTACATGGCCTCTCACCGCTACCTTTACCAAATCATGTTCACACACTTAGCTCTCAACAGTAGGACATGTTTTCACACCTCCGATTCATCCCCGACGAATCAGACCTGACTCAACTCTAAGCAGTAGCAGACATGACAAACAAGCATGAATGATTAGGCACATCAGGGCTCAGACCACTCCTACTCATACTAATGGGTTTCATCTATTTACTGTGGAATGACAGGTCATGCAGAGGATAAAGGGGTTCAGCTACCGCAGCAAGTAACAGATGAATCCTTGTTGTCCTAATGCAGTAAAAGAGAGCAGGAGCAAGAGAGTGGGATTATATCGGAATGAACAAGGGGGTTTTGCTTGCCAGGCACTCCTGAAGATATTATAGCTCTTCGTCGGTGTCATCAAACTCATCGTCGGAACCACGTCTATCGAGAGGGGACAGACACCGGCAACTGAGAAAGAACACAATCAATGCAATGCCACAATATGATGCATGATCATGACATGGCAATATGCTGTGATTTGAGCTAATGCATCTGTCGGATTTCGGGTTCCGGCAGACCCTTGAGGTTCGAACACTGGGGTGCGCACGAAGATCCAACCCTCCACCGTCTCGTACCTCGCCGAATCGCAGGGACCTAAACTACTAAATAGAACAGCACAAGAGACGCAAGATTTATACTAGTTCGGGCCACCGTTGTGGTGTAATACCCTACTCTAGTTTGTGGCGTGGTGGATTGCCTCTGGGACTATTGAGGAACAGTACAGGGAAGAACAGCCTCGCGAGGGTCTGTTCTTCATGGGTGTGATGAACTACTGGGTGGTGTTCATTTGCTCTAGCTACTTGTTCCTTGGTGAGGATCCCGATCTCATACCGGAGGGCCGATCGAAGATCCCCCTCTCTGAGTGTGGCTACTCCTACTTATAGGCGAAGGCCTTGGGCCTCTTCCCAAATATTGAGCGGGAAGGGCGCCAACAATTGGCCATTTCGAAGGGGAACAACGGGTACACTTATCCTGACTAAAGTTGGTCCTCGCCTGCCAAAGGCTCCAGTGATGAGGCCTGCACTGGCTCCACGATGACTCCCTTCCAGGCCGTTGGGGCTGGTCTTGGTCTTGTTGCAATCAAAGCGGATGCCTTAAATTGATGCTCTCGCTGCGCTTGCTCCCTTTGCACCAAAGAGGAAAGGAGGACGTTGCGCTGGCCGGGCGCCTGACCGGGCGCCTTGGTCGCCATGGATTGCGTCATGGGCACCTCGCGAGGTACCCTGCCTTGAACTCTCCGCCTCCTCATGAGCCAGCTGACGAGGTCGTGCACGAGGAAGCTCCTGGTCGCCCGCCTCATGAGGCTTGGCCCCTCGCGAGGGTCTTGAGCTTGCGTTGATGAAGATGGGCCGTCCTGGGCCTCCTTTGAGCCACGCCGCAGGCCGCAGGCAGGCAAGTCTAGGGACCCCCGTTCCCAGAACGCCGACCGTAGCCCCCGGGCCCACGGCGCGCCCAAACTTGGTCGGGCAGAGAGGCGAAAGGGCAAGCGCGAAGCGTTGCGGGCCCTAACAGCCTGCGGCCTTGGGCGACGCATGGCGGTTGATTGGACGTGGGCGGCACTGTTCCCCCGCGCCTCCTTATTTCGTGCCTTGTTAGGCGGACACGCTGCTGCACACATCCGTTCCCCTCTCTGCTTCTTGTGCACTCCAGTCCTACCCCCTCTCGAACTCCAGCTTCCTTTTCCAATCCAATCTCGAATCTCCCCTCCCCCTTCCAATCGCCATGGCTCTGACGAAGAAGGGGAAAGGGAAGAAACATGTGCCTCCGCCTCGCCATGGCCGGGCGGCCCTCCGCTGTCGACCCGCCGATCATACTCAATCTATAGGGCTTGGGCAAGGTTAGTTCGGCTCGCCACCTCCTTCAACGAATGCGGAGGACGACGGCTTGGCCCAAGGCCCCACTTCTCCATCAACAGGATAGTCACCGAGGTCCGGTATTTTGTCGACGCCACGGGCGGGCTGGTTCCCCTTCTCGATTTCTTCAATGCCGTGCTTTCCCGAGATCGAGATCCACATGATGCATCTAGGTCCCGAGTCCATCACTCTCCTCTCGGTCTTCGCCTTCGCTTTGCGAGGCAATGATGGGCATCCTTCCTTCGGTTGCCTTTGCTGCGCCCACTTCTTCTCTCTACGCCTTTGTCGACCCCACTCAATGCTCGGCGTGCGTGAGCTTAGTCGCCGCTACCGAGACAGCGGCCTCGTGGATTGACTTCAGCCTGCCTCCGCCCATGGCTGAGTTCCGCGAAAAGGTGGTTGTACGTGGATGTGGGGTGCCCAGCCCCTGCTATCTCGAGCCAACCTACTTTCTTGTCCCCAATTCCAGGTCAGGCAGAGACGCTTTCAAGCTCTCGGCTCATCTTTGTCTGGCGCCGCTTATGCGTCCTCGAGGTCGCTTGCTGTGGCGCCCAAGGTGGTGAAGGAGTTCCTGATGCGACGACGCTTCTCGCCTCCAACGCCATTCCCACCGGATGTGGGCCTTGGTGAACTGGTGATCGTATGAGGCTCAGGAAGAAGATCCGACGCTGAAGCGCCGAGGAAAGTGCTCTGGTCTGTTGGCGACCCCAACCCGGTGGCATCCGCATGAAGGGGCCTTGCTATACCTCTGCGAGCAGGGGTGATTTTGTGAACGGATGCCTATCTTCGATGAATGGGCGCCACGCTCATTGGTCTCCAGGGGCCTCGCGAGAATCCGGTGATGGTGACAGCCCTTCCAGTCGGCCAAAGCGGCTCCTCCTCAAGTGGCGGAGCAGGGAGGCACGAGCCGCCAGAGGCCGAAGGGACCCCCGCCAGGGTGACAACACCGGGAGATGCTCGTGAGAGGGCAGCTCCTGAGGCTCATGCCGCCGCGGCTGAGGGCGGCAGGCAGCCGCCCGCAGCGCCCGCGGATGGAGCCCCCGAGGCCCCTGCTGCTTCTCTTGGTGAGGCGACTAGCAGCGCGCGTCAGGCAGACGCCCCTGACGCAAGTCGCCTTGATGCTTCTCCCTCGCCGCAGGCTGACCCCTGCGCTCAAATCTTGGGTCGTTTCCGCGTGAACTTCGAGGCCCTCCGGAAGAGAAGGGAGGTCCTGGGCGATGATTACCCTTGTCGCCTGCTGAAGCGTAGGAAGTACTTCGCCACTAATGAGTAAGCCTTCTCCTTCTCCAGCTCCTGATTCTTCTGCTGCTTGTACTGATCCTTGCCCTGCAGGCCCCTTCCTGCCGAGCTCACGGAGACGGGTGAGGAGCCGTCCCCCCGGCTTCGCCCCTTCCCCCGTCCTTGAGTGCTCCAAGCAGTGGAGCCCTTGTGGTGAGGGCGACCGGGGAGGTGGACCGTCCTGTGGCGCGTCGTGGCCCTGCGCGCCTCGCGATCCTTCCTTGCGAGCCTTCCCATGGCATAGCTAGCCTGCCGTGGGCTTCTCACCTGGTCGTGGACGGCGATTGGCTGAGGCGCTTCCTGCGCCCCTCGTCTGGGGATGGGCTGGCTCCAGGCCGGGCTTGGCGCGCCCGGGCCGTCGCGAGGGTGCCAGGCCCCCAGCCCCCGCCCGGAGGGGGAGTGTTGATTCATGGTTTCCTGGCGCCCGCCTGGGCGGTTGATGGTGTGGAGGACGTGCGCGAGCGCGCCCGGGAGCGTCGCGCCCTTCGCCAAGGATTTCTTCGAAGGGTGGCTGACGCGGTGAGCCTGCTTGCCGAAGAGCTCGCTGATGAGGACGCGCGCCTTGAGGCCGAGGGCCTGCGCCTGGCTGCCGAGAGGCGCGAGCTGGAGGGCGCTGTCGCCCTTGTGCGCCACCAGCGCGATCTTGGTGATGAAGAGGCCAAGGCGTCGCTGGCAGCCTCTCGGGAGGCCTGTTCTCGGGCCGTCGAGGAGGCTCGGGCAGCTAACAGCGTGGCGAGAGGCGGAGGAGCGGGCACGAGAACTCCTGGCCCGTGTCACTCATTGAGGAGCAAGTGGAGCTGCGCGAGGCAGCCCTTAAGGCCGATGAAGGTGGCCTCCGCGACCCGGCGGAGCTCCAAGCGTGAGGAGGAGCCGACGCTGAAGCCGCCGAACGCTGCTGGCACGAAAGCGCTTGAGATGAGGGAGCGCTTGGCGACGTGGGCAGAGGATGAGGTCGCTGCACGGGAAGCCCGCGTCCTGGAGGAGGTCGGACACCGAGTGGCGGCAGCCGAGGCGGAGGGTAGGACTGCTGCCTTGAGGGCCAAGCTGGAGGAGGTGACGCGGCGGGCCGATGCTCTTCGGGCCTCCCTCGAGGTGGCGCAGAGGGAGTCCACCACCTCTCAAGCCGAGGCGCTCCTTCTTCGCCAACGGGTGGAGGAGGCCGAAGCCGTCGCGCGCCAGAATGCGGATGAGATGCGTCAGCGGCGAATCCTGGAGCATGAGCACGGCCCCATGCTCGCCACGCTCCCGGAAAGAGCCAACGCAGCCTTGGGTAATATCTGCGAGGAGGCAGTGGGCGAGCCGCACGCGGTTAACTACGCCGGCAACCTTCAGTTCTTCACCGACGTGGTGGCGCGGCTGGAGGCGCGGTCGGTCAGGGCCAATAGGTTGGTGGAGGAGAGGAGCCGCGCGCTGCTTGGGCGCGCCTTTTCTCGTGTCTTCAGCCATCTCCAGGACATGGAACCCCACTTCGACTTTGACGCAGCTATCGCCTTCAGTTCCTCAGCCGTCCGGGCGACTGGCGCGACCGGGTGGAAGACAGCGTGGATGCTCTTGTCCGGGCCTTCGCCGGACAACGACGGCGTGATCGTGGTCAGCCGATGAGGGGTGGTGAACGGCCGGACGCCGCCGATGACCTCAAACAGTGACGTGGCGAGGCCAGCGACGCCAAAGAACGGCTCGGGAGGTGCTCCTGAGGACGCATTGGGGGACTTATCCGACTGATTATGTATTGTCCTTGTTCCATTACCCTGCATGAATAGAACTCAGGTTTTGGCCTGATGGCTGTGAGAGCATTTTGGGAGGGGGTGCCCCTCATGTAAAACTTGTGTTCATCGTATTAGCAGGTGTTACATCGCCCATACGCCCGCGCCAAGTGGTTGGCTAAGCGACGTGCTGGTTGGCTGGTTTACCTTTGTTTCGTACGAGCCCCTGGATGGTCTGTGGGAGGCTGAGGCGATCTGAGTGTCTCCTGATCGAATCTGTAGGATCTGCAGTAAAAACCCTCCGAAGAGGATGCGGCGGCGACAGGCTGGGCTGCGCGCAAGCTAGGCCTGGCCCGGCTCATGAGGGGAGGCAGCTGAGGCGGAGTTGTAACCGAAACGCGAGAGATTTGCTCGAACGAGACTAAGCACCCCTTCCCGAACACACGCAAATCTCAACGAATCCAACTTAAATCCAGCGAGGGAAAACGACAATCAAATGGAAAGGCGAAGAAAGCGGAAGAAAAGCGCGTCCGGCACCTAGTCTAGTCTTGGGCGTCTTCTCACCAGTGGAGCTAAGTGCTGCCACTGGGCGTGGGAGGGAGCCCCAGGGCCTGAGGTCGGCACCCCTGAGACTCCGGGGCGTGTACAGCCCCACTCATTATTACGTGAGAGTGTCACGGGGCGGCGAGCTTCACAGGCACTGGGCCTTCTTCACAGGTACCGGCCTTGCTTCATATCGCCAGACGAGGGCCCCGCTTTGCGCCACACTCTAGTGCCACCAACGACGACCGGAAACCAGGACGCCGCCGATGGGGTAGAGCGGTCGCCAGCCAGTTCCCCTGACGACCACGGGTCCTCCACTGTGGGCAGGCCCCGAGGCGCCTCCCAGCAGAGGGCCTACCTCTTGAGAACGCCTTGCTCAACACCGCGGTGGTGATGTCGGATCTCTGCCCTCTCCGGCAGCCCCTGCGCCCCTCCCGAGGGGTAGGAGATCATGGGAGTGGGGCAGCCCGCCGTCGTGGCGACCTGTACCTCCTCCTGCGACCTATGGTTAGCGTATGTTTGCTCTTGAGGAAGTAGCGGTACCCGATAATCGTCGCCCCCGGCGTGACCAGTGGGACCATCTCGAGGCTCCTGAAAGAGCTCGGCTTCTGGCGCCTCATCATCCCAGCTCGGGCTGAGGAGCGAGCCTTGTTCTCCCTCATGCGGGTGCCCTTGGTCCATCATGTGGGGCACGTATTCTTCTGGCGCCGTCATCCCGAAGGCCACGCCGTAGTGCTGAGCGTGCCATGCTGCCCTGCTTGATGCGCCCGCCGTGGGGTGGTGGCGGCTGACCCACCAGGGCCGTGAGTTACGCCGAGTCCTTCTTCTCCGCGGGCCGGGCGGGGCAACCCGCCGCCGCCCGGCCGAGATAACCGCCCGGCGTTGGAGTAGCCGCGGGCACGCTGGGAGCCCTGCGGCGAGCCGCCTGGCCCGAGATGGAAGTTGGGTGCGCGGGGCGAGCCCTCGAGGCGGCGAAGCCTGTGAGCCTCGCCACTCACTCCAAAGAAGACGTCGCGGCCGCTCTCCAGCAGCCTGCACTGCAGCAGCTCTCGGGCCACTGTGAGTGCGGCCCTTGAGTTCGCCTGCTCCCGGCGGGTGTACGGTGACGTGGTCACGGCGTGATTGGAGGCCCTTGCTGCCGACCGCGCCGCGCGGGCGTGAGGGCTGCCGTCGTTCGCTGCCGCCGCTGCCCGCAGCGCTCGCGGACCGCGAGCTGCCTGGGGCACGGGGTCGCCCGAGGCGAGCGGCTCTGTGCGGGCGGGCCATGCCGCCCAAGGATCTGGGTTGCCCGCCTGGTCGCCGGACATGGTGATGACGATGCGACAGGACGCAATGTGGCGGAAGCGGATTCGGCGCACCTACCGGCGCGCAAATGTCGGATTTTGGGTTCCGGCAGACCCTTGAGGTTCGAACACTGGGGTGCGCGGAGATCCAACCCTCCACCGTCTCGTACCTCGCCGAATCGCAGGGACCTAAACTACTAAGGAACAGCACAAGAGACACAAGATTTATACTAGTTCGGGCCACCGTTGTGGTGTAATACCCTACTCTAGTTTGTGGCCTGGTGGATTGCCTCTGGGGCTATTGAGGAACAGTACAGGGAAGAACAGCCTCGCGAGGGTCTGTTCTTCGTGGGTGTGATGAACTACTGGGTGCGGTTCAGTTGCTCTAGCTACTGGTTCCTTGGTGAGGATCCCGATCTCATACCGGAGGGCCGATCGAAGATCCCCCTCTCTGAGTGTGGCTACTCCTACTTATAGGCGAAGGCCCTGGGCCTCTTCCCAAATATTGAGCAGGAAGGGCGCCAACAATTGGCCATTTCGAAGGGGAACAGCGGGTACACTTATCCTGACTAAAGTTGGTCCTCGCCTGCCAAAGGCTCTGGTGATGACGCCTGCACTGGCTCCACGATGACTCCTTCCAGCCGTTGGGGCTGGTCTTGGTCTTGTTGCACCAAACGGATGCCTTTGCTTGATGCTCTCGCCGCGCTTGCTCCCTTTGCACCAAAGAGGAAAGGAGGACGCTGCACGGGCCGGGCGCCTCGGGCGCCCTTGGTCGAAATCATGGCTTGCGTCATGGGCACCTCGCGAGGTACCCTGCCTTGAACTCTCCGCCTCCTCATTGAGCCACTCGACGAGGCCGTGCCTGAGGAAGCTCCTGGTCGTCCGCCCCGCGAGGCTTGGCCCCTCGCGAGGGTCTTGAGCTTGCGTTGATGAAGATGGGCCGTCCTGGGCCTCCTTTGAGCCACGCCGCAGGCAGGAAAGTCTGGGGACCCCCGTTCCCAGAACGCCGACAGCATCAGATAGTCATTTTGATTGAAATGGAATTCAAAACTAGATCAAATTCCAACTCCAAATATGTTATCAAATTTGTCCTAATCATGTTTCATCCTAAACAGTGAGGTTAACTTGTTCAAACGTGCATGATCATGGCATAAACAGATTCTTCATATTTTTCTATTCATTTTTCATATATAACTTATTTCCATTGGAGTTATAGATTATTTTCTATGAATTTTAGAAGTTCTAAACATTTTCTGGAATTTCCAAATCATTTAGAATTAGAAATAATCCAGGAAAATGATTACTGCATCATCATGACATCACCTTGATGTCAGCTGGTCAACTAGGCGCCTCCAGGTCAAACCTGACCAGTGGGGTCCACAGGTCAGTGACTGGGGCTGGTTAGTGACACTGTCAGGTGGGTCCGGTCAACACCCACGCCAAAGAAAGTCAACATGACATGTGGGGCGGTCAACACCCGGTCGGTAGCAGTCGAGATTGACGCGTGGGGCCTTTGTGGTTAGTTATATATAACAGGAAATAAACTAAGATTAATTATGGGCGTGGGGCCCATATGTCAGTGAGAGAGGGGCCAATTAGCACGGTCATTAGCGCTAATTAAGTGACACGTTGACTTCGCCGGAGTTCGGCCGGCGACGACCAAACCCGCGGCGGGAAATCGCCGGAGTGGCGCTACGGGCGGCGGCTGGACGTGCGAAGGCCACCAGTAGGTAGCCCGCGCTCGACCGCGTCCAGCAAAGTGGTCGGGAGGCCTCGGGGTCGCCGGAGACGACGGACACGTCCACGGAGGCGGCGGCCGGAGCTCGGGTGAGCTCGAGGTCAAGGCCACAGCGGCCTACGGCGTCTACGCGGTACGGTGAGGACATTGGACGCATGCCCGGGACCGGTTGGTCACCGGAGCGTCATCGCCGGCGAGCCTTGGCGGCGACGCTGTCGGGTGAGAGTGGCGCGGTAGCTACGGCATGCTAGAGAGGAAACGGAGAGGGGGAGGATGATCAGGGGCTCACGGGGAGTGAAATGGTGGCCTCGGCGCTCTCGGGGAAGCACCGGGGCGAGCAGGGCGGCGAGAGGGATCTCCGGCGGCCGGCGACGAAGTTGATGAAGATGGTGGCGATGCAGGGCCTCCGGCGAGCCGCGGCTCGGTGGGGAGGAAGAGGGGGTCGAGGCGAAGTCCGTGGGCACGTCGGAGAAGCGAGGGGGAGGCGATGGTTGCGGCAGCAGCGAGCGGCGGCGACTAGCTCCGCTCGGGCGCGTGCGAGGAGAGAGCAGAGAAGGGGGAGGAAGCACGGGAGAGGGTGACAGAGGTCCAGGGGGGTGCGTGGCGTCGCGAGGGAGGTCCAGGGTGACGAGGGGAAATCGACAAGCAGGAGGTGGCGTGCGGTGGCCGTGCGCGCGTCGGGCACGCGCTGTGCATCCGACTGGCGGGAGAAAGAAGACCTCCCTGCCCCTGGTGGGCTGGGCCCGCCAGATGGGCTGCCAGGTGAGTGCCAGGTAATCCTTCTCTCTCTTTCAAACTATTTCCTATTTTGTTTTTGTTTTCTAATTATTTGCCTCTGTTTTGAGCTTAGGAAAAATACCAAGGCATTTCCTAAAATCTTGAAAATATTCATGGACACTTGCTGAATTATTTCAGTGGCCCAAAAAATAGTTCCAACATTATTTGAACATTTAAATTATTTATAGTATTTAAATGCCCATAGTCAAATACAATAAGATTTAATTCAAAAATCCAGAATGGCCTATAAATATATTCATCATTTTTGGAATAGGTTTTCATCTTTAACAGAAATCATGAACATTTGCAAAAGGCATTCTGGGTCATTGAAATATTTTTATTGAACCTAGTTGAATTTCATTTGGTGCTAGGGTTTCAACAATCCCCATTTCAAATTTCTTTGGAATGAACATGATGGCATGATGAATGAACAAAGTCAAGCAAGGGCTGAACTGGGGCTGTGACAGCTCACCCCCACTAAACAAGAATCTCGTCCCGAGATTCAAGACGTGAGGTAAGAAGACAGAGGGGGCACAAGACCAACATAATCTTCACGATCCAGATGTCTTTCTCGAGGATGTTGATTTGGTAACTCAAGCCGATCTTGACGTCTTTGCTTTCGAGATCTTCATCCAACACGATGGCGACAGAAAGAAACTCTATAGGAAACGATCTCCTCGAAGATCGAGCACTCAAGATCAACTCGTGGAATGAAATGTTGAAACATCTCGAGGTGAGACACAAAACACATCGAGAGGGACGGAAGAACAAACGACGGGGTTTGATTGGTGGGTAACAATTCCACGCTAGAAAGATGGTGGACGGTGCCAAGGTGGCGAGGAAATATTTGCCATGATCCCGTAACGGGGCACCTCGAGAAAGGTGACTCGTTGGACTGTTCCCTTAAGTGGCAAAAAGAATTACTTTTGATCCATAGATCATTGGAACTCTTCATACCAGCTTAAGGCAATTTACAATTGATTGATTGAAAAAGCTCGAAGAAATGGCATACTCAGACTAGAATGGATGATGTGGACTACCTTGTTGAAGACAACGCAATAGATGACTTTGCTTTCATCGGAAATGGATGGGACCCATGGTAGGACCACTTTTGAAGATGATCCTAACAACAGTCATTGAGAGGGCAACCCATGGAAATTGGCGCAATGGCGGTGCAAGCTGGGAACAAGACGCAACTGTTGGGAACGTTCCAACCATCATATCTGCCTGAGATTCAGATCCGATTGGTGATAGGATACTTCAGACTCAGCATGTACGAAAAGAAAGGTTGCAACACAAATCGACGAGATGACGTTGCGAGATTCTCGGGATATGAACTACGATAGCAAGCTCCAAAACATGAGCTGGTTCTGCTACACACATGTCAACACGCTGTCCTAGACAAGCATGACCACGTAGTAGTCTTATAATGAAACGCTATCGAGTTCAGGTTAGGATCCATCATCAAAGATTTCGAAGTCTTTACGCGCGCTAGACTTCTTTTCCTTGAACAAGTCAACCAGTGGCTTGAAATGCTAGGGAACATATGGAGTGGAGGTTGCAAGTCTCCAAACCAGAGGATACTTCGCACATATGCATGAATGACTTGGGATGATTCCGGGGAAGCAAAAACAAACTTTCTCGAATTCATGGCGGCATCTTACATCGATTGCACATGAACTTAGAGGAAGTCGCTACTTTCATCCAAACATATGCTTCATGAACGGGACATGAAGGCATTGTTTACAAAGTTTCCAACACTAGGTTGATGTTCAACATGAATCATGGGGGAGACAAAATGCTGCTGATGGGCTTAACAGCAATTCATCGGAATTTCCATATCACTGGACTTCCACCATCATGTGAACATGGTGATAGCATTGGTCAGACCAAAAGATGTAATGGTGTATGCTCGGGGGATCACCCACGAGTAAGACAACATTACGAACATTGTTGGTTCTGATTTGACTTGGCGATAGCCCGTCAAAGTTTTGACAAGGCAATAGATCCAACAACTGATCACGAGGACCAATTGGTGAAGATATCATCTTTCTTCAACACACACACACACAAAGATATCCCTTTGGAAGTGAACTAAGTTAGACAAGCTTTTATCTCCCAACTCTCCAAGTTGTTGTTTGGCTTAACTAACCAGCTCAGGGGTATCCAACATAGATTCTTGGAGAAAAGTGGTTTATTGGAAAACCAACTTGATCACGAGCTCAACATAACAGTCAGGGGACAACCTGGTAATACCTCCGAGAAGATATTCGGAAAATCACGAACCACCGATATGTTACTAAGCTCGAGAACAACCTTGCTTTTCGGGGCAAGATGATATGATCAAAAGAGTGAGGGATTGACACAATCCTATCTCATTGATCGAAGAGTGCACCGGAAATAAGGACTAGGTAGCACGATCAATCTTAGGGTGATGATTCAATAATCAACACGCTAAGAATGAGAATATTGTCCATTAATTACCAAGCAACACGGTTGCTAGGAGTATAAATTTCACACATCATGGTTCACTTGTCGGCATTCCGGTTGCAACAACACGGGACCGAGGAATGAACGATGATGGCGAGAGTATCACTGCATCAAGAATTCATAAGAGAAGGTGCAATTCTCATGACATTCCTGGCATAAAGTGGGTAATACTTCAGGGTAGAACAGAATCAAAACTAAATTGGCATTTTGATCTTCGGAATACAACTACTTTGACCACTCCAAGAAATGGATGAGGTGCTGGAGTTTGTTTCTCCTAGTCATTCCAGAATAGAATGGCTTGACGGACCACAAGAATATTAGGCATGGATGAACGGATGCACGCATACTCTTGATTATCAATTGATAGACGAGGGTAGGAATACAAATGAAGAGGGACAACTCAAGGAAACATATAACTTTCGAGTTGTGGAGTCATGGATTAGTATGCCGAACAAATCTAACATATTTCTTCCGAATAACCCATGCAGAGAGGTAGAACTGGCAGATTCACAATTATGAATGGAGAACTCCTCAAGAGTACTCTGGTTGTGATCTTTCGGTTCAGCGAGGAACTTCTGCCATAAGCAGTTCATAGTATTTGGAAGAAGGAAATACCAAGGACCTCGAGGACTATCGCAAAGTTACTAATATCCTAAAGGAACTAGCAAACACTATCAACATGAAGTAGGTAGGGTGAATCTCAGGTCAAGAACCCAGGAGTAGAATACCTACTAACTAATAACATCACGGGATGCTTTCGAGAATGATGGCCAGAATCACCACACGGGAAACACAAAACATGGCAAGTTTACTAGGTGACTCCCTAAACACCTAGGGTCATAATAATAACTCCAACATATATGTCGAGGCAATAGAATACCTCAACTCAGCAATTAGTGTGATTAACCTGGCCCAAAGGAACATGGGGAACGGAAAGAAGGGATTTGCAAATGCATCAGATAGTTTAGAAACCTGGGATGACTCGGACAACATAACGGCTGTAAATGCTCATAATGATTTGAGACATCCTGCAAAATAGTGGCATGACCACTCAACATCACAATTTCAAAGTTCTGAGACCAACTATGAACACACGAAAGTAGTAGAAACTGAACTGGGCTTAAAACCAACAATCTTAAGGGTCTATGGATTAGTAACACGTCATCCTGATAGATAGATGAGAAGCCTAGTTCTTAATCCCCGTAGAAGAGAAGAGGTTGACTCAGATCAGAAGGCCATGAGGTATAAGGAGTAAAAAGAGCCTTACGTTCCCTTCCACAATCAATTCCCTTACATAACTAAAGCATTTCTAGACACAACTTCGACCGGTTTGGCTTGGTAATCCTACAGGCAGTCAGGCTCTGATACCAACGCTGTCAGGACCCCGATTCCAAGTCACATCGACCTAGCCGGTAACACCTCATATCACTTTGCGGCCTCACACACGGTATTTCCACGGGTGTCGCCTTACCATGGCCCGGGACCGTTTGCGCCTTTTGGCACACATATATGATAGTGTCGCTAGCATCCATATGACAGAGAACCCGGGCCGACATGGCTAGTCGTGAACCCAAAGCGGCACTAACCCATGGGGACAGGCATACATGAATCACATCGAGCATGTCGGTCATCAACGTGTGAATCCGGGCTGTAACCTTGGGCTAACAGGACTCACGGTAACCCGGTACATGTGAGGCTAGGCAGGCCTCGGATGTCACCGCGTGACATTTCCCGAAGGCGATGTACAGTGAACGAAGTGAAACACATGCCCGGCTAGTCAAGTGTCAGGGCAGTAGTCTTTGGGCTAGCGAGGACTACAGTGAACCGGGCTGTAGCGGACTACTATGGCTCAAGGAAGCACTAGACTACATTTCCCCACAAGAGAGGATGCCAAGGAAAAACAACTAGATTGTCGGATCCCACACATACCAAGCATTTCAATCATACACACAATATGCTCAATATGTGCAAATACAACATGGCATCACAACAAGACTCTACGACTCAAAGTATTTATTCATTAGGCTTCGAGGAGCGAGATATTACAATCATGGGTCTCTCGACCCAGCATTCAGAGCATACAAGTAAAACACAAGCGGAAGCTTAACATGTCTGAGTACAGACAACTATAAATGAAAAAGGCTTAGAAACCTGACTAACTACCAGATCCTGCCGAGGGCACAAGATCGTAGCTGAGGTAACAAGCTAAACGTCAAAGTCCACGCAGAACTATTAGCGAGACTGGCGTCTCTCTGCAAAACATAAAATAAGAAAACGTGAGTACAAATGTACTCAGCAAGACTTATATCAGAACTAACTACATATGCATCATTATCAACAAAGGGGGTGGTGGAGTTTGACTGCAGCAAGCCAGCTTTGACTCGGTGGCTATCCTAAACTATGACTGCAAGTAACTCTTTTGAGGTGGCGCACACGAGTCCACATATTCACCAATCAATACACCACTATGGATCCGATCCTGTCTTCCTACAAGAACGCCATCCCTAGCACTCACGCTTATCTTGCGTATTTTAGAGTATCCACTTTCACTTGTCTATGAACTGTTATAGGCAACCCAGAAGTCCTTTAACGCGGACACGGCTATTTGAATAGATCATTTATAACCATGCAGGGGTGTACTTCTTCACACACGCTCTCACCACTTACCTCCGTTTACACGACATGTACTCGGCAACCTTCAAGCGGAAGCCCAACGTGGGTGTCAGCCAAAGCCTACCTAAGCACTCACGTCTCTAGTCCAGGTTTATCGCCTATTCAGGTTCCATCCGCAGGGAGTCCGGCCGAGGTTTCCACATACGGTCCCAAACGATGTGTGCAAGGTTCCCGAGATACCAAACGGGCATTCAAGACACGTGCGTTGACGTGTTTACCGCAACACAGCCCATCCCTAAGGTCAGCGCTGCGTGCGGCCCCCAGGATACTACAAACACCAGAAACTACTTTGCAACTGCCGGACAGAGGACAAGAGTGGCTAAGAAGCCGAGAGGGTCCATTGGTTTCGGGCCCAATGTGTGGTAGTAACTGTTTCATGGATCACAAACACAGAACTCAGTTCCTGAGGACGGCTTCAATGAGACAACCCACCATGTACTCCTACATGGCCTCTCACCAATACCTTTACGAAATCGTGTTCACACACTTAGCTCTCAACAGTAGGACATGTTTTCACACCTCCGATTCATCCCCGATGAATCAGACCTGACTCAACTCTAAGCAGTAGCAGACATGACAAACAAGCATGAATGATTAGGCACATCAGGGTCAGACAACTCCTACTCATGCTAGTGGGTTTCATCTATTTTACTGTGGAATGACAGGTCATGCAGAGGATAAAGGGGTTCAGCTAGCGCATCAAGTAACAGATGAATCGTTGTTGTCCTAATGCAGTAAAAGAGAGCAGGAGCGAGAGAGTGGGATTATATCGGAATGAACAAGGGGGTTTTGCTTTGCCTGGCTCTTATGAAGATATTATAGCTCTTCATCGGTGTCATCGAACTCATCGTCGGAACCACGTCTATCGAGAGGGGATAAACACCGGCAACTGAGAAAGAACACAATCAATGCAATGCCACAATATGATGCATGATCATGACATGGCAATATGATGTGATTTGAGCTAATGCATCAGAAAGTCATTTTGATTGAAATGGAATTCAAAACTAGATAAAATTCCAACTCCAAATATATTATCAAATTTGTCCTAATCATGTTTCATCCTAAACAGTGAGGTTAACATGTTCAAACATGCATGATCATGGCATAAACAGATTCTTTATGTTTTTCTGATCATTGTTCATATATAACTTATTTCCATTGCAGTTATAGATTATTTTCTATGAATTTTAGAAGTTCTAAACATTTTCTGGAATTTCCAAATCATTTAGAATTAGAAATAATCCAGGAAAATGATTATCGACAAAGATGACATCACCTCGATGTCAGGTCAACTGGCGCCTCCAGGTCAAACTCGACGATGGGGTCCACCGTCGCTGATCGCTGGTTAGTGGCACTGTCAGGTGGGTACGGTCAACGCCCACGTTAGCAAAGTCAACATGACATGTGGGGCCAGTCAACAGCCCAGTTAGCGCGGCCTCTGTGGTTGTTTATATATAACAGGAAATAAACTAAGATTAATTATAGGCGTGGGGCCCATATGTCAGTGAGAGAGGGGCCAATTAGCACGTTCATTAGCGCTAATTAAGTGACACGTTGACTTCGCCGGAGTTCGGCCGGCGACGACCAAACCCGCGGCGGGAGCTCGCCGGAGTGGCGCTACGGGCGGCGGCTGGACGTGCGAAGGCCACCAGTAGGTAGCCCGCGCTCGACCGCGTCCAGCAGAGCGGTCGGGAGGCCTCGGGGTCGCCGGAGACGACGGCCACATCCACGGAGGCGGCGGCCGGAGCTCGGGTGAGCTCGAGGTCGAGGCCACAGCGGCCTTGGCGAGGCGGGGTTAGCACCTACGGCGTCTACGCGGTGCGGTGAGGACATTGGACGCATGCCCGGGACCGATTGGTCACCGGAGCGTCATCGCCGGCGAGCCTTGGCGGCGACGCTGTCGGGTGAGAGTGGTGCGGTAGCTACGGCATGCTAGAGAGGAAATGGAGAGGGGGAGGATGATCAGGGGCTCACGTGGAGTGAAATGGTGGCCTCGGCGTGCTCGGGGAAGCACCGGGGCGAGCGGGGCGGCGAGAGGGATCTCTGGCGGCCGACGACGAAGTTGATGAAGATGGCAGCGATGCAGGGCCTCCAGCGAGGCGCGGATCGGTGGGGAGGAAGAGGGGGTCGAGGCGAAGTTCGTGGGCACGTAGGAGAAGCAAGGGGGAGGCGATGGCTGCGGCGACTAGCTCCGCTCGGGCGTGTGCGGGGAGAGAGCAGAGAAGGGGGAGGAAGCACGGGAGAGGGTGAGAGAGGTCCAAGGGGGTACGTGGCATCGCGAGGGAGGTCCAGGGCGACGAGGGGAAAGCGGCAAGCAGGAGGTGGCGTGCGGTGGCCGTGCGTGCGTCGGGCACGCGCTGTGCATCTCGCCAGGGTGGGTCACCGAAGTTGCACTCACGACACGGGTCCACGTGCCCATCTTTCATCGGCTATGATTGAATAGTGAAATGATATTTGGGGAGCAAGCTAGTGTGCTTGAGATGCCGGCTATGGATTGTAGCCGATGCACCTTCTCGCGTAAGCCATAGGTGTACTATACACTGACGGTGCTCCAGGATACTTTGTGCTGCATCTCACACGGTTGCTGATAATAAACTATATGCGGTCTACTTGATTTTTCATCTTGATTTGAATTACATAACGGGGTCACAGCGGCAATGGACGGTGTTTGAATGGCTAGACCTTTTTATCTGTAGTGAACATGCAACTATATGTGCATCGTAAAGGAATTGGAATTATTCAGGGTTCGTTTGAACATTTTATACATTAAACTAGTTTTCTAGCCATTTCAGGTGCACATTTCAAAATTAAACTACATGCACATGCTCTAGTGCATATAAATTGGTTGAAAAAACAAATCTGTGTCCTTGGGTGCATGTTTAGGTCCCATGCAAGAAATGGGAATGAATTTCAAACACCAGGGCACCATTGATTGCCGACAAAACATTGAGATGCCTAGTTTTAAAATTCTAGTAAATTCAAAACTCGTCTGAAATTCATGAAACTTGGGATGCTATTATGGAGCGGCATAAACATGCCATGGTAAATTTTTTGTCCCATTTGGGGCAGGATTGGGTATATGCTTCTCACAAACCAGAGCTTCTCGCAACAAGCATGATGGTTCTCGGTAGGGAACGTCCCACCTTTGGGGACGAAACGATATCCATTGCCTCTTATTGCTTTCAAATTTTTCTCGTGTCTGTCGGATCTCGGGTCCCAACAAAACCCTCAAGGTTCAAACACTGGAGTGCGCGCAGAGATCTCCCCCTACCAAATCACGCCCTCAGCCTCGCCGAGATCTCTAAGCTTAGCTCGACGGACTCGCAACGCAAGAGACACATGATTTATACTGGTTCGGGCCACCGTTGTGGTGTAATACCCTACTCCAGTGTGGTATGGTGGATTGCCTCTTGGGCTGATAGTGAACAGTACAAGGGGAAGAACAGCCTCCTGAGGTGAGGTGTTCTTGTGCTTGGTCAATGTGTGAGGGTGAGGATCACTCAAGATGAGATCTCGTGGGTGAGGATCCGATGCCTCCTACTGTGGTGGCTAGCCCTATTTATAGAGGCCCCGGTCCTCTCCCCAAATATTGAGCGGGAAGTGATGCCACAACGGCCAATTTGAATGGGGACATCTAGTACAAGTTATCCTCACAAAAGCAGTCTTCGCCTGCCAAAGGCTCTGGTGGTGACGCCGGCTCAGGCTCCACGATGACCTCCATCTTGCCGTCCCGCTGGTCTTGGTCTTGTTGCACCAATCTGGAACCTTTGCCTGATGCCTTGATACTCCTCGCGTGCGCTTGCCTCCTTAGCACCAAAGAGGAAGCAAGGACACTGTGCGCTGGCGCCCGCCTGGGCTCGATCGTCATGGCTTGTGTCATGAGAATCTCGTGAGGTTTGCCTGACCTTGATCTCTCCGCCCCTCGTGAGCCAGCCTGGTGAGGATGCTACCGAGGAGGTCATGTGTCGTACGCCTTGCGAGGCTTGGCCCCTCACGAGGGTCTTGAGTTCTTGTTGGTGAAGATGGGTCGTACGGGCCCGCTTGTAGTGCCACGCCGTGGGCCGCAGGCAGGCAAGTCTGGGGACCCCCGTTCCCAGAACACCGACAGTAGCCCTCGGGCCCAAGGCGTGCTCGGACTTGGCTTCGAGGCGAAGCGAAAGGACAAATGCGGAGCGCCGTGAGCCCCAATAGCATGTGGCCTTGGTCGACGCATGGCGGTTGATTGGACGTGGGCGTCTGCGCTTCCCCATGCTGCCACGGAAACTGCCCAACTTGACGAGTCCCTGCTACATGCAATGAAAAACCATCATTACCTGTGATCGTGGGGGGCGCTGGTTGGCCTTCTCCTGCTATAAATGAGGAGGGGGGCAGAGCCCCCGTCGCCCATCTCTTCCCATTCCGCTCGGTTCTCCCCCTTTGCTCCATTGCCAGTAGCGACACCAATGGCGCTGTCGAAGAGGTTCTCCGCTGCGGAGAAGGGGAAGGCCCGTCAAGAGGGGCCCGGCTCTCTGGTGCCCAAGCGTGGACGCGGCCGTCCCCACAAGCACACCGCGACCCCTGCCGCGGCCCCTCGCAGCCGCGGCGGTGCCGCTTCGCGTGGTAGGGGTCGCCCCAGTCGTGGCAGCCCTGTCGGTGAAGGGAGACGTGCCGTGGTCGCGCGGCCTCCCCGTCCGCGCTTCCACTCGGCGGAGATGCTGCCGGAGTTCGTTGTTTTGTCAGAGAACTGATAACCCACAAGTATAGGGGATCAATTGTAGCCTCTTTTGATAATTAAGAGTGTTGAACCCAACGAGGAGCTAAAGGTAGAACAAATATTTCCTCAAGTTCTATCGACCACCGATACAACTCTACGCACGCTTGACGTTTGCTTTACCAGAAACAAGTATGAAACTAGAAGTACTTTGTAGGTGTTTTTGGATAGGTGCAAGAAGATAAAGAGCGCGTAAATAAAAACTAGGGGCTGTTTAGATAAAGACACAACTAAATTAGTTTTAGTAGAGAGATTTTTGTTACGAGAAAGTTATTCGTCCCTAGGAAATCGATAACTAGACCGGTAATCATTATTGCAATTTTATTTGAGGGAGAGGCATAAGCTAACATACTTTCTCTACTTGGATCATATGCACTTATGATTGGAACTCTAGAAAGCATCCGCAACTACTAAAGATCAGTAAGGTAAAACCCAACCATAGCATTAAAGTATCAAGTCCCCTTTATCCCATACACAAACAACCTACTTACTCGGGTTTGTGCTTCTGTCACTCAGCCACCCACCATAAGCAAATCATGAACATATTGCAAACCCTACAGCGGGAATCCCTCACGCTTGCGCTACACGGAGAGCACCATAGGACAACACCAATAATAAAACATGCAACTCAAACCAATCTTGATCATCAAATAGCCATTAGGACAAAACGGATCTACTCAAACATCATAGGATAGCCATACATCATTGGGAAATAATATATAGCGTTGAGCACCGTGTTTAAGTAGAGATTATAGCGGGTAAGAGAGAGGTTACACCGCTGCATAGAGGGGGAAGAGTTGGTGATGATGGCGGTGTAGTTGTTGGTGAAGATTGCGGTGATGATGATGGCCCCAGGTGGCACTCCGGTGCTATCGGAAGAAAGGGGGAGAGGGCCCCCCTTCTTCTTCTTCTTCCTTGACCTCCTCCCTAGATGGGAGAAGGGTTTCCCCTCTGGTCCTTGGCTCCCATGGCGTGGGAGGGGCGAAAGCCCCTCCGAGATTGGATCTATCTCTCTGTCTCTCTCTGTTTCTGCATTCTATTATGCTGCCCTTTCACCCTTTCTTTTATATCTGGAGATCCATAACTCCAATTGGACTGAAACCTTCGCCGTGATTTTTTTCCAAAAATTAGCTTTCTTGCGGCCAAAGAAGGGCGTCAACCGCCTTACAGGTGGGTCACGAGGGTCAGGGGCGCGCCCCCTTACCTCGTGCCCACCTCGGACACTGGTTCACGTTGATTTTTCTTCCAGATTTTCTAAATATTCCAAAAATAAGCTCCGTCCGTTTTTATCCCGTTTGGACTCTGTTTGATATGGATATTCTGCGAAACCAAAAACATGCAACATACAGGAACTCGCACTGGGCACTAGATCAATATGTTAGTCCCAAAAATTGTATAAAATGTTGCCAAAAAAGTATATGAAAGTTGAATAATATTGGTATGGAACAATCAAAAATTATAGATACGACGGAGACGTATCAAGAACCCGGCCAGCAACTGGCTTCAACTCCCGCGTTTCTTCGCCGACGAGCTCCCGGCCGCAGGTCCAGGGGGCTCTGGCTGCCGGCGGACGTATGCTGCAGCAGGGCTTCCTGGGTCGCGGTTGAGGTCTCGAGCAACATAGCCTTGGCCCACGGCTGTCAGACATTTGCCCGCGCGCACGGCCTGGGCAGGCGGTGCACCCTCCATTTCAAGTACGACGACGACGCGACCCTCTAAGTGAGGGTGTTTGGGGAAGATGGTCGCCATGCCGGGTGCTGCCTCGAGATCGACGACAGTGATGAGGTGCTCGTTCTTGGCGATGGTCGTGATGAGGATGAAGGCGAGCCCGCCCCTGGTGCCGAACACGTCTCGTCCAGTTACGGCGGCTCTTCCTCCGATGACAGCTCCAGCAGCGGCAGCTATGACCAGCCGCCATGCCGTCGCGCTCGCTTCGAAGGTGGCAGCGGGTCGCCTCGCCACCACGCCCTAGAGAAGCGCGAGGAAGGGTCCGACTAAGCTCGGGAGAGCGCCATGGTCATGTCCCCGCGAACTGCTGCAGGGGCACGCGCCGCTTTTGTTTTATTCTTCTTTTCCTTCATGCATCGAGAGAGACAATTATGGGGCCCGTGGGGGCGTGCAATAGACTATGATTTCCAAATTGTTATGCTGTGTTTATGATTCTCGTGCCGCGTTGCAACATCCATGTTTTATATAGGCACGTAGGAAAAACTTAGCTTGATGCATTTGAAGTACTGTCCACCTCGCGAGGCACGCGTTTCTCAGTACCTGGTGAGGAGGAACTGCAAAAGTTTGTTAGGAGACCCGAAAATTTGTTAGAGGACCCGAGCCCTAGTCACCAGCACCACTGGCCATGGCCAAGCGCTTCGTATCGCGGTACCCGAGGGGCACTGATTAGGAGAGGTGTGCTAGCTTACGAGCTCGAATGAGGGTGCCTCGCGAAAAGCAGAAAAAGGAAAAACGCTCACGAGGGAACCTGTCCAGCCCCCTCGCGAGGTATGCGAGAGAGACTACAGGCTAAACTCAAGATGGAAATAGAGGCAAAAGGAGACGGAACCAAATCAGCAAAGAACACCAGAAGAAAATTTCAATTAAAGGGGGGCGAGCCAACTACAGAAAGCAAATGAAAAGCTGCGTCCGGCACCTAGTCTAGTCTTCATGTCTTCTCACCAGCGCGGAGCTAAGTGCTGCCACTAGGACGTGGGAGGGAGCCCCTGAGGCCTGAGGGCGGCACTCCTGACACTCCGGGGCATGTACAGCCCCACTCATTATTACGTGAGAGTGTCACGAGCGGAGACCTTCACAGGCACTGGGCCTTCTTCACAGGCGCTGGGCCTTTCTTGATGGGTAGAACTTCCGGAGGTGTTGGATGTTCCAGGCATTCTGGATGGGTATGCTACCTCTTGAGCACTGCGTTGGTTTTCCCTTGAAGAGGAAAGGGTGATGCAGCAAAGTAGCGTAAGTATTTCCCTCAGTTTTTGAGAACCAAGGTATCAATCCAGTAGGAGGCCACGCATGAGTCCCTCGCATCTACAGAAACAAATAAATCCTTGCAACCAACGCGATAAGGGGTTGTCAATCCCTACACGGGCACTTACGAGAGTGAGATCTGATAGATATGATAGGCTAATATTTTTTGGTATTTTTATGATAAAGATGCAAAGTAAAGAAAGTAAAATGAAAACGGCGCCAAAAATAGCTTGTTGTCGGAAGATTAATATGATGGAAAATAGACCTGGGGGCCATAGGTTTCACTAGTGGCTTCTCTCAAGAGCATAAGTATTTACGGTGGGTTAACAAATTACTGTTGAGCAATTGAGAGAATTGAGCATAGTTATGAGAATATCTAGGTATGATCATGTATATAGGCATCACGTCCGAGACAAGTAGACCGACTCCTGCCTGCTTCTACTACTATTACTCCACACATCGACCGCTATCCAGCATGCATCTAGAGTATTAAGTTCATAAGAACAGAGTAATGCTTTAAGCAAGATGACATGATGTAGAGGGATAAACTCATGCAATATGATATAAACCCCATCTTGTTATCCTCGATGGCAACAATACAATACGTGCCTTTTTGCCCCTCATCACATCGGGAAAGGACACCGCAAGATTGAACCCAAAGCTAAGCACTTCTCCCATTGCAAGAAAGATCAATCTAGTAGGCCAAACCAAACTGATAATTGGAAGAGACTTGCAAAGATAACCAATCATACATAAAAGAATTCAGAAGATGCAAATATTGTTCATAGATAAACTTGATCATAAACCCACAATTCATCAGTCTCAACAAACACACCGCAAAAGAAGATTACATCGAATAGATCTCCACAAGAGAGGGGGAGAACATTGTATTGAGATCCAAAAAAAGAGAAGAAGCCATCTAGCTAATAACTATGGACCCGAAGGTCTGAGGTAAACTACTCACACTTCATCGGAGAGGCCATGGTGTTGATGTAGAAGCCCTCCGTGATCGATGCCACCTCCAGCGGAGCTCCGGAACAGTCCCCAAGATGGGATGTCATGGGTACAGAAGGTTGCGGCGGTGGAATTAGGTTTTTGGCTCTGTATCTGGTATTTTGGGGGTACGTAGGTATATATAGGAGGAAGGAGTATGTCGGTGGAGCAACATGGGGCCCACGAGGGTGGAGGGCGCGCCTGGGGGGTAGGCACGCCCCCCTACCTCACGGCTTCCTGGTTGAAGTCTTGACGTAGGGTCCAAGTCCTGTGGATAACATTCGTTCTGAAAATCACGTTCCCGAAGGTTTCATTCCGTTTGGACTCCGTTTGATATTCTTTTTCTGCGAAACTCTGAAATAGGCAAAAGACAACAATTCTAGGCTGGGCCTCCGGTTAATAGGTTAGTCCCAAAAATAATATGAAAGTGTATAATAAAGCCCAATAATGTCCAAAACATAATATAATATAGCATGGAACAATAAAAAATTATAGATACGTTGGAGATGTATCAAGCATCCCCAAGCTTAATTCCTGCTCGTCCTCGAGTAGGTAAATGATAAAAACAGAATTTTTGATGTGGAATGCTACTAGGCATAATTTCAATGTAATTCTTCTTACTTGTGGTATGAATATTCAGATCCAAAAGATTCAAGATAAAAGTTCAAGATTGACATAAAAATAATAATACTTCAAGCATACTAACTATATATTTACCTACTAGAACAATGCTCTAGAAAATGATGATCATCACACTTCTACTTATTTACAACTCAATGATTACAACTCAATACTATAAAAAGGTATGACTCTATATGAATGCCTCCGGCGGTGTACCGGGATATGCAATGAACCAAGAGTGACATGTATGAAAGAATTATGAATGGTGGCTTTGCCACAAATACTATGTCAACTACATGATCATGCTAAGCAATATGACAATGATGAACGTGTCATGATAAACGGAACGGTGGAAAGTTGCATGGCAATATATCTCAGAATGGCTATGGAAATGCCATAATAGGTAGGTATGGTGGCTGTTTTGAGGAATATATAAGGAGGTTTATGTGTGAAAGAGCGTATCATATCACGGGGTTTGGATGCACCGGTGAAGTTTGCACCAACTCTCAATGTGAGAAAGGGCAATGCACGGTACTGAAGAGGCTAGCAATGATGGAAGGGTGCGAGTGCGTATAATCCATGGACTCAACACTAGTCATAAAGAACTCACATACTTATTGCAAAAATCTACAAGTCATCAAAACCAAGCACTATGCGCATGCTCCTAGGGGATAGATTGGTAGGAAAAGACCATCGCTCGTCCCCGACTGCCACTCATAAGGAGGACAATCAAAGAACACCTCATGTTTCAAATTTGTTACATAACGTTTACCATACGTGCATGCTATGGGACTTGCAAAATTCAACACAAGTATTTCTCAAATTCACAACTACTCAAATAGCACAACTTTGATATCACTACCTCCATGTCTCAAAACAATCATCAAGCATCAAACTTCTCTTAGTATTCAACACACTCATAAGAAAGTTTTTACTAGTCTTGAACACCTAGCATATTAGGATTATTTAAGCAAATTACCATGCTATTTAAGACTCCCAAAATAATCTAATTGAAGCATGAGAGATCAATAGTTTCTATAAAACAAAACCACCACCGTGCTCTAAAAGATATAAGTGAAGTACTAGAGCAAAACTATATAACTCAAAAGATATAAGTTAATCACATAGATTATTCTAATAATTTCAAAATCATGTGTGTCTCTCTCAAAAGGTGTGTACAGCAAGGATGATTGTGGTAAACTAAAAAGAAAAGACTCAAATCATACAAGACGCTCCAAGCAAAACACATATCATGTGGTGAATAAAAATATAGCTCCAAGTAAAGTTACCGATGGAAGTAGACGAAAGAGGGGATGCCTTCCGGGAAATCCCTAAGATTTGGCTTTTAGGTGTCCTTATATTATCTTGGGGGTGCCATGGGCATCCCCAAGCTTAGGCTCTTTCCACTCCTTGTTCCATAATCCACCAATTCTTTCACCCAAAACATGAAAACTTCACAACACAAAACTCAGCAGAAAATCTCGTAAGCTCCGTTAGCGAAAGAAAACAAAAGACCACTTCAAGGTACTGTAATGAACTCATTCTTTATTTATATTGGTGTTAAAACTAATTTATTCCAACTTTTCTATGGTTTATAAACTATTTTACTAGCCATAGATTCATCAAAATAAACAAACAACACACGAAAAATTGAATCTGTCAAAAACAGAATAGTCTGTAGTAATCTGTAACTAACGCAAACTTATGTAACTCAAAAAATTCAGCCAAAATAGGAAGACCTAGAAAATTTGTTTATTGATCAGCAGGAATTGGAATCAATATTTTATCTCTTTCTGGTGATTTTTAACAATTATTTTCGTGAACAGAAAGTTTCTGGAATTTTCTGCAGGATCAAATAACTATCATCCAAGAAGATCCTATAGGTTAAACTTGGCACAAACACTAAGTAAAACATAAAAAAACATCTAACCAGAGGCTAGATCAAAAATTTATTTCTAAACATAATCAAAAAGCAAAAAACTAAAAATAAAATTGGGTGGCCTCCCAACAAGCACTATCGTTTAACGCCCCTAGCTATGCATAAAAGCAAGGATAGACCTAGGTATTGCCATCTTTGGTAGGCAATCCATAAGTGGCTCTCATAATAGATTCATATGGTAATTTTATTTTATTTCTAGTGAAGTGTTACATGCCTTTATTTAATGGAAATTGGAATCTAATATTCCCTTCCTTCATATCAATAATTGCACCAATCGTTCTAAGGAAAGGTCTACCAAGAATAATAGGACATGAAGGATTGCAATCTAGGTCAAGAACAATAATGTTTACGGGCACATAGTTCCTATTTGCAACAATAATAACATCATTAATTCTTCCCATAGGTTTCTTAATGGTGGAATCCCCAAGGTGCAAGTTTAAAGAGAAATCATCAAAATCACGGAAACCTAGCAAATCGCACAAAGTCTTTAGAATCATGGAAACGCTAGCACCCAAATCACACAAAGCATAGCATTCATGATCTTTAATTTTAATTTTAATAGTAGGTTCCCACTCATCATAGAGTTTTCTATGGATAGAAACTTCCAACTCAAGTTTTTCTTCATAAGATTGCATTAAAGCATCAACGATATGTTTGGTAAAAGCTTTATTTTGACTATAAGCATGAGGAGAATTTAGCACGGATTGCAACAAGGAAATACAATCTATCAAAGAGCAATTATCATAATTAAATTCCTTCCAAAATAGTGGGTTCATTAATATCCAAAGTTTTGTTCTTTTCAATCCCACTTTTATCAAATTTAGCATCAAGATCTGAAAGCTCCGAGTTTCTGGAACGCCTTCTAGGTAAAGGTGGATCATATTCAGTCCCATCATTATCAAGATTCATATTTCAAAACAAATATTTAATTGGGGACACATCAATAACTTTTAGATCTTCATCTTTGTTTTCATAAACACTAGAAGAACACGCTTCCACAAAACAATCTTTCTTAGCACGCATCCTAGCGGTTCTTTCTTTGCACTCATCAATGGAAATTCTCATGGCTTTGAGAGACTCATTGATATCATGGTAGGAGGAATAGATCTAAGTTTCAAAGAATCAACATCAAGAGAAATTCTATCAACGTTCCTAGCCAATTCATCAACTTTAAGCAATTTTTCTTCAAGCAAAGCATTGAAATTCTTTTGCGAATTCATAAATTCTTTAACACTAGTCTCAAATTCAGAGGGCATCTTTTTAAAATTTCCATAAGAATTGTTGTAGGAACTACCATAATTATTAGAGTAATTACTAGGATAAGGCCTAGGATTAAAGTTTCCTCTATACGCGTTGTTACCAAAATTATTCCTACCAACAAAATTCACATCCATAGATTCATTATTATTCTCAATCAAAGTAGACAAAGGCATATCATTAGGATCAGAAGAAAACACTTTTACTAGCAAATAATTTCATAAGTTCATCCATCTTTCCACTCAAAACATTAATTTCTTCTATCGCATGCACTTTTTTATTAGTAGATCTTTCAGTGTGCCATTGAGAATAATTAACCATAATATTATCTAGGACTTTAGTAGATTCTCCTCAAGTGATTTCCATAAAAGTGCCTCCCGCGAACGAATCTAAAAGATTTCTAGAAGCAAAATTCAATCCGGCATAAATTTTTTGTATTATCATCCATAAATTCAAACCATGAGTAGGGAAATTATGTATCATTAATTTCATCCTCTCCCAAGCTTGTGCAACATGTTCACGATCAAGTTGCTTAAAATTCATAATATCGTTTCTAAGAGAGATGATCTTAGCGGGAGGAAAATACTTAGAGATAAAAGCATCTTTGCAGTTATTCCAAGAATCAATACTATTTTTAGGCAAAGACGAAAACCAAACATTAGCACGATCTCTAAGAGAAAAGGGAAATAGCTTCAATTTAACAATATCATTATCCCCATCTTTCTTCTTTTGCATACCACACAAATCAACGAAGCTATTTAGATGGGTATCGACATCTTCACTAGGAAGGCCGGCAAATTGATCTTTCATGACAAGATTCAACAAAGCAATATTGATTTCAGAAGATTCAGTATCGTAAGAGGAGCAATTGGAGTGCTAAGGAAATCATTGTTGTTGGTATTGGTGAATCGATGTGCGGAATTGTCCTAGGCAATTGTTAACAAGACCGGTAATCACTATTGCAATTTCATATGAGGGAGAGGCATAAGCTAACATACTTTCTCTTCTTGGATCATATGCACTAACGATTGGAACTCTAGCAAGCATCCGCAACTACTAAAGATCATTAAGGTAAAACTCAACCATAGCATTAAAGCATCAAGTCCCCTATATCCCATACGCAACAACCCCCTTACTCGGGTTTATGCTTCTATCACTCAAGCAACACACTATAAGCGAATCACGAACGTATTGCAACGCCCTACAGCGGGAATCCCTCACGCTTGCGCGACACGGAGCGCACAATAGGACAACACCAAAATAAAACATACAACCCATACGAATCTAGATCATCAATCAGCACAAAGACAAAGGATATCTACTCAAAACATCATAGGATGGCAACACATCATTGGATCAAAATATGTGGCATAAAGCACCATGTTCAAGTAGGGAGGGTGCGGGAGAGTGGACCACGTAAAAGAGATGAGGATGGTGATGATGATGGTGATGTTTATGAAGACGATCACCGCGGCGACGATTCCCCTCCTGATGGCACTCCGGCGCCACCGAGAGAGAGGAGGAGAGGTTCTCCCCCTTGTGCTTCCTCTTCCATGGCCTCCCCCCTAGATGGGGAGAGGTTCTCCATCTGGTCCTTGGCCTTCATGGCGATGATGGCCCCTTCGGGATCCTCCTCTATGGCCTCCAGTGATGATGGCCCCCTCCGGCAGGTTGCCTGAGAGGGCCTAGAATGATTTCTCGTGGCTACAGAGGCTTGCGGCGGCGGAACTTCCGATCTAGGTTATTTCCCGAAGGTTTCTGTATTTATAGGAGAAGTTGGCGTTGATTTCACATCAGTGGGGCTCTCAAGGAGTCCACGAGGCACAGGGGCGCGCCAAGGCGGGGTGGGCCCGCCCCCCACCCTCGTGGGTCCCCTAGGACTCCCCTCCGGTAGATTTTTGTTCCAGTATTTTTCATATTTTCCAGAAAAAATCTCCGTTCATCGCATTCCGAGAAGTTTTATTTCTGCACAAAAACAACACCACGGTAGTTCTGCTGAAAAAACAGCGTCAGTCCGGGTTAGTTCTAATCAAATCATACCAAAATCACATAAAACTATTTTAAACATGAAATGAATACTTCATAAATTATAGATACATTGGAGACGTATCAGCATCCCCAAGCTTAATTCCTACTCGTCCTCGAGTAGGTAAATGATAAAAGAAATAATTTATGAAGTGTGAATGCTAGCAAGTGCTTAAGTTTGACCAATGGTAATTTCAATCACCTTTTCTAGCATCATTATATGTCATAACATTAGCTCATCTCATAAAACTTTTCATGATCAAGTAACAAGCTATTCACATGTTAAAGTATAGATCATAAACTTTCTTGAAAACTAACAAACAGTGCTCTTAGTCATCAATCAATTGCAATTCATCTTATTTTCAGGAAGGGTCTATGTCAGAGCTTTGACTCAGCAAACTCCACATACTCAACTATCATTTAATATTTCACAATTGGTAACACTCATGTGATATTTATGGGTTCAAAGTTTTAATCGGACACAGAGAAAGATAGGGGCTTATAGTTTCGCCTCCCAACCTTTTACCTCAAGGGTAATGTCAACAATAATAGCTCATAAAAACCTACATCCAAGTAGATATATATATATATCCGGATCGCTCCAACACAAAGTGCTTGCCAAAGGAAAAAGTGTAAAAAGGAAAGGTGATGATCACCATGACTCTTGCATAAGGTAGAAGATAAAAGTAAAAGATGGGCCCTTCACAGAGGGAAGCAGAGGTTTGTCATTCGCTTTTATGGTTGGATGCACAAAATCTTAATGCAAAAGAACGTCACTTTATATTGCCTCTTGTGATAGAGACCTTTCTTATGCAGTCCGTCGCTTTTATTACTTCCCTATCACAAGTTTGTATAAAGCTTATTTTCTTCGCACTAATAGATCTTACATATTTAGAGAGCAATTTTTATTGCATGCACCGATGACAACTTACTTGAAGGATATTACTCAATCCATAGGTAGGTATGGTGGACTCTCATGGCAAAACTAGTTTTAGGGATATTTGGAAGCACAAGTAGTATCTCTACTTGGGGCAAAGAATTTGGCTAGCATAAGGGGGAAAGGCAAGCTCAGCATGTTGGATGATCCATGACAATATACTTTATTTTGGATATAAGAAAACATAACCCATTACGTTGTGTTCTTTGTCCAACATCAACCTTTTAGCATTTCATATTTTAATGAGTGCTCACAATTACAAAAGATGTCCAAGATAGTATATTTATATGTGAAATCTCTCTTCCTTCAATATTCTTTCATGAATTGTCCAAGTGACCAATTCTACGTTTGCTAACTTTCAATAAGTTTACTACCTATACTTATTATGTGTGAAGTCATTACTCCCCATGTTATAAGCATATGAAACATATATTAAATCAGATTTATGACATTCAATTCATTCAACCATTTACTCATAGGATATACGTTAAGCACGTGAGTAAATGACAAACTTACTCCAAAAAGATATAAGTGAAGAACACTGAGTAGTCAAATAATTAACTAGCCATGGGAGGATTATTTTTCATTCAAGATTTCAGATCCAATGAATTTATTCAAACAGCAAGTAAAATTGAAAGTACGCCCCAAGCAAAACACATATCATGTGACGAATGAAAATACAGCTCCGAGTAAGGTATACTGATAGTTCTGAAGACGAAAGAGGGGATGCCTTCCGGGGCATCCCCAAGCTTAGGCGCTTGATTATTCCTTGAATATTACCTTGGGGTGCCTTGGCATCCCCAAGCTTAGGGTCTTTCCACTCCTTATCCTCATATCGATATCTCAACCAAAGCATGAAAACTTCAATCACACAAAACTTAACGGAACTTCGTGAGATAGGTTAGTATGATAAAGAGTAAACCATTCACTTTGGTACTGTCAAAGACACGGTTCATAATTTTTCTCACACAATGCCTACTATACCATATCATTTCTACAATTTATATTGACAAATATAATCCATAGAAACTAGAAAACAAGCAAACTACGCAATGAAAACAGAATCTGTCAGAAACAGAATAGTCTGTAATGATCTGAACAGAAACCATACTTCTGCTACTCCAAAAATTATGAAATAAATTGGTGGACTTGAGGAATTTGTCTATTTGTCTTCTGCAGAAAGAATCAACTCAAAAGCACACGTCTGTAAAAAATGGCAGCTAATCTCGTGAGCGCAAAGTTCATGTTTTTTACAGCAAGATCACATTAACTTTCATCCAAGTCTTCCCAAAGGTCTTATGTAACGCCCCCGATTCAATCGTACACTAATCATGCACGCAAACGTGTACGATCAAGATCAGGGACTCACGGGAAGATATCACAACACAACTCTAAAACATAAATAAGTCATACAAGCATCATAATACAAGCCAGGGGCCTCGAGGGCTCAAATACAAGTGCTCGATCATAGACGAGTCAGCGGAAGCAACAATATCTGAGTACAGACATAAGTTAAACAAGTTTGCCTTAAGAAGGCTAGCACAAACTGGGATACAGATCGAAAGAGGCGCATGCCTCCTGCCTGGGATCCTCCTAACTACTCCTGGTCGTCGTCAGCGGCCTGCACGTAGTAGTAGGCACCTCCGGGGTAGTAGGAGTCGTCGTCGACGGTGGCGTCTGGCTCCTGGGCTCTGACATCTGGTTGCGACAACCAGGTAGAAGGGAAGGGGGAAAAGGGGAAGAAAAGCAACCGTGAGTACTCATCCAAAGTACTCGCAAGCAAGGAGCTACACTACATATGCATGGGTATATGTGTAAAGGGCCATATCGATGGACTGAACTGCAGAATGCCAGAATAAGAGGGGGATAACTAATCATGTCGAAGACTACGCTTTTGGCAGCCTCCGTCTTGCAACATGTAGAAGAGAGTAGACTGTAGTCCTCCAAGTAGCATCGCATAGCATAATCTTACCCGGCGATCCCCTCCTCGTAACCCTGATAGAGAGCGACCACCGGGTTGTATCTGGCCTCCCTCCGCCGCCGCGGAAGCCGCCCGAGCCCCGCCGTCGCCTCCCGGCCTTCGGGTGCGCGTCGCCGCCCGCTCAGCGCCCGGCCCGCCGCCTCGGCCCGCCTCCCGGTGGCCGCGCCGCCCGTCGTCGGCGGACGCGTCGCCCGTGGCCGCGCCCCTCCCTCCGGCCTCCTCGTCGCGGATCCGTGCCCCCCCAGCTCCTCCGGCCACCTCCTCTCTGTCGCCGGCGCCTCAGCTCCGGCGAGAGATCCGGCCCTGCCTCGGAATCCGTGCAAGGTTGACTTTCCCCCCTCCGTTTTTCTCTAAGTCCCCGAGTATTTCAGTATTTTTATGCATTTTCATCGCGTCATAATTCTCTGCATATTGCTCCGTTTCATGCGTGTAATATGTAAAATTGTTCGCCTCGATGAGTACATCATTTCATCTCATTGAATCATTTTCATTTGAGCTCATATTAATGCCCGAAATGCTGTTAGAAGAGGGCTATGTGATGTTAGTTTCAGATTCTTAGCAGAACATGCACTTTTATCATTTTTGCCATGATTGATGTGTGCATCCTTTGAACTTAAGTACTACATGTGTTTTGTAATATGCCATGCCATCTTTACAGGGGTGTATGCCATGTATTTTTGTGATCTCTGTGGTGACTAGCACAAGCATGCACACTAGGCTTCATGATGTTGCTGATTTCAGCCCCTGCTCACTGATATTTTTATGCCATGTAAACTTGATGCTACCGGAGATCCATGCTTATTTTGAGATACTTCAGTAAGGATGTTTTGAACATATGGTTATTCTCTATCCATCCGTGCCCTTGTTTTGCCCGTGGTTATGTGGCAGATGGGAATTTGTTAATATCCGGTTGTAGTAAACTTGAAGCAAAATCTTCTAAAATACACCAACCGTGTGCGTAACCGTGAGTGTCTCTTTTTCGGGTTGATCGAGAGGAGAACACGGTTTTTGGGTTATGTTTGACGTAAGTAGGAGTTCAGGATCACTTCTTGATCATTACTAGTTGACGACCGTTCCTTTGTTTCTCTTCTCGCTCTCATTTGCGTATGTTAGCCACCATATATGCTTTGTCGCTGCTGCAACCTCACCACTTTACCCCTTCCTTTCCCATTAAGCATTGCTAGTCTTGATACCCATGGTAATGGGATTGCTCAGTCCTCGTGGCTCACAGAATACTACACCAACAGTTGCAGGTACAGGTTTGTGATGATCATGACGTGAGAGCGATGTTTGCTTGTATTGGAGTTCTTCTTCTACTTCTTCTTCGATCAGGGGATAGGTTCCAGGTCGCCAGCCTGGGCTAGCAGGGTGGATATTGTTTGAGTTTCTGTTTATGTTCCATCCGTAGTCGGATGTTGATCTCTTGTATATGATGTTGATGTATTCTTGTGGCACTCGTGCCTTATGTATGTATCCCCATCTATTATGTAATGTTGTTGTAATGATATCCACCTTGCAAAAGCGTTTCAATATGCGGGTCTATCCTTGGTGGGACCTTCGAGTTCCTTTTGGATAGGGTCGCATATTGGGCGTGACACGGAGGGAGTACTAGATATTACAGGAAAAACAAATATGCTTTTTTATGAAGTCCAGAAGAAAATACCTTGGTCGATGTCTAAAGCTATGGCAAGATATTTGGATGAGCAGATCTAACTAAATAAATATATGTAAAGCTAATTCAGCAAATAGATTTGTGTGCTAAATTATGGTAGGCTGTTTCAGCAGTCAATGAGGCAGAGCACACAGCCATCGAACTATCGAAGGCCATCGCAGCAACAAAAGATCGAATATAAAACCGTGTAGAGCTATTTCACCTAACAGATTGGCTACTAGACTATGGCAATCTACATCACAATAAATATATGGCAGGATATTTTAGCAACTAATCCGCCTTGACATGCCATTTCAGCTAAGCAGATTGAGTGCAGAACAGGGAAAGGAAGCTTCTTAAGAAGAGCATATTGACTGTAAACTACTTTGGCAAACAGTGAGATTAACAGCGTCTGTCAGCTAACATTCAGCGCTACACCGACATGCACGGGGCCTCAGTCTAGAATGCGCGTACCATGGGAGAAGCTGACCGCCGTGTGTCTCCACACGAACGTCGGCAGCGGTGGCGGTGCAGACCGTCGTGTGCCTCCACAAGAACGTCGCCAG
Source organism: Aegilops bicornis (assembly GCA_021605145.1). Classification (NCBI taxonomy): domain Eukaryota; kingdom Viridiplantae; phylum Streptophyta; class Magnoliopsida; order Poales; family Poaceae; genus Aegilops; species Aegilops bicornis. The sequence continues at coordinate 240,348,675 of CM038672.1, forward strand.
CGGTGGCGGCACGGCTAGAGGACGGTAGTCTACGAGAGTGTATTGTGGGAGCGAGAGGATCGTCGTGCGTCCCCTCGACAAACTGCGGCGCCAATGTATCAGCATGGCGGGGAGGGCGGATTTGGCAGAGCGAATGGAGTGGAGGGGGACGGTGGGAGGGGGTTTGGGGAATATTATTGGCTAGTTGGCCGAAGGGCGGTTGAATCTACGATTTGGGGGGAATTTTTGGGTGGGGGGGAGGATTTTTTCGCGGTGGGCGGGGGGAGTTTGGCGCATGGTCGGTTTCTCCAAGTGCAGTCCCACGTGTCAGTGAAGAGGCAAGCCGAAGTGTGTTCCGTTTGCATGAGCCGTGTGCAGGACTGAACGTGTGTGGGGTGCAATGCGACCGCGACAGGGGTGCTGTGAGTGTACCACCTTTTTTCCTTTTAAACTAGGTGCTTCGCCCCCTCAAAAAAAACTTGTTGCTTCATGCGATCCATTGATACTACTACTAGTAATCCGGTAATCCTGACTAAAACAGCGTGGCCGGGTCTTTTCCCGCGCGATATGCTGGAAGGTTGGCTTAGTTGGTTTTTTAGGACGAGTAATGCTACACCTACATAGTCCCAATTACATAATTAACATAATGTGAAACGTGTGAGCTATTGATTGTAGATTGGGGGGAGGGAGGGGCCCACCACGATGAAAATCAGGGGAGGAGAGAGAGAGGCAATTTACGTTAACCCTTTCGTAGGTTCCCGTAGATGTAGAAAGATGTGAAATGCGTGAATCTGCATTTGCAGATAAGGCCTTCCCTCATTCATCCTTTTCTCCCACAAGATCTTGATCTTCCGTGCAACGCACGGGCATCTTGCTAGTACTCCTACAATATACTATATTATTGTGAAAGTTCAGATACACCGGTCGAGATTAATGCTAACACGGCAGATTTTCATTACATTTCGAACTTTTATAGGACACAAAAATAAAAGAAACCCGACTCTAAACCTATTCTACGGCGGCGACCGACGTCCTCCATCTGCGATCTCCATGTACGGTGGCGGGGTTCAAGACCCGTGAAGTGAAGGTGCGGTCTCCGGCGAGGAAAAGTAGAACACGGGAGACGGACCGGCCAGTTGGCACACCATGCCCTGCCGCCTCCCATGCCCTACTCATCCTCGGAGGAGTCCCCAACCTCGGCGGTGCCAGACGTTGGACGGCGAAAAGTAGGACGCCTGGCTGACGATGCTCCCGTAGTCGGCCGCCAGCGTGGCCACCGCTTGTGCGGTGACTTGAGAGAGGGCGGCGACCTCGAGCTTCATCCCCGAAGACAAGCTCTCCCGCGGAACATTCGCGCTTGCGGTAATGGCGGATGTGGTGCCAGGTAGGAGCACGATGTGCTATGGTGTGGAGGTTATCTAGGTGTCGCCGCTTTAAGTAGCGCATTCCAGTGAGGCCAAGCATCCTGGTGCATCATTAAGTCACCGGAGTTGGTTCCTCGGGCACCGAGCCTCTTAACGACGGCATACGAACGGACGACCTGAATGCGGGCAGCTGGCGCCGGCTGGGAACGCACCGTGCGACGGTGCGAGGGACGAGGGTTTTTGGTGTGCCAGGATAGTCAATTGCGGTCGTGGCAACGCTGGAGATGCCCTTTGCTCACATGCGATCGATGCATGTCATTGAGAAAGCAAGACGACCCAATGAGGATGCAGTTGGCCGCGCTACACCACTCCGCGTATGCGTCCTGGCGCCCCGTGCATCCTCGACGACCCAGGTGTTGGGGTGTGTTTGGATTGTGGCCAAAGTGCACCTTACCAAAATTTTGGTCATGACCCAAAGATTGGTCTTTGTTTGGATGGTTGCCATTTTTTTGGCATGCCAATGAACTCTAGCCAAATCTAGTCCATTTTTCTAGCCGATGTCGGCCAAATCATGGGCAACCAAAACCTCAACCAAAATTTTGGCTACTCAATGCTTTGATGGGGCAATCTTGGGCACAAACCAAACATACTGTTGGTCGTGCCACAACACTAACGCCACCCTCGGTACACTGAAACCGACTGTGTCTAGAGACAATGAGCGTGTCGCTCACCGCGGTCGCCGTGTCCAGAGGCGGTGCTGGAGCTGCGCCACATTGTTGGCCCCCACGAGCCACATGAGCTGTTGCCGGTGGCGAGGAGGTCGTGGGCCAGCTCCTCCGTTGGACTAGTTTGCGCTACGTCGTCCCGACAAGTGTGCCCCACAGGTCGGTTTCCCTGTTTTCCCAGCCATATTCGAGCGTCAGTGCTCTGCGTTGCGCATTAGGCCTATCACTATGTAGGCCAAGCGAGACAACTTATTGTTTATTTGATCCGTTCAAGTATAATCATGTGGCGTTTGCTTATTTCTCATTCCTCTCCAACCCTCTTCTCCATCGATCATGTCGCCCTCCGGTCGAGTCCATCCTCCCGCATGCCTCATTTGAACATTCCGTCGAGTATCATTCACATGTGGGCCTAGACCATGCTTGTATTTCCAATGTTTTGTATTTGTCCGACATGCATACAAACAAACAGTTCGTTTAAAGTTGCACTTTGCCTCCACTACGTGTCGCTTCGCGTCTTAGTTTTGACATCCCATTCGGTTCATGCCCCGACACATGTTGATGATATCGATTGATGTTCAGAGATCAATTGCGTGTCGTGCAAGGAGATAAAGGTTTGGTCCGTTTCTATGATATAAATGGCCCGCAGGGGGGGGGGGTTTGTGGGGATCAGAGGGAGTATATTGTACGTTCATAAGAGAAATGAACGTAATGTACCCACCCTAGTCCTCTTTCAATCGATCTTCAGACCCCGAGATGAAATCGAGAGAGAACAAGTGGGGGCATGTGTGATACCTAAGGCGGATTCAAAATTTTGAACCGGTGATCATAGCATCCGCAAATCATATATAAAGGGTATTCAATGTTCGTTTCATTTTTGGACGTACAATATACTCTCTCCTATCCTTTCTAGTTTACATATAAGTTTTATGTGTAGTCAAAGTATCTCTACTTTGATAAAAAAGTATCAACATTCAACAACGACCAATCAATATTGTTAGATTCGTGCGTACTCCTAGATTTGTACTTGAGATGGTTTCGAATTTGTTTTCAACCACGTGAATGTGCTTGTTCTCGCGCATGCTCTTCCTACTAGGATTTCGTCACGTATAGTCAGTCCAATAGTAACTTATTTTAAGCTCGCTGTCCAATAGTACTAATGGAGTACTAACAACATCTGTACTAGAGTATGCAGTGCTCATAGTAGTACTCCCTCCTTCCATTTATATAGGGCCTATGTGGAGGAGAGAGATGTGAAAAAGTAAGGGGAGTGAGATCTCATGCAAGAGCCTAGCTATATACGCGTTCCTAGTTAAATACAATAAATATGAAGAAAGAGATGGAGAGGAGATGGAAAAAAAACTAATACAATAGCCAACCTTATAATTTTTTTTGCGGGAAATAGCCAACCTTATAGCCCACACTACTGTATGAGTGCATATAATAGATGATGGCTATAGATGACATGGCAATTCCTTATAGCCATCGACTGGCTATATTATTAACCATGCTCTAATGCGTTTTTCAAAACCGCATTTGACTATTGACAAGATTAATAGTACATGAGATGTATAATGTGAAAATTATATCAATGGAAGCTCCTTCACATACGAATTTGACCGTATGCTTTGTGTAAGTTGCATGTCATATATTATTAATCTAACATTTGGTCAAAGTTAGCCTCGAAAAAGGCATTAGGCCATGTATAGTAAATGGAAGGAGTGAGTAGGAGTGGAAGTGGATCCTCTGACGTAGGTATCCCTGCCTTACCCTCCCTTTCGGTCACTTATTAGCGGGTGGGCGGCTCCGCAAGATGAAGGGGAGTCAGGCGGTGGTGTTGGGAGGGCCGGGGAGGCTCTCATTGCGACGCGATGGACTCAGGCGTGGCGGCGGCCGAGCCGACCGGAGATGGGGAAGACGACCTCCCCTGGTCGATTGCGAGCTAGGGGAGCTCTAGGAGGATGGTTTGAGGCTGTCTGAGGGTTCGGAGAGGCTCGGGGCTCTCCATTTATAGGCGAGCAATGTCGGTTCGCGGCGGCCGTAGATAAGATTGCCGGCGACCGCCATTCTGTAGCAGCAGGGGGACGTGGCGGCGATGAGTGCTTGCGGACAAGCTTGCGGATGAGCCTGAGCTGCACCAGGGGGCAGCTAGCGAGCGCTAGTGGCTCGGGCGGCGCCCCCCGGGGCAGGAGATGTCGGGCGGCGGTAGCGGCTTGCGGAGGTCTTGTAGAGGCGCCAGGGAGGGGGCCAGCGGCTCTGGGCGAGGAGGAGTCGGTCTTGTTGGCAGCGAGTGGGGAGGGGCCAGAACGGGCGCGGGGGAGGCGGCAACGCCACGTGGCGACCCGTGCGCACGCACGTGCAAAATGCGTGCTTTGGCCGCACCTAGAGCGTGGACGCCAACTGTTCGGCAAAATGCTAGTGGGTGGTAGGGGTTTTGGATGACGCTGGGTGCTAACAGGCCTAGGTTAGGGTCGTCTAGGAGCTTAGTGGACATGCTAGTTTGTCCAGAGGTGCAAGGTCACAGTGCAAAACTAAAATCATGCCAAAACTGTCCCTACACTCAAGGTGTTTGATAAAATGCCAAGAGCATCTAGGAAAATCTTGGAGAGGCCAAAATCTCCAGATCAGGGTCTCTTTAGATGAAGTAGAGGATGGCAAGGTTAGTTGGCACAATCTAGAAACTTGATAGTGCAAGTTTGTGAGAAAACTAATTCTGGACAGAAAGAAAAGGGCATAATTGCATGCACTTAAGATCCTCCAATGGGTCCACTCTTCTGGACCTAAGGATTTGGCAGGGTGGTCTATAAGCAGGAGAAATGATCATGGGTAAAGGAGCAAGTCAAAATATGGTTGCAGTACAAATCATCAAGTTGGACCAGAATGAAAATGAGGATGATTCACTCAAATTTTTCAAACAACAATACTGGGTTTTTGCAAAAAGTTGAATAATATACTCCTACTGACATCCCATAATTTTGGTGAAAGTTGTAAAGAAATATTTAATTAGGTTGTAGTGCAAAATTGCCCACTGGACCAGATTTGAAAACATGGTGTAGTACTCAAAATATCCAGTGAATGTAATATATTTTTGCATAAAAGTGATTTAGAAACATCACATAACATCCACAAATTTTGCTGTAATTTTTGAATGAATTTATAAAAGGGTTGCAGTGCAAATGGGGTCCTAAACTTATGAAAAACCATTCTAGAGAGATAAAGCTCAGGGATAAATAATTATATAAATAATCCTACTGATAAAAGAATTGTTTTATTTGAGAGGGTAAATAAGTCCAATAATGATTGAAAGGTTTTCACTTGGGTAAAAACTCCATAATAATAAAGAAAAGAATGGTTCTGAAATCAAAAGGAAATCCTAAACTAAAAGTTTAAGTTTCCGGCAAAATTTTAATAAAAAAACATGGTTAAATTTTTGGGGTGTCACAACACTACCCCCCTTAAGAAAAATCTCGTCCTCGAGATTTGTTAAGAGCTGTTTTGAAAAACAAATACTCCACGGTTACGTGTTTTTTGCAAGCAGTGTATGTGTTCGAGCGGTTGTGAGTCTGCTGTCGTGGTGTTGCGTGAATAAAACTCCATGTCGTGAGAGGATACACGATGCCGCAACTCAGGGAAAAGAAATCTCACTCCAGGATTTTTTGCGAGAGAAGCTGGTTAATTTTTAAGAGTTAAACTGCAACAAAAACTACTCATATTAATAGAAACCAAATAATTTACTTGCCGCACAAACTCGGGGTACCACGCATAAGTTACAAGATATAAATAAATGTTGTAATGATAAACACAACAATGACGTCTATAATGCAAATGGTAACTGGACGGGGTCCCGAGAAAACGTCTCTGGTACTGGGACACACTCCTCTTCTATCGGGGGAAGCGGATTGACCAGCCGATGAATGTGTCTCTCTTGGTCGGGCCTCAGTGGTCTGCTGATGGCGATCTGAGGATTTAAATCCGTGAGACTCTGGAGATAACCCATTACTTGCTAGGTCAGACGTTCTTGAGCGATGACGTACTGGACCAGGTTGGCCAGTACTGGGTCTCTCTCAATTCGTCCACCGGGAAAAGATGTTACTTCTCCGGGTGCTGCACGGCTCAAAAAGTAATAATACCCTCTTTCGCTGGCATAGGTTACCGCGAATTGAAGTCGGACAAGCGCTTCGTGTGCAGCCGCTTCTATGGCCATTTGTGGAGCTGGCATAGATTTCCCCACGAAGGAAACTTCCGTTGGGTCTTGGTTTGAGTTTACGAGAGGGATGTGTACTACTGCCCAATACTTCGAGGTGGATGGGGTGATTCTCGATTTGAGCAGCTCGTACTGGGGTGGCTGGGTAGAACCCATGGTACTGCAGGTAAAGTCCCACAATATTTTGACAAAGCTACCCGACGTTGCATCTGGGGTTCTCAGATAAATACTAGGGCTCGGCATGGCAAGAAATGGTTATGAGGGTGGTGCACAAGGTGAGGGGTGCTTGGCAAGGTCACAAGGTGGCCTTTTATATAGCATCCGGGCTGGGTTATATACTGCGGTGAGGGGCACTAATCTGTCGGTTCTGCTCTCATGGGGTTGGGGTCAAAGCCACAGATACACATATCTCACAAAAGTGACGTGTTACTGTGGGTGTCGTCGGGGTTGGTTTTGGTAGCTGCGCCCAGGGTTAAAAATGCAATCGTACATCGACATACTCATGCATGGCTACTATTTAAAAATAGGGCGCACAAGCAACAACATTTAATTACGGTGATACAGGGTCACACAGCTACAAGGCGAGGACATGCTAAGGCTTGGTACTACTCGAGCGACTCTAGTCTACCTCGTTAATGTCTAAGCGGGCGTGCCTTGCGGACGTCGAGGCTTCTCCACGGGTCTCACCGGCGGGATTAGCTGGAGGGGGTTGAGGAACTGCAGGGTCGGTGTAGCGATGATGACCATCGCGGGGATTGTTGGCCACAATCTCGTTGGAGTGTGCTCCCAAAAGGCGACGAAGTACTTCTGGGGTCATCAAAGCACCTTGGTTGATGGTTGGGGCTGACCTCAAGGTCTCGATTGGTTGTCCGAACAGCATGACTAGGCTGTCGGCGTCGGGATCATCTTCTCTTCTTGCCGGGGCTCGGCGAATCAGCTCTCCATGAGCGGCGATAAAATCAAGGGTGATTTGATCGAACATATCCTCTAGTGCACTTACATAGCGCACCAGATGAAACAATGCAGGATCCGTCTCGTGATCTCCGTTGGCAACTTGGGGTGGTCTACATACCCTTCACGGCTGGGGTAGTAGTAGAACGAGCGACAGTTAACTCTCGGCGACAAGTGCCGGGGTTGAACTATAGCCTCTCGCGCGGCTAGTTGGATGGCTTGTGGCTCAAAGGAAGTTGTTCTTCCGGTGAACCTGTAGGGGCGTTCTGGAGATAGACCCCTACCATAGATGTATGCGATTGCCCGTAATTGATGGCTCTCACCACTCATGGATCCTTGGTACACCACATATTGCAGGGGTTCTTCTAATGCATAGGCACGACGGGTGAGGTTTGCGAGTATGGTCACAAAACCTCCAAGGTTGGTTGCTGTGGTCTCATTGTGCACGACGGGGACAGGCATTATGGCTCGGTTTGGGGTAGAGGCTGTGCTGTGCTGGGTTGTGGCTAGCGTGCCCTTTTATAGAAAAAGGGGACGGAGTCTTCCTTCGCACGCTTGTGAATGGGACAATATAGGTGTCGGTCACTAGCGCGTGATCGACAGGCTAGGCTGATAGGTTGGTCACCGACTGCCAAAAGTGTCGGGGTCACTGTGTGGCTATCTTGCACAAGAAGCTTGGCCGGGGTTTGGTTAGGGTCTGGTGGGTTGGTTTTCCTAGGTTTTTCGACCTGGCTAAGATAGGATTAGCCAATGATCAACCTGGCTCTAATACCAAGTCTGTCAGGACCGGATTTTCGTGATATTATTTTCCCGTAAAATGGCCCTTGTGCTCACCAGCCCCGTGATTATCAAGTAATGATGAGGCACCAACTTGATACAGAAATTCCAAGCAAAATACATAATATGTAGTACAAGACCATTCTGGCCTATGAGTACAACAATTGGTTTCTAGTGGTTGATGGCGGAAGCAGTTTTTGGATCTTCAGTGTCTATGGGACTCAATTTCCCACAGGAACAGCTGACGAGGTTAACTCCTATCTTCGCGAGGCTGCTATCACCATTGCTTAGGTTCCGGGGCTGTCATCGCAACGCTCCTCTTCTAGCAAGAAATCTGGCCAAGACAATAGCTGTGGACAAGCGGTGAGTACTTTGAATGTACTCGCAAACAATATGAACACGGGTATAATATAACAACCGATAATCATGCTCTGAAAACATTCTATGATCACAACGTCAGTCATAAAAATAAAATCCCTGATGCATGCAAGCAGGTCATTTATATACAACATGAATATGCGATAACGGGGTAGTAATAAAATGCACCGATCGGGTGTCTGAAGCGACGCCTCGAAAGGATAGTAAATAACGAGCATGCCTCAGTCGGGCGTCGGAGCGACACCACATAAAGGGCTTATAAAGCAAATAAATAACAAGCCTGCCACAGTCGAGCGTTTGAGCGACAGCACATAAAGGGCTTATAAAGCAAATAAATAACAAGCATCCACAGTCGGGCGTCTGAGCGACGCCACATAAAGGGCTTATAAAGTAAATAAATAACTAGCATGCCATAGTCGGGCGTCTGAGCGACCCCACATAAAGGGCTTATAAATCAAATAAATAACAAGCATGCCACAGTCGAGCGTCTGAGCGACACCACAAAAAGGGCTTATAAAGCAAATAAATAACAAGCATGCCACAGTCGGGCGTCTGAGCGACACCACATAAAGGGCTTATAAAGTAAATAAATAACAAGCATGCCGTAGTCGGGCGTCTGAGCGACACCACATAAAAGGGCTTATAAATAATCACAGTGAATATCCAGGAGGTAGGACCATCCCAGGGATACTCGATAATTCAAATAATAAATAGGGGTTAGTCCATAATAATAATAATCATAATCATCACAAGTCAGAAGTCATGATCTAGGTTCCGGTTTAACAGTTTCTCCTCCGAAGGCCGACACTAAGACCGACACTTGACCCATCCCAGACTGTAGTCATTACCCATGGACACGGCTATTCGAATAGATTTAACCTCTGCAGAGGGTGTACTCTTTACCCACAAGTAACGGATTCCTTTAGTCCATCGAGACTAATTCCATTTACGGTCTTTTAATTGAAACACGCCTAACTCGCACACACCAGCTTAACTTACCAGTGTCTGGAATCACCCACGACACCTGTTAAGGAAATCTCTAAGTGGGGAGGCTACAACCTCGCGTAGCATGGGATCAAATTTATATCGCGCGCTCTAAGGGGTGCCCCCCTCTCGGTCCCAACTGGAAAACACCCATGCCCCCGGACCAGGTGGCATGCCTACCAGATGCAGCCGGTATCTTCCACCATGGCCTCTCTGTACGGTGTGTGCTAGGCAGGGGTTTACAATTTACTGAACCGTACCCTACCTGCGGCAGGGACAAGTCGTAGTACGAAAAGAGTATGGGGGGGGTTACTGGAACAAGACTCGATCTATGGTCGACTCTAGAGGTTTAGGATACCCTGTATGATATGTATAACAATGTATTTCAACCCACAGAATCACCACTCATTATACCTATCCATGCCATACCGAACATAACCGTCCCGACGGAGACCGGAAAAAAGCTCACGCCTACCCAAGGCAGAGGCTTTCCTGGATTTCTTTCCGGCATGCATGCAAGGCATACGAGGACGATTACCATCACAAGTATATCCACTTCCAACAGCAAGGAAGCTTCCAATATGCACTCATGCAAATGACCGTGTCACCACATAAAATAACGAGTTCTCTGTATTAAGGTGGAGTTTATAATCGTGTCAACCAACACACAAAAATATTATGCCAGGGTTCAGAATGCTTGCCTCCAAGGTGTGGATAGGTGAGGTGCTCTCCAAAACTTTTTGAAAGTTTTCTTCTCCTCCAAAAATCCTATTTTGAAAATATTCCAATTAACACATAGTTTCAAAATGGTACAAAAAAGTTGTCTAATTTTTTTTCAAATAAATCATAAAATAAACTAGACAATATTTGAGAGAGGTGTGAAAAAGAATCAACTCATTTGGAGTTATATTTAAAAAGTTAGAGCTAGTCAAAGTTTAGTCAACTTTCTGTTTTTAAAAATAAAACTGAAAAAAGAAAAACATTTCAAAACGAGTACACGTCGAAGACGTACTTTGGGGGATACACCTCCACTTAAAACACGTGGCGGCGGGGCTGGGTCACTGACAGTGGGTCCAGCGGGCCCACTGGTCAGGTTTGACTAGTCCCCCGCCCTCTTCCTCCCCTGTCCGAGCCGAGGCGGGGGCTCCGGCGATCGACGCCGGCGAACGGCGGCACCTCGCGGGGCTCTGAGGGCGGGGATGGATCTGCCACTCTAGGGCGGTCCTCCCGGTAGTCGAGAGGGTGGCGGGGACGAAGGGAGTCGCCGGCGGCAAGCCTTGCGGCGGACGACAGCTTCGGGAGGATTGGGGGTTTGGGTTATGGTGCTTCCCGGTCGATGCTGAGAGGGTGGGCGGCTCCGCAAGACGAAGGGGAGTCAGGCGGTGGTGTTGGGAGGGCCGGGGAGGCTCTGATTGCGACGTGATGGACTCGTACGTGACGGCGGCCGAGCCAACCGCAGATGGGGAAGACGACCTCCCCTGGTCGATTGCGAGCTAGGGGAGCTCTAGGAGGATGGTTTGAGGCTGTCTGAGGGTTCGGAGAGGCTCGGGGCTCTCCATTTATAGGCGAGCGATGGCGGTTCGCGGCGGCCGCAGATAAGATCGCCGGCGACCGCCATTCTGTACCAGCAGGGGGACGTGGCGGCGACGAGTGCTTGCAGACAAGCTTGCAGATGAGCATGCGCAGCTCCAGGGGGCAGCTGGCGAGCGCTAGTGGCTCGGGCGGCGCCGCCCGGGGCAGGAGCTGTCGAGCGGCGGTGGCGGCTTGGAGGCGGTCTTGTAGGGCGCGGAGGGAGGGGGGCCAAAGGCTCTGCGGCGAGGGAGGAGTCGGGGCGCTGGCTGCGAGTGGGGAGGGGCCAGAACGGGCGCGGAGGAGGCGGCAACACGACGCGGCGACCCGTGCGCATGCACGTGCAAAACACGCGCTCTGGCCGCGCCCAGAGCATGCACGCCAACTGTTCGGCGAAATGCCAGTGGGTGCTAGGGGTTTTGGATGACGCTGGGGGCTAACAGGCCTAGGTTAGGGTCGTCTAGGAGCTTAGTGGACATGCTAGTTTGTCCAGAGGTGCAAGGTCACAGTGCAAAACTAAAATCATGCCAAAACTGTCCCTGCACTCAAGGTGTTTGATAAAATGCCAAGAGCATCTAGGAAAGTCTAGGAGAGGCCAAAATCTCCAGATCAGGGTCTCTTTAGATGAAGTAGAGGATGGCAAGGTTAGTTGGCCAAATCTAGAAACTTGATAGTGCAAGTTTGTGAGAAAACTAATTCTGGACAGAAAGAAAAGGGCATAATTGCATGCACTTAAAATCCTCCAATGGGTCCACTCTTCTGGACTTAAGGATTTGGAAGGGTAGTCTATAAGCAGGAGAAATGATCATGGGTAAAGGAGCAAGTCAAAATATGGTTTCAGTACAAATCATCAAGTTGGACCAGAATGAAAATGAGGATGATTCACTCAAAATTTTCAAAGAACAACACTGGGTTTTTGCAAAAAGTTGAATAATATACTCCTACTCACATCCCATAATTTTGGTGAAAGTTTTAAAGAAATATTTAATTAGGTTGTAGTGCAAAATTGCCCACTGGACCAGATTTGCAAACTTGGTGTAGAACTCAAAATATCCAGTGAATGAAATATATTTTTGCATAAAAGTGATTTAAAAACATCACATAAGATCCCCAAATTTTGGTGGAAGTTTTGAATGAATTTATAAATGGGTTGCAGTGCAAATGGGGTCCTAAACTTATGAAAAACCATTCTAGAGAGATAAAGCTCAGGGATAAATAATTATAAAAATAATCCTACTAATAAGAGAATTGTTTTATTTGAGAGGATAAATAAGTCCAATAATGATTGTAAGGTTTTCACTTGGGTAAAAACTCCATAATTATAAAGAAAAGAATGGTTCTGGAATCAAAAGGAAATCCAGAAACTAAAAGTTTAATTTTCCTGGCAAAATTTTAATAAACAAAACATGGTTAAATTTTTGGGGTGTCACAACACTACCCCCCTTAAGAAAAATCTCGTCCTCGAGATTTGTTAAGAGCTGTTTTGAAAAACAAATACTCCACGGTTACGTGTTTTTTGCAAGCAGTGTATGTGTTCGAGCGGTTGTGAGTCTGCTGCCGTGGTGCTGCATGAATAAAACTCCATGTCGTGAGAAGATACACAATGCCGCAACTCAGGGAAAAGAAATCTCACTCCAGGATTTTTTGCAAGAGAAGCTGGTTAATTTTTAAGAGTTAAACTGCAACGAAAACTACTCATATTAATAGAAACCAAATAATTTACTTGCCGCACAAACTCGGGGTACCACGCATAAGTTACAAGATATAAATAAATGTTGTAATGATAAACACAACAATGACGTCTATAATGCAAATGGTAACTGGACGGGGTCCCGAGAAAACGTCTCTGGTACTGGGACACACTCCTCTTCTATCGGGGGAAGCGGATTGACCAGCCGATGAATGTGTCTTTCTTGGTCGGGCCTTAGTGGTCTGCTGATGGCGATCTGAGGATTTAAATCCGCGAGCTCTGGAGATAACCCATTACTCGCTGGGTCAGACGTTCTTGAGCGATGACGTACTGGACCAGGTTGGCCAGTACTGGGTCTCTCTTAATTCGTCCACCGGGAAAAGATGTTACTTCTCCGGGTGTTGCACGACTTGGAAAGTAATAATAACCTCTTTCACTGGCATAGGGTACCGTGAATCGAAGTCGGACAAGCGCTTCGTGTGCAGCCGCTTCTATGGCCATTTGTGGAGCTGGCATAGATTTCCCCACGAAGGAAACTTCCGTTGGGTCTTGGTTTGAGTTTACGAGAGGGATGTGTACTACTGCCCAATACTTCGAGGTGGATGGGGTGATTCTCGATTTGAGCAGCTCGTACTGGGGTAGCTGGGTAGAACCCATGGTACTGCAGGTAAAGTCCCACAATATTTTGACAAAGCTACCCGGCGTTGCATGTGGGGTTCTCAGATAAATACTAGGGCTCGGTATGGCAAGAAATGGTTGTGAGGGTGGTGCACAAGGTGAGGGGTGCTTGGCAAGGTCACAAGGTGGCCTTTTTATATAGCATCCGGGCTGGGTTATATACTGCAGTGAGGGGCACTAGTCTTTCGGTTCTGCTCTTATGGGGTTGGGGTCAAAGCCACAGATACACATATCTCACAAAAGTGACGTGTTACTGTGGGTGTCGTCGGGGTTGGTTTTGGTAGCTGCGCCCGGGGTTAAAAATGCAATCGTACATCGACATACTCATGCATGGCTACTATTTAAAAATAGGGCGCACAAGCAACATCATTTAATTACGGTGATACGGGGTCACACAGCTACAAGGCGAGGACATGCTAAGGCTTGGTACTACTCGAGCGACTCTAGTCTTCCTCGTTAATGTCTAAGCAGGTGTGCCTTGCGGACGTCGAGGCTTCTCCACGGGTCTCACCATCGGCATTAGCTGGAGGGGGTTGAGGAACTGCAGGGTCGGGGTAGCGATGATGACCATCGCGGGGATTGTTGGCCACAGTCCCGTTGGAGTGTTCTCCCAAAAGGTGACAAAGTACTTCTGGGGTCATCAAAGCACCTTGGTTGATGGCTGGGGCTGACCTCAAGGTCTCGATTGGTTGTCCGAACAGCACGACTAGGCTGTCGGCGTCGGGCTCATCGTCTCTTCTTGCCGGGGCTCGGCGAATCAGCTCTCCACGAGCGGCGATCAAATCAAGGGTGATTTGATCGAACAAATCCTCTAGTGCACTTACATAGCGCACCAGATGCAACTATGCAGGACACGTCTCGTGATCTCGGTTGGCAACTTGGGGTGGTCTACCATACCCTTCATGGCTGGGGTAGTAGTACAACGAGCGACAGTTAACTCTCGGCGACAAGTGCCGGAGTTGAAGTATAGCCTCTCGCGCGGCTAGTTGGATGGCTTGTGGCTCAAAGGAAGTTGTCCTTCCGGTGAACACAGAGGGCGTTACGGAGATAGACCCCTACCATAGATGTGCACAGTGGCCCAGAATTGATGGCTCTCACAACTCATGGATCCTTGGTACACCACATATTCTGGGGGTTCTTCTAATGCATAGGCACGACGGGTGAGGTTTGCGAGTATGGTCACAAAACCTCCAAGGTTGGTTGCTGTGGTCTCATTGTGCATGACAGGGCCAGGCATTATGGCTCGGTTTGGGGTAGAGGTTGTGCTGTGCTGGATTGTGGCTAGCATGCCCTTTTATAGAAAAAGGGGATGGAGTCTTCCTTCGCACGCTTGCAATTGGGACAATATAGGTGTCGGTCACTAGCGCGTGATCAATAGGCTAGGCTGATAGGTTGGTCACCGACTGCCAAAAGTGTCGGGGTCACTGTGTGGCTATCTTGCACAAGAAGCTTGGCCGGGGTTTGGTTAGGGTCTGGTGGGTTGGTTGTCCTAGGTTTCTCGACCTGGCTAAGATAGGATTAGCCAATGGTCAGCCTAGCTCTGATACCAAGTTTGTCAGGATCGGATTTTCGGGATATTATTTCCCCAGAAAATGGCCCTTGTGCTCACCAGCCCCAGGATTACTGTTAGCTGATGAGGCACCAACTTGATACAGAAATTCCAAGCAAAATACATAATATGTAGTACAAGACCATTACGCCTATGAGTACAACAATTGGTTTCTAGTGGTTGATGGCGGAAGCGGTTTGTGGATATTCAGTGTCTATGGGACTCCATTTCCCACAGGAACAGCTGACCAGGTTAACTCCTATCTTCACGAGGCTGCTATCACCATTGCTTAGGTTCCGGGGCTGTCATCGCAACGCTCCTCTCCAAGCAAGAAATCTGGCCAAGACAATAGCCAGGGACAAGAAAGTGAGTACTTTGAATGTACTGCAAAACAATATGAACACGGGTATAATATAACAACCGATAATCATGCTCTGAGAACATTCTATGATCACAACGTCAGTCATAAAAATAAAATCCCTGATGCATGCAAGCAGGTCATTTATATACAACATGAATATGCGATAACGGGGTAGTAATAAAATGCACCGATCGGGTGTCTGAAGCGACGCCTCGAAAGGATAGTAAATAACGAGCATGCCTCAGTCGGGCGTCGGAGCGACACCGCATAAAGGGCTTATAAAGCAAATAAATAACAAGCATGCCACAGTCGGGCGTCTGACCGACACCACATAAAGGGCTTATAAAGCAAATAAATAACAAGCATGCCACAGTCGGGCGTCTGAGCGACGCCACATAAAGGGCTTATAAAGTAAATAAATAACAAGCATGCCACAGTCGGGCGTCTGAGCGACACCACATAAAGGGCTTATAAAGCAAATAAATAACAAGCATGCCACAGTCGGGCGTCAGAGCGACACCACAAAAAGGGCTTACAAAGCAAACAAATAACAAGCATGCCACAGTCGGGCGTCTGAGCGACACCACATAAAGGGCTTATAAAGTAAATAAATAACAAGCATGCCACAGTCGGGCGTCTGAGCGACACCACATAAAAGGGCTTATAAATAATCACAGTGAATATCCAGGAGGTAGGATCATCCCAGGGATGCTCGATAATTCAAATAATACAAAGGGGTTAGTCCATAATAATAATAATCATAATCATCACAAGTCACAAGTCATGATCCAGGTTCCGGTTTAACAGTTTCTCCTCCGAAGGCCGACACTAAGACCGACACTTGACCCATCCCGGACTGTAGTCCTTACCCATGGACACGGCTATTCGAATAGATTTAACCTCTGTAGAGGGTGTACTCTTTACCCACAAGTAACGGATTCCTTTAGTCCATCGGGACTAATTCCATTTACAGTCTTTTAATTGAAACATGCCTAACTCGCACACACCAGCTTAACTTACCGGTGTCTGAAATCACCCACGACACATGTTAAGAAAAACTCTAAGTGGGGAGGCTACAACCTCGCGAGCATGGGATCAAATTTATATTGCGTGCTCTAAGGGGTGCCCCCCTCTCGGTCCCAACCGGAAAACACCCATACCCCCGGACCAGGTGGCATGCCTACCGGATGCAGCCGGTATCTTCCACCATGGCCTCTCTGTACGGTGTGTGCTAGGCAGGGGTTTACAATTTACTGAACTGTACCCTACCTGCGACAGGGACAAGTGGTAGTACGAAACGAGTATGGCGGGGTTTACTGGAACAAGACTCGATCTATGGTCGACTATGGAGGTTTAGGATTCCTTGTATGATATGTATAACAAAATATTTCAACCCACAGAATCACCACTTATTATACCTTACCATGCCATACCGGACATAACCGTCCCAACGGAGACCGGAAACAAGCTCACGCCTACCCAAGGCAGAGGCTTTCCCGGATTTCTTTCCGGCATGCATGGAAGGCATACGAGGACGATTACCATCACAAGTATATCCACTTCCAACAACAAGGAAGTTTCCAATATGCACTCATGCAAATGATCGTGTCACCACATAAAATAACAAGTTCTCCGTATTAAGGTGGAGTTTATAATCGCGTCAACCAACACACAAAAATATTATGCCAGGGTTCAGAATGCTTGCCTCCCAGGTGTGGAGAGGTGAGGTGCTCTCCAAAACTTTTTGAAAGTTTTCTTCTCCTCCAAAAATCCTATTTTGAAAATATTCCAATTAACACATAGTTTCAAAATGGTACAAAACAAAGTTGTCTATTTTTTTTCAAATAAATCTCAAAATAAACTAGACAATATTTGAGAGAGGTGTGAAAAAGAATCAACTCATTTGGAGTTATATTTAAAAAGTTAGAGCTAGTCAAAGTTTAGTCAACTTTCTGTTTTTAAAAATAAAACTGAAAAAAGAAAAACGTTTCGAAACGAGTACACGTCGAAGACATACTTTGGGGGATACGCCTCCACTAAAAACACGTGGCGGCGGGTTGGTTGACGGTGGGTCCAGCGGCCCTTGGTCAGGTTTGACTAGTCCCCGCCTCTTCCTCCTCTGTCCGAGCCGAGGCGGGGCTCGGCGATCGACGCCGTGAGCAGCGGCTGCTCAAGGGGCCTCGAGGTCGGGGATGGATCCGCCACTCCACTCGCGGGGCTCTGAGGGCGGGGCTCTGAGGGCGGGGATGCTCCTCCCAGTAGTCTAGAGGGTGGCGGGGACGAAGGGAGTCGCCGGGGGCGAGCCTTGCGGCGGACGGTAGCTTCGGGAGGTTTGGGGGTTTGGGTTATGGTGCTTCCCGATCGACGCTGAGAGGGTGGGCGGCTCCGCAAGACGAAGGGGAGGCAGGCAGTGGTGTTGGGAGGGCTGCGGAGGCTCTGATTGCGACGCGATGGACTCAGACGTGGCGGCGGCCGAGCCGACCGGAGATGTGAAAGACGACCTCCCCTGGTCAATTGCGAGCTAGGGGAGCTCTAGGAGGATGGTTTGAGGCTATCTGAGGGTTCGGAGAGGCTCGGGGCTCTCCATTTATAGGCGAGGAATGGCGGTTCGCGGCGTGTCATGGATAAGATCGCCCGGCACCGCCATTCTGTTGCAGCGAGGGGGCGTGGCGGCGGCAGTGCTTGCGGACAAGCTGCGGATGAGCCCGAGCTGCTCAGGGGCAGCCGGCGGCGCTTAGTGGCTCGGGCGGCGCCGCCCGGGGTAGGAGCTATCGGGCGCCGGTGGCGGCTTGCGGAGGCGGTGCTGTAGGGCGCCAGGAGGGGGGCCAGGCGGCTCTGCGGCGAGGGAGGAGTCGGGGCGCTGGCTGCGAGTGGGGAGGGGCCAGAACGGGCGCGGGGGAGGCGGCAACGCGACGCGGCGACCCGTGCGCATGCACGTGCAAAACGCGCGCTCTGGCCGCGCCCAGAGCGTGCACGCCAACTGTTCGGCGAAATGCCAGTGGGTGCTAGGGGTTTTGGATGATGCTGGGGACTAACAGGCCTAGGTTAGGGTCGTCTAGGAGCTTAGTGGACATGCTAGTTTGTCCAGAGGTGCAAGGTCACAGTGCAAAACTAAAATCATGCCAAAACTGTCCCTGCACTCAAGGTGTTTGATAAAATGCCAAGAGCATCTAGGAAACTCTTGGAGAGGCCAAAATCTCCAGATCAGGGTCTCTTTAGATGAAGTAGAGGATGGCAAGGTTAGTTGGCCAAATCAAGAAACTTGATAGTGCAAGTTTGTGAGAAAACTGATTCTGGACAGAAAGAAAAGGGGATAATTGCATGCACTTGAAATCCTCCAATGGGTCCACTCTTCTGGACTTAAGGATTTGGAAGGGTGGTCTATAAGCAGGAGAAATGATCATGGGTAAAGGAGCAAGTCAAAATATGGTTGCAGTACAAATCATCAATTTGGACCAGAATGAAAATGAGGATGATTCACTCAAATTTTTCAAATAACAACACTGGGTTTTTGCAAAAAGTTGAATAATATACTCTCTTGACATCCCATAATTTTGGTGAATGTTTTAAAGAAATGTTTAATTAGGTTGTAGTGCAAAATTGCCCACTGGACCAGATTTGAAAACTTGGTGTAGAACTCAAAATATCCAGTGAATGAAATATATTTTTGCATAAAAGTGATTTAAAAACATCACATAACATCCCCAAATTTTGGTGGAAGTTTTGAATGAATTTATAAATGGGTTGTAGTGCAAATGGGGTCCTAAACTTATGAAAAACCATTCTAGAGAGATAAAGCTCAGGGATAAATAATTATATAAATAATCCTACTGATAAAAGAATTGTTTTATTTGAGAGGGTAAATAAGTCCAATAATGATTGAAAGGTTTTCACTTGGGTAAAAACTCCATAATAATAAAGAAAAGAATGGTTCTGAAATCAAAAGGAAATCTAGAAACTAAAAGTTTAAGTTTCCTGGCAAAATTTTAATAAACAAAACATTGTTAAATTTTTGGGGTGTCACAACGTTGTGGTTTGGCAAAGTGCGTTCAATGGAGAACACAATTGAGGGAGACCACGGTAAGTCGTTCGCAAGTGCCGCCTGCAAGCCGAGACAACCGCCTTATTTGCATCCAGGAAGTCTGTTGAACCAAAGGACGCGTAAATGTACTAGTAGTACTCGTACACAATAGCGTCGTCCATCCAGCTTAGTATGGTGAGATGGTTTCTCAAAGAAGACGATGGAGAAGAGGAGTTAGCGAAGAGTGAAATGATGGTTGCTTCATCCGTGCTTTGTGATTTGATGCCTCACTGCTTTGTGATTTGTGATAGAAGGGACAGGGGAGTAGACTCTATGCTCTATACTGTACATGCGTCCAAGCACGGGAGAAAGAGGAGAGATGTTGCATTTTTCTATTCCTTCAATCAATCAATCAGGGAGCTTCGGTTCCATCCTTTTGGCTTTTGCAACACCGTCCACAATGGTTCCCACGATGCCAAAAGCTATTTTCACATTTGGCTACACATTGTGGATGCCCTTAACCGTACCACTTGGTTTTGCTCCTGTGTGATATCTATACAAGTCTCAATTATATTGATCTAAAAAATTAAAGAATCAAGATTAGTAAAAAGGAGGTGATTTTGCCGCGTGGATGGCGGGGGAGGTTTCTTATTTTTAGAGGACGTTGCCCTGGCGGTTTGCTAACATGCGGTCCCACGTCTCAGTGCTTTACCAAGACGATCCGCTTCCCACATGAGGCAGAACAATGGCAGAAGCAACACGTGGTTAACTTGAAGAAGATGAGGGAGAAGCGAATTCAGCAACGAGTGAAATGATGGTTGCTTCATCCCTCCAACTTATTTTTTTAGCATTATTACTTCGTCCCTCCAACTTAACTGCGGGAAAGGTCAAGCTTTGTGATTTGACGCCTCATTGCTCATTACTACGCCGGCGCCATGACTGGGTGCTTCACCCCGGCTGCTCTGGACTGTATTCTAGTATGGCACGTGGACCCGATAGCTAGATGACCCACATGTCGGCGAAAGGCACTAGAATATTTATGAAAGCGAGCGCTCCACTCTTACGACGGAGGAGTACACGATACGACGACCCAGTGAACTGTCACTTGTACTGTATATAGTACTATAGTTTTGATGTTTCGCATGATCCATCAATACAAACCCGATTAAACAGGAAAGGACGGGATTTTTCCCGCGCGGTACATGATACTGGCCATACATTTCAAAGGCAATTTTAATGTATGCAAACTGAATAATTAAGTAACAATATGATATCTAGTAAAACTAAAAACACATATGATTTATTGTGTTAGAGTGTAGTAGTAGTGCTGTATTGCATAGTTGTTAGATGTAACATGCGAGAACGTGTAGAGATGTAGTTTTGGAGGGCCTACAGAGAGAAAAGCGTAATACGTTCACCGAACTTCAGAATAAGCTGATTAGAGTCACTATATACGCGGTGATTATACGATCACTTGCTCACGGTTCAGCATCGGATTGCACTCTGTTGACTGGCCAAATAGTCTGCATGGCACCATGTTGACTAGTTAAATTGACCACGTTCCTTGTGGGCCCCACCTGTCAGTTCACATAGGGAAAAGGTCAGATAAACACAAATTTACGCAGGCGCGACAAGACTCCACCCTGCGCGCTGGAATCACTGGTTGTGTATGTGTCTGTTAGGGCCTGATGTGTGTGCATGCACGTGTAGGTTGAGCACTTGAGCGTGAGAGTGTGTGTTGGTCGTGTGGTGTACTGGTGTGTGCATGCATGCATGCGTGTGTGCGTGTGAGTGTTGCGTGCGTGTGTGGCTGCATGTGTACGTGTGAGTGTTCCGTGCGTGCGTGCGTGGGTGCATGTGTTCGTGTGAGTGTTGCGTGCATGCAGTTCGTATGCATGCGTGCATGTGTGTATAATCACCACACCAGCTCCTGTGTGCTAAAATAGACGGCTCAGCATACCAATACAAGGCCACCTTGTCCGCTGTGCCCGCGGTCATGACTACGAACCACCGTCTAATATTTTTTTGTCGTTTGTTTTCATTCTTACTAGCAAGATGCCCGTGCGCTGCACGTAACATCAAGATGCATTTGTATGACTAGTTTATCTTGTGAGAGAAAAGGATGAACGAGGGAAGGCCTTATTTGCAAATGTGGAGAGGTGTGAGGGTACCTTTTTGCAAAATTGTCATAGTTTCTTTCCTATCCGTCAGATATAAATCGGACGGCCTATATTGCAGGATGGCAGGCACACCATCATCACCAACTCTGTTTTTTATAAGAGTGTATTTTATATGTTACTAGCAAAAGAGCTCGTGCATTGCAATGGGAAAGAAAACATAACACACGCTCTTAACTCAACAACCATCACTCAAGACCACAATAGGTCCATCTCCTTTATTTTTAGGAGGCATCATATTTGTGTTGCCGCTTATCCTCCATCTCACCCTCGCAGGTGATGGCCTCGGTGTTCACACAAAACAACAAAAATGTGTGTTGAATATGGTTAATCCTAAGGCGTCACTCTCTCCCTCTCTCCTCCCTCTCCCCTCTCCCCCCTCTCTCTCCCTCGCTCGCTCGCTTTCTCTCACTCTCGCGATGATAAATCTGTTCTTTTCCCCTGCGACATTTTTCAAAGGTATGCATATGTAGTTATCGATATTTCTTTTCCCTATATGGTTATAGTGGGGTGTTTATTTGCAATCTGGATCGCTGCCGGTATGAAAAAAAAAGGGATCTTGCACTATAAATTGTAAGTTTGCTTCCATATCAATATTTTAGAAATATTTAAGAGGTAAAATTAACATCATATTTAGATTCCACACATTTTTCTAATAAAATTTCATATATAATATGTTAAAATCGAAGTTACGGTTTAAAAGATATGAGATAATTTAGAAAATCATTTGGTTTGACTCAAATATATTCCAAAATAATATTTGAAAATACTTAACAGGTAAAAATAATCTCATATTCATATTCTACATATTTTTCTAATCAAATTCCATATATAACATGTTCAAATCGAAGTTACGGTTTAAAAGATATGGATGATTTTAAAAAGCATTTGTTTGACTTAAATATGATCCGCGGATGAATTACCTAAAACATCAGGGGGGGGGGGGTTCGAAAAATGTAAAATAACGGTTCGGGTGTGACTTAAATCTGGATGGCGGGTTGATTTCAAGAAAAGCCAGGGACTTTTGTGTGAAATACGAAAATAACGATTCGTTTTAACTTAAAAGAGGACGGACAAAAGAAATCCAATTTGCTTTATTATTAGGTAAATATAAGAGTGTTGATGTAGAGTAGATACAAGCCGACAGGTGGGCCCGATGGTAGTGAGATAATGTGATTCAACACTAGAGGTGCCACGTGGAGCGTTTAACTGGTCAACTAGTCGTGTCTTGAGCAAATACAGAGTTGTACGGTGAGCCCGTGACTGTGTAATAACCACAAAACATAAATGGTGACCGTAATGAGTGGATTCTGAAGTCCAATGACGTATCGTGCTTTCGCTTCAAATACAATGATCTTCACTGTATATATCGCGAGAGAAAGATGAAACATGCGCGAATGTGCTGGGGGCTTACTTTTAGAGGACCTAGAGATAGTTTGTGTGCGTACGTGAGAGGGACGTAGAGGGGGGGTGTGCGATGGAGAGAGAGAGAGATGCTCTTCGTTTCTCTTTATTATGACTAACTTTATATATAGTATAAAAATATACAAATTCACAGTGCGGAATAAATATCATTGTGGGCACCATGCAATACAAGCGTTCATACTCCTCCATATAACTTTGTAATGTTGTATATATGTAGAAATTCTAAAATATTCTTTTGGCCACACTTTATTCAAAAGGAATGTTGTATGCGAAATAAACGTGAAGAGAGGGCTTTTTAGATCAATGGGGTACGTGATGTAACATGTGTGAATGTGTAGTTGATGCATTTGGCAGAGGTATGTGTGTGTATTACGTATTCGAGAGAGGCATGGATAGAGGGGCCAGCGGGGGGGGGGGGGCGTGGGAGAGATAGCACGACAAATGAGAGTGTTCTAGAGAGATAGACGAATATGACGTCACGGTGAGAGATCCCCTTGAGTGTGTATATGCAAGGGGGGAGTGGATAGGGGCACCAGGAGAATATTTTTGTGTGTGTGTGGTGTCTGTGTTGGTATGTGTGGGTGTGAGAAGATAACTAGACATGGGGGCAGAGGATGTGTCACCGCGTGAGGTCCAGTGGGTCGAGGTGAGGCCCTTCGTTCGGTTCCGTCCTGCGCCGCATTGGTCGGCCCGTGATGCATCTAGGGAGACCCATGGATGACTAGTCGTACAAGACAAAGATAGCATAATTGTGAAGGACTCTATGTCCGCTGACAAAGCCGGCTAGGATTTGTAATCCTAGGTTCTCGGACTAAGGTAACCCCTTTATCTCTGATATTACTATTCATCCAACGTAACTTTAAGGGGCATCCTACAGAATGCTCTGCTAGAATCATACTCGTCCATTAGGAAGAGAGGTGTGAGACAATGCGTGAGAGACATGCCTAAATATAATGTGCATACAGGAGACACGTAGGCAGGTCTATGTATAAAGAAACGGTCAATGGGGATTGTGCGTGTGTATGCTTGCGAGAGGAAGAGTGCTTGTGATAAAAGTTAGTGAAAACAGTCTCAAATGGTTACGAGAGGGAGGGAGAGTTATATCGAGAGCATGTGTGTGAGAAAGACACCTCGAGAGAGAGTGTGTGAGCATGTGTGAGAGACCACCGATGGAGAGTGAAACTACACGTAAAATACTGTTGTACACATTGATTAAAGATATAAATTGTATCCAAATATTAGGATGGGATCCTGATATTTGCAATTCGCGTAAGGAATGGTCATTGATCCATCAGACATCTAGATTCTATCGAATTTGAGCATGTCTATGTTATTAATCGACACAATTGATCCACATAGTTAGTATTTCGAACTCCAGACAATGCATCACTTTAGCAATCGAATATAAACGTGAGTATAGTTCATGTTGTGTGTGTAAAGCACATTATACATACGAAATTTACACAATGAACATTATAAATAGCTACCTATGAACTAGCATACATTTGAATTCAACTTAAGGTGGTTTAAAAATCGAATTCAACATGAAGTCCATTCAATTATTTGAATTTGATATCATGGCATTTGTATATCATACCTAAATTATGGGGGCACCAATCTTTGCTCTGATTTTGTACATAATAGCATATGTAGTCGTGTACAAAATAGATTCAAATTTAGCTCCTCCATTCCAACATAATCGTAGTTATAGGATTTTTAAGTGTCAAAATTTCAAAAAGAAGCGGATAATTTAATGAGGTTTTCAAATATACAAGGTCAAATTTAACGTTGTCTATTTAGGTCAATCCTCAAAGTTCAAGAGTACTCTAAACGTGACTGCTTGTGTTTCAAAATTTTGAAAGAAGCGCCAAAAGACCCTCTACTCGCCCAAAACCGCGTGAGACCAATGTTTGGTAGTACAAGGAAATTACTTTTCTGATAACTCCGACCCGTGAAACCTACCGGCCCGACGTCCAAAGGTCTAAACCGGGGTAGGTTCGTAGCTTCATCTAGACGCCAGGCAACCACCTCCGAAGAACATTCATACACAATGGCCGCCTAAGCACACATGCGCGCGGCCGAAATCCCTCCTGCCCATGATTTAGGACACCTGGGATTACCATCCTACCCCCGACCCGCAGTAGGTCCGTAATTTAAGAGGGGGGCAAAGTTTGTACTTTCGCCAAATTTCAAACAGGCCCGTCCCATCTTCTCTTCAAAAAAGCCAAAAACAAGCGCGTCCCAGACCGAAACATGGTTATCCCCCCCACCCCCCCCCCCCCGCCCACTCGTCCGATTCCCCATTCGTACTCCGTGGGCGCAAAAACTACCTCTCCACCAGCCGCGAAACACTGACATCCTCCGTCCGCCACCCCATTCCACCCATCAACCGCCGCCCTCCTCCATTACGCCGGGGCCGATACCCCGATATCGTCGTCCACCGCAACCTCAACCACAACGCCCTCCACGGCTAGTAGTTGAAGCCGAGGCCGAGCAGTCTGTACCCGAGCCAGTTCAATCACGCCGTCCTGCGCCTCACCGCTGCCGCTCCAACTTCGCCACCCTCCACCGCACCGGAGCAGTTCCTGCTACGCCGCCTTCACCACATCGGATCTGCTTCCCCTCCACCGACATATGGCCACGGCAACGCAGTTAACAATTTGGCCATGGGTTCTTCCAAGCCTGCACCTTCCTCCGGAACATTTGTTTCCCTGGCAAAAAGAATAAGATCGGCGCGACATGTGGAGGCGACCACACCGGCAACCGAAAATGGTACTCCTCTTCGCTTATTCGTGCAAAACTTACATGTCTTCTTGCACGGTATTATCCCATAGAAGACACTAGTTGACCGCTTCTTCTTGATACTAGATGTTCCTAGTTACTCATGATGCACAAGGTTTCTCCTCATATACTATTTCACCTTAGCTAGAGGTCCGTCGCCCCCTGGATTTCAGTTCCTCGTCAGTTAATTCCCAATTAACGGAAGCATTCCGTAGCGTAACAGGCGCTAGTCCGCCTATTACGCTAGGGAAGCAGCGCCTTAGTGTTTATCTTAGGGGCGTGTGGGGCCTAGAGCTGCTGGCACCTGATCTAGACGTCGGCCGGGATTTAAGGGATGGCCTGGGGGCGCTGCCAAGCACGGCGGTGGTGTGAGGTCGAGGGGAGGGCGGGGCGACGGAGGCAGTGTTCTGGGCCGGTGGTAGCTAGCGGTTCGAGAAAGATCATCAACAGTGGCTGGCGGGAGGTAGACGAAGGCCATCTGCCCGTTCCTTATAGATCGGACGGTTCATAAAAAAAATCGACCGACGTATTTATTTTCGGTCTACTGTTATCTTGATAGGACCACATGTGGTGGTGTGCTGGAGGAGTACCTCCATTTCCCAGCCATCCAAGTGCTCATATATTACAAAATCATACGGAGTAGAATCTAATTTTGTTTGCCATGCAATGTTGTAGAGCTATCATATGTCTCCTGTCATTTATTTTTATGCCACCTATTATCTGCTACTTTTACAGTGCACTAGTTCTGCACACACTTCAACCATACTCTCACTATTGTGTTTTTATGCAAGGGTATTTCAGACTCTGCTGCCTCGACAGAAGCAGAAAAGAAAAGATAGAAGTCGCTCCAGCTTGGTACGCGGCTAGGACAGACACATTTGAGCCTTATAAAGGGTGCATTGTCAGCAGATGGAGACGGTAAAAATAGCTCTGGAGTTGATGACCTCGCTCGCCATGAACCACCATCCCAGGTGCTTCCTTTAACTTCGCGGTGTCATATGTGGTTGCATGTTGAATATGGTGTCTAGCTTGTATTCGAAAGGCCGAAGTCGGTCTTTATTAAGATAAGGAAAGATATTTTTTATATGAACCACCATCCCGGGACCACCAGAAGACAAATAGCTAGTCAGGGCACTGACCGAGCCAGTGACAAGCCCAGCACAGACATGCATCAACTGGAAGCCAACTAAAAAGCCACGATGGTGGCGAAGTAGCCCGCCTCCCACCAGGCTATCAGGTCCTAGATGATCATGCTCACCACTCTACCCTTGTTGCTTCCAATTTGGTTAAATTGCATCTGCTTAGCTTACACTCTATACCTTTGAATATGACACGCCTTCCTGTTTTTGGTACATACTAGTACATCTGTCTATTAACCATGTTCTAACATCAAACTAATGTTCTTGTGTATCCCTCATCAATCACTTATGATGAGGCAGTCAGGCCAGTGGACTACTAGGATAAAAGATCCTCATTTAAAGATGCAGCGTCAGCCTCCCCACATGATTCTCAAGAAACAACAAGGGTAGATGAAAATAGTGAATGTAGCTCTATAGTTTATTACCGCATTTCCCCTACACTAGCATCGCAGGTGCTTGCTCTAACTTGGCAGCGTGATATGTGGTTGCATGTTGCATATGGTGTCTATATTATAATTCTTCTAATCTGGTTAAATTGCATGTGCTATTCTGCTTAGTTTATACATTATACCTGTTAATGTGACATGCCTTCCTGTTTTTAGTACTTAGTACATCTGTCTATTAAGCATGTCCTCACATAAAACTATTGTTTTTTTGTATCCCGCATAAATCAATATCATGAGACACGTTCAGTATATGCAGTGTGATATTAGTTGCATCTTTGATATGATTTATAGCATGCGCTGCTTATAATTTGTTGAAATGCCATTTATGATAGGACACTTTTAACTTGGCAGAGTCATATTGGTTGCATCTTTCATGTGGTGTCTAGCTTGCATTGCTTCTTATTTGTTGGAATGGTTTCTGCTTAGTTTACACAAACAGTTGTGAACAT
Source organism: Aegilops bicornis (assembly GCA_021605145.1). Classification (NCBI taxonomy): domain Eukaryota; kingdom Viridiplantae; phylum Streptophyta; class Magnoliopsida; order Poales; family Poaceae; genus Aegilops; species Aegilops bicornis. Next base: position 240,376,319 of record CM038672.1, read on the forward strand.
GCCATGTCGGCTCGTTTTTCGTACATATTCCATCCTGGTATCATGTGTTTGCCTTACATGAAAGTAGTGATTGTCAGTATCATGCATGAATGAGTTCTGAAGAGAGAATTTATTGCTTTTTATTGTCGGTTTTACTTGACAATTCAAAATCAATAAAGCGGAAGGAAGTTAGCAAGGCAGCGGATAAAGGTGCTCCTTCCAAACAGAGGGCCTCTAGACTTTCTACTCCTCCACCCCCCCGAGATGATTTCCAAGACAGCACATGCATAGACACTCAATGTAGATGTGTTTATGATGAGCACGTCTCCCCTAGTGCACCATCACCGGTGCTCCCTCTAACTTAACCTTTGTTATATGTGGTTGCATGTTATGTGTGATGTCTAGCTTGTATTGCTTCTAATTTTTGAATTCCATCCGCTTACTTTACACATTATACTTGAATAAGACACGTGTTCCTGTTTCTAGAACATACAATATCTATCTATCACACCATGTTCTTACATCAAATTACTACTGTTGTGTAACCTGCAACAATCACTTATCATAAGACACGTTTGACTTCGGAGTGTGATATAGGTTACATCTCGCATTCTTTTCTAGCTTGTACTACTAATTTGTTCAAATGGCACTTATGACGAGAGAGTTTTAACTTGGTAGAGTGATATTCGTTGCATCTTTCATATGGTGTCTAGCTTTCATTGCTTCTAATTTGTTGAAATGCCTTCTCCTTAGTTTACACATCATAAGCTGTGAATATGTAATGCTGTGAATATGCAATGGCATTAATGACGAGAGACCTTTAACTTGATAGTGTGATGTTGTTTGCATCTTGCATATGATTTATTTCTTGTACTGCTTCACATTTGTTTAAACGGCATTCATGATGAGACACTATTAACTTGGCAGAGCGATATTTGTAGCACCTTTCATATAGTGTCTACCTTCCATTGCATTGCTTCTAATTTAGTGAAATGTCTTTTGCTTAGTTTACACATCATAGTTGTGGTTATCTCATGCCGTCCTGTTTTTCTTACATATAACATCCTCCTATCATGTGGTTGTCTAACATCAAAGTTTAGTTCGTCTGTATCACGCATCAATTTGTTCTGAAGAACTAAATTGTTATTCCTTTTTCTTGTCGGCTTGACTTAACATGGCACAGAGAAAGAGGAAGCAAGACAGAACGACAGGGAAAGGGAAGCAGAAGAATCTTGCAGATTCTGCTGGTACTGATGGTGCAATAGAAGGTCAAAGTCCAGCGGAAAATTGTATCGACAGGGTATCCCGTACTAAACGAGCTGCAGAACAAGCCAAACAGAAACAAATAGCTGCCACCAAACAAGAAGAGACAACCCTGGTTGTTGCAACACCTTCCACAGTACCACCAGCTGCACGATTTACTCGTTGGTCAACTCAGCTAGCAGCACATTCCCAAGCTCCCTTGCCACCTGACACTACTTCCAAAACACTCTTGACACAAGATGAGTTGGCAAGATCAGATGAACTCTGTGAGCTTCAACAGTAAGAAGGTAGTTGCTGGAGTCAAGTTATAGTTGCATGCTTCTTTATATGTAGTCTCACAGTTTGATGTACACTAACACTTCCTATGTTTGTTGTTGGACTAGCACCTAGGCGCAAGAGGAGACAAACATCAGGGATAATGCTCGATAGGTTAACTTAATCTAGAGGAGGAAGAATGGAGATCCATTTTGAGGCAGGTTTAAAAAGGCCACGTGATGCTACAGAGTCAGCCAAGTTAGTACAAGAGGTAGCAGTTGCTATTAGGTGTCATGTACGTATCCTCCCAACATGGATTCAGTACAGAATGACAAAGACGAAACCCAGTTCAACACCTTCCTCGATCATTTATCTGTAAGTATGGTTATGTATGGAAACTAGTAATATCGTGTTGCTCTGTCCAATACTTTCTAGGTTGCTGATAATGAGACTCCCATAATTTTCAACAGATGAGGTTCAAGTTGGATAGCCAAGATGATGCAACCATACAAGCTTGCACCCTTGTTTTCAAGTCTGCGTTGCGACAGTATCGGTATAACTTGAGGAAAACTCACTTTGAAGGAAAGGCTAACAATGAACTTGCCCAAACATCTCAAGTGGAAAATATATCTAATGAAGAATGGAGAGGCCTCGTTAAACACTGGTCCGATCCGAAGTATCAGGTACATTATATATATGTGATCAGATCACATGTTGAAGTCCTATTTATGCATGTGCCACACAAATCTATCTTCTTGTAGGTGAACTGTTCAAAGAACAAGGCCAACCGTACGAAAGTAAAATTCCAATAGACGACAAGATCTCGTAGCTATATTGCACACTGCGAGGCTCTTGTAATTAGATGATGTTTCACTCTTTTCGTTGTAGCATATTATCAGATCTATATTGACTTGTTCCAAATGCAGAGGAAAGCCCGCAAGGACCAAAAAGTACCTGAACCAAATGCTATGGAAATCTTCATGGACTGTCACACCAGCAAGAAGAAGGGCGTGACTACACTAGTCAAAGCCGTTGTTGTAAGTCCTTAATCCTCATTCCTTTTAACTACTACTTACTCTGACTTGTGCCTTGAACTGCATGGTTTGCAGCCAATGTCTATTACTCTTTTCAATTTTATACACAATTGTCTTAGAGTATCATTGCACCTTACAAGGTTTAAAAGAGAGGAGTGGTGTTCCTTTTATCTTGACCTGTAATCTAGTTCCGTGCTGGACTTGCCCACACAAAGTTACAATTGCCTGTTTGTCTGTTCTCAGTTGTTTTGTGATATCAATGATGTCATACTATGCTTACCGTATTATAAACTTCATCTTTTTATCCTTAGCCCTCAATACAATGTCAAGAAATAGACAATACATTAGCGATGGTACATGGTCATATGTTTGGAACCTGGTTTTATTATGTACTTTGCAATAAAATACAACTATTATTTTACATGGGTTCACCAGAATAAGTTCTGTATATAGACCAAAGCTATTTTGTTTGGTTTTGCTGCCTCCTTAATATCGTTTGTTCTGGTACTACTAATGTAAAACCTCAACTTTTCAGCAAGCTATGGAAAAAATGGTGGAACCGCCACCTTCTGAAGGTGGCGAGGCAACTATAACCGGAATGTCAGCACTTGCTGCAGTGGGTCAGTACCTGCCACTAAGGGTGCCAAAAGCACGTTCCTGCGTAATACTGGGTTGGTTGTTAAGGCAATCTCGTCCAAACTGCCTCATGATCAAGATATGCAAGCTCAAAACAATGTTGTATCTGCGCTCCAGACACAAGTCCATTCCCTAACAGAGACCCTTTGTGAAACAAGGAGAGACATTGTTTGATTTTGTCAAGATATGCATGGTTTTGAAACCAGACTATTAGACATTTGCTATGTTGTTCAGGAGCCCAGGAGAACTGAAGGCGAATATTATGGTGCTCCATCGGACAATGCAGCATGAAAACATAACAGTCAGGTCAAATGAACTGAGCTTCTGAGCTTCTGGTGGTGCATTTATCTGCTAGACTGTTAACTTTTATGCCAACCTTCCTTTTTTTTATATTTGTAATTTGTTTTGGTGCGATACAAAATTTGTTCTTAACGTGCAGCCACCGTCAAGAAAACAAAGAATCCATTTTGTATAGTGTAGGGTGTTCCCTATATTTGCACTGGTGGCGAACATTGATGCCCAGTGGATGTAATATGTGTAATAGCTGTGATAGCCTAGCATAAGTTGCTTGCTTATTTATTTCCTTATTGTCTTGTTTGTTTGTTTTCTTGTAGTTAGTGCAGTTCTTTTTCCGCAGTTTGCTAGTGGCCGCAATAACCTATTTTTTAAAACTAGGCCACATTAACCAAGGGCTACATATTTACTGTAGTTAACATGGGCCTCCTACGGGCCGTAGAAACAATGGGCCTTCTAAGGGCCGTAGCAACAATGGACCTTCTACGGGGCATAGAAGCAATGGGCCTTATACGGGTCGTAGACACAATGGGCCTTCTACGGGCCGTTTCATCAATGGGCCTTCTACATGCCTTATGATCGGATGGCCAAACATGGGCCAATAACAGACCACATTATGGCCTTAAATGGGCTAGAGTTGAAATCGTCCGTTCATGGGCCAACCATAACGGGTCGTCGTTAATTGGCCATATTTGATTACGCTATGAAAACGACCCAACATATTAACGGGCCACAAACGGGCCAACTGTAACCATGGGCTGAATTTGGCCCACAAGCAGAAAATGACAGTAACGGGCCGTAAGTAAACGAATGCTGGAAATGAGCCGAAGAATAAATGGGCCCTGAGAAGGCCGAAAGATAACATGGGCTGGAAACGGCCCAACGGAATAATGGGCCGTTAATGGGTATAAAGTGATACACTGTTCATTACGGCCAGTTTTACCACGGGCTGTTAAGGGGCTGAGGGTTACTAAGGGCCTCATATGGGCCGAAAGACGTCATGGGCCATACATGGGCCGGAAGTTAAAATAGGTTGGAATTATATTGGACGGCCCAGCTGACGCTACTAGGCCTAATTCGGATAGGCCGTAAACATGCCCTGGGTTAGCGGGCCGTAAATGGGTTATATGCGAACAGGCCGTTAACAGGCTTGCCGTGGGCCGGCCCGCCACATTTTGAGCAAGTCAAACGGGTCGGCCTTTTCACAGGAATGGGCCTCTGTTGGGCTGTGCCACGTGTTGACGTATCATAGGCGCTTTGGGTCCAATGAATGGATGACATCTGTCCGAACGGTGAGCCGACACGGGTTTCCTCCAGCCAATGATGCTTTTACACGTGGAAAATCCCCATTGGTCGGGGTTGTTAACGGGTTATCGGATCCAAAACCGGACCGATAGCTTAATGGCGTTCCGTTACAGTGGATGCCACATGTCGGTCACCCTTGACGAAAGCACTTCTGTGACGTGCGATTTATCGTCATGGAAGTGGACACTTCCGTATTGATAATTTTGGTAATGTCATGGAACACTTCTACGACAGCACATGTATGACTATCTTGATTCTGCCATAAATTTTTCATGGATGTACATGCATGACAGAAAATGTGACCTACTGTGACAAACATGTATCATCACAGAAGTGTATTTTTTGTAGTGTCTATTGCACCCCCTTCATCACGTCGTCCGCCGCTCTCACCAGGCACTACAGGAGTTGGTAATTGCGTAGGCGGGGTGGTGGTCTCCGCACATGCCTGTTGATGTGTGGTTATTGGTGTGCTCTCGGCCGGCTCCAAACGAATAAGATTCTTTTGCCATAGCAGCACCTAACCCTTGCAGCTTCCAATCCGCGGTGGGGTATCATCATCCTCTTCCACATGCTGTACTGGAGGAGGCAAATCCTCGTGCCCCGATTTCACACTGGACAAGTTAACCCTGAAGTGCCCAGCGGGGATCGGCTGGTTGTGGAACGTGGGTTGCAAGGGGTTCATTATAATCCCCTTTCCCACGTCCACCTTCTGGCCTTTGAGCAAGTAGAGTATGGTGCACGGGGTTTCTTTGGCCTGCAAACACATGTCTGTGGCGTAAAACATCCGAAAGGCAACGAAAATGGAATATTCTATATATATATATATATGTGTATATATATATATATATATATATATATATATGTTGGTGCGACATGTAATTACCGTGAGGGCATCGAGCTCAGCCAAACATGAAGGCCCACCTAGCGCGCCAGAGACTGAGGACGGGCTGCTATGAGCAGGAGCGACTATGAGAGGAGTCCCGGTTGCGTCAGCAAGTGATGGTGCGGTGGTTTCGTTGTTCACGGAGTTGCTCCCGACGAAACTGGGCAACGGGAAATCATGTATCGTCTTGTCTGGATTTTCCTTCGTCCAATTGATGATAGCTGGAACCAAGTTAGTAGCAAAATCATTTCTGCAGTGCATACTGCATTGACCGCTTGTAGCAAATCATTTTTCTCCTCGGCTGTTTTTTCGCGTCCTCACCGCTTCTTTCTCGACCGCAAGCTTCACCTTCGTGTTGATATCCGCCGACTAAACTTCTTTTTCGCTTCTTGGCCTCTGTGCCCTCGTTGTAAACACCTTCCACGTGGCGCCGTCTCGGCGCCGTGCACACGACCATATTATGCCATCGCCCAAAGGAGTCCCTTAAGTTCATTCAAGGCCCGGTTGAGAGGGGTGTCCCACTTGGGAATCATCGGATAAGTAGGGCTTTCAGCTGCAAGCTGGTGTTGCTTCTCCTGCAGAAGGAGCGTGAACCGTTTAGGAATGTGTAGTCGACTAGATCTGGAGCTAAATGTAAGGTGGTAAAAGAATAATTACCAGTAGTCTAATCAATTTCCTCGTGATCTGGTCCGTGTAAAAAACCTTCTTTTCCTTGTCCCACTTGTAGCGGGCCCTGATGAAGTCACACTCCAAGGGGTTGGTGAACTTCGCGAAGGGCTCTGAGATACCCGTGGCTTCACGTTCCGCGTCCTCCTTATCCCATATGGGCCTTTCCAGGAGGCCAAATCATTGCTGAACATGCCCATGGCGTGATTGTTAATCATTTTCATCTTCAGATCATCCCACGGTTGTTCTATGTTATCATCCCGGTCGGGGAACTTGAATCTCTTGTGCAACTTCGTGAGGAGCAACTGTGTCAAATGTTCTTTACTCCTTAAGTCATCGTCGTTGATGCTCGCGCATTCCTGTAGGATGCATCCTACTTGGTTCCCATAGCACTTGCGAGGTTTTTCCGGCTCTAATGACTTAAACTTGCCAGGTGCCATCTTCGTGATCATCAGTTGTCCAATCCCTAGTTTGTTACGATTTTGTATCCTCTGCTTCTTCTGCTTCTTCTTTTCGGTAGCGGCATCGGCGCCGTTACCTTCCCCGCCAGTATCTTCCATGCCGGTACCTTCCATGCCGGTCTCGACACTGCCATCGGTGCCGGCCCCGTCGGTGTTGATGTTGGCGTCAGTACCATCACTGAGGCCGACCTGCAAACCTTGACTATGCAATTGCTTAGCAGTCAAATAGTCGAGGTACTCTTGTTCACCCACATAATCCATCTCGTCTGCATCTTGGTCAGAAGGCCCAGTTTCTTTGTTGTTCGACATGTTTCCTATGATTAAGTCTCCTCGTTTAATTCTAAAACTTTGAAAAAAAATGAGAAATGACATAAAAAAGAAATCTATGTTGGCCGGAATGTCGCTTTCCAAGAACTCCCCAAAGACTCGATATGCCTACTATCTAGCACAAATCATGCCAAAATTCACGGAAAATTTCGACATGACCTTTGCTAAAAAATTGACATATCGAGCACCCGAAATTCACCGGAACGGAAATGAATCAACATTCCGGCGTAACATAGGCCACTCGGATCATTTACCCTGCACATAATCATCATGTCCAAATGACATGTCCAAATTCCAAATATGATATGTCCAAAACATCACAAGTCCACATATCACATGTCCACTTCAAATTTGCATATAAAATGAAGAAAAATATAGAACTTGAAGAAAAAAATTAGCTAAATTCATAACTAAATATATAACCTTATTAACCATCTACCCTAACTAAAACCTAAGTAAGTTAACCAAAAAACCTAGCTACCAGAGAGAGGAGGAGCGGTGGGGGGCTTACAGAGGGTGCAGGCCCGACGACGGCGGAGGTTGGGAGGGGTCGGCGTTGGGGTGGAGCGCCGGGGCCGGGTCGGGTCAGGTCGGGGTCGGGTCGGGGCCACGGCCGGAGCCGGCCCTGGTCGGTCGGGTCGGCCTCGGGGCGGCCAGGCTCGTGGCCTTGACGGGGAGAGAGTGTCGGGATTTGGGGGAAAAGAGGCTGGATGAAGGGAGGAGTGGGGATTTTGGGGGTTAAGTGGGCATAGCATTAGCGCATTTAGGAAAAACGCGCTATAGCTACTCCAGGTAGATATAGCGGTTCCGTGTAGAAACCGCTACTGCTATCTTGACTTGTTATAGCTCTTTTTTCACAAAAGCGCTGCTGCTATAATTAGTACCAATATAACTGTTTTCCTGTTTGTTTCGTTCTATTTTCTTTTCCTTTATTTTCTCTCACTTTTTTTTTCTTTTTTTCCCAGAGCAGTGAACGAAGGGAAGGCGATATATATTGCATCATTTGACAGTTAAATATGTATACAAAATAGGAACATATATATTACATCATTGGACCCATGCATAATAATGGCTAAGTGTGTATAGAAAATAGGAACATATATATACATCATTTGACCAATAGCATACAGTTACTTAGCGTTGACTTTTTTGTTTTTGAGTTAGCTTCTTTCCCTTCTTGTTCGTTGAAGAATAATTGAGCCCCTCATTGTGAATTTGCCTTTTCCATGGAGTATGATTTTTCTTAGGTGATGTAGTATTGATTCTTGTTTTGACGTATACTTCATCATCATCGTCATCTTCCCTCATTGGGTTGCCGTACTGATCGTAGTCTTCCTCGTTGGCGACTCCATCAATTTCAATGATGTTCCTTTTGCCTCTCCTCGCGACAACACGGCTGGGATTGCGCGGGTCGGTTATGAAGAAGCATTGTGTCACGTGCTTAGCGTGTACCCATGGCTTGTTTTTTGCGATAGCGTTCACGGTAGTGCTCTTGGCGTCGGGTATAGTCATGGTAGTGAAATTACGGTTTTCTCTTTCGACATTCTAAGCCCATCTGACACGGAACATCATCATGTTGTGCAGTCCAGAGTAGTCAAGCTCCCAGATCTCCTCGACCCTTCCGTAAAATCTTTCAGTTGCGTCGTTGTCGCTCCCAGTCATGCATTCCATCGTCACCCCTGAGTTCTGATCATCACTGTCCATATCTTTGGCCTCCGTGTAGAACGTGTATCCGCTGATATTGTATGCCTGATAGGTTACGATGTTGGGCGAGGGGCCATGCGCTAAGGCGTATATGAGCAATCCGTCGTTAGAGCCCTCCTCCGGGGGATTAGCAATAATATGCTCTTTGAACAAAGGCAGGAAAGTGGAGCTGTGCTCTCTAGTAACTTAGGCGTCCGTCCTGCATACCCCCGGTCATGATACTTCTTTGCGATAACTTCTTTGTGCAGTGCCACGAAAGGATCAACCTCGTGTAGGTGTTGTATCACTACCAAGTTTGCTCTGTCAAAGTCGCTGCATCGATCTGAGTATGCCACGTGCAGTTCCCTGTGACCGTTGGAGTGACCTTCTCCTTCGAGCCTCCCATCGTGCTTGTTAACGAGCAAACCAACACTAACACCAGGCGGCTGGTCTGCGCCATATAGAAAATTCTCGCAGAAAGAGATGCACTCTTGTGTCAGATAGCCCCGACGATGCTTCCATCCGGACGGGACATGTTACGAACGAATCCTTTGATGATCCCATTCATCCTCTCAAACGGCATCATGTTGTGCAGAAATGACGGCCCCAGGTCTATTATGTTGTCCACAATATGGACACACGGATGCACCATCACGTCAAAGAACGCGGGCGGGAAGTACATCTCAAGCTCATTCAGTATCACAACGATCTCTTCCTGTAGCCTTCGGAGCTGCTTCACACTGATCGACTTTTGAGAGATGACGTGAAAAAGTTGCAGAGACCAATAAGCGTGTCACGGACGTGCTTGTCCATTATCCCTCTAAGGGCAACAGGTAGTATCTGCGTCAGCATCACATGCCAGTCATGGGACTTCATCCCACTGAACCTTTTCTTGTCCCTGTCTAGATATCTGCTTCTCTTGCCACAATAACCGGAATTAACTTTGACTCCGATAAGGCACTTAAAGAATTGATCGATCTCACCCTGACTTAAGGTGAAGCAAGAAGGGGGGCAATAATCCACTTTCTTTATTTTCTTGCCCTTCTTCTCCCGCGCCTCTGTCTCCGTCTCTGTCTCGTCTGACTTTTTACGGGGCAGCATGTGCAGATCTTCCCTGGTATTCAAATCTTGCAAGTCTTTTCTTGCCTTCGGCCCATCCTTGGTCTTATCCGGCATGTTCATCAATGTCGCAAGCAAGCTCTCAAGGACATTCTTACAGATATGCATTTGATCAAGGCAATGAGGTGTATCGAGTTTGTGCCAGTGCTCCAAGTCCCAGAACACATACCTCATCTTCCATACCTTCAGCAGCGGCTCCAGCGCCTTTTTTATCGTCTTTCCCGGCGCGGGGCCCTCCTTCCAGTCTTTCAACAGCTCATCGATTTCGGCGCCGCTCTGCTTACGTGGAGGTCCTCGATGCTCAACGTGACCATTGAATAGATCTCCACGGTTTCTCCACGGGTCGTCCTGTTCAAGCCATCTTCGATGCCCCATGTACACGATTTTCCCAGACCCGCCATCTTTCCTTGACGTTAGCTACTGAGATGTCGTATCATCCATGCACCGCGTGCATCTGCAATATCCATGGCACACCTGGCCTGTGACATATCCGTAACCGAGATAGTCGTGCACCGTCGTGATCAGCACGGCTCTCATGTAGAAATATTCGCCTTTGCTGGTGTCCCATGCCTTGGTCGGTGCTTTCCATAACGTGTCTAACTCCTCTTGAAGTAGCCCCAGATACAAATTAATATTATTTCCTGGTTGTTTCGGCCCTTGAATAAGCATGCTCATGTGAATGTACTTCGACTTCATGCACAACCAGGGGGGAGGTTGTACATCCATACAAACACGGGCCATGTGCTATGGTTGGTGTTCTGGTTGCCAAACTGATTCATGCCATCGATACACGCGCCGAGCACGATGTTCCTTGCATCACATTTGAAATACCGATAGAAGCTGTTGAACGCTCTCCACTGGCTTCAATCCTTGACGTGTCTCAGCTTTGGATAATCTCCATCGTCGGGCTTCTTCCTCTCCACGTGCCAGCGCATTAGCTTTGCTTCCTTGGGATCTACGAAATACCGCTGGAGATGGGGAGTGATCGGTAATTACCATACAACTTTCTAGGGACATTTCTTCCCGGCCTTCTTGTATCGAGAAGCATTGCACACCGGACGACTTGTTTTTTCCGCGTGCTCCTTCCGATAAATTTTGCAATCGTTGATGCATGCATGGTATCTAATGTGCGGCAGATCAAGAGGGCACACGATCTTCTTGGCCTCATCAACACTAGTAGGACATAGATTCCCCGTGGGAAGAACATCCTTTAGGTACTTGAGATGCTAACCGAGGCTAGTGTCGGTCCATTTGTTTTTATCCTTCGTCTTCAGGAGTTGGAGCGTGAAACTCAAGCGGGTCACCTCAGGATTGCAACCATCATACAATGGAGTGTTCGAGTCTACCACCAGTTGCTCCAGCTTAGCCTCCTCTCTAGAAGCAGCTCTCTCAAGATTGCCTCCTTGCCAAGCAGTGCTTGAACATGAGGGTCCCGCACGATTGAACTTAGTACCGACGAACTCTGCTGCGTGGAGTCCACGTTCTCTCTGCTGCAATGTCCTGTCTCTTCCCCGCCGCCATTATCGATCATCCCTTCGTCTTGCCCCGTGTCGTCATTGCCTGCCCCGTCGGCGTCCTCAACATCATCATCCTCATCTTCAATTATCCACCGAGTATAGCCATCCATGAAACTAGTCATGAGCAGGTGCGCTTTGACACGACCATCGTCATAGGGGTCGAGCCAAACTATTCTTTTGCATTTTCGACACAGACATAAAACCTCTATCCGGTTATTTTCCTTCATGTCCTGCACCGTCGACCGCAAGCACCTGCCCACCATCGTTCCACTGACCATCATGAACGTCTGCATGATAATAATAAACAAATTCATTATAAAAATGCGTGCATGCATCAAAGTCATACAAAAATTCGGCATGACCTTCCCTAAACACAGGACATATAGATCTAGAGTTTACCCAGAATTCACCAAAACGGGAATAAATCGACATTTGCAAAACATAGACAACTGAAAACATAGGATCTCGTCCTCGTTCTGCCGCGCAATGGCCTCGGCACCATCAACCCTCTGCCGGAGAAGAAGCAGTTCGGCGCGGGAGGAGGTCAGCTCCTCCTGCGCTGCGCGAAGGGTGGCTGTGGAGGCGTCCGCACCCCGCGTCACTTCATCTAGCTTGGCCTTGAGGGCCGCGGTCCTGCCCTCAGCCTCGGCCCTGACCAACTCCAACTACAGCTCCTACCGGCGCTCAAGGCCAGAGCGAGCTTCCGCTACGTGGCGGCCGACCTCTTCTTGGGCTCGGGCCTAGCGCGCGGCGACTTCGTCCTCCGCCCGATCCAGCAGGCGCTCCCTCGTCTCCAACCGCTCAAGATCGAGGTTGCGATCGGCGGCCTCCAGCAACAGCGCTTCCTCGCGCTTCTGAAGCTCTGCCTTGTCGATGGAAGCCCCCTTCAACGACGCAAGAGCAGCCTGGTGCAATTCCACCTGCTCCTCCAGGGAGTTGCTCCAAGCTTGGAACTCCCACGCACGCTCTTCCGCGTCCTGGCGCCGCCGATCTGCCTCCCGAGCCTCCTCGATGGCTCGTGAGCAAGCCTCTCGCGAGGCTGCCAGCGACGCCTCGGCCTTCGCTTTGTCAAGGTCACGCTGATGACGCGCGAGGGCCACGACTACCTTCAGCTTGCGCCTCTCCTCAGCAAGGCGCAAACCTTCTGCCTCAAGACGCGCATCTTCGCTGGCGAGCTCCACGCCGAAGGGCACGGCGTGCGTGAGCACGCCTGAGCACGCCCTCCGCGTCCCCCTCAGCTGCGGGAGTATGGGGGGCCCGGAGGCGGCGCGCCTCCTCCCGCAGGGCAGGGGGTTGGCGCCCCAACAATCGCTGGACGGGCCTCGCCAGGAGCAGGGCCTGGCACCGTTCCGTCCCCAGAAGAAGAGCTCAAGATTGACCTCAACCAATCGCTGTCCACGACCAAGGAAGGAGCACGGGGCAAGCTGGCTGTGCCCCGGAGGAACTCGTGAAGGGAAGATAGCAGGCGCACAGGCTCGGGACACTCAACCGAACGGATCACCTCCCCGACCGGCTGAGCGGCAAGGGCGCTGCTCGAGCCCGACGCACCAAGGACCAGCAACGAGGGTGAAGCCTGGGGAGATGGATCATCGGCCGTCTCCGCGGATTCGGCAGGAAGGGACCTGAAGGGTTACAGTCAGCTGCAAGAACCAAGAAGCAGAGGAGCAAAGCGAGAAGAAGACTTACTCGTCTGTGGCGAAGTACTTCCTACACTTCAACAAGCAGCAAGGGCAATCGTCACCGCCCGAGGCCTCCTTCCTCTTGCGGAGGGCCACGAAGTCTACGCGAAACCGGCCTAAGCGCTCAGCGCAGGGGTCGGTCCGTGGCATGGAGGAGGCTGCAATATGATCAACGCCAGCAGGACCAGCCTAGGGGACGCCCCCAGGCGTCACCTCATGAGGAGCGACCGGGACCTCAGGATCCCCAGCCTCGAGAGCCCCAGCCTCGGGAACCCCAGCCTCGGGAGCCCCAGCCTTGGGAGCCCCAGCCTCTGGAGCCAGAGGCGGCGACCCCTCACCTGTCACCATTCCGGAACAAGCTCCGGGAGATGCCGCCCACGGGGCCCCGAGGGGCGTCACCACCTCAATGTCATCTCCTTCAACTCCCGATGGTTCTCGTCTCCCTGCTTCATCACCTGAGACAGAGCCACATTGGGCGACTGCAAGAGCTGCCATAGCAACTGGATTCTCGCAAGGCCCCCTGAGGCCAACCGGGCGCAACCGCCACTCGTTAAAGCTGGGCATCTGCTTCACAAAATCGGCCCTGCTCGAACAGAGATACAAGAGGGCACCATCGCGTCGAAGGCCGCCCGGGGAAGAATCGCCAACCAAGACCCTGAGCACCGTGTTCAGCACCTCAGGCGCCAGGTCCTCCTCCTGAAGCCGCATGCGGTCTTTGTGCCCCGCAAAGTCCCACATCCGGTGAGAGTGGCGCTGCAGAGGAGCAATGCGACACTGGAGGAACTCCTTCACCACCTTGGGCGCCATCACGTTGAGCACCCTCAAGCTCTCGAAGCGGCGCCACACGAATGCAAGCCGGTTGTCCGCGAGCGTCACGTGACCCCAGCCAGAGTTGGGAACAGCATGGGAGGTAGGATGCGAGAGCAGAGGGCTGAACACCCCAACATCCACATACAACCACCACTCTCTGAACTTGGCCTCAGGGGGAGGGAGGCCAAAATCAATCCCTGAAGCAGCTGTCTCAGGCACCGCAAGGAAGCTCACGCACCGCGAGGCAAAAGAAGTGATACAACAGAGCAACGGAAGGAGGGATGGCCACCATTGCCTCGCAAACAAAGGCGAAGATAGCCAGGAGGGTAATGGACTCAGGCCCGAGATGCATCATGTGGATCTGATAGTGGGAGAGCACCGCATTGAAGAAAGCAGAAAAGGGGGGAACCAGACCCGCCCATAGGGCATCAGCGAAAAACCGGACTTCCGTGACAATCCTGTCGGAGGAGGCATGGGATGCTGGCCATGCCATGGTCCTGCCGCACTCGTTGAAGATGGTGGCAAAAGCAGAGCGAACCTTGCCCAAGGCCTCGGGGTTGAGTATGATAGATCGGCCGACGGCGGGAGCCACCGCCGGAGGCGAACGGGACGAAGACGCGGGTTTCTTCCCCTTTTCCTTCTTCGTTGGCGCCATGACGACAGGAAGGGCGAGAATCCGAGCTGGATCGAGGGTGGAAGTTGGAGCCAGAGGAAGAAGGAAGGACCGGGAGTGCGCGGATGGCGAAAGGGGAATGGCTGTGTGCAACCCCGGGTTCGCTTAGCCGGGCGCGTAATGAGGCATCATGGGGAAGTGGAGACGACCACGACCAATCAATCGCCACGCGGCGCCCAAGGCCGGATGCTGTTGGGGCCCGCGGCGCTTCGCACTTGCCCCTTCGCTTCTCTGCTAAGCCAAGTCCGGGCGCGCCTTGGGCCCGGGGGCTACTGTCGGTGTTCTGGGAACGGGGGTCCCCAGACTTGCCTGCCTGCGGCCTGCGGCGTGGCTCAAGTGGGGGCCCAGCATGGCCCAGCTTCATCAACCCAAGCTCAAGAACTTCGCTAGGGGCCAAGCCTCGCGGGACGGACGACAGGAACCTACCTCAGGAGCAGCCTCGTCAGGCAGGCTCGCGAGGAGGCAGAGAGATCAAGGCAGGGTACCTCGCAAGGGTGCCCTATGACGCAAGCCATGACGATCAAGGCCAGGCGGGCGCCAGTCTGCGCAGTGTCCTCATTTCTTCTTTGGTGCAAAGGAGGCAAGCACAAGCCAAGGCATTAGGAAAAGGTTGCCGCTTCGGTGCAACAAGACCAAGACCAGCAGAACGGCAGGATGGAGGTCATCGTGGAGCCCAGGACGACGTCACCGTCAGAGTCTTTGGCAGCCGAAGACCAACTTTAGTCAGGATAAGTGTACTAGATGTTCCCCTTCAAAATGGCCAATTGTTGGCGCCCTTCCCGCTCATTATTTGGGAAGAGGCCCAGGGCCTCCCTCTATAAATAGGACTAGCCACCACAAAGAGAAGGAGGATCGAGATCACACACAGAGAGAGAGAGAGAGAGGCAACTGAACTCACCCTAGCAGTTCATTGCACCAGCTCAAGAACAGACCCTCGCAAGGTTGTTCTCCCTTGTATTGTTCAACATCAGCCCCTGAGGCAATCCACCACACCACACACTGGAGTAGGGTATTACACCACACCGGTGGCCCGAACCAGTATAAACCTCGTGTCTCTGTGTTGTTCATCGTTGGTAGTTTAGATCCCTCGCAATCCTTGCACGCATGAACTGGTAGGGGAAAGATCTCCGCGCGCACCCCAGTGTTCGAACCTCAAGGGTCTGCCGGAACCCGAAATCCGACAGCGTCCTAGCAATAGCGCGGGAGGTAAAACACACTATTGCCAAGAGCGTAGCAGCAGCGCGCTTTTCTCACACGCGCTCCTGCTAAAGGGGGCCAACCGTGTGGAGAATTACAAAATTAGCAGCAACGACGTCAGTAAAAAGCGCACTACTACTATTGCATTAGCAGTAGCGCGCGTTGTGACACCGCGCTGCTGCTAAAATTAGGTTGTTGGTTACTGTCGGTCGATTTTTGTTGCAGCGCGGTTTAGCCCTCACGCGCTACTGCTAAATTTGCATCAGTAGCGAGTTTTTCCTAACCGCACTACTGCTAATTAGCAGCAGCGCTTCTTTTTGTGCCGCGCTACTGCTAAGATTCTGTGTATAAGGTTTTCCCTATTAGTGCTACTTCCTGCTTGATTTATCTTGATGAATGTGAGTATTACAAGATTTGATCTACCACGAGATCGTAATGGCTAAAATCCTAGAAGTCTAGCATGTCTTGCTATGATTATGATTATTGGCCTCTACGGACCTAGCCCTCCGGTTTATATAGACACTAGAGGGATCTAGGGTTTCATAAGATCGGTTACAGAGAAAGGAATCTTCATATTGGGATGCCAAGCTTGCCTTCCACGCCAAGGTGAGTCCCATCCGGACACGGGAGAGAGTCTTTGTCTTGTACCTTCACAGCCCTTTAGTCCGACCCATGTCAACAGGCCGGACGTCCGAGGACCCCTTAGTCTAGGAATCCCTCAGTAGCCCCTGAACCAGGCTTCAATGACGAGGTGTCCGGCACGCAGATTGTCTTCGGCATTGCAAGGAGGATTCCCCTTTCTGAATAATCCAAGATAATCTTTGGACGCAACGAACGTGTCCGGATCTTCAACACAAGTACCAAACACACAACCGCAGAGAGTATAATATTTCACGAGTCCAATCCGCTGACAACTTTTTGCAATGTGACATCACTTCTGCCCGGTCATTACTTCAGACCGTTTTCATCCGCCGTTCCACATTTCGAGATGCGGTTTTCATTGGCACGTCTTGTCAAAGCAGAGATCGTGTCCCCTTATTGCGGGATTCTCATCAATACGGGCGTGGGTAACCCAACCGTGCGGTTTGCACAGCCCTTGGGAACAGGCGAGTTTTAAGGCGAGTGGGGAGGCGCTTTATATTCATTGCCTTAATAAGGAGATAAGGATTCCCCTTCTTCACCCACGCCTTCTCTCTATCTCCGCCCTTCGATTCTCGAGCTCCAGCGCCCAAGTTGTCATATTTTTCGCCTCAAGAAAGCACTCAACCATGTCCGGATCTGGAGGGCAAGGCAAGTGGATGGCCTCCTCCGTCAATGAGAAGGACATCCCTGAGCTTCAGGAGGCCGGGTATCTAGCGAAAGAAATCGCCCACCGGCTTCCGCCCAAGGGGCAAGTCGTCCTCTCCCCCAAGCCCAATGAGAAGGTGGTGTTCGTCCCCCATTTCTTCCGCGGGTTAGGGTTTCCTCTCCACCCTTTCGTCTGCGCACTTATGTTCTATTTTGGTCTAGATTTCCATGATCTAGCCCCAAACTCCTTCCTCAACATCTCGACATTTATTGTTGTGTGCGAGGCCTTCCTCCGCATTCCTCCCCACTTCAGACTATTGCTCAAGATCTTCAAGGTGAAGCCGAAGGTGGTGGACGGCCAACACGCAGAGTGTGGAGGTGCCATGGTGAGCAAGATGCCCAACGTCACATGGCCCAAAGGTACCTTCGTGGAGACTAAGCTGTGTTTCTATATCACAGAGCCTTGCGACACCACTTGGGCCGCGGCTCCCGAATTCAAGTACTGTGCCCCAATGCGGCTCACCTCCTGGCTAGAGAAGGGCCTGAACTGGTCTTCGTCAGACGAGCTAATAGTGCTGCAAACACGCATTCAGAGCATGGTCGACAAGAACGTCAAGCTCGTCAATGTGATCCAGGTGGTGCTAGTTTGCAGGATCCTTCCATGCAAAAGCCAGACTTTCCATTTATGGGAGTTCGATCCGGCCAAGCACCAGACTCTGCAACAGTTCTTCGGAACTACGCATGAGGACATCTAGAAGGTGATCTTCACGGGCAAGGATATGCTTGGGCGCATTTACCGAGGACCGTGGGCATGCCCTAGCCCATCCTGCCAGTCCGGTAAGTTTTTCCCGTTTCAAGATGCATCCTTTACTTGCTTGTTTAGCGAAGATACTTAAGCTTTGCTACCTCTTGAGCACTGCGTTGGATTTCCTTGAAGAGGAAAGGATGATGCAGCAAAGTAGCATAAGTATTTCCCTCAGTTTTTGAGAACCAAGGTATCAATCTAGTAGGAGGCTACGCGCGAGTCCCTCGTACCTACACAAAACAAATAACTCCTCGCAACCAACGCGAGAAGGGGTTGTCAATCCCTTCACAGTGACTTACGAGGGTGAGATCTGATAGATATGATAGGATAATATTTTTGGTATTTTTGTGATAAAGATGCAAAGTAAAATAAAAGCAAAGTAAAAGCAAAGGAAATAAATAAAGTGTTGGAAGATTAATATGATGAAGATAGACCCGGGGGGCATAGGTTTCACTAGTGGCTTATCTCAAGAGCATAAGTATTTTACGGTGGGTGAATGAATTACTGTTGAGCAATTGACAGAATTGAGCATAGTTATGAGAGTGTCTAGGTATGATCATGTATATAGGCATCACGTCCGACACAAATAGACCGACTCCTGCCTGCATCTACTACTATTACTCCACTCATCGACCGCTATCCAGCATGCATCTAGAGTATTAAGTTCAAGAAAACAGAGTAACTCCTTAAGCAAGATGACATGATGTAGAGGGATAAATTCATGCAATATGATAAAAAAAACCATCTTGTTATCCTCGATGGCAACAATACAATACGTGCCTTGCTGCCCCTCATCACATCGGGAAAGGACACCGCAAGATTGAAACCAAAGCTAAGAACTTCTCCCATTGCAAGAAAAACCAATCTAGTAGGCCAAACCAAACTGATAATTCGAAGAGACTTGCAAAGATAACCAATCATACATAAAATAATTTAGAGAAGATTCAAATATTGTTCATAGATAATCTTGATCATAAACCCACAACTCATCGCTCTAAACAAACACACCACAAAAATAAGATTACATCGAATAGATCTCCACAAGAGAGGGGGAGAACTTTGTATTGAGATCCAAAAAGAGAGAAGAAGCCATCTAGCTAATAACTATGGACCCGAAGGTCTGAGGTAAACTACTCACACTTCATCGGAGGGACTATGGTGTTGATGTAGAAGCCCTCCGTGATGGATGCCCCCTCCGGCGGAGCTCCGGAACAGGCCCCAATATGGGATCTCGTGGGTATAGAAGGTCGCGGCGATGGAATTAGGTTTTTGGCTCTTGTTCTGATCGTTTGGGGGTACATAGGTATATATAGGAGGAAGAAGTACGTCGGTGGAGCAACAGGGGGCCCATGAGGGTGGAGGGCGCACCCTGGGGGGGTGGGCGCGCCCCCCTACCTCGTGGCTTCCCTGTTGGTTGCTTGACGTAGGGTCCAAGTCTCCTGGATCATGTTCGGTGAGAAAATCACGTTCCCGAAGGTTTCATTCCATTTGGACTCCGTTTGATATTCGTTTTCTTCGAAACTGTGAAATAGGCAAAAAAAACAACAATTCTGGGCTGGGCCTCCAGTTAATAGGTTAGTCCCAAAAACAATATAAAAGTGGATAATAAAGCCCAATAATGTCCAAAACAGTAGATAATATGGCATGGAGCAATCAAAAATTATAGATACGTTGGAGACGTATCAGGCATCCCCAAGCTTAATTCCTACTGCCCCTCGAGTAGGTAAATGATAAAAACAGAATTTTTTATGTGGAGTGCTACTTGGCATAATTTCAATGTAATTCTTCTTAATTGTGGTATGAATATTCAGATCCAAAAGATTCAAGATAAAAGTTCATATTGACATAAAAATAATAATACTTCAAGCATACTAACTAAGCAATTATGTCCTCTCAAAATAACATGGCCAAAGAAAGTTCATCCCTACAAAATCATATAGTTTGGTCATGCTCCATTTTCGTCACACAAGAATGCTCTCATCATGCACAAACCCGATGACAAGCCAAGCAATTGTTTCATACTTTAGAATGTCAAACTTATAAACTTTCACGCAATATATGAGCGCGAGCCATGGACATAGCACTATGGGTGGAATAGAATATGATGATGGGGGTTATGTGGAGAAGACAAAAAAGGAGAAAGTCTCACATCAACGAGGCTAATCAATGGGCTATGGAGATGCCCATCGATTAATGTTAATGCAAGGAGTAGGGATTGCCATGGAACGGATGCACTAGAGCTATAAATGTATGAAAGCTCAACAAAAGAAACTAAGTGGGTGTGCATCCAACTTGCTTGCTCACGAAGACCTAGGGCACTTGAGGAGGCCCATTGTTGGAATATACAAGCCAAGTTCTATAATGAAAAATTCCCACTAGTATATGAAACTGACAAAACAAGAGACTCTCTATCACGAAGATTACGGTGCTACTTTGAAGCACAAGTGTGGCAAAGGATAGTAGCATTGTCCCTTCTCTCTTTTTCTCTCATTTTTTTGGGCCTTCTCTTTTTTTATGGCCTTTCCTTCTCTTTTTTTTATTCCTCACTTGGGACAATGCTCTAGAAAATGATGATCATCACACTTCTATTTATTTACAACTCAATGATTACAACTCGATACTAGAACAAGGTATGACTCTATATGAATGCCTCCGTGATTGTGCAGGATATGCAATGAACCAAGAGTGACATGTATGAAAGAATTCTTAATGGTGGCTTTGCCACAAATACTATGTCTACTACATGATCATGCTAAGCAATATGACAATGAATGATGTGTCATGATAAACGGAATGGTGGAAAGTTGCATGGCAATATATCTCGGAATGGCTATGGAAATGCCATAATAGGTAGGTATGGTGGATGTTTTGAGGAAGATACAAGGAGGTTTATGTGTGAAAGAGCGTATCATATCACGAGGTTTGGATGCACCGGCGAAGTTTGCACCAACTCTCGAGGTGAGAAAGGGCAATGCACGGTACCGAAGAGGCTAGCAATGATGGAAGGGTGAGAGTGCGTATAATCCATGGACTCAGCATTAGTCATAAAGACCTCACATACTTATTGCAAAAAACTATAAGTCACCAAAAACCAAATCACTACGCGCATGCTCCTAGGGGGATAGATTGGTAGGAAAAGACCATCGCTCGTCCCCGACCGCCACTCATAAGGAGGACAATCAAAGAACACCTCATGTTTCAAATTTGTTACATAACATTTACCATACGTGCATGCTGCGGGACTTGCAAACTTCAACACAAGCATTTCTCAAATTCACAACTACTCAACTAGCATGTCTTTAATATTATTACCTCCATATCTCAAAACAATCATCAAGCATCAAACTTCTCTTAGTATTCAACACACTCATAAGAAAGTTTTTACTATTTTTGAATACCAAGCATATTAGGATTATTTAAGAAAATTACCATGCTATTTAAGACTCTCAAAATAATATAAGTGAATCATGAGGGATCAATAGTTTCTATAAAACAAATCCACCACCGTGCTCTAAAAGATAAAAGTGAAGCACTAGAGCAAAACTATATAACTCAAAGGATATAAGTGAAGCACAAAGAGTATTCTAATAATTTCCAAATCTTTTATGGCTCTCTGAAAAGGTGTGTACAGCAAGGATGATTGTGGAAAACTAAAGGGCAAAGACTCAAATCATACAAGACGCTTCAAGCAAAACACATATCATGTGGTGAATAAAAATATAGCTCCAAGTAAAGTTACCGATGGAAGTATACGAAAGAGGGGATGCCTTCTGGGGCATCCCCAAGCTTTGACTTTTTGGTGTCCTTAGATTATCTTGGGGTGCCATGGGCATCCCCAAGCTTAGGCTCTTGCCAATCCTTGTTCCATAATCCATCAAAAGATTTCACCCAAAACATCAAAACTTCACAACACAAAACTCAATAGAAATCTGGTGAGCTCCGTTAGCGAAAGAAAACAAAAGACCACTTCAAGGTACTGTAATGAACTCATTCTTTATTTATATTGGTGTTAAACCTACTGTATTCCAACTTCTCTATGGTTTATAAACTATTTTACTAGCCATAGATTCATCAAAACAAGCAAACAACACACACAAAACAGAATCTGTCAAAAACAGAACAGTCTGTAGTAATCTGTAACTAACGGAAACTTCTGGAACTCCAAAAAATCATCCAAAATTGTACGACCTAGGCAATTTGTTATTGATCAGCAGAAATTGGAATCAGTGTTTTATCACGTTCTGGTGATTTTTAACAATTGCTTTTGTGAACAGAAAGTTTCTGGATATTACAGCAAGATCAAATAACTATCATCCAAGAAGATCCTATAGGTTTTAACTTGGCACAAACACTAATTAAAACATAAAAACACATATAACCAGAGGCTAGATCAAATATTTATTCCTAGACAGAAGCAAAAGAAAAAAACTAAAAATAAAATTGGGTTGCCTCCCAACAAGAGCTATCGTTTAACGCCCCTAGCTAGGCATAAAAGCAAGGATAGATCTAGGTATTGCCATCTTTGGTAGTCAATCCATAAGTGGCTCTCATAACAGATTCATATGGTAATTTTATTTTCTTCCTAGGGAAGTGTTCCATGCCTTTCTTTAATGGAAATTGGAATCTAATATCCCCTTCCATCATATGAATAATTGCACCAATCGTTCTAAGGAAAGGTCTACCAAGAATAATAGGACATGAAGGATTGCAATCTATATCAAGAACGATAAAATCTACGGGCACATAGTTCCTATTTGCAACAATAAGAACATCATTAATTCTTCCCATATGTTTCTTTGTAGTGGAATCCGCAAGGTGCAAGTTTAGAGAGCAATCATCAAAATCACGGAAATCTAGCAAATCACACAAAGTTTTGGAAATAGTGGAAACACTAGCACCCAAATCACATAAAGCATAGAACTCATGATCCTTAATCTTAATTTTAATAGTTGGTTCCCACTCATCATAAAGTTTTCTAGGGATAGAAACTTCCAACTCAAGTTTTTCTTCATAAGATTACATCAAGGCATCAACGATATGCTTAGTAAACGCTTTATTTTGACTATAAGCATGAGGAGAATTTAGCACGGATTCCAACAAGGAAATACAATCAATCAAAGAGCAATTTTCATAATTAAATTCCTTGAAATCCAAAATTGTGGGTTTAGCAACATTTAGGGTTTTGATTTCTTCAATCCCACTTTTATCAATTTTAGCATCAAGATCTAAAAACTCCAAATTTTTGGAACGCCTTCTAGGTAAAGGTGGATCACATTCAGTCCCATCATTATCAAGATTCATATTGCAAAACAAAGATTTAATAGGGGACACATCAATAACTTTTATATCTTCATCTTTATTTTCATAGGAACTAGAAGAACATGCTTTAATAAAGGCATGTTTCGTAGCACGCATCATAGCGGTTCTTTCTTTGCACTCATCAATGGAAATTGTCATGGATTTGAGAGACTCATTGATATCATGCTTAGGAGGAATAGATCTTAACTTTAAAGAATCAACATCAAGAGAAATTCTATCAACGTTCCTAGCCAAATCATCAACTTTAAGCAATTTCTCTTCAAGCAAAGCATTGAAATTCTTTTGCGAATTCATAAACTCTTTAACACTAGTCTCAAATTCAGAAGGTATCTTATTAAAATTTCCATAAGGATTGTTGAAGGAATTTCCATAATTATTAGAGGAATTACTAGGATAAGGCCTAGGATTAAAGCTCCCTCTATATGCGTTGTTACCAAAATTATTCCTACCAACAAAATTCACATCCATAGATTCATTATTATTCTCAATCAAAGTAGACAAAGGCATATCATTAGGATCAGAAGAAACACTCTTAGTAGCAAATAATTTCATAAGTTCATCCATCTTTCCACTCAAAACATTAATTTCTTCTATCGCATGCACTTTTTTATTAGTAGATCTTTCAGTGTGCCATTGAGAATAATTAACCATAATATTATCTAGGAGTTTAGTAGCTTCTCCTAAAGTGATTTCCATAAAAGTGCCTCCCGTGGCCGAATCAAAAAGATTTCTAGAAGCAAAATTCAATCCGGCATAATTTTTTTATATAATCATCCACAAATTCAAACCATGAGTAGGGCAATTACGTATCATTAATTTCATCCTCTTCCAAGCTTGTGCAACATTTCCATGATCAAGTTGCTTAAAATTCATAATATCGTTTCTAAGAGAGATGATCTTAGCGGGAGGAAAATACTTAGAGATAAAAGCATATTTGCACTTGTTCCAAGAATCAATACTATTTTTAGGCAAAGACGAAAACCAAGCTTTAGCACAATCTCTAAGCGAAAAAGTAAAGAGCTTCAATTTAACAATATCATTATCAACATCTTTCTTCTTTTGCATATCACATAAATCAACGAAGCTATTTAGATGAGTAGCGGCATCTTCACTAGGAAGGCCGGCAAATTGATCTTTCATGACAAGACTCAACAAAGCAGTATTGATTTCACAAGATTCAGTGTTGGTAAGAGGAGCAATCGGAGTGCTAAGGAAATCATTATAGTAGGTATTGGTAAAGTCACATAATTTGGTATTATCTTGAGCCATCGTAACAAACAAGAAATCCAACACACGAGCAAACAAAAAGCAAGCGAAAAAGAGGCGAACAAAAAAGAGAGGGCGAATAAAACGGCAAGGGTGAAGTGGGGGAGAGGAAAACGAGAGGCAAATGACAAATAATGTAATGCGGGAGATAAGGGATTGTGATGGGTACTTGGTATGTTGACTTTTGCGTAGACCTCCCCGGCAACGGCGCCAGAAGCACTGCGTTGGATTTCCTTGAAGAGGAAAGGATGATGCAGCAAAGTAGCATAAGTATTTCCCTCAGTTTTTGAGAACCAAGGTATCAATCCAGTAGGAGGCTACCCGCGAGTCCCTCGTACCTGCACAAAACAAATAACTCCTTGCAACCAACGCGATAAGGGGTTGTCAATCCCTTCACGGTCACTTACGAGAGTGAGATCTGATAGATATGATAGGATAATATTTTTAGTATTTTTGTGATAAATATGCAATATAAAATAAAAGCAAAGCAAAAGCAAAGGAAATAAATAAAGTGTTGGAAGATTAATATGATAAAGATAGGACCCGGGGGCCATAGGTTTCACTAGTGGCTTCTCTCAAGAGCATAAGTATTTTACGGTGGGTGAACGAATTACTGTTGAGCAATTGATAGAATTGAGCATAGTTATGAGAGTATCTAGGTATGATCATGTATAGGCATCACGTCCGAGACAAATAGACCAACTCCTGCCTGCATCTACTACTATTACTCCACTCATCGACCGCTATCCAGCATGCATCTAGAGTATTAAGTTCAAGAAAACAGAATAACGCCTTAAGCAAGATGACATGATGTAGAGGGATAAATTCATGCAATATGATATAAACCCCATCTTTTTATCCTCGATGGCAACAATACAATACGTGCCTTGCTGCCCCTCATCACATCGGGAAAGGACACCGCAAGATTGAACCCAAAGCTAAGAACTTCTCCCATTGCAAGAAAAATCAATCTAGTAGGCCAAATCAAACTGATAATTCGAAGAGACTTGCAAAGATAACCAATCATACATAAAAGAATTCAGAGAAGATTCAAATATTGTTCATAGATAATCTTGATCATAAACCCACAATTCATCGGTCTCAACAAACACACCGCAAAAATAAGATTACATCGAATAGATCTCCACAAGAGAGGGGGAGAACTTTGTATTGAGATCCAAAAAGAGAGAAGAAGCCATCTAGCTAATAACTATGGACCCGAAGGTCTAAGGTAAACTACTCACACTTCATCGGAGGGGCTATGGTGTTGATGTAGAAGCCCTCCGTGATGGATGTCCCCTCCGGCGGAGCTCCAGAATAGGCCCCAAGATGGGATCTCGTGGGTACAGAAGGTTGCGGCGGTTGAATTAGGTTTTTGGTTCCTGTTCTGATCGTTTGGGGGTACGTAGGTATATATAGGAGGAACAAGTACATCGGTGGAGCAACAGGGGGCCCACGAGGGTGGAGGGCGCACCCTGGGTTGGGTGGGCGCGCCCCCCTACCTCGTGGCTTCCCTGTTGGTTGCTTGACGTAGGTTCCAAATTTCCTGGATCATGTTCGGTGAGAAAATCACGTTCCTGAAGGTTTCATTCCGTTTGGACTCTGTTTGATATTCCTTTTCTTCGAAACTCTGAAATAGGCAAAAAGCAGCAATTCTGGGCTGGGCCTCCGGTTAATAGGTTACTCCCAAAAATAATATAAAAGTGGATAATAAAGCACAATAATGTCCAAAACAGTACATAATATAGCATGGAGCAATCAAAAATTATAGATACGTTGGAGATGTATCGAGCTTCACCATTCATTTTTTAGGGCTGAACGAAGAAGGCGGAGCGATTTCATTGTGCGGCTCCGCTGCCTGAGGCACCAGTCATCTCGCTCTTGGCAAAGATGCTGGTTCTGGCATCCTACAAGGCGCTAGAGAAGCAGGCCAAGAAGAAGGCCAAGGGGGCAAAGAGTGGCCCTCGCCACAAGGGCGCTACAGACAGGACGTTCGAAGACAACGAGACTCCCTCCTCCACTGCCGAATATGATGAGGAGGAGGAAGAAAGCAGCTCTCCCCCTGATGGGGGAAGGAAGAAGAGGGCGGCCTCCACAAATCTGGAGCAGAGGCCTCCAAGAGGGGGAAGGGTTCCCTTGCGGATAACTCCGCTTGGGATATTGACAGCAGCCCAGAGTGAGGGAGTCCTGGATTAGGGGGTCCTCGGATAGCCGGACTATATACTTTAGCCGGACTGTTGGACTATGAACATACAAGATTGAAGACTTCGTCCCGTGTCCGGATGGGACTCTCCTTGGCGTGGAAGGCAGGCTTGGCAATGCGGATGTGTAGATCTCCTCCCTTGTAACCGACTCTGTGTAACCCTAGCCCCCTCCGGTGTCTATATAAACCGGAGGGCTTAGTCCGTAGGAGAAGAACAACAATCATACCATAGGCTAGCTTCTAGGGTTTAGCCTCTACGATCTCGTGGTAGATCAACTCTTGTAATACTCATATCATCAAGATCAATCAAGCAGGAAGTAGGGTATTACTTCCATCGAGAGGGCCCGAACCTGGGTAAACATCGTGTCCCCCGCCTCCTGTTACCATCCGCCTTGGACGCACAGTTCGGGGCTCCCTATCCAAGATCCGCCGGTTTTGACACCGACATTGGTGCTGTCATTGAGAGTTCCACTGTGCCGTCACCATAAGGCTAGATGGCTCCTTCGATCATCGGCAACGATGTGATCCAGAGTGAGGTTTCCCCCCGGACAGATCTACGTATTCGGCGGCTTCGTACTGCTGGCCAACTCGCTTGGCCATCTGGAGTAGATCGAGAGCTACGCCCCTGGCCATCAGGCCAGGTTAGGAAACTTGAACTATACTGCCGACATACGCGGAGACTTGATCTTCGACAGATTCGAGCCCATGTCAGGTGCGCCGCACAATCATGACGAGCATGACTTAGCTCTGCCATCGGACAGTGTTCGGGAGATCACACCTATAACTACTCCGACCCTCAATCCGGAACAAACTGCGCCACCTGAGGACGGGTGGATGGACCCCGCCACGGAGGCCGCACACTCATCGACGATAGGGCCGATTACTGACTTCACCTCCCACGGGACCTGTGTTGCCGAACCGTTGGATTCGTCCCCGTCCATGGGCTCCGAGCCGCCTGCGTCCGTGCCTATCGAATCCGATTAGGCACCGATCATGGAGTTTACCTCCGCGGATATCTTTCAGCGCTCGCCCTTTGGCGACGTGCTAAACTTGTTGAGGTCTCTCTCCCTGTCAGGAGACCCTTGGACAAACTATGTCCGGCTAGAATGGGATGCGGACGATGAAGAAATTCGCTCCCCACCCACCACCCACTTAGTAGCCGCTGTCGACGATATGACCGACATGCTCGATTTCGGCTCCGAAGACATCGACGGTATGGACGACGATGCAGGAGACGAACAGGAACCATCGCCCACAGGGCGATGGACAACCACTTCATCACATGATATATACATGGTGGATACACCCAAAGAAGACAATGACGAGGAACGGGAGGATGCAGCAAAGGATAACCCCCTCGAGAAGCAACCAAAGCGATGACGCAGCCGCCGCTCCAAATCCCGCCTCGGCAAAAACGGCGATAACAACGCAAGAAAGAATGAGACCCCGGTCGACTCCAAAGCAACAGAGCAGGACGAGCCAGCGGACGGAGAACATAGTACGGAGCCACTGTCCATCACGGCGACGCCGAGGGTAGAATTCATCAACCTGTCTCCGGAGAGGAGAATAGTCCGGATGACGATATACATATCATCCCGGAAAGGAACTTGTAACAAGAGAACCTCCACGGAAGCCTTATTCCCACCGCGAGGAGTCTTAAGAAGCAGAAACAAAGGCTTAAGGCCGCGCAAAATACACTCATCAGTAGATGGAACAAAGTGCTGGACACTGCGGAAAAGTACGGTGGCAGTCGCCACACAAAGAGTTACCCAAAGCGCAAGCTGCTGCCTGAATTCGATGACGAGGCCTTAGAGCCTACACAGCCAAAAAATAAAACGGCCGACCGGTCGGATTGACCACCTCATGGCCGCGATAGGGCAGCTAACGAGGACGCACATAAGTTAGCACACGATTCACGTGAGGACTCGCATTAAAAAGCCGGCATGACCAGATCGATCTATGGATCTAGCAAGCGCGCTCCAGCGCAGAATCAAAACCGAACACTACAACAGCCAGAACGCCATGACACATCCAAATATAGGGGTGCCGCGCACCCCCTATTCTTCATCGATGAGGTGCTAGATCACGAATTTCCAGAGGGATTCAAACCCGTGAACATAGAGGCGTACGACGGAACGACAGACCCTGGGGTCTGGATTGAGGACTTCATCCTCCATATCCATATGGCTCGCAGAGACGATCTCCATGCCATCAAATACTTGTCCCTCAAGTTGAAAGGACCAGCTCGGCACTGGTTGAAGAGCCTCCCCGAAAATTCAATTGGAAGTTGGGAGGAGCTTGATGATGCTTTTAGGGCTAACTTTTCAAGGGACCTATGTCCAACCTCCGGACGCACACGATTTAAGTCATATAATTCAACAGCCCGGTGAGTCAGCCCGAAAACTTTGCAACAGATTTCTCACTAAGAAGAATTAAATCATCGACTGCCCGGACGCCGAAGCCTTAGCAGCTTTCAAACACAGCGTCCGAGACGAATGGCTCGCCAGACACCTTGTCCAAGAAAAGCCAAGGACAATGGCAGCCCTAACAAGCCTCATGACCCGCTTTTGCGCGGGCGAAGATAGCTGGCTGGCCCGTAGTAGAACCAGCGACCCAGGCACATCTGAAGTCAGGGATGGCAATGGAAAACCACGACGCAGTAAAAGCAAGCGTCGAAATAACGAAGACAGCTCACACAACACAGCGGTAAACGCCGGATTTAGGGGCTCTCGACCCGGTCAGCGGAAAAATCCTTTCAAAGGCAACAGAGATGGACCGTCCAGCCTAAACAAGATTCTAGACAAATTATGTCAGACACATGGCACCTCCGATAGACCTGCAAATCGCACACACAGAGAATAATGGGTCTTCAAGCAGGCCGACAAGTTAAACGCCGAACACAAGGGGAGGGAGACACCAAGTGAAGACGAGGATGATCCTCGCCAGCAAAGCACTGGGGGACAGAAAAAATTCCCACCTGAGGTCAAAACAGTGAACATGATTCACGTAACAAAAAGAAGGAGCAAACATGCACTCCGAGACATAGGCGCCGTAGAGAGCCCGTCACCCCTAAGTTCAACCCTTCGTCGGCCTGCCCGATCACTTTTGATCGCAAGGATCACCTGACAAGTATCCGGCACGGAGGATTGGCTGCCTTGGTGCTAGACCCAATTATCGACGGATACCATCTCACCCAAGTCCTCATGGACGGCGGCAGTAGTCTTAATCTAATATGTCAGGACACAGTCCGCAAAATGGGGATAGACCCGACAAGAATTAGCCAAAGCAATACTACCTTTAAAGGAGTAATACCAGGCCTAGAGGTTGTACTAGAGGTTGTATTCGGTTCTCCCGACAACTTCCGAAGTGAAAAGTTAACCTTCGACATCGCTCCATTCCGAAGCGGCTATCAAGCACTACTCGAAAGAATAGCTTTTGCTTGTTTTAATGCAGTACCGCATTACGCTTCTCTTAAGTTTAGATGCCCGGTCCACGTGGCATCATCACAGTTCGTGGAAATCTTGAGTGTTCCTTACGCACGGAAGAACGTGTGGCAGCTTTAGCAGCCGAACACTAAATGGCCTCTCCAAACAGAATAAATGATCGGTCGTCAAGACCGCGGACACGGCTAGACGAGTCTGGCGCATCACTAGCTGTAACAGCTTAGATAAACCTGAGATTGGTTTGATGGATATACCCCCATGGGCGGTACCAGGGGCTTCCCGCGTGTAAAAAGGACTATAGTCCGGCTCGACCTTTCTTATCTTTACTTTTAATGGTTTATTGAGAATAACCATTTTTTCGCACGACAACTTTCACCTAAGTTCTTCTCTTTTACAGATGATAATCGTGCTACACCCTTCCAGGATACGGCACAACGGAGACACAGGCGCAGACGTGCAGCAGGGCCCCGCTCAAAGGTTTCTTTTTAGATTAAGACCCTGTGTAAACCTTTTTTACTGTCTCTTGTTGCTTCACATCCTCCGGATACTCAGTATAACCGAGAGGGATGCTGACGTTATTGGCATTTCACCACGTCAGAATAATGCACGTACCTGGACACTCGGGGTTCATTATCAAGGGCGTTACTCAGCCCGGTATATGTTGTAAAGACCGAATACCTTAGGGAGTGTTCGGCGTCGTGAGTTGGCCCTATATGCATCAGCTCCGAATCATGTCTTTGGTCAAATGTTGGGCTTGCCCGGCTCCGCTTTTGCTACCTTACGTTCCGCTCTATCGGCTAAGGTGGCACCGGGAGAACTACTGCGATTGTGCCCTGGTTCATCTGGATGAGCACCTCAGTAGAGAAAGCTGAAAACTGACTATCATGATAAAGCGCGAGACTTGTTAACCACTCGATGACTTAGCGGAATCTTTGGGATTCCTCCGCATTACCGAAGGGCCTGTTTTCCCGGTCATGTACGTACGCGCCCCGTACTCGGATGAGCGCGGAAGTACCAGTGGCTATATAGTAGCCCCACTGTCAAACTCCTATGGTTAAGTGAAAGTGTTAAAGCAATATAGTCTGATTGCCTCGTTCGCCGCGCTACCACCTCCTTAATGGACCAAGACGTTGGATCAAGTGTGAACACACTCTTTTGCGAACACCCCCACATTATATGCGTGGGGGCTGAAGCCGAAGACTGCAAACTTTCAGGTTATATACATATATACATAAATGGCCGCAAAGGAGGCGTCATAATACTTTCAGGAAAAAGTATAAGCACATCCTTTATAATTCAAATAGCATTGTTATTACAATCGAGATACATGTCAGTCGAACATGACACTCTTCGAGCACTGAGCCTCTATCAACCGAGTACCTTCCAGGACTTCTTCAAAATAGTGCTCGGCCAAAACCTGGCCTACGGCCGGATTCTGGGTTGCAATGGCGGTGGCCTCCATCTCCACCCAGTATGTCTTGACACGGGCAAGAGCCATCCGCGCACCCTCTATGCACGACGACCTCTTTACAGCGTCGGTATGAGGCACAACACCAAGGAACCGTTGCACAAGACCAAAATAACTATTCGGCCTTGGTCCTTCTGGCCAGAGATGATGCACGACAGACCTCATGGCAAGCCCGGACAACCTATGGAGCTCAGCCCACTCGGCCATTTGCTCATTTAACAGCAGCGGACGCGCCAGAGCATTGAACTGCGACCAGAACAACTTTTCCACTTCGTGATCTTTTTGATCTTCGAAAAACTTGGTCGCATCAGCAGCACTTGCTGCCAAATCCAGGTACGCATCCGCAGAACTCCAAAATTGATCCAGAAGGGCATACTTAGGATCTCTGAACTTCGTCCGCAACAAAAAGGGCTTCCCAGCCATTATATTTCCGGCTTGACATAGCTCCTCCTTCGCCACTCTGATTTTAGAGCGGGTTTCCTTAGCTGCTACCATGGCTTTCTCTAGGTCCGCCATCTTCATTTGACTTTCCCTTTCAAGAATCTCATAACGGTCGGCGACATCTTTCAACTCAACAACCATCTTGGCTATTTTCTCTTTGCTCTCGCAATGCGCAGCCTGTTCGGCTCTTAATTCTTCGACCGCCTTTAGGGCAGCCGCATCACCTCCTCTGGCTTGTTCCTTGGCTCGGCAAGTTCTCGCGAAGGATCTCCACGACGGCAGCTCCATCTGCAGTCACAACATATTATAGATACTAGCATCATGCCCCTCTTAATATATGTTGACCATCGGAGAATACATATCCTGTGCCTCATCAAGCCGCCTGTTTACAAGCACGATGTCGGCATCCGCCGCATCAAGTTGCCGCTTCAATTCGGCAAACTCCCTAGTCCGGCTAGCCACCGGACCCTCAGCCACCTGCACATGATGGCAGCATGATTATTACCTGGGACTATGATCCTCTGTTTTCCGCCTTTTTTCGACAGCAACCAGAGTCTCAGGGGCTATTATCTGCATAGGGCACACCTGGCGTGTGCGGTACCGACAAAAATATACATATTACTTTCCTTACCTCAAAGCCTCTCAGCAGGCTCATAAAAGCTTCATGCAACTCGCTTTTGGCGGATGAAATCTTCTCAGCTACCGTACCCATTAACATATGATGCGCCTCTGAGATAGACGCTTGCTCTAGAAGACTCGTCAATACGTCCGGTCGCGCATCGGATGGCCCCAGACTTTTTATGTTGCTCCCTTCAGGAGCCGAATACTCCGGACTTCGGGAGGCTGAAGGATTACCTTCTGGCCTTGGTCGATCAGGAGAAATCCTCGGTGACGACACCTCTAGGCCGCCCGCCTCATGAGGCGGGGAGGCATGGGGAGGTGTTTCGTTCTCCATCATCTCTGGAAGAAGATCCCCCGAAGACGAACTCTGTCGAGAAGGGCTACAATTTGAACTACAAGACATACGTCTCGGTTATTGTCCTCAGAAATAAAGTAGGATACGTTTACTATATAGTACTTTTGTCTACTTACAGTTCGGTGGGGGCTGATCCCCTTGCGGGCACTGTGCGTTAAGGATACCCTCCGGGGTAGGACACCCAGACGAAGATTTCTTCCCTCGTTTGGAAACCATTGTTTCCAAGTCTTCTGAGGCGGTCCTCTTCCTTCCCTGGGGAGAGGGAATTTTAGATTCTTCTCCCCGGTTATCCTCCTTAGCGGAGGCACTAATTCCCCCAGTCTGGGTGAATAATGAGTGAGGCCTGCTTTCGGCTTCTTTATTTCCCCCTTTATCTTCCCCTGAGGGCGCTTGATAAGGCGCGAGCTCAAGCATTCTCGCGATCTTGGATCTGTTGAGCCTTCGAAGGGGGGAAATAACACTGATCATCTTCGCCTTTTTTACCCAGTCCTGGTCAAAGAGCGACTTTTCAGAATGATGTTGTGATAAATAAAGAGACAGCATGTTCGGCCGAAGAACTACTTACTTGAGTGTCTGGACGATTGCAGTTTAGACTCACATCCTCGATGGTGTCTGGACACTTTATTCGTGATCCGAAGAACAATCTGTACATCTCTTTGAGCGTCACGCCGAAGAAGTGCTGAATAGTTAGCGGTCCTTCCGGGTTGAACTCCCACATACGGAGAGGTCTACCTTTGCAAGGCAAGACTCGACGAACTAGCATGACTTGCATTACCTTGACAAGGCTGACATCTCTCTCGAGGAGATCTCGGATGCGACTATGCAATATCGGGACATCATTTACTGGCCCCCAGTCCAGCCCCTTGTTGACCCATGACGCCAGTTGTGGCGGGGGAACCAAGCGGAAGGCAAGGGCGGCTACCCACTTAGTACCCCGGGGAGCTGTGATGTAAAACCACTCCCGTTGCCATAAGCTGGACTCCTCCGGGAAGGAACCCTTTAGCCATGGAGCATCGGCGCCTTTGCTTATTATGGCACCTCTGCATTCTGCGTGTCGCCCATTAATCATCTTCGGCTTCACATTAAAGGTCTTGAGCCATAAGCCGAAGTGTGGGGTGACGTGGAGGAAGGCCTCACACACGACGATGAACGACGAGATGTGAAGGATGGAATCCGGGGCTAGATCATGGAAATCAAGCCCGTAATAGAACATGAGCCCTCTAACAAAGGGATCTAGACTAAAGCCTAGCCCTCGGAGGAACTGGGAGACGAATACGACACTCTCGCCGGGTTCGGGTGTGGGAATGACCTGCCCTCGAGCAGGTAACCTATGCGAGATTTCGGAGGTCAGAAACCTGGCTTCTCTTAGCTTCTTGATGTCCTCCTCTGTGACAGAGGAGGGCATCCACCGACCTTGAAGGTTGGATCTGGACATGATTGAAGGTCCGAAGCACCTAGCCTGAGCCTTGGGTATTGGAACTCAAGGTGGGGGAAGGATTCGATTGAGTGCGAGAAGAAAACAACATGCCTTGGCCCCTTTATAAAGAGGGTGAATATCAAGCGTCCTCCGCCTGGCCGTTTGGGACTTGCCTAATATGGATGAGTCATACCAACAGGCACGATTGGGTTACCCATACCCGTATTGATGAGAATCCCGTGATAAGGGGAACACGATCTCTGCTTCAAAAAGACGTGCCAATAAAACCGCCTCACGAAACATGCAGTGCAGGCTGAGAGAAACGGTTCGATTAATGACCAGGCCGTGGTGTGAGGTCACGTTATGAAAAGCTGTCAGCAGATTAGATTTGTGGAAATATTGTGCTCTCTACGGTGGTATGCGGAATTTGTTTTGCTGAGCCGGACACTATCCTTGTGTTCAAAATCATTTATGGGATATTCGGAGGAGGAACCGTCCTTGCAATGCCGAAGACAATCAGCACGACGGACTCATCGTCATTGAAGCCTGGTTCAAGGGCTACTGAGGAATCCTGGATTAGGGGGTCCTTGGATAGCCGGACTATATACTTTAGCCGGACTGTTGGACTATGAAGATACAAGATTGAAGACTTCGTCCCATGTCCGGATGGGACTCTCCTTGGCGTGGAACGCAAGCTTGGCAATATGGATGTGTAGATCTCCTCCCTTGTAACTGACTCTGTGTAACCCTAGCCCCCTCCGGTGTCTATATAAACCTGAGGGCTTAGTCCGTAGGACAAGAACATCAATCATACCATAGGCTAGCTTCTAGTGTTTAGCCTCTACGATCTCGTTGTAGATCAACTTTTGTAATACTCATATCATCAAGATCAATCAAGCAGGAAGTAGGGTATTACTTCCATCGAGAGGGCCTGAACCTGGGTAAACATCGTGTCCCCCGCCTCCTGTTACCATCCGCCTTAGACGCATAGTTCGGGACCCCCTACCCGAGATCCACCGGTTTTGACACCGACACAGAGCCGCGCCCCCGAAACAAGCCCCTGGCCGCATCGTAAGTACTAAAAACCCTAATGCGTCCATATATCCGGACTCTCTTCTTCATAATTTTAATATGTTGAATTATGCTATTGCAGTCTGGCCCACGACATCTCCCCGCAATCCTCATAGGAGGTTCGCTGGATTCAAAGGCGATGGCCAGTGAGTCCCCGCCGGCCGCTCACTCTCCCAAGGCCAAGGGCGACGACGAGGTGTTGTCTCAAAGGACGTTCCCGGGCCAGGGAGAGGTTCAGGAGGACGTCGGGGTGGCGCCAGAGGGCGAAACCTCGGCTACCGGACACATGGGGGAGCAGATCCCCATGGAGACTGGGGATGGGGTCCATGTTCAGTTTGACCCCCCGCCGAATACGGTTCTGGAGACCTATATGGCTCCGGAATCTGGTGAGCAGCCTCCTTCGAGAGAAGGAGGTGTGCCTATCCTTCCGGTGACCTCTGTCCAACCAGAGGCACCGGATAATCTACTAGAAGCTCTATGGGGCGCTTCC
Organism: Aegilops bicornis; assembly: GCA_021605145.1. Lineage (NCBI taxonomy): Eukaryota > Viridiplantae > Streptophyta > Magnoliopsida > Poales > Poaceae > Aegilops > Aegilops bicornis. The sequence continues at coordinate 240,412,286 of CM038672.1, forward strand.
ATTGTGGATGAACACCGTATCCTTATGGGTACGGTGGTTGAGAGCGTTCAGTCCGTCAAGAGCGGACTGACCGAAGCATGCAGTAGCCTACTAACAGGTTTTGAGGTAAGCGACGCGAAAGAGAAAATCCTCGTATAGACAGTAGCCCCTGAGACACTGTCCGTTGTTCGGAAAGAAAAACCAGACAGAGGTCAAGTAATTTTTGCAGGGAACTAACTAAATATGTCTTATGTGAATAAGCAGACGTCGTTGCTGGCAGCGACCTCTCATGTTGCTGAGGTCTCCAGACTAAAGCAGAGTCTGGAGCGGGCCGAGAAGAGCTCGACCTTGTAAAAAGGCAGCTGGAGGACAAGCAAGGTATGTTGTGACTTGTTGTATATGCGGAAAGAATGAATGACGTGTATTGGTAGTAGTGCCGTGATATTTGTAGGAGCGACGACCGAGGTCGAGGTCCTTAAAAAGGCCCTGGCCGAGGCCAAGGAGAGAGCTGCCAAGGAACAAGCTGCTCGTAAGAAGCACGAGGCCAGGCTTAATGAGGTCCAGCAAAAGCTCCATGATGCCGTGAAGAAATGTGAGACCTTGGAGCACGATGTTTCGTCTCAAGAGACCGAACTCGCCAAAGCACGGAAGAAGCCCGGGTTGAATCCCAGGGCGCCCTCCAAGAGATCCAGGAGGCCAAGAAAATTGCGGCGGGTAAGGCGTTTAGTATGCAAAGCAAGTATGTAAACAAGAGGTATTTCTTACTAACCCGGATTTGGAGTTCTCCAGGCGTTATGGATCTGCCGCATGTTGTTTACGATCTGCGGAATTCTTCCAGGCCAGAGAAGGGAGCTCAGCTGAGAAGCTGTTCTGGTCGCAATACCTTGCGCCAGAACATCTGGTGCCTTTTAGCGATCAGCTAATGCAGCTGGTCGAGCTACATAGGGTGGCCGAACTAGCCATGAAGGATTTAATAATCTGGTTGTGGCCTGCCGAAGCTATACCCGCTACTTTAGTCTCGTGAAGCGGCTGGTGAATGCCTGCCCTCGGCTAGACGTCATCAAGCGGTCGGTCTACATCGAGGGCGCGCGTATGGCCTTCGCCCGTGTCAAGGTGTGGTGGGCGAAGATGGACGCCGTCAAGCTTGTGACCGAGGGACCGCCTGAGGGCAAGGAGCACGGCACGCCCAAGCGGTATTTTGAAGACGTCCTGGAGGGGTCTCGTATTGTGGCGACACAATGTACGCAAGGCATTATTTTCGAATGAATACATTCATGTTGTCTCTGCTATGATGAAAGAAAGTCGTTATGTAATATAATGTTTGTTAATAGATTTTACCTCCTGTGCGACCTTGTTGTGTGAAATCTGAGAGTTGGCCAGTCATTGGCTTCTGCCCCCATGTAGGTAGTACAAGGGTGTTCAGGATGTAATCTAAACACTCTTGACCATATTTTTGGTCCTTGAAGGAGGTGTTTAGCGCAACGAACCAGACAATCGTACTATGCGGCTTTAGCACCCTCACTTAGCCATAGGAGTTTGACAATAAAAATATAGGCCCAGCCCCTATTATCTGAACTAGGATGTTGTATACACCTGATCGGGAAAGTACCGATCCCTCGTGCAATGCAGAAAAAATCTTTAAAGATTTGAGACCTCCGAAGAGCTGACCGGCTCTCGCTGCATCATGACAGTCAGTTTTTGGCTTTCTCTACTGAGGTGCTCATTCGGGTAAACCAGGGCACAATCGCAGTAGTTCTCCCTTTACTACCCTAGCCGATATAACGGAACGTAAGGTAGCAAGCACAGGAGCTGGGCAACCGAAGTATTGACCAAAGACATGATTCAGAGCCAATGCATATAGTGCTAAATTCAGGGTGCCGAACTATAATGTAAAAAGTGTTCGGACTTTGTTGCCGTATTGCGGGGCGCTATGAAGCCCCTGGCAAATTGAAACGTATCAAAGTGTACGGCTGCTATCTGGTGAGGTTATCAAAATACAAAATAAGAAAGAAGGAAGGGTAGTAAGCTAGAGCCGCAGAATTTGGGCCGCAAACTGTTTCCATTATAATTTGATTAATACGTCAAAGGGCATTTGTACAAGTAGTGCAATAAGCAACAGGCTATTTAACATGCCACAACCAAGGGAGAGCTGCGTGTGGGTCCTGCAAACAGGTAGAGTGATCGTTAAAGAGACCACCTAAAAATTCCCATATACGTCCATGCTTACTGCCGTCTTGGTGTATTTATCCTTCCAAAGGACCAGTGATTAGGCCATCAGGGAAGACTTGTGGAAAACCTTTTTTGAAAATGAGAAAAAAGGAAACAATGAAAGTATGTGTGTCCAGGGGCGGTCGAGCCGTATTGTGGACCACAATCTAGTTATGCCTCCGTCTATGCCCATGGTATTTTGAGTGCGTAGTTATGTAAGTGCCGTACGAACGCCGCCACTTCATCGGGACTAGGACGGAGGCCAAATTTCTAGTCGAGCTCTTGACGAGCCGAGCTGTCCTGCTGCTGAATAGTCCGGACTCTCTTGACAGTGTTCGGGAGCTCGGCCGCTGAATTAAGGTTCTGCTTGGAAAGGCCGCTCTGTACCTCTGCTGCTAAGGCAGTGGTGTACTCCTCGGTGCGGAGGGAGCGTTCCGTGTTTCCATTAACTGTTATGACGCCGCGTGGTCTGGGCATCTTGAGCTTGAGATAAGCATAGTGTGGCACTGCATTGTATCAAGAAAATGCGGTTCGTCCAAGCAGTGCGTGATAGCCGTTGCGAAAGGGGACGATATCAAAGATTAACTCTTCGCTTTGAAAGTTGTCCGAAGATCCGAAGACAACCTCTAGTGTGATTGAGACCGTACAACGAGCCTCTACACCTGGTATGACTCCTTTAAAGGTAGTTTTTGTGGGCTTGATCTGTGATGGATTGATGCCCATTTTGCACACTGTATCCTGATAGAGCAGGTTGAGGCTGCTGCCACCATCCATGAGGACTCGCGTCAGGTGGAACCCATCAATTATTGTGTCAAGGACCAGTGCAGCTGAACCGCCGTGACGAATACTGGTCGGATGATCCCGACGATCAAAGGTGACCGGGCATGACGACCATGGATTAAATTTTGGGGTGACTGGCTCTATCGCATAGACATCCCTGAGCGCATGCTTGCGCTCCCTCTTGGGGATGTGGGTAGCGTATATCATGTTCACCATTTTGACCTGAGGGGGAAACTTCTTCTGTCCCCCTATGTTCGGTGGCCGGGACTCCTCGTCATCATCCTTGCTTTGCGATCCCTTCTCCTTATTCTCGGCATTTAACTTGCCGACCTGTTTAAAGACCCAACAATCTCTGTTCGTATGATTCGCTGGTTTGTCTGGGGTGCCATGGATCTGGCACAGACGGTCGAGTATGCGGTCCAAGCTGGATGGTCCCAGGTTGTTTCTTTGATATGGCTTCTTCCGCTGACCAGACTTGGAGCCACTGAATTCGGCGTTGACTGTAGTGCCATTGGTGTTATCACCATTGCTTCGACGTTTGTGCCTGTTGCGTCGGAGCTTGCCGTTGCTGTTTTTGACCTCAAAGGTGCCCGCTTCGCTTGCCGTGTTTTTGCTACGGGCTAGCCAACTGTCCTCACCCACACAAAAGCGGGTCATGAGTGTCGTGAGGGCTGCCATGGACTTCGGCTTTTCTTGGCTGAGGTGGCGGGCGAGCCATTCGTCACGGATGATGTGTTTAAAGGCTGCTAGGGCTTTGGCATCCGGACAGTCGATGATCTGGTTCTTTTTAGTTAGGAACCTAGTCCAGAATTTCCTGGCTGACTCTCCGGGCTGTTGAACTATGTGGCTTAAGTCATCGGCATCTGGTGGCCGGACATATGTACCTTGGAAGTTGTCGTGGATGGCGTCTTCCAAATCCTCCCAGCTGCCAATAGAGTTTTCAGGCAGACTGTTTAACTAGTGCCGAGGCTGGCCCTTTGAATTTTAACGGGAGGTATTTGATGGCGTGGAGGTCATCTCCGCGGGCCATATGGATATGGAGAAGGAAATCCTCGATCCACACCGCGGGATCAGTTGTTCCATCGTATGATTCAATATTCACGGGTTTAAACCCTTCTAGGAATTCATGCTCCATTACTTCGTCAGTGAAGCAAAGAGGGTGTGCGGCGCCCCTATATCGGGCCACATCGCGGTGTAGCTCCGATGGAGTCCGTCTGCAGTTTTTGGCTCGGGCATGACTAGGCTTGTCACGTCCGAATAGATAGTCGTCATCACGTGTCGGGGCACGTCCTTGCGATTTGTAGATCAATCTGGTATGTCCCGCTCTATTGTCCAGGTCCTGCCGAAGGTCATATGTATAACCCCGAGCTGTTTTATCTCTGCTTTTACGATGAGGTGGGGCGGGCTGGTGTTCGACTTGAGTTGTGGCTTTGTCCCGACCACGTGGTGGTTGGTCAGCCGCATTGCGCGATGATGGTACGGGCTCCGGCGCCTCGTCATCAAACTGAGGTAGTAATTTGCGCTTTGGGTAACATTTGGATTGGCACTTGAGGCCGTATTCTTCGGCTTCCAGGACATCATTCCATCTATCGTTGAGCAGATCTTGGTCAGCTTGAAGCTGCTACTGCTTCTTTTTCAGGCTCCATGCAGTGGCTATTAGCCGGTGCTTAAAGTGCTCCTGCTCGAGAGGTTCCTCAGGCACGATAATATCCTTGTTGCCAAGGCTCACCTCATCCTCAGAGAGTGAAAGATAATTACTGTCCTCCGAGTCGTCGTTTATGGCCTGTTAATCAGGGCTAACTTGCCCATTTTCCTGTTCCTCCTATTCGGAAGTTATCTCAACGGGGTCTTCATTAAGTTCGGCATCGTCCAGAGTATTGTTTTTTCCCGTGCCAGTATTTCTGTCTTCTCCACGACGTGACTTAGAGCGGCGCCGCTAACGCCGGCGCTTTGGCTGTGTCTCAGGAGGTTTATCCTCGACTAGATCTTCTTTGTCAACGTCGTTAGTTCTTTTAGCTGTATCCACCATGTACACGTCGTAAGAGGAGGTGGCCGTCCAGCGTCTGGTAAACGACGGGTTTTCGCCCTACTCCTCATCGGCATCGCGTCCATAACGTCGATGCCTTCGGAGCCGTAATCGAGCATGTTGGTTAAATCTTCGACAGTGGCTATGAAGTGGGCGGTGGGTGGGAAGCGAAGTTCTCCATCATCAGCCTCCAGTTTGAACCGGATATAATTCAGCTGCGAGCTCCCTGCTAAGGATAGTGCTTTTAACGAGTTTAACACGTTGCCCAATGGCGAGTGCCGAAAAATGTCCGCGGAGCTGAATTCGACGATCGAAGACTGGTCAAGCTCGATGCACGTGGACGCACATGGTTCGGAACCTGTAGCCGGAAACGAGTCCAAGGCCCTGGTGACACAGATTACACTCGAGGTTGGGTCTATGTGCGGCTCTAACGCCGTTGGGACCACGGCATCCGTGGCGGGGTTGAGCTTCTCGTCTTTGGATGGCGCGATCTGCTCCGGATCTAAGGCAGAGCAGTTACAGGTGCTATCTCCTGGGTATGGTCCGATGATAGATTTAATTCATGTTCATCATGGTGATGGGGAGCGGCTGCCGTGGTCTCGAATCCGTCGAAGATCAAGTCTCCGCAGATATCCGCAACGTAGTTCAAGCTCCCGAATCTGACCTGACGGCCAGGGGCATAGCTATCGTTCTGCTACAGATGGCCAAGCGAGTTGGCCCGCAGTGCGAAGCCACCGAACACGATGATCTGTCCGGGGAGGAAGAATTCTCCATGGACAACAATGTTGTCAAAACCGGCGGATCTCGGGTAGGGGGTCCCTAACTCGGCGTCTAAGGTCGATGGTAACAGGAGATGGTGACACAATGTTTACCCAGGTTCGGGCCCACTCTATGGAGGTAATACCCTACTTCCTGCTTGATTTATCTTGATGAATATGAGTATTACAAGAGTTGATCTACCATGAGATCGTAATGGCTAAAACCCTAGAAGTCTAGCCTGTCTGACTATGATTATGATTATTGGCCTTGACAGACGTAGCCCTCCGGTTTATATAGACACCGGAGGGATCAAGGGTTACATAAGATTGGTTATAGAGAAAGGAATCTTCATATTGGGATGCCAAGCTTGCCTTCCACGCCAAGGAGAGTCCCATCCGGACACGGAAGAGAGTCTTCGGTCTTGTACCTTCACAGCCCTTTAGTCCGGCCCATGTCCAACAAGCTAGTCATCCGAGGACCCCTTAGTCCAGGACTCCCTCAGTGGGTGCGAGCGATTTCGGGTGAGGAGGGCGTGTTTTCAAATATAGTGGGCGCGAGCTATTTCGGGCGAGGAGAGGGTGTTTTGCCGACCATGGTTTATGAATTATTCGACACATGTCATTTCGGCCGAGGAGAAGGCGCGCTTGGATGAAGTTACGAACCTACCCTTGATTTACAACGGGCCAATTGATGTGTGCCGACATAGGATGGTAATTTCGCGCCTCCCATTTATTTGCTCGGTCGAATTCCACCAAGCAGAGGGTGTTTAATGGTTCGTTCAAATTTTGGGAGAACGAGCATCCATGTCTACCTTACCAAGTCGATTCGAAACAAACGTTTAAATATTATCTTGCCACATCTTTTTAGATGGATAGATGATGCTCAGGAGTAATGTGTTTTACATGCTCATTGCTAGCGATTTACTATATGACAAATAGTTGACCCACTCAAAAACGGGAATCAAACCCAAAATGAAATATCTCGATTCAATGAAATAGCTCATTCACCAGGTCAAAATAGTGAACTAAATCCAAAATTGAACACCTCAATCGAGTAGCATGTTGTACAGTATTATAGTACTCCATGAACATGTGGAAAGTCAAATTAATGAACTTGTTTGGTATAAGCATATCTCCGTTCATGTGTGGATTGCAGACAACATGTTCTCCAATTTAAATATTTGAATGCAAGTATATACCGAAACATGGTTTATATCAGTCTTTGATGCATAAAACGCGACCTCCCCCTCTTCCGGACTCCTGCTCTCTCTCTCTCTCTCTCTCTCTCTCTCTCTCTCTTTCTCTCTCTCTCTCTCGCCGACAATCTTCAATTTCGTCGCACGCATCCAACACACGAACCTTTTTGGTGCCTATCCCTCTCTCTCCTTCTCTCTCTCTCTTTGTGTGTGTGTGGGGGGGGTTATTTCTAGTTTGCATTCATATATACTCCATCAACTTTGTCTCTCTTGCACACTATGTATGATTCTCTAGTCCAAGCTAAATATCTTGGGTGCACTCATCGTACGCACACAAATTCCTTGGTTCGTTGCCTGTAACTCTCTTACGCACCACTCTGTCGTCTCAGAGCTCTTCCCTCTCTCTCAAACTCTCCATCTACCTGGGTCACACATACACATGCATATCTCACTCGCACTCGGTAGACCCATCTAAAACTCTATCTCCCTCCCTCGTTTTCTCTCCATCTCACACGCACACACACACAATCTCATGCCTAGCCAAGTATGATGGTCTGTTACTCAAACGTAGGCACACGCAGTCCCCCCTATATGTGTATGACTAGCTAATCTTCCTCCATCACAAACATGTGCATGGTCTATCTCGATTTCTCTCTGGGCATCTTTCTATCGCACACGAACCTCCTCGATCTCCCTCCCATATAGTCCCCTCACTATCTTGAGGGGATTTCTCTATCACAAACACACCCTCTCTCCCTCCCCATGCGTCCATGTTCTCCATGTGTCCCTCTCGACCTTTGTTCCTTGTTGGCCATACCTCTGTTGGACATGTGCTATAGGGGTGTCTCTCTCCGTTGCAAACAATCATGCACTAGCTATCTTCGTGTATCTCCTCACCTTGCTTTTCTATCTCAGAGATGCATGCTGATGTGTTTGCATAAGAAACGAAAAACACACTCTCTCTCTAATTTATCGTTTGTTGTCCCTTTCTCTTTCACACACATACTCTTTTTGCACACTCACTCATTCTCCTTCACACGCACTTGATCTTTCTTGACTTAGGCACTCTCTTCAGTCCATAGCATATAGATTTATTGAAAAGTCAAACATCACAAAGTTGGACCATGTACGTGGAGAAAAACATTTACATCTAGAACGCCAAACATATACCATTAGATTCATCATGAGATGTAGTTTCGTATGATGTATCTTTGGTATTTTAGATATAAGTAACATTTGCATAAACCTGATCAAAGTTTCCAAAGTTCGACTTATTAAAAATTTACATGCACTGCATTATCGAGCGGATGGAATATCTCTTTCCCCCTCTCAGCTATCTGACGCACCACTCTGCCTTATTGGGGCTCCTGTATCTCTCTCAAACTTTATATCTCCCTAGTTCACACATACACATGTCTCGCTCGCGCTACGTATAGTCCCATCCAACACTCTTCGCCCTTGTTCTCTCTCTATGTGACACGCACCCCCCTAAGTACCATAATCCCTCACTCCATCATAGGCGCACGCACTCCGCCCCTAAGTATGATTATCTCTCACTAGCCATCTAGAACACACGTATTGTCTCCTTCCATCCATACGTCTATATCGATATCTCTCGGGGTATCTTCTATCGCACACACACCTTGTCACTCGATCTCCAACCCATGTAGTCCCATCACGACCTCCAGGGGATCTCTCTATGACAAACATACACTCTCTCCTCCCCATATCTGCATTTTCTCTGTACGTATATCTCGACCTCTCTCCCTTGTTTGTCAGACCCCTCTTGGCCACGTGCTAGGGGTCTTTCTCTCTCGGTTGCACACAACCACACACTATCTCCTCACCTTGCTTCCGTTGTCGAAGATGCATGTGTGATATATTTGCATAAGACACACAAGCCTTTTCTCTACTTTTATCATGTGTTGTCCATGTCTCTTTCACACACGCACACACACTTTTTTCACTCACTCTTTCTATTTCACTCTCTCTCTCTCTAGTAAGGGACTCTCTCACGTCCATAAGCATATGGATGTTTTGAAAAGTCAAACCTCATAAAAGTTTGACCATATATATGTGGAGAAAAACATTTACATCTGGAACGATCATTAGATTCATCTCAACATGTACTTACTTCATACTATCATTTATCTTTGGTATTGTAGATATAAGTAATTTCCTTATAAACTTGGTCAAAGTTTCAAAAGTTTGACTTTAAAAAAATGTTGGCACTACATTTTCTAACGGAGGGAGTAGCTCTTTCTCTCTCTCTCTGCTATCGCTCATGGGCCTCCCCTCTCACTTGAACTCTCTATACTGACGGATTATATGCTTATTGTGTCAGCGTATAGCTCCGTATATTGTTTAGTTGACCGGTCAACCAGTCCACATGCCGCCTTGTCAGCTCGTGTTCTCTATCTTCGTGTGCTGGCCATGTGGTAGTGGGTGAAAATAAGAAATTGGAGGCCCATCTGACACGCGGTGAAGTAAACAAAGTTGAAACCACTCGGGGTAGAACTCCGCACGCTAGTAAATTGAGGGCGCATTGAGGACACACTTCTTCCGCGCGAAGGATGCACTCGCGCACAATTCACACTGCACGGCGGCATGCACAAAAGGACGCACTCGCGCACACCCAGCAAGCCAGCACACACACACACAGCAGCACACGTGTACACCAGCGTCGCCGCCGGTTGAGATGGTCGGCGAGGCAGCCAACAAGCGGAGGCGGCTCGAGCCAAAACGGCATCTGACGAGCCTGGACTTCATTAGTAGCCACCCCGATGACTTGCTGCTCATCATCATCGGCCTCCTCCCCACCAAATATGTCGTGCGGACCGCCCTGCTCTCCCGGCGGTGGCGCCCCCTCTGGCGCCGCGTCCCCCTCAACCTCACCGTCGACAGCTGCCTCTGCGACGGGGATTGCAAACGCATGGCCGCAGTCTCCAAGATCCTTTCATCGCACTCTGGGCCAGCCAGATGATAATCCCCAAGTGCAGGGAATCATCATAGCAATTCCCAAAGGTGGAAGTGATAAGTATGGAGTGTCGAACCCACAAGGAGCTAAAGGCAAGATGAATATTCTCTCAAGTCCTATCTGCCACTGATACGACTCTACGTACACCGAACGTTAGCTTCCAAGAAACGAGAAATAAAACTACATTGTGGGTATGAAGAGGATAACTTTGCAAGGTATCGGAGAGCTAAAATATAAAAGTAGGTGTTGTTATCATAAAGTTAGAATATATTACTTAAGCATTATAAATAGCGAGTGTGGAATTATGATGGATCGATGTGCGGAATTGTCCTAGGCAATTGTTAATAAGACCGGTAGTCGTCATTGCAATTTCATATGAGGGAGAGGCAAAAGCTAACATAGTTTCTCTTCTTGGATCATATGCACTTATGATTGGAACTCTAGCAAGCATCTGCTACTACTGAAGATCATTAAGGTAAAACCCAACCATAGCATTAAAGCATCAAGTCCCCTTTATCCCATACGCAACAACCCCCTTACTCGGGTTTATGCTTCAGTCACTCAAGCAACACTATAAGAAAATCATGAACGTATTGCAACACCCTACAGTGGGAATCCCTCACGCTTGCGCGACATGGAGGGCACAATAAGACAGCACAAATATAAAACATACAACTCATACCAATCTAGATCATCAATCAACCCAAAGACAAAGGATATCTACTCCAAACATCATAGGATGGCAACACATCACTGGATCATAATATGTGGAATAAAGCACCATGTTCAAGTAGGGATTACAGCGGGGTGCGGGAGAGTGGACGGTGTAAAAGAGATGAGGATGGTGATGTTGATGTTGATGAAGATGATCACCGTGCCGATGATTCCCCTCCTGATGGCACTCCGGCGCCATCGAGAGAGAGGAAGAGAGGTTGCCCCCCTTGTGCTTCCTCCTCCATGGCCTCCCCCTAGATGGGGAGAGGTTATCCCTCTGGTCATTGGCCTTCATGGCAATGATGGCCCCTCCGGGATCCTCCTCCATGGCCTCTGGTGATGATGGCCCCTCCCGTGAGGTGCGGAGAGGGCCTAGATTGATTTCTCGTGGCTACAGAGGCTTGCGGCAGCGGAACTTCCGATCTAGGTTATTTTCTAGTGGTTTGGGCATTTATAGGAGAGGTTGGCGTCGAGAACAAGTCAGGGGGCCCCATGAGAAGTCCACGAGGCACAGGGGCGCGCCTTCCACCCTGGTGGGGCCCACGGGACTCCCCTCCAGTAACTCTTTGTTCCATTATTTTTTATATTTTCCAGAAAAATCTCCGTTGATTTTCAGCGCATTCCGAGAACTTTTATTTCTGCACAAAAACAACACCACGGTAGTTCTGCTATAAACAACGTCAGTCCGGGTTAGTTCTAATCAAATCATACCAAAATCACATAAAACAGTAGTAAACATGGCAGGAATACTTCATAAATTATAGATACGTTGGAGACGTATCAACATCCCCAATCTTAATTCCTGCTCGTCCTTGAGTAGGTAAATGATAAAAGAAATAATTTATGAAGTGTGAATTCTAGCAAGCGCTTAAGTTTGATAAATGATAGTTTCAATCACTTTTTCTAGCATCATTCTATGTCATAACAGTAGCTCAACTCATAAAACTTCTCATGATCAAGTAACAAGCTATTCACATGTTAAAGTATAGATCATAAACTTTATTGAAACTAACAAACCATGCTCTTAGTCGTCAAACAATTGCAATTCATCTTATTTCGGGAAGGGTGTACGTAAGAGCTTTGATTCAGCAAAATCCACATACTCAACTATCATTTAATCTTTCACTATTGCTAACACCCGCGTGATATTTATGGGTTCAAAGTTTTAACCGGACACAGAGAAAGATAGGGGCTTATAGTTTCGCCTCCCAAACTTTTACCTCAAGGGTAATGTCAACAATAATACTTTATGAAAACCTACATCCAAGTGGATATATATATATATATATATATATATATATATATATATATATATATATATATATATATATTCGGATTGCTCCAACACAAAGTGCTTGCCAAAGGAAAAAGTGTCAAAAGGAAAGGTGAAAATCACCAAGACTCTTGTATAAGGGTAGAAGGTAAAAGTAAAAGATAGGCCCTTCACGCAGGGAAGCAGAGGTTGTCATTCACTTTTATGGTTGTATGCACAAAATCTTAATGCAAAAGAACGTCACTTTATATTGCCGCTTCTGATAAAGACCTTTATTATGCAGTTCGTCGCTTTTATTGCCACATTGCAACATGGAGCTCGCTAGGACGACATGGAGTTGCTGCAGAGGATTGCGAGACGGAGTTCACCAAGACGGTTCCCATCATCAACATCATCAAGTTGGTGCCATGGAGGACGGAGGCGTAGAGCTCGTAAGGATGCCGCCGCCGTGCCATGGTGGATGGCAACATGGAGCTTGCCAAAGATGGTGCCCCTCATCAACATCATCTAGTCGGTGCCATGGAGGGCGGAGGCGTGGAGCTCACGAGGATGCTGCCACTGTGCCTCGGTGGATGACGAAACGGAGCTTGCCAGGACGGTGCCCATAATCAACAATCAAGATGGTACCGTGGAAACTCACGAGGATGCCGCCGCCGTGCCATGATGAATGGCGACACGGAGCTCGCCAGGATAACGCCCATCATCAACATAATCATGCCATGGAGGACGGAGGTGTGGAGCTCGTGAGGCTGCCGCCGTCGTGCCATGGAGAAAGGCGACATGGAGCTCTCCAGTGTGACGCTCATCATTAAAATCATCAAGTCGGTGCCGCAAAGGACAGAGGCGTGGAGCTTGCGGGAGGACACTATCGATGTCCACCTCCTCAAGACAGAGCCCACAACCCAGAGTCATGAAGACGACACAGGCCACGGTGCTGCCTGCAACACAGAGAAGATCATGGCGCTATACGATGTTGTCCGTGACCCGAACGAGAAGATGGTGCCACATTGCACTCTCCATGACCTGGAGCCCATCAAGATGAGGCGTGATGGCGAGGAGGTGACCTGACTTCACTAGCACCAACTTCCGATGGCCCTGTGAGGTGGCGTCCTTTGTCTTGACGGACCATCGTAAACTCGGCATCCAGCTGAGACGAGGTGCCAACCACACTGGCATTGCCGATATGAGAGAGCGTTGGTTTTACACCGACGCTGGTCTCCATAAGAATACCCCCGTGAGGCAAACACCTTGCGTACCCTGACGAAGCCGCTACATCGTCAAGAAGTCCGAGTATAGCAGGACCCATGTACCTTCAACACCGACTACATCAACGTTGCCAGGACCGACGAGGCGCGACGGCGAGGGCGAACGTGGCCAGCACAAAGCCATGTTTTGAGCGGCACGTGTACTGACGAGGACACGGGCTTTGCCGCCACCCACACCACACACACACCATCATCATCATGCATGGAGAACACGAACCGAAGGTGACAAAGACGACCAGACGGCTTAATTGGAGGTATCTCGTGAAGCAACCCGCGGGAGTAATTAACTTGGAGCTTTTCGAGGCCCCGGGAACTAGGAGACCGCACATCCCCATAGTCAGGCAGACTGCGCTAGTAGGCCATGGAGGGCAACCATTTTTTATGTAATTTTGTTTATCCAAAGAGATAAATGAAATACTTGTTTCCCGTATCACTTCTCTTTGTGTACTACGGTACACTGGTACGCCCACATTTTTCTTTTTTTCCCGGCACATGAGAGAAATCCATACTGCTTCTCTTTCCTTCTCACAGAGCGACCTATTAATATTTTTATCGTGCCAAACAACTGTAGAGGCTGTTATTGATTGCAACAAAGACAATGTCACTTTTCATGTTAATGGTAATGAACAAACAATACACTTTCCGAAGAAACGACCTCAAGTTCATAACATTAGTTCTATTGGAAAATTTTCAACTATTACTATTGAAGGTTTTGAATTCCCTCTTCCTACTGTCGAAAATAAATATGTTATTCTTATTGTTGGGGACATGCATTTCCCCGTTGAGGTAACCTAGTGTTATTCAAAAATTCTCCAGGTTCATGTTATTCGGAAGAAGTTTGTTAATAAGACTTGATCAACCTTGTTAATGGATTCCTTTTGATAAGCATGAGATGAATGAATTTGGAAAGCACAACTTTCTGTACCACTTTTTACTTTCTGTTATTTAGAATAAATAAAGAAAAATAGTATTATCCGTATGTTTTCTGAATTATTTATTAAATAAAAAATGTACCGAAAACAAAAGTTCTCCAAATGCCCTGAAAATTTAGTATGACTTTTTATAGAATATTTGAGAATTTCTGGCACTAAACACACACCAGGGGGCTTCACCAGTGGGCCACAAGGGTGGGGGGCGCGCCCTACCCCCTGGGCGCGCCCCCTGTCTTGTGGGTTCCACATGGGTCCCCTCCACTTATTCCAGCATCCATCCACTTTGTCTTCCTCCAGAAAAAGACATCCCGTAGCTCAAACCCGTGTTCTTGCTCATCTTGCTGCCATTTTCGATCTCCTTGTGCAAAGCTCCATTTGCAAAACTGCTTTGGGGGATTGTCCTTCGGTAGGTGACTCCTCCAATGGTCCAATTAGTTTTTGTTCTAGTGCTTTATTTATAGCAAATGTGTGCTGTTGTGGTGACCTTGTTCTTGAGCTTGCATGTCAAATTTATATGGTCCAAACTAGTTTTGATGCATGATTTAGATTCTAGGCACTTATAGGAGTGGTTGCTAGCAATCTTGTTGAGTTTGGTTCACTTTTATTTTGAGTCACTAAAAATTTCAGAAATTTTTTAGGGGAAGAATAATGTCGAGGAAAATGTACCAAGGTGGTTCTTTGAGGAAGCAAGCACTGAGGATTGCGATACGTGAGCTGGACCTTGAACCACCAAGGGAAGCTCAAGTGCAGCCTTGTGAGTGGCCGTCGGATGAATTCATGGTTCATGTAGGTTTCAAGGATGGGTTTGATGCATACGTACAAAATGTCGGCCTTGAGGACTTTGTGTCAGAAAAGTGCCGACAATACTATGACCTCACCGATTTCTTTGTGCAGAGGTTTGAATTTCCATCTAAGCGCAATACGCATACTGTTTTATTTGATCTTTATCATGAATCATATACCATGGACCTTGAGGATTTTAATACTGCTTGCAAAAACCCATAATGGGGCCTTCTTAGTGAGCCTCACAAATCTGAATACAATGATTTCCTTGCTAGCATCACTGTGGGAGAAACTAGAAATATTACACAAGCTACCATAGGGAGCATTCACTTTCCTGCTGTACATTATTTTGCTCTCTTTATAGGTAGACGCATTAATGATAACCATGAGCATTGCTACCTTTGTGTTCCAGATCTTAGTGTCCTCAAGTGTGCGGTGTTAGGTGATAAGCGTTATAACTTGGGGGCAATTATTGCGAGGAGGTTACATCTTAAGGCTAAAGATGGAGATTCATTTGGCGGGATTTATGCAACTCGTTTAGCTAATTAGTTTCGTGTACCCATAAGAGGGAATCACATTGAGTTGCCACCTGCTTTTCTAGAATATAATGCTATGGTACGCTACCAGTTTCTTGAGAAGAACGAACAGTCCCTCCAGTACCGACTAATCTTTGACGAACGACATGCTGTCCATATTACCCTTCCAGCTCCTGCCTTCTTTAACTTTCACGTAAAAGGGAGATATTTTATAACTAGAGAGGAGGCGAACGAGTATGAGAGAACAGCGGAGGCTGCTCGCCTCCAGGAAGCAGCTCGTCAAGCAGTAGCTGCCGCAGCACACTACAACCCCAACTATGATTTCGGATATAATCCGGGCCAGTCGTGGCCCCAGACCAACATAGGCCAAAAGCCTAAGCTTGGGGGAGTATGTATTTCTCACTGCCATTACATTCATGTTCACACATTCATTCTAGTTGTCGGTGTTCATACTTTTTCATTGTATTATCCATGCTCGTTTATTTTCTTTTTCTAGCTATCTTCTTGTGTGTTTGAAAAACTTTGAGAAAAACCAAAAAAATAGTTGAAGTTTAGTTTACTTTCCATGTTTAGTTGTAGTATTATAAGAAAAACCAAAATGAGTTATTGTTCTTCTTTTGCTTGTGGGGAGCTTTCCCGTGTAAATAGTTTTTTTCGTTCTTGTTTTACCTGCTTCAGAAAAACAAAAAATTCAAAAACATTTCAGTGTTTTTCTTTGAAATTCTTTTCTTTTCTTTGGGGCCGAGAGGAGAAGACCACGATGAAAATGTTGAGTAGCTCTCATATGCATTATTGTTGATCTAACAAAGAGCCCATATTACCTTGTCTTCTCCTTTGAATAAATGTTCGTGGATTCTAGCTTAGTCCAATGCACATGCATTATTATTATTATCCACACCGTTCGGTCGTGCAAGTGAAAGGCAATAATGACGATATATGATGAAATGATTGAGATGAGAAAAAGCTGGTATGAACTCGACCTATCTTTTTTTTGTAAATATGATTAGTGCATGTTCCTGATTCAGCCCATTATGAATGAAACATGTTTGTAATGACAATTAGAGATTATAGTTACTCATGCCATGCTTAATTAGCTAGGAGTTTATAATGGTTTACCTTGCATGCCAACATGCTTTTAAAATGGTTGTGATGTAGTATGATAGATGGTATCCTCCGTTGAATGATTCATGTGGCTTATATCCTCCTTTTTAATGGTTCACGCATGTAGTTGGAACAAAATCAACATAGCCTCCATGATATTTATGTTCATGGTGATTTATATCCTACTCATGCTTGCACTCAATGTTGGTTAATCTCGATGCATGTTTATGACTGTTGTCGCTCTCTAGTTGGTCACTCCCCAGTCTTTTTCTAGCCTTCACTTGTACTAAGCGGGAATACTGCTTGTGCATCCACTTCCATAAACCCAAAGTTGTTCCATATGAGTCCACCATACCTAACTATATGCGGTATTTACCTGCCGTTCCAAGTAAATTTGCATCTGGCAAATTCTAAACCTTCAAATCATAATCTATTTTGTATGCCGGAATCGCTCATGTAGCGACTAGGGGCTGTCAGCATCTTCCATGCTAGGTGGGTTATTCTCACGATGAGTGGACTCCTCTCATCATTCACAAGAAAATGGCTAGTAACTGGGATGCCCAGTTCCATGCTCAAATCAAGTCAAAATATAATTGAAAACAAAACTCCCCCATGACTGTTGTTAGTTGGACGGTACCCGTTGTTTTGGACCAGCCGTGGAATGTGCTTGTTGGTGGTGGGAGAGTTTAAACTTTACCATTCTGTTTGGGAACCTCCTATAATGTATATAGTATGGAAGATACCAAGATCTCTTGGTTGTTACATTTACAATGACAGCATACCGCTCAAAATATTACTTACCTATGTT
Source organism: Aegilops bicornis (assembly GCA_021605145.1). Classification (NCBI taxonomy): domain Eukaryota; kingdom Viridiplantae; phylum Streptophyta; class Magnoliopsida; order Poales; family Poaceae; genus Aegilops; species Aegilops bicornis. The sequence goes on from CM038672.1 coordinate 240,429,622, forward strand.
TCGAAAACTCGAGCTCTGGCACCTCTGCAAATTTCTGCTACCCTCTACGAAGGGCCTATTTTTTACTTTTATTGCTGAGTCATCATCCTCTTATAAAAAGCACTAGTTAGAGAGCACCACTATCATTTGTATGCATTGCTATTAATTGATATTGAGTATGACTGTGACTGGATCTCTTTTACCAAGAGTTACAATGTCTAGTCAGTCCTTGATCTTCAGGGGTGCTCTGCATTTATCTTTTGCAGTCTCAGAAAGGGCTAGCGAGATACCATCTTGTTATATCATATCATGATTGTTTTCAAAAAAGTGTTGTCATCCAAGATTTATGATTATTGCTCGCTACTTGATTATGCCATTGATATGAGTAAATGTGAGGCCTAAATGTTATTGTGAAAAAGTGTTGTCATCTAAATTTTTCTTTATCACTTTCAGTTTGTCAACTGAATTGCTTGAGGACAAGCAATGGGTTAACTTTGGGGGAGTTGATACATCTTACTCGTATTTACTTTTCCAAGCTCTTTTTCCCTTGTTTTGGACTCTAATTTGCATGATTTGAATGGAACTAACCCGAACTGACGCTGTTTTCAGCAGAATTGCCTTGGTTTTATTTTTTTGCAGAAATAAAGTTCTTGAAATGACCTGAAAATCTACGGAGAATATTTTTAGAATATATAAAAAATATTGACGAAAGGATCAACAGAAGGGGACCCACCGGCTATCCACAAGGGTGGAGGGCACGCCCCCTATCTTGTGGGTCCCATGAAACTCCATCGACCTCAACTCGAAGTCCATATATTCATGTTGTGGGAGAAAAAAATTAGAGATAAGGATTCATCGCGTTTTACGATACGGAGCCGCCGCCACCTCCTGTTCTTCCTCGGGAGGGCATATCTGCAGTCCGTTTTGGGCTGGGAGGGGGGAAATCATCGCCATCGTCATCATCAAGCATCCTCCATCACCAATTTCATGATGCTCACCGCCGTGCGTGAGTAATTCCATCGTAGGCTTGCTGATGGATTGGATGAAATTTACCATGTAATCGAGTTATTTTTGTTAGGGTTTGATCCCTGGTATCCACTATGTTCTAAGATTGATGTTGCTATGACTTTTCTATGCTTAATGCTTGTCACTAGGGCCCGAGTGCCATGATTTCATATCTGAACCTATTATCTTTTCATGAATAAATTTTTATTCTTGATCCTATCTTGAAAGTTATAGTCACCTACTACGTGTTATGATCCGGCAACCCTAGAGTAACAATAGTCGGGACACTTCCCGGTGATGACGGTAGTTTGAGGAGTTCATGTGTTCACTAAGTGCTAATGCTTTGGTCCGGTTCTCTATTAAAAGGAGGCCTTAATATCCCTTAGTTTCCAATAGGACCCCGCTGCCACGGGAGGGGTAGGACAAAATATGTCATGCATGTTCTTTTCCATAAGCACGCATGACTATATTAGGACTACATGCCTACATTATATTGATGAATTGGAGCTAGTTCTACGTCACCTTATGTTATAACTGTTTTATCATGAACGCCATCCGACATAATTATCCATTATTGATCCATTGCCTACGAGATCGTTTCACATTGATCTTTGCTAAGTTACATTTCCGTTGCTACTGTTACGATTGCTACAAAACTGCTACTGTTACTTTTGCCACTGCTACCGTTACTTCCATAGTACTTTGCTACTAAATACTTTGCTACAGGTATTAAGTCTTTCAGTTGTGGTTGAATTGACAACTAAACTGCTAATACTTGAGAATATTCTTTGGTTCCCCTTATGTCGAATCAATAAATTTGGGTTGAATACTCTACCCTCGAAACTGTTGTGATCCCCTATACTTGTGGGTTATCAAGAGCTAGCACTACCATATAAGGTTTGACCAGTCGCTTCCCGCGAACATGCGTGGGCGGTAGAAGAGGAAGGAGAAGGGAAGCGGGTTGTGGAGTACGCCAGTTGCAGCATGATCTCCAAGGAACGTCTGTGCCAAACAATGCATAGTAGTACAATATAGTCCAGCAGAGTATGAATTGGCCTCTAGGTTGCGTGTGGATGACATGGCTGCAACATGCAGGCTAAATTTCGACAGCCTACTACTCCACTTCGCACGGTTTGGTCATGCAAGATTTGCATGCACGCATGTTACGCATGTACTTGTCAAAAGCCGTGCTGGAAAAAGGGTGACCAGGTCCGCTAGTCCGCGTTGTTCCATGTGCCCGGGAAACAACTAATCCCTGTCGCTGTAAATGTCATGCGTGCTTTAATTCCGGGCTAGTGGATGTACGCGAATGTGCCGTACAATGAACCGCCAGCCAGATCCCTAATCTCTATCTCTACTCCTATAATAATAATAATAATCTATCTATCTATATCTGTATCTATCTCTACTCCTATAAAAAAGCGAGTTGGTGGTGATGGTGTGTCTGCCTTCGGGCCATATGTACCGTCCGAACTTGAATTTGGCTGCGATTAGTTCAAAAAAAAAGAATTTGGCTGCGATTGAGACGAGAGTGTTGGGTGGAGCTAGGATAGTCGGGAGGTTTCCCCTTCTCTCGTGAGACAGAATATTATAGAACCACTCCAAATTTCCTCGCCGCTGGCCCTCCCCTCCCTTTCCCTGTGACCGCTGGAATTGAGTGGGTAAGGGTCACGTCTGTCGTATAGCTGTAGTTGTAGATAGGATCTCAGTAAATCGGATTTGGCTTTGAGATATCCCCTGCGTCATCACTCCTAGATCTGGTCGTGCAGGTCAGATAAGGAGAACGACACACGACGACCGGCATCGACGGATAGAGTCAAAGGAGAAGGCATAATTTGGCCAGCACTATCGATGGGAGGGGTACTTCTGGCAAGGACACATTTCTTGCATCATCGCGGACCCGAGGACGACCGGAATCGGCGCCGAAAGGTGTTGTGGGAAGAGGGCGGCGGTCATAGGGTTCGGGTAAGACGAGCGCGACATAGATGTCGTGGTGGCCGAGAGGCAATATGATGGGCTCTCCGGTTCCACCTCATCAACCGAGCCATGACAGGCGGCATTCAGGGAGGGGGCAGCTTGGAGCAGTGGAGGCAGAGCAAGCAGTGATCAGGAGCAGCTGGGAGACGTTGGCCAGGAGTAGCGGAGGAGTCGGCAGTCGGCGACCGGGAGTAGCGGAGGAATCGGCAGCCGGCGACCGGGAGTAGCAATTGGGGAAAAAAAGAGAAAATCGGTTGGGGGCGTCCAGGTCCTTCTGGCGCTAGCGTACGCCATGCATAAGCCAGCCTTGAACAGCCCGCGCACATCCTTGAATGTCCCAATGGACAGCGTGACCGGTGCTAGGCTACGCGCGCGACCTCTACATGCGGAGCCTCATCAGTCATCAGTAAGGGACGGCCAGCTACTACAGGTTGTTCGCGTACAAATGGGGATGGCGACATGATGGAGCCTACACGTGTTGCTTCAGAGAAGTGCAAAGTCGCTCTCGCCAGCGCCGAGTGTGGCGTTTGGCAGTTCAAGTAGCATTTTCGTCCCTGCATCTCCTAATTGTCTCCTTTTTCTCGAGGGGTTCCTCATTATCTCCTAATGGCCTGAATCGGTATGCCATGGCATATTTCAAAGTATGAACTTTGTAGTGGCATGCTTTAAAATATGAAAATAGTGATGGCATTTTTCAAAGCTTGTATTTTTTAGTGACATATAGTACTCTTCTGATTCAAATTAATTTAATATGGCATATATTATAAAATTTGCTATCTTCAAGATACTATAATGATATTTTTTTAATCTTTAAACCTTGCAGAGTAGACGGTTTGGATTCAGAGATAAAACTTGTCCATGTTGACACATTTATCACGTGTGTGGATGAATTTGCCTATTTACTGCCAAAATTGGATAGAGCGAGCAATAGAGCTGAGCAGGGACAACAACACATCTTCCTACTAGATGGGCTCCTTACTATGACTTAAGTCCACCTAATCTGTTTTGTTCCTGTAGCATAGCACGGGCATCTTACTAGTACTCATATAAGAAACAGAGTTGTTGATGATGGTGTGTCTGCCATCCTGCAATATAGGTCGTCCGATTTATATCTGACGGATAGGAAGGAAAAAGATACCTACACCCCTCTCCACATTTGCAAATAAGGCCTTCCCTCATTCATCCTTTTCTCTTACAAGATAAACTACTCATACAAATGCATCTTGATGTTACGTGCAACGCACGGGTATCTTGCTAGTAATAAAAAACCGAGTTGGTGATGATGGTGTGCTTGCCATCCTACAATATAGACCGTCCGATCTATATCTGATGGATAGAAAGCAAACTATGGCAATTTTGCAAAAAGATACACGCACCCCTCTCCACATTTGCAGATAAGGCCTTCCCTCGTTCATCTTCGTCTCCCACGAGATAAACAGCTCGTATAAATGCATCTTGATGTTCTGTGCAATGCATGGGCCTCTTGCTAGTCTCAAATATAAACTGCACTAGTGCGCGCCCGTAGAACATCCTTTTCGAAGGGACGAAGCCCTGCAGTTACCATCTCCTCTCATGTAAAGCAGCTCCACATGGGACAAGGCAGTTGGTCACCATTGCCATGGATTCCCAAGGCGGTGTTGCTTCTCATCTTCATCGAAGTTGGGAGACCTTGGATGAAGATCCTTTGGGACAAATCATAAGTCACCCCGACTTCCTCATATCCGCAAGACTTAGGGTACTTGCACCAAATACTTTAAGAGGGTGCGTAAATATGCGTGGGAGAAGGCCATGCTAGTTGGTCTGCCATGCGTCCTCGAGGACGAGGTTGTTTCCTTGGGGGTCTCTCAAGTGCGGCATGGCTGTAGTTGCAAGTTGACGCCCCTTGAGATGCCGACATTGAGGGGCACTCGTGTACCAACATCAATTTGCACAACATCTACAATGGTGACACCATTCTCGTAGAACCTTTGTCCAACATTGCGATTAGCCATGTAATGGGCCATCGCCTGAATTGGTACGATGGAACCACGGTGAGCTTGAAGAAGATAGCAATCCCGGAAGCCCCGATAAGGTCGTCCACCAACCAAAACTACACTCTTATCATGGTGTTCAACACCGCAATTGCTTTCACGAAACCTGCACATGGCAGTCAAAGGTGGACCATGCTATCTACAAACGATTTGTTGCCGTATGTGTCGGTGTGGAACGACACCTATGGGATCACAAGAATCCCTACTACGGTTGATGGGGCGCAGGGTTGCGAGGAGAGCAGGGCTAGTAGACAACACAAGGATCGTTTACCCAGGTTCGGGCCGCGACGATGCGTAAAACCCTAGTCCTGATTTGGTGGGCGTATTTGAGAGAGTTCTTGAGCTCTCGAACTAGCTATGGTGGGGTGCGTGGTTCCCAAGAGCCGAATCCCCCTCCAGTATGACATGGACCTCCTATTATAGTCAAAAGGGGCTGCCAAAGTGCCATACAGGAGGTGGTAAGGTGTACAGTATTGTGAGCTTATCGCTCGTATTACAGGACAAGACGCATTTATCGGGGACGGGGGCGAGGCCCGTCCTGTCCGTCGCCGCTCCTCCTCGCTTCGACACGCGCCCTGGCCAGCGATGCATGCGGCGCCATGTAGGCAGGCAGGCAGCTGAGGTGGCACGGTGGTGGACCCTTCACGAAGATCTGCATGCCGTCACGCAGGCGCTTGATGAGTTGGCCTATGAGCTGCATTTCGCCACACAGGTGCCTGCTCAGCTGGTTGAGTTGGAAGCTGCATGCGAACGGCGGCTGAGGGAGTCCTGGATTAGGGGGTGTTCGGATAGCCGAACTATCACCATTGGCCGGACTCCTGGACTATGAAGATACAAGATTGAAGACTTCATCCAGTGTCCGGATGGGACTTTCCTTGGCGTGGAAGGCAAGCTTGGTGATACGGATATGTAGATCTCCTACCATTGTAACCGACTCTGTGTAACCCTAACCCTATCCGGTGTCTATATAAACCGAAGGGTTTTAGTCCGTAGGACGAACAACAATCATACCATAGGCTAGCTTCTAGGGTTTAGCCTCTTTGATCTCGTGGTAGATCCACTCTTGTACTACCCATATCATCAATATTAATCAAGCAGGAGTAGGGTTTTACCTCCATCGAGCGGGTCCGAACCTGGGTAAAAACACCGTGTCCCTTGTCTCCTGTTACCATCCGCCTAGACGCACAGTTCGGGATCCCCTACCCGAGATCCGCCGGTTTTGACACCGACATTGGTGCTTTCATTGAGAGTTCCTCTGTGCCGTCACTGTCAGGAAGGATGCCTCAGCCCGTCTTTAAAGACGACACCGTTGCTAAAGGAGCTTTGGCCACCGGCCAAACTCTCCGGCTAGGCGGTTTTCTTATGACCGCCTGTTCGGCCGCCGCGTCGACGATGACTTCTCGGGTCATCGAAAGCAATCTTCACGTTAACTTGGAACTCGCCGAGCAGTTAGATCCGATGGAGCTCTATTCCTTAAACGAGCTCTTGGATCGCATCGCCGCCCTGGGAGCCGCTACGGACTACGATCAGATTGGACCTAAATCCAATCTGAGAGAGATTAACTCTCCCCAGGCTACCCACCACGTTGCTGTGGTAGAGGAACAATACGGCGACTCTCAGATCGGCAAAATAGTGGAGGCATACGTAGACGATGTGGTCGTCAAATCCAAGCATGTAGAAACCCTAGTCGACGACTTGAGGCTCACATTTGATAATCTCCGAACATATGACATCAAGATCAACCCGGAAAAATGCGTTTTCGGCGTACCAGCCGGAAAGCTCTCGGGCTTCATTGTATCCGGTAGAGGAATTGAAGCAAACCCAGCCAAGATCCGAGCTCTGTCACAATTGTTATCCCCAAAGACCTCAAACAAATACAAAAATTGACTGGATGCGTGGCGGCTCTAAGCCGCTTTATCTCCCGCTTAGGAGAAAAGGAATTACCCCTTTATCGCCTCCTCCGGTGCACCGAACACTTCGAGTGGACGGATTCTGCCATGGCCAGACGCGAAGAAATCAAAGCCATATTGGCAACAAATCCGGTCCTGGCCGCGCCCAACATGGGCGAACCAATGCTATTATGCATCGCAGCAACCCATCAAGTTGTAAGCGCCGGTGCTCGTTGTCGAACGAGTAACGAACGGACACAAGTTCCCTCTCCAAAAACCAGTTTACTACGTGTCCACTGTCCTAACTCCATGCAAGTCACGGTACCCGCATTATCAAAAGATAGCATACGCGGTGTTCATGGCATCCCGGAAGCTGCGACACTACTTCCAAGAGTGTTCGATAATAGTAGCCTCCAAGTACCTCTTAATGACATTATAAACAATCATGACGAACGGGCCGGATTGCTAAATGGGCCATTGAGCTCCTCCTGCTCGACATAACCTACAAGCCACGGTGAGCTATTAAGTCGCAAGTTTTGGCTGACTTCATCACCGAATGTTGAAGCCGAACTCCCTAAAGAGTACGGCGCATATTCCAACTGGATCATGCACTTGACGGCTCCAAAATGTTGGCTGGCACGGGGCTGGCGTCGTTGCTCGACGTCCCCAATCGGAGATACAGTCCAATACGTACTTCAAATAATGTACACGGACTCCAACAACGTAGCCGAATACGAGGACCTTCTACATGGTCTCCGGATGGCAGTCTCCATGGGCATTCAACGCCTAGAGGTGCGTGGGGATTCGAACCTCGCGATATCCCAAATATATGGGGACTTTGATGCCAAGGATCCGAAAATGGCGGCTTATCGCAATGCCGTCCTAAAAATGTCAGCTTAGTTTGAGGGGCTCGAATTTCACCATATAGCCCGGGATAACAACCAGGCAGCAGACGTGTTGGCACGCATTGGCGCAAAGCGCGATGCCGTCCCCCCCGACATCTTCCTAGAGAGGCTTTTCAAGCCATCCGTACTATGGGAGGGAGAGTCCGGAAATAACAACCCGGACCCAACCACACTACCCCACACCAAACATTCTGACATAGTTGGTGGTCCCGCCAACGAAACAACACCGTCAACCCACGAAATAATGGCAGTCATCGCCCCGTGGAAAGAACCATTCCTAGCCTACCTAACTAGGCAGGAACTTCTCGAGGACCAAAACGAGGCCAGCTGCATAGTGCGGTGGCCTAAAGCCTACAAGGTCCATGAGGGAGAGATTTATAATAAAAGCACAACCGGAGTCCTTCAAAGGTGTATCTCCGAAGAGGACGGGCGGAATCTCCCGGCTGAAATTCGTGCCAGACTCGGTGGGCACCATGCCGCAGCCCGGGCCCTTGTAGGCAAGGCCTTCCGTACATGATTTTATTGGCCGACGGCCCGGGCAGATGCTCAGGACATAGTACAATGATGCGTCGGTTGCCAGCTCTTTGCTAATCAAAGCCACATGCCACCCACCGCCCTCAAAACTATACCCATCACCTGGCCCTTCGCGGTCTGGGTGCTTGACATGGTTGGACCCCTTAAAGGAGGAACCCACAAGCAAAAATACCTATTGGTCATGGTGGATAAATTCACCAAATGGATAGAGGCCAAGCCTGTAAACACAGCCGAATCTGGACCGGTGATAGACTTCATATCAGGGGTAGTACACCGTTACGACGTCCCCAATAGCATCATCACTGATAACGGCACGAACTTCACGGCCGACGAGGTCAAACTCTGGTGCAAAAACATGGGCATCAAGCTCGACTACGCTTCAGTCTATCACCCCCAAACTAACGGTCTAGTCGAGCGAGCAAATGGTCTAATCATGAGCGGCATTAAACCCAGGCTAGTGCGGTCCCTCAAGGAATCTAACACGCCTTTGGGTAGAGGAGCTCGACTCCGTACTGGGGCTGCCGGACCACGCCGAATCGCACTCACCGGATTCACACCATTTTTTATGGTATACGGCGCAGAGGCAGTTTTTCCCTGCGACATAATTCATGAATCACCTCGCGTGCGCAAGTACGAAGAAAGAGAAGCCGAGCTCGATCGGCAGGACAGCTTGGACACATTGGAGGAGGAGCGTGACGTGGCAAAAGCTCGTTCCGCATTCTATCAACAGCAGGCTCGAAGATATCAGAGCAGGGAAGTACGGGCCAAAGCTTACAATGTTTGCGAACTAGTTCTATGCCTGCCGGACAAGAAAAAGGACAAACTCAAGCCCAAATGGGAGGGTCCCTTCATCGTCGACCAAGTCCCGACCGGCGGAGCGTACCGTCTGCGAAATGCATCGGATAACCGACTCGAGCCGAACCCATGGAATGCAGCCCGTCTCCGAAGATTCTACGCCTAGCGCCGGATTCTGAGTTCGTCTCCTTCCTCTGTCTATACTTTATACTTTAAGCTGTCTTTTATTTCTCTCCTTCTCCCTCCTTTTTTCCGAAGCCGTTAAAGGCTCGTTTATGCATTGTTCAAGACACTTGACGCGCTATCCGCGCTCATTATACCTGGGGGCTTCTTTAACAGAAGCTTATTTATACGGGCTTTATGCCCAACACATGTGTCGCACTTCCGCATGTACCTTTTATTCACCATTATATGCATCGATATGACTTAAGTTTTGTCCAAGCTGGGTTGCCTGGCTCCTGTGCTTACCCCTATGTTCCCGATTGTTCAGCTAGGTGGTAAAGGGAGCACCTCTGCGATTGTTACCGCCCGGGTCAGCCGGACGCATTACCTCGACTGGGTGAAGCCGAAAGCTAAGCGTTCTTAAGGGAATATTCGGTTGGTGAACTAAAAGACGATTTTTATTTTTCATTTATCTGCCCCAGATGCTTTTTCTGCTTTTTCGCTTGATCAGGACATACACTTTAGGGCATGCCTCCTGGGAAAGGAACCCCTAATGGAACTATTCTCCTGGAAGATGTTTCTTACTAACCATGTAATATAACATAACTAGTTGGGCACTTATGCGATAAAGCACTCATGACCCCTACGCCTGGTCTCCACGCATGCCCCGGTTTTTACATAACCGCGAGGGTATTTGGACACACTCCGGACTATTGGGTCCCGAGGTTGAAGCGAAAAGGTCCGCTACGACAAACGATCTACAATCCGGCTAGAAGGCATTTTACATGTCATTTTAAATTACATAGTCAAATTGACTGATTGTATTCCTCTTCAATGCCATCTAATAGGCTGTCTAGTTTACAGTCCTGCTGGGAATACTTTGTGGCCAACCCTACTTGGCTGTACACTAAGCTCACAGGGATCTCCTTCCCGTCGGGCCCCATAGGTCCGACCTTGGTCATGTGGTTTGGGTCCGCCTTCGTGTACCGTGTGTTCACCATGGCCCAGGCCTCCTTGGCGCCTTGACGACAGGCCGATATCTTCCATAGTAGGAAGCGCCGCCGTGCTCCCTGAAGCTTCTCTGCAAGCTCTCCAAGGCCTTCGGGCAGGGAGATAGATGGCCACAAGGCCTGGGCAACGCCTTTCATCACCTGCCGAACTTGTTCGTGCAGTTGCAATAGCTCGGGAAGAAGGTCACCCATGGAACCGGGTATTTCCTCTGCAGGACGACCCGTGAGCATACCTACAGACATAACTCTGTTAGTTGACTTCCTCGCCGAACTCTTTTTCAAAGTTCGCTCAAGCACTTACTATAAATGCCGCGACGAAGTCGCCAATTCTCCTTCACGGTGTCGCATAGCTGAGCACGAACATCCTTTAGTTCCTCACCCAGCTGGGTGTTGGCATCCTGGAGATTATTTTTCTCTTGCCTCACCCTTGTAAGCACATTCTCGCCGGCCTTCAACCGGCGCAAGAGCTGTTGCTTGTCCGGATCTAGTCCGGCTCCATGTGCAATATTATTGTCAGATTTACAGACACGCCGCACTTCACAAACTACTTATCTTTGGAAGCATATATTACCAGAGGGGGTCTCTGTGTCTCCCCCTGTAGCGGCTAGTGCGGCCTCAAGTTGGGACTTGCATTCTTCAAGCTCCTGGGACGGTCGGGTATTCCTTTTTGTAAGATCCTGCATAACAAATGATCCTTAAATCAGTTATTCTAACTATTTTAAGTCTCGAGACTCTTGGCATATATAACCGTCAAATTTCCTCACCCGTATGTCCTTTACATACTGCTCCGTGGCTCGGCTAGACCATCTTGAGCGGCACGGAGGTGCGCATCTCCGAATTGAAGGCATTCAATGCCTCTTTGGAGAAACATCGTCACGAAGAACTGTCCGTGGCGCCTTTGTGATTCATGGCGCTCTCCACCTCGGAGTTGGTGGCGGACAATCTGTCGGCATCCTCTGTCGGAGGAGCATCCGGCGACGCCTCGTGCTCGCCTCCGCTTCGGACACGGCTTTGGAGCCCGGGTGGCGGAGGCTCGATTAACTACCTCTCCGGACACGATCCGGCGGCGCTTTTTCTGAAAAGAGCACCGGTGTTAATACGCCTTCCAGGAATCAATCCACGAGAATATGGTGACGCGCCATACCGCCACAATGGCGTTTCGATCCGGACCGCACTTCTTTTTAGCCTCAAGGCCTGCTGCCCCTTGTTGGCTAGCCGCATGAGCTCGGCCTCCTGCCTCGAAGGCACCCCCTGCGAAACACCATGGGTATACGGTGATAAAAAATATGCACGGATGGGTCATTATCAGAGTATTGGGACCTCGGTCTCAGTTACCTGTGAGGCTGGTAGTATTCCGGGGTAATCGGTCGTAATGGCAACCAAGGCATTATCGATGCTGAGTTGGTGAAATACCCCATCAATCAGCTCCACCAATATGTCCGGATCCTCTTGGGAGGCCGGATCGAGGAGCCTTTCCGGATCCTCGGGTTGTGGAGGCGGGTTGTTTATGTCTTTTACGGCTGGCGCAGTTCTGCGTCAAAATCACAAAATGAGATACCTAACCATGGGAATACGGATCGGATGTGCAAAAAGAAATGTCCGCTTACCCAGCTTCGAGGATTGTTCATAGAAAATCCGTTCAATGGACCGACGGAGAAAATCTTCCTCTTCTCCCTTGTACAGCACGGACAAGGTCTTCACCCGATCGGTGACCGATCCGGCCCATGCCGGCCTTGACGGGTGGGATCGTCCTCCCCGTTGAAATCCCACATGGGGTGGCCCCTATACTGGAGCGGCTGCACCCCCCGCATAATACATGTGGCCATGACACCGATCATGGTCAGTCCGGAATGAGCTAACAATCTTATTCGGCTCATCAGGTAAAGGACGACCCTATCGTCTACACTCTGGGAGCTCCGTGGGTGCCAACTCAGGCGTTTCTTCAAAGGAGCATTGCTGAACTCCGGGAGACCGATCCGAACAGGATCCGGCAGCGGGACGTCTTCTATGTGAAACCATTCCGAAGGCCAGTCTTCGGACGCCTTCTTCGTGGTTCTGGATAGATATCCGATCCCGGCGATGCGCCATAGCTTGGATCCTCCCACTTGATATATTGACCCCTCATGAGAACGGGGTACAAGGCAGAATAATCTCTTCCACAGCGCAAAATGAGCCTCGATGCCCAAGAGCAGTTCGCAGAGGGCCACGAAGCCCGCGATGTGCAAAATGGAGGCAGGCGTAAGGTGGTGCAACTGGAGGCCGTAGAACTCCAAGAGCCCCCGGAGAAACGGATGAATTGGAAATCCGAGTCCTCTTACTAGATAAGAGATAAAGCATACCCGCTCTCCTATGGAGGGATCAGGGAAACTCTCCGCTTGCTTTCCACCCTTATAGGTGGGGAGTCCGGCTCGAACCGGAACCATGAAGGCCAGGGGAAGAAATCCCTTGGTTTGGAGTGTCACTAGCTCGCTATGCGGGACTGAGCATCTCTCCCAATTTCCAGGCTGGGGGCTGGGAGCGCGAGAGGAGGAGCCGTGTCGACTGTCCATGATGGAATGGATTTTCGTCAGAGGCGCTCCGATGAAAGCTCGGGGAGGGGGGATGGTGTGACTCAGATCTAGATCCTCGTCCCTTTTATAGGTGGCTCATTTGCGCAGCTAGGGGGATAAGTGTAAAAACACCCTGGCTTTTCGTATTCATTCGAACACGTGGAAGATGGCCATTATTGGGCGTAGAAGCCAAGGAGCGCAACATTTATCAGAAGCCGTACACTATTCGACAAGTATATGTAATTTGAAGAAGAACCCGCCTCGCAATGCCGAAGACAATCTATGCGCCGGACTCATCGCCATTGAAGCCTGGTTCGGGGGCTACTGAGGGAGTCCTGGATTAGGGGGCGTCCGGATAGCCGAACTATCACCGTTGGCCGGACTCTTGGACTATGAAGATACAAGATTGAAGACTTCATCCCGTGTCCGGATGGGACTTTCCTTGGCGTGGAAGGCAAGCTTGGCGATACGGATATGTAGATCTCCTACCATTGTAACCGACTCTGTGTAACCCTAACCCTATACGGTGTCTATATAAACCGGAGGGTTTTAGTCCTTAGGACGAACAACAATCATACCCATATCATCTTCTAGCGTTTAGCCTCATTGATCTCATGGTAGATCCACTCTTGTACTACCCATATCATCAATATTAATCAAGCAGGAGTAGTGTTTTACCTCCATCGATAAGGCCCGAACCTGGGTAAAAACATCGTGTCCCTTGTCTCCTGTTACCATCCGCCTAGACGCACAGTTCGGGACCCCTACCCGAGATCCGCAGGTTTTGACACCGATAGCGGCGGAGACTTGGTTGGTGTGGGTCTGGCAGTGGCCCTACTGGCGTCCTCGGTGAGGGCCTTGCCGGGTGGCCCGACAAGGTTCTTGCCGTGGCGCGCTGTCGTCCCCGGCAAGGATCTTGCCGGGGGTCTTGTGGCCTTCCTCGGCAAGGATCTTGCCGAGGGCTGTTGTCTTTTAATCCTCATCTGATCTTGAACAGTCCTTCATCTTGACAAAGATCTGCATGCCACCATGGAGGTGCCTCCTGAGCCCTAGTTCCAACGTGGTTGGCTGAGTTGGAACCCGTGGGCTCGAGGGTGGCTCACTCCGCTGGTGTGGGCGAGCCGCCCCGGAAAGGGTCTTGCCGGGGGAACCTTCTTCGCCTCTCTGCTTCTTTGCGGTCTTGATCTTGGCGTTGCTCTAGCCGTCTTGAGCTTTGGTTTTACCTCGGTTTACCTCCCCTGCTCTGCTTGGTCTGGCCGCGGGCGTGGCTCTGACTGTCCGTGCACAGGTAAAGGGGTACAAAGGTGTGCCCCTTCTTTTGTACACCGACAGGAGCCCCCGGGCCTGGGCCACACATAAGCGTGACACGTTGTTGGGCGAGGCCCAAAATGGTCTTGTGGCAGGCGGGCGGTTTTTACCGTAGTAAAACTTTTCTTGCCAGCGCTTCCCGACCTGTGTTGAATGCGGCGTGAGAAGTGCGCGCGTGACGTGGGCGGCATGCGTGGGGCGGTTCCTGCATGCATGCGTCACATCGCAGTAAATGGGCAGCGTGACCCGCACCTTCCCCATAAAAAGGGATAACCGCGGGCGCACTGTTCCTTTTACCCTTCGCGCAATCCCAATCTCGGAAGCTTCAGTTCGCCTTCCTCTTCTTCCCCAAGCTTCGCTCTTGCTCGCCGCCGTTGCGTTCCCGCTGTCCTCTATTTCTTGCCCCCATCCCCAGCCGCCATGGCGCCAAAATCCACCAAGGGCAAGGAAGTGGCCAAGGATGCCGGAGCGGCGGAGCCGCCGGAGAATGAGCTGGTGGTTCAGCGGACGCAGTCCGCCTTCTTCCCCTCGACAATTGACGTTTTCGAGCTCCGAGAAGCCTTCAAGCCCCTATGGGGGGTGAAGATGGGGGAGAGAAGTCGGGGCATCTAGCCACGCGCGTCATCCCCGCCAACTGCACCGAGGCTACTCCAAATCGGTACCCCTTCTTTGTTAACTATTTTTCCTGTGGGCTTTGTCCTCCCTTCTCCGATTTCTTCAGTGACATCATGCACACCTTTGGCTTCCGCCTCTTGGATTTTACCCCAAATGCGGTGGCGTGCATGGCCCTTTTCGTGCACCTCTGCGAGGGTTTCGCCGGGGTGCACCCCAACACTGCGCTCTTCTACCATTACTTCTTCCCTCGGATGGCGCCATGAAGGAGAGGTGGGAAGAATGGCGGGGCCGGTGGTGCTGGATCGAAGAGAAGGACCCGCCGGCGTTCTGCGAAGTTCGCCGGGTGCCGCTGGTCCGCAGAAGCGATTGGAGCGACGTCGACACCGACGACGAGAAGCTCACAGTCACCACCACCAGGATCCTTCGGCTCACCGAGGCCGGGCTCACCCTTGAGATGATCGGCGCCGACTTCATCCGCCGCCGGATCGCTCCACTTCACAACAAGGGAAGGCCGACTTGGCTCTTTACGAACCCCGCCGACATCATGCGGCTTCACCCCGGCCTCGACCACAACTTCACAGTGATGGAGCATGCCCATTTCTGCCAGCGGCTCTTCCAGCTTGATGTGGGCCCCGACGGCGAGGTTGAGCGGACCGGCAAGGTAGCGAGGGCCGCCACGAAGGCCGGCAAGGTCTTCAAGGGGCCTTTGTTCAAGCTGCCGGTGGGTGTGGTCCCGTTGTGCAATAATTCGCGCCGGACCGAGATCATCGCCATGATGCCGGACTGCAACGCGCATGGCCCTGACCCGAGCTGGAAGGAGCCGGAGGACGTCGAGGTGCAGCAGTTCTTTGACACTCTGCACGAGGGGTACATCAACGCCGACGCCGAGCGGCTGCTCGTCCAGGACACCACCCAGGCGGAACTGGACTACATCGCCACCAGGGCGAGGGAGGCGCAGCTTGCCGAGGAGGCCGGCAGCGCTGGTGGTGTGGAGGACAAGGCCGCGACGGCCGCGGAGGAGGAGGAGCTCGCCCGATGGGCAGCGGCTGCCGGGGAAGCCAGCAGCACCGGCACCGAGGCTCCTCTGGTTGAGGATGCGACCAACGAGTCATCGTCGGAGGAAGCGGGGCTATTGACCCTCCGGCCACGGGGAGAGGGCGAGTCCTGCGGCGGGTCTCTTCCGGCGAGCCGGTGTGGCCCTTCAAGGCCGTGCGGCAGCCAAAGTCCCCGGAGGAGTCCGCGCGTCAGACGAGGGCCGCGGCGGCGAAGGAGGTGGTGAATGTCGCGGCAGTGAGGAAGAAGGCATCTCCTTCTTCTTCGTCCAAGCGCATGTAGACTCCGCCCTCCTCCCCTCCTCCAGCAGATCCCGACGCGGGGGTCACTTTCGACTTCGGATCCCTCACCCCGAGGAGGAAGAGGAAAACATCAGAAGAGGAGGTGGACGACGAGTAAGTATCTGGCTTCTCACCGTCATCTCTGTCTCCTCAGTCTGTGTCGCTTGTCTTGACTTGTTTTCATCTTTGTAGGGACACGGAGACATTGGCCCAAAGGGTGAAGAGGGCCAAGACCTCGGCGGGCGGCCAGCCCCCGGCTGGTACCTCATGGGCGCCACTGGTGGTGTTGAGTAGCCAGGATAGCAGCCCCCGGCACAGCCCCCAGCGTAAGTTCATCACTCTCCTCTCGTCGACATGTGACAGGGGAACGCTACTTTGGTGCTGACCTCGCTAGGTATGCAGGAGGAGAGCAGTAGCAGGAGGAGCCACAAAGGGCTACCCCCAACACGCCGCCCCCATCGACCACGCTGCCCCGAGGGGCATCCCCGGCAAGGGCGCCAAACACCGAGCCCATGCACACGGAGGAGGAGGAGAACTTGGGTGCTGGTGGCTTCGCCTCGGCGCCAGATGTTGGCGGGAAGGGGACTTCTGCTTCCCAGCCTGGCACTGGTAAGTCGTCCGCCCTTCGTCTCTACTTTTTCTCTTCTTTTTGAATATTTGATCTTGGCTCTACCCCACCCTCTTCTTGATATCCAGATCCTCTCTCGGCGGACCGGGAGGACCTGGACACCGTCATCGAAGACGTGGCCTAGGACGCCGTGGCGAAGGCCGAGAAGATCGCGGCCAAGGAAAACGCCATCGGTGCTGCTGAGGACGCTGCCAAGGGGCCTGCCGGGGGGGCCGGCAAGGCCGCCGCTGAGGAGACCGGCAAGGGGCCTGCCGGGGAGGCCGGCAGGGCCGCTGCCGAGGAGGAGGAGGAGGTGGCTGATGACCAGCCTTCCCCTTCTGCTGCTTCCGGCTCCGGCAAGTACCTGAGGGTGAGTGACGACTTGTTCGTCCACCTTCCAGGCGCGTCGAGCACCAGGAAGCCCGTCGAGGGAGAGGTGTTCAACAACGAAGTGCTTGCCGCCTCCGGGCTTGAGGTCGTCGACGAGCCGAGTGTTGGTGGTGATGGCTCCCAGCAGGAGCGGCTGCTCCAGGCCATGGGTTCCAACTTCCGGAGGCTCCAGACGCTCCATCGTGCCTGCCTGGACAAAGTCAGGTCCAGGACGACAGTGGTGGAGAAAGCGGATGCGGACCTCCAGAAGCGCGTCGCCGAGACGCAGGACTGGTTCCGCCAGGCTCACAAGGAGCTGAGGACCGCCCAGGGCGAGCTGGCCAAGTGCGACATGGAGCTCACCATGAAACTGGCCGACGTCGAGAAGGCCCAAGAGATGGCGAAGAACTTGGCCGCCGCCGCCGAAGCCGCTCGGACCCAGCACGAGGCCGCACTGAACTCCCAGGAGGAGGACCTTGCCGCGCGCGAGGGGAAGCTTGCCGCCACGCTTCGCGGCAAGGATGAAGAGGTGGGGAAGCTTGTCTTGCAGCGGACGAGTGAGCTGGAGCAGAGGCACAAAGAGGCCACTACTAGGAAAAGGGCTATAGATGATATGGACACTAATGGCGCAACGGACATGTGGTGCGCCACTACTATCTAGCAGTGGCGCACCATGTGTTGGTGCGCCATTAGTGTGATAGACACTAATGGCGCACAACACCCATGGTGCACCACTACTAACATATTTTTTTTTAATTTTTCCAAAAATACTAATGGCGCACTAGGGCACAGTGCGCCATTACTAGTTTTAACTAGTAATGGCGCACCACTCACCTTGTGCGCCACTACTATCATTTTTTTTGCAAAACTACTATCATTTTTATTTTTTGAACTCATGAATATTTTTAAATTTAATTCATGGGCACTTTTTTAATTCTTGAATATTTTTTCAAATTTGATGATATTTTTTCATATTCAATATGAAAAAATATTGAATATTCATGAGGACACTTGATCTCGATCCCCCTCCATCTCGATCGTTATCCCCCCTCGCCAGACCCCCCTCGCCGCCGAGCACCACCCGCACCCTCCCCCGCTCCACCGTCGTCGACGACCCCCGCACCCTCCCCCGCTCCGCCGCCGACCACCGACGACCCCCACCTCCCCTGTCTCCTCGCTCGGTTCCCCCGAACGGAATCGGCCGAGCGCACCACCCACCCCCTCCCTCCACCCCGAGCGAGACCTAGGGTTCAAGACGTCGCTGCCGGCCCTCCGCTAGGGGGTGCGCCATTGCTATTAAAAAAATGGATTACTAATGGCGCACCGGTAGGGGGTGCGCCATTGCTATCCGAAAAAAAGATTACTAATGGCGCACCTCTAGGGGGTGCGCCATTGCTATCAAAAAAACAAAATTTCTAATGGCGCACCGCTAGGGGGTGCGCCATTGCTAAGCCTCCCCCCACTAAAATCCCCAATCCCGCCCTTTCAATTCGTCCCTTTCGACCCATGCGCACAAGAGCCCACGCGCCTGCGTTTCGCCGTCCCGGCCGTGTTCGCTGCCCACAAGACCTGGACAAGACCGCCCACGCGCCCCCGTGCTCGCTGCCCCCGCCGCACCCGACCACCACCGCCCCCGACCCCCACCAGACCGCCGCGCTCCCAAATCTCTCTATCGCTCCCCGCCGCCGCCGCCTTCCTCCTCCCCCTCCCCCCAATCCAGCCCCACCACTGACGACTCCTCCCGGGCGGCTCCCCGCACCATCTCCTCCTCCACCGACAACCCCGAGTTCAGTGCCGTGCCCACCATCTCCTCTGCCTCCGGACGCCGCCCCCTCCCCCGTCGTGTAGAGCATCCAAGCGAGACGCCGACGCCCCCCTCTTCACCGCCCTCCTCGACGCTCCCCTCTTTAATGTTGACCGCTCCCGACATGCCTCTGCCTCGTCACCGGACGGTGAGCTCCTCTTCTACTCTCAGTTTTCAATTTAGGCATGTGTACACAGTGGTCATTGCTATGCGAATTTGTCAATTGAAGCGCTTGAATGATGTTAGCTTAGCATTTGATGATAAATGTGATGTTCTTTACATCGCTGTGAAACTTCGATGGATAGGGTGTAAGATTTAATCAAGACGTCTAGTCTATTAGGCAGGGGTGCAAAGTTGCAAGCTCAGGAGTTTGAAAAATGAGCCTAGTTGGTCTGATGTAAATTTTCTGCTGCACTGGAGCATAATATAATATGGTGCTGACTATATTCTGTTAGGCGTCCTTATTCTTCAGTGGCATAGCTTAAAAGTTATCTGCCTTGGCTCAAATAAAGGTTGTTTGATATCTTGCTTGCCAAAGAAGTTGTATAAAATGGTACATAATTAGCTTTAACGTTTATTTACTGAACATCGCATGTAAAATGATCAAAACATTTCGCTACTGTTAAAGAGAGACTCTCTAGGTTGATCAAACCATCCTTGAAATTCTGTCTGTCTTATCTGGTTGAATTGTGTGGTGAATGAGACTGCTATTGGTTAGTGATTTTGCAGGTACCCCGAGAGGCCCTTGAGTTTGCCGGAATGTCGATTAACTTCTGTTCCGGCAAATTCGGGTACTCCATATGTCCTATTTTCAGCAAAGGTCATGCCGAAATTTTTCGTGAATTTTAGCATGACTTTGCTAAAAATAGGACATATGGGGTACTTGCGACAAATGCATGGGCCGGGGTATCTTAGTACTTAATTAAGTAGGATCAACTGCCTCTTGTGTTATACATATAGAAGTGTGATATGAACTCATAGTTATTACTAATGTCAGTTGCTCGTCATCGATAAACCCTAATCTGGAAGAGGAACCACTCATCCTAACCATTTGCTCTCAAAATTACCACTTCACTTCTTACTACGAAAATCTTAGACCATCTCCATTCACCAATTGCTCAAACCAGTTCGAAGGGCGTGTTTTCACCACACTGTGGATTATCTAATTGGACCCAACAGAGATGATGTAGTTTTGAATTATGAACGTAGGAAATGTCGTCATCGGACGATGAAAGTCTCCCGGGGTAGTGCGGTTGGTGCCACGACGATCGAGGTCTGTGCGACAGGCCTCACCTGGACGATGATCGGTGCTTCACCATTAAGCTCGAGGAGACCTTTGAAGTTGAAACGGTACGAAACGACGACAAGTGTTTTTTTCAATAATTAAGCATGACTTCAACTATTTCAACGTGTAATTTTCATCTTTTACAATTCGAGTATAGCTTACCCCATGCCATGCAAGACGCTATGTCTTGGAGAGGATGGATTTTGAAGACCATGAAAATTATGAAACAAAGAAAATTCACCTAAGGACTCATCATGATGTGGATTTTGAAGTAAATCTGTATAATTCTGGGAGCGTAACCCATTTTTGTTGCAAAATTGGGAAGCATTTTGCAAGATGTATGGTTTTGATGAGGGTATGCTTGTCACCATGGATCTTGGTGATCCTGACATCGACAAAGACAATATGGACATTTGGGTCCTTGTTGATACTCCTCCAGTTCTACCGCTATGTGAGTTTCTCAAACATAGTTAATTATTAACTAATTTATATTGTTCATTTCAAAATAGTTGACAGATTATTTCCATTGACAGCTTATTTTGATTGTTCAAACAATGTGCGGAACATGGTAGACAAAACCCACTACACCGATGGCTCCGAGTTAACTTATCAGGAGAAAAATCATCTGGTCGGATTTTGTACTGATCTTGAAAATTACAATATCTTTTGTAAAACTCCTCAACATTATGGTCAATACGTGCCACTAGTGCACGTGTTGAACTACAGTAACTACCATGGAGATACCCTGGAAAGATTTTCTACTATTACGACATTCGTGCATCTTTTGCATACTTTTAAAACTAGTACATCATTGCTAACTATGTAGTTATTACTATGTTTTTCAACAGAGAATCCCAAAGGATTGTGTGCCTCATTTGATGTATCAGAATGGCAGCCTTCATGTTTTGAACATATATCCAGGTCATCCTACGAATCTCAATTGTCCATACTGGATTTCTAAAAGAACCGGAGACATGAAAATCAAAGAATGGAAAAAATGTATGGACAGTCGAAGCACGTTCCTGGAAGCAAAAGGAAGCAAAGCACAAGAATTGGAGACATGATGATCTCCATTCTTCATAATGGAGAGTCAGGGTCTATATTGTTTTATGCTATTTTACCTTAAATAGGGTATTTAGGTCCTGCCTAATACTGATGATCATGTGCTAAGAACAATTAAGTAGGGTTGGTTCGATGACTATCAAGATGATGATCGTACGACTTGTTATTAATAACGAGGAGAAGTTGTATGATGATGATTAGTAGGACTTGTTAGGATTACTATTACTTTCGACAAACTCGCTACTCGCGGTCTCGATACTTGTAAAGTTTTATCTTTGTTCGGTCTTTTGAATTCGGAGACTAATATGATGAATTGTATTCGGAGACTAATCTTCTATTGTATTCGATGAATCTGCTGTTGCTGTGTGGTGCTGTCTATATTCTGTCCAGTAATATATTTTGTAACCTGTGCAAATATCAGAAAAGAAAAAAAATCCCTAATATTCATACTAGTGGCGCACCACCAACTAGTGCGCCATTAGTAAGCAAGAGCACACCAGTGGCGCATCATCAACAAGTGCGCCATTAGTAAGCAGAGCACATGGATAAATATGGCCTCTGGGAGGCATACTAATGGCGCACCGTGTGATATACTAATGGCGCACTCCCTGGTGTGCCATTAGTATACCAGATACTAATGGCGCACCAGGGGTGCGCCATTAGTATTTACTACTAATGGCGTGATGCTAGTGGTGCACCTGTAGTGCGCCGTTAATAGGCAAAACAAGTGCGCCACAAGCAGGCCTTTTCCTAGTAGTGGGCACTCGATGCCCAGGCCCAGGTTCATGCTGACAAGGTGAAGGAGCTGGAGGTGGAGCGGGATGAGCTGAAGGTGCAGGCCCTGAAGCTGTCCCAGGAGAAGGACACGCTCAACAGCGCACCGACGGAGGCACAGGGCGCGACCATCAGCAAGGCCGGGGAGCTCCCTGAGGCCAACAAGTCCATCAAGGACATCACACTGAAGCTGGAGGGCCTCGAGGGGATGCTCACGGAAGCCAAAGCCCGGGAGGGGGCCCTGGCCAAGGAGCTGGAGACCGAGAAGCAACTGCAGAAGAACGAGGCCACCGAGCAGAAGGATTTAAAGGAGGACGTGAACCGCTAGATCGGCCTCCTCGAGGACATCGCCGGCAGGATCACCGCGCAGCTGGCTACCATGGGGATACCAAGCGTGAGGTACGCCCCAGAGCGCAGCGGGACCACCAACGCCAAGCTGGCCTTGTTCTTCGAGTGCATTCTCGGGGCTCTGGAGCTGCTTCACGCCAACCGGGCGGCCTCGCTGGCCGATGAGGCCCGGAGGCTTTGCCAGGGCACCATGACCAAGGTGGCATACTGGTACCCCGAGCTCGGCTTCGACACCGCGCTGGAGAGCTTGCCGGAGGATACTGACCTCGCGCCGCTCAGGGAGCGCATCAAGCCCATCATCAGCCGTGTCGGCGGAATTCTGAGGGTGGAGGGCCAGCGCCGGGATTAGGCACCCCGTTTCTTTTTGTTGCTGCAAGTTCACAACCAAGACGATTTTTATCTTTAGTTAGAAACGCGGCAGCAAGTGATATAATATAACTTCTGCAGTACTTTTAATATTATGCATGTTATTTACTTGTTCGATTTTCCTTTGTATGTCCACCCTACGTTAACTAGGTAGGTTCGCCGGCGCGTAAACCCAGGGCAGCGTCTTGGGGACGGTTCCCCATTGGCGTGACGGGTGTGCTTGCTGCCAGGCAAACCACCTTATCGCCCTTAGCGCGGCCGCCCGAAGTGTCGAGTTTGACTCGAGTCAGAATCGAGAGCGTTGCCAAGTGCGGAAGGCTACCCCACCACCCTCGAGGCGGCCGCTTGAACTGTTGAGCAGACTCGAAACAGAACAAGGGCATTGCCAATTGCGAGAGGGCCCCTTTGCGTGCAGGTTTTTTATACATAGGCAGGATCTCCGAGGATGATAACCTTATATATATGAGAAAATAACTCAAGGCTCTAAATGACTTAGCTTTTCTGTTGCCGCACTGGCGCCCTTCACGTTCGCAGGCAGCGCCCTTTTCTCCTGGCCTTCTCCTTCTTGGGAGCCATGGCGATGAAGAACTGCTAGGCCAACTACTAGACCAGATTCTCACAATTGCACCCCCTACCAGGCGCGCCAAATATGTCGGTGTGGAACGACACCTATGGGATCACAAGAATCCCTACTACAGTTGCCGGGGCGCAGGGTTACGAGAAGAGCAGCATTAGTAGTCAACACAAGGATCGTTTACCCAGGTTCGGGCCGCAAAGATGCATAAAACCCTAGTCCTGCTTTGGTGGGTGTATTTCAGAGAGTTCTTGAGCTCTCGAACTAGCTATGGTGGGTTGCCAGGTTCCAAAGAGCCGAATCCCCCTCCAGTATGCCATGGGCCTCCTTTTATAGTCGAAAGGGGCTGCCACAGTGGCATACAGGAGGTGGAAAGGCGTCTGATATAGCGAGCTTGTCGTCAGACATGAGACAAGACGCATTTAATGCGCCGCTGAGGTGTCCCCTAGCATTATCGGGGACGGGGGCGAGGCTCGTCCCGTCCGTCGCCGCTCCTCCTCGCTTCGACATCCACCCTGGCCAGCGATGTGTGCGGCGCCATGTAGGCACGCAGGCGGCTGAGATGGCGTGGTGGTGGAGCCTTAACGAAGATCTGCATGCCACCATGCAGGCGCTTGATAAGTTGGCCTGGGAGCTGCATGTTGCCACGTAGGTGCCTCCTCAGCTGGTTGAGCTGGCAGCTGCATGCAAACGACGGCGGAGACTTGGTTGGTGTGGGTCTGGCAGTGGCCCTGCTGGCGTCCTTGGTGAGGGCCTTGCCAGGTGGCCCGGCAAGGTTCTTGCCGTGGCGCGCTGTCGTCCCCGGCAAGGATCTTGCCGGGGGTCTTGTGGCCTTCCTCGGCAAGGATCTTGCCGAGGGCTGTTGTCTTTTAATCCTCATTTGATCTTGAACAGTCCTTGGTCTTGACAAAGATCTGCATGCCACCATGGAGGTGCCTCCTAAGCCCTAGATCCAACGTGGTTGGCTGAGTTGGAACCCGTGGGCTCGAGGATGGCTCACTCCACTGGTGTGGTCGAGCCACCCCGGCAAGGGTCTTGCCAGGGCCGCTGAGGCTGCCCCCGGCAAGGATCCTGCCTGGGGAACCTGCTTGACCAGTCTTCTTCTTTGCGGTCTTGATCTTGGCCTTGCTCTGGCCGTCTTGAGCTTTGGTTTTACCTCGGTTTACCTCCCTTCCTCTGCTTGGTGTGGCGCTAGCAGCTCCATTGTCTGCAGTGTAAATGTGTACAAAGGTGCACCCCTTCTTTTGTACATCGACAGTATGAGTACAAAGACGTTGTGCTCCTTTCGAACCGCATCTTCGCGCTGAAAAACCAGGGGACTTGTTTCATATGGGCACATCCTACGGAATACTCCCTCTCTTCCAGTTAATTTGTTTTGAATTTTTTCATTTTATAAGTTTCAAATTCAAATTTAGAGCTCCCAATCACATGTTGAGATTACAATGTGCATTAAATTGTTGCGTGCATGTAGTAGTTTTTTATTAGTCATTTATATTGGTCACGCATGCATGCATTGTAAGTAACATTTTTACCACAATTTTTTAGGAAACTGAGTGCAATAGTTGAGTAGTTTTGCAAACTACCAATACTACACCCGAAACGGTACAAAATCAATACCACCACCACGCCCGCGTCTGACCGCCCTGGCCGACACAAACCCCCTCCCTTGCCGGTGCGCGCTTCCTGCCTGAAACGGTCAACGTCGCCCCGGAGCGTCAGTGCCACATTAATGCCTAGCCAGAGCGGAGGCGACTTCTCACTAGCACCGGCTTTGAAGCAGCGCGATGGCCGAGAGAGCGTTGCTTGCCGTTGCACACGACTGCTCCGCGTCGAGTCTGGCCATAGTGGTGGTGGTGGTAACTTAGCTGGTGCATACACTCGGGAATAGCAGACATGGTGATGAGGCAGAGAATTAAAGAAGAGACAGGGGGTCATGCATGGCAATAAATATGATTATCTATGCTACTACTCTATGATACTATGCACTATAAAAGTAGTATATCATACACTAGTATCATGCACTAGTATATGTAATACTCCCCACTATGAGTAGCCTCAAACGATACCACGGCCGGCCGTCATCCGTGCGCTTCCCACATTACAGTTGCAACTTGTTTAGAGTAGGTTTTACTCTGTTTTGTATGAAAACTGTAATGTATCTTGTCCGGTTTATATGAAAAGTTTCAAAATGTAATGATTTTCATACGGTTTCAATGAATTCCAAATTGTTTGCATGACTATGTAGGGCAAAGTCATTCCCCGATCTAAATCAGATTGCCGATCATGGATGTGCATGGGGCATTTGGTCTAACTTGGAACCTTGTAGCTGACGACACCCAGTTGGGACGTACTATCTTAGCAATTGTTACCCATGGTACCATTGAAGTGCAACAAGGTGCCATGATCTACCACGATCGAACCCTGATCATGTACCCAGGTAATCCCTTCTCTCTGAATCAAGAGTAGTAGAGCCAGGAACTATCGTATATCTTATTGCCATGTCATCATATAACATTTCAGTACATGTCTCTTTGTACTCCAGTAGCAGGAGTAGTTCTTTCCATCTTTTTATTGGTTGGGATAGTCATCTACGCAACTTTATAATGCCAGTTGTATAAACTATAAAGGACTTTTAACAATTTCAATTCTGTGTAGTACTAGCTAGGTAGCCATAATCCCATCAAACAAAACTACTACTTTAATTAATGTACATGGCCTAGGTAACACTCTCAAATTGTTTGCCGTCACCCGTGTCGCAGCTGGTCTATGCATTGCTTCCGTTCCCCCCATAGAAATAATCAATATAAACTATTTTATTTTAATCCGTATCCCCTACTTACGTCACCTTATTATACTGCATGGACTATAACCATGCACATCAGCATGTATCCAGGTTTGAGATGCCAGGTGTACCAGATGGACGGCGGCATGTTCGACCCCCGTGATGCTACCTGGGTGCGGATGAACACACTTCAAGAGTATTCGATCATTGGGGACAAGTACCCCATAGTGCAAATGATGCCACCTTCCGTGTGCGACACCGACGGCCTGCCGCTTATGAAGAACGGGTGCGTTTTCGTTGCGCACCAACGGATTCTTATCTTGAACGCCCCTATCCCTGATCTATGCCACTTCAGTTTGGATGATTCTCCATCATGGGGAGCCACACTAAGAAGCTGCAATGATATGGACTACCGTTGCCCACCGTTATGGATCGTTCAATCTATGAAGAACACACGGGACTGGAACTACGAGATGGATATGTACCCAGGGATGTACGAACCTGAGTAATGTAGCGCAGTAAGTGAAGGAGAAAGGCACAAATAGTATGAACATGCGTGGCATATAGGCATTTGCCTCTTACTACCATTAAATGTTGTATGTGCAATGCACGGTGATATTATGATGTATGTGCCTAAGTACTCTACTACTATATTAATTCGAGGCACATATTAGGTGTTATATTTTTTTACCTGTATGGCCCGAGACCTTCCAACTAGATGCGTCTTTCTCTCCGGGTCGCACTTTGTATCGTTTATACTACTAGTACTACGTGTGGTCTCCGACCTACAGGTGGAAGAAGTGGAGACGCTCTACCACGTTGTTCATGTCCCACTCCTTTCGCTGACGCGTGGGACATCCAGCACGTGCCATGTTTGGAATTCCTTCGTCGTAATAGTTGAAAGGCTAGGTTTCATGAAAAATAAAAAATAAATATAAATCAACAGTGATACTGTACCACGCGGTTTCCTTGCTCCTCAATATCGGATAGAATACTTCCGTTCCGCCGACATGTGGGACATTGACCATCCTGGTCCACTTACCATCCACGCAGAACTCCAATGGAGAGTCACCCCGGTCGGCATGCCGTAGTAATAATGACTAATGAGCCTTCAAATCACAGGCCTAACCTTTCCCACAGTAAAGTTGCTCGGACGAAGGAACCATCATGAATTCTTTGAATTCCTCTTCTTGAAGAAAAGTACTATACCAGCAATACTGCTAGCTACAGTAGTACTGTACTCCAGTGGAGGCCTCCTTTGGTTCATAGGATAGGAATTTTGTAGGACTATGAAAATCATAGGAAGTGAGATGACATGCATCTCAATTCCTATACAGAAAGAGATGCCATTGGATGCATAGGCTAGGAATTTTTCCATTGAGTCTAGGCTAATGTACTGGTAATTTGCTCTAAAAACTACAGTAGTAACTAGTACTGGTAGATGCTCGTAATTAATTAAGCAAACATATGGGCGACGCACACACACACACACACTAACTACTAGTACTACTACTTCTCACGTTCAGCCCAGACACCGTCGTTTGCCTTCCCGGCTTTGTCTGGGACACCCCACCGTGCTTGGATCTCCAATGAGCTCTCTGCAGTAGTGTGTGCGTCCTCTTCTTTCTTGTGGCGGCGGGCCTCTCTTTTCTTGAGTGCTTTCTGCCTTTTCCGCTCCCTCTGTGCGGCTTTGGCCGCCTGTTGCTCTACCGCCTATTCGGCCTTGGCAGCTTCAAAGTCCGCCCACGTAGGTGTGAGGTCACGAGCGGCAATGAACTCGGCATAGCGGGATTCCATCGCTTCCCTACCATTTTGTGTGCGGTTGTGGGCGGCGAGGAACTTGGCGCGACGGGATGCCATCAATTCCTTACCGGTTAGTGTGCGTCGTGGTGGCATGAACAACGCTTGGTGAGAGCTGTGGGGCAGAGTGGCTGGACAACCGTATAGTGCATTGGTTTGTCAAGATCTCAAGGACAGACGACGAAGGAAATTTGGATTCCCCTTCAATACTGGTTATTTATTACCGAGTAAAATGCATTGGCGGTCATCGAACTTGTCTTGATAGCTCAGTTTGATCATTGTACTTAAGAATACGGTCAATACAGTCATTATATACGATATATGGTGATTATATGATCACTGGCTCATGGTATAGCTCTGTATTTGTCTGGTTGACCAGCCAAACAGTCCACATGCATCCCATCGGCCTGTGTTCTATATATATCTATCTATGTAGGCCTACCCGCCAGTGGAGAAAGAATTAAAAACCAAAATTATGTGTATGTGAGGAATCAAACCACTGACTCATTGCTGCAATGCACACTCGTCAGCCAAATGAAAATGAAATACTTTGTGTTAAATTAACAAATCAATTTTTTTATATTATACGTGATGCATCCATTAGCGCACAGCATCCACAGACGCAAGTAGCATGTAAGCATGCATACACTCATGCTCACGCTGTCAAACCATGGTAATGCATGCACGTCTCCCTCTCAATCAAAGTCATGCTCATGGCGTAATGCAAACGACGAGCCCGTCACCTGCGTGCCCCGGCGGTGCCTGACATTACTATTTAGATGTTCGCTGGCGGCCTCCACGAACACCGAGCATGTATTCACTTGGCTCAACACCAATGTCATACTTGTGCTTGGGTGTCGAGCTGCTCGACATTAGCCATGGCTCTACACATGATGCGACGACATTAACCAGTGCCTTGCTCATGTATATCATCCATCACAATGACAATCTATAAAACAGCCCAGGTAGAGAGGGTACTATGGTACCTATATATGTATCGTGAGCGACCGATCATAGTAGCACTACACACAAGTGTGTGTTTGATCGATTCATCCATTATTCGTAAGTTATGATTGGTTGTGTGGTGTGTAATGGTGGTCGTTGTCGGTGTCAAAACCGGCGGATCTCGGGTAGGGGGTCCCGATCTGTGCGTTAAGGCTGATGGTAACGGGAAGCAAGGGACACATATGTTTACCCAGGTTCGGGCCCTCTCGATGGAGGTAAAACCCTACTTCCTGCTTGATTAATATTGATGATATGGGTAGTACAAGAGTAGATCTACCACGAGATCGTAGAGGCTAAACCCTAAGAGCTAGCCTATGATGGTATGATTGTAATTGTGATCGGCCTTCTAAGGACCAACCTCTCCGGTTTATATAGACACCGGAGAGGGCTAGGGTTTACATGGAGTCAGTTACAAGG
Organism: Aegilops bicornis; assembly: GCA_021605145.1. Lineage (NCBI taxonomy): Eukaryota > Viridiplantae > Streptophyta > Magnoliopsida > Poales > Poaceae > Aegilops > Aegilops bicornis. The sequence continues at coordinate 240,458,907 of CM038672.1, forward strand.
AAGGAAATATAATATCCGCATTGCCAAGCTTGCCTTCCATGCCAAGGAAAGTCCCATCCGGACACGGGTCGAAGTCTTGAGTCTCGTATCTTCACGCTTCAATAGTCCGGATGTTGTACACAGTCCGGCAGTCCGGATACCGCCTAATCTAGGACTCCCTCAGTAGCCCCTGAACCAGGCTTCAATGACGATGAGTCCGGCGCGCAGTATTGTCTTCGGCATTGCAAGGCGGGTTCCTTCTTCGAATACTCGAAAGCACCTGTTACGACGAATAGTGTCCGGCCTCCAATCAATGTTGTGCTCCTCGGCTTCAGTGCCTCAGTAATGACCATCTCACGTGTCGAGCGAATGCGAGGAGTCGAGGCATTTTTGCATTTGCCAGGCTCGATCCTCCGGGCTAACCGTCTATTTGAAGGGACGGGGATTCTCAGATCCAAACCTCACTCTTCCTCCCAGAGCTAGCATCCAACAGAACGCTCCGCGAAAAGCCATTCCAGCATGGCCGGCCTTCGTAGCTCTTCGGCTCGCCCTTCTCGTTCCAGGTCGGGGGATTGGGGAGAGTGCTCAGTTCCTCATAGCCGTTTGATAGAGTTACAAACCCAAGGGTTTCTCCCACCGGCGTTCATGGTCCCCGTCCAAGCTGGAATAGCCACTTATGACGGAGGAGAACAAGATGAGGGATCTCCTAACCCATCTCTGGAGGAGTGTATATGCCTCATCCCACATCGCTGAGGGGCGTCGGGTTCCCTATCCATCTGTTTCTTCACGGGCTCCTAGAGTTCTACGGCCTCCAGTTACACAATCTTACCCCTGCCTCTATTATGCACATAGCGGGGTATGTTGCTCTTTGCGAGCTGTTTTTAGGCTGCGAACCACACTTCAGATTATGGAGGAAGCTGTTCTGCCTCATCCCCCGCACCCAGGGGGAATCCCTATGTCAAGTGGGAGGGGCCGAAGTATGGCGCATTGCCGAGACCGGATACCGGTCCGGCACTCCTGAGAAGGCACCAGAAAACTGGCCTTCAGACTGGTTCTATATAGATGACGACCCCCTTCCGGATCCAGTCCGGACAGGTATCCCCAAGTTCAGCAATGCCCCCCCGAGGGCACGCCTAACCTGGCGCCCCCGGGGCCCTCAAGAAGAGGACACAAGGGAAATATTCCTCCTGATGAACATGATAAGGTTACTGGCCAAATCCGGACTGACGATAGTTGAGGTTATGGCCAATATCAGGGGAAGCCGATGTGGCATTTCAACGGGGAAGACGACGCTACCCGCTGCGGCCGTAAGGGTCCGGACTCCGCTGCCGCTTTGGCAAGGATATTGTATGATTCATACAAAGGGGAAGAGGAGGAATTCCTTCGCATAAAAACGCGGGACGGATTCTCCATGTACAACCCCCCAGAGTGGGTAAGTTGCCATTCTCTTTCCTCGCTTTACTTACTCTAGCGTTCTTACGCTAAGATTACTTGCATCAATGCTTCTGAGCAGGAACTAAGGAGGGCCGTAGAAGGAATCTTCAGCCCCTCCCCGCAACCAGAGGACCCTGGAAGGGCCCTAGATCCGGGACTTAAAGTGGATCCGGATATCACTGTGGAGCTTGTCAACGGGGTATTCTATCAGGCGAGCTGGGATGGCGCCCTAGTGGCCATTATAGCCGACTACCCTGGAATGCTCCCCGCATCGCGTGTAAGCCGAACTAAAAAACCCTATCCTTCGAAGAGGACCCCCCCCAGGTTTTATAATTTACCCTTGAGGCGTCGTTCCATTCACAGAAACGACGGCTGGAGCGAGGGGCCGAGCCCCTAGGGACTCGTCAACCACTGGCGTCCGGATCGGGCAGGCTCAAGAGGAAGGCGGTGAGGGTTGACACACCACTACAGAGGTAAAGTAATAACCTGTCCTGTAATTATAGAATTTAAAATATGACAGCGCCCTTTGTGTCTGGCAGGAAGAGGAATAACCGGACTATATCTGGAGACCCTACCCATCACGCCTCCACCAGCCGGGTTCCAGAACCAGCTTCAGGGGCGGAGGCGGACACGGGGCCAGCACCGCAGAGTTCCCCGACAGAGGATGTGGATATGCGTTCGGCCACGAACTCCGAAGTGAAGAGCGCCATGAATCACCGGCGCCGGAGGGCCGTGCTCCGGAACAACATCTTTTCCGAAGAGGCTTTTAATGCCTTCAATTCGGCGGACGCATACGTCCAAGCTGCTCGGGGCGGGCTTGCCCAAGCGACAAACCAGTATACCAAAGACATACGTGTAAGAAATTTTAATAAGTATGTATAGTAGTAGCCCCTAAGACTTAGAATTGTTGGGACAACTGTTTGAAGGATCAATATATGCACAGGTCCTTGTGGACAAGAATGAACAATTGGCTCGAGAGCTGGAGGCATGCAAGGCCCAACTGACTAATGCGGTAGCCAAGTTAGGGGGATCCGAGAAGGCCCCCTCTGGTAATATTTGTCCCCATTATACGCAGATGTACCAGTTAGCAAATGGATGGTGTGGTTAGTCTAACAGAAGACTCTGCAGACAATCCCGGGGTGAATCCGGAGGGCGTAAGAGAGGACGCATCACATCTCAAAAGGCAGCTGGAGGCTGGCGAGCCCGTTCTTAAGCGAGTTAGGCAGGAGAAGAACAATCTTCAAGATGCCAAAGTCCAGCTGGACGTGGAGTTAAAAGATCTCCGCGCTCAGCTGGCGGACTCCCTGAAGGAGAAAAAAAGGCTTCGAAGCGGCATTTATAGTAAGTGCCTAGACGAACTATAGTATAGTTCGGCGAGGAAGTATATTGAAAGAATTTTGCTTGCAGAAATGTTAACGGGTCTCCCTGAGGAGGAGATGCCTTCATCTGCAAGTGATAACGGGCCATCCAACTTTCTGTCGAATGGCATGAGGGAGCTTCTGGATATGCTTCAAGGAGCACGGTGGCGCTTCCGACTGTGGAAGGTGTCCGCTTGCTAGCAAGGCGCAAGAGAAGCCTGGGCTATGGTGAAGACGCGCTACACCAAGCTGGACCCGAACCATATGGCCGAAGTAGGACCGGTGGGGCCCGATGGTCAAGAAATTCCCGTGAGTCTGGTATATGACCAGGTAGCGTTAGCCGCTAAGTATTCTCAACAGGATTGTAAGCTAGATTGCCTGTTGGACGGTATAGAGGAGGAATATAGTCACCCAAGTGATCGTGTAATTTAATGGGCTTAAGTAGCCCCTAGCCGGATTAAAATCATTTGTCATGGCGGACCTTTGCTTCAGCCCCGGATCCTACGGTCCGGGTGTGTCTGAATACCCACTCGGTTATACAAAACCGGGGTATGCGTGGAAACAAGGCGTAGGGGTCATAAGTGCTTGAGCAGACAAGTACCCAACTAGTTATGTTATATTACATGGATAGTAAGAAACATCTTCCAGAGAGAATAGTTCCGTTAGGGGTTCCTTTCCCTGGGTACGCATGCGATGATGCACATGTCCGGACTGCGAACGATGGCGCAGGATACAAGACTTCTGGGGATTTATGTTATGATAAACGAATACATCTTTTGTTCACCGATCGAATATTCTCTTAAGGAAGCTAGCTTTCGGCTTCACCCAGTCTGAGGTACACATCCGGCTGAACCGGCAGTAACAATCACAGAGGTGCTCCCCTTATGCCCTAGCCGAATTAACGAGAACGTTGGGCATAAACACAAGAGCCAGGCAACCCAGCTTGGCAACATCTTAAGTCATATTGATGCATATAATGGTGAAGAAAAGGCACATACGGAAACAGAATGCATATGTGACGGGCAGAAAGCCATGTGAGTAATTATTTTTAGCTTCCGTATAGGAAGCCCCCAGGTATTGCTTACACACCTAGTGCGGCCGGGGTGATCCGGGAATCCGCACTGTATTGAATACTTTGTGTGAAGGGAAAAAGGTCGAGAAAGGGAAAAGGGGTGGAGCATAATTAAAAGGGAGGGGTTAGACGAACATTGAGTTCGGCGTTAGGCGTAAAATCTCCGGAGTCTGGCCGCGTTCCATGGGTTCGGCTCGAGTCCGTTATCGGATGAATTACCTAAACAGTACGCTCCTCCGGTGAGAACTTTCTCAATGATGAAGGGACCCTCATAGTTGGGTTTGAGCTTGTCCTTCTTCTTCTCCGGTAGGCATAGAACGAGCTCGCCAATATTGTAAGTTTTGGCCCGCACTTCTCTGCTTTCATATCGTCGAGCCTGCTGCAGATAGAATGCAGAACGGGCTTTTGCGACATCGCGCTCCTCCTCCAGGGCATCTAAGTCATCCTGCCGATCTAACTCGGCTTCCTTGTCTTCGTACATGCGTACGCATGGCGAATCATGTATTATGTCGCAGGGTAGTACTGCTTCCGCACCGTAAACCATAAAAAATGGTGTATATCCGGTGGTGCGATTGGGTGTGGTCCGCAGCCCCCAGAGTACGGAGTCGAGCTCCTCTACCCAGTGTGTTTTCGATTCTGTTAGAGATCGCACTAGTCTGGGTTTGATGCCGCTCATGACGAGACCGTTTGCCCGTTCGACCTGGCCGTTTGTTTGGGGGTGGTAGACGGAAGCTTAGTCGAGCTTAATGCCCATTTTGCCGCACCAAGTTTTCACTTTGTCGGCCGTGAAATTTGAGCCATTATCAGTGATGATGCTATGGGGGACACCGTATCGGTGTACGACCCCGGATATGAAGTCTATCACAGGTCCGGATTTGGCCGTTTTGACTGGTTTGGCTTCTATCCATTTGGTGAACTTGTCCACCATGACCAGTAGGTATTTTTTCCTATGGCTTCCCCCTTTAAGGGGTCCGGCCATATCCTGTCACGACCGGTTTTTCAATAAAAATATTTATTGAGAAACCAATCTTTTAATTCCAGTGTGAGGAAAATCCTCCATACTGGTGGACAAAACCTTGATACAATAAGACAGTAGCAATTAATACATTATAGGGTCGAGATGATCTTGCTCAACAAATTATTACAAGCACGCCAATGATTATACATGGCGGCGGATATGACACAGTGGAGTGGTGGCATACTACTGACTCGAGGTAAAGTGATGGAATAACACAGTGGAGTGGGTGATATGACTCCTACACTAGCGGCTCATCGAGCGTCGAGGTGAGGCTCGGTGAATTTATTTGGGTAGCGGAAGCGAATATATCACAATGACTAATCCAGGGGTCGCACGAGACTGACTGGGATTCCTCTAGGCGTCGGACTCGCTATCGAACTCTTGATCCATGAGATCTCCTTCGTCAGCATCTGGCCAAATCAACAAGCCAGGTAAGTACTTTGAAAGTACTCGCAAGACAGTTCGGACAAAAGATATAACAAATGTATGCACGAATGCGACATGAATAATTTAACAATGCGCAATCAAATTAGTATAGCAAGGTAAGTAAAAAGGGAATCGGCGGTAGTCCGCTCGAAAACCCAAAGAAAATAAACCAAAACCGATCGGGTGTGCAAGCGACACCTCGAAGGGTGAACAAATAAGTAAAGCATGCCACAGTCGGGCGTCTAAGCAACACCTCATAAAGGGCTTATACTAAAAGAAAAGACATGTGTGCCACAGTCGGACGTCTGAGCGACATCACTGAAAGGGCTTATATCAATAATAAGTAAATAACAGTGCCACAGTCGGACGTCTGAGCGACATCGCAGAAAGGGCTTATATCATAAATAAGTAAACAACAATGCCACAGTCGGATGTCCGAGCGACATCGCGAAAAGGGCTTATATCATAAATAAGTAAACAACAATGCCACGATCGGATGTACGAGCGACATCGCAGAAAGGGCTTATATCATAAATAAGTAAACAACAATGCCACGATCGGACGTACGGCGACATCACAGAAAGGGCTTATATCAAAATTAAGTAAACAACAATGCCACAGTCGGACGTCTGAGTGACATCGCAGAAAGGGCTTATAATTCGTTATTCATAACTTACAAGAAATGGTGCTCACGAAAAATATTCATCACAAGACAATAAGCGGGTTAGTCCATCTACAGGAAAGAAACATTTAAGATTCATGTGGTTCTCAGGAGTTACTGTCTCCGGGACTGATATTTGACAAGATAAGATGAACACAGCACTTGGACATGAATAGAATGATTTCAAGGATTTTTACCTCTGCAGAGTTTGTACTAAAATATCCACAGCCAACGGATTTCCGTAGTCACGAAGGACTAGTTCCGTTTACGGTATTTTGGAGAAAACATAGCTAACCAGTACACACCCATCCTACCTCACGTTGCCAGGAATCACCCTAGACAGCGTTCAAGAAAAACTTTGATACGGGGAGATCACAATCTCGAATAGCATGGGATCAAATTTATATCACACGCTCTAAGGGTGCCCCCTCTCGGTCCCAACGGAAACACCCATGCCCCTGATCGGATGATAGGCTTTAATCCAGGGCCATGGAACCCTCATCCCGCCTCTCGATTTGGTGTGTACCAGCAAGTGGTTTGCAACTTACTAAGCCGTATCCCTTATGGAAAACATGTGGTAGTACGAAGGGGAGACAGACGGAATTGGACTGATTTATATTGACACTGGTCAACGATGCGGCATAAGACTGGCATGCTACAAAGACTGCCATCTTACCCATTCTCATGCCAACTCATGGCCATGCAACATGTTTCCAACAACTCATGGATTTCCCGAAACTCACTTGCCTCAACTTTTACGAGATAAACTTTCATCGAGATGCTCATGAACATGCCATGATACTAAATTAATGCAAACATGCCCAAACACTCATCATATCAAAAGTTCAAACATGCTTGTCTGGTTCGGAGTAGTCGGGGCCTAGCTCGGTGAAGTTCGTGGTTCCGTCACCTCCCTCGGTATCTACGATATACAAAAATATATGCACTAACGTAAATACCAAGGGGTTCTCAAAAATATTCCAAATATTTTTCAAATAAATCTAATAAAAAACTAGACAAAATTTTGAAGAGGAAGAAAAAGAATCACTCAAAAATCCTTTTCTGTTTAAAAGTTATAAGTGTTTTGGTCCCAGGACCTTTCAGAATGTAAACAGAAAAATACTCAGGGCGTAACAGAAAAGTTCAGAAAACGATTCGGTTTGGAAAGCGCATTTATCAGAATACGCTTTTGGAAAACGGTTCAAAATAAAGAACAGAGAGGCTGACGGGCGGGTCCCACCCGTCAGGTTTAAAAATTCAAAGGGGGGGGGGCGGAGCTCGTGGGCGCCCGAGGGCTGCGGTGGTCGCCGGGCGGCGATCCACGGCGAGGCAGGAGGATCGGGTGGTACCTCCATGCTCAGGCGCCATTCCACGTCGGTGGGTGGTGGTGGTGGTCGTGGCGAGTACCACGCCGACGGGCGGCCCTTGCTCCGTGAGACGGCGATTCGGGAGGGTTGGATCTCACGGAGAGTCTTTGCGAAGAGCAAATTGAGGTGGGGGTTAGTCTATTGGGTGCTCGAGAGGGTTGCTGACGAGGTTAGGGCGCTGGGGACGGCCTCACCAGAGTGAATCGAGGTGGAGGCCGAGGCGGAACGGGGCGGCCGGAGTTGGGGGAGGAGACCTCCTCGAGGTCCTCCTAGAAGCCTTGCGGAGTGTTGGTGAGGTGTAGGGAAGCTGCGTGCTCGAGGGCGAGCTCGGGCCCCTTTTTATAGGCGATCAGGGGGGGTGGCCGTGAACGGAGTTCTCCGGCGAAGGTTACGGCGGCGCAGGGCTTGGTCGGGGTGGTTTAGCGGTTGAGCATCAACGTGGAGGTCTACTGGCTCCATTTAGACGCTAAACGAGTTTGGACGAGAAGCTTTGGGGGGAGTTCGACAGAACGGGGCGGGGCGGGCCCGTCGGCGGCAGAGGGCGTGCCCTGTGCTTGCCGGCCACGGCGACGGTGCAACAATGGTGCGCTGGCGTGCATGAGCCACGCGGAGGGCCAGGGAACGATGGGCGGCGACGGGTGGCGTGGCGAGCGGGCTCGGGCCCTCGCTGGCCGCCACGGGTGGCGCAGCCACCATAGAAACCGCCAACGCCGGCGAGGCTCGCCGCCACCAACGCCTGCATCAGTCCAAGGGGGCGTTCGACGCTCCGGACAGGGAGGAGAGGCCGTGCGCAACGCGCCAGGCGCACTGTTGACAGGTGACCCGACCCTGACGAAGAAACGACACTGAAACTCTGAATTTCTGAATTTACTGAAAGTGAAAAGTGACAGTGCATGCTAGGTGTTCGACTGAATGCTTTTGGCATGTGGGGATTTTTCCTTGAGCTGATTTTTGGTGGAGTGGCTTCGCATTGCAACTGGAGGTTGCCTGAATTTTGGTGGAATTTTTGGAGAAGAGGAGATATGAATTTCACCAAATTTGACAAATCTGGTCCAAACTTGCGAGAAGCTGAAACTTGAAAATTTTGAAAAGAAGAAGAGTGGATCTTGATGGTTCTAGGTTGTGGGTGCTAGGGACTATCCAGAGTAGTTGGTTTGAGAACAAAACTCAAAGGCATTTAGGTACTTGCTTTGCAAATCACCTAGGCTCAACATAGTGGACATAATTTGTTTTGGGGAAAGAAATAATTGAAATAAAATCCAAAAATGAGTTGGACCTGTTGGGACAGAATATTTGGATTGCCCCAAAGTGGAAGGAGGGGTTTTGGGGAGATTTACCACATGAGACATGGTAAAAAGTATGGATGGATTCAATATAACAGAAGACCCAAAACTCCTAGGGTTTTCTTCTAAAAGGAAATAAATCCCAAAAATAAAATTTGAGAAGGGGGAAATCAGAAGAAAGGTTTTTAATAACCAACACCAGAGTTGAAGAAGGTGCCAAAGTAAAATCTTTTGTCAAAGGGAAAATTCCTGAGAAAGAGATTTGTGGAAGGGTTTAAAATGACCTCCTTCAAAACTAACAAGGTTTTTGCTGAAAACCAAAACAAATTTTTTTTGGAGTGTCACATATCCAGCCCCCAGACCGCGAAGGGCCAAGTTATGGGGATTGTTTGGAGAGCGGTAGGGGGCATGTGACTCTGATTGGCGAAGAGCTGGCAACCGACGCAATGTTGGACAAGGTCTGTCGTATGCTTTCGCCGTTGGCCAATAGAAGCCTGTACGGAAGGCCTTGCTGACTAGCGCTCGAGCAGCGGCGTGATGTCCGCCCAGTCCGGCATGGATTTCAGCCAAGATTTGCCGCCCTTCCTCTTCGGAGATGCACCTTTGGAGCACTCGATCGCGCTTTTCTGGTAGAGTTCCCTTTCGTGGACCTTGTAAGCTTTAGAGCGCCGGACTATGCAGCGTGCTTCGTTTTGGTCTTCGTGGAGCTCCTGCCTATTTAGGTAGGCCAAGAAAGCCTCGGTCCACGGGGCAATTACGGCCCGTAATAAACCGGCTTTTCAAGCGGGAATTTGTATCCGTCAACCTCTCGTTTGACGACGAGTACTGCGCTTACAACTTGGTGTTTTGCCGCTATGTATAATAGCATAGGCTCGCCGGTGTTCGGTGCTGTTAGGACTGGATTACTGGCCAGTAAGGTCTTTATTTCATCGAGTATGGCCGCGGCTGCATCCGTCCATACGAAGTGTTCGGTGCGCCGCAGGAGGCGGTAAAGAGGCAATGCCTTTTCTCCTAGCCTGGAGATAAAGCGGCTTAAAGCAGCCACACATCCGGCTAGCTTCTGGATGTGCTTGAGGTCTGTTGGTATAGCCAACTGAGAAAGAGCTCAGATTTTTACCGGGTTCGCTTCAATTCCTCTATTGGAAACAATGAAGCCCAGCAGTTTCCCCTATGGGACGCCGAAGATGCATTTTTCTGGATTCAACTTAATGTCGTATGTCCATAGGTTATTAAATGTGAGCCTCAAGTCATCTATCAGGGTTTCGACGTGTCTAGTTTTTATGACCACGTCATCCACATATGCTTCCACTGTTTTGCCGTTTTTTTCCAGGCATGTTTGAATCATGCGTTGATAGGTTGCGCCGGCATTCTTGAGACGAAAGGGCATAGTGTTGAAGCAAAAAGGGCTATATGGCGTTATAAAAGCTGTTGCAGCTTGGTCAGACTCTGCCATCTTTATTTGATGGTATCCAGAGTATGCCTCGAGAAAGCACAGCGAGTCGTGTCCAGCTGTGGCATCGATGATTTGATCGATGCGAGGGAGGGGAAAGGGATCCTTGGGGCAAGCCTTGTTGAGGTCTTTGAAGTCGACGCATAGGCGCGAGGATTTGTCCTTCTTTGGTACCATCACCAAATTTGCCAGCCAATCCGGATGTTTGATATCTCTGATGAATCCGGCCTCGAGTAGCTTGGCTAACTCTTCCCCCATTGCCTGTCGTTTGGGCTCTAAGAATAGCGTTAGGGTCTGCTTGACTGGTTTATATCCTTTAAGAATATTGAGGCTGTGTTCGGCCAGTCTGCGTGGGATGCCTGGCATGTCCGATGGGTGCTAGGCGAAAATGTCCCAATTCTCGCGTAAGAAATCTCGTAGTGCGGCGTCAATCACGGGGCTCAGCTATGTCCCGATGGAAGTTGTCTTCGTGGGGTCCTTGGATGGACCTGGAATTTGACTATCTCGTCTGCTTGTCTAGTATCACGTCGTCCCTTTCCATGGTGGCCCGCAGTGTTGTTAACTCTTCGGCTGCTAGGGCTTCAGATAATGCTTCCAAGGCTAGAGCTGCGGTTTTATTTTCGGCACGAAGTGCAACGTCCGGATCACTGGCTAGAGTGATGATTCCATTGGGTCTGGGCATTTTAAGCTTCATGTACCCATAATGGGGTACAGCTTGAAAGCTTGTGAATGCGTCCCGCCCTAGAAGGGCGTGGTATCTGCTGCTAAAAGGAGCCACCTGGAATGTGATTTCCTCGGACCTATAATTCTCTGGGATGCCTAATTCCACATCGAGTGTGATTTTTCCCGCACATCGCGCTTCTCGAGTAGGGATAATTCCCCTGAAGGTCGGGCCTCTTTGTTCAATGCGGCTTTTATCCATCTCCATCTTGCTGAGTGTTTCTTCATAAAACGGATTTAATCCGCTTCCGCCGTCCATGAGTACTTTAGTGAGCCGAAAGCCATCTACGATCGGACTAAGGACCAGAGCGGCTGGTGCCCGGACAGCCCGGAGTCGAGGTTGATCACTGGCATTAAAAGTTATAGCAGTGTCGTTCCAAGGGTTTATTCTTGCCACATGGTAAATTTCAGCGGAGCTTCGTCGAGCTCGCTTGCGCCTATTGTTCTAGGCAAAAGTCTCGAAGATTGTTAGTACCGTATTGCGTTTGCTGGCAGGATGTTGTTCTGCTTTATGGCCCACAAGAAGATACTCGCCACTTTTTGCCACCTGACGGAGTATCAAACATGCCTTAAGGCTATGAGTAGGTGTTGTATTCGGAGTACTGTGGAGCTTACATGGCCCGTCGAGCCATTCTTCCAATAAGGATCCCTGCCCTGGAGTGGGCTTTGGTTTCTTGGGGGTTGAGTAGGACGACTTACGGGAGTTCGTCCGTTTAGTTCGGACAAAGGTTTTGGTGAGAGCAGTACTATCCCAAAATTCCGTTTGGGTCTTCCAAGCGCTCTCCATCACACAGTACTTCCGTACTATGGTTTCCAAGTCCGCGAAGCGTACTATGTCGCGGCGGCTTATAGCATTGAGGAGTCCTCCCTCCGTGCAGTTTTTACAGAAAACTAAGACCATATTCTCTTCGCGGCAGTCCATGACCTTGTTAAGAGCAAGGAGGAATCTGGCCTAGTAGCGATGTACGGTTTCCTGGGGCTCTTGCCTGATGCGGGAGAGACAGTTTAGGTCCAGGCAGGTGTTCTTAGCAGAATGCGGATTTTGATCCGATCTAACACCCAAGGGCGCAGGCGGTCCTGAGCTCAACAGCTCAGAATCTGTAGTGCCCAATTTCTTTGGCCCAATGCCCGATTCTAAGTCTGGGACCTGGGTCAGGTTTTCCTTTGAGCAGGTCTTTGGCTCAAGGAGTTAGGTGATCCGAACATAACTTTTCCTCAAAGTTGAGGGGCAATCCGCGTGTGGTTCCTCCACTATCGCTATCTCATGGGTGGCCGGCGGGGACCTGATGTCCCTTTGGTCGGGTTGAAGCCCAATCCGGTTGTAGTCTGTAGCGAATCCCAGAGCAACGATGCGATCCAAGAGTTTGTTAAGGGAGGAGAGCTCCATTCGATCCATCTGTTCGGCAAGTTCTGAACTGACGCGAAGGTTACGATTGATGACCCGAGAAGTCATCGTTGGCGCCACCGCCGATGGGGCGGCCATGATGAAGTTGCCGAGCCGGAGCGTCTGGCCTACAGCCAGAGCCCCCTCCGAGGTAATGTCGTCCTTGACAATGAGACAAGCCATCGAGCCTTGCGGCGACGTCACAGAGGAACTCTCAATGAAAGCACCAATGTCGGTGTCAAAACTGGTGGATCTCGGGTAGGGGGTCCTGATCTGTGCATCAAGGCTGATGGTAACGGGAAGCAAGGGACACAGATGTTTACCCAGGTTCGGGCCCTCTCGATGGAGGTAAACCCTACTTCCTGCTTGATTAATATTGACGATATGGGTAGTACAAGAGTAGATCTACCACGAGATCGTAAAGGCTAAACCCTAAGAGCTAGCCTATGATGGTATGATTGTAATTGTGATCGGCCTTCTAAGGACCAACCTCTCTGGTTTATATAGACATCGGAGAGGGCTAGGGTTTACATGGAGTCGGTTACAAGGAAGGAAATATAATATCCAGATCGCCAAGCTTGCCTTCCACGCCAAGGAAAGTACCATCCGGACACGGGTCGAAGTCTTGAGTCTCGTATCTTCACGCTTCAATAGTCCGGACGTTGTACATAGTCCGGCAGTCCGGATACCCCCCTAATCCAGGACTCCCTCAGTCGTCGAAGGCTAGCTGGCGACAAGAGCGGTTGCATGGATGCCTAGTTGTCTATATGTGAAGCATACGGTTCAAAGGCTCGTCATCCATGAGTCCACGTGATTTATTTCAGTACAATCATAAGCATAACTGCGTAAGTGCGTCCGCGTGCGTGCTAGTATGTATTATGTGTGTGCGCGTGCATACTGCGTGCGTGTGGGTCGTCCACATGCATGCATGTGCGTCGCATTTGCTCCTTGCAAAAATACCTCATTTGGTTATCTCGTGGGGTTTTACTGGAGAGGTTCAGGGTTAATTCCCCACCCATGCAATGCAAATTTTAGCTTTTCTAATTTATTTATTTTTGACCCATTGATGGGTGGGGCCGTAGAACCTGGGTGAGGTGCATGTGGACTGTTTGACCGTTTAACCAAACAAAATACGGAGTTATATGCTAAGCCAGTGACGTATAATCATCTTAAGTCATATATGACTGTATTTATCGTATTCTTAAGTAAATTGACCAAAGTGAGCTATCGAGACAAGCTCGATGACCGCTAGTGCATTTTACTATTTATTACCGCACACGGTTACTTTCCATTGCCCGTGGAAACTGTGTGCTCAGATCCTATTGTGGGTTGCTTTCTGATTGGCTACCACACCAGCCACGCGGACCACGCGCGTGCACCATGATCGAACGACATTCCACGTCCCTCTCATCACACCTTTGTAGTTGTAGCTGGGATTTGATTTTTCTGCACCTCCGTCCAGGTTGATGCATGTACTTGCAAATAATATCACTGGAAACTATGTTTATTAGTAAGGTACACGTGCATTTCCTGCATGAGATTTGGCAACCAAATAATGAATAAATACCACACTATAGCATGTAAGCTTTGAATCATATATGCATGATGTAGAGATTTGTTGCATCTGTTTGGTTGGAGACTAGTGTGGCCAAGCCAAAGTGTGGCCATCCACACAAGTGTGGCTGAGAAATTGGATGCCAAACTTGGCAAAAGTTGGCAAAAAATTGTCTCTATGACAAGTGGACCACAAGGGAAACAAAGTGTGGGAAGCCAAAGTGTGGCAAAAACCAAACACATACCAACTAAGTGTGGCTGCAAAATTTTCGCTCGGCAAACTGTGGCTAGGAACCAAACAACCCATAATTCTTATAGTGGTAGTAAATTTCTACAAAATGCACATAATGGCCTAAATATGCTAAATGAACCCTGAGAAGTGCCAAATTTGAGCACGGTACTTCGTAGGTTGTATGTTGATCGTAGAAAGAAAAAGTGAACTGCCACATTAATTGAGTACTTTCGCAAACTACAAAAAGAATATACCACCACGCCAACGTCTGACCTCCCTGGCCTACCGAAACTCCTTACATCGTTAGCGCTCGCTTCCCACCTGAAACGGTCACCGTTGCTACAAAACATCAATGCCGCATTCTCGCCCGACGCGACCTCTCACTGGCGCCGGCATTGCAGCAGCGTGACAGCTGAGAGCGTGCCACCAACGGGGCATCCCGGTGCAAGCGACTGCTCTGCGTTAATGACACCATAGCCATCCGTCCGTCCACCACCCACATTAATGACACGCGGCTTCCGACGAACCTACTCCGGCGCCAGCCATCCATCCGTCTGCCGCAACTCATTGCCATTCGCCCCCTATATTAACTTCAGCCCCAGCCCCCAGCCATAGCCAAAGACCCACAGTCATTCTCCACTGGTCCCTTCCTTCTGTCGGCACCACTCCAACCATGGCCTTCTCATGCTCCAAAGCTCTCTTGGACGTACTATCGCTGATCTCTACTACGCAACCTTCTTCTTGTAGACTCGTGTTGGGCCTCCAAGCACAGAGTTTTGTAGGACATTAGCAAATTTCCCTCAAGTGGATGACCTAAGGTTTATAAATCCGTGGGAGGCATAGGATGAAAATGGTCTCTCTCAAACAACCCTGAAACCAAATGACAAAAAGTCTCTTGTGTCCCCAACACACCCAATACAATGGTAAATTGTATAGGTGCACTAGTTCAGCGAAGAGATGGTGATACAAGTGTAATGTGGATGGTAGATATTGGTTTTTGTAATATGAAAATATAAAAATAGGAAGGTAACTAATGAAAGTGAGCAAAAACGGTATTACAATGCTTGGAAACAAGTCCTAGGGTTCATACTTTCACGAGTGCAAGTTCGCTCAACAATGATAACATAACTGGATCATATAACAATTCCTCAATGTGCGACAAAGAGTCACACCAAAGTCCTATCGCGGAGAACATAAGATGAAATTACTTGTAGGGTATGAAACCACCTCAAAGTTATTCTGTCCTATCAATCCATTGAGCTATTCCTATAAGTGTCACAAACAGCCCTAGAGTTCGTAGTAAAATAGCACCATTTGACATACATCAATCAACCCTAATGTCACCAAGATACTCCAATGTCACCACCAGTATCCGTGGGTCAATTATACGATATCATCAAACAACTTCCGATTCATAATATTCAATCCAACACAAAGAACATCAAAGAGTGCCACAAGATTCCTACTAGAGAAACAAGGACAAAAACATGCATCAACCCCTATGCATAGATTACCCCAATGCCACCTCGGGAATCCATGAGTTGAGTGCCAAAACATACATCAAGTTAATCAATAGAATAACCCATTGTCACCATGGGTATCCCACGCAAGACATACATCAAGTGTTCTCAAATCCACAATAGTATTCAATCTGATAATCATGAAACCTCAAAGGTAAAACTCAATTCATCACAAGAAGGTAGAGGGGGAAACATCATATGATTCAACTATAGTAACAAAGCTCGCGGTACATCAAGATTGTGCCATATAATGAACATGAGAGATAAAGAGATCAAACACATAGCTAATGGTGCATACCCTCTGCCCCGAGGGTACTCCCTCCTCGTCATGGAGAGCATCGGGATGATGAAGACGGCCATGAATGATGGTTTCCCCCTCCGACAGGGTGCTGGAACGGGCTCCCGATTGGTTTTTCATGGCTACAGAGGCTTGCGGCGGCGGAACTCCCGATCTAGGTTTTTTTCTGGGGGTTAATATATTTATAGGAATTTTTGGCGCCGGGAACAAGTCAGGGGGGTCCACAAGGCGGCAACAAGATAGGGGGGACGCGTTCTCCACCCTTGTGGAGGCCTCGTGGCACTTCTGGCCCAACTCTTTTGCTTTGGGGGCTTCTTCTGATCCATAAAAAATCTCTGTAAATTTTCAGCTCATTTGGACTTTGTTTGATATTCCTTTTCGGCGAAACTCAAAACAAGGAAAAAACAGAAAGTGGCACTGGGGCTCTAGGTTAACTGGTTAGTCCCAAAAATCATATAAAATAACATATAAATGCACATAAAACATCCAAGATGGATAATATAATAGCATGGAACAATAAAAAATTATAGATACGTTGGAGACGTATCAAGCATCCCCAAGCTTAATTCCTGCTCGTCCTCGAGTAGGTAAATGATAAAAACATAATTTATGATGTGGAATGCTACCTAATATATTTATCCAAGTATTTTTTTCATTGTGGCATGAATGTTCATATCCATAAGATTCAAAAAAAAAGTTTAATATTGACATAAAAACAATAATACTTTAAGCATACTAACAAGGCAGTCATGTCTTCTGAAAATAACAAGGCCAAAGGAAGTTATCTCTACAAAATCATATAGTCTGACTATGCTCCATCTTCATCACACAAAATATTCAGATCATGCAAAACCCCGATGACAAGATAAGCAATTGTTTCATACTTTTTATATTCCCAAACCTTTTCAACTTTCACGCAATACATGAGCATGAGCCATGGACATATCACTATAGGTGGAATATGGTGGTTGTGGAGAAGACAAATAGAAGGAGATAGTCTCACATCAACTAGGCGTATCAACGGGCTATGAAGATGCCCATCAATAGATATCAATGTGAGTAAGTAGGGATTGCCATGCAACAGATGCACTAGAGCTATAAGTGTATGAAAGCTCAAAACGAAACTAAGTGGGTGTGCATCCAACTTGCTTGCTCATGAAGACCTAGGGCATTTTTAAGAAGGCCATCATTGGAATATACAAGCCAAGTTCTATAATTAAAAATTTCCACTAGTATATGAAAATTCCAACATAGGAGACTCTCTATCATGAAGATCATGGTGCTACTTTGAAGCACAAGTGTGGAAAAAGGATAGTAACATTGCCCCTTCTCTCTTTTTCTCTCATTTTTTTGTTTTCTCTTCTTTTTTTTGATTGGATTTTTGCCCTCTCTTTATTTTTTATTTCCTCACATGGGACAATGTTCTAATAATGATGATCATCACACTTTTATTTACTTACAACTCAAGAATTACAACTCGATACTTAGAAAAAAATATGACTCTATATGAATTCCTCCGACGGTGTACCAGGATGTGCAATGACTCAAGATTGACGTGTATGAAAAATGATGAATGGTGGATTTGCCACAAATACGATGTCAACTACATGATCATGCAAAGCAATATGACAATGATGAAGCGTGTCATAATAAACGGAACAGTGGAAAGTTGCATGGCAATATATCTCGGAATGGCGATGGAAATGCCATGATAGGTAGGTATGGTGGTTGTTTTGAGGAAGGTATATGGTGGGTGTATGATACCGGCGAAAGTTGCACGGTACTAGAGAGGCTAGCAATGGTGAAAGGGTGAGAGTGTGTATAATCCATGGACTCAACATTAGTCATAAAGAACTCACATACTTATTGCCAAAATCTATTAGTTATTGAAACAAAGTACTACACGCATGCTCCTAGGGCAATATATTGGTAGGAAAAGACCATCACTCGTCCCCGACCGCCACTCATAAGAAAGACAATCAATAAATAAATTATTCTCTAACTTCGTTACATAACGGTTCACCATACGTGCATGCTACGGGAATCACAAACTTCGACACAAGTATTTCTACAATCAACAATTACTCACTAGCATGACTCTAATATCACCATCCTCATATCTCAAAACAATCATAAGGAATCAAACTTCTCATAGCATTCAATGCACTTTATATGAAAGTTTTTATTATATCCCTCTTGGATGCCCATCATATTAGGATTAAATTCATAACCTAAGAAAAGTACCATGCTGTTTAGAGACTCTCAAAGTGATACAAGTGAAGCATGAGAGTTCAACAATTTCTTCAAAATAAAACTACCTCCGTGCTCCAAAAATAGATAAGTGAAGCACTAGAGCAAACAACAAACTACTCCACAAGATATAAGTGAAGACCAATGAGTAGTTGGATAATTATGTAACTATGTGAAGACTCTCTAACATTTTAGAATTTCAGATCTTAATATTTTATTCAAACAACAAGCATATCCTAATAAAGTAAAATGACGCTCCAAGCAAAACACATATCATGTGGTGAATAAAAATATACCTCCAAGTAGGGTTACCGATGAACGAAGACGAAAGAGGGGATGCCATCCGGGGCATCCCCAAGCTTAGATGCTTGGTTCTCCTTGAATATTACCTTGGGGTGCCTCGGGCATCCCGAACCTTAGGCTCTTGCCACTCCTTATTCCGTAGTCCATCGAAACTTCACCCAAAACTTGAAAACTTCACAACACAAAACTCAACAGAAAACTCGTAAGCTCCGTTAGTATAAGAAAATAAAATCACCACCTTTGGTAATGTTGTGAACTCATTCGTTATTTATATTGGTGTTATATCTACTGTACTCCAACTTCTTGTAACATCCCAAATTTTCAATTTGGTATGTTATACATTAGGTCATCATGCATAACATATTTTCTCGCATTTTTCCGATCCTAGAAAATTTCACGCAACTCAAGGACCCTCGGAGAGAGTTGGAAGTTTCATTATTTTCATATTTGGGATTTCTCAAATTTTGAAAATAGGATCATTGGATTTATTTAATTATCTTCCTAAAGTTTTTCCTATAAAAACTTAAGAGAGGGAATAATATGACTTTCCCAATATTTAGGAAAAATGAAGATATTATAAATAAATCAAAATTTGGTTTTGGAAGATTTATTTTGCTTAGGCAAAAATGAGCATTTAAAAAAAATATGCATGTTTGCCGTTTTTAAAGTTCATTTTGTTCGACTCATTTTTAGGAGTCGGGGAAAATTTATTTTATTAAATTCGGAGTTCGTTTGGTATTTTTTTTAATTCGATTAGTTTTGTTTTAAAAAAAATCGCGTGCCCCCCCGTGGGCCAAGGCCCAGCCGGCCCAGCCTTGACCCGGCGCCTGCCCGCCTCCTCTCTCCCTCGCCTTGCGCGCCTGGAGGCGCCGCCGCCACGCCGCCCGCCGCCGCCCGTGTCCGGGTCGGACACGAGGTCGCCCGCCCTGGCCCCTTCCCAAGCCGGCCGCCACCCCTCTTAAATACCGGCGCCCCCTCTCTCCTCACCTCGAGCCGCCGCCGCCCTCACCCCGCCCGCCCGCCGAAGGGCGCCGCCCTCTGCCCGTCGCCGCCCTCGTCGCCCACTGCCGCCCCTCCCGACCCGCGGACCCCAAGCGGAGCCCGCTGAGCCAGCCCGGCACCGGAGGTAGCCGCCGCCGCCCCGTCCCGATCCGGTTTTCTCTAAGAAAACCCGATCCGGTTTTTTTCGAGATGTTCGGTTTTTTTTCAAAACCCTAGATGGTTTTTAATTTTTCGGTTTTCTTAATTAACGAACGTTCACCGAACCGTTCGTTTCAATGAATGTGTTCGTTGGATTAGTTCTGTTAACGAACGTCCGTTATTTAATCCGTTCGTCGTTTTCTTTTAATCGGATTTAATCCGTTATTTTTCAGATTCGATTTCCGATCCGATTTTCAGACCTGTTTTATTTCTTGCTCGTTTATCGAATCAGGTGATTCAAGCGCTGGAGTTTAGATTCTGAAACCGCCGTTCCGACTAACCTACTTACACGTAGTTTTGCTACTGTAAAATTTTGACCTAGTTTCAGATTGCTAAACCGAGTCGTTCTCTCTCGAGTTCCGACTTTCGATGCTTTATCCGATTCGATTCTTTTGCAAACTGTGGTTCTTAAGTTGAACTATCTGGTTAGATCTTTTATTCGAGATTTCCCGTGCAATAGATAAGTACTTATTGTATGCTTGTTGTATGTCCTGCGTTAGATCACCCGGAGTGCGCCGCTTGTTACTTGAATCTCTAGGTCTCATGGATCATCAGCAAGGCAAGTAACACTTGATCATACCTTTTCTACTACCCAGTTTTATTGCATTAGATCAAACCCTCAAACACTTGCATGTTCAGGATCTAATTAAATTGTGGGATAGGAAGTAGATTGAGGTAGTACCTATTACCTGTTTTACTTATGAAACCTTGGGAGTTACTTCTACGTTGCTTATTATGCTATGCTATGCTAGTAGACGTGGATTGGGTGAGTGAATATCCATGACAGATGTGAGATTGTAATTAATGGTTTATCTAAGGTGGCAACCTAAAAACACATCTGGGTGGATTGAGGCACCTGGTTTCTATCAGGACTTGCCTCGTATTTCTTCGGACCGCCACCTGTGCTCTAAGGGATCATAAGATTATTCAAACTGGAAACTTCCATGTGCAGCCACAAGCCAATTATGGGCTCTGGCGTAGTTGACTAAGTTGTGCGAACTCTTACGGGTAGGCTAGCTGATGTAGGGGATTTAGGTTGGTACGGTCTACCCACATGTAAGGTGCTAGCGCTTCTGAAAGACTATGTCTCGGTCATCCGATTCTCAAACACCATGTAGTGCGAGAACCAAGCGGAGGCGATCGAGTCTTGTGGGGAAAAGTGCATAAACCTCTGCAGAGTGTAAAACTAATCATGATTAGCCGTGTCCCGGTTATGGACATCTTGAGTATCTAGTACTTGAATATCATGTGAATCTCAACATGTTACTTCTAATAAAAAGTTATTGGGTTTTAATGAGTACTTTTAATTGGGATTGAGGATGCTGTCAACCATTCTCAATGTTTAACAACCACCATGATAGTTAAATAAAATTATTCCTTTGATGTAGGGAAAAACCAGCTTTATGCAAAAATGTAGAGCCTTACCACCAGCCATATATGCATGTAGTATAGGCTTGTTGCTTCATTGTTCTCTATGTGTTACATTGCCAGCATATTCCATGTGCTGAATTGCTGGGCTGCAACTTTCACGCTGCAGACTTTTCTGCAGACGAAGTAAGGTGTTAGGTCGTGCTTCTATACTCAGTGATGCCGATGGAGTTGATGGACTCACTTGTCTTCCAAGCCTTCCGCTGTTATTATTAGATGGCCTTAAGCCATATTATTGTATTAAGTTCCCTTGTGGACAACGATGTAATAAGTGTGTGATTGCTACTCTGCTATAAATCCTTCGAAGTACTATGTGGTGTCAAAGATTATCGATCCAGGGATGACATCGAGCACAGAGACTTGATCCATTCGGTCGGGTCGCCACAGAGAATGGTATCGAGCACACGCATTGTAGAGACACAACCACTAAGTTAAAGCCATAGATAACTACTCTCTTCCCATTTTCTAACTCCTCATCTTTTCTACTCTCTTTAGGATGACGGACGCGAAGATCAAGTACACCCAACCGGATGAAGGAACACCTTTCGGATTTCACTTGAAGGAAGTTACCAAGCACTGAACATTGGACTACCAAGCTTCACCGGACTTTCAACGCCACTCTGCACGAAGAGGAGCGCTGGAAGATTCAAGCTCACGTTCCAGAAGGACATTCACCCCAATCACCAAGCCTATAGATAGTGTTTTGATTGCACCAACTTGGAGTCTGGGAAAGAGCATGGCAGCTCATATCACCATGGGACGCATTGGAGAAGTTTATCAAGAAGACCTCAAGGACACTATCTACCAGATTTGCGGACGCCGAGATGACAACTGGGACGTCGTCAGCACCAAGAAGGATAGATCCATTGCAGCGTTCATCCAGGAGTTAAACCCGGCACATTCGACGCCAGGAGAACCAGATGTGCAATGATATGTTGGAGTTGAGAATGCAAAGGGAAGGATCATCGAACTTGAAGAAGAACTAAAGACAACTCAAGGACTATATGGACGAGATCGTAGCTCTAGCAAGACACAATAACGATCTTAAGTACGAGATTGAAGAACTCAAGAAGAAGTTGGCGCTCAGGAATGAAGACCAAGATATGTCGATTGCCCAAGCAACTACATCAACATCGACGACACCGATTCGGATCCAAGTGAACCCGACTTTGAAGACGAAGCTGGAGCAGACATTATGGAGTCTTCCACCGGTTCAAATTAGTAGAAGTCCCCCACATATTAGTAGTATTTCCCCCCATGTAAACATTATAGTACACGCACTTTTGCGATAGTTAGATCGTTGTAAGCCCTTGTTTGATTGAATGAAGTGATTTTGTGTGTATTTGCTCATGTGCATTTGGGTAGTGATTCCCCTTAGACCTCATTCTATTCTAAATTCTCATCTCTTCTAAACCCATCAGATGCCTCCGAGACGCGACCCCGGATTTGTTTTCCCGCCAGAGATCACCCAATTGATTCAGCAGCAGAATACCCTGATTCAAACATTGGTGCGTAACTGTGGCAACAACAATAACAACCCACCACCACCACCACCACTGCGGATCATCCGACTCGCTTCCTTAGACTAAACCCGCGGTGTATTCCAAAGAGCACCGAGCCAATCGTAGCAGATGACTGGCTCCGCAAGATAGGCAGGGAGCTGACCACTGCAGGATGCACAGATGGAGAAAGAGTGAAGTTTGCAGCACATCAGCTTGAAGGACCCGCAGCAGCATGGTGGGAGAATTTCACAGCCACTTACCCTGTAGACACTGTCACATGGGATTAATTTCAGCAAGCTTTCCGCTCTGCCCATGTTTCAGCAGGAGCTATGGCCATGAAGAAGCGTGAGTTTCGCAACCTACGCCAAGGAGGAAGGACTGTTGGCCAGTACGTGGATGACTTTAGTAAATTAGCGCGGTATGCCCCGGATGACGGGGCTACCGATGCAGCTAAATAGGAGAAGTTTCTAGAAGGACTGAATGATGAGTTCAAGATGCCGTTGATGGTAGCCAGTTTCAATAACTACCAGGAGTTAGTAGACCGAGCCCTCATGATTGAAGGAAAGCAAAGAAGAATTGAGAACTGCAAGCGGAAGTATGGGCAAGGGAAGTATAACTACGGAGCTCAAAGAAACCTCGTTATACCCCTAAGTCAGAATTCAGTTTCAGCATACCCATGGAGGAGGTAATTCGCATAACCATAATGGCACCAAGAATGGGAACGAAAATGGAGGAAGCAATGGACAGAATCGCACCAACCCGTCAACACCATCCAAAGTAGACCTGAGTCATATTACTTGCTATAAGTGCCGCAAGACTGGGCATTATGCCAATGACATCGAGAAGGCGAGAATGGAAATGGCAATGGAAGCTCTGGAAAGAAACCCAACCCTTTCAACAGGGGACAGGTGAACCACATTGAAGTGGAGGAGGTTGAAGATCAGCCCGATGCAGTAATCGGTAAGTTTTTGGTTAAGTCATTTACCGCAGTTGTTCTTTTCGATACTGGTGCATCGCATTCATACATATCAAGGGGATTTGTGGATAAGTACAAGTTACCAACCCAAGCCCTTAGGTCACCCATGCTAGTAACCTCACCCGAGGCAGAGTACATGGGTAGTAAATGGTGTGATCGATCGCCATTGAGGATTGGACACTATGTTTTCGCCTCCGGACCTAATAGTTACGGAATCCCAAGGATTGGATGTGATATTAGGTATGGATTGGTTATCAAGGTATGGAGGAAACATAGATTGCACCACAAAGTCAATTTTGCTCACCACACCGAAGGAAGAAGGATTAAGTATGTATCACGGCACGAGCGAGAAGAGCGCAAGTTAATTGCTTATCGAGTGGTGCGGGAAGAAGTACCGATGGTG
Organism: Aegilops bicornis; assembly: GCA_021605145.1. NCBI lineage: Eukaryota > Viridiplantae > Streptophyta > Magnoliopsida > Poales > Poaceae > Aegilops > Aegilops bicornis. The sequence continues at coordinate 240,482,725 of CM038672.1, forward strand.
AAGGATTATCGATGTATTTCCGGAAGAGTTGCTGTGAATGCCACGGATAGAGACATTGAGTTTTTGATCGAAATTTGTTGCGAGAACAGGGCCCGATATCGAAGCGACCGTCTGTGATGCCCGCGAGTGATTTGGCGGAAATCAAGAAGCTGATTAAGGAACTATTGGATAAAGGTTTTATACGCCCGGGTTCTTCACCTTGGGGATCACCCGCTTTGCTAGTGGAGAAGAAGGATGGATCGTTAAGAATGGTTGTTGATTATCGTGGATTGAATGAAGTAACAATCAAGAACAAGTACCCACTACCTATGATAAATGATCTGCTTTGATCGCTTGCAAGGAGCCAAGGTGTTTTCCAAGATCGACTTGCGATCGTGGTACCATCGATTGAAGATTCGGGAGCAGGACATACCCAAGACAGCATTTACCACGAGATATGGATCTGACGAGTATACCGTTATGTCATTTGGATGACTAACGCACCAGCCTATTTCATGAACACGATGAACAAAGTGTTTATGGAGTTTTTGGATAAGTTCGTCGTGGTGTTCATTGATGACATTTTGATTTTCTCGAAGAATGAAGAGGAACACAAGGAACATTTGCGATTGGTTTTGGAGAAACCGAGGGAACACCAGTTGTATGCCAAGTTCAGCAAATGTGAGTTTTGGCTAAAGGAAGTTGGATTTCTCGGACATGTTATATCCGGAGAAGGAATAGCAGTTGACCCCACAAAAGTTGAGACCGTAACCAAATGGGAAGCACCAACGACAGTTGGAGAGATTCGAGTTTCCTTGGACTCGCAGATACTACCGAAGATTCATTGAGAATTTCTCAAGGATTGCTAAGCCTATGACAGAATTGTTGAAAAAGGAAAACAAATTTATATGGACTGAGGACTGTGAGGCAAGTTTTCAGGAGTTGAAGAAAAGATTGGTTACCTCACCGGTCTTGATATTGCGAGATCGGACTAAGGATTATGAGGTGTATTACACGCTTCACGCCGAGGACTTGGAGCAGTGCTTATGCGGGGAAGGAAGAGTTGTTTCGTGTGCTTCACGACAACCTAAGCCCCATGAGTTGAATTATGCCACTCATGATTTGGAGCTAGCAGCCGTTGTGCATGCCTTGAAGACGTGGAGACATTTTCTCATTGGAAATCATTGTGAAGTATATACGGATCACAAGAGTTTGAAGTACATTTTCACACGTATGAATTGAATCTCGAGACAAAGGAGATGGTTAGAGCTTATCAAGGATTATGACATGAGATTGCATTATCACCGGAAAGGCTAATGTCGTAGCTGACGCATTGAGCCGTAAGAGCCACGTCAATACTCTAATGATGGGAGGAATACCCAATGAGTTAGCCAAGGACCTTCGAGAGCTATGTTTGGAAATAGTTCCGAGAGGCTATGTAGCAACATTGGAGATTCAGTCAACGCTGATGGACAAAATCAGAGAAGCCCAAAAGGCAGATAAGGAAGTTGCCACTATAAAGGAGAAAATGAGCAAAGGAAAAGCTAAAGGATTTCGTGAGGATGAGCACGATACCCTATGGTTTGAAGACCGTGTTTATGTGCCCAATGACCAAGAGATCAGGAAGTTGATTTTACAAGAAGCTCATGATTCACCCTATTCGATTCACCCAGGAAATACCAAGATGTACTTGGATTTGAAGAATACTTTCTGGTGGACCGGAATGAAGAAGGATATTGCGGAGTATGTAGCAGTTTGCGATGTATGTCGAAAGTAAAGGCGAGAACATCGAAGCCAGCAGGATTGTTACAACAATTGCCGATACCGAATGGAAGTGGGATAAACTAGGCATGGATTTTATCACAGGATTGCCAAAGACTCGTTCAGGATATGACTCGATTTGGGTTATAGTCGACCGTTTAACAAAGGTAGCTCATTTCATTCCAGTCAAGACCACCTATAGCAAGTGCTAAGTTGGCAAAGATATACATGACCAGAATTGTGTGCTTACACGGAGTTCCGAGGAGCATCGTATCGAGATAGAGGAACCCGGTTTACCTCGAAATTTTGGAACCAGTTGCACGAAACATTGGGAACCCGATTGGAATTCGATCTGACTTTCCACCCACAGACCGATGGACAGACCGAGAGAGTCAATCAGATTTTGGAGGACATCTTTGAGAGCTTGTGCCCTAGATTATGGATCTAGCTGGGATGATAATTTGCCGTATGCAGAATTTTCCTACAACAACAGTTACCAAACCAGCTTGAAGATGGCACCTTCGAGGCTCAGTATGGAAGAAGGTGCAGGACACCGTTGTTATGGGACGAAACAGGAGATCGTCGGTTGTTTGGACCAGATTTGATTAAGGAGTCTGAACAGAAAGTTAAGTTGATTCGAGACAGGCTCAAGGTAGCCCAGTCCAGACAAAAGAGCTATGCCGATTCAAAGCGCAAAGCGATTGAGTATGAAGTTGGAGACAGTATATCTCGAGTATCCCCGCTTGAGGAGTTAAGCGTTTTGGAGTTAAAGGAAAGTTAGCACCCGTTTCGTTGGACCGTATAAGATTTTGCAACGCATGGGAGAAGTTGCTTATAAGTTGGAATTACGGAAGGACTGTCGAGGAGTTCATGATGTATTCCATGTTTCTCGATTGAAGAAATGTCACCCGAGATAGCAGAGGTACCGTTAAGAGACACGGTACCCTTTGGAAGCAATTCAGTTGAAGGATGACTTGACATATGAGGAAAACCGGTTAAGATTCTCGATTATGCCAGCAGAGTTACCCACAGCAAGGTTATCAAGTTTTGCAAAGTTGATTGGAGCCACCACACCGAGGATGAAGCCACCGGGAAAGAGAGGAAGTTTTGCTCAAGGACCACCCTCACCTATTTTCTAGCCAACCCGAATCTCGAGGGCTTAGATTCATCTTAAGGGGTAGGTTTGTAACATCCCAAATTTTCAATTTGGTATGTTATACATTAGGTCATCATGCATATCATATTTTTCTCGCATTTTCCGATCCTAGAAAATTTCACGCAACTCAAGGACCCTCGGAGAGAGTTGGAAGTTTCATTATTTTCATATTTGGGATTTCTCAAATTTTGAAAATAGGATCATAGGATTTATTTAATTATCTTCCTAAAGTTTTACCTATAAAAACTTAAGAGAGGGAATAATATGACTTTCCCAATATTTAGGAAAAATGAAGATATTATAAATAAATCAAAATTTGGTTTTGGAAGATTTATTTTCCTTAGGCAAAAATGAGCATTTAAAAAAATATATGCATGTTTGCCGTTTTTAAAGTTCATTTTGTTCGACTCATTTTTAGGAGTCGGGGAAAATTTATTTTATTAAATTCGGAGTTCGTTTGGTATTTTTTTAATTCGATTAGTTTTGTTTTAAAAAAAAATCGCGTGCCCCCCCCTGGGCCAAGGCCCAGCCAGCCCAGCCAGCCGCGCCCCGGCCCAGTGCCCCGGTCCGCCTCCTCTCTCCTCACACGCCTTGGAGGCGCCCGCCGCCACGCGCCGCCCGCCGCCGCCCGTGTCCGGGTCGGACACGAGGTCGCCGCCGCCTGGCCCCTTCCCAAGCCGGCCGCCACCCTCCCCTCTTAAATACCGGCGCCCCCCCACCCTCTCTCCTCACCTCGAGCCGCCGCCTCACCCGAGCCGCCGCCGCCGAAGAACGCCGCCGCTGCCGTCGCCGTCGCCGCCCCTCGTCGCCCCTCGCCGCCCCTCCCGACCCGCGGACCCCCCACTTGCAGGAGCCGGAGCCCGCCCGGCTGGCCGGAGGTAGCCGCCGCCGCCCCGTCCCGATCCGGTTTTCTCTAAGAAAACCCGATCCGGTTTTTTTTCGAGATGTTCGGTTTGTTTTTCAAAATCCTAGATGGTTTTTAATTTTTTGGTTTTCTTAATTAACGAACGTTCACCGAACCGTTCGTTTCAATGAATGTTTTCGTTGGATTAGTTCTGTTAACGAACGTCCGTTATTTAATCCGTTCGTCGTTTTCTTTTAATCGGATTTAATCCGTTATTTTTCGATTCGATTTCGATCCGATTTTCAAATCTGTTTTATTTCTTGCTCGTTTATCGGAATCAGGTGATTCAAGCGCTCGGAGTTTCGTTCTGAAACCGCCGTTCCGACTAACCTACTTACACAGAGTTTTGCTACTGTAAAATTTTGACCTAGTTTCAGATTGCTAAACCGAGTCGTTCTCTCTCGAGTTCCGACTTTCGATGCTTTATCTGATTCGATTCTTTTGCAACCAGGGTTCTTAATTTGAAGTATCTGGTTAGATCTTTTATTCGAGATTTCCCCGTGCATTAGATAAGTACTTATTGTATGCTTGTTGTATGTCTGCGTTAGATCACCCGGAGTGCGCGGCTTGTTACTTCGAATCTCTAGGTCTCGCGGATCATCAGCAAGGCAAGTAACACTTGATCATACCTTTTCTACTACCGGTTTTATTGCATTAGATCAAACCCTCAAACACTTGCATGTCTAGGATCTAATTAAATTGTGGGATGGGAAGTAGATTGAGGTAGTACCTATTACTGTTTTACTTATGAAACCTTGGGAGTTACTTCTACGTTGCTTATTATGCTATGCTTTGCTTGTAGTCGTGGTTTGGGTGAGTGAATATACATGACAGATGTGAGATTGTAATTAATGGTTTATCTAAGGTGGCAACCTAAACACACATCTGGGTGGATTGTGGCACCTGGTTTCTATCAGGACTTGACTGTATTTCTTAGGAACGCCACCCACGATCTAAGGGATCATAAGATTATTCAAACTAGAAACTTCCGTGTGCAGCCACAAGCCAATTATGGGCTCTGGCGTAGTTGACTAAGTTGTGCGAACTCTTACGGGTAGGCTAGCTGATGTAGGGGATTTAGGTTGGTACGGTCTACCCACATGTAAGGTGCTAGCGCTTACGAAGACTATGTCTCGGTCATCCGTTTCTCAAACACCATGTAGTGCGAGAACCAAGCGGAGGCGATCGAGTCTTGTGGGGAAAAGTGCAAACCTCTGCAGAGTGTAAAACTAATCATGATTAGCCGTGTCCCCGGTTATGGACATCTTGAGTATCTAGTACTTGAATATCATGTGAATCTCAACATGTTACTTCTAATAAAAAGTTATTGGGTTTTAATGAGTACTTTTTAATTGGGATTGAGGATGCTGTCAACCATTCTCAATGTTTAACAACCACCATGATAGTTAAATAAAATTATTCCTTTGATGTAGGGAAAAACCAGCTTTATGCAAAAATGTAACCGTAGAGCCTTACCACCAGCCATATATGCATGTAGTATAGGCTTGTTGCTTCATTGTTCTCTATGTGTTACATTGCGGCATATTCCATGTCTTGACCGTTTTGGCTGCAACTTTCACGTTGCAGACTTTTCGCATTGACGAAGTAAGGTGTTAGGTCGTGGTTCTATACTCGGTGATGCCGATGGAGTTGATGGACTCACTTGTCTTCCAAGCCTTCTGCTGTTATTATTAGATGGCCTTAAGCCATATTATTGTATTAAGTTCCCTTGTGGACAACGATGTAATAAGTGTGTGATTGCTACTCTGCTATAAATCCTTCGAAGTACTGTGTGGTGTCAGCATTACTGATCCAGGGATGACACTGAGCACAGAGACTTGATCCATTCGGGTCGGGTCGCTACACTTCTCCATGGTTCATTCCCTCCGATACAACCCATAGATTCATCAAAATAAGATAACAACACATAGAAAACAGAATCTGTCAAAAATAGAACAGTCTGTAGTAATGTAGAAACATACGATACTTCCGTAACTCTAAAAATACTAAAAAATTAGGACAACCTGGGAAATTTGTATACCTCTATACTGTAAAAAATTCAGAATTTTTTGATGCCCCGGTGATTTTTAACAATTCTGTGACTAGGTGGAAAAGTTTATGTTTTTTCACAGATTCAAGTCAACTATCATCCACACTATCCCAAAGGCTTTACTTGGCACTTTATTGAAACAAAAGCTATAAAACATGATTAGTATAGTAGCTTAATCATGTGAACACACAAAATCAGTAGGTATAAGTATTTGGTTGTCTCCCAACAAGCGCTTTTCTTTAATTCCTTTTTGCTAGGCATGATGATCTCAATGATGCTCACATAAAAGGTAAGAATTGAAACATAAAGAGAGCATCATGAAGCATATGAATAAAACATTTAAGTCTAACCCACTTCCTATGTATAGGTATTTTTTGTGAGCAAATAATTCATGGGAACAAGAATCAACTAGCATAGGAAGGCAAAACAAGCATAACTTCAAGATTTTCAATTCATAGAGAGGAAACTTGATATTATTGAGATACGTAAAAGCATATGTTCATCTCTCATAATAATTTTCAGTGACATCATCAATGAATTCAACAATATAACCATCACATAAAGCATTAGCTTCATGATCCATAAGCATAGAAATTTTACTACTCTCCACATAACCAAAATTCTTCTCATGAATAGTAGTGGGAGCAAAATCAACAACATAACTATCATGTGAGGCATAATCCAATTGAAAATTAAAATCATGATGACAAGTTTGATGGTTATCATTATTCTTTAAAGCATACATGTCATCACAATAATCATCATAGATAGTAACTTTATTCTAATAATCAATTCGGACCTCTTCGGTAATAGTGGATTCATCACAAAAAAAATCATGACCTCTCCAAATCCACTTTCACAAATATTATAAGATTCAACACACTGTGGGATCCTTACCTAGAGTTGACACTCTTCCAAACCCACTTTAATTGATATAATCATCATAAATAGGAGGCATGCTATCATCATAATAAATTTTCTCATCAAAACATGGGGAACGGAAAATATCATCTTCATCAAACATAGCATCCCCAAGCTTATAGCTTTGCACATCATTAGCATCATGAATATTCATAGCAAACATACTAACAACATTGTAATCATGCTCATCATTCAAAGATTTGGTGCCAAACATTTTATTGTCTTCTTCTTCTAGCACTTGAGCACAATTTTCCCTCCAATCATTTTCATGAAAGACATTAAAAAGATGAAGCATATGAGGCAACCTAAATTCCATTCTTTTTTTGTAGTTTTCTTTTATAGACTAAAGTAGTGATAAAACAATAAACTAAAAGATTCAATTGCAAGATCTAAAGATATACCTTCAAGCACTAACCTCCCCGGCAACGGCACCAGAAAAGAGCTTGATGTATACTATGCAACCTTCTTCTTGTAGACTCGTGTTGGGCCTCCAAGCGCAAAGTTTTTATCGGATTCGAGGCTCCACAAACCCAAGAAAGATTCGAACTCTGGGGTGCGTGCGAAGAACTCAATCTCCCTAGTCTACCAACTCGTCGATCTCACGGCCTAGCTTAATAAACTGGAAAGTAAGAGGACATGGCAGTTTACCAAGGTTCGGGCCACCTTGCGGTGTAATACCCTACTCCTGCTATGTGGGGGATTAGCCTCGAGGTCGGCTGAGGACAAACTAGTAAAGAGGAAGAACAACCTCAGGAGGCGTGCTCTTGTGTTTGTGTGAGCTGGTGTGGGTTCAGATGGTCTAATTCCTCTGCCCACTCTATGGTGGTGGCTAAGCTATATTTATAGTGTCCTTGCACTAGTACTTGTCGGCGCTATACAAATGGTTTTTAACTCCTTTCCACGACGGTGATTGCAACCGTTGCCAAGTGAGTGTGGGCGATAGGGGGGTCCTTCCCACATGACCCAGAAACCATCGGGGATATGCCCTCCTAGCACACACGCTCGGCAAAATGAGCTCGGGTGCAACCGGCGAGCGCTCAAATACGGTTATATGTACAGTAGTGCTAAAATATACAATTAGATAGGCGAAATCATTTCCGGTCGCAAGTACATCCCCCACTGTCAGTCGCCGCTAAATGTTTCCATTCATATGTACATCCCACACAGTCGCTCCAAGGAAAACGTTTCCGTTCACACGTACATCACACAAAATTTTCCCCATTAAAACGTTTGTGATAGCGGTACCATTGCACACGATATTAAAAAAAATTATTGTTTGCGTTATTGAATGCATCGCACATGGTGCGTAGAAGAAACTATGTGGCAAAGGCTGTCCATCACACACAGTTTTTATGTAGTAAACATTTGCACAAGGTGGCCTAATGCAAACAGTTTTCAAGAGGATGTCTTCTCTATAGTGGAGATTGATCGCACACGTAGTGGATCCTAGAAACGTGCCTGATCTCCATGTCTATCAGAGACGTTTCCCTTTCGCAAACCGTGTGCAGTGCAATCCCTAATTAATCCCAAATTTAAAAATCACATGTTTCGAATTTGAAAGTAGGCAATCACTTATTTCATATCCAACCATGTTTAATACAAATATAGGATCAACCACGAATGCATAACTCGATGCACAGGTACATATACTGAAGAACTACAAAAGCACCAAGTAAAGAATGATGGACCACAATTGTACTAAAGACTATAAAGAGAGAGGCGAAAGACATTCTGGTTGCTGGAAAAGGTGAAGCGGAATGCCCATACTATGCCCTCCTCCATGCGTAATGTGCGCACAACTCTAGGCCAACCCCTTGTGATGGTTGCCCGTCCATCCTTCACTATCTTCATTTTGACTTCTCGATGCTCATTGTAGTCTGGATGAAATACTTTAACCTTCATTGCGTGTCCACCAATCATGTACTTTGGGAGGAAATCTTGAGTGAACTGCTTCGGAAACCACTACGAACGAAAAAGATTCAGACATTGTTGTCTAGCAACTCATTATGGGAAGTAAAAAGAGAAGGTTGTAGAGTTTGTAGTTACCATCCTACAACTCATTGTTGTGTTGGATAGAGCGTAAACAAATCATTGCCACCATTCGTACCTTTTTGCTAATAATCCTTATCTGTTTCCTCACTTGATGCTTCATGAATATCTCATTGCCCCATACGCAATAAGGGTCGATGCGTGGATCGTTGCCAAGTGCATATGCACCTACAAACAACAAGTTAGTATTAGAAGCTAACAAGTGTCCAGGCCTGGATCTATATGCACTACATTATGGAACAACAGGGGGAGTACAAGACGAGGGATGAAGCTGACCTCGGCGGAAAATGGTGAACATTCCCGTTGTTGTCCCGCATAAGTAGTGGAAAGGCATGATAAGTACAACAACTTTAACATCAAAGAAATATAGAAAAGGTGAGCAATATGATCTCCAAATGATTACTTGAATGTGTTGGTTTCAACATGCTGTTAAAGAAGATATAAAATGGAAGGCAATGTTACCGACAGCAGGCTTAACAACCATCAAATATTTCAATTCAAACTTGTATTGTTGAAAATGAATAGAACATAGGTAATGCTTAAACATCACACCGGATACATGTGTAAACTGAAATAAAGGGCATGTGTTAACTACACCAGGCATAACTGGAACCAAATATAGCGGTTCGAACTGGTATTGATGTAGTCGAGCGGCACAATTTTGACTTGCACATAACGAAAAACACATTGTGAATGACTAAAATAAACAAGGCATAAATGATCAGTATAACAACCAAAAATAGCCATTGAAAACTGGACAGAGTCTCACTGCAACCAACCTAACAAGGAAATACAGATAAACATGGCATATGCTTGAAAAGTCGACAAATGCTCACCGCAACCAACCTAACAAGCAGTTACAGATAAACAAGGCATCCGCTTGAAAACTGAATAAATGCTAAAAAAACAACCTAACAACCAAATACAGATAAACAAGGCATCTTCTTGATAATTGGACAAATGATCACTTCAACCAAATTAAGAACCAAATACACATAAATAAGGCATCTGCTCGGTAACTTGACAAATGCTAAAAAAAGCAACCTAACAACCAAATACAGATAAAAAAGGCATCTACTTGATAACTGGACAAATGCTCACTACAATCAAACTAAGAACCAAATACATATAAACAAGGCATCTGCTCGATAACTGGAAAAATGCTCACTGCAATCAACCTAACAACCAAATACAAAGAAACAAGGCATCGACTCACTATAAACAACCAAATATAGCCATTCGTGGAACTGAAGTGGACAATTCATACTTAAACATCACATAGCCCTATTGAACAATACATTTTTGCATAACTGAAATAATAGAACACGACACAGTTAAAGCACCGCACGACAAATGCTACTAAAACTAAAGTGCAGGTTAGCAAGCTAGAAAAGGTAAGATTGCGATAGGATGTTGCCTCACATTTCATGGAGGGGATCCTTCCAGTTGGAAGAGCACAGACCCATGGTGCACCCTCTGATGTTACAGATGGGTTGTTTCACCTTGGAAGAACCTTCGTGGGTGCCCTCCTCGTGGTCGTGGTTATGGTCGATGAGATCTGACTTGGAAATTGAGGATCCGAAGCCTCCGCCATAGATTGTGTCCTTCAGAAATGACAAAATGGGCTCGATGGTGTATAAGGATCGCAAATCCTTGACCGCTTCACAGAGGAGATCAGCGGCAGGGCTGTCGAAGAGATCGATGGTGGTTGAACCAAAGGGGTTGGGGATGGACCACTTAACTTGTGACATGGCCCGCATTAAGCAGTCGTTGTCGACGAGCTCGATGTCGTAGCCAGCTTTCCCGAGATACAGTAATATGCTAGCCCGCTGACATGAAGCCTTCGGCATGGCAACATAGTCAACATCTTCACCGGCTTCCGTGGCAACGTGTTGCACCGGGATCGACAGGTCGGGGCGAACGGCGGCCACCTCGCCAACGTCCGCTGGAGAGGCCATGACAAACCTCTTCTTGGCCAAACAATCGTCGGGCTCCGCGGGATACGTGTTCAAGCTTAGGCTACGACATTCTGGAGTAGGGGATGTGGATCAGGAGGGGAGGGACACCACATGCCTCATCTAAAACTCAGGGGAGTGGGGCTGGTATGGGAATCGCTGGGTAACCTGGACTTTATTATCTATGCTAGGAGGAACGGGTAGACCGGCAGGGGTAGGTGGCTGCGCCGGAGTCGTCCGCGAGCTAGGGTTCGAGGGGGGAGGGGGCTGGGTGGGGGACTGTGGAGGGGGGGTGGTGTTTGAGGATACACCGCGGCTACTGAAAAATTTAGTAAGGATGGGTGGAGATGGTGTTGGACGAGGGAGGGTGACGGTTCAAATGCCTCCGCTACTGCAATTTTACTATAAGGTCGGTGTTGGAGGAGTATGGGCAACGGTTAAAGTACGGTGGCTACTAAAATTTGGGTAAATGAATTGATATGGGGCAGGAGTGCCCAATATCGCGCACGACCCAATAAAAATATGCAAGTATGATAATAAGGAAAAGTGGCGGAATTGCCAATTTTCGCAACGCTCAAGGCGGGTAGTTTGTTTTTATATTTCTAGCTAGCTGGTATATCGCACATGGTTCGTCCTAATTTCCAAATAAAATTACCCGGGCTTTAGCTTGCGCAGGTGGTGATTTTACAACACAGTTGCATCTCACACGGTTAAGCCGGTACCTCCACCCTTTGCTCGCTCTTGCGCATTCGTGGTGATATTACAACGCACTTGCATCTCACACAGTTGATCCAGTACCTCCACCTTCGCTCACGCTTGCGCAGTCGTCGTGATTCACAACGCACTTGGCTCGCACACGGTTAAGATATTATACCCGTGTTTGTTGAGCGTCATCAGATTCTTTGCAGGAAAAAAACGTTAGAGAGGGTCAGAAGACAGCCACACCAGCATGTGGCCCAAATATATATGAGTGAAAAGGGTTGTTTGTGATGTTCAAAATTCCAATGCACAACTTTAACCGCGCGGGCCCATGGTTGGGTGTGTCGTCAAAGATCGATGAGAGGGGCCAGAAGTCAAGAAGCACCTGGAATTGGCCAAATAAATGTAGGAATATTGGGTGTGATGTTTAAAACTTTAAATACACAATGCATAACTTTGGTGGCACCTTCCTCGCAAACCCGAAAGCACCGTTGGATATATCTATAATGACATAATGTCGTAGCTATAGTTAGGATGCTTGGACCACCACCTCCCACTTCGTGTCAGCGGGGCGGATGCACGTAATGATACTTGGGTCATACATGCATGTCGCCATGACCTACCATAAGACAGACCAATGAATCTATCGTTTGGTCAAACGACAACTGTTGTTGTCGATAAACCGATTGGGCCAATAGATTGAACCATCATAAAAATCGCACGAGAGGGACCACAAAACCAGCACCTCTTGCATGCGGCCCCAAATGATGTACGTTGGGAATGGGTGATGTGTGTTTTCAATATAGAATAATGTACAATTTAAATGTGGTGCCTATCTCTCGATACAGACAACAACCATGAAGGCAAGGTAGTTAAGGACGAGATACACAGGGTACGATGCTGGTCGAACCCAGCAATCCGAGCATTTGGCAGGGAATCCTGAGAGCACATGAGCTTGAGATTTGGTTGAGAGACATGTGACGGTGACCGGCCCTAACACGAACTAGGTGGAATCCGTTCATGGCCAACACATACCCCTCATTATTGGTCAAAGGAGATGATATATATAGACTCGGGGAGCCCATAGATATGTGTGTCGTCACAAAAAACCGCACAAGGGAGACGTGGTCGATCAGAATACCCCGTATACACTGCATGCGGCCCAAAAATATATATGGGTATGGTGGTGTGTGATGTGTTTAAATCCCGAATGCACAACTTCGATGGGCCAGCAACTACATTACAAACCAAACACCGTACCCGACTCCAAGCCTGGTTCAATACGTACGATGTTGGTTTCCCAACTTCGAGGCGGCGACCGGGGGGGGGGGGGGGTCGTCCCACGCATGCGCTCAAACTTTATTTGGTCTAGCATGACACACATCTATACCACTATATAGTCTGCGGATAACTCTGAAAGTTGGTCGTTCGATAAAGCCAATCCGATGGTACAGAGATGGCAAATCCGAGCACTATTGGCCATTGGTACCAGATTGTATCACATGTACAATATAGAAGACTCCATGATTGAACTTAAGCATAATGCACAAACCTCAAAACACAAGCACTTCTCCTTTGTTCTATAATCTTCCATATCTTAATTTCCCAAAGTTTTTTCTCTATATGAATTGTCACTTTTTGTTTTTGCTTTATGGTTTACAATGCATATATGACTAATTGATTTCCATATATGCCCAAAGTTTTCCGATGGTACAAAGCATATATTCTTTATAAAACTAATTGATTTCGAATGAGATTAACTATAAGAATTAAACGAGTTTCTATATCATGCATATATGACTGAAAGCTTACATGCTACAGTGTGGTATTTATTCAAAATTTGGTTACCAAATCTCATGCGTGCAATGCACGTGTACCTTACTAGTATCAATAGGAAACCATCATGGTCAAACACTTCTCGTTGTTGGGTCAAAGGGATAGATTGCGTGGGCCCCCTCATTGTCGATAAAGTATAGTATATATACCTCAGGGAGCCCATAGATATGTGCAGCGTCTATAAGCCGCACAAGGGATACATGCTCGATAAGAACACCCTGCCCCCTCTACCCTGCATGCGACCTGAAAAAGGTTTATATAATCACCGAAAAAGGCTTATATAATGGCCATGACAGGTGAAGTCAATCATTCTTTAATTTTTTAGAGCAAAAAATAACCAATAAGAACATAGTCTACAAAACAAAGATCCCATGGTTTATATAGTTGCCATGATAGGTCACCATAGAGATATTTATCTCTATAATGACCGTGTCATGGCATTTAAATGAAGCTTGAGATATGCAACTTCCCACCGGGTCACCCATCCTTGGACTACTCCAGCCCGAGCAAGCTTAACTTCTGCTTTCTATTGGACTAGGCTAGCGGATGGGAAGCCGCCCCTTGCTGATAGGAATTGCCTCCTTGCCATTAAGGCGTTTCACGCTGGTCACCCTATGGGACCTACTCCCTCCTATCACACACATTTGTGCTTTTATAAACTGTGTGCGATATTTACATGGCCGGTGTGTCGCCGCTAGCCTTTAATGAGCACTGACACTGGTAGCGGAAAAATGATGGGAGAAGAAGCGGGAAACTGGTGAGAGGAGTGGCGGGAAATGGTAGTCTGTTTAGAAAATGTAGTAGAGAAGGAAGCTTGAGCTAGCACGACGCATGCACATAGTGCTTACCCATGTACTACATGTTCTGTCGAAATGGCTGAGGGTTGCCATTCGATCTAGGAGCATCCAACGGTGCAGATGTACACAGTGGGGTTTGGGTTCTAGCCAATCAGAACGCACTACTCAGATCACACGTGTAGTAGGGGGAGGGGGCATCGGCCATGGTTTGGTAGGCACACGACTTTCGTGACTGAACCGTGTTCCATTTGAAAACATTTCGTGAGAAGAATCTCGGTTTTTAAATCCCCGTAAATCCAAAACTTCTTACAAACTTCTCAAAGAAGCATCGTGGTTCCGATAGGGAAACGTGTACCCCATGTGGGAGAAACGTAATCACAACCTCTATTCATCCTGTATTTTCTTCTATAAGCAACATGGAACGACAGGATATCCGTGCTGAAATTTAAACTTATTCAGGGTTTGTTTGGCCTTTCTATACACTAATTGAGTTTCCTAGGCATTTAATGTCCATAATTCAAATCTGAACATCAAATACATGCTCCAGTTCACCAAAATGGCTAGAAATTTTATACATGTGCCCTTGCGTGCATTTTTAGGTCCCATGCTAGGAATGGGAACGAATTACAACCGTACTCGCATCCTGGCTCGTCCTCAAACATTTGGAATCTCGATTTTTAAATGCCCGTAATTCCTAAACTCACCAGAAATTCATCAAACGTGGCATGGTGTCACGTCATGGAACATATATGTCGTGGTAAAAACATTGTCCAATTTGGGCCAAGCTTTATTACAAACCTCTTACAAACCGGAGCTTCTCTCAAAGAAGCCTCGTGGTTCCGATAGGGAAACGTGTTCCCCTTGTGGGTGAAACGTAATCACTGCCTCTTTTTGTTGGAGGTATGTGTCGGTGTGGAACGACACCTATGGGATCACAGGAATCCCTACTACGGTTGCTGGGGCGGAGGGTTGCAAGAAGAGCAGGATCAGTAGTCAGCACAAGGATCGTTTACCCATGTTCGGGCCGCGAGGATGCGTAAAACCCTAGTCCTGCTTCGGTGGGTGTATTTCAGAGAGTTCTTGAGCCCTCGAACTAGCTATGATGAGTGCGTGGTTCGAAAGGGCCGAATCCTTCTCCAGTATGCCATGGGCCTCCTTTTATAGGCAAAAGGGGCTGCCAAAGTGGCATACAGGAGGTGGAAAGGCATATAGTATTGCGAGCTTATAGCTCATATTACAGGACAAGTTGTGTTTAATGCGCCGCTGAGGTGTCCCCTAGCTTTATCGGGGATGGGGCGAGGCCCGTCCTGTCCGTCGCCGCTCCTCACCGCTTCGACACGCGCCCTGGCCAGCGATGCGTGCGGTGCCATGTAGGCAGGCAGGCAGCTGAGGTGGCGCGGTGGTAGGGTCTTCACGAAGATCTGCATGCCGCCACGCAGGCGCCTGCTGAGTTGGCCTGGAAGCTACATGTTGCCACGTAGGTGCCTGCCCAGCTGGTTTGGGCTGGCAGCTGCATGCGAACGATGGTGGAGACTTGCCTGATGCGGGCCTGGCAGTGGTCCTGCTGGCGTCTTTGGTGAGAGCCTTGCCGGGGTGCCCGACAAGGGTCTTTCCGTGGCGCGCTGTCGTCCCTGGGAAGAATCTTGCCGGGGGTCTCGTGGCTCTCCTCGGCAAGGATCTTGTCGAGGATCGTTGTCTTCTAATCCTCATCTGATCTTGAAAATGTCTTCACAAAGATCTTCATGCCACCACAGAGGTGCCTCCCGAGCCCTGGCCCCATGTGGCTGATGGTGTTGGGGACGTGGGCTCAAGGGTGGCTCGCCCTATTGGTGTTTGGGCGCGCTACCCCGACAAGAGTCTTGCCGGGCTCTTTGAGGCGATCCCGCCAAGGGTCTTGCCGGGGGAAACTGCTCCGCCCCTCTGCTTCTTTGCGTTCTTGGTCTTGGCGTTTCCCTTGTTGTCTTGGGCTTCGGTTTTGCCTTGGTTTACCTCCCCTGTTCTGCTTGGTGCGACCGTGGGCGCAGCTCTGACTACCTTTGCACAGGTAATGGGGTACAAAGGTGTGCCCCTTCTTTTGTACACCGACAATATGCCCTAGAGGCAATCATGTATGATGATATTTCCTATGTGTTTATTAATAAAGATAGTCCTTGGACATTTTCAATGATGTGTATCAGCAAGTACATGACTTGTTCGTGGGGCAATGCATTGTATGATGACTATCCTAGAAGGTCCCTAGTCGAAAGGGGTGTGTGGACGTGCAGCCGACTAGACTAGCATATGACACGGTCGATGGCTTGGTCTCACTAGCCATGGAGCATTGGATGCTAACCGGATAATATGGACATGGAAGGATCTGTTCGGATTCGACGTAGTCGAATCCGAGTCGAGATAAGGTCCGAGTCAGACAGACTCAACTATGAGACGCAGTGATATGTCATCTGTGAATCTCTGGTACAACATACGTTCTATGTCCTAAGACCTGAGCTGACACATGTACTCGGGATGGTGACAGACCTGCTTTGGGCCAACCAAACGCTACTCCATGACCGGGTAGTTACAAAGGTAGGTTTCGGGCTTGTCCAGACCCATGTTGCGAGACATGATCGAGCAAGATGGGATTTGCCCATCCGATCAGGAGAGATCTACCCTGGTCCCCTCGTGTGATCCGACCAAGATAAGCATGGCCATGCGACATGAATTATGAGATAATCCGGTTTGTGGTCGGCATCACTGGAACGAGAAAGAGGTCAGGCTAGCACATGGATGACAGACTTGCCTTGAGCCCAACAACATATATCGTGTGGCAAAAGGATTGGAAGTGTGATGTACAGGTTCACCTAACCAGCTTCATAGTCTGCTTGGTGTTCGACATGCCTTGCTAGAGGCCGTTACCAACCGTGCAGTCCGGAGGTGATCCGAACTGCGACCAAGCTGGCTTGAACCTAAGGAGTCACGCGCTTAAGGGAAGGAACCTATGAGGTCGGATCCGAGGACACTAGTCGGATGTGATCCGAGCTGTATTTGGATTGTGGCCGAGTAGATTTATGGCCTTTAGGGTCCATGCAAGGCCCAAGTGTCGAGCCAGCAATGGACGCCTATATAAAGTGGAGGTGGGGCACACTCATGCGGTTGATTGCTTCGGCGCTGTCACTAGGGTTTGCAAGTGTTGCGAATAGACACCTCCACTCTCCGCCGACTGTGTGATCGTACCTAGCAGTCCGTCGCACGGTGTTCCTCCTGCATGCGTGGATACCGTTATAGGCGGTGCACTTGCACCACTCCGGTGAACCTGTACATGGGAACCGATGACCGGCTGTTCGAGGGAGATCGTACGAGGAGGAGATGATCCACGCGGAAGCGCTGCCCCAAATCTTCTTCCGTTGCACGACACTGCGCGTCTAGTGGTAACGAACTGTGATCCATCTCCCGTAGCATGTTCTTGGTTGTTCTGCGCGTAGGAAAATTTTAATTTGCAGTCGGCGCACCCTACCCTAGAACCCAACAGTGGTATTAGAGCCTCTGCTATAGGATTGGGATTCAGGTCATATGCATATTAGATATGTGGAGGCGGCAGATGAGATCTATTGTAGCTGATGACATCGGCTGTGTGCACGGTTGATGAGATCAACTGGACATGGGGATTGATGTGGCTATGTTTTCTGATGATCGGGATCGATGAGGTCGTGACACGATCTACCCCTACCGGTCGGTTATCCGCCATCGGGGTTAACAGTGAAACGTAAATCCGAATCGGGACCGCCGTGTGCGTAGCGCCTTGTATTTCGTACACGATCACTCAAACCGGTAGAATGCAATTCTATGCGTAACTTTTTTTTGCATGTTTGATGTGAATAGTATGTCTCATGTGTATGTGATGCATGTGTGTAATTTATACATGGTCTGCATGTCATGTTTGTCAGCTGGCAGGAGCCAAAGTGTTGTCATTATATTGTATAACGACCTACGTGTCGACTTGTGACTCAATGTAAAATTCATCACTAGTAGTAGTAGTTGGATTATAGAGATCAGGTTGGTGGCTTGGCATCCCGGCGTGACAAACAAGATGGAGTTCCTAGATGGTCATCGGAGTCGGAGCCGACCTGGAAGAACATCCATGAAGGAGCCATACTATTTCACAATATATGTATATTTGTGATTGTTATGCTTCTTACTTTCTATGTATGTTTGAATGGTAGAAAGATCCATCATGAATATCAAGTAAATTTCCATTCCCGATGTTGCACCTTCGCACGTCAAGTACATCTAGTAATGGGATCATAAAATTGGGGTGCTGCTAGGTGTCCTTGAACTGAAGGGTTCGTGTCGGACACAGACATTCACTGCATTAGGTTAATTTGACAAGGCTATCAAAATGGTTTTGGGCCTTTTGGAAAAGGAGGTCGAGAGCCGGGGTATGAGATACCTACCCGACCGACAGGAGTCGTATAGAGATACGATTAGCAAGGAGTTGCTTATCGGATAGGCATGTTGTCTAGCAGTGATTCTAAAGCTCACTAGTCGCATGTGCTAGTCGGATCCTGAATCACTGAGAATTTGCGGAGGGATGCCAACTTCAGTGGGAGTATTATTGTTTAAGGCTAGAATTACTCTACATAAACACATTGCTTAGTGATTGCATATTTTCTGTTGTAGATCAATGGCACCACCTGCTCAACCCAACTTTGCATTAAAATCAATTCTGGAAAAGGATAAACTGAATGGAACAAACTTTACCACCTGGTATAGAAAACAGAGAATTGTTCTCAAGCATGATGAAAAGGAACATGTTCTAGAGGATCCACTTCCAGAGGAACCTGCCGATAATGCTAATACCACAACTAAGAATGCCTACCAGAAACTCGTTGATGAATCAACATATATCAGTTGTGTGATGCTGGCCTGTATGGAGCCCGATTTGCAACAACATTTCGAAAATGTTGAGGCTTATGATATGATCGAGAGTTTCAAGAGCATGTTTCAGACACAGGGTAGGACCGAAAGGTTCAATGTCTGGCAATCCTAGATGGAATGCAAGCTGAAGGAAGGTCATCCACTGAGCCCACATGTGATCAAGATGATCGGATATGTGCATTCTTTGGATAGGTTGGGCTTCCCGCTCTTGGATGAGCTGGCTACTGATGCAGTTCTGGGTTCTCTTCCGCCGAGCTATGGACGTTCATCTCGAATTATCATATGCATGGCATGGATAAGAAGCTCACTGAATTGCATGGGATGCTCAAAGTGGCAGAGCAGGATATTAAGAAAGGCACGCATCAAGTGTTGATGGTGCAGAAATCAGCTAAGTTCAAGAAGAGTTGGTCTAAGAAGAAGGCTAAGGCATAGGGCATGGAGATGGTAACTTCCGCCACTGCACCAAAGTCTGGACCAGACTCAAAGACCATTTGCTATCATTGCAAGTAAACTGGTCATTGGAAGAGGAACTGTAGCAAGTGGCTTGCAGAGCATGCCAAGAAGGCCGGGAAATGCTGCTTCAGGCAAAAGGTACACCTGTCGCATATGTTATAGACATTTACCTTGCTGACATACCTAGTAGCTCTTGGGTATTTGATACCGGATCGGTTGTTCATATTTGCAACTCGATGTAGGGGCTGGTAAGAACTAGGCGTGTGGCACAAGGGGAGATTGACATCAGGGTTGGCAACAAAACAAGAGTTGCTGCGCTGGCACGTTGCAGCTCCACCTTCCTTTTGGATTTATTTTGGAATTGAATAATTGTTATTACATTCTTGCACTTAGTCGAACATTATTTCTGCCTCATGCTTGATGAGCCAGGGTTATGAATTCAATTTAAAGGACAATGGTTGTTCGTTTTATTTGAATGGTATGTTCCACGGCTATGCACCCATTGTTGATGGGCTATTTATATTGAATCTAGAACATGAACCGGTCTATAACGTGAATGTCAAGAGGCATAAGCCTAGTGAGATAAATCCGACATATTTCTGGCATTGCCGTCTTGGAGAAATTAGTCTGAAACGCATGAAGAAGCTCCATGATGATGGGCTCCTAACTTTGTCCGACTTCGGGTCGTTAGAGACATGTGAATCATGCTTGCTCGGCAAGATGACTAAGTCTCCTTTCACAAAGAGTTGCGAGACGGTGTCTGATTTGTTGGAACTTATACATAGTGATGTGTGTGGTCCAATGAGCACAACTGCCAGAGGTGGCTATCAATACTTCGTGACTTTCAACGACAACATGAGTAGATATGGATATATCTATTTGATAAGGCACAAGTCGGAAACTTTTGAAAAGTTCAAAGAGTTTCAGAACAAGGTTGAGAATCAACTCGGCAAGACTATAAAACTTCTACGATCAAATCGTGGAGGTGAGTACAAGAGCTAGGAGTTTGATGATCATCTGAAAAGCCGAGGTATAGTACCTCATCTCACACCTTCGGGTACGCCACAGAGAAACAGCGTGTCGGAACGGAGGAATCGTACCTTGTTGGACATGTTTCGGTCAATGAAGAGAAAATCGGATTTACCCTTGTCATTCTGAGGATACACTCTAGAAATTGCAGCTTTCACACTTAACAGGGTACCGTCAAAATCCGTAGACAAGACACCACATTAGATGTGGACCGGGAAGAGTCCCAGTTTGTCTTTTCTATAGATTTGGGGCTGTGAAGCATTTGTCTAGCGACTTATGTCAGACACACTTACACCCAAGTCGGATAAATGCATATTCGTGGGATATCCGAGGGAAACCTTGGGATATAGCTTCTACAACTGGGAAGAGAACAAAGTGTTTGTTGCTCGGAATGGGGTTTTCCTTGAGAAAGAGTTTCTCAGTTGGGAGGCTAGTGGGAGGACGGTCCGACTCAAAGAAATTCGAGGACCACTCGGGGACGGCTCAGCTGCTGATGAGATCATACCGGAGTCAGTCAAGGAACCCGTAGTGGAAGCGGCACCAGAACCACACAGGTCAAAAAGATTGCACAAAGTGCATGATGTATTGTTGCTAGAAAGCGACGAGCCGGCCACGTATGCGGAAGCGATGGTGAGCCCAGATTCTGAGGCATGGCTAGAGGCCATGAGATCCGAGTTAAAGTCCATGAATGAGAATCAAGTCTGGGACTTGGTTGATCCGCCGCCTGGCGTAACGGCCATTGGTTGCAAATGGGTCTTTAAAAAGAAAACTGACGTGGATGGAAATGTTCATATCCACAAAGCTCGGCTTGTCGCTGAGTGTTATGGACAAGTTCAAGGAATTGACTACGACGAGACTTACTCGCCGGTAGCGATGCTAAAGTCGGTGAGGATCGTACTAGCTATAGCTGCATATTTTGATTACGAGATATGGCAGATGGATGTCAAGACGGCTTTCCTTCACAGAAATTTAAACGAGCACGTGTATATGATACAGCCCGAGGGTTTTGTCGATTCGAGGACACTGGTCGGATGTGATCTGAGCTGTATTCGGATTGTGGCCGAGTAGATTTATGGGCTTTAGGGTCTGTGCAAGGCCCAGGTGTCAAGCCAGCGATGGACGCCTATACAAAGTGGATGTGCAGCACACCCATGCGGTTGATCGCTTCGGCGCTGTCACTAGGGTTTGCATGTGTTGCGAATAGACACCTCCACTCGTCGCCGACTGTGTGATCGGACCTAGCAGTCCGCCACGGGGTTCCTCCTGCACGTGCGGATACCATTAGAGGCGGTGCACTTGCGCCGCTCCTGCAAACCTGTACGTGGGAACCGACGACCGGTTGTTCGAGGGAGATCGTACGAGGAGGAGACGAGCCACGCGGACGCGCTGCCCCAACTCTTCTTTCGCTGCACGGCACTGTGCATCTAGTGGTAACGAACTGTGATCCATCTCCTGTAGCATGTTCTTGGTTGTTCTGCGCATAGGAAAATTTTAATTTGCAGTCGACGCACCCTACCGTAGAACCCAACATTTTTTGCCTTGTATTTTCTTCTATGGGCAACATGGAACGACAGGATATCCGTGCCGAAATTTAAACTTATTCAGGGTTCGTTTGGCCTTTTTATACACTAATTGATTTTTCTAGACATTTAATGTCCAAAATTCTGAACTACAAATACATGCTCCAGTTCACCAAAATGGCTAAAAAATATACATGTGTCCTTGGGTGCATGTTTAGGTCCCATGCCAGGAATGGGAACGAATTACAACTGTACTGGCGTCCTGGCTCGTCCTCCAACATTTCGAATCTTGGTTTTTAAATCCCCATAAATCCAAAACTCACTAGAAAGTCATCAAAGGTGGCATGGTGTCATGTCATGGCACATATATGTCGTGGTAAAAGCATTGCCAATTAGGGCCATGCTTCATTACAAACCTCTTATAAACCGGAGCCTATCGCAAGAACCCTCGTGGTTTCGATACGGAAACGTGTCCCCTTGTGGGCCAAACGGTAATCGCTCCCTCTTCTAGCCTCGTATTTTCTTGTACACGCAAAACAGAACAACGGGAGATTCGCGCTAAACTTTGAAATTATTCGGGGTTTGTTTGATCTTTTTTATTCATTAATTGAGTTTTCTAGGCATTTAATGTCCATAATTCAGATCTGAACTAGAAATTCATGCTCAAGTGCACCAAAATGGCTAGAAAAAACGTACATGTGTCCTTGGGGTGCATGTTTAGGTCCCATGGGACGAATGGGAATGAATTCAACTGTCTCGCCATCTTGGCTTGGCCCCAAACATTGTGAATCTCGGTTTTTTAAATGTCTGTAAATCCAAAACTCACCCAAAAATCATGAAACTTGGCATGGTTTCAAGACTTGGCACATATGTGCCATGGTAAAAAAGGTCGTCCAATTTGAGACAAGGCGCACACATTAATTGCCAATGAAGTCCTTTTTGAAACAAATAGCTGACACTTGAATATGGAAAACAATTGTATTATATGAACCGTGTTAAAGTTTAACCATACCCGGTGGCGTGCATGTAGCTGTCTGATTAGACGGGATGAGCGCGAGAAGTCCGCTATGTAGGCTCGACGGGACGTGTGCGAGCAGTCCGCCGCGCAGGCTCGATGGGACACGTGCATCCTGTCCACCTCGCAGGCTCGACGAGACATGTGCGAGCAGAAGGCCTCCCATGCTCACCGGGAAGCGAGCTCTTTGACCTCCATGCACCAGCCGCCGCCCGCCTCGCTCACAACTTCTCCATTAATGGGTTGATTAGAGCACCTGGATGGAGGGTGTTTGCTTGTGATCCCATGGCAGCATTTGTTTTTTCGTGTTTTCAACTCTTATTTTGGCCTAATTTAAATTGCCACATAGGGCAGCGGATAATACGGCGATAAGTAAAATGGCAACGGATAATACGACAACAAATTTACAATGGCGCAGATAATAATTGTCTTACATATTCTGGATAATTTAAAATGACACATGCGGCAAAGCCTGAAAAACACGGGGGTAAGAGAAGAAGGAAATCACACATAACGATCTGGGTCGCTACTGTCTCTACTCGTCGATGGATCGTCGGGCGACGACATCCTCCAGCTCCTTCAATTCCTCATGACTTGGCTTGAAAGCAGCCACGGATTCCTCCACCTCCTGCTCGCACTCGATCCGGACCTTCCTCAAGTCACCCATCAGTTTCTCGATGACCGATGTCAGCTTCATCCTCGAGGCACTGCTCTGCTCATGCAACATCTTCTAGCCGGCGACCTCCTCCTCCTTCTCGGCGAGCGCCTTGAGGAGCTTCGCATTGTCACCCATGAGTTGCTCGACGAGGTGGGTCGCCTTGTCAACCGAGGCATCACTGATCTCGAGCAGCTTCATCAAGACGCCGACCAACTCCTGCTGCTCAATGATGCAAGCGAGAATGTCGTCGTCACTTGCCAAGGATGCCAGGACCGGCAGCTCGTCACGATGGCCGACGCGGTGAGTGCGCTTGTGACAGCTCTCGAGTGCCCATGAGAGCTTGTTCGAGGGCTCCGCAGCGCGCCGGGACATCTCTGTTGCGTCTGCTACTTTGCGGCGGGACCTCTCTAGTGCTTCCGCAGCCTTGGTCTTTGCTGCTTGGTTATATATCCACTCGAAACTCCTCCTACCGGTCATGGCGGAACGACTTGGCAGGAAAGACCTGTTTTGTGGGTTATAGGAGAGGAACTGTGAAGTAATTTTTGAGTGGGTAGTTTTTATAGCCGGTGCAAAGTGTGAGCACATATTAGTTTAATAGGTGTGAACAAATTTGCAATTACTTATTGCATTGTGATCCACAATGTGATAAGAAACAAGGTCAAAATTTATTGATGGTAGAAGGTTGACCACGTGGTTACTCGCCGTTGAGGCGGCCGCGGCGCGCTCTGCTCGCGTCCATCCGCGCGTTTTGCTCGCCATTGAGGCGACTATGGCGTGATCCGCTCTCGCGTCCCTGCGTGCGCTCTGCTCGCAGTTGAGGCAAATTAACAATAGCAACGATTAATAATTGTCTTACATATTCAGGATAATTTAAAATGCCACATGCAGCAAGACCCAGAACACTCATGACCTACATATGCATACAATTATAATAAAATATAGGCTAAAAGGTTGAGCTGGCGTCCTTCTGACGACAGTCTTCTCAGACTCCATGATCAGCATAGCACCCTTGCGGCCGTTCACTCCAAGTGTCCCGACCTGCCTCCGCCTACAGAGCTGCTGGCGCCGGGAGGCTCTTTGGGTTGCTGGGCCTCTTCGAGAAGAGCTTGACATCATGCAATCACGTGTATGATATCTCCACAGAACCGCTCCATTTCCATGTCTTCGGCCTGGTAGCAAATTTCGTCCATCACCTGCATCCTCAAGATATCATGTTGGCAATGTTCTACTTCGTCAGGGACATCAACTCTGCCAAGGATGCGCTCAAGCCTGGCCACCACATCATCGGGATCAAGGTTGAGACGGCTGGCGCGGGCAATGATGAAGTCGTAGGCTGCCCGTGTCTTGACTGAATTGCAGAGGTCCTCTGCCCATTCCTTGCGGGGCATCAGGCTCTCGACGAGCACAGGTGATGGCGGCTCTTCGGGTGGGTCGTCGATCATGCTGCCGAGAAGATCTGGATCTTTTGCATGGTGGATGGAAAATGTCTCATCACACCTCCTCTAAAATATGTCAATTCTGCGCCCAAGGACTGTCACGTCGATATCGCTGCCGATGTGCCATGGTGCCTGCACCTGCCGATGAAGCTCTTGCTCCCCGACCTGCTCTGGCTCATTCTCCTCGCCAAAGATGTAATGCAGGTAGGCGTCAGCGTCGATGTCAGGACCCCGATCCTAAGTCACACCGATCTAGCATGTAACCCATCATATCACTTTGCGGCCTCACGTACGGTATTCCCACGGGTGTCGCCTTACCATGTCCCGGGACCGTTTGCGTCTTTTGGCTCACGTATATGATAGTGTCGCTAGCATCCATATGACAAAGAACCCGGGCCGACATGGCTAGTCGTGGAACCCAAAGCGGCACTAACCTATGGGGACAGGCATACATGAATCACATCGAGCATGTCGGTCATCAACGTATATATTCGGAGCTGTAACCTTTGGGCTAACAGGACTACTGGTATCCCGGCTGTAGCAGGCTAGGCAGGACTCCGAATAACACCGCGTGACATTTCCCGAGGGGAGACATAGGAACAAAATGAAACACATGCCGGGCCAGTCAAGTGTCCAAGCGGTAGTCTTTGGGCTAGCAGGACTCCGGTGAACCGGCCAGAAGCGGACTACTATCGCTCGAGAATCACGAGACTACATTTCCCCATATGAGAGGCTGCCAAGGATAAACAACTAGTTTGTCGGATCCCACACATACCAAGCATTTCAAACATACACACATTATGCTCAATATGCGTAGATACAACATGGCATCACAACATAACTCTACGACTCAAATATTATTCATTAGGCTCGAAGAGCGAGATATTACAAACATGGGTCTCATGACCCAACACTCGAAACATACAAGTCAAAGCACGAGCGGAAGCTAATCATGTCTGAGTACAGACAACTATAAATGAAAAAGGCTGAGAAGCCTGACTATCTACCAGATCCTGCCGAAGGCACAAGATCGTAGCTGAGGTAACAAGCTAAACGTCGAAGTCCAAGCGGAACTACTAGCGAGACTGACGTCTCTCTACAAAACATAAAATAAGCAAACGTGAGTACAATTGTACTCAGCAAGACTTACATCAGAACTAACTACATATGCATCAGTATCAAAAGGGGGTGGCGGAGTTTGACTGCAGCAAGCCAGCTTTGACTCGGTGGCTATCCTGAACTACGACTGCAAGTAACTCTTTTGAGGTGGCGCACACGAGTCCACATATTCACCATATCAATACACCACTATGGACCCGCTCCCGTCTCCTTACGAGAACGCCATCCATAGCACTCACGCTTATCTTGCGCATTTTAGAGTATCCACTTTCACTTGTCTATGAACTGATATAGGCAACCCAGAAGTCCTTTTCCGCGGACACGACTATTCGAATAGATCATATTAACCCCGCAGGGGTGTACTTCTTCACACACGCTCTCACCACTTACCGCCGTTTACACGACATGTACTCGGCAACCTTCAAGCGGAAGCCCAACGTGGGTGTCGGCCACGGCCTACCTAAACACTCAAGTCCCTAGTCCAGGTTTATCGCCTATTCGGGTTCCATCCATGGAGTCCGCCGAGGTTTCCCATACAGCCCCGAACGATGTGTGCAGGGGTTCCCGAGATACCAAGCGGGCACTTTCGGTACAGGGCCCACGGTGCCTACCGCAACACAACCCACCCCTAAGGTCAGCGTTGCGTATGCGGCCCCAAAGATGCTACAAACACGAAACTACTTGCAACTCCGGATGAGGACAAGGGTGGTCAAGAAGCCGAGAGGGTCCATTGGTTTCGGGCCCAATGCGTGGTAGTAGCTGTATCATGGATCACAAACACAGAACTCAGTTCCTGAGAACGGCTGCAATGAGACAACCCACCATGTACTCCTACATGGCCTCTCACCGCTACCTTTACCAAATTGTGTTCACACACTTAGCTCTCACACAATAGGACATGTTCATAAAAATTCCAATTCATTCCCGATGAATCAGACCTGACTCAACTCTAAGCGATGGCAGGCATGACAACAAGCATAAATGAGTAGGCACAACATGGCTCAAACAACTCCTACTCATGCTAGTGGGTTTCATCTAATTCTTGTGGAATGACAGGTCATGCAAAGGATCAAGGGTTCAGCTACCGCAGCAAGTAATACATGAGTCGTTGTTGTCCTAATGCAATAAAATAGAGCAGGAGGCGAGAGAGTGGGATTATATCGGAATGAACAAGGGGTTTTGCTTGCACGGCACTTCGAAGATAATATAGCTCTTCATCGGTGTCATCGAACAATCGTCGGAACATCGCTCTACCGGAGGGACAATTACCGCAAACAAGAGAGAACACAATCAATGCAATGCACATTCACATGAATGACATGTCATATTAAGGTACTGAATTCACCTAATGCAATAATAACCCAAGTTAGTTGAAGTGGAATTCAAACAAGGTTGAACTCCAACTCCAAATGCTAGTTCATAAATTACCCTAATCATGATTCATCCTATTCAGTGAGGTTAACTTGTTCAAACATGCATGATCATGGCATAAACAGATTCTTCATATTTTTCTGATCATTTTCATATATAAATTATTTCCATCCGAGTTACGGTTGAATTTATATGATTTTTAGAAGTTTAGAGTATTTTCTGGAATTTCCTGAATTAAAATAATTCCAGAAATCAGTTTACTGCGTCAAACTGGCAGTGGGTCCCACGTGTCAGAGTAATTAACTTAATTAGATTTTAATTAAAACTAAACCTAGTTATTAAACAGGGCTGGGCCCCACCTGTCATTGACTCAGGAGAGTCAACCGGGGCCCACCCGATATCAAAGTCCACGTCGGCCGGCGTTTAGCCGGAGAGCGACGCTGCGGCGTTAAGTGCATTTTGCCGTTCCGGCCACCAAAAGGGTCGGGGAGGGTACCTACGTGGAGCTGGGGATGAGCTGAGGCTCTTGGTGGAGTGGCTTGAGCTCGGGACGGTCAGGATCGACGCCGGCGACGAGGTTGGCGGCCGCCGGAGTTCGGCCATGTGCGGGGTTGGGGTTGCGGCGTGCAAACGCAGAAGCTGAGGCGCTAGCGAGGCTCTACGTGATGCGGCGGACATGTTGGTCAGCACGGAATGACCATATGGTCGCCGGAGCGACGCCGGCGACAAGCTCGGGCGGCGGTGGGTTTCGGTCACGATGGAAACGGTGGCTAGAGGAGGGGAACGAGTCGGGAAGAGGGGAAGCGACTGGGGCTCACCGTGAGTGCGACGATGGCATCGGCGAAGCTCGGGAGGCACCGGAGCCGATTTAATTTGTCGATGAAGTCCGCGGTCCGAGAAGGGGAAAGTGGCGGGCGGCGCGGGCGCCCGGTGTCGGGAGGCTCGGTGAGGAGGAGAGAGGGCTCATGGAGCTCGGGGCATGCCGGGAGGAGAGGGGGTGGCGGTGGCAGGGCACGGGCGATCGGCGTCGGCGGCCGCGTTCGGTGGCGTCGTGGGAGAGAGAGCAGGGAGGGAGATGGTCCAGGAGAGAGGAAAGAGGACGAGGGGTTCGGGAGGCGCGTGGCGTCTCCAGGCGTCGAGGGGTAGCCAGCAAAGCGAAAGGTGGAGGAGGTGGCGAGCTTCGGGCTGTCGCCAGAAACCTCCTGCCCTCTTGGCAGAGGTAGGAGGCAATGGCGTGGCGGTTGGTGGGCTGGGCCACCAACTGGGCCAGCGAGGGGAGGGGGAGAAGGCTGGGCCGGTTGGGCGCCGGGTAGGTCAGGTGAGTTCTGCTCCTTTTATTGTTTTCTGTTTTCTATTTCTGTTTTGTTTTAGTTTAGTAAAATACTAAACCATTTTATAAAATCCTGAAAATAGTTATGTGGCTAGAACTAAAATATACCAAACCACATAAAATGTTCGAATTATTGGACATATATTATTTATATATCAAATATATATCCAATGCAAGTAGTTATTGAATTAATTCAAAGGCCCAAAATAAAATGTTTGATCACTCCAAAAATATTGGTTTGAATTTTATTCTTGCCAATATTTTTTTAAAGCTGAAAAGGAACATTTCCTTGGAACATTTGAAGCAATTTTTAAATGTTGATCATTTATTTTAAATGATTCCTGGGGCTCTCCAATTCCCCAATTCAAATACAATATGGTTTATTCAAAAATCCAAAAATGTCTTGGAAAAATATCCATCACCTCTGGATATGGTTTTCACCTTTTTCCATTAATCATGAACATTTTTGCAAACCAATTTGGGTTCTTTGAAGATACTTTGAAGTTGAACCTATTTGAATTGTTTTAGTGCTAGGGCTTGGTCATCCCCATTTCAAATTTCATGAAAATTCAAACATGATGCATGGATGCAATAAAATCAAGCTAGGGCTGATCTGGGGCTGTGACAGCTCACCCCCACTAAACAAGAATCTCGCCCCGAGATTCAAGACGTGAGGTAAGAGGAAAAGGAAGTCACAAACTATCACAATCTTCATGATCCATTTGCCTTTCTCGAAGATGTTGGTTCACTCCATCATCTTGGTCTTGACGTCTTTGCTTTCAAGATCTTCACTCGACACGACAATAGAAAGAAAGGGAAAACCTCGCATGATTCGATCTTCACGGAGATCTAGCAAATATGATCGACTCACGGACTGAGACGGTGACACATCTCGAGTTGAGACACAAAATACATCGAGAGGGATGGAGGAACAACCGATGGGGTTTGATTGGTGGCAACAATTCCACGCTTAGAAAGATGGTGGATGGTGTCAAGATGGCGAGGAAATATTTATCATGATCCCGTGAACGGAACACCTTGAGAAAGGTGACGCAAAGAACTATTCCCTTAAGTGGCAAAAAGAATTACTTTTGATACAGGGATCATTGAAACTCTTTAAACCAGCCTAAGGCAATTCTGGCGATCATTTGGTGGAATGCAAGGAATGGTACACCGGACTAGAATGGATGATGTAGACTACCTTGTTGAAGACAACGCAATGGATGATTTTTGCTTGTCGTCGGAGGTGGAGGGGACCCATGGTAAGTCCACTTTTGAGGATGATCCTAGACATCAATTAATGAGAGGGCA
The DNA here is from genome assembly GCA_021605145.1 of Aegilops bicornis. Taxonomy (NCBI): domain Eukaryota; kingdom Viridiplantae; phylum Streptophyta; class Magnoliopsida; order Poales; family Poaceae; genus Aegilops; species Aegilops bicornis. The sequence continues at coordinate 240,512,988 of CM038672.1, forward strand.
GCCCATGGAAATTGGCACAATGGGGTGCAAGCTGGGAACGAGATACAACTGTTCGAATGTTCCAACCATCATATCTGCACGAGATTCAGATCTGGTTGATGTTAGGATATTTCAGACTCATCATGTCCGAAAAGGAAGGGTTGCAACACAATTGACGAGATGGCGCTATGAGATTCCGGGATATGAGCTACGATAGCAAGCTCCAAAACATGAGCTGGTTTTGCTACAAACATGTGAACACGTTGTCCTAGACAAGCATGACCACATGGTAGTCTTATAATAAAACACTACCATGTTCGGGTGGGGGAAACATCATCGAGGATATCGAAGTCTTAACATAAGTCATGATTAGCTCTTATGAAAGAACTCCTTTCCTTGAACAAATCAGTCAGTGGCTTGGTGTGCTAGGGATACATACGGAATGAAGATGATCAGTCTATCAAACCATAGAATACTTCGCACATGCATGACCTGACTTGGGATGATTCCACAGAGGCAAACAAGCTTTTCTCAAATTCATGGCGGCAACTTACACCTAAAACACATAAATTCGAGGAAGTCTCTTCAACCATCCAAGCATAAGCTTCATGAACTTCACACGAAGAAATGCTTACACAATTTTCCAACACTAGGTTGATGTTCAACACGACTCATGGGGGAGACGAAATGCTACTGATGGGCTCAACGGCAACTCATCGGAATTTTCATATCATCGGACTTCCACCATCATGTGAACACGTTGATAGCATTGGTCGGACCAAAGATGTAATGATGTATGCTCATGGGATCATCCACAAGTAGGACAACATCACGCATATCGTTGGTTCTGATTTGACTTGACAATGGCCCATACTCAAATCAAAGAATTGGTAGGACAATAGATCCAACAACTGATCACGAGGAACAATCGATGAAGATATCATCTTTCTTCAACACACACTACACAAGAATATCCCTTTGGATCGAACTAAGTTAGGCAAGCTTTTATCTTCCAACTCTCCAAGTTATTGTCTAGCTTAACCAACTAGCTCAGGGGTATCCAACACAGATTCTTGGAGAAGGGTGGTTCACAGGAAAACCAACTTGATCACGAGCCCAACATAACAGTCAGGAAACAACCCGGTAACACTTCCAAGAAGATATTTGGAAAGTCACGAACCACTGGTATGTTGCTAAGCTCGAGAGCAATCTTGCTTTTGAGGGCAAGATGATAGGATTAAGGGAGTGAGGACTTGACAGGATCCTAACTTCGTCAATCAAGTGTGCACCGTAAATAAGGACTAGGTAGCACGATCTATCTTAGAATGATGATTTAAATAACCAACACGCCAAGAATGGGAGTATTGTCCATTTACCACCAAGCAACGAGTTGCTCGGGGTATTGATTTCACACATCACAATTCACTTGTCGGCATTCCGGTTACAGCAACACGGAACCGAGGAATGAATGATGATGGTGAGAAGTATCACTACGTCAAGAATTCATAAGAGGTTGTGAAATTTCCATGACACTCTTGACATAAAGATGGTAACACTCCAAGGTAGAACAGAACAAAAGCTGAATTGGCGTTTTGATCTGCGGGATACAACTACTTTGACCCAATCCTGGGTATGGATAAGGTACTGGAGTTTGTTTCTCCTAGTCATTCCGGAATAGAATGGCTTGACGGACCACAAGGACAATAGACATCGATAAACACGATCGCACACATACCCTTGACTATCAATTGATAGACGAGAGTCAGGATACAACTAAAGAGGGACAACTCAAGAAACATATAATTTTCTGAGTTGTGGATGCATAGATTAGTACGTCGAGCAAAGCTCAACATTTCTTCCGGATACTCCATGCGAGAAAGTAGAATTGGCGATTCACAATATGGAATGGAGAACTCCTCAAGAGTACTCGATTGTGATCTTTAGTTCAAAGAACTTCTGCCTTAACTAGTTCATGATATTTGGAAGAAGGAAATACCACGGACCTCGAGGACTATCACAAAGTTTCTAATATCCTAAAGGAACTAGCAGTTACTAACAACATGAAGTAGGGTGAATCTCGGGTTCAAGAACCCGTGAGTAGAATGCCTACTAACTAATAACATCACGAGATGCTTTCGGGAATAATGGCGGAAACATCACAATCGGGGATACAAAAGCATTGCTAAATTGCTAGGTGACTCCCTAAACACCTAGGGTCATAATAATAGCTCCAACATCTACGCCGAGGCAACAAAATACCTCAACGTGCCGATTAGTGTGCTTATTACGACCAAAAGGACATCGGGAACAGAAGAAAAGGATTTGCAAATGCATCAGACTATTTAGAGACCTGGGATGACTCGGACAGCATAACGGCTGTAAATGCTCAAAATGATTTGAGAAATCCTGCAAAATGATGGCATGGCCACTCAACATCACAATACCAAGATTCCGAGATCAAAAATTATCATACAGAAATAGTAGGAACTGAACTGAGACTTAAAACCAACAATCTTATAAGTCAATGGATTAGTAACATGTCATCCTGATAGATAGATGAGAAGCCTAGTTCTTAACCCGTAGAAGAGAAGAGGTTGACTTCGGATCGAGAAGGCCATGAGGTATAAGGAGTAAAAGAGCCTTACGTTCCCTTCCACAATCAATTCCCTTACATAACTAAAGCATTTCTAGACTCAACTTGACCACTTTGGCTTGGTAATCCTACAGCAACAGGGCTCGATACCAACGCTGTCGGACCCCGATCCTAAGTCACACCGATCTAGCATGTAACCCATCATATCACTTTGCGGCCTCACGACGGTATTCCCACGGTGTCGCCTTACCATGTCCCGGACCGTTTGCGTCTTTTGGCTCACGTATATGATAGTGTCGCTAGCATCCATATGACAAAGAACCCGGGCCGACATGGCTAGTCGTGAACCCAAAGCGGCACTAACCTATGGGGACAGTATACATGAATCACATCGAGCATGTTGGTCATCAACGTATATATTCGGGCTGTAGCACTGGCTAACAGGACTCCGGTATCCCGGCTGTAGCAGGCTAGGCAGGACTCCAAATAACACCGCGTGACATTTCCCGAGGGGATGACATAGGAACAAAATGAAACACATGCCCGGCTACCAAGTGTCCAAGCGGTAGTCTTTGGGCTAGCAGGACTCCGGTGAACCGGGCAGAAGCGGACTACTATCGCTCGTAATCACGAGACTACATTTCCCCATATGAGAGGCTGCCAAGGATAAACAACTAGTTTGTCGGATCCCACACATACCAAGCATTTCAAACATACACACATTATGCTCAATATGCGTAGATACAACATGGCATCACAACATAACTCTACGACTCAAATATTATTCATTAGGCTCAAGAGCTAGATATTACAAACATGGGTCTCATGACCCAACACTCGAGCATACAAGTCAAAGCACAAGCGGAAGCTAATCATGTCCGAGTACGCATAACTATAAATGAAAAAGGCCGAGAAGCTCGACTATCTACCAGATCCTGCCAAGGCACAAGATCGTAGCTGAGGTAACAAGCTAAACGTCGAAGTCCAAGCGGAACTACTAGCGAGACCGACGCCTCTCTCGCAAAAACATAAAATAAGCAAACGTGAGTACAATTGTACTCAGCAAGACTTACATCAGAACTAACTACATATGCATCAGTATCAAAGGGGGGGTGGAGTTTGACTGCAGCAAGCCAGCTTTGACCCGGTGGCTATCCTGAACTACGACTGCAAGTAACTCTTTTGAGGTGGCGCACACGAGTCCACATATTCACCATATCAATACACCACTATGGACCCGCTCCCGTCTCCCCACGAGAACGCCATCCATAGCACTCACGCTTATCTTGCGCATTTTAGAGTATCCACTTTCACTTGTCTATGAACTGATATAGGCAACCCAGAAGTCCTTTTCCGCGGACACGGCTATTCGAATAGATCATATAAACCCCGCAGGGTGTACTTCTTCACACACGCTCACCACTTACCGCCGTTTACCACGACATGTACTCGGCAACCTTCAAGCGGAAGCCCAACGTGGGTGTCGGCCACGGCCTACCTAAACACTCAAGTCCCTAGTCCAGGTTTATCGCCTATTCGGGTTCCATCCAGGGAGTCCGCCGAGGTTTCCCATACAGCCCCGAACGATGTGTGCAGGGTTCCCAAGATACCAAACGGGCACTTCGGTACACCGGGCCACGGTGCCTACCGCAACACAACCCACCCCTAAGGTCAGCGTTGCTATGCGGCCCCGACATGCTACAAACACGAAACTACTTGCAACTCCCTGACCGAGGACAAGGGTGGTCAAGAAGCCGAGAGGTCCATTGGTTTCGGGCCCAATGCGTGGTAGTAACTGTATCATGGATCACAAACACAGAACTCAGTTCCTGAGAACGGCTGCAATGAGACAACCCACCATGTACTCCTACATGGCCTCTCACCGCTACCTTTACCAAATCGTGTTCACACACTTAGCTCTCACACAATAGGACATGTTCATAAAAATTCCAATTCATTCCCGATGAATCAGACCGACTCAACTCTAAGCAAAGAGGCATGACAACAAGCATAAATGAGTAGGCACAACATGGCTCAAACAACTCCTACTCATGCTAGTGGGTTTCATCTAATTACTTGTGGAATGACAGGTCATGCAAAGGATCAAGGGGTTCAGCTACCGCATGACAAGTAATACATGAGTCGTTGTTGTCCTAATGCAATAAAATAGAGCAGGAGCGAGAGAGTGGGATTATATCGGAATGAACAAGGGGTTTTGCTTGCACGGCACTTCGAAGATAATATAGCTCTTCATCGGTGTCATCGAACAATCGTCGGAACATCGCTCTAGGGAGGGGACAATTACCGCAAACAAGAGAGAACACAATCAATGCAATGCACATTCACATGAATGACATGTCATATTAAGGTACTGAATTCACCTAATGCAATAATAACCTGTTAGTTGAAGTGGAATTCAAACAAGGTTGAACTCCAACTCCAAATGCTAGTTCATAAATTACCCTAATCAAGATTAAACAAATTCAGTGAGGTTAACTTGTTCAAACATGCATGATAATGGAATAAACAGATTCATCATATGTTTCTGATCAATTTACATATATAAATAATTTCCATCCGAGTTACTGTTGAATTTAAAATATTATTAGAAGATTAGAGTAATTTCTGGAATTTCCAAAATTAAAATAATTCCGTAAATCAGTTTATCAAGGCCAAGATGATGTCGCATGATGACGTCATCAGGTCAACAGGGCTGGTCCGGGTCAAACCGGCGATGGGTCCCACGTGTCGAGTAATTAACTTAATTAGATTTTAATTAAAACTTAACCTAGTTATTAAATGTATCGGGCCCCACCTGTCATTGACTCAGGAGAGTCAACCGGGGCCCACCCGAGGTCAAAGTCCACGTCGGCTGCCGGCGTTTAGCCGCCGGCGAGCCCGACGCGGCGGCGCAAGTGCATTTTGCCGTTCCGGCCACCAAAAGGGTCGGGGAGGGTACCTACGTGGAGCGGGGATGAGCTGAGGCTCTTGGTGGAGTGGCTTGAGCTCGGGACGGTCAGGATCGACGCCGGCGACGAGGTTGGCGGCCGCCGGAGTTCGGCCATGTGCGGGGTTGGGGTTGCGGCGTGCAAACGCAGAAGCTGAGGCGCTAGCGAGGCTCTACGTGATGCGGCGGACATGTTGGTCAAGACGGAATGACCATATGGTCGCCGAGCGACGCCGCGACAAGCTCGGGCGGCGGTGGGTTTCGATCCACGATGGAAACGGTGTCTAGAGGAGGGGAACGAGTCGGGAAGAGGGGAAACGACTCGGGGCTCACCGTGAGTGCGAAGATGGCATCGGCGAAGCCTGGGAGGCACCGAGCCATTTAATTTGTCGATGAAGTCCGGCGGGTCCGAGAAGGGGAAAGTGGCGGGCGGCGCGGGGCGCTCGGTGTCGGGAGGCTTCGGTGAGGAGGGGAGAGAGGCTCATGGAGCCTGGGGCATGCTGGGAGGAGAGGGTGGCGGTGGTCATGGCACGGGCGATCGGCGCCGGCGGGCCGCGCTCGGTGGCGTCGTGGGAGAGAGAGAGCAGGGAGGAGATGGTCCAGGAGAGAGGAAAGAGGACGAGGGGTTCGGGTGGCGCGTGGCGCCTCCCAAGGCGTCGAGGTAGCCAGCAAAGAGCAGGAGGAGGTGGCGAGCTCGGCGGTCGTCAGAAACCTCCTCCTCGCCTCGGGCAGAGGTAGGAGACGAGCGGCGTGGCGGTTGGTGGGCTGGGCCACCAACTGGGCCAGCGAGGGGAGGGGGAGAAGGCTGGGCCGGTTGGGCGCCAGGTAGGTCAGGTGAGTTCTGCTCCTTTTATTGTTTTCTGTTTTCTATTTTCTGTTTTGTTTTAGTTTAGTAAAATACTAAACCATTTTATAAAATCCTGAAAATAGTTATGTGGCTAGAACTAAAATATACCAAACCACATAAAATGTTCCGTAAATTATTGGACATATATTATTTATATATCAAATATATATCCAATGCAAGTAGTTATTGAATTAATTCAAAGGCCCAAAATAAAATGTTTGATCACTCCAAAAATATTGGTTTGAATTTTATTCTTGCCAATATTTTTTAAAGCTGAAAAGGAACATTTCCTTGGAACATTTGAAGCAATTTTTAAATGTTGATCATTTATTTTAAATGATTCCTGGGGCTCTCCAATTCCCCAATTCAAATACAATATGGTTTATTCAAAAATCCAAAAATGTCTTGGAAAAATATCCATCACCTCTGGATATGGTTTTCACCTTTTCCATTAATCATGAACATTTTTGCAAACCAATTTGGGTTCTTTGAAGATACTTTGAAGTTGAACCTATTTGAATTGTTTTAGTGCTAGGGCTTGGTCATCCCCATTTCAAATTTCATGAAAATTCAAACATGATGCATGGATGCAATAAAATCAAGCTAGGGCTGATCTGGGGCTGTGACAGTCGAAGCTTTGGGTCATTTCCTGGCATGCTTGGAATAATTAATTGTAGATGGGTGAGGACTAGATCTACCCAGAGTGTTGCGACAGTGCGTTGCCACCTGGGTTATATGCAGCAAGCCATTACCTTGTGGCCGAAAACCGATGAGGGAAGAGGCGTGGATTTTATAATTCTGCCATGTGGAGCGCGGAAGCATTCGCTGGAGCACGAGAAGACTAAGCGAAGCACACACACAACCCGAATACCGTTTCCGGTGCCACATGTTATTTATCACACAAGTGTTAGCATAAGGAAACATATGTGTAACTTACTAATCAACGCACACGAGTACTCTCAGACGCATCGTGTGCGGTACTCCTAGCCACCGCCAGCAACTAGTTTGCATTTTTCAAAGTTTTTTGTACACACAGAATCACACACGAACTAACTGTATTAACCGTCTGTGTTGTAATTTCTCATCGCAAACAATTCATCTTAGTCGGCTGGTTGCCATGTATCACACACATCTTCTTAAGTTGAACTATTTCTTTTGTGTTCCCTAATCGAAAACAATTCGTCCGAGTGAACAGTATGCCATATATCAACACACCTCGATCTGGCTAACTATTTCTATTGCACTTCTTAATAGCAAACAGTTCATTAAAGCGAATTGTACGTCGTATATCGCACACACATTGATATGGCTGCCCATTTCTGTTGTTCTGCCTCATCGCAAAACAGTTCGAATGGATTAACTCTGTGCCCTGCATCACACACGCAACTAAAATCTGAACTGTGTTTGATCGCTCCGCCATCGCGAACGTTTTGCACCTTTTTGATGGTTTTTTTACATCCTCCTTTGAGATTAATGCATCGCACACAGTTTCGTTAAAGGGTCTCTGATCGTAGTGTCGCCTTAGTAGCATCCTACAGTAGTGTTGGTCCTCTTCCCCCAAAACGAAGGCCGGAAGGGATCCCACAACGGCCAAATTTGAAGGGAGACGAATAGTACATCATATCCTGACGAAAGGTGGTCTTCGCCTGCAAAGGTTTTGGGCGTGACACCATGGTGGGCTCAGCGATGATCTCCGTCCTGCTGTCCTAGGGTCTTGGTATTGTAGCACGAAAATGGAGACCTTTGGCTAATTCCTCAGGACTCGGCGCCTGCGCTTGCCTCTTTAGCACCAAAGAGGAAACCTGATGTACTACGCCCACTGGCGCCCGCCTGGCCTTGGTTATCATGGCGTGCATCATCTGAACCTCATGAGGTGAGGGCTTGCATAGAAATCTTTGCTCCTAAGGAGCCGGCCTGGGGAGGACGCTCCCTCTGGAGGTCTTGGTGTCGTTCGCCTCGTGAGGCTTGGCCCCTCCCTATGGTTGTGTGTTGTTGATGCTAAAGATGAGCTGTACCAGGCCACCGTGGGAGCCACACCGTGTGCCACAGGCAGGCAAGTCTATGTACCCCGGTTTCAGAACACCGACAGTAGCCCCCGGGCCCAAGGCACGCTCGGACTTGGCTTCGAGGCGAAGCAAAATGGCATGGGCGAAGCGCCGCTGGTCCCAATCGCCTGTGGACCTAGTCAGCGCATGGCGCTTCGTGGGACGTGGGCATCTCCACTTCCCCACGCTGCCTCGGCAACCATTCGACTTGACAATAGCCTGCTGCATGCAAAAAAGATCATCATTACTGGGAATCGTGGAGGCCGGCGGTTGGCTTCCCTCTGGCTACAAATGGGGGGGGGAGCCCCTGCTCATCTCCATCTTCTCGCTGCTTGCTCCTTCTTCTTCCTTCTTGTCTAGCTGTCTTGTCGAAGGACCCATGGCACCGATGTGGAGGTTTTCCGCAGCGGAGAAGTAGAAGGCCCCAAGGAGGGGCCAGGCTCGCCTCCGCCCAAGAGAGGCCGTGGGTGGCAGCAAAAGCACATGGCGACCCTGGCGGCGTCCACTTAGTGGCGCGGGCGCGCT